>OX336358.1:13207163-14466045 GCA_946902875.1 Nematopogon swammerdamellus | reverse complement strand
GGACAGACATAAACGTGTTACGGAACCCTACTTTTATTATAAAATAACCGTCGGAGGACCTTGGTTGAAAATTGTAAAATTTAGTAGAACGGACAGACATGCATTTGTTACGGAACCCTACATTCATTTTGAAATAAATGTTAAATTTTGTAGAACGGACAGACATGCATTTGTTACGGAATCCTACATTCATTTTGAAATAAATGCCAAGCGCCGCTAAAGATTTCACTTCAAAAATCGAGTGCTGGGCGACCATCACTGACTACTCGCGAGGGAAGTGAGAATGTATGTAGTGGTTGTGTACAGACAGCGTGCGCAGGCGCGCGCTTGTGTGAGTGCGAAATCGGCGCGTTTGTATGAAGACGGCTAACTTGTGTGGTTTAACTATGCTACTGGGAACGGTTCTAAAGTACCAGGTCAGCAGAAATTGAAAGGAGGTTTCCATGTATGTATGTTCACACAGTAGTGCTGTCTAACTATCGTGTATTTATACAATCGTCACAGAATTAACAATCGTGCGTTTTGTTGTACTGTACCTTTTTACGACGTAACGGAAAGGAATTTGAACTATGTCAACGTCTGTTTATGGGCACTTTTTCAGGCTTCATTGAACCAATAAACCTGCCGTAAAGTTAAGCCTTCGTTTCAGGCGTGAAAAAAAACTTTCAGTCGCTTTTATGGGCTTTCGTGAGCCGGCCCGAATTAGGGCAATAAACTGTGCATTGATAAAAAAAACGGCCAAGCGCGAACTAAGCTCGCAACTTTGTAGGAAAAATATTGATTGCAAAATAAATTAGAAATAAAAATTTTAACTTAAAAAAAACTTTAAATAAATAAATTCGTACCGTGTGGGGCCGGTACTTTAAAAGAATAGCCCCACTGCATCTCTCCCCGTGTATGTCGTAAAAGGCGACTAAGAGATATGACTCCCTTCTTATATTACTACGTGGTAGGGTTTAACCCGCCCGGAATGATACCACCGCACTGAATGAAAGGTCGGTCGAAACGGCTATGTAAATAGTTCGTGTTTTCCATCCAGTTCCGTGTAGACGGCAGGACCGAAGGGAAGCACTGACATGGCACCTATTTCACCAAGGGGTTATGGGCTGACATCACGGATCTAGTAGGTGATGGTGCCACCCGTGTCAGTTTCCATAAAAAAGGCGTCATGCGGACCACCACCCAAACCACAATGCGGAAAAAAGGCAGTTGTCTAATTTATTAACACGCCTTTTGAAGAGCTTCAGGTTATAGGTAGCAGGGAACACACTCACTGGAAGACGGTCGCCGTACGACACAGGAACGAGGACGAACGATGTTTATAGAACTATTTAAATCTTTGGTATATAGCCTGAAATCGAAGATGTAGTATTTATGTAGTATTAGTTTGTAGTTTATCATATTGCTTTAGGGACCGTTCACATACCACGTGGACACTTCTTGGGTACTTTTGTATAAATTGGCGTTCAATAAAGAATATATACATACATATACGTATTCCACTTCAAAATAACATGTTGTGATTTTCTATACTGACAGACGGACAGACGGTTTGGCGGAGCTGATAAGAGTTCCTGTAACCTTGAACCATAAACTTGTAGAGAGTGGCGTTTCAAGAGCGTTTTTATGAGTTCGCACATTTGAATAGTTTGACACGACAGGTCCTCGCGTAGATACTACTCGGATTGGTACCATCGCACTGACTGAACGTAAAATCGATGTACTCGTAAATTTGTCGTTCGGGAGACATGAATCCTCAGACATGAATCACAAGAATAATTTTTGTTTTAGGGAAACTGACACGGGTGGCTAAATCACCTAGGTACTACTTCTGTATTGTCAGCCCATAAAAACTTGGTGAACTAGGTGCTATGCCGCACGTGCTTCGCTTTGGTCGTGCCAGGTATACTGAACTTGGCGGGAAACACGAACTATTTACATAGCAGCCACATCGATTGACCTTTCATTCGGTGCGGTGGTACCAATCCTGTCGGGCGCAAGCCTACCTCCCAGTAAGGTAAAGGGAAAGGACGTGCAGCTTTATGAAATGAAATGAATGAACTGAATGAAATGAATGAAGTGAATAAAATGAATGAAGTGCATGAAATGAATGAAGTGAATTAATTTAATGAAGTCAATGAAATGAATGAAATGAATGAAGTGAATTAAATGAATGAAGTGAATTAAATGAATGAAATGAACGAGGTGAAAGAATTGAGTGGAGTGAATGAATTGCACAATAAAAAGTGACCAAAAATTATACATAAAAACATAAAGGTTGGTTACAGGCTATTTTTCTGCGAAGCAAAGTCACAGCAACAGTTAGGTACCTAGTTATTGAATAAATAATGGTCTACCTCGTAAAGAAATCTGATTTACTTATTGTTGACACTGATGGATGATAATACTTACTCTATTCGTGTTAAAACTTTATTGTTACACAAAAAAGTTTTTACGAGACCACAACCTGAAAAACGTTTTATTTGCTCGATTCAACTAAAGAGACGATGAACAAATATACGACGACTTACTTTTATGGCGTCTTTTTTTCTGTGTCATAAAATATTGAACGGGGGAGGAGTTTGATCGCTTCCGCTGTGTTACAGTGGCTTAATTCTGTTTATACTAGCCTCCAACGTCCCTGGCACGCGCAGTCATAACACTACAATTTTTTATGGAAACTGACACGGTTGTCTGCATCACCTACAGCATCCGTTAAAGCCCGCACAGGCGTCAAACTTATAATATTACTAGCTGTGCCCGCGGCTCCGCCCGCTCTCATATTTGACTTCTCTGCTAACACCATAAGACATTTAGCGTGATAGTAAGTAGCCTATAGTTGATGGGAAGAATCAAGCTATCCGTAGAATTTTTTTTTATTAAAATCGGTTCAATGGTTCTCGAGTTATAAGCGGACAGACAGACAGACAGATAGACAGAAAGCAGACGTTGGATTTTATTAATGGTAAGGATAAGGATTAGCGTCGGGGGTTTATACAAAAATCGCATCCAAATCGGTCCATCTGTTTGGGAGCTACGATGTCACAGACAGACGCACAGATAGACACACAGCCAAACAAACAGACAGGCAATAGTAGGCGTCAAACTTATAAAACCCCTCCTTCTGTTTTCGGGAGTTCAAAAAATATACAAATGTGTTTCCTGTCCGGAAACAGAATAAAATTAGGAGATACTCTCAGCGCGCACGTTCGTGGCGTCTGCGTAGTCTCTGAGGAACATGCGAGTGCGGGTGGGTTGTGTATACACTCCTCTCGCGTCTCCCCGTCCCCGCGCGTCCACACATTTAGTGTCGCGGCCACTTTTTATCGAGCAACATGCACCGGAAGATCTTATACTATAAACTATTATACCTTTAATGAATTAAGTCGACTAGAAACGTGTTTAAAAAAAATCCACAGATCTCGTGCCTCTCACGACCTTCGGATACATTGAAAATTAACATAGGCAAAACGTATTTTTTACTATCTTTATTCTTTTAACAATTTTGTTTTTTTTTTTTTTATGGAAACTGACTCGGTTAGCTACATCACCTACAACGTCCGTGATGTCAGCCCATAACACCGGGTGAACTAGGTGCCATGTCAGTGCTTCCCCCTTTGATCGTGCCGGCTACACTGAACTGGTCGGAAAACACTAACTATTTAACATAGCCGTTTCGACCGACGTTTCATTCAGTGCGGTGGTATCAACCCGGGCGGGTTAAACCCTACCACCAAGTAACATTAGGTGGGATGGGACCTACCGTTTTACGAGGAATCCGAACCTCGGTCAGCCTCCAACGGTCAGCGGTCACCCATCCAAGTACTGACCGCGCCCAGCGTTGCTTAACATTCAATAGCGACAGCTGACTGTCTGCACCACTGAGCTATCGAGGCTGACAAAAAACAATTGTTTAGTCGTAAAAATAAAATAATATGGCCGCTTCTCGCAGAACACAAACTGAACTATTTTATTGGCCGGTGAAGAGCAAATATTTTCAACAATTACCGGTATAATACATTCAAAAGTATAATTGTATGAATTGTACTGTATTGGGTAAACGTTTCGTTAATATATAATAACTAGCTGAGCCCGCGGCTCCGCTCGCGTGAAATTCGTATTTCAAAGAAGACAGTGAGTAACTATGGGCAAGCTGCGTTCAGGAAGTCGATAAACCATCTCTAAGAAAGTAAGTAATTGAGGACGAGGCTTCAGGCCGAGCTGCATTCTAGAAAGAAAATAAACCTTCTAAAAGAAAGTAAGTAACTGAGGGCGAGGCCGAAGGCCGAGCTGCGTTCAGGAAGACGATAAACCATCTATAAGGAAGTAAGTAATTAAGGGCGAGGCCGAAGGCCGAGCTGCGTTCAGGAAGACTATAAATCTTTTCGAAGAAAGTAAGTAACTGAGGGCGAGGCCGAAGGCCGAGCTGCGTTCAGGAAGACTATAATCCTTCTCGAAGAAAGTAAGGAACTGAGGGCGAGGCCGAAGGCCAAGCTGCGTTCAGAAAGACGATAAACTATCTCTAAGAAAGTAAGTAATTAAGGGCGAGGCCTAAGGCCGAGCTACATTCAGGAAGACCACAAACCTACTCGAAGAAAGTAAGCAACTCAGGGCGAGGCCGAAGGCCGAGCTGCGTTCAGGAAGACGATAAACGATCTCCAAGAAAGTAAGTAACTAAGGGCGAGCCCGAAGACAGAGCTGCGTTCAGGAAGACAATACACCTTCTCGAAGAAAGTAAGCAACTGAGGGCGAGGCCGAAGGCCGAGCTGCGTTCAGGAAGACGATAAACCTTTTCGAAGAAAGTAAGTAACTAAGGGCGAGGCCGAAGGCCGAGCTGCGTTCAGGAAGACGATAAACCATCTCTAAGAAAGTTAATTTTAAAGAAATTAAGGGCGAGGCCGAAGGCCGAGCTGCGTCCAGGAAGACGATAAACCTTCTCGAAAAAGTAAGTAACTGAGAGCGAGGCAGAATGCCGACCTGAGTTCAGATAGACTATAAACCTTCTCAAAGAAAGTAAATAACTAAGGGCGAGGCCGAAGGCCGAGCTGCGTTCGGGAAGACCATAAACCTTCTTGAAGAAAGTAAGTAATTGAGAGCGAGGCCGAAGGCCGAGTTTCGTTCAGAAAGACGATAAACCATCTCTAAGAAAGTAAGTAATTAAGGGCGAGGCCGAAGACCGAGCTACATTCAGGAAGACCATAAACCTTCTCGAATACAGTAAGTAACTGAGGGCGAGGCCGAAGCCCGAGCTGCGTTCGGGAAGACCATAAACCTTTTCGAAGAAAGTAAGTAACTGAGGGCGAGGCCGAAGGCCGAGCTATGTTCAGAAAGACCATAAACCATCTCTAAGAAAGTAAGTAATTAAGGGCGAGGCCGGAGGCCGAGCTACATTCAGGAAGACCATAAACCTTCTCGAAGAAAGAAAGCAACTGAGGGCGAGGCCGAAAGCCGAGCTGCGTTCAGGAAGACGATAAACGATCGCCAAGAAAGTAAGTAACTAAGGGCGAGCCTGAAGACAGAGCTGCGTTCAGGAAGACTATACACCTTCTCGAAGAAAGTAAGCAACTGAGGGCGAGGCCGAAGGCCGAGCTGCGTTCAGGAAGACTATAAACCTTCTCGAAGAAAGTAAGTAACAAAGGGCGAGGCCGAAGGCCGAGCTGCGTTCAGGAAGACGATAAAACTTTCCGAAGAAAGTAAGTAACTGAGGGCGAGGCCGAAGGCCGAGCTGCGTTCCGGAAGACCATAAACTTTCTCGAAGAAATTAAGTAACAAAGGGCGAGGCAGAAAGCCGAGCTGCGTTCGGGAAGACCATAAACCTTTTCGAAGAAAGTAAGTAACTGAGGGCGAGGCCGAAGGCCGAGCTATGTTCAGAAAGACCATAAACCATCTCTAAGAAAGTAAGTAATTAAGGGCGAGGCCGGAGGCCGAGCTACATTCAGGAAGACCACAAACCTTCTCGAAGAAAGAAAGCAACTGAGGGCGAGGCCGAAAGCCGAGCTGCGTTCAGGAAGACGATAAACGATCTCCAAGAAAGTAAGTAACTAAGGGCGAGCCTGAAGACAGAGCTGCGTTCAGGAAGACTATACACCTTCTCGAAGAAAGTAAGCAACTGAGGGCGAGGCCGAAGGCCGAGCTGCGTTCAGGAAGACTATAAACCTTCTCGAAGAAAGTAAGTAACAAAGGGCGAGGCCGAAGGCCGAGCTGCGTTCAGGAAGACGATAAAACTTTCCGAAGAAAGTAAGTAACTGAGGGCGAGGCCGAAGGCCGAGCTGCGTTCCGGAAGACCATAAACTTTCTCGAAGAAATTAAGTAACAAAGGGCGAGGCAGAAAGCCGAGCTGCGTTCAGGAAGACGATAAACTTTCTCGAAGAAAGTAAGAAACTGAGGGCGAGGCCGAAGGCCGAGCTACGTTCAGGAAAACCATAAACATTCTCGAAGAAAGTAAATAACTGAAGGCGAGGCCGAAGGCCGAGCTGCGTTCAGGAAGACTATAAACCTTCTCGGTGAAAGTAAGTAACTAAGGGCGAGGCCGAAGGCCGAGCTGCGTTCAGGAAGATTATAAACCTTCTCGAAGAAAGTAAGTAACAAAAGGCGAGGCCGAAGGCCGAGCTGCGTTCAGGAAGACGATAAACCTTATCTAAGAAAGTAAGTAACAAAGGGCGAGGCCGAAGGGCGAGCTGCGTTTAGGAAGACGATAAACATTCTCGAAGACAGTAAGTACCTATGGGCGAAGCCGAAGGCCGAGCTGCGTTCAGGAAGAGGATAAACCTTGTCATCCCCCCCCCCCCCCGTTCCCACCACTTTAAATGTGAAATCCAAAAACCCTGAAACACTTAATCATTTATTTATGATGAGTAGCTAGAATTATGATTTTCAAGTTTCTTCCTTTAAAAAAACTGATACTCCTACACAATTTTTAATCCCCCGTTTCCTCCCCGTAAAATGTGAAAATAAAAAAATCCTGAAACACGTCATTATTTATTTATGATGAGTAGCTATAATAATGATTTTCAAGTTCCCACCTTTAAAAAAATCTAATTTTGAAATCATCCACTATTTTAATTGAAGGGTTGATTTAGCAAAAAACGCTGAAACATGTAATTCTTTATTTCATACCAAAAGCCTAAATATTAATTGTCATATCCGTAACTTGAGAAATGCTGGGTTCCCCATACAAACTTTCATCCCCTATTTCACCCCCTTAAGGGTTGTTTTTGAGACAAAAGGTAGCCTATGTCCTTCCTCAGGATGGAATTCATCTCCGTACAAAATTTTATAAAATCCTAAAATATTATTTTGAAATCATCCCCTATTTTAATTTAAGGGTTGAATTAGCAAAAACGCTGAAATACATAATTCTTTATTTCATACCAAAAGCCTAAATATGAATTGTCATATCCCTAACTTGAGAAATGATGGGTTCCCCATACAAACATTCATCCCCTATTTCACCCCTTTAAGGGTTGATTTAGCAAAAACGCTAAAACACGTAATCCTTTATTTCATACCAAAAGCTCAAATATGAATTGTCATATCCCTAACTTAATAAATGCTGAGTTCCCCACACAAACTTTCATCCCCTATTTCACCCCCTTAAGGATTGTTTTTTGGGACAAAAGGTAGCCTATGTCCGTCCTCAGGATTCAATTAATCTCCGTGCAATATTTTATCGAAATCTGTTCAGCGGTTTAGGCGTGAAAAGGTAACAGACAGACAACAGAGTTACTTTCGAATTTATAATATTATAGTATGGAAGTATGGATAGTATGGATGGATGAAACAAAATAATTATTTTTATTAGGTACACATAAAATTATAAGATAGAATTAAGTACTCACAATTAATAAGTTTGTTTACGATTTGTCTTCTTAATTAAATATTAACATACTTATAATCTAACGAATCTTCTAACCTAACCTATATTACTATGGCTCTTGTAGGTACACGAAACTCACTAGTAAACGCGCGCCGCGCGCCGCGAAAACTCCGCCCCGCATAAAGGTAAAGCTTTCTCCAACCCCATTACAGATAGCGAGGTTCCGTTTTTTGCAAACTGTAGCCCAACTAAATACCCCGAGTGCTTTTTTAATTTTTTCGATATCGCTTTTCGTTTTCGAGATATCGTCGATTCAAGTCGAGAAGTCGCAAAAAATCACGTAATTTTTCGACATTTTTGCACTTTTTCGAAAAAGTTTTTGACTTTTTCACACATATTTTATACCATCTTGATTGACATCATCATCGTACTCCCAAAATTGACGACGCCAGAGCGATGTCGCACTTTCGCTGAATACGGCCCCCTACCAACGCGATCGAAAAAACATTTCCAATGTTAACAATAGCTACCGACCAACATATGTTTGTCGTTGCCGAGCGGAGGATCGACAAACAAAGCGCAGGTCAAGACAGATAAAGACAAGACTGTCGGAAGCCACGAACGTATGCGCTGAGATTACAAACAAGAAATTACAAGTACCAATGCATTAGAAAATTGTCTAAAGAAGGGGAAAATATTCCCAATAGATTTTTCCATTGTAACATTACCTACCCGCCATGAGGATATTGGCTGTTTTGTATGCATTACTAGCTGAGCCCGCGGCTCCGCTCGCGTGAAATTCGTATTTCAAAGAAGACATTAAGTAACTGAGGGCGAGGCCGAAGGCCGAGCTGCGTTCAGGAAGACATAAACCTTCTGGAAGAAAGTAAGTAACTAAGGGCGGGGCCGAAAGCCGAGCTGCGTTCAGGCAGACGATAAACCTTCTGGAAGAAAGTAAGTAACTAAGGGCGAGGCCGAAGGCCGAGCTGCGTTCAGGAAGACTATAAACCTTCTCGAAGAAAGTAAGTAATTAAGGGCGAGGCCGAAGGCCGAGCTGCGTTCAGGAAGACTATAAACCTTCTCGAAGAAAGTAAGTAACTAAGGGCGAGGCCGAAGGCCGAGCTGCGTTCAGGAAGACGATAAACCTTATCTAAGAAAGTAAGTAATTAAGGGCGAGGCCGAAGGCCGAGCTGCGTTCAAGAAAACTATAAACCTTCCCGAAGAAAGTAAGTAACAAAGAGCGAGGCCGAAGGCCGAGCTTCGTTCAAGAAGACTATAAACCTTCTTGAAGAAAGTAAGAAACAAAGGGCGAGGCCGAAAGCCGAGCTGCGTTCAGGAAGACGATAAACCTTATCTAAGAAAGTAAGTAATTAAGGGCGAGGCCGAAGGCCGAGCTACATTCAGGAAGACCATAAATATTCTCGAAGAAATTACGCAACTGAGGGCGAGACCGAAGGCCGAGCTGCGTTCAGGAAGACTATAAACCTTCTCGAAGAAAGCAAGTAACAAACGGCGAAGCCGAAGGCCGAGCTGCGTTTAGGAAGACGATAAACATTCTCGAAGACAGTAAGTAACTATGGGCGAAGCCGAAGGCCGAGCTGCGTTCAGGAAGAGGATAAACCTTCTCGAAGAAAGTAAGTAACTGAGGGCGAGGCCCAAGGCCGAGCTGCGTTCAGGAAGACCATAAACCTTCTCGAAGAAAGTAAGTAACTGAGGGCGAGGCCAAAGGCCGAGCTGTGTTCAGGAAGACGATAAACCATCTCTAAGAAAGAAAGTAATTAAGGGCGAGGCCGAAGGCCGAGCTGCGTTCAGGAAGAGGATAAACTTTTTCGATGAAAGTAAGTAACAAAGAGCGAGGCCGAAGGCCGAGCTGCCTTTAGGAAGACTATAAACCTTCTCGAAGAAAGTAAGTAACTGAGGGCGAGGCCGAAGGCCGAGCTCCGTTTAGGAAGAGGATAAACCATGGGTCAGGCCGAAGGCCGAGCTGCGTTAAGGAAGAGGATTAACCTTCTTGATGTAAGTAAGTAACTATGGGCGAGGCCGAAGGCCGAGCTGTATTCTGGAAGACGATAAAAAAGTAAGTAACTAACGGAGAGGCTTCAGGCTAAGCTGCATTCTGGAATACAATAAACCTCCACGAAGAAAGTAAGTAACTAAGGGCGAGGCCACCGTCACACCCATCCCCCCTCCCCCCCCCCCCCCCCCATTGATTTGTTTTGAGTAGCTATAATTATGATTTTCCTTTTAAAAAAAACGATATTCCCATACAATCTTTAACACTCCGTTTCCTCCCCTTATATGTGAAAATCCAACAATCCTGGACCTTAAGAAACCGATACTCCCATACAAACTTTCGCATCTCCTATTTCACCCCCTTAAGGGTTGTTTTTTGAGACTATGTCCTTCCTCAGGATGCAATTCATCTCTGTACAAAATTTTATAAACTCCTAAAATCTAATTTTGAAATCATTCCCTATTTTAATCTCCCTCTCCCTCTCCCTCTCCCTCTCCCTCCATCTCCCTGCCTCTCCCTCCCTTCCGTTGAGTCTCGCTATCATCGATACTTCGAGTAAATATGGCAACCCCAAAGATGGTAAACAGACAGACATACATACAGACAGACAGAAAGCAGACGTTGGATTTTATTAGAGGTAAGGAAGAAAGGTCCATCGCTCTACCTCCACCTCCCCTCCCGCCCCTCCCTCACCCCCCTCCCTATATGCCTCTACTTATCCCCCCACCTCCCCCCCCCCCCTTCAGGATATTGTAATGTCATCGGTTCTTACTCGGGTGAATGATTCCGTGTCCGTTACATACAAATATTGCCAAGTGCTCTCATATTTCACTTCACTGCTAACCTCATAAGCCATTTAGCGTGATAGTAAGTAGCCTATAGTTGATGGGAAGAATCAAGCTATCCGTAGAATTTTGTTTTATTAAAATCGGTTCAGTGGTTCTCGAGTTATAAGCGGACAGACAGACACTCAGACATACAGAAAGCAGACGTTGGATTTTATTATAGGTAAGGATACATAAATACGCCTGACTTCCGGCATTGAGAAATGAAATTTACTTTCTATCCCTTGTTGTTTATACATTATGTTGAAATATGAGAAATTTTGTAAAATCTATTTATTTACGAGATGAAGCAATAAAGGGGAATTAGGTTTCTTTGCAATCGAGGCTTCTCAGCCTCGGTAGCTCGATCGGTGTTATGGGTTGACGCACGAGTGTAAAATTAAGCACATGCGGGCGCGGTCAGAGCGGATGGGTGACTGTGTTTTTTTTTATGAAAATCGCGACATGTACCATCATTACATCTATGAATAGGTGTCTAACGATGCCCATGGACATTGTAAGATGCACGGGGATTGCGAAATCCATGCCGGCTTGAGAGGAGCATTTTCACGACATTTTCGAAAAATTCCCAGGGTGCGATTGGGGGGAAATAGGCAGGGAGTGTTTTCCACATTTTCCCGGTTCTTTGAATAAATGACCTACAGAACCGGGTGTGAGCATCCGACGTAGGTCGATTGTATTGGGGTGCATCCCCTGCCCAGTTCGCGTAGTGTGGAGGTGGAGCGGGGACGGTGGATTCGCGCTCAACAGCTCCTCCGAACACTCTCCATGAAATAGGCCATAGATTGCAGCGGTTATAAGTCGCGGAACACCTCAGGGTCGCACACCAGTCGCACGACACGCCGCTAGTTTGAGTGTAGCGACCCAATCTGGTGTTTAACAAACTTGTGGAACAGCATAGCTGTTCCACAAGTTTGAGCAAATAAATTAAGACGTTATCTATAAATTTGCTGTTTTACATAATGGCATGTCTGGTGACCGACGCGCCAAGTCTTTCTTTTTTCAGCAAATAGGCCTAGCCATTCAAAGGGGCAACGCAGCCAGCGTATTGGGTACTGTGGCGGAGTCGGAGGAATTGGACGACGTTTTTTACTTACAGTAATCTTAAATGATAGTATTTAGTTTTTTTTATTTATTTTTTATTTATTTATTAGGTTAATTTTATCAATGTTATACATTGTTAGTTAGGTTTTAATTATTTAGTTATTAGTATTTATTTTTTATATTTGATGAAAATTAAATGGTCATATTAATTATTAAGTTCTGGATATGGTTTTTACACAAACCCGTTGATATTTTTTTATGGAAACTGACACGGTTGTCTACAATCACCTACTACATCCGTGATGTCAGCCTATAACTAGGAGCCATGTCAGTGTTTCCCTTCGGTCGTGCCGGCTACACTGAACTGGACGGAAAACACGAACTATATTTTTACATAGCCGTTTCAACCGACCTCTCGTTCAGTGCGGTTGTATCAACCTGGGCGGGTTAAACCCTACCACCTAGTAAGGTAAGAAGGCACCTACAATTTTACGTGGAATCCGAACCACGGTCATCCTCTAACGGCCACGAACCACTGAGCTACAGAGGCTGACAGCGGCTGACAGAGTATATACACGAGTCCTGACTCGTGGAGTATATAACATCCACGTAAAACTGTAGGTCCCTTCCCTTCTTACCTTACTAGGTGGTAGGGTATATCCCTTCCGGGTTGGTACCACCGCACTGAATGAAACGTCGTCGGTCGAAACGGCTATGTAAATAGTTCGTGTTTTCAGTGTAGCCGACACGAAATCCCGAACAATCCCGAAAACATCATGACGTCAAAAAAATATCAATGTTTTTCGGTCGAAATACAAATTGTTTGCTCCGGTGTTTTAGGTTTTTTTTTTTTTTTATTGTTAGCTCGACATATGGCGCCGAGGCACCCATAAGGTGTCTAACGGCGCCCATGGACATTCGGTCGTATTCGGGGGTTGCGAATACGACCGAATACGACGAGGTACATTTCATCTAAACAAAAAATGACAATAACGTAGATCGGACTGTCCTTAAGACAAAAAACAATTTTTTTTTAAATGGGATAAGGTTTAGGGGGCTAGAAAACATAAATGCCGAAAGACGATTTTGTATGGAGAAAGTTAACTTCGTCTCGTCTTAAGAACATACAATATATCACACACGCTGAATCCCGACAGTCGGGGTAAGCAGAGTATGTATGTATGTATATATTCTTTATTGAACACCAATTTATCAAAATTAGGTACAACAGGCGAGCTTAATGCCGCGAGGCATTCTATTCTAACTAACCTTTGGGATGTGGGAGAAGTACATGCAGGCGAACAAGAAAAGTTTGTGACAATGTGTTAGATTAAAGAAATATGTATGATAAACTACGTACGAATACTACATAGATACTTTAATAAGCATATATATGTATATAATAAACTTACATATTATATGTACATTAATGGGTGGTACCGTTGTGCAACACAATCAACTGAATGACAGGAGAGTAAGGAAGGGGAGTAAAGATATGTACTTATGTAATATAAATTGCATTTACTTCGGTAAGGAAAGGAGAAGAGTAATCGGTGTTGTGCTGCAAGAGCTCTGGTCAATTACAGCACAACACCGACCACCACGTTTCGCAAAGTATTCGAACAAGATTAAATCAATCAAGAAGCAAGTAAGGCACGAAGACCCACCTGCTGCATGACTCGGTGGAAGTACCGTGCTAAGGTGAGAGGTGACTAGCCTGGCGCCCTTTAGCACGGCATCTTGCCCTTATCCTTTAGTCGCCTTTTACGACATGCATGGGGAGAGATGCAGTGGGGATATTCTTTTTAAGTACCGACCCCTCACATTCATGGTGTCAGCGACCACAGAGCTAGAAAACCGCCATAACTGGCGTCTCACGCGAGCCGTCGCTCTGCCCGCGCCGCCCGCCCCGCGCGCCAACGAGATGCGCGCGGGCCGCGTCGTCGCGCGCCGGAGAACGGGGCGAGCGTGTCAGCGCGCCGCGCATAGTCTCCGTGCGTGCCGGCGTGGTGGGCGCAAGGCGCGCGTGCGCGGCGCGGCGCTCACTTTCCAATACAACGGCCTCTCTTCAGTCAATTGCCATAGAGCTAATAACTAGGCTAGAGATTACAATACACAGAAATAATATATTTTAAATATAAATTATATTGACGTGGCACCGAGTTCACCCGGTGTTATGGGCTGACATCACGGATGTTGTAGGTGATGTAGCAAACCGTGTCAGTTTCCATATAAAACAAATAGATAAGCGGCTGTTGGCCGAGTGGTTTGGGCATCTGCTTCCCATCCGAGAGGTCCGAGGTTCGAATCCGGTCGGCATGAACCAATGAGTTTTTTCTGACGAAAAAATTAAGGTGCACACCTACACCCGCTGCTTCGCCGTTCGGAACCTGTATAAAACTGTAGGTCCCTTCCCATGCCCCTTACTAGGTGGTAGGCTCAAATTGTAGCCGACTGGGTTGGTACCACCTTGCTGGCTGTAAGATGGCCGCTTAGCAGCCTCGGTTGTGTTCTCCTCTAGTCAAGTATAGCCAACAATCCAGGGAAATCTCCGGTATGGCACCTACCTTCTCGGAGGTAATATTGGCTGGTTGGAGCATGTGCTTCGGCCCCTCCGACTTAGCCAACCATCGCGTATTACATAAAAAAAAAGTTAAAAATACTTTATTGCTCGTAAAACATTTTTGGAGACAAGCACGATGTATAAATTTACGCGAGGTGCAAAGGCTGACTTATCGCTAACAGAGATTTCTTTCAGTACACATTTGGATGACTGAGTGTAGTGTGTAGTGAAATGTTAGTAGGTAGTAGCAAGTTGAGTGTGGGAATGTAAAATTATGTGTAATGACTATATAATTATAATATATTAAATAAAACCATAATATTATGCCATAATCGTTTTTTTATTGAATATTTCCATTACATATAACATGTTAAGTATTAACAGTGTTTGTATCTTAAACTAAACATACTAAACCTACCTATGGATGAAATTATACAATAAACAATAAACAATAAGGTATTTTTCTTAAAATCACAACATTAGCAAACGGATTATCTTATACAGGACTTATGTACTAATTATTTTCCTTATTTTCAAAATGTACATGTTTCTTATATTTGAATACGCCCTAAAAGTCATTTTCAATGTACCCGAAGGTCATGTAATACATGAGATCTGTGAATTTTTCTAAAAGTAAAATTAATGGCCGTCGCTCTCACTAATCAGTTCCTATGTCTATGGCGCGACGGTTCGAAAGTATTTTTTCATAATTTTCTCTATTGAAATGTAGAATTTGATACATAATGGATTAGTTCGGCTCCACGCGATGCAGTTATTGGCTTCTCACAAATAAATATAAACTGCTCGTCGGAATATATTTACTGTGTGAAAAGTGATATTATTTGCCAGCCTCGGCAGCCAGTTGGTGCTATGATCGGCGCTCGATGCCGAAGTTAAGCACGCCGGCGCAGTCAGTGGTTGGGTAACCGATTGGTCGGTCCTGAGGTTGGCCGTGGTTCGGATTTTATGTAAAACTGTGGGTTCCTACCCTTACCTTACTAGGTGGTAGGATTGTACCAGTCCGAATTGATACCACCGCACTGAATGAAGGACGAGTTCATCAAGGTGTTCATTGTTTATTGTTTGTTGTGTGATTTCATCCATAGTCCAAGTCTTAAGGTTCTTACGGAAAACAGAATAGTGCGAAACCCTGTCCACGCGAGTTATACTCACACTTGACCGCTTTTTTGTTCGTAGTCGGGATTTTTCCTCTTGAAAAGTGTTTATGTATATGTGAGTATATGTGAGTAGGTTTATTTTATCTATTTACCAATTTTCCGCTCGTCCATCGTAATCGAAAAAAAAAACAACTACTACCAATATGTTTAAATTGGTTTTCTATCGATATTAATTTTTAAAAATCTTTGATAGCAAGATCAAATCAATGTATGTCTTCAGGGCTTTTTAATACCGTTATGGGAGCCTTTTGATTCTGTACCTTTGAAGAACTTTATCAAAGAACTATCAAAGAAATTTTTATCCACGTTTTCTTATGAAATTTTCATTCCTGACTATTGTTAAAAAAGTCGTATATTGTGTCTGTTTGTTTGTTAATTTTCATTGGTGAATATTGTTAAAAAAGTTATATCTTGTGTCTGTTTGTTTGTGAATTTTCATTCAGTATACTTAAAAAAGTCATATCTTGTGTCTGTTTGTATGTTAATTTTCATTCCTGACTATTGTTAAAAAAGTCATATCTTGTGTCTGTTTGTTTGTTCATTTTCATTCGTGACTATTGTTAAAAGGGCATATCTTGTGTCTGTTTGTTTGTTAATTTTCATTCGTGACTATTGTTAAAAAAGTCATATCTTGCGTCTGTTTGTTTGGTAATTTTCATTCATGACTATTGTTAAAAAAGTCATATCTTGTGTCTGTTTGTTTGGTAATTTTCATTCGTGCCTATTGATAAAAAAGTAATTATCTTGTGTATGTTTGTTTGTTAATTTTCATTCGTGACTATTGTTAAAAAAGTCATATCTTGTATCTGTTTGTTTGTTAATTTTCATTCCTGACTATTGTTAAAAAAAGTAATATCTTGTGTATGTTTGTTTGTTAATTTTCATTCGTGACTATTGTTAAAAAAGTCATATCTTGTATCTGTTTGTTTGTTATTATTCATTCGTGACTATTGTTAAAAAAGTCATAATATCTTAAATGGGTTTTTAAATTACAGTGGTTGTTAAACATTATTTTTAAAACAAAACAGCTTTACTCACGGTTCTTCACGAGCTATGTGGATCCAGTATAGCCAACAATCCAGGGAAGTCTTCGGTATGGCACCTACCTTCTCGGATGTGATATTGGCTGGTGGAGCATGTGCTTTGGCCCCTCTGACCCAGCCACCCATTCCGGATTACATAAAAAAAATTATGACGGATATCTTAACAAATAATAAAAACAAAACAGTTAAAATTATGTGGTTCAACATACAAGAAACATAGTATGTCGGAGGCGAAGCTTTTTATCGAACGTTTGGAATGGGTACTTAACTCAGAAAAAAGTGAAACGTCGCAAAAGTTTGGCACTACTAAGTAAATAAAATATAAGAACTCAGAGATGCACGGGAATCTACTTAGCGGTCCCCCGACTCTTTTAAGTAAGTAAACGGATTTTTTTAAATTTAAATATTTGTAATTTAACTTTTTTTCATAAATTTATTGAACTTCACGTTCCGGGGTAAACACGTCGGACAACGCATGGGACGGACAGACGGACGCAGGGGCGAACGGACGCAGACACCTCAACGATTTTCCAATGGTCCGGATCATCAATGGCAACGGAATCCTAAAAGTGTATTCTTAATGTGATAATTACTTTCATTAAAATTCAGGAATTAAGGCCCTGTCAACCCGTATTCACCCGTACTCCTCTTTCAAGGCGCCGCTTTCGCTGGTTGCAGCTTTCGTGGTCGCAGGAACTCTCACGCCCTCTCTCTTCTCTTCCGCATACTTAATGACCCTGCTGCTCCCAAATATTTGAGTGAACGGTTTGAATTTATTTCTTCTCATGGTCTGGCTTTAAGATCTGCTGACAACCTACTCTTGGCAATACCGGCTCACTCAAGTTCGTACTACACGGACTCTTTCACAGTACAAACAGCTCGCCTATGGAATAATCTGCCTGTACATTTACGCTCTGCTACGTCTATGAATTTATTTAAGATAAATTTGAAGAATCTTTTCCTATCCTTACTGAAGTAAATACATTTATATTGCATTACTTAACTCCCCCCTTCTCTCTCTCTCTCTCTCTCTCTCTCTCTCTCTCTTGTCATTCAGTTGATGGTGTTGAACAACAGTACCACTGATTTAAGTACATAATATGTAAGTCTATTATATACATATATATGCGTATATTAAAGTATTTATGTAGTATTCGTTTGTAGTTTATCATATTAATTTTCTTCTTAATACATTGCCACAAACTATTCTTGTTCGCCTGCGTATACTTCTCCCACATGCCAAAGGTTGGTTAGAATAGAATGCCTCACGGCATTAAGCTCACCTATTGTGCCTATTTTGTATAAATTGGTGTTCAATAAAGAATATATACATACATATACAGTAGATGCAACACAATCAATCAATAAAAAATTACGTTTTTATTGTTTTATTCCAAAAGTACGGATCGAAATAAAAAAGTAAAAAGCTACGGATTTAGATATATATTATGTATATTAAACAAATAAAATATATTTGTTCCAAAGCCTTGATTTGGTCACGTTGCCATATATACGTTTTTATAACTAAATTTTATAACTAAAAGGCTATTCAAAAAGCTATCGATCTGCGCTGATAGATGAAGTTTTACATATATTAAAACTGAATCTGTCAGGTAAGTAATATTGGCGGTACACTTCTTGAAATTCGATTCAGACGCAGTGTGTAAAGCGTGTAAGCGTAAGCAGATTAATAAAATTAAATTCGGAAAATGTGTTTACAATTTTCAGAGTCAAACTTAATTTTACTCTCCAACACATTAATTATTTTCTCTTTACTTGTAAATTAATTTATCAAGGCAACACCTTGCCTGGCAGGCAAATTAACACATTCGCTCTTTATAGTTTTAAGAGCTTTCGAGATTTAATTAAAATGTCAAAATTTACATGTTTAGCTACATAATAATATTCTCATAATAGACTTTATTCGCCCCAATCCACTAATGGCTACAATCTCAAATATAATGTCTGTGAAATGTTTATTATTGCAAAAAGTGGTTCGAATTTCACGTAAAACTGTAGGTCCCTTCTTACCTTACTAGGTGGTAGGGTAACCGACGAGCATGTATGAAGAACATTATGAGAGTGGAAGAGGCGGCAGAGGTGTGTCAGGATCGTGGCACGTGGAGATCCGTTGTCTCTGCCTACCCCACCGGGAAACAGGCGTGACGCTATGTATGTATAAAACTTTTTTCAAGATGTCAAAAGTCAAACGTTAGCAGCGTTTTCACAATGTTTGTTTCTGTCTTTACCACAGTCTTTACCTTCATATTTATCTAATTGCTGCACTGATTTCAATTAAATGTTTTATACATATAAATGAAGGGAAGCACTGACATGGCACCTAGTTCACCCTGTGTTATGGGCTGACATCACGGATGTTGTAGGTGATGTTGCCAAACGGGTCAGGTTCCATAAAAAAAAAAAAAAAAAAAAAATACATACATACCAAATACCACGCTGTATCCCGACAATCATGGTAAGCAGAGTAATCGGTATTGTGCTGCAAGAACTCTGGTAAATCAAACCTTTCCCCCTTTACCACGGCATCTTGTCCTTAGCCCTCAGTCGCCTTTTACGATGTGCACGAGAAGAGATGCAGTGGGCCTATTCTTTTATGAAATTACCGGGCCACAAACAGTAATGAAATGTTATGCTCGCTTTCCAGTAGAGTTCCTATAGAAAATGTGAATATTTTCGTACAAAATTCACCAACTAATTCGTGCTACCATCAGTCTAGACCGATTTTAATACGGGCGAAGCCGCTGGGAAAAGCTAATAGAAAATTAGTACGAAATCGAGAATTTTCGGATAAATTGACGAAAAGCTAATTTTCCCAGAACTACGCACTTGGCGGTTCTTTATTACGGCGTTTGGGAAACGATTCGTGGCCATGGGAATAAATATCAAGACACGGTATTGTCTGACATTATGTATAATTTACTTATCGAATAATCTTTGATCGACATGCACACCATTATCTATGGCAGGCATGGGCAACCTTTTTGGTCCAGGGGCCACATCATTGTTTTGCTGTCGAGTCGCGGGCCACATTAAGTGTACATTTCTAAAATATGTACCCTACCTACCTACTTGCATCGATGCCGATTTATAATAAGTAAACGTGAAAGTAAGTAGAAAACACACTATTAAATATTACAATATTTCCTATCAGAAATAGCGCGCAACAAGCAAGCCGAGCGTCTCGCCGTCGTCGTACTAGCTGGCTGACCTGCAACTGAACTGAGCTGAATGAAGTGAAGCGACTGGCTGCGCTCGCCGCAAAAGCGCAGCAGCCCGGCGCGGTGCGATTTTTGAATGTATATTTCGGCTAGTCGGGCCGGCCCCAAATAATTTACAGGAAAGGATCGCGGGCCGGACAAAAAGACCTCGCGGGCCGGATGTGGCCCGCGGTCTGTAGGTTGCCCATGCCTGATCTATGGAATGTGACATATCTTGGCTACACCTCCTGCTACTATCTCCTCTACTACTAACACCTTGTAAACATATAATGTGAGCAATTATGATGTGCCATGTCATTGCACGCTTGGTCGTGCCAGCTACACTGAACTGGATGAAAACTCGCACTATTTTTACTAAAAAAACACGGTCGGCAGGTGGATCGAGCGGCCTGGACGCGGGTTCTTTGCGAGAGATCCGAGGTTCGAATCCGGTCGGCGTGTACCAATGCGTTTTTTTTCTGATTTGAAGAAAACAAATTGCAATACCTACTCCAGCTGCTCCATGGTTCTGATTCCATGTAGAACTGCAGGTCTACCGGGTTGATTGAAAGAGAATCACTAATACAATAAGTCGTCCTTTACCAGACATTAAGTGGCAAAAAGTGTACGAAAAAATTATATTTTTTTGCATGGCCGTTTTGCCCGTCCTTAATTCAGTGCGGTGGTACTACTCAAGACGAGTTTAAGCACTAAGATAATTGAAAGCTCCTGCCATTTGCATGAGACAGAAAATACGTGAATAAACAAGCGCGACAGAGTTGGAAATTTTAATAAAATCAGATAATACTATTTAATTAATATAAATCGAACTAAACCTATTATAATACATTTGTTAATTAAAAACCAATATAATTGCAATATCAAATAAAATTTACCTAAAAAATAACTAATTAAAAAACTATAACTAAAACTAACAAACTAAACTAACTTAAAAAAATTAAAACTAAACCTAAAAAAATAAATCAATAATAAAAACCGTCCAGGGGACAGGCGAGCCGGACGACATTGCAGCGGTGCCGGGAGCCACCAACGACGTCGGTGCCCATTAAGCGAGATAGAAAATCTCATCCATGGGCACACCATGGTGGAAAGGTCGCCATAACGCTCGCAGCGTTCCCCCTCTGCACATCCAGACTGACGCGCTGGATGAGGAACGAGCCGGCCCGACTGTCCCCAGACGATTCGCGCAGCCTCTTGCCCAGCTTTCTCAACAATTGTTTTCCGGCTACGCAAATGGGACCTAAATACCGAAATGCATTTGCAATATAATTATCGTCCTTGCAAACTTTTTTGTCACCTCCACGACAAGTTGATGCGCTTTCCAGGTCTTTATCTCCTTGTCCGCGACGAGTACAGCCAAGGAGCGTCATTAAGCGTCGAAGTTTGCCCGAATTTTGTGCTAGATTTCGATAGGCCGCCTTATCACGTGGCCCTAGGCCTCTTTGCGTTCTTGAATTACTTTGCGTTGTATTGATACACCTAGGTGCTTACTACCAAGGAAGCACTGATACGTACTATACAAATGACGTATAAAAAATTTGACAAAGGCTCTTTACACCTGATCCACTTAATTAAGTCCTTGCAGTCAGAACTTCAAAAACAAAACAAAACAAAAAACAAAAATCTGTTTTTGTTCTTGCTCTCAAGCTGTATTTTCAATCGACTGTAGGCGGTGCTATATGTGGATAGTCACTAAATGCTTGTAAAAATGATTTTGGAAAAAAAGCCCTGCGAAGTTTCTTACCGGTTCTTCTTCGTGGGTGTAATCGAATCGGATAGAACAAATTGTAACAAATTCGAGTACAGTCATGCTGTCTAATGAATGCTTAATAAACAATATACAACAATATACAATATACTATCACTCTGTACAGTGTACATACAACGCAGGGTATCCCGACAATCAGGGTAAGCAGAGTAGTCGGTGTTGTGCTGCAAGTGCTCTTGTAATTTTTTTTAATGCAAACTGACCCGGTTGGCTACAGCACCTACAACATCCGTGATGTCAGCCCATAACACCGGGTGAACTTGGTGCACGTCAGTGCTTCCCTTCGGTCGTGCCGGACGGAAAACAGAAACTATTTACATAGCCGTTTCGGCCGACCTATCATTCAGTGCGGTGGTACCAACCCTGGCGGGTTAAACCCTACCACCTAGTAACATAAGAAGGGAGTCATCATATATCCCTAGTCGACTTTTACGACATACACGACACGGGGAGAGATGGAGTGGGGCTATTCTTTTAAAGTACCGGCCCCACGCGGTACATTACAGCACGGTACGACAAATTACAGCATAACACCGACGTGGTGGTCGGTGTTGTGCTGTAATATACAAGTATTAGGCAAGCATTTACAAGTATTTAGCACAGGTACTTATTAGGACAAGATAACTATCAAGCAGCAAGTATGTGCCAAGTGTTTGTACACGAGCGGGGGCGAAATTGGATGTACCTGAAGCTTCGAACTCGTACACAGCCACCCAGTTCGGAAGCAATAAAAAACATTAAAACCGGCGAGGTGCGAGTCGGACTCGCGCACCGAGGTTTCCGCACCACAAAAAAAAACATTGAAAAAAAAAACACTTTTCTTGTATGGGAACCCCCCTTAATTTTTAACTTTTTTCTATTTTTTATTATTTGTTCTATATCCGCCATAATAACACATATTCTGTGAAAATTTCAACGGGCTACCTATTACGGTTCAAGAGATACAGCCCTCGGACAGACGGATGGACGGACAGACAGATAGACAGACAGACGGCGTAGGCTTAGTAATAGGCTTCCGTACGGGATACGGAAACCTAAAAACAAAACAATCAAATGGTGTTTTGATAAAGCCGATACGATACCGATATGGTAAGCTCTACATGTGGCGCTAAAACACTCATAACGTCATAATTTCCATGGATGTCTGACGACGCCCTTGGACATGCGGTCGTATGCGTTCTACATAATATTAAAAGTGAATATGTCAGGTGAGTAATATTGATGGTACAGCTCACAGAAAGTGCGAAATTTTACCTTATAATGTAGCCTTAATGAACTGAACTGATAGGTACATATAGCTATGTTACTAAGAAATTCTACGCAAACAAACAAGCAATTTCACCCCGAGCTGTGCCCACAGTAACTTGCTGTTTTTAGACAAAGACATTAAACCCAAACTATTCATGAAAAGATAACACAGATTGGAAACAAAAGGATGCGTGCTTTGATTCTAACCCGCTACCATAAACATATAATTTTTTTTTATTTTTGAAGTGAACTTGAAGAAAACTTCTTTAGCGGCGCTTGGCACTTTTTAGGTGTGTAAAAAATGTTAAACTCGCGTCAGATCTCGAAAAGCGACAGATTTATTTTTATTATTTGAAATGTAACCTTAAGTCATTGCAGTAAGGGTTAAGTTACGAGTGGCTCGGGATCAATTCTGTTCGTCTCTCAGTGACAGTAAAGCCGAAAGCAAATCAAGGGAATCCGATATTCGTTTGGTCATTTATGTGATTTCGTGGCTCAATGGTAAGAGTGAAGGATTTGTATTTTTTGACCATGGGTTCGAATCCCTCAAAATTGTTTTTGTTTTTTTTTCTTTTGTTTTCTTTTTTAAGCAATGTTACGGTGTTTAAATTTTTTTAGGGTGTTTTTTTAATAACCACCTAAGAATTATTTTCGGAAATACAAAAAGTTTTCACTTCTGCCGGCACTCCTGGAGTGCAACTGGGGTTTTTTTTTATGGGAAGCACGACATATGGCGTGCGCCAGACTAACGCAGAGGTGTAGTCCGACGGCGCCCACGGGCATTCGAATATTTATGGGGGTTGCGAATACCATGTCGGCCGGCTAGGTGCACCTTCACATTATGCTTGAAGGATCCCAAACTGTACATTAGAGGAAAGGCTGAAGGTGGGAGTGCGTTCCATATATTGGCAACCCTGTAAATAAAGGATTTACAGGATCGATTTGTCGAAATGGGAAGCTATCTCTGAATATCTGCCTGTATGTAATTGTTGTATATGGTATTCCAGCTCTTATTTATTTATTTATTTATATATTACATTGTTACTACAGAGCAAGCCCCAAAATTTAACAATGCAGAATCAGAATCCATTTAAAAGTTAGCTCAACGTATCTAGCCGTATACTTTTGAAATACTTTAGTATTGCAGTTGAAGACGTCTAAATCCGGAAACATGACCAACATTCGGTTGAGTGCGGTCAGCGCCCGGTGAATTGGAGTCTGGCCATAGCAGGTCAGCGAAGGTTTTGCTCGCGGCTTCGCTCGCGGCAGACTCGGTTTAATACCAAATCAGATTTGAACGCAAAAATGATCATAAGCGATCGCTCCTCTATATTACATATCTTTCTATCTCCCGTCCATACTCTCCTTTCTTTGATACTGCTAAACCCTAAGTTTATTTAGGCTGATGGTATATAGCCTATAGGAAGCCTCAAGAATTACACTTCCCATTGGTGCAAACCGCATCAAAATCTATATAGTGGTTTCGGAGTTTACTTCAAACATTCATACATACTGACAGGCGTTCCGTATAGGTAGGTTCAGTATAGGTAAGTTGATGAGCAAGTTTATTATAAAGACCTTCTACAAACCTCTCCCAAAAATCCAAGGCATGTTGAGAACAGTCAAGTCCAGATTCCACTGCAGGCTCCAGGTTTATACAAAATACCATGAAGCTGTGGGAGGTGCTACATGGAACAAACGAAGCGGAGTGTTCAGACAAGGTTGTCGGAACACATCAGAGCGATGAAGAACAACGAGTTCCATAGTCCAGCCATCTGTGAGCAAGCTCCAGTACGATATCAGTGGAAAAACACTATGTAACACGTTTGGTTCGGGAATCCATTGAAATTTCCAGATATGCCAATTTTAACAGAGAAGACAGCATGGTACTCTCTTCGTCGTGGACTCCTCTGCTGGCGAAGCATGGCTCGGGTGGTAACCAGCATCAAGCTCTGGCAGCCATAGACACAGTAAGCTACGTGTGCACCGACCTTTTCCAGCAAGAGACGTCGAACCTACCCGCATCGGCCGAAGTACCCTCGCATCGCTACAATCTATACCGCGTAACCGAAATACCGAAAAAAATTCTAAAAATCGTAAAATTTAGCTTTAGTATCATTCATAGAGTCTACAAAGGCAATATGTTATAAACTATAAAACAAAGTAAATCACTCCATTAACATCCCTTACAGATTTGTTATTAGTATTGATATGCTGTGTATGAATATCTAATCACATAGCATAAATTATTTTAATTTTAAATTTAATTTGGTAAGGATAAGGAGAGCACCGTGCGACGCTTAGGGTCGTTTCTACTCCACTGGGTCGTTCGGAACGAAGGGGCTGAATCTTAACGAATTCGTATCGACCCTCTCGCAATAAACTTCGAGAATTAGTCCAGTCGCTTCCGTGACTTTGTAAACGGTTTTAAGGTGATGTCAGACTGCGTCTGACTAAAATTTCAAGAAGTTTAGTATACCGCCAATATATAATATTACTTACCTGACAGATTCAGATGTCAAACTTCATCTTCATCATCAGCGCAGATCGATAGCTTTTTGAAAACACGATTTGATTAACTTTACTAGATCGAATAAAAATTATGAACATGCCTCTGAATTTAGTTATAAAAACGTATTTAAGGCAACGTGAAATTGGTGAAATTAAAAAAAAACCCGGACCCTTTAAAAAGTAAAAAATATTGTCCGTTTAGTTACTTAAAGGAGTCGGGGGACCGCTGTGCTAAGGAAATACCCGCGCAGCTCTGAGTTTTATATTTTATTTTGTTAGCGGTGCCCCGACTCCTTTTATGTCGGGGGACCGCTAAGTAAATGCCGAATTTCAAATGCCGACCTGGCATTCGAAATCCCCGCATGCGACCGAATGTCCATGGGTGTCGTTAGACACCTTATGGGTGGCTGGGCGCCACATGTCGCACTTTCTATAAAAATACACATATATATATATATATATTTTAAATTCAAAATATTTTCCACACCGAAGCTTATTTACCAGTATATCACCTTAAGGTAGAATCTAATGTGCCAACGAAATAAACAAGAAACACGGAAGGGAAGACGGCCTAAATACAATTAAACAACCACTTTGTGAACAATGACCGATTTTAGTAGCTCTAGCGCTACTTGGCTAAGTTAATTAGGTATTACTACCTACCAAAGCGAAAAAATACTGGATGATTTCTCGTGTCAAACAAATATGTCTACCTAACCATACTATAATGTCAAGGGACTTAACTCAGTGTCTGATACTATATTAACTCATTGCCCGACACTATTAACTCAGAGTCTGGTACTATTAACTCAGTTTCTATTATTACGAGTATATTAACTCAGTGCCTGATACTATTAACTATGTGTGTGATACCACAGATTACTTAATAGTTTTTTTTTTTTTTATGGACACTGACATGGTTGGCTACATCACCTACAACATCCGTGATGTCAGCCCACAACACCGGGTGAACTTGGTGCCACGTCAGTGCTTCCCTTCGGTCGTGCCGGCTACACTGAACTGGACGGAAAACACAAACTATTTACATAGCCGTTTGGACCGACCTTTCATTCAGTGCGGTGGTACCAACCCGGGCGGGTTAAACCCTACCACCTAGTAATATAAGAAGGGAGTCATATCCCTTAGTCGCCTTTTACGACATACACGGGGAGAGATGCAGTGGGGCTATTCTTTTAAAGTACCGGCCCCACACGGTATAAAAACTCGCGTGATACTATTACTTTTACGCTACTACTCGCGTGACACTATTACTTCGTGTGATACTATTAATTTAGCCTCTAGTGTAGAACTATCAGTGCTGGATTTTTTTCTAACTTACGTACATACGTCTATCTTACGTCTGCAGGTCTATTCTTGTAAATTCTGACAGCGGAATCAGCGCTGTTGTGGCGCTGAGAGCCACCTACCAAAGTGGCTCTCAGCGCCACATCAGCGCTGATTCCGCTGTCAGAATTTACAAGAATAGACCTGCTGGTCTAAAAGACTTGCGTGCATTTTATTTAACACATTTGCATAGTAATTTGTAATATATAGATGCACTTTACCACAGTTATTTCAATATTACAATACCGTTACTCTGCAGACCTCCAGTCTAAAGAAAACGCATAAACGATGCAACGCGCGAATGATGCGCACGCGTCTGCAAAAAATCACAAGAGCAAGTGCACTTAAACTATGGTTCCGTTGACGGCAATTGCCACCTAAATATTGTGTTTGGAGTGTAACGTGCGATAGGGTACTTCGTTCCAAAATTTGAAAAAAAATGCTAATGTATGCATGTATTTTTTTTTTTATAGAAAGCGTTAATTGTGGCGCTGAGCCACCAATAAGGTGTCTTTTTTTTTATGGAAACTGACACGGATGGCCACATCACCCACAACATCCGTGATGTCAGCCCACAACACCTGGTGAACTTGGTGCCACGTCAGTGCCTCCCTTCGGTCGTGTCGGCTACACTGAACTGGACGGAAAACACAAACTATTTACATAGCTGTTTCGACCGACATTTCATTCAGTGCGGTGGTACCAACCCGGGCGGGTTAAACCCTACCACCTAGTAATATAAGAAGGGAGTCATATCCCTTAGTCGCCTTTTATGACGTACACGGGGAGAGATGCAGTGGGGCTATTCTTTTAAAGTACCGGCCCCACACGGTACTATGGACGCCAATGGACATTTGATCGTACGCGGGTGTTGCGAATGCCATGCCGGCCTGCAGTGCCTATTCACACCTCTCTTGAAGGACCCGAGACTGTACTTGGGGGGAAATATGTGGGCAAGGAGAGCGTTCCAGAGTTTACCAGTTCTGTGGAGGAAAGATCTGCAGAACCGATTATTCGTATTCACAATATGTTTCTTCACTGGAGCTTATTGAAAACTTTCTTTTCGTACTCAACATCTCCAAAATTGTTTTCAACATTCAATATTGAATTTGAGGAAACAGAGGGGTGAAGTCGGCTTTAATTAAATTCGAATCTGTTCTGATCGTGTTACCTGTAAACTGACAAGTAAGTATTAAAGATGGTTTACTTAGAGGCCTGCCTGATGTATGTTTAGGCTTTCAACGAAGAGTTCAAAAGGATAGAAATGTGTTACATAGTTTAATGTACTTTCATGTAATGTACTTTCTCATATTCTACCCATTTTTTACACATACATTAACACACAACTCTTACACACCCACACTCTTCACACTTATACACATCCTATTTTTCACGCACACCCACACACACCTGATCCCATGAACTGAGAATTAGTATAACTTTAATTTTAACTCTTGTTATATAAGGAAACCTCTAACTGGTTTTATACGGTGTTTAAACAGGTTTGTACATTAAAAATCTTTTTTATGTACAAACTGTTGGTTCTCATAAATAAATATAAAAATTAATTGAAATTAAATGAAAAGGTTTCATTTACCTTCGTCGGGCGCGGTCAGTACTTGGATGGGTGACCGCTCGACCGTTGGAGGCTGACCGTGGTTCGGATTCCACGTAAAACTGTAGGTCCCTTCCCTTCTTACCTTACTAGGTGGTAGGATTTATCCCGCCCGAGTTGTACCACCGCACTGAATGAAACGTCGGTCGAAACGGCTATGTAAATACTTAGTTCGTGTTTTCCGTCTGGTTCAGTGTAGCCGACATGAAATGAAGGGAAGCACTGACATGGCACCTAGTTCACCCGGTGTTATTGGCTGACATCACGGATGTTGTAGGCGATGTAGCCAACCGTGTCAGTTTCTATAAAAAATATATAAAAATACCTTCTTTTAGAACAGTGGGGAAAAATTTATGTCATAATGTGAATTTACTGCCATTTTGTTATAAATGAAACCACGAACTGTTAAAATGTGTTCATTTTTCGAAGTCACTTGCGAAAATCTTACCTGCTGTCCTTGTCTATCCCATTTGAATTTTTCTTTTTCCAATGCCATTCAACAATGTCTCAGAAGCGAAACGCAAAAACCGGCCAAGTGCAAGTCTAACTCGCGCACCGAGGAGGGTTCCGTATCGCCATGTCATGGTGGTGTTATGAAATGCTTCATATTAGTTAAAATTCATTATTAGTTAAAATGCTTCAGTCTATTCGGTAGATGGCGCGCACGCATACACTGTTTGGTTTATTCTATGGGAACTCCCTTGATTTTTTTTACTTTTTCTTATTTTTATTATTTTTTGTTATATCGGCCATATTAACACGTATTCTGTGAAAATTTCAACGAGCTAGCTATTACGGTTCAAGAGACACAGCCCTCGGACAGGCAGACAGACAGACGGACGGAGGGACGGACAGACAGACAGACGGCGTAGGCTTACTAATAGGGTCCCGTACCGGATATGGAACGCTAAAAACACACTTCTCGAAGCGGCGCTTTCGACCTTTCTACTTGAACAAATTGATACATCCTTCCTTCCTTTCCTTACCTTTAATAAAATCCAACGTCTGCTTTCTGTATGTATGTATGTCTGTCTGTCCGTTTATATATAACTCAAGAACCACTGAATCGATTTTAATTAAAAAAAATTGGTTGTCTGTAAAGTCGGTTTACGGACGATAGTTTTACGTTATAACGTCATAAAGTGGTCGCATCTTCTTTATATTAACCCTAACCTAATGTTGAGGCGGCGGCGGCGCATGTCGTTTTTGTTACGTTTGTATTTCCGAAAATAATTCTTACGTGGTTATAAAAAAAACTAAACACCATAAAAAAATTTAAACACCGTAACATTGCTTAAAAAAGAAAAAAAAAACAAAAAAAAATTTGAGAGATTCGAACCCATGGTAAAAAAATACAAATCCTACACTCTTACCACTGAGCCACGAAATCACACAAACGACCAAACGAATATCGGATTCCCTTGGTTCGCTTTCGGCCTGGGCCGATTGTGCCTCTCTATCGCTTGTTACGCGCTCTCGCTTGCACACACAGGCTCAGATGGAACGTGACACTTTTTCGTGTGTGCAGCCGGTGTTCATCAATTTATAAGACGTGACGTTATCACGTGACGTTCTTGAAGGCGGTGTAGTTCCGGCCGCATGGCGAAATAGTGTCGTTGTCTTGTTTCACAAGAAGGGGGATAGGGCGAAGTTGAAAAACTATCGACCTATCTCACTTCTTAGCCACGTGTACAAGGTCTTTTCAAGAGTCATCACGAGTCGGCTGACACAGAGGCTGGACCAATATCAGCCTCGTGAGCAAGCTGGATTTAGGAAAGGGTACGGCACCATGGACCACATATTTACTGTGAGACAAGTGGTGCAAAAATGCGAGGAGTACAACAAGCCGCTCTTCCTAGCCTTCGTCGACTATGAGAAGGCGTTCGACTCAGTTGAAAAATGGGCTTTCGAAAACTCCCTCCTCAGGTGCAAAATCGACCACCGCTACATCGAGGTGCTCCGAAATCTGTATCGGTCCGCGACGATGACTGTGAGGCTTCACGAGAATACCCAACCTATCCTCCTTGGTAAAGGCGTAAGGCAGGGGGATGTGATCTCACCCAAGCTCTTCACAAACGCATTGAAAGATGTGTTCAAGATGCTTGAGTGGGACAACGTGGGTATAAACGTGAATGGAGATCTTCTCAGTCATCTGCGTTTCGCCGATGACATTGTTCTTCTGTCAAATTCCCGAGATCAGCTTCAGATCATGCTGGAAGACCTTTATACAGCGTCGATGAAGGTTGGTCTCAAGATGAACCGGGACAAAATCAAGGTCATGGCGACTGAGGTTATGACGGGAGGACAAATTGTTATTGGCGGAGAAGTGATCGAACAGGTTGAAGAGCACGTATACCTCGGTCAAATTCTGCGGCTTTGTAGACAAGGTCTGCTTAAGGAGGTGGAGAGACGAATTCAACTGGGTTGGGCTGCCTTTGGAAAACTAAAATTCGTCCTGAAGTCTGACCTTCTGCAGAATTTAAAGACCTGTATATATGACCAGTGTGTCCTCCCGGTTATGACGTACGGGTGCGAAACGTGGACTGTGAAGGTCGCTGTTGTCCAAAGGTTGAAAGTTGCCCAGCGAGCAATGGAGCGAGTCATGCTGGGAATATCGCTACGTGATATGGTGCGTAACGAGGCAATCCGCCGACGCACCAAAGTAGTCGATATTGGACACCGGGTGGCTAAGCTCAAGTGGCAGTGGGCTGGGCACGTTAGCCGAAGAGACGATGACCGTTGGAGTAACCGTGTCCTACACTGGCGGCCGTGGACAGGAAAACGGAGTGTGGGAAGACCACCCGCCAGGTGGGACGACGACATCAAGTACGCCGGCGGAAATCAGTGGTTCCGTATCGCTGAAGGCCGGGAGGACTGGAGGAAAATTGGAGAGGCGTATGTCCAGCAGTGGAAGCTTACACGCTGACTGACTGACTGACTGACTGACGTTATCACGTCAAAAATTCTACGGATAGCTTGATTCTTCCCATCAACTATAGGCTACTTACTATCACGCTAAATGGCTTATGAGGTTAGCAGTGAAGTGAAATATGAGAGCGGGCGGAGCCGCGGGCACAGCTTGTCTTCTATAATTTTGAATTCTACGGCCTCCATGTTAATGTTACCGGTGAATTTCGAAACTCCTCCTACACAGCGTGCCTTATTTACACGGACGAAGTATTTGGGCGAGTTCGCTTGCTTATTATATTTTGATTATTTGGAGTTCGCGTAATATTGTGTAACTTTGAAAATATCAGTTTGCCCGCGGCTATGCTCACAGCCGTACCTTGATTTATACGTAAGCTCGGCGGGTGGCCGAGTGGTTTGGGCATTGGCTTCTCGTGCGAGAGGTCCGAGGTTCGAATCCGGTCCGCGTGTACCACGTGTATTATGTATACATATATATGCGTATTAAAGTATTTATGTAGTATTACTTTGTAGTTTATCATATTGCTTTACTGATTAATACATTGCCACAAACTATGCTTGTTCGCCTGCATATACTTCTCCCACATCCCAAAGGTTAGTTTGAATAGAATGGCTCACGGCATTAAGCACACCTATTGTGCCTAATTTGTATAAATTGGTGTTCAATAAAGAATATATACGTATACATATACCGCGCGATCGCTATGCCTGTAAGAAATAAAAGTTAAATTACAAATTTAAAAAACCCCCAACTCTTAAGAAGTCGAAAATAATTTCCGTTTACTTACGAGCTAAGTAAATAAAATATAAAAACTCAGAGCTGCGCGGGTGTTTACGTAGCGGCCCCCCGACTCCCTTAAGTAAATAAACGGAAATTCAGATATTTATTTCGCTATAAAGAACACACAACAATAACAATATTTCATTGAGACATATAAATATTCAGTATGGTTCGTCATATTTTTTTTTGTCATATCCCGTTCAGCAGTGCAATCTATAAGGAAGAACCGGGTAAGAAACCGTATAGAGCTATTTTTTCAAATAAAACTTACCTACTAAGTTTTCATTAAATTATATCAAAGCAAAAAATTAAAAATATTATCTAAGTCAAGATATACCCATAAAAAAGATAATAAAATACAATACAAAGAACATAGGGTTCAGTCAAGCAAACTATTAATAAAATTTGAGTTTATTTGAAAAAATAAATCAAAGTCAGCAGAACTTGTATTTACACTAAGAAATATATTTTCAGCTGACTCTGGAACACATTGTCACTATTTATTGATTTTATTGTATCAGGAACATTCTCGTACAATTTGGGTCCAATCACGTCAGTATCTTTTTCAGCCATCGCCGATTTGTGAGCAACGTAACCAGCACATCTTCGCCGCATTTGGTGGAGACGATGGGGGCATGGTCTGAGGAGGCAAAGCGGCTCGCGAAAGACATCGCGATGTACCTGTACGCTGCTTGAAGAGAACAACGTTCGCTCGAGTTCCTGAGGCAGCGCATCAGTGTGGCCATCCAGCGAGGCAACGCCGCTAGCGTACTCGGACTCGGTACAGTGCCCACATCGTCCCACCTGGAGGAGGGTTATTAAGTATTGTATAGGTTATAGGTTTATATTTTTTTATTTTGTAATTAGCCTTTTTTTTTATGGAAACTGACACGCTTGGCTTACATCACCTACTACATCCATGATGTCAGCCCATAACACCGGGTGAACTTGGTGCCAAGTCAGTGCCTCCCCTCGGTCGTGCTGGCTACACTAAACTGGACGGAAAACACAAACTATTTACATAGCCGTTTCGACCGACCTTTCATTCAGTGCGGTGGTATCAACCCGGGCGGGTTAAACCCTACCACCTAGTAATATAAGAAGGGAGTCATATCCCTTAGTCGCCTTTTACGACATACACGGGGAGAGATGCAGTGGGGCTATTCTTTTAAAGTACCGGCCCCACACGGTACGATTTCGACACACGAGCCTAATTTATATATTAGTTTCTCTTTTTTATTTTTGTAATCTGAGATTGGTGGCTGAGTCAGACGGGACAGAGCGCACGCTCGGACCAGCCACTATCAGCTCCGTGTAAGTGCCACATCGGAAGCTTCCTTTTGGATTGAGGCTATACTGGAATAGAGTAGAACACAGCCGAGGCGGCTATGCGGCCATCTTACCTCCAGTGCAGTGGTACTAATCCATAAATGGTACCAGCTCATACAAGCAATAATGGTAGTTTGAATAAAGTTAATTGTGAGCATCGGTAGCTCAGTGGTGCGGTCGGTCGACTGGTTGTTATGCAACCCTGAGCGCGGTCAGTACTTGTATGGGTGACCGCTCGACCGTTGAACGCTTACCGTGGTTCGGATTCCAAGTAAAACTGTAGGTCAATTCCCTTCATACCACCTAGGTACGGTTAAACCCTCTCGAGTTTTTGTTGGTACCTACTACCGCACTGAATGAAAGGTCGGCTGGTTTCCGTCCAGTTCAGTATTGCCGGCACGACCGAAGGGAAGCACTGACATGGCACCTAAATCACCAAGGTGCTATGTGCTATCAAGGATGTAGTGATAGTGTTTTTGTCAGCCTCGATAGTTCAGTGGTGCAGACAGTCAACTGTCGCTTTTGAATGTTAAGCAACGCTGGGTGCGGTCAGTACTTGGCTGGGTGACCGCTGACCGTTGGAGGCTGACCGAGGTTCGGATTCCTCGTAAAACTGTAGGTCCCTTCCCTCCTAATCTTACTTGGTGGTAAGGTTTAACCCGCCCGGGTTGGTACCACCGCACTGAATGAAACATCGGTCAAAACGGCTATGTAAATAGTTTGTGTTTTCCGACCAGTTCAGTGTAGCCGGCACGATCAAAGGGGGAAGCACTGACATGGCACCTAGTTCACCCGGTGTTATGGGCTGACATCACGGACGTTGTAGGTGATGTAGCCAACCGTGTCAGTTTCCATTAAAAAAAATATTTTAGCTTATTTCCGTATCGATTTGTCGGTTTATTTTAGTATAAATGTGAAGGTAGTTAATTCTGTCTGGGAGGATTAATAAATACATTGTTGACGATATTTATAGAAGCAAAATTTCTGAAGTAAAATTAGATTCAAAGTCGGATCAAAATACGTTAAATTTATTCCTGATTAAAATGTAAATTTTTAAAATTGTACGATCTCTTCAGGCATTACAACGATACATACATACATACATACCACGCTGTATCCCGACAATCAGAGTAAACAGAGTAATCGGTGTTGTGCTGCAAGAACTCTGATATGCAACACGACATCGACCACTACGTTTAGCAAAGTATTCGGACAAGATAACTATCAAGCAGCAAGTAAGGCACAACTCGCCCACCTGCTGCACGACTCGGTGGAAGGACCGTGCCAAGGTGAGAGGCGGCGAACCTGTCGCTCTTTAGCACGGAATCTCGTCCTTATCCCTTAGTCGCCTTTTACGACATGCACGGGAAGAGAAGCAGTGGGGCTATTCTTTTAAGTACCGGCCTCACAAAGTACGATAAATTATTATTTTTAGTTCCTGGGCGACCGAGCTTCCCTCGGCGTCTACACCTATCTAGATAAACTTGAAAAAAAAAACAATATTTTAATACAAAATTTCATCCAAATCGTTAGAGCCGTTTCCGAGAAACCAATTATATATATAGGTATATATATAGAAGTTTAGCTCACTTAACGTAATAGGATAAATTAGATTACAACGATAAATACATACATTCATACATATCACACACGCTGAATCCCGACAATCGGGGTAAACAGAGTAATCGGCGTTGTGCTGCAAGAGCTCTGGTAAATTACAGCACAACACTGACCACCACGTTTCGCAAAGTATTTGAACAAGATTCAGGGCCAATTGCGCCAACACGAATTTAACGATATAAATCAGTTTAACTCGTTAAGCTAGTACCCGTTGACTGTGGGAACCGCGTTTAAATCCATAACTCGCTACTTAATTCTAAATTCGTGTTGGCGCAACTGGGCCTAAATCGATAAATACGTAAAATTAAACATATACCTACTAAAATATACGGCAATATGCAATTTGAGACCAAGATTAACTGAAAAATGCATACATAAGTACATATCATCAAGCCTGTTTCCCGGTGGGGTAGGCAGAGATAACGGATCTCCGCGTGCCACGATCCTGACACACCTCTGCCGCCTCTTCCACACTTTATGGAAACTGACACGGTTGGCTACATCCCCTACAACATCCGTGATGTCAGCCCATAACACTGGGTGAACTAGGTGCCATGTCAGTGCTTCCTTTCGATTCTTCATACATGCTCGTCGGTTACTGGTACCTAGCACTTTTTTTTTATGGTAACTGACACGGTTGGCTACGTCACCTACAACATCCGTGATGTCAGCCCATAACACCGGGTGAACTTGGTGCCACGTCAGTGCTTCCCTTCGGTCGTGCCGGCTACACTGAACTGGACGGAAAACACAAACTATTTACATAGCCGTTTCGACCGACCTTTCATTCAGTGCGGTGGTACCAACCTAGGCGGGTTAAACCCTACCACCTAGTAATATAAGAAGGGAGTCATATCCCTTAGTCGCCTTTTACGACATACACGGGGGAGATGCAGTGGGGCTATTCTTTTTAAGTACCGGCCCCACACGGTACAACTTTCGGGCGTGTGCGCAATCCTTTCGGAGCACACACCCGTAATTAGTAATTAGAAAGAAATGTATGGTATGTATTCTAATGTAATTAGAAAGAAATGTATGGAAAATGGATTCGTTAAATTTATAAATACATACATACACACCACACGCCGTATCCCGACAATCGCGGTAAGCAGAGTAATCGGTGTTATGCTACAAGCATTCTGGTAAATAATAGCACAACACCGACCACCACGTTTAGCAAAGTATTCGGACAAGATAACTCAGATCAGGCAGCAAGTAAGGCCTGCTGCAAGACTCGGTGGAAACACCGTGCCAAGGTAAGAGGTAGCTAGCCTGTCGCCTTTAATGACGGCATCTTGTTCTATGCTATTAAATTTATAATCTCATAGATTTTTATGAAAATATCTTTTATTGAAAATACTTTTTTTATTTTATTTTTTTATGGATAGCGCGGCACGATTAACGTCGAACGTTTCACCTACAAGTAGATGTCTAACGATGCTGCATGGAGATTATGTTGGTGCAGACAGTCGACTGTCGCTATTGATGGTTAAGCAAGGCTGGGCGCGGTCAGTACTTGGATGGGTGACCGCTCGACCGTTGGAGGCTGACCGTGGTTCGGATACCCCTTAATACTGTAGGTCCCTTCCCTTCTTACCTCACTAGGTGGTAGGGTTCAACCCGCCCGGGTTGGTACCACCGCACTGAATGAAACGTCGGTCGAGACGGCTATGTAAATAGTTTTGTGTTTTCCGTCCAGTAGAGTGTAGCCGGCACGACCGAAGGGAAGGCTGACGTGGCACCAAGTTCACCCGGTGTTATGGGCTGACATCACGGATGTTGTAGGTGATGTAGCCAACCATGTCAGATTCCATAAAAAAAAAGGGGAGAGCGTTTCCCGGTTTTTAGTGAAAATACACGCAGAACCGATTGGTACGCATCGGCTGTAAGTCCAGCGTGTAGGGATGCAATCCCTATCTGGTGTGTGTGGTGCGGAGGTGGAGAGAAGACGGCGGGATTGCGTCAAACTGCTTCTCCGAGCACTCCCCAAGGTATTATGATTTTATCTTCAATTCTCACGCTCAACTCTTTTGCTACTACCTACTTACATCCTTCCTTACCTATAATAAAATCCAACGTCTGCTTTCTGTATGTCTGAGTGTCTGTCTGTCCGCTTATAACTCGAGAACCACTGAACCGATTTTAATAAAACAAAATTCTACGGATAGCTTGATTCTTCCCATCAACTATAGGCTACTTACTATCACGCTAAATGGCTTATGAGGTTAGCAGTGAAGTGAATATGAGAGCACTTGGCAATATTTGTATGTAACGGACACGGAATCATTCACCCGAGTAAGAACCGATGACATTACAATATCCTGAAGGGGGGGGGGGGGGGGGGGGGGATAAGTAGAGGCATATAGGGAGGGGGGTGAGGGAGGGGCGGGAGGGGAGATGGAGGTAGAGCGATGGAATCCCCCTTATCCTTATCCTTTCCTTTCTTCCTTACCTCTAATAAAATCCAACGTCTGCTTTCTGTCTGTCTGTATGTATGTCTGTTTACCATCTTTGGGTTGCCATATTTACTCGAAGTATCGATGATGGCGAGACTCAACGGAAGGGGAGAGGCAGGGAGATGGAGGGAGAGGGAGAGGGAGAGGGAGAGGGAGAGGGAGAGGGAGAGGGAGAGGGAGAGGGAGAGGGAGAGGGAGAGGGAGAGGGAGAGGGAGAGGGAGAGGGAGAGGGAGAGGGAGAGGGAGAGGGAGAGGGAGAGGGAGAGGGAGAGGGAGAGGGAGAGGGAGATTAAAATAGGGAATGATTTCAAAATTAGATTTTAGGAGTTTATAAAATTTTGTACAGAGATGAATTGCATCCTGAGGAAGGACATAGTCTCAAAAAAACCCTTAAGGGGGTGAAATAGGAGATGCGAAAGTTTGTATGGGAGTATCGGTTTCTTAAAGGTAGGAACTTGAAACTCATAAGTATAGCTATTCATCATATATAAAATAACGAAGTGGTCCAGGGTTGTTGGATTTTCACATATAAGGGGAGGAAACGGAGTGTTAAAGATTGTATGGGAATATCGTTTTTTTTTTAAAGGAAAATCATAATTATAGCTACTCAAAACAAATAAATGGGGGGGGGGGGGGGAGGGGGGATGGGTGTGACGGTGGCCTCGCCCTTAGTTACTTACTTTCTTCGTGGAGGTTTATTGTATTCCAGAATGCAGCTTAGCCTGAAGCCTCGCCGTTAGTTACTTACTTTATTTAAGAAGTTTTATCGTTTATCTACACGCCATTACTTTCATCGAGAAATCGAGAAGGTTTATCGTCTTCCAGAATACAGCTCGGCCTTCGGCCTCGCCCATAGTTACTTACTTACATCAAGAAGGTTAATCCTCTTCCTTAACGCAGCTCGGCCTTCGGCCTGACCCATGGTTTATCCTCTTCCTAAACGGAGCTCGGCCTTCGGCCTCGCCCTCAGTTACTTACTTTCTTCGAGAAGGTTTATAGTCTTCCTAAAGGCAGCTCGGCCTTCGGCCTCGCTCTTTGTTACTTACTTTCATCGAAAAAGTTTATCCTCTTCCTGAACGCAGCTCGGCCTTCGGCCTCGCCCTTAATTACTTTCTTTCTTAGAGATGGTTTATCGTCTTCCTGAACACAGCTCGGCCTTCGGCCTCGCCCTCAGTTACTTACTTTCTTCGAGAAGGTTTATGGTCTTCCTGAACGCAGCTCGGCCTTGGGCCTCGCCCTCAGTTACTTACTTTCTTCGAGAATGTTTATCGTCTTCCTGAACGCAGCTCGGCCTTCGGCTTCGCCGTTTGTTACTTGCTTTCTTCGAGAAGGTTTATAGCCTTCCTGAACGCAGCTCGGCCTTCGGTCTCGCCCTCAGTTGCGTAATTTCTTCGAGAATATTTATGGTCTTCCTGAATGTAGCTCGGCCTTCGGCCTCGCCCTTAATTACTTACTTTCTTAGATAAGGTTTATCGTCTTCCTGAACGCAGCTCGGCTTTCGGCCTCGCCCTTTGTTTCTTACTTTCTTCAAGAAGGTTTATAGTCTTTCCGCTTAGCGGGCTCAGCTAGTTCCACTATATAATCTCAAACATCCAAAGGTTGGCTGTAAGAAATCTCTGTAAGGGATAAGTCCGCCTTTATTGTTTATTGTTTATTGTATAATTTCATCCACAGGTAGGTAACCTACGCTTGGACATGTCGAAAATTCCGCCAGTTCTAAATTCAATGCGAAGAAGAACTGACAAACAAACTTCGCAAGTCACAATGTTTTGTTAGTACCTTATAAGTATTATATTATAGTAACTTATAAATAATTAACCCATACTACCGCTCACAAGAGCATTCATATTTACAGCATTTAAACACGAATACTGAAGAATCTGACCAGTCAACCTTTGCACCTTATGTAAATTTTCTAATGTATTTGTTACTGTTTAATGTTTACTGGAGCAATAAAGAATTTTCTATCTATCTATCTAATATTAAGGTTGTTAATAATTAAAAGTGTTTCAGTACAATACAAATTCTACCCAATTGTACACAACCATAGAATAATTTATTTCTCAATCCTTGCCACTGATAGATAAGCGATGATCACTGTTATAATAATCTCCTCCGCATCCCTAAGATTCAAACGAAAGAGAATATTCTAATAAATGATCTCACTAGTCCAATGCAGAGATGCACTCATGCGCTTCGATATAAAACACACTCACCGCTGATGCAGTTCTGCATTTTGCACTAGCCACGTGAGCGCTGCAGTCGCGATAGACGGAACCCTAGTTTCTGACTCCGTCGACAGTTCAGTGTGTAAGTGTTGTGCGTGTTGAAAGTGTCAAAAATGAGGGCTGCGTCGCTGCTCGTTCCGCTGTTCCTGTTTGGATTCGTCCGGTGCGACGTTAACGATATTGAAAATGACGTGAGTATTCTTAGAATAGAATAGATATATCCTTTATTGTACTTAAACTTTGATACGTAATTTGTATCAACATAATTCTTTATTGAATGAAGAAAAAACCCTATAAATGATTAAACTTTTTATTTCAAAATTTAAATAAAAAATTCCTAATAATAAAGGTAAAGAACACTAATACGAAATACAACTATACACTAATACACTAAAACTAATCTAAAATTAATAAAACCTACAAAAAATACATTTCTGAAAAGTCCACCGCAGGCCCGACTTGATTTATATTTAATGTAAGGTGAGTCCAGGGAACTGCGTCTACGTGGGAAGTGCGTCTATACGGCATAACTAGAAAAGTAAAAGGTTTTCGTAATGTCAACATCTATTGCATGACTTACATTGATTTGAAACTGTAAACTAAAAAACAGTGGGCGCTCTAAGTGGTGTATTGACTATGGAAAACGACTTGGATTTTTTTTTTATTTATTTTGAACTCACAGAACAGAGTAAGTTAGCAAATATAGATGTTTTTAAAATATAACAAAAAAAATTCAAGTATGGTAAGTGCGTTATATACAAGCGGACAAGTGAGCATACTTATGCCGCACTTGCCCCATCACCACAAGTTACAACCTTTTATCCAACCATTGCTATCCTTATTCATAAACTACTTACATTTATGTTTGTACTTACTGATTTGATGTATTTTTTTATTACTCCTACTTCTACAAAAACAGTTATGTACTCCTGACTACCAAATTGGGGAAGTGCGTATGCCGCCCTTCCCCCAAGTTGAAAAAAAGTTATTTAAATCAGCGAATTTGAACTTTATTGTGGAGACTTAGAGTACCATTCAGACTATCACGTAATATGCATTCATAAAAAAATATACAAGTATAGATCTCCAGTGTCTGTGCTAGTAAAACTCGCTATGACGCACTTACCCCGTTTTGGTGGGCAAGTGCGTCTATCAGGAGCAGTTGCTTTACAGTATTTTTTCTGTGGATTTTGGTGAGGGATTAGCAGTTTGTTGTTTTTTTAACACTATGCTATAAGTATTCTTGTCATTGGCATTAAAAAAGTGCAAGAAATGACTGTAAATTATGTGCAAATTGAGTTTATTTCCCATTGAAAGAAATATATGCCGCACTTAGCTGGACTCACTTACTTAAATATAAATTTTACAAAAGGCGGACTCATTACCTATGGCAATCTCTGCCAGTCAACCTTTCATAATCGAAAACATAATATAAGGTAGCAACAAAAGAAGAAGAATGAAAGAAACATAATATTAACGAAAGTTAATTCATCGCTATCAGTTAATTAATAAAAATTAACAAGCAGACGCCAGGCATAATACAGAATGTTCGGCACATCGACCGAATTTTTTTTTTTGTAGGTAACGGTCTCCCGTAGAAACTTTATTTATAAGGATTTATCATACCCCACCCATTCAAGAATGAATCCAAGATTTTTATGGTTCCGTATCCGGTACGGGACCCTCCGTCCCGTCCGTCCGTCAGTCTGTCCGAGGGCTGTATCTCTTGAACCATAATAGGTAGCCCGTTGAATTTTTCACAGAATATGGTGTTATTTTGGCCGATATAACAACAAATAATAAAAAGAAGAAAACGTAAAAAATTCAAGGGGGTTCCCATAGAAGAAACCAAAAAGTGTATTCGCGCGCGCCATCTACCGAATAGAATATGAATAATTTTACTAATCGTGACATTTAAATAATATGAAGCATTTCATAACACGCCATAGATGGCGTGAGTGGCCGCTAACCATGACATGGCGATACAGAACTCTCGGTGCGCGAGTTCGACTCGCACTTGGCCGGTTTTTTTATGAACAACCGGCACTGGTAGCTATGCCGAAAAGTTCAAAGGAAGATCATTATTCCACGGAGAGTGCTCGGAGGAGCTGTTTAACGCGATTCCGCCGTCCCCTTTCCACCTCCGCACAACGCGCACTGGGCAGGGATTGCATCCCTATACGCTGGACTTACCGCGGATGCGTACTAATCGGTTCTGCAGATCCTTCCTCCACAGTACCGGTAAACTCTGGAACGCTCTCCCTGCCCACATATTTCCCCCCAAGTATAGTCTCGGGTCCTTCAAGAGAGGCGTGAATGGGCACCTGTTAGGCCGGCATGGCATTCGCAGCCCCCGCATGCGACCGAATGTCCATGGGCGTCGCTAGACACCTTATGGGTGACTGGGCGCCACATGTCGCGCTTAATATAAAAAAAGACACAGCCAATATCACCACTCCTCGAGAACCCACGCTCAGAGTGGCGGCATGCGAGCTACAAGGCGGACAAAGATTCACAGCTTACCCTGTGTCACCGAATAAATGTAGATACTAACCGAGTACCACCCAAACGGCATGTGTTCCTGAATATTTCATACAACTGTTCCCTGTTTAGTACTGCATTGTCCGCCCCTACGTGTTTTCCACATCCCAAAGGTTAGTTCGTAAAGAATGCCGCAAGGCATTAAACTCGCCTTTGTAACCTTTTTATACGGTGTACAATAAAGTATATTTTCATTTCATTCATTCATTTCATTTCATTTAATGTCTTAGAGATTTCATTTTAAAACTAATTTTTAGCGCTCGGCTTCGCTCTCGTTAAATTCGTATTTAAAAAGAAGAAACTAAGTAAGCCCTCTACCATACTTATATTTCGGCGCGCGGAAAAATTCGGTTTGTATGAGAGCTACATCTTAGCGTAACCGAAAGTGAATTTTATGTAGCCTATCCTGTGTCTCGTATAGTTAAATGTGCTTGTACAAAATTTCATCGAATTCGGATGATCGTTTTAACAATTATGGAGGAACATACATACATACATACATACCTACAGAAAATATTTCTAATAATCGTCAAAGTAGTTTTAGTATCATACATAGAGTCTACAAACGCAGTATTCCATAAAGGAAAGTAACTTACTCCATCACCATCCCTTACAGATTTATTATTAGTATTGATGATTGATGATTAGAATTAGGCGAACTGGTTTACCCTTGGTTGTCTGTGGGAATAACACCGGCTAAAGTACGAAAACCGGTTGCGTTCGAATGTTTGACCTAGTTTTGAATTTAGAATTACCTCAATATTCGCTGCTGTGGTTTCCCGATGATTTTTTATCATTGGAGTCACATACCAAAAGTGACAGACGATAAGCTAAGTAATGGAGGGCACTATTTAGGTCACCAACGACAATTTGTAAAATTTACCACAGAATTCATTAATAGTACTAACAGAAGGATCACTCTACAAAGACACTTAAATAAATAGCTACTCTTGCTACGACGCAATAAAGTGCAATTCAGCTCGCACAGAGCTGCTTGCCTAAAATTATATGCACACATCATAACCAGACATCGGAATCCGCGGGGCACGAATACGACCTTGTTGGGGATTGACTACGGCGATCAATAAACAATCGACACTGTTATCGATACTCATATTTATTTGTTTATTGTATTTTATTCATGTCATATTTCAGACCTGAATACTTATATACCTACAGTATTTATATAAGCATGTATACTTTATGTTAACGATTAAGTAAATATAATACATATTTATATAAGGTCTTTCAAAATTAGTTCATAGTACGCTAAGGGGGGTTCTGTATCATATAGGGAGTAAAACCTATATAAAAAATTTTGGACCTTGGGCTTTTTTTAAGTAAAAATTTTTTTTTATGTAGTTATTTCAATAAAAAAATAGGTGGTTGATTTTTATAACCTAATCGATTCAGTTTCATAACAGTAACAAAAAAGTCTTCATGACCATTATGATGTAACACGTGTAAGTTGGTAAAAAAAAAAAAATTCTTTCTATTCCATACTAATAAAACTAAAATTGTGGTTTTTCACAATTTCTGAAAGAAAGAGATATACGTGTTGGAAGACTTTTTTGTTCCTAGCATGAAACCGAAACGATTAAGAAAAATTTTTTTTTACATTTAACATTAAAAAAAAATTTTTTGTGAAAAAAACAAAATCTTTGTTCTTCAAAAGTGATCTATTTCCGATACAGAACCCCCCCTTAGCTTACTATGAACTAATTTTGTAAGACCTATTTTTTTGGACCTTGGCCTTTTTTTTTATGTAAAATATTTTTTTATGTGTTTAAATAAAAAAATAGGTGGTTGATTTTTATAGCCTAATCGATTCAGTTTCATAACAGTAACAAAAAAGTCTTCAATATCATTATGATGTAACACGTGTAAGTTGGTAAAAAAAATCAAATTCTTTCTATTCCATACTAATAAAACTAATATTGTGGTTTGAACAGATTTGTATTGTACCTACAAAGTAAATACAACATTTGTTTATTATATCTTATTTTCTATAGAAATACTCTTAGTTTTAATAATCGACATTATTCCATATTATTCTAAAATAACGATCGATTTTCGATATTTGTGGATACATTGTCCCATCACTAAACAACCTTGAATCATTCGTGCCCCGCGGATTCCGATGTATGATCATAACACACTTCTCTTTCTATCGCATAATTCTATTTCTTATGACGCGGCACGTTTCACTGAATTGGCACGCCAAGCCGGGCCGACCGATGTACTTGTAGATTCATACCTAAAGTGCGGAGTTTTTATGAAGTTTATGTCAAACTAAAACGAAATTAAAGAAGGTGAAGTCTTCTAACTAATTTGTATTCCAGGCCTTTTAATCAAGGAATCGAAAATAGAATTAATAATATATTCCTATAACGTGATTTTTTACTTTCAATGTCTTCCTTTGATTGAAAATTATCTAGGTACCTACTATGACTAACTAGTACTATCGGTATTACCCATTGCGATATTATATAATTCTTACTAGAGAGTGCTATCGGACAGAGCGCCATATTTCATCGAGTTGAAGCCATCCAGCCGCAGCCGAGTTAGTCGATCGCGAACCACCGGCGCCGTCGCACCGTCCGCATCGAACGCCACTTCCGCTCTGCCGCTCGGCCCCCGCGCCAGCCCCCCTCACCCCCCAAACGCTCAGCTCTCCGCGCGCCGCGTTACCCCGCTCCCCCATCCCTCATAATCTAAGTTGTTGCCCTTTGTTTTCATTTGGTCAGATTTTCAAATCGTCAGACTTTCAAATGGTCAGATTTGCAATTCGTCAGTATTCCAAATGGTCAGAATACAGTCACCGTATTTAAAGTGGAAACCCGAAAGAATACTTGGTAAGACTACTGGGAACGGTTCTAAAGTACCAGGGCAGCAGAAATTGGTTTCCAGAAGGAGGTTTCCATAATTGTATATAAGTTATTAAGAAACTTTAACAAACATGAAGTCACCATTAAGGTTTCGACCAGCGGTATCGTTTAAAAGATTTTGTAAAATATTAATTTCAGATTATGTGTTTAATTGTACCAAATCTGACCATTTGAAATTCGGACGAATTGCAAATCTGACCATTTGAAAGTCTGACGATTTGAAAATCCGACCAAATGAAAACAAAGGGTTGTTTCGACTTGACGCGTCCTCTAGTAATGATCTCGGTGATATTTCTAAGAAAATGCAATTTAAATAGGTACGCGATATCTTATTTACTTCGAGAAAGCTTTGAAATTGAAAACATTCAAAACGTTTAGATGTCTTCAAACTTTTTACTTAGAGAAAGTTTTCATTCGCTTAAAATTTTTCCTCCATAGATGCGAGGTCTAATAGCTGGATGGGCCGTAGAGATTCCCTCTGTCTCGGAACAGGGTGTTATCTAAATTCTTGAAATGAAATTAAAAAAATACTATGTTCACCAGTATTTAAAAGAGTCAAAAAAGGTTGGTTTAACGCCTTGCGGCATTCTTTACAAACTAACCATTGGGATGTGGAAAGCGCGCGGGGCGAGCAAAGCAGTGCAAGAAAGTACAATAATATGAAATATAAAACTGATCTATCTATGTATCTATTTATTTGTAATGAATGTATTTATTTGTATGTTAAATATATAATTATTATTTTTTTCATGTGCTAAGATGTTTAGCTCTCGGTATGGGCAGTAACTTTGTGAATGAAGCGGTAATTTTGTGATTGAAGTAGGTATATTATGATTTTTTTGTGAGTGAAATGTATGATAATTATTTGGTGCGGCCTACAGTTGGTGCTTGTCAACAGCTGTCAACCTTGCTTTTATAAACACAGTGTGAAATAAATGTCATATCATTGGCAACTACTGTAAAACCGCGTACAGACCTAGCGAGCGAGAGCCAGCGAGGCCCAGCGAATGCCCATCGCCGATGGCAAGCGAACCCTCGCTCGCCATCGTTTGCTATCGCTGTTACGGCCACACTGATTCGCAATCGTTCGCGCGCTCTCGCGCGTTAGTGTTCCGGCCAAATACATTCAATAGGGCATTTAAAACACCGTCCACACTGCGCACGGCCGAACGGCTGATTCCGGAGCACGACCGAACGCCACTGAACGCAATCGAGTGCGCGCCTTCGCATTCGCTTAGCGTTGCTGTGCCGTCCAGACCTGTTCGCGCGGTCTCGCTTGTTGGCCTTCGCGCGCTCTCGCTCGCTAGGTCTGTACGCGGCTTTAGACTGTTTTTTTTTGACGTGATGACGTCACGTCTTTTAAATTGATGAACACCGGCTGCACACACGAAAAAGTGTCACGTTCCATCTGAATCTGTGTGTGCAAGCGAGAGCGCGTAACAAGCGATAGAGAGGCACAATCGGCATAGTCAAAGTTACCATGGAAACGTCTTAAGAAGTAAAACTGTCAAGATCAGACAACAGAAGTTTATTGATGGCCAGTCACAAGATGATTAATCTTTCTACTGGAAATAGAATTACTGATCTTTGCTCTATGTACTACGATTATTCCACGTCATCACGTAAAAATATCGTCCGTAAACCGACTTTACAGACAACCAATTTTTTCATTTAATTTCGCACTACCAATCTACTTTACCCACAGTTCAAGGCGTGATTGTTAGGGAATGCCTTTAGTTAGGCTTTAAATTAGCCTTTGTTTATTGTGCAATAAAGTATTTTTCATTCAAAACGCAACGGAACCATGGCAACCGAGACGCGCCGGCGCTTCGGTTGATTCTGCTCGTCGGTGTCAATATTGCAAAGACGCTGGTGGTGCCTACAGCCAATGAAATATGCCGAACATCCTCTGCCATATGTGCAACTCTTCACACATTGCAGAGATACATATAGTGCAGGCGCAATCATGCGCATCCACCATAATTATTTCCCTATTCTATGGTTCTCAAACATTTTTTTACAGGCAAATTGGTTTTCGCAATTATTTGAATCCTTCGTATAAACGTCATAAGTTCTTTTCTCAGGTTTCATTAATTTTTATTTTACATCACTCGTAGACAAGATTTAATTTAACTTTTCTTCAAGGGTATGTAATAAAAAGTCCAAATGCGAGTCGGACTCACGCACAGAGGGTTCCGTACCATCACACAATATATTTGTGTTAGTATTTACCAAAATAATTGTGTTTTCGAAAATAACGAATAGACTAAATAAAAACTACAGCAATTGTTTGGCTGTTGCCAAACAATTGCTGAAGTTTTGCAAACCTGTAGCTGGCAAACCATTGCTTCTTGTAAGTAAAATATTTTTTTTTGCTTCATCTATTACATTGTTAAAACCGGTAATTTTCCTATAATATATGGCTTAATATCTACTAACCCTTTTAAAATCCAAATTTTAGCTTTAGAAACCAATGAGAACAGTAATTATTTGCACATTTTTAGCTATATCATTAAGGCCATTGAATTTAAAATAATTGTAATCACGGTACACCGCCAGGGATGCTAACCCAAAATGTGTCTTCCCCCTAAAACCTCCCCCAAGTCCCCTAAAAGTAATAGATTCGCTCTCAATTTTGCATTTGGAACTACCAATTTTGCATTTGGAACAACCAATTTTGCATTTGGAACTACCAATTTTGCATTTGGAACTACCAATTTTGCATTTGGAACTACCAATTTTGCATTTGGAACTACCAATTTTGCATTTGGAACTACCAATTTTGCATTTGGAACTACCAATTTTGCATTTGGAACTACCAATTTTGCATTTGGAACTACCAATTTTGCATTTGGAACTACCAATTTTGCATTTGGAACAACCAATTTTGCATTTGGAACTACCAATTTTGCATTTGGAACTACCAATTTTGCATTTGGAACTACCAATTTTGCATTTGGAACTACCAATTTTGCATTTGGAACTACCAATTTTGCATTTGGAACTACCAATTTTGCATTTGGAGCAACCAATTTTGCATTTGGAACAACCAATTTTGCATTTGGAACTACCAATTTTGCATTTGGAGCAACCAATTTTGCATTTGGAACAACCAATTTTGCATTTGGAACTACCAATTTTGCATTTGGAACTACCAATTTTGCATTTGGAACAACCAATTTTGCATTTGGAACTACCAATTTTGCATTTGGAGCAACCAATTTTGCATTTGGAACTACCAATTTTGCATTTGGAACTACCAATTTTGCATTTGGAACTACCAATTTTGCATTTGGAACAACCAATTTTGCATTTGGAACTACCAATTTTGCATTTGGAACTACCAATTTTGCATTTGGAACAACCAATTTTGCATTTGGAACTACCAATTTTGCATTTGGAACTACCAATTTTGCATTTGGAGCAACCAATTTTGCATTTGGAACTACCAATTTTGCATTTGGAACTACCAATTTTGCATTTGGAACTACCATTTTGCATTTGCATGCATTTTGTTGTTGTGCATTGTGTTGTTTGATGTCATGAAGTTCATTAAGATTTATTGTGTCATCACATCAGTCATCACTTTAGATATTAAAAAAATAAAAAGGCAGGAGCGTAGATTCGATACAAAAAATTCTTGTAAAAATCGGATAAGGTTTACGGGGGTAAAAAACATAAATGCCGAAAGACCACAACACGCGCACGGGCAGGCATTGCATCCCTAAACGCTGGATTTACCGCGGATGCGTACAAATCGATTCTGCAGATCTTTCCTCTACAGAGCCGGTAAACTCTGGAAAGCTCTCCCTGCCCATATATTTCCCCCCAAGTACAGTCTCGGGTCCTTCAAGAGGGGCGTGAATGGGCACCTGTCAGGCCGGCACGGCATTCGCAACCCCCGCGTACGGCCGAATGTCCATGCGCGTCGTTAGACACCTTATGGGTGGCTCGGCGCCATATGCCGCGCTATCAATAAAAAAATAAATAAAAAAAGACGATTATGTATGGAGAAAGTTAACTTCCGTCTCGTCTTAATATTAATTCCTCTCAACCGCCTAAAGTCCCAGTTCTCCCGAGAACATCCGTTCGTCTCGCGTCGCCAAACTGTCCGACTAGGAAAGCATGAAGCGGACATTGTAACGGCTTCGTTCGCCACGCACCGCGACCAACGCGCATCGCCAACTCCGTTAGAGCAACCCCGCCGACCAATAGACAGAACAGATCTATGCGCAAATAGTTGCATACATTTTACACAATATTCTTGTGGAGAAATCCGAGGTGCTTTCTACAGGTCGGTTAACTAAAGCTGGCGCGTGCACAGCACTCACACCAATGCAATTGCCCGCGTGCGAGTGAGACAGATCGGGTTTTCGTGATGCGTAGCGTATGCAGGGCGACGTCTCACTCGCACGCGGGCAATTGCATTGGTGTGAGTACTGTGTACGTGCCAGCTTTAGTTAACCGACCTGTAATAAAAGTGAGAATGAGGTACGTACTCCTTGGAACTAATCAATAAGTACTGGAATCCATAGCACAGACCATTCTCAGCAGACAGTGGTTAGTCACGTGATAACACAGAGGTTATTTTTCTCCATACAAAATCGTCTTTTTTAGGGTTCCGTATCCGGTACGGGACCCTATTACTAAGCCTACGCCGTCTGTCTGTCCGTCAGTCCTTCTGTCTGTACGAGGGCTGTATCTCTTGAACCGTAATAGGCAGCCCGTTGAAATTTTCACAGAATATGTGTTATTATGGCTGTTACAATAAAAATTAAAAAAAGTAAAAAATTCACGGGCGTTCCCATGTCAGTCATTCAGCGTGTGAGCGTCCACTGCTGGACATACGCCTCTACAATTTTCCTCCACTCCTCCCGGCCTTCAGCGGTACGGAACCACTGCCTTCCGCCGACGTACGTGATGTCGTCGTCCTACCCGGCGGGTGGTCTTCCCACACTCCGTTTCCCTGTCCACGGCCGCCAGTGTAGGACACGGTTACTCCAACGGTCGCCATCTCTTCGGCTGACGTGCCCAGCCCATTGCCACTTGAGCTTAGCCACCCGGTATCCAATATCGACTACTTTGGTGCGTCGGCGGATTGCCTCGTTACGCACCATATCACCTAGCGTTATTACCAGCATGGATCGCTCCATTGCTCGCTGGGCAACTTTCAACCTTTGGACAACACCGACCGTCAGCGTCCACGTTTCACACCCGTACGTCATAACCGGGAGGACACACTGGTCATATATACGGGTTTTTAAATTTTGCGGAAGATCAGACCTCTGGGCGAATTTTAACTTTCCGAAGGCAGCCCAAACCAGTTGAATTCGTCTCTCGACCTCCTTTAGCAGACCTTGTCTACCAAGCCGCAGAATTTGACCGAGATATATGTACTCTTCAACCTGCTCGATCACTTCTCCGTCAATAACGATTTGTCCTCCCGTCATAACCTCGGTCGCCATGACCTTGGTTTTGTTCCGGTTCATCTTCAGACCCACCTTCATCGACGCTGTATAGAGGTCTTTCAGCATGGTCTGAAGCTGATCTCGGGAATTTGACAGAAGGACAATGTCATCGGCGAAGCGCAGATGACTGAGAAGATCTCCATTCACGTTGATACCCATGTTGTCCCACTCAAGCGTCTTGAACACATCTTCTAATGCGTTCGTGAAGAGCTTGGGTGAGATCACATCCCCCTGCCTTACGCTCTTACCAAGGGGGATGGGTTGGGTATTTTCGTGAAGCCTCACAGTCATCGTCGCGGACCGATAAAGATTTCGGAGTACCTCATGTTGTCCCACTCAAGCGTCTTGAACACATCTTCTAATGCGTTCGTGAAGAGCTTGGGTGAGATCACATCCCCCTGCCTTACGCTCTTACCAAGGGGGATGGGTTGGGTATTTTCGTGAAGCCTCACAGTCATCGTCGCGGACCGATAAAGATTTCGGAGTACCTCGATGTAGCGGTGGTCGATTCTGCACCTCAGGAGGGAGTTTTAGACAGCCCATTTTTCAACTGAGTCGAACGCCTTCTCATAGTCGACGAAGGCTAGGAAGAGCGGTTTGTTGTATTCCTCGCACTTTTGCACCACTTGTCGCACAGTAAATTTGTGGTCCATGGTGCCGTATCCTTTCCTAAATCCAGCTTGCTCACGAGGCTGGTGCTGATCCAGCCTCTGTGTCAGCCGACACGTGATGACTCTTGAAGAGACCTTGTAAACGTGGCTAAGAAGTGAGATAGGTCGATAGTTTTTCAACTTCGCCCTATCACCCTTCTTGTGAAACAAGACAACGACACTATTTCGCCATGGGGCCGGAACTACGCCACTTTCAAGAACTGCATTGAACAGTTTCTGCAGTTCTTTCAAGATCGGTCGTCCGCCAGCATTCAGAAGCTCCGTCGTTATCCCGTCTTCACCTGGAGCCTTGTGTTTTTTGAGTCCATTCAAGGCAGCCTTTATCTCATAGACACTAATCTCGGGCAGGGGTTCCCATAGAATAAACCAAATAAGTGTATGCGCGCGCGCCATTTACCGAATAAAGTGTGAAGCATTTTACTAATCATGACATTTAACTAATATGAACCATTTCATAACACGCCATAGATGGCGTGAGTGGCGCTAACCATGACATGGCGATAAGGAACCCTCGGTGCGCGAGTTTGACTCGCACTTGGCCGGTTTTTTATGGAAACTGACACGATAGGCTGCATCACCTACAACATCGCTTAGTCTGTTTTACAGATACTATCACGGGCGATGCTCTGTGGAACTAGCATCCCTTATTCCCTGCCACCCGTCCTATCTCCGCATGACTCGTCGCAGAGAGACTCAGCACCCTTTTGTTGTTAACATTAGGCTCTTGAGAACCCATCGGTTCTCTAAATCGTTTCTTTGTCGCACCGCTAGGAGTGTGGAACTGTCTTCCGGCGAGTGTGTTTCCCAAATCCTTTAACCTGTGTGTCTTCAAACGTCCTATTAACAGGCTAGACAGCCTAGCAACTAGACAGTCCGCAAATCTGATGGCATGGCAAATCTAATGAGCGTGTTTTCGCGAGGAGAGGTGTTTTTGGCTCTGCAGACTGCACCATTGGTATCTCGGCACAGCCACCCGTGATTGTTTACATAAAATAAAAAATAAAAAGACACTTTATGGGTGGCGCGGTGCCATTGTTGCGTTTTCAATAAAAAAATGGACATACAGACAGACAGACGGACGGACGGACGGCTTAGTTTTTAGTACCCTAAAAACGCCTGGCCATACTTTGTTTTTTCTTTTGTGAAAATTTGACACGGTTGGCTTCATCACCTACAACATCCGCGATGTCAGCCCATAACACCGGGTGAACTAGGTGCCATGTCAGTGCTTACCTTCATTTCATGTCGGCTACACTGAACTGGGCGGAAAACGTGAACTTTCAACCGACGTTTCATTCAGTGCGGTGGTATCAACCCGGCCGTGATATACCATACCACCTAGTAAGATAATAAGGGAAGGGACCTACAGTTTAACGTGGAATTCGAACCGCGGTCAGCCTCCAACGGTCGAGCGGTCACCCATCCAAGCACTGACCGCGCTCAGCGTTGCTTAACAACAGTCGACCGAACGCACCACTGAGCTACCGAGGCTGACGTCGTTGTTATTGCCCCTTACCAGGCCTCACGCACTCTATGTACTTGCGCGCGCTAACTACCTACCACCCGACGGGCCGCCGGCGGTCTATTTCAATGGAAAATTCGCCACCCACGCGAAGTATACATAGACGCTCGCCCACGCAACTGCGCGCAGCTGCAAAGCAATAAGCACTTTACACTCGATCGTTAAGGTACATTTTCGCACGCAGCGATTGGCGACGCTCTGCCACGACCGAGAGCTCGTGTGTCGTGCTCACTGGATCGATACGAATGACCAACTAACGGAGACATCTAGCTCATTAAATGCATTATACTCTCGTGGAATTATTGACGTATTTGTATGATATTAATAAAATACCATCACGCTTTATCCCGGCAATCGGGTGAACAGAGCAATCGCCTCGATAGCTCAGTGGTGCAGACAGTCGACTGTCGCTATTGATTGTTAAGCAACGTTGGGCGCGGTCAGTTCTTGGATGGGTGACCGCTCGTACATTGTTCGGATTCCACGTAAAACTGTAGGTCCCTCCCCTTCTTACCTTACTAGGTTATAAGGTTCAACCCGCCCGGGTTGGTACCACCGCACTGAATGAAACTTCGGTTGAAACGGCTATGTAAATAGTTTGTGTTTTCCGTTCAATTCAGTGTAGCCGGCACGACCCAGTCGGCTACAATTTGAATAGCCAATACGGTAGGAAGCACTGACGTAGCACCAAGTTCACCCGGTGTTATGGGCTGACATCACGGATGTTGTAGGTGATTTAGCCAACAGGGAGAAAAAAAGTCGATTATAATTCGTAGGCAAGCTCGCGAAATGGAAAAACGCGTTCTTTCGAAGTGTGAAGATTGGTAAGTAACTAATTATAGAATGATTTCATTATTAATTAATATCGACAACGTAATAAGGACTAAACAGCATTAACGACTAAACAGTATTAACAAGCGGCGGGTGGCCGAGTGGTTTGAGCATCGGCTTCTCATGCGGGAGGTCCGTGGTTCGAATCCGGTCGGCGTGTACCAATGAGTTTTTTCTGACGAAAAAATTTACGTGCATACCTACACCTGCTGCTTCACCGTTCGGAGCCGGTGTAAAACTGTAGGTCCCTTCCCTTGCCCCTTACCAGGTGGTAGGCTCAAATTGTAGCCGATTGGGTTGGTACCACCGTACTGGGTGTAAGATGGCCGCATAGCAACCTCGGTTGTGTTCTCTAGTCCTGTATAGCCAACAATCCAGGGAAGTCTCCGGTATGCCACCTACCTTCTCGGAGGTGATATTGGCTAGTCAGAGCATGTGCTTTGGCCCCTCTGACTCAGCCACCCATAGCGGATTACATAAAAAAAAAAAATCACTGCACTAGGTCATTACGTCAACATTCCTTAAACTTCCTCGGAGCTCGCGCGCGGTCTGTAGTTAAATCAATAGATTAAATTAAGTACTATAGTTACTTAATTACCTAACTGACTAAGAAAAATATGTAAATAAGCTCATTTGAACAGGTACGAGCATGTTAGTAACTTGCAAATACGTCTTCTATTCTTTTGACCCCTTTTCTCGAAGTAAACTGTTCTTCTCGGGTCGCAAAGGCTTAATGAGATAAAAACCAGGAAGCATGAAGCAAGGTTCACACGCCTCTGATGCCTCCATGGTAGTACATACGAAAGATTTCCTATACTAATGAATTCTTCAGGATGAATTTTCACACTTAGGTACTCTCCAGGGCGATTTTTCATTCTCATGAACTCTCCAGGGCGAATTTTCATACTTAGGTACTCTCCAGGGCGATTTTTCATTCTCATGAACTCTCCAGTGCTAATTTTCATACTTAGGTACTCTCCAGGGCGATTTTTTATTCTTAGGTACCCTCCAGGGCGATTTTCCATTCTCATGAACTCTCCAGGGCCAATTTTCATACTAAGGTACTCTGCAGGGCGATTTTTCATTCTCACGAACTCTCCAGGGCGAATTTTCATACTTAGGTACTCTGCAGGGCGATTTTTCATTCTCATGAACTCTCCAGGGCGAATTTTCATACTTAGGTACTCTCCAGGGCGATTTTTCATTCTCGTGAACTCTCCAGGGCGAATTTTCATACTTAGGTACTCTCCAGAGCGATTTTTCGTACTTCTTTTCTTCTGAGAAGTTTTTTTTCTAACTAATCGTTTGTTAATAGTACCATATTCGTTGTATGTATTTATGAATTTCGTTACACAGCAAAATATGTACAATTACACATTTCTAAATTAACTAAATAAGAAACTAAAAGTGAAACTAAACTAAATATATTCTGTTACGATATTAGTTTATGCCAAAATTTTATAGGTAATTCATTCCATGTAAAAATAATAATAATTTTATCCACGATACTTATACGATGGAAAGACAATTTATCTTAGAATTATAACTGCCTTTCCACGAAAATGAATTAATTCATGTAATGGGTATTTGCAAATACACACACTTTCAAAATAATTCAAAACTTTCCCAATCAAAATCTTCCATTCTTTAAAAATCTGTCGCAATCTTCTTCCAATTGATACTTAATTATTAAATTTAGTATAGATTTTATATAAAATTTAATAATTAAGTATCAAATTTAGGATTAGTGGTTTTTAGGGTTTCGTATCTGTCGTACGGGACCCTATTACTAAGCCTAAGCCGTCTGTCTGCCTGTATGTGTGTCTGTCTGTCCGTCTGTCCGAGGGCTGTATCTCTTAAACCGTAATAGCCCGTTGAAATTTTCACAGAATATATTTTATTATTTATTATTGCCGATAAAACAAGAAATAATAAAATTAAGAAAAAATAAAAAATTCACGGGGTTTCCCACAAAATAAACTAAAAAGTGTATGCGCGCCATCTAACGAAAATATTATGAAGCATTTTAACTAATACATAGATGGTGTGAGTGGCGCTGACCATGACATGTCAATACGGAACCCTCGGTGCGCGAGTTCGACTCGCACTTGGACGGTTTTTAATTTGTAAAGGGACAAGAGACAAACTTTAGAGACATTAGCCACACAACTGTATGAATCCCGTCAAAATTAAAATGAGCCTCGTCCCATTCCATTAAATAAATTCAATTTGATGGCAGAAAATAGTCCATGTAGATTATATTATGTCCCTCGCTTCTGCATAAGCATTTTCATTTAATATAATCTTTGGGGATTAGCTAAACCTTTCATGTTTAATTAATGATTTCTAAATCAGAAATAAACATACTCCATCCTCTTCGTCGTTTTGATTATATTTGTCGAATACTTTGTTATATTATTGTTGCTGAAACAACTCGAAGGCAATGGGTTAAAAAGGGTTTATTTACGTTTATATAATCCTTTAAGTCTAAGTAAATATACGTACCTAATTAATTAGTCATTATTTTTGTAGAGACTGGCCTGCTCCAATTAGCTCCAACATGTTATATGAATGGTTTACGCTTATAGAAAAAATGTTGTACCTATTTGTGATAACTTTTAGGTTTCCGTATCCCGTACGGAAACCTATTACTAAGCCTCCGCTGTCTGTCCGTCCGTCCGTCCGAGGGTTGTATCTCTTAAACCGTGATAGGTAGCCCGTTGAAATTTTCACAGAATATGTGTTATTATGCTCGATATAACAACAAATAATAAAAAAAAGAAAATCTTAAAAATTAACGGGGCTCCCATACAACAAACGTGCGAAAAATCGATTAGTCACGCTACTGAATAATAATAGATGGCGCCACAGGGTTTTATATATTGTATTGCTGAAAGACAAAAGATAGGCGGATATTATTGATAGCGGATAGATACGGAAACCTCCGTGCGCGAGTAAAACTCGCACTTAACAGATTTTTTTTTTAGAAATAGTGATGGCTTGTACTATTTAGGCAGTGGCAATCATTTTTGTAAATGTAGGCTAAGTGGACGTAAAAAAAGTATCCAGCGAAATTTCTTGCCAGTTCTTCTTCGCTGTGATAATCAAACTAATAAAATGTTAAATGTTAAAATATGACAAATTCGAGTGCAGTCTATGGATGATGAATAAAGAATAAAGAATAATAAAGGATTAGGGTTCAGTAGTCAACCCTGCTGACAGGAAACCGCACACAGCAACTTAAAGAGAAGTTCCCGCTATGTAATTTTCCCTAAGGTGATATTGGCTGTTCAAACCAATTAAAAACAAAATTAAATCCTCCTTACCTATAATAAAATCCAACGTCTGCTTTCTGTGTGTCTGAGTGTCTGTCTGTCCGCTTATAACTCGAGAACCACTGAACCGATTTTAATAAAACAAAACTCTACGGATAGCTTGATTCTTCCCATCAACTATAGGCTACTTACTATCACGCTAAATGGCTTATGAGGTAAGCAGTGAAGTGAAATATGAGAGCAGGCGGAGCCGCGGGCACAGCTTGTGTAAAATAAAATCTTATTATTAAACTCGTAAAAGAAAGAGATTTAGATAAAAACCATCGGAATTGTTTTGTACGTAATCCTAAAAATGCGTTAGTGTTCTAATTTCAAAATTATTAAGAACTGTAATATTGTACCGTGTGTGGCCGGTACTTTAAAAGAATAGCTCCACTGCATCTCTCCCCGTGTATGTCGTAAAAGGCGACTAAGGGATATGACTCCCTTCTTATATTACTAGGTGGTAGGGTTTAACCCGCCCGGGTTGGTATCACCGCACTGATACAAACGTCGGTCGAAACAGCTATGTAAATAGTTTGTGTTTTCCGTCCAGTTCTGTGCAGCCGGCACGACCGAAGGGAAGCACTGACGTGGCACCAAGTTCACCCGGTGTCATGGGCTGACATCACGGATGTTGTAGATGATGTAGCCAACGGTGTCAGTTTCTATAAAAAAAAAGATAAAACCTTCGGAATTGTTTTGTACGTAATCCTAAAAATGCGATAGTGTTCTAATTTCAAAATCATTAAGAACTTTGCGCCTGCCTTCGTTACTTAACCAATTTGATGTATAATTTTCAGGCGAGCCCAACAGAAGACAGCCTGAAGCGGGCACTGACAGAGAAATGCGGCATCCGGGAGCCTTCGTCCTGCATCGCGCTAGAGTTGGTGGGCTACGTGGACCGGATGCTGAGGACTGCGGCCTTCCAGTTGAGCGACGATGTGCTCATACTCGATGACAGGTGCTTACACAGAATACATAAACACCTACCATGACGCTATATCCCGAGAATCGGGGTAAGCTGTAGATCCCTTCCCTTGTACCCTACTAGGTGGTAGGCTCAAATTATAGCCAACTGGGTTGGTACCATCGTACTGGATGTTAGACGGCCGCGTAGCAGCCTCGGTTGTGTTCTCCTCTATTCCAGTAACCCAGTGAAATCTGCGGTATGGCACCTACCTTCTTGGAGGTGATATTGACTGGTCGGAGCATGTGCTTTGACACCTCCGACTCAGCCATCCATAACAGCATGGCGGCTGTGCCGAGAGACCAATGGTGCAGTCGACAGAGCCAAAATCACCTCCATGCCAGCAGATTCGCGGAGTGTTGCTAGGCTGTCTAGCCTGTTAATATGACGTTTGAAGACACGAAAGTTAAAGGATTCGGGAAATACACTCGCTGGAAGACCGTTCCACACCCTAGCGGTGCGACAAAGAAACGATTTAGAAAAGCGATGGGTTCTCAAAAGACCAATGTCAACAACAAAAGGGTGCTGAGTGCGACGAGTCATGCGGAGATAGGACGGGTGGCAGGGAATAAGGGATGCTAGTTCCACAGAGCAGCGTCCGTGATACGAGTAGTATATGTAAAACAGACTGAGCGAACCCACAAATCTTCTATGACTCAGAGACTCCAGACCATCTGTAAGTTTCGGGTCACCAACAAGACGGATGGCTCGGCGCTGTATCGAGTCCAAGGACGCAAGCAGATAATGGGACTACCCTCCCAGATGTGACTGCAGTACTCCATCACCGGTCTAATATGTGTTTTGTACAACAGGAATAGTTGTGCCTGTGAGAAGAACCGCCGATTGCGGAAAAGTATTCCCAATTCTCCGTGACCGCGAATTTCAACCATATTATGAGAGTATTTGTCCCCCAGTGAGTCCAAGACTTGAGCCTTCGTTGTCCATGTGTCTGTCTTCCTATCACAAGTGTTTAACTTGTAAACTTGAAGCTTAAAGATCAGTTCTCGCTGCCTTTTTTTTATGTAATCACATATGGATGGCTGATTCGGAGGGGCCAAAGCGCATGCTCCGACCAGCCAATAACACCTCCTAGAAGGTAGATGCCATACCGGAGACCTCCCTGGATTGCTGGCTATACTGGACTAGAGGAGAACACAACCGAGGCTGCTATGGCGGCCATCTTACAACCAGTCGATTGTACCAACCCATTCGACTACAAATTGACCCTACCACCTAGTGCGGGTAAGGGAAGGGACCTACAGTTTTACACCGGTTCCGAACGGTGAAGCAGCAGGTGTAGGTATTCACGTAAATTTTTTCGTCAGAAAAAACTCATTGGTACACGCCGACCGTATTCGAACCGCGGACCTCTCGCATGAGAAGCCGATGCTCAAACCACTCGGCCACCCGCCGCTTTGCCTACTCCATTGTAAAGCAAGCGCGACGGTACATGTAATTCTGACAGAATAATCTCTGATTGCAGTAACGGTGCATCAGCCGACCAGCCTCTGCCGTCAGGGTCGATCGGTCGCGCCGGTTCCTCCCTCACGGATCAGGCACAGAACCTGATCGTGGATAAGCTGTGGAACTTCGCGACGAGTCGCTCCCTCCGGTACAGGCTGGTGGACAATGCTGATCTGGTTATCTCTAGCGCCAGACAGGCTGACGGCAGCTATGGAGTTGGTAAGTTCTGATGACGGAAACAATTTTTTTAATGTTTTAGGGTCACTTCGTAAAACTGCGGGTGTTCCGCGAGGGTACGGCGCGTTTACCGAACAGGAGGACGAGGGATGAAGGAAGCGAGTTAATCAGAGCAACGGCCACAGTACCCGTAAAACAGGCTTAATTATCCAACCATAAATCTGTACTTCAGTGGTCCTTCGTGAGTACAGAGTCGCCAATGACACGAATGCCTCGTCTTTGAACAGAATCCAAGGCCGAAAGAGGTGTGATAGATGTATGTCTTATCCGAATAACAGATAAGGGTATGACCTCTTTAGGCCGAATCTAAGACCACCGTAATTTATGTGAAGGAATATGTCTATCTTGATGCAATATTTAGAAGTACCTATTCGATCTGTTGCTTTGAAGACGTGGCGACATCGGCAATACCTACGTAGCCAGTTCACAAACTTCTCAGAGCGGAAGTTAGACAAAAGCAAGCGAAATTAGTAAAGTTCAAAGGATCACAGCAAGGACATACAAACCTAGAAGTAGCATCTATTTGTCGACGAAATAAAATAAAGTACACAAACTAATAAAATGCGGTCGAAACTATAATAAAAAATATAGACCTGGATTTTCATTCAGTTCACCTAGAAAAAAGCCGTCAAGTTCAAGTCGAACTCGCGGTGATAGGGATTTTTTTATGGAAACTGACACGGTTGGCTACATCACCTACAACATCCGTGATGTCAGCCCATAACACTTTGCACAGCTCGACTGTGGAATTCACTACCACAATTTATCCGACATTGTAAATCGCTTCTCTTATTCAAAAAAATTTGTTATAAAAAACTAAAACCCGACTACGTAAAAGCTAATTATGAAATTCGTTTAAATAAAAAAAAAATAGTTATAAAAAACTAAAACCCGTCTACGAAAAAGCAAACTATGAAAATAGTTTAACTATAACTAAAAATAACAAAATAATGTTTTCCATATAATTTATCAGATACAGCATTTTTCTTTTTATATTGATTTTACCTTAGCACTAACTCTATAAATTTTGATAAATTTATTATTTTTAACGTTCTAAATATAGAGCCGTGGTCGGGCGTTCTTCGTTCAACAAGACAAGTGAGGCCCTCGTCGTGCATTATTAGAGCGCGGAACTTAGGACGGCCATCGCCATTGTGTCAAACTGGCATCTTTTTGTAAGATCAGTCAGAGCCAATCTAAAATTATTATAAGTAGATACATAGGTAAATACCGAACGTCAACGGCTATAATGCACAACGACGGTCTCACTTGTCTTGTTGAACGAAGAACGCCCGACCACGGCTCTATATTTAGAACGTTAAAAATAATAAATTTATCAAAATTTATAGAGTTAGTGCTAAGGTAAAATCAATATAAAAAGAAAAATGCTGTATCTGATAAATTATATGGAAAACATTATTTTGTTATTTTTAGTTATAGTTAAACTATTTTCATAGTTTGCTTTTTCGTAGACGGGTTTTAGTTTTTTATAACTATTTTTTTTTTATTTAAACGAATTTCATAATTAGCTTTTACGTAGTCGGGTTTTAGTTTTTTATAACAAATTTTTTTTTATTTTAGGCTTTTTTTAAAACTGTTTGCATACTTTAAATATTGTATGTAACTCGTATATTGATTTTTTTTATGGAATCTGACACATCACCTAAAGGCTACAACATTCGTGATGTCAGCCCATAACACCGGGTGAACTTGGTGCCACGTCAGTGCTTCCCTTCGGTCGTACCGGCTACACTAAATACATAGCCATTTCTACCGACCTTTCATTCAGTGCGGTGCGGTGGTACCAACACGGGCGGGTTAAACCCTACCACCTAGTAATATAAGAAGGAAGTCATATCCCTTAGTCGCCTTTTACGACATACACGGGGAGAGATACAGTGGGGCTATTCTTTTATATAAGTACCGGCTTGATACTATCCGTCCGTTTATTTGTCGTGATCTCTATTTGAAACTAAAGTTTTCTGCAAATAGCGCATGAGTGAGTACCTACATATTTATATTATACAAATTATGTATAGTTGAACGATGTATAGTCTTGAAGTAAAATGAAAAGTCAGTCAGAGCAAGACCGAAGACTGAGCTGTGTAAGTACACGATTTTCTTTGTCTATGTAAGTAAATATATCTGGCTGGGGTGAAGCGGATTCGGGAAGTAAGTAAACCAATCAGTTTAAGGCCGAAGACCGAGGGAGGTTTCAGGTTGTACATAGTTGAATAATGTACTCACTCGAAGCAGGTAAGCCACTAAGGCGAGGCCAAAGCTACTGATATTATTTTTATAGTAAGCGCGACATGTGGCGCCGAGCCACCCATAAGGTGTCTAGCGACGCCCATGGACATTCGGTAGCATGCGGAGGCTGCGAATGCCATGCCGGCCTGACAGGTGCCCAGGTTGAAGGACCCGAGACTGTACTTGGGGGAAAATATTTCTCTCTGTTTGTATTTCAACAGGCTCTGATTTAGCGATGTATTCCTATGGAGTTGCAGTGGTTTTAGATCGCGGGACATTTGGGAGTCACCTACTATTCGCACGGCTCGACGCTGGATCGAGTCCAGAGGCGCCAGCTGGTATTTGACTGAGCCATCCCATAGGTGCGAGCAGTACCGAATCTGCGATTTATACGGCCTTGCCCTCGATGTCACGCCGGAAGTTTTGATCTTAGCGAAAATTCGACTCGGAGGACCCCGAGGTGGTCGCAAAATTTAAGTGACGTGCCTTGGTAGGACGGAGCTGGTGTCAACGCCGCTCTCTTCGCACTGAACGCGCAAACTTGTATCTTGGAGGTATTTAACTTGACCAACTTGCTACGGCCCATTCGGAAATAGAGCCGAGTGTTTGCTCAAGTTCAGACACAAGTCTTCGCCTCTTCTAATCCACATCCCGCCTAGTTGAAGGGTAACTGGTGTAGAACCCGTGTTCCGTACTCTCGTATGTATAACAATGATATGTTGCCCCCTGAATGCTACACCCACGCCTTCAACGTTAGCAAGGCTCAGTGCTGCGCATTATCTGCGAAGGTCGATTTGAAGGCCCTTTTGCTTTCCAAGCCAGTTTCTAAGTCAGCGTCATACCTGTCTGGAAGCACCTGAACCTCCTGGGCACCGCCATTTCCAAAGACGTAGGTTTCCGGCAACTAATCGAGTTTAGGTCTAAAACTGCACCCAGAAAATTGCATCCCGCTTAGCTGAAGGGTAACTTGCATCCGAAAATATTGTAGGTATTAGGTATATTTAATGTACCTACCTTTTTTTTTTATGGAAACTTGACACGGTTGGCTACATCACCTACAACATCCGTGATGTCAGCCCATAACACCGGGTGAACTAGGTGCCATGTCAGTGCTTCCCTTCATTTCGCGCCGGCTACACTGAACTGGACGGAAAACACGAACTATTTACATAGCCGTTTCGACCGACGTTTCGCTCAGTGCGGTGGTACCAACCCGGCCGGGATAAACCCTACCACCTAGTAAGGTAAGAAGGGAAGGGACCTACAGTTTAATGTGGTATCCGAACCACGGTCAGCCTCCAACAGTCGGGCGATCATCCATCCAATAACTGACCGCACCATTAAGCTGCCGAGGCTGACGATCCCTTAGTCGACTTTTACGACATGCGACGGGGAGAGATGCAGTGGGGCTATTCTTTTTAAGTACCGACCCCACACGGTACACCTACACTACATATTATGCTTACACTAGGTACCTACATGGACATTTAATACCAATTTATTTTAGCATAGTACTGTATCTAATAATAATATTATATATCTATATAAAATTTGCGGTAGATCAGGGAGTTAGTATGTAGGTATATTACCAACAATACCATGTCGCTTCTTCGCGTCGCGTCGGCCCGTGTCGTCGGTGTATGTAACGTACCGAAACCGAGGGGGGCGCGCGGCGCGGTGCGCGGGCGACCACGCTTCATCGCGAATAATCGCGATTCATACATGCGCCACACATTTTGCTCTATTTCTCTGTACACATAATTTTAATAGATAGCAAAGTATATATTTTCGGAATCGTAATTTAATTATCTTTAATTTGATACCCCACTCAATATATTTTGAAAAACTAATTTGACATTTTGAGGCCGTGCGTCCGCCATTTTGAATTTTGAAAATTGTTATATAGCCTATGACACTCCCGTGAATAAGACGAATCCAATGGCATAAGAATTATTCAAATCGGCCCAGTACTTTAGGCTGTAGAGTGGAATATAGATAGTCACATACATACATACATACATACATACATACATACACGCCAAACTCATAACCCTTCCTTTTTTGGCTTCGCCGTAGTCGGGTAAAAAACACCTAAAACTGTATAATCTCTGTCAATGTGAAGTAAAAACCTAAAAAAAAAACAAGTTTTGTTTCATACCTTGTTGGACAACTATGTATGTATGATGTTTATGTATACATACTATTCTATATATTTTGTAATTTATATGTATTTAACACATGTGTGGCTTGTATTTAACTAGCATGTACTCATATGTATTTTTCCTAAGTATTCTCATTATTATTTTATCTTCAATTCTCACGCTCAACTCTTTTGCTACTACCTACTTACATTCCACTGTATTATCGAATCTCAAACATCCAAAGGTTGACTGTAAGAAATCTCTGTAAATCTCCGCCTTTGCACCTTATGTAAATTTTCTAATGTACTTGTTACTGTTTAATGTTTACTGGAGCAATAAAGCATTTTCTATCTTTCTATCTATCTAACCACCTTTGTCAGCTAGGTGTCATATCAGTGCTCCCCTTCGGTCGGTTCGGGGTGCCGTAACATTCCGTTTTCCGTGAAAACTTTAGGATTTCCGAACTTACAGTTTACGTTTTCTTGTAAACTATAAGAGAGGTTCTATATTGTAATGGGCTGACATCCTGGGTGCAGTAGGTGATGTCGCCAACCGTGTCAGTTTCTATAAAAGAGAGCCAAAGGACGAAATGAAAAGTACCTACATCTCCGAATCCAGCTCTGTCATAAATTGTTTAATGATAGGAGGCTGATCGTGGTTCGGATTCCACGTTAAACTGTAGGTCCCTTCCCTTCTTACCGTACTAGGTGGTAGGGTTTATCCCGGCCGGGTGGGTACCAACGCACTGAGCGAAACGTCGGTCCAAGCGGCTATGTAAATAGTTCGTGTTTTCCGTCCAGTTCAGTCTAGCCGGCGCGAAATGAAGGGAAGCACTGACATGGCACCTAGCTCACCAGGTGTTATGGTGAAAAAAAAACTGGCGTATCTTCTGTCTCTTAAATTGTGTGCTTGCACACCAAATGTTGGCATCAAGCTAAAATGTAAGCTATGTGTAAGAATCTGCCGTCTCTGACAGTTGATGGCCACAAGGCGCAGTGTCAACTTTAGCACCCTATAACGGCGGTGAAGTTTGTTTTTGGGGTGATTTTGATTACCCCAAAAACAATCTTACTAACTATTACCATTCTGTTTTCCGGGGTCAAGTTAAGATTTAAGATTTTCGATTAGGTTTTCCTTAGGTACTATTTCCTATTTCCGAAATTTTCGACTCAGATATAGGTATGCTCGATCTTTGTATATTTTCTTTGATCCTTTTTTTTATGGAAACTGACACGGTTGGCTACATCACCTACAACATCCGTGATGTCAGCCCATAACACCGGGTGAACTAGGTGCGATGTCAGTTCTTCGGTCGTGCCGGCTACACTGAACTGGACGGAAAACACAAACTATTCACATAGCTGTTTCGACCGACGTTTCATTCAGTGTGGTGATACCAACCCAGGCGGGTTGAACCTAACCACCTAGTAAGGTAAGAAGGGAAGAGACCTACAGTTTTACGTGGAATCCGAACCACGGTCAGCCTCCGACGGTCGAGCGGTCACCCATCCAAGTGATAGCAACAGTCGACTCTCTGCACCACTGAGCTATCGAGGCTGACATTTAGTTTTTCAAGATTTACTCAACAAGATTAATTTAAAAATAGAAAGAAGTTCTGCTCTTTTGAGGTATTGCTTGTCTATGATATCAAAGGAACATCTAAACGATTCGAAAATTCCAAAGCGGTTTCAGATAATTCAATTTATCTGAATTGTTCCACTCTTGAGCTCTTGAAACGAATCTTGAACCTTAAGTGGAGCAATCAAAACTAAACTAATATTCGCGATGAGCTTGACTGAAGTGTTTAAATGTTAGCACTCGTCTTGAAATTTGAATACAGACGAGCTTTTGCCAGCGGCTTCGCTTCGCGTGACTTTTTGCTTACAGCTCAGGCCGCCGATGACGCAGCGTTATGATTTATAGCATAAAACCATCTTGAGAAGTGACATAATGTAACAGTGAAAACGTTATGTAATGCGATAAAGTGGTTCTCGAGTTATAAGGATATACTTGTACTGACCGTGTGGGGCCGGTGCTTAAAAAAATAGCCCCGCGGCATCTCTCCCCGTGCATGCCGTAAAAGGCGACTAAGGTATAAGGACAAGATGCCGTGCTAAAGGGCGACAGGATAGCAACCTCCGACGTTGGCACGATCCTACCACCAAGTCATGCAGCAGGTGGGTCTTCGTGCCCTACTTGACGTTTGATATAGTTACCATGTCCGAATACTTGACACTGAACTTGGTGGTCAGTGTTGTGCTGTAATTTGCAAGAATGCTTGCAGCAGCACACCGATTACTCTGTTTACCCCGATTGTCAGGATACAGAGTGTGGTAAGCGTGTATGTATGTTGTTTTTTTTTTTATGGAAAGCGCGACAACTGGCTTCATTTCACTTACGATTAGTAAGGCCCACTTGCACCAACACAAATTTAATATATAAACCAGTTTAACTCGTTAAGCTAGCACCCGTTGTATGTGTGAACCGCGTTTAAATCCATAACTCGCTACTTAACTTTAAACTCGTGTTGGTGCAAGTGGCGCTAAGGCCCACTTGCACCAACACAAATTTAATATATAAACCAGTTTAACTCGTTAAGCTAGCACGCGTTGACTGTGGGAACCGGTTTAAATATGGTTTAAATCCATAACTCGCTACTTAACTTTAAACTCGTGTTGGTGCAAGTGGGCCTAACTGTGATACATGGGGATTGCGAATTCCGTGTCGGTTTGACGTATTATTTACGAATTTTATGTTAGACACTCATATTAGATTTATATATTCTTTATTCTTTATTCATAATTCGTATGGTAGTACACCACGCTTGAATTTGCCCTGTTTAATTTTTAGGGTTCCGTATCCGGTACGGGACCCTATTACTAAGCCTACGCCGCCGTCTGTCTGTCTGTCTGTCTGTCCGAGGGCTGTATCTCTTGAACCGTAATAGGTACCTAGCCCGTTGAAATTTTCACAGAATATGCGTTATTATCGCCGATATAACAACAAATAATAAAAATAAGAAATAGTAAAAAAATCACGGGGGTTCCCATAGAAGGAACTAAAAAGTGTATGCGCGCGCGCCATCTACCGAAAGGAGTATGAAGCATTTTAACTAATCATGAATTATATCATTAACACGCCATAGATGGCGTGAGTGGCGCTCGGCTGATCATGACATGGCGATACAGAACCCTCGGTGCGCGAGTACGACTCGCACTTGGCCGGTTTTTACTATCAAATTTCAATATATTATGTAAAGTTTTAAAGATCACCAGACGTAATGTTGCCCTTCAAAGCTAGACTTTCAATTCAATCAATATTTTGATAACCCCACCGACACGACGGCGAAAATATCATTTTTGTTTGCAATCTTCCTTTTAACTTTCAAAACGTGCGGTGCTAAAGCTGTGTGACTTTCAAAAGGCAAACTTTTGCCTGATACGTTCGTGAGTTTACTAAGAGGTAGGGAGAAGCGGTTATTGAAACTTCAAACTCCGGAGAAAGGCTCTTTTGAAATACTTGGAGCGATTTATTTCATTTCGTCGTTTTCATTTCGTTTCATTTCATTTCTTGTGTCAATTGGTGTTTCTTAGGCTATATTCACATGTTGAAAATATAGAATTTCATTTATTTTTATTCGAATTGAATTGCATTTTTTGAATGTTTTCCTGCGAAGTTTCTTGCCGGTTCGTCTTCGTGGGTGTAATCGAAACGGATAGAACAAATTGTGACAAGTTCGAGTGCAGGTCCATCATCATCCATATTATTCATAAAACTGTAAGGGTATCCCTATACTGTAGAGCTGCCTAAAGTGCGGACTAAGCGCTCCAGTATTTCTTTTATCTTCCGCACTGCGAAACTCTGGAATGCACTTCCTCCTGATGTGTTTCCTTCAGTGTATGACTTGGGATCATTCAAGAGACGCGTAAAAAGGCATCTGTCACGCCGGCACGGCATTCGCAGCCCCCGTTCTAAAACGAATGCTTTTGGGCGTCGTCGGCTCAACAATCCATGCTGACGGCGCCAAGTGTCTCGCGTATCAATAAAAAAAAAAAAAAGGATGGTCATGGGTAAATGACCATCCCTTACACATTCCACCGTGTCAGTTTCTACCGTGTCAGTTTCCACCGTGTCACTTTTAACCGTGTCAGTTTCCACCGTGTCAGTTTCCACCGTGTCAGTTTCTACCGTGTCAGTTTCCACCGTGTCAGTTTCAACCTTGTCAATTTCCATCGTGTCAGTTTCCACCATGTCAGTTTCAACCGTGTCAGTTACCAACGTGTCAGTTTCCACCGTGTCAGTTTCTACCGTGTCAGTTTCCACCGTGCCAGTTTCCACCGTTTCAGATTCAACCGTGTCAGGCGGCGGGTGCCGAGCGGTCTGGGCGTCGGCTTTTATCGCGAGAGGTCCTAGGTCCTTGTACCAAGATTCGAACTTAGGACCGTGTACCAATGACCTTTTTCTGATTTGAAAAAATGTACGTGCATACCTTCAAACACTGCTCCATGGTTCGGATTCCATGTAAAAATGTAGATCCATCGGGTTGACTTAAGGAAATTTCCTAAGGCAATAAGCCCGCACTTCCCACGCATTAAGTGGCATAAGTGTATTGTTATTATTTCATTCACTTATTTACAAGTTTTTTCTTAAATAAATTTTACATATTTACAAACAACTTAAAAACCAAAATTGACATAAACAGAAACTCCGTTTTTTTCGGTGGTTAACTCGAGAACCACTTTATCGATTTACTTAGGGATTTCATTGTTACATTCTGCCACTTAACAAGATAATTTTATCTCCATAATAAATAGTATAACTATGAATATCAATTACTTTTCCAGGTGTAACAGTGAAGCAGGGAGCCGACATCGAGACTGGTCGCCGTAGGAATCGTTTGGGCCCCTACTTCGCCGCCGCCGCCATGAAGCTAGGCCTCATGGGAGCCATGGCCTTCAAGGGACTCACCCTGCTGGTCGGCAAGGCCCTGCTTGTTGGCAAAATCGCCCTACTCCTGGCTAGCATTATTGGACTCAAGAAGCTATTCACCAATCAGGTATGACTTTGAATGCATTGATATTCTTTTAACTTTTTTTTTTTTTATGGAAACTGACACGTTTGTCTACGTCACCTACAACATCCGTAATGTCAGCCCATAACACCGGGTGAACTAGGTGCCACGTCAGTGCTTCCCTTCGGTCGTGCCGGCTACACTGAACTGGACGGAAAACACAAACTATTTACATAGCCGTTTCGACCGACCTCTCATTCAGTGCGGTGGTACCAACCCGGGGGGGTTAAACCCTACCACTTAGTAACATAAGAAGGGAGTCATATCCCTTAGTCGCCTTTTACGGCATACACAGGGAGAGATGCAGTTATTCTTTGATGTTCAAAAATTCAATTTATATTCCTTACATCCAGGGTTGTCCAAATATATCCCATGTATGTTCCCCGATTTTTTGTAGTTTTCGAGTTATGAACTTTTTAATTTTTATTTTAGAGAATTTTTGCCCGGATCTGCTTATTTTCTTTCAAATTACAAGGCCAAAAATTCTCAAAAAAAAAATATATACTCGAAACTACAAAAAATCGGGGAACATAATATATATCGTACATATATTTGGACACCCCTGGATGTAAGGAATATAAATTTAATTTTTGAACGTCAAGGTTTAGACCATCCTGTATGTATGTCGTAGGTACTGTGTGGGGTCGGTACTTAATTGAATAGCCCCACTGCATCTCTCCCCGTGCATGTCGTAAAAGGCGACTAAGGGATATGGACAAGTTGCCGTGCTAAAGGGCGACAGGTAGCCACCTTGCTAGCTACCTCTCGCCTTGGCACGGTCGTTTCGCCGAGTCATGCAGCAGGTGGGTCTTCGTGCCTTACTTGCTGCTTGATAGTTATAAAGAAGGGATCTATTTCATGTGTTATATTTTACAAGCTGAGCCCGCGGCTCCGCCCGCTCTCATATTTCACTTCACTGCTAACCTCATAAGCTATTTAGCGTGATAGTAAGTAGCCTATAGTTGATGGGAAGAATCAAGCTATCTGTAGAATTTTGTTTTATTAAAATCGGTTCAGTGGTTCTCGAGTTATAAGCGGACAGACAGACACTCAGACAGACAGAAAGCAGAGTTTGGATTTATTATAGGTAAGGATGTATAATTTTTTTTTCTATACATACATACATACCACACGCTGTAACCCGACAATCGGGTAAGCAGAGTAATCGGTGTTTTGCTGTAAGGACTATTGTAAATTACAGCGCAACGTCGACCACCACGTTTAGCTATGTATTAGGACAAGATAACTATCAAGCAGCAAGTAAGGCACGAAGACCCACCAGCTGCTGCATGACTCGGTGTTTATTGATTTGTTTTATATGTATATCTATTATTTTCAATTCAACATTATTTTAGGAATTTTGTTTTAAAATAGTGGTGTCGGTATTTTTCGCTTTCTTGCTTTCACTTCTTCGTCCTCATCTTTTTTACCAAATTATTAAAACTATTGGTGAGACCAGATAAGTTAATTCTAAAATTATTATCTCCAACAAAACATATTCAGAACGCCGTTATAGTCGAAGATCCGACCTATGGAGTCTATATCCTCATCTGATAACTGACTCGGATAATTTTAAATAGATAATAATTGTTTTACATGTTTTTTCGACGAATTTTATATTTCTTAACATAATTTTTTTTATTAATTTACACATCTTATGTTTACAATGACATGATTTGTACTTATCATAAGATGGATTTTAAAAGATTAATTAAATCGATTAAATGATTGAGGATAGGTAACACCTATCATGTTAGGTATAGGTACCTATATATTTTATAAGACGTAGTTTATTGAAAATAAAATGTAGGCTAATAGATCGCGACTAGGTTGTCTCTTGATCCCAATGACCAGTTATTAAAAAAAAATATATAGGTACCTAAAAGTTTTGGATAAAAGGGTATCAAGGTCTTTGGTGTCAAGCTATAGTCAAGCAACCTAGTCGTCATATGTTAGCCTACAGTTTGTCTTTTCGATAAACTATGTCTTATCCGAATAACAGATGAGGGTATAACCTTTTTAGGCCGGATAGTGAACTATTAATGCAAAAAAAATCTAAAAAAAAAATTTTTTTTCTCTAAAAATATTCTGTGCATATTTTTAAATTTTTTTTTTTTTTTTTATAGAATGTTGGTCATTCAAAACAATATTTTCTTAGGACTCCTAAGAATTAAATTAGACTATTGGATGGGCAGCATGCATGCGAGCATGATAAATCATATTTTCCATACCTAGTAACAATTTACTTCCTAGTCTTCCCCATAATTTTCAAAAATCCCGCATATTAACCGCAAATAATTTTCAGGGGGCGACTAGAAGCGACTAAACCCAGTTTTGAGTGTTTTTTTCTCAAAATATACAACCTCTTGCCGCCCAGCTTGCCGCTTAGAAGACGTCACAGGACTTATGTCATTTTGAAAGCACCAATGTATGTGTAAAAAATTATTGTGTATTTTTTTCTTATTGCATTGTTTGATTGTCGTAGGACTAACACGTCACATCGTGTAAGGAGAAGAAAATCAAAATGACATGATGTAAATAACTAAGTTATTTATTTATTTATTGTTATTTTTAAATTATAAATTTATTGTCAGCCCGAGTCCCAATTACCTATTACCAACTCGCCTGGATTCCGTGTCAGAATATATTTCTAAAGAAATTGCATTTGTCTTTAATTTTAATATTTAATTTATTCTAACATTATTTATTGAATTAAATAAGTGCTATTTTGTATTAATTCGTGTTTTATTTTACCCATCCTCTTCATTAGTTATTTCCTAATATTTTCCATACCTAAAATTATAACATAACTCGCTTTTGCCCGCGGCTTCGCTCGCGGTAGACTCGGGTTAACAGCATTTTTTATTTATTTTTTATTTATTATAATCAAGGATCGCTTCTTTTATATAATATATTATTTCTCTCTCCCGTTCATTCTATACTTTAATTGATACTGCTCAGTCCTAAGGCTATTTAGCGTGATGTTATGTATAGTATGCCTCAAGAACTACTCTTTCGATTGGTGCAAACCGCATCAGAATCTGTTGAGTAGTTCCGGAGTTTACCACAAACATACATACAGACAGACGTTCCCTTTTATAAGAAGTAGAGAAAATAGAGATAGAGATAGAGATACAAATAGAGATAGAGATAGAAATAGAGATAGAGATAGAGGTAGACATAGAGATAGAGATAGAGATAGAGATAGAGATAGAGATAGAGATAGAGATAGAGATAGAGATAGAGATAGAGATAGAGAAAGAGATAGAGATAGAGATAGAGGTAGACATAGAGATAGATACAGAGATAGAGATAGAGGTAGAAATTACAAATTAATTAGGTATTCAGTTACCTACACCTAACGCAGAATAAAGGTTTGGGTTGGTGCGCCCCGGCCAATGGGCGACATGCGCCAGCCGTCGCCGCCGTATGGAAAAAGTTCCACACCCTGCCTGCTGAGTAAAACATCCCAAACCTATCCGGATGTAAGCATTGTCCGGCAAAGTTTACAGGCTTTGTTCTCGCGAGTTTGCCACATAAAGTTTTAATTGAATTTTCTCATTCATTTTCGGAGCGATTTGTTAAAATTTTCGTAATACGGATAAGCGTGTGAAAAGTTACAATGAGGCTCTTTAATATATCTAGAAATTTTGAAATGTTTTAAATTTGTTTTTTTTTAACCTAACATAACCTAACCCAACCATATCGGTTGGCTGCATCACCTACTACATCCGTAATGTTAGTTTATCACGACCTTGGTGAACTAAGTGCCACGTCAGTATTCGCTTTGGTCGCGCCGGCTACACCAAGGATGGACAATACGAACTATTTTAATAGCCGTTTCGACCCTCCTTTCATTCAGTGTGGTGGTACCAACCCGGGCGGGTGAAACCCTACCATCTTGTAAGATAAGAAACGAAGAGACCTACAGTTCTATGTGGAATTCGAACCACGTTCAGCCTCCAACGGTCGAGCGGTCACCCATCCAAGTACTGACCGCGTCCAGGTGTACTTATGATCACGACCAGTAGATAAACAACGAAAAGTCTTCACAAGGATGTCGTGTAGAAAAACACACCAGAAGGATGTAATTTTAATTCAAAATTCAATTCAATGAATTCATTTAACGAAAGAAAGATAAATGAGGTAGACACAAATTCAACAAAGAAATTATTCTATAATAAATAATCAATAAATTATTACAGACTACACTTTAACAACATTTGGACTGAAAAACTCTCCAGCAATCATTGTTTAAACCATCGATCAAACAATTGTTTAAACTATCGTACATAAACATGGTTTACGGTCGCTTTAAAAATTCAGCAATAAATGGTTGGAACTGTCGAGCAATCAGGTTATTGAAGCTCTTCTACAATAAGTTGTTTTAACTTTTAGGCAATCAATCGTTTGGACGATCGAGTAATCATTTGTTTATTTAATCTATCGAGTAATCAGTGGTTAAGGCTTGCAATAAATTGTTTGAACTGCTAGGTATACACTTGTTGAAACTAATCAGCAATCAATTGTTTAAAGGACCGAACAACCAATTGTTTAAACCATCGAACAAACAATTGTTTAAATCATCGAGCTGATTGTTTACTGCGAAGCTCCATAGGGGTTGTATTCGTTCCACGCTCTATAGGGCAGTGGTGTATCCAGCTCGTCCTGAACGTCGCGTCGTTTGCGGTGATGGTGGCCAGCCTCCACGTGGTAGACCTGATGACCACCGTGGTCGTCGTCGCCGTGAGAAGCCAGCTTCTTCACTCCGACGATGGCGGAGAGCATCAGGGCCAGCGCAGACACCATGAGGGCCTGTAAAGATATTGGAAGTTTTTGAGAAAGTCATCATTGGGTAACGTAACATTTCAAACTAGAGTTTGTGTAACGATATTGGAAGTCTTTGAGAAAGTGACACATCACTGGGTAACGTAACAGCTTAAGATAGCGTACTAACTAGAGTTTGTGTAACGATATTGGAAGTCTTTGAGAAAGTCATTATTAGGTAACGTAACATGTTAAACTAGAGTTTGTGTAACGATATTGGAAGTATTTGAGAAAGTGATACATCGTTGGGTAACGTAACAGCTTAAGATAGCGTACTACTATAATAATATTTTTTTTTTGTTTATGGAAACCTACACGATTGGCTACATCCCCTGCTACATTCGTAATGTCAACCCATATAACCTTGGTAAACTAGGTGACATGTCAGTGCTTCCCTTCGGTTGTGCCGGCTACACTGAACTGGACAGAAAACACGAAATATTTACATAGCCGTTCCAACCTACGTTTTATTCAGTGCTGTGGTATCGACTAGGGCGGGTTAAGCCCATCCACTAAGGTAAAAAGAGAAGGGACCTACAGTTTTACGTCGAGCGGTCACCCACCCAAGTACTGACAGCGCCCAGGTGTGCTTATGATCACGACCAACAGTCGACCGATCGCACCACTGAGCTACCGAGGCTGACTGAATTACAGATCAGTTTTTAGGTATAGCGGGCATGTCCGTCTATGCGCATATCGCATACCTCTTGAACATATGGGTCGGGTAATCACTTTTCTAATTAACAATAATTAATGTATTAACATACATGCAAGTTATTATTGTAACGGTACCAGAGGCGGCGCAAGGCGTGGGCGACGTGGGCGACGGCCCACGGCTTCGCGGCCCGAGGGGCCTCGCGCCTCGAAAGTTCATGTAGCTTTGATTCAAGAAAAATATTCAGGTAAGTAGATCTACTAAAAGAGACCCCGAGTAAACATGGTTAGACTTAATCAAAGGCAAACTAAACCTTACTATAAAACCTTTATCCGACACAAGATGGGAAAGCAGGACAGAGGCAGTGAATATTGAAATAATACAGTGGCTGTGTTATTGCGATTTGATGATTTTGAATGTATTGAGTATTGGCAAAATTGAAAGGGTCTCGCAAAATGTATCTTGCCCACATCAAATTAAGTTCATGCCCCGCCACTGAACGGTACATATATTGTACCGTGTGGGGCCGGTACTTTAAAAGAATAGCCCCACTGCATCTCTCCCCGTGCATGTCGTAAAAGGCGACTAAGGGATATGACTCCCTTCTTATATTACTAGGTGGTAGGGTTTAACCCACCCGGATTGGTACCACCACACTGAATGAAAGGTCGGTCGAAACGGCTATGTAAATAGTTTGTGTTTTCCGTCCAGTTCAGTGTAGCCGGCACGACCGAAGGGAAGCACTGACGTGGCACCAAGTTCACCCGGTGTTATGGGCTGACATCACGGATGTTGTAGGTGATGTAGCCAACCGTGTCAGTTTCAATAAAAAAAAAAAAGATATGTATGCTTATTTTAACGTGCAATAAAACTAACTAAAGGCAGTATCGTGGCGCGTGGAGATCCGTTGTCTCTGCCTACCCCAACGGGAAACAGCATCTTTTAACATAATACATAGAACCCACCATGGGCGACAGGTTAGCCACCTCTAATTTTTTTTTAAGGAAACTGACACGGTTGGCTACATCACCTACAACATCCGTGATTTCAGCCCATAACACCGGGTGAGCTTGGTGCCACGTCAGCGCTTCCCTTCGGACGGAAAACACAAACTATTTACATAGCCGTTTCGACCGACCTTTCATTCAGTTCGGTGGTACCAACGCGGGCGGATTAAACCCTACCACCTAGTGATATAAGAAGGGAGTCTTATCCCTTAGTCGCCTTTTACGACATACACGGGGAGAGATGCAGTGGGTCTATTCTTTTAAAGTACCGGCCCCACACGGTCCTTCGAGTCATGCAGCAGGTGGGTCTTCGTGCCTTATTTACTGCTTGATTTTTGATTTTTTTTTTGTAATCCAGTGTGGCAATTTTCTCCTACCAACCCGGTGGACCTAGATTTTTACATGGAATTCTAACCGTGAAGCAGTGAGTGAAGGTATGCACGTAATTTTTTTTTAAATCTGAAATACAAGAAACTTATGGTAACTTCCACCGACCCATGCAGCAGGTGGCTCTTCGTGTCTTACTTGCTGCTTGATCGATTGAATCTTGTTCGAATACTTTGCGAAACGTGGTGGTCGGTGTTGTGCTGTAATTTACAAGAGTTCTTGCAGCACAACACCGATTATTCTGCTTGCTCTATTCCGCATTGCTTGCTCTATTGCAATATTTCGATATCTCTCAGAAATATCGGAATATTGGCTTGTATGCAGAGAGATCAAACTAAAATATTTTATAGCTTATAGAGAGAGAGAAATTTTATTCCTTTCGTAGGTAATCTGTCTAGACAGATTACCTACGAAAGGAATACAATTTATTTTTAAAGTTTGAAGATGAAGGTCTATTCATGCCTAAAATGATCTCTGAATATTAGTTATTTTTGGATCATATCGCAAGTCTGCACTTGGATTGGTACCTATCAGATTTTCAGTTGAATCATCTTTCTAATTTGATTTAGCCCTAGGTGTTAAGGTGACCGTAGCAGTGAATTTATAAGGAAATCTGTACGCAGACATTATTTCTGAGTAGGTACCTACTGTAATTGTATTTTTTCTTATTATATATTGTATGAAGTATTATACTATTTATACCTATTATTTTTATGTTTCTTATTGTATTCTTCAGTCGCGATATTTCTCGTAAACTAAGTAACGTAGAAATTGAAATTTGGCAAAATGATAGATCTCGATGACGCGCTCATATAATCGCCAATCGTCAATAACTAGATAAAAAAATGTACTACCTTAATATTTCACTCGCTTGAAATTCATTTAAAAAGAAGGAAGTAAGTAAGTAAGAAAGAAGGCCGAACTGCGTTCAGGTAAACGATAAACCTTCTCGAATAAAGCAGGTAACTAAAGGCAAGGCCGAAAGCAGAGCAACGTTCAGGTAAACAATGAACCTCCTCGAATAAAGTAAGTAAATATGGGTGAGGCCGAAGGCCGAGCTATGTTCAGGTAAACAATAAACCTTCTCAATGAAAGTAAGTGACTAATGGCGAGGTCGAAGGCCGAGCTTCGTTCTAGTTAACGATATTCTCTCAATGAAAGTAGATAAGTAACTAAGGGCGAGGCCGAGTGCCAAGCTGCGTTCAGGTAAACGATATTATATTCTGTCGAAGAAAGCAAGTCATTAAAGGTCAGAGCCGAGAGCGGGAGAAGGTTTATGTTCTATCTGAACGCACCTCAGCCTTCGGCGTCATCCTTAGTTACTTACTCCCACCGAGAAGAATATCGCTAACTTGAAGAATCCTAAGGCTCGGCTTAAAAAGAGCGACGCCGCCGAGAGCCTCGGCATCTTTCAAGCTGCGTACGGATTATCTTTATTACTTACAATTATTGGAAAATTTATCGTGTTTTGTCCTCCAAACTAACAGTGGTTTACGAGAAACGTCAATCGGGAGACACCGGTCTTTGGTACTGCTGGCTCTAGAGTCGCTTAAAACTTCATGAGTACCATACTCTGGATACCTGGGTGGGCAAGTAGGTATGAATGTATATTTATTTGTATATTATATTATATATATTTTTTTATGTAATGCGGTATGGGTGGCTGAGTTGGAGGGGCCAAAGCGCATGCTCCGACCAGCCAATATCGCCTCCGAGAAGGTAGGTGCCATACCGGAGACTTCCCTAGATTGCTGGCTATATTGGGACTAGAGGAGAACACAGTCGAGGCTGCTATGCGGCCATCTTACATCCAGTACGGTGGTACCAACCCAGTCGGCTACAATTTGAGCCTACCACCTAGTGAGGGGCAAGGGAAGGGACCTACAGTTTTACACCGTTTCCGAACGGTGAAGCAGCAGGTATAGGTGTGCACGTAAATTTTTTCGTCAGAAAAAACTCATTGGTACACACCGACCGGATTCGAACCTCGGACCTCTCGCATGAGAAGCCCATGCCCAAACCACTAGGCCACCCGCCGCTAGATATATTTATATACTTATATATATTAGATATATTTAGTAATTTATATGTATTAACACAAATATGACTTTTATTTAACTAGCACGTATGTACTTACATGTATTATTAAAATATAATAATATAAAAGATAAAATGAATGTCGTATGTTGAATGTTAGTATTTAGTTTTTCTTTATTTATTTATTAGGTTAATTTTATCAATGTTATACATTTGTTAGTTAGGTTTTAATTATTTAGTTAATAATGTTGTTGTACTTAGATTTATATTTGTTGTGGAAGAAAGATAAAATAAGATAAAATAATAATAAGTATTCTTATTATTATTTTATCTTAAATTTTCACGCTCAACGCTTTTGCTACTACCTACTTACATTCCACTATATTAATCGAATCTCAAACATCCGAAGGTTGACTTTAAGAAATCTCTGTAAGGGATAAGTCCGCCTTTGCACCTTATGTAAATTGTCTAATGCACTTATTACTGTTGAATGTTTATTGGAGCAATAAAACATTTTCTATCTATTTCTATCTATCTACTCTGTCTTTCGGCTTCCTTTCATTCTATGCTCACCTTAAGTTAGCGTGAATATCGAATATCGATAGAAATTCACAGCCAACTTTGATTAATTAATTGAGACTTCGTTCGGCCGGTTGAGTTTTTAAACGAATCACGATATCACGGAGATGAGTTTAATGAAAAATACTCTCAATATTCCGAACTTATTTATTTCAGTTAGGTTAGTTAGAAGATACTTTAATGGGTAATAATTTTCTTTGAAATATTATAAGTTATTGTAAAACAAGCCAGCCAACCGCCGCCGACCGGACTCGATCCTCGGACCTCTCGCACGAGAAGCCGATGCACAAACCACTCGGCCACCCGCCGCCTGCGCGGCGGCGATCGATCGATGGGCTGACATCACGGATGTTGTAGGTGATGTAGCCAACCGTGTCAGTTTACATTTAAAAAAAAGCATCAGTCATTATGAAAGCAGCTTCTAAGCTTCTTTGGTTGATGACATGATACGTACGCTAGTATAGTATACTAGCGTACGTATCCCTAAGTGTGTTCTATCGCTTATTCCATGGGGAGTGCTCGGAGGAGCTGTTTAATGCGATCCCGCCGTCCCCTTTCCACCTCCGCACCACGCGCACGGGGCAGGGATTGCATCCCTACACGCTGGATTTACCGCGGATGCGTACAAATCGATTCCTACAGATCTTTCCCCTACAGAACCGGTAAACTCTGGAACGCTCTCCCTGCCCATATATTTCCCCCCAAGTACAGTCTCGGGTCCTTCAAGAGGGGCGTGAATGGGCATCTGTCAGGCTGGCATGGCATTCGCAACCCCCACGTACGACCGAATGTCCATGGGCGTCGTTAGACACCTTATGGGTGACTCGGCGCCATATGTCGCGCTATCAATAAAAAAAAAAGGATTTTTTCGTGAGTGATGTATTAGAAATGTTCCTCTAGTCCTACAGATGTGTGGAGGAAAGAAAGGAAATAGAAAAATATGTGTTACCTTCATGGTGAGCAGACCAAGACCTCCGATTCCGATGGCGCCAACAGTCTTCGCCATCATGAGGCCGAGTAGCATCAGGCTGCCACCGCCGTCACCCTTCTTCCTTCCGGTCACTGAAAGCACCAACACAACACTGTCATTATAAATTTTTTTTTATGTAATCCGGTATGGGTAGCTGAGTCGGAGGTCCCAAAGCGTATGCTCCGAAGCCAATATCACCTACGAGAAGATAGGTGCCATACCGGAGACTTCCCTGGATTGCTGGCTATACTGGACTAGAGGAGAACACAACCGAGGCTGCTATACGGCCATCTTACATCCAGTACGGTGATACCAACCCAGTCGGCTACAATTTGAGCCTACCACCTAGTAAGGGGCAAGGGAAGGGACCTACATACAGTTTTACACCGGTTCCGAACGGTGAAGTAGCAGGTGTAGGTATGCACGTAAATTTTTTCGTCAGAAAAAACTTATTGGTACACGCCGACCGGATTCGAACCGCCGACCTCCCGCATGAGAAGCCGATGCCCAAACCACTCAGCCACCCGCCGCTTAATATTCTATAGTTTGGTAAATTCTGTCGGCCTCGGTAGCTCAGTGACGCGGTGAGTACTTGGATGGGTGACCGCTCGATCGTTGGAGGCTGACCGTGGTTGGGATTCAGCGTAAAACTGTATGTCCCTTCCCTTCTTGCCTTACTAGATGTTAGGGTTTATCCCGCCCGGATTGGTACTACCACACTGAATGAAACGTTGGTCGAAACGGCTATGTAAGTATTCGTGCTTTCCTTCCAGTTCAGTGTAGCCGAAATGAAATGAAGGGAAGCACTGACATAGTACGATGTCTGTATGGCAGCCGCGGTTATGTTCTTTTTATGGTTCCGTATCCGTCGTACGGGACCCTATTACTAAGCCTACGCCGTCTATCTGTCTGTCTGTCTGAGGGCTGCATCTCTTGAACCGTAATATAATAGGTAGCCCGTTGAAATTTACACAGAACACATATTATGGCCGAAAAAAGAACAAATAATAAAAATCCTTGATAAAATCCTCAACTCGAAAATGTCTGATAAGTCCTGGCTTCAATCAACATTACCAATAAGATCTGGAGGACTCGGCATCCGAAGTGTCAAGGACATCTGCCTACCTGCTTTCATATCTTCGATTCAAAGTACATCCAACCTCATCCACTCGATTTTGAAAGCCCCACGTCTTGAGTGTGAGATTGCGTACTTGAAAGAAGCCGTTACTGCATGGAAGAACCTATGTCCTGATGTAGACCCTCCAGCTCCAGAAAAAGCCATTTTTCAAAAGGAGTGGGACACACATATAGTAAAAATAAGGCAACAAGCACTGTTGGACAATAGCAGCGACTTAGACCGCGCACGCATACTGGCAGTTTCAAGCAAGGAGTCTGGAGCCTGGCTCGAATGTTATCCTTCTAGCCGGTAAACTCTGTGGTACACTTCTAGAAAAACAAACGACCAATATTGCGGTGGCACTCCGTTTAGGTACAAACATTTGTGAAAGGCATACATGTGTTTGTGGGGCCCAGGTGAACACTCTCGGGCATCATGGCCTCTTATGTGTTAAGAGTGCGGGTCGATGGTCAAGACATCATAATTTAAATTATATTATAAAAACTACCCTTCAAACTGTACATATTCCGTGCATCCAGGAACCTTGCGGCTATTCCCGGCGGGATGACAAGAGGCCTGACGGCATATCTCTGGTTCCGTGGGCTGAGAGTAAGTCTTTGATGTGGGATGCCACTTGCGTGGATACGTTAGCCCATAGTTACATTCAGGGGACCTCTAGGGCAGCCGGGGCTGCCGCGAACAGGGCAGAGGACCTCAAACGCTATAAATACGGTGATCTTGCAGATAGTTTTCACTTTGTTGCTTTTGCGGTAGAGACGCTCGGTCCGTGGAGTTCTGGTGCCAGGAGTTTCCTGAAGAGGCTCGGGAAGCTTCTAGTCGATGTAACTGGTGTCCCGCAATCGAAGGCTTTCATCCACCGAGTTAGCCTTGCCATCCAGCGGGGAAATTCCGCAAGTGTGCTAGGTACTTTTACCTTAGATTCATTTGATAACTATTTTAATATTGTTTAGTTTGAGTGTTCATTATGTTTAATAAAAGTTGTCTTTTATGTGGTAAAAAAATAAGAAAAAGTAAAAAATTCACGGTGGTCCCCGAACAAGAAACTAAAAAGTGTATGCGCGCCATCTAATGAAAACAGTATGAACCATTTTAATTAATCCATAGATGGCGTGAGTGGCGCTGACCTTGACATGGCGATACTGAACCTTCGGTGCGCGATTTCGACTCCCACTTGGCCGGTTTTTCTAGTTCAGTACAGCTAGCGATCCAAAGGAAATTCTGAAGGTGTGGCATCTTCTCCGGATATTGACTGGTCGGACAGAGAATTTTCTCTGGCTTCTCTGACTCACCCAATTAAAAAAAAAACGGATTAAAAAAAAACCGGTCAAGTGCGAGTCGGACTCGAGCACCGAGGTTTCCGCACCACAAAAAAAAACTTTGAAAAAACACGTTTCTTGTATGGGTGAGATATTTTTTGACTATTTAATTTTTTTATTATTTGTTGTTACGAGTATATCCGACAAAATAACATATTATATTCTGAAAAAATTTCAACCGGCTAGCTATTACGCTTCCAAAGATACAGCCATCGGAGAGACGGACAGACGGACGGACGGCAGACAGACAGACAGACAGACAGCGGAGACTTAGTAATAGGCTTCCGTACGGGTTAAGGATACAAAAGGGGGCGGGGCCTGTTGTTATCAACCAATTAGAACAAACCTCCCAGCCAAAACTGTTTTGTTTATCATCGCTTCGCTTTCTTGCCGATCCAAACCGCATAATTTGTTTTTAATGTCCCTGCAATTTACTTGGTTTCGAGTGAGGTGCCATCGCCATTTTGTGAAGTCAATGGTTGTTCATACTCGTCGGTACATACAGCGTGTCCCAAAACTCAACGTCAAGCGGGAACCAGGGAGTAGGCCAGTTTATGACTACCCAGGGAAAAATAAGAAAAAAAAATCTGAGTCATTTAAATAAAATTTTGAAAAAAATTGCCCTGAATATTTTTATTTTGCTAAAACTACAGGTATTCTGGTTTTATTTGGGATATTTATCAATAGCAGAGTTATTTAGGCTTCCAATATAAAAAATTGAACAATAAAATTATATTTGCAAATTTGTAGTCGTAGTACCTAAAATGTTGTACGAGATGTCTATTTTCAACGTTTTTCAAAAAATGCTTATATCATAAAAAACAAATGACTCCGATTTTTTTTATTTTTCCCTGGGTAGTCATAAACTGGCCTATTCCCTGGTTCCCGCTTGACGTTGAGTTTGGGAACACGTTGTAGACACACATTGATGTGTATAAACTACGTTGATCTTTCAAGGCTACACTTTTGCGTAGCCCTTATAAACTCTCCGTTCGGATGTGGAATTCATTATCATACTTTAATCAGCCTCGGTAGCTCTGGTCGACCGCACCAGTGAAAAACCAGCCAAGTGCGAGTCGTACTGGCGCACCGAGGTATCCGCACCACAAAAAAAAAGTTTAAAACAAAATACATTTCTTGTATAGGGACCCCCAAATTTTTTACTTTTCCTATTTTTCATTATTTGCTGCTATGTCGGCCATAATAAATAACACATATTCTGTGACAGTACATGTAACTGTTACGATTTACAAGATACAACCATCGAACGGACAGACAGAGAGACAGTCAGATGGCGTAGGCTTAATAGCTTTGTAATATGACAGCCTCGATAGCTCAGTGGTGCGGTCGGTCGACTGTTGTTAAGCAACCCTGAGCGCGGTCAGTATTTGGATGGGTGATCGCTCGACCGTTGGAGGCTGACCGCGGTTCGGATTCCACGTTAAACTGTAGGTCCCTTCCCTTCTTACCTTACTTAGTAGGGTTTATCCCGCCCGGTTTGATACCACCGCACTGAACGAAACGTCTGTGTAAATAGTTCGTGTTTTCCGTCCAGTTCAGTGTAGCCGAAATGAAGGGAAGCACTGATATAGCACCAAGTTCACCCGGTGTTATGGGCTGACATCACGGATGTTGTAGGTGATGTAGCCAACCGTGTCAGTTTCCATAAAAAAAAACGATATTTCAAATTACCTCCCTTATTCAAAATACACCTAAAACTATATTTTTAGGTTACCCTATCCCGTACGGAAGCTTATTACTAAGCCTACGCCGCCGTCTGTCTGTCTGTCTGTCTGTCCGTCCGTCCGACCGTCTGTCTGTCAGAGGGCTGTATCTCTCGAACCGTAATAGGTAGCCCGTTGAAATTTTGACCGAATATGTGTTATTATGGGGGATATAACAACAAATAATAAAAAATATAAAAAGTAAAAAATAAAGGGGGGTTCCCATACAAGAAACGTGTGTTTTTCAATGTTTTTTTTTTGTGGTGCGGAAACTTACGTACGCGAGTCCGACTCGCACTTGGCCGGGTTTTATCTCTGGCAGTGTGAAGTGAAAACCTAGAAAAAACTAAAGAGTAGATGTCTAACGATGCCCATGGACATTATGTTATGCACGGGGATTGCTGAAACTTCGTTCAATACATTATAAATTAATTAGGTACTTTAATACCCCGGAGCCGTTGTTTTACTTCAACTACTTATCTAATAATATACTAGTACAATACGGAAGCCTAAAAATCCTAAATCACTGGCACAAACCTCAAATAATTTCTCTTTTCGCCTTACAAGAACGTATTACTTTCGTTGATTTTTTATGTCACCAGTCATGGTTGGCTACGTCGTCGTCGTCGCCTAGATACCGTATCACAGCCCAGTACACTGAGCTCTTGCTTGATGTAGGTGCCATGCCCTTGAATGTATTATTTCCTAACCTCACAGCACAAACCGTGTGGGGCCGGTACTTAAAATAACCCCACCTGCATCTCCTCCCGTGCATGTCGTAAAAGGCGACGAAAGGATAAGGACACGATGCCGAGCTAAAGAGCGATGGGATAGCCACCTCTCACCTTAGCTCGGTCTTTCCACCGAGTCAGGCAGCAGGTGGGTCTTCGTGCCTTACTTGCTGCTTGATAGTTATCTTGTCCGAATACTTGACACTAAACGTGGTTGTCGGTGTTGTGCTGTAATTTACAAGGAGTACTTGCAGCAGAACTCCGATTACTCTGCTTACCCCGATTGCCGGGATACAGCGTGTGGTATGTATGTATGTAATAGTCAAACCTTTCAATTTTGTGGAAAACTCTCAATAAATATTGTAAACTCAATACTTTTGTAAATTCCTGACTGTTTAGTCTATCGTATAAATTACAAATTAAAAAAAACCCCGAACCTGAAATGTCAAAATAATTTGGGTTTATTTAAAGGAGTCGGGGGACCGCTAAGTAAATTGCCGCGCGCTCTGAGTTTATATATTTTATTTACTTAGCGGTCCCCCGACTCCTTTAAGTAAGTAACCGCAAATTATTTTTGACTTTTTAAGGGTCGGGGGTTTCTTTAATTAGTAATTTAACTTTTATTTTAAGCTTTTTTAAAAAAACCGCATGCCAATCGGTCCACTTTTTAAGATAATTTTTTTGATAACTTAATTATTTGATTAATTGATTGCAAACATAGCTAACAACCATACCGATTAAACCAGCTATCTAATAAAAACCGCATCCAAATCGATCCAACCGATTGGGAGCTAAGATGCCACAGACAGACACACACAATACACACACACGTTAAACTTATAACTCCCCTCTTTTTTCGTCGAGAGTTAAAAATAGGAATCACAATTATTTAAATCTTACGTTGATACAGAACATTTATTTAATATCTCTACTCAACTCTGAATGTCAACAAATGTAAATTTTGGCAGACGTTAAATTCCACCTGAATTGTTTCTATTATAAAACGATTCTGTCGGCAGTCAATACCTAGACAGACAGACAGGCGGCTGAACATTTCAAAGATACCTATTGAGCAAAACTTTTCAGTTATAATGAGATGACAGTACACTTATTTGGGCTATCTTGTCAAGCGCGAACCCTTTAAAATTTTTGGAACCTATTGAAATCAAATAATATTACAAAAATAAAATATACTTCATGGTACAAAAAAAGTGAAAAAAGGCAGACTTAGATCCTAAAGCCATTACTTTGGCTAACACGCTTTGGATCGTGTTAGCCAAAATAGTCGGAAAATTAAATTACACTACAATACATTACACTACACAACACTCCACTACGCTATACTATACTACACTACACAATACTATACTACACTACACTACACTACACGAAATGAAGGGAAGCACTGACATGGCACCTAGTTCGCCCGGTATTATGGGCTGACATCACGGATGCTGTAGGTGATGTAGCCAACCGTGTCAGTTTTATTTATTTACAATACATTACACTACACAACACTCCACTACGCTATACTATACTAGACTACACTACACTACACAATACTATACTACACTACATAAAATTAAGGGAAGAACTGACATGGCACCTAGTTCACTCGGTGTTATGGGCTGACATCACGGATGCTGTAGGTGATGTAGCCAACCGTGCCAGTTTCCATAAAAAAAAACTACACATCACAACACTACACTACTCTAAACTACGCTTCACTACACTACACTACACTATGATATACTACTCTAGCTACACTACACTAAACTACAATACGCTAGGCTAAACTACGCTACGCTACACACTATACCGTGTGGGGCCGGTACTTAAAAAGAATATCCCCACTGCATCTCTCCCCATGCATGTCGTAAAAGGCGACTAAGGGATAAGGACAAGATGCCGTGCTAAAGGGCGACAGGTTCGCCACCTCTCACCTTGGCACGGTACTTCCACTGAGTCATGCAGCAGGTGGGTCTTCGTGCCTTACTTGCTGCTTGATCGATTGAATCTTGTTCGAATACTTTGCGGAACGTGGCGGTCGGTGTTGTGCTGTAATTGACCAGAGTTCTTGCAGCACAACACCGATTACTCTGCTTACCCCGATTGTCGGGATTCAGCGTGTGTGATATGTATGCTACACACTACACAACACTACAGTACACTACACAACACTACAGTACACTACACAACACTACAGTACACACACAACACTACAGTACACTACACAACACTACAGTACACTACACAACACTACAGTACACTACACAACACTACAGTACACTACACAACACTACAGTACACTACACAACACTACACTACACTACATCGACTAGCACTTTTTTTTTTATGGAAACTGACACGGTTGGCTACATCACCTACAACATCCGTGATATCAGCCCATAACACCGGGTGAACTTGCTGCCACGTCAGTGCTTCCCTTCGGTCGTGCCGGCTACACTGAACTGAACGGAAAACACAAACTACTTGCATAGCCGTTTCGACCGACCTTTCATTCAGTGCGGTGGTACCAAGCCGGGCGGGTTAAACCCTTCCACCTAGTAATATAAGAAGGGAGTCATATCCATTAGCCGCCTTTTACGACATACGCGGGGAGAGATGCAGTGGGGCTATTCTTTTAAAGTACCGGCCCCACACGGTACTTGGCCGGTTTTTAATTACTTGTGTACATATTATAGTACAGAGGCCACTTTAAATAAAGTCGTCAAATAACGATTTTCGTAGGACTGAACAGGTTTATACCGACTACTGGTATCGTTGGAATCAGCTTGATCTGCTGAGTACGGAACTGCCGGTAGTCGCTCTCTAAAGTGGTGGAATAAGTAGTTATGACGTCACAAATATGGCGGCCCGAAAAACCAAATTTGTCCATTATCTCAGTAAGTACTTAACCGATTTAAATAAATCTGGTATCATGCGATAGCTATTTAAATGCTTCACAAAATGTGTCTTACATGTAAGTTTGCATGTGTGAATTTTAAGCTATATTTAAAAAAAACGTTTTTTTCGAGCGTTCATATTTTACTTTTTTACTAAATAATATTATTAATTACAACAATTAAAATAACACAAAAGTTTTACAATATTCCGTACTTTTTCAGCTATACTACAAAATTTGAAAATTGGAAATCGCACGAAAACTTATTAAATTGTAGCCGTTTATGTACATGCGGGTGCGCGATGACATCGCCCGGCGCGCGCGTCGAGAATTACGCGAATTACAGGAATAAACGAAAAAAATGTCTGGACTGTGATTTTCTGACTTATTTGCAAGACTTGGCGGTGAGTGAGCTTTCTATTTTATTAACGACTAGCCTTTGCCCGCGGCTTCGCTCGCGTGAAATTCGTATTTAAAAAGAAGATAATAAGTAATCCCGCTACCGTACCTTTATTTCGGCGTGCGGAACAATTCGGTTTGTATGAGAGCCACATATTAGCGTAAGTGGCATAGGACTTATTAAATAAAACTTATTAAAAATTCCTCTGGCTAGACAAAAGATGCATGATCCAATTATTAATATTGTTCAGTAAATAAAATTGGTACTGCGTATATATTAATAATTATTAAACATGAGTATTATGAAAAACGTAAAATGGATGCAAAATTTATTTTTTAATGCGTAAACGTAATGAAGGCAAACACTGGTTTTTGTTCTGTTTTAATGCTTACCACGCATGTCAATATAGTATGATATGTTCCTGTCTGTCTGTCTAAATCTCTGTGCTGTCTATTTATAAGTTTGGATATAAAAAATTACAATTTTTTTTTTTAATTATTCAGGACACAAAATTGATGATCTTGTAGAAAAAGCGAAATGGCAGTTTGCACACAATGTGTTATGCTTCATTTACAAGCAACGCAAATATCAAACGTATTGAAAAACGGTTTCTCCAACATGGAAAATCCTTTGTTGGAGATGAAAATACTATGTAGTATTCAATTATAAACCACAACAAAAGTTATTTAGTCGGATGTTGTGTTCCTCGACAAGTTCGTCTATTACCTACCTACCTAAACCACACCAATGCTAAAACATTCGAGGTTCTTCAAACATTAAATAAATACTTTCTTACAGGATGGTCAAGAGTCTAATAAACGGTTGGAGGAGTAATGTTGGCGTGATGATGAACGTGGACATGTGTATGTGTATGTCAAAAAATAGAGAAATCAAATAAGAAAACAGAAGAAAAAATTGTTCAAGTCCAATCTCAGAACGTAGCGGAGCAAATTCGTGGAATTAACCTAAGCAATAGCGAGATTAATTGTCGACTAGGCACTGCAGATCCTACTGCTGCCGATATAAAATACCATTATTAATATTTGAAGAAGGAACTTACAGATGCACAAAACGGAGAATCGCGATGAAAGCTCTTTGTACGACAAGGCTTTTGATGAGTTATTAAAACAAGCGGATGCAGGCTTTGGAAAAGGTCACAAATATGAACTGACGTCACTTGTAACACACTTATATGACAACATTATAATATTTTCAATGGGCGTGGGAGATCATTGAACGATCCTACAAGGCATAAGGACGTGTAGCTAATATCCTGCAGTTGCAAGACTGGTTGTAGGACATCACGTTGTGTTTGCGCTGACCGAAATCAGAAGTGTATGGAAGACGTTTGCCATGTTGGTGTGAAATGCTTTAATGAGTTTAATTCTGACAGATACTAATTTGCCGCGAAACAGACCTTTGATTTTTTTCTAATTCAGTATGCTTATAATAGGTATAAATATGTATGTATTAATAAGACAATAAATATACTTATCCCCAGATTTGGTGCTAAATTTTATTTAGGTATGTTTAAGGATATACCTATAAGGGGATAGACCGTTGGAGTAACCGTGTCCTACACTGGCGGCCGTGGACAGGAAAACGGAGTGTGGGAAAACCACCCGCCAGGTGGAACGACGACATCAAGTACGTCGGCGGAAAGCAGTGGTTCCGTATCGCTAAAGGCCGGGAGGACTGGAGGAAAATTAGAGATGCGTATGTCCAGCAGTTGACGCTTACACGCTGACTGACTGACTGAAGGATATACCTCGGGATATATTATGTACATGAATCAGGTAAAATATTTTTAAGAAGTAAATTTTGTGGCCGTGTTTGTTGCGACACTCGGCGCGGCGCCTCTCAGTAAAATAGCGATAACTTTCTTGTTTTTCACGAGAATTCAATAATTTTAAATTTTAAATATAGCTGAAGATCACAGCAATATTTTTTTTATTTATGTGGTGAATAATTATTTCGTAACTTTAAAAATAATAAAAACAATCAATGTATATTTTTTTTTGTAAATACCTTTTTAAGTATATAATTTCCACACTTATATGTATAGTCAAGTCAAGTCAAGTCAAATCATTTATTTCCAATGGAGTAGTTTCGTACAATTTACAATTTCTTATAAAATTATTCTACTATAGGAAAAGTCAAAAATAATAAAATTATTAATAATACAAATAAAATTAATATAACAAAAACGTCAAAACACAGACTAAATAATAAAATTTAAAAAAAATTTCAAATAAAATTTAATCTAACCTAGCCTATTATAAATTCCCAGTAGTCAAAAAACAAAATCAGATTTAGTACAAAAGTACAGTCAAAATATACATATGTCAAACATATTCCCCATTAAATTTATTTAACACGCTGAATATAAAAAAAATGTCAAAACACAGAATAAATTATCATAATAAAAAATTTTCAAATAAAATTTAACCTAACCTAGCCTAAAATTCCCAGTAGTCAAAAAACAAAATCAGATTTAGTACAAAAGTACAGTCAAAATATACACATGTCAAACATATTCCCAATTAAATTTATTTCAACACGCTAAACACTTTCAGTACATTAGTACAGTCCAAAATTTCAAAATTGCTAAATGTTTTCAATGTTATAAAATTCACTTATATTATACAGGGGGTTTTTGATCAATATCTTTTTTACACAATTTTTAAATAATTTAGGTGGTAGTTTGCGTGTCTCTAATTTCAAACTGTTGTAAAGTTTTATTTTTTCGCTATCGGTATGCCGTTTGCTTCGTGCCAAACGACAGTGTATGGGTTGTAAGTTTGCTTTGTTTCTTGTAATTAAATAGATATACACATTTTGTGAATCATTTAAATAGCTATCCAGACATTTTTTTCGTTTATTCCCGTAATTCGCGTAATTCTCGACGCGCGCGCCGGGCGATGTCATCGCGCACCCGCATGTACAAAAACGGCTACAATTTAATAAGTTTTCGTGTGATTTCCAACTTTCAAATTTTGTAGTATAGCTGAAAAAGTACGGAATATTGTAAAACTTTTGTGTTATTTTAATTGTTGTAATTAATAATATTATTTAGTAAAAAAGTAAAATATGCACGCTCGAAAAAAAAGTTTTTTTTGAATATATAGCTTAAAATTCACACATACCAACTTACATGTAAGACACATTTTGTGAATCATTTAAATAGCTATCGCATGATACCAGATTTATTTAAATCGGTTAAGTACTTACTGAGATAATGGACAAATTTGGTTTTTTGGGCCGCCATCTTTGTGACGTCATAACTTCTTATTCCACCACTTTAGAGAGCGACTGCAGTTCCGTACTCAGCAGATCAAGCTGATTCCAACGATACCAGTAGTCGGTATAAACCTGTTCAGTCCTACGAAAATATTTTTTTATTCACTTGGCCTCCCTACTATTATAAACAATTAAAAACTCACCCGCACTCTCCTTGTTGTGCTCATCGAAAGCCTTCAACGTGTCCGCAACAATCTGCCCCATCCTCTCCTTCTCGATCAGGTTCGGCAGCTTTACGACCAGCTCGTGCCCCTGAAGAAATTTCGCCATCCTGAACAGCGGCGAATCCCCAAACGCCCTACCGGACTCCTCCTCCAAACTGTTCGACACAGGCACACTGATCAACTTAATCCCGTCCGCCAGCTGTAAGTCACCGTCGAGGAAACCCTCGCACCGCGCGGACGTAAACAGGCACATGACGATACAGGCCAGTCCCTTGGACAGGGGCGCGAGAGTTCTGTCGAACATGGTTGATGCTATCGGCGCACGCGACGACGAGAGAGTGAAATGAGTTGAAAATGAGTTGGAATCTTTTATAGTTGGACCCTTTCAAGAAAACGAACAAGAGCAGAATGGAAATAAAACGAGCGCACAGATGCTGCGGGGCTATTCTGCGCGGTTCGCTGGAGTAACTAATTGTTGGTATTTCCGGTGTGCGAACGTGAAGTGTTTGAAAGAATATATTATGTTTATTTATTTATTTCAACTCATTAATTATAAATTATAACTTTATTAAGTTATAATTTATAATTAATGAGTTGAAATAAATAAATACTTTTATTAAACTATAATTTATTTTCAACCTTAGTACAATACTGTTAAAATTGTAATATAATACAAACACAGACGAAAATATGCTTTATCAATTAAAACTTTGTTTATTTATCTATTTGATATATAAGATTATTCACAATTTATAAATTAAAATTATTAAATAAACTATAACTACCTATCAAATAAAATTTAACGACAAATATAACTAATTAAAAAACTATAACTAAAAACTAACTTATCAATAATATTGTTTCATTTGATATGTAGTTATAGTTTATTTAACAAGTAAAATAAATTAAACTATATTAAAATAATAAAAATTTTGATTATATTTTACTTGCCTACCTACTTCAAGTAAAATATTTCGTCCAACTCTGCCAATTCCGCCACAGTGCCCACAAACATAACTATAAATAATAACCAATTTAAAATTTTCAACAATTTATAGTTTTCTAGGAATGCTTCAAAATGAATCAGTCATTAAAATAAAAATAACAAATAAAATAAAATTTCATGTAAAACTTTAAATATAAATATCGAAATAAAGTGAAGTTTCTATAGGCGACCGGCGCGACCGACCGTGTAACGTAGGTATGTCAAAATATGAGTATAAACTTATAACTCGTCAATATATCCTTATAACTCGAGAACCACTTTATCTATTGAACATATGGTTTTCACTGATACATTTTTTCGCTTCTCAAAATTATAACGCTACATCATCGGAGGCCTGAGCTGTGAGTAAAAAGTTACACGAAACAAAGCCGCGGGCAAAAGCTTATATTAAATAATGTATTATTTTATTAAACACATTTTCAAATAAAGTAATAACCGTATTTTGACTAGCGTTGGCGGCTTCGCTCTTGTTAAAGTCAGATTACATCAAATAACATAAAACATCTGACTATGAATTTGGAATTTTCTCTAAATAATTTAGACTTGAGGTAATAAAAGAGGTAGCCATTAAGTATTTATTAATTTTGATATTTAGTCGCATTCTCAAATAAATAGTAAATTTGGCAGAAGTCTAGAAACTTTCTTGTTATGTTCAAGTGTTTATTGAATAGATACTTTAGCTTTAAATAATTTCTTTATAACATAAATAATAACAGACTTCGTTACAATATTACTTTATTCAGAAGATTGACAAGACTATTAAATTCTACAATTTCGAACGTGCCGATCTAACACTACACGGTGTAAAACTGTGTAAGGGGCAAGGGAAGGGCCCTTGCCCCTTACTAGGTGGTAGGCTCAAATTGTAGGTGACTGGGTTTGGTACCACCGTATTGGATGTAAGATGGTCGCATAGCAGCCTCGGCTGTGTTCGCCTCTAGTACAGTATAGCCAGCAATCCAGGAAAGTCTCCGGTATGGCACCTACCTTCTCGGAGGTGATATTGGCTGCTCGGAGTATGTGCTTTGACCCCACTGAAACAGCCACCCATACGGGATTACATAAAAATTTAAAAAATAACAACGTTTTCGGAACTGTAACATCGCGAAACGATTGCAGAATAAGCCTCCTCTACAACAAAACACCTAGACATTGAAATGAAACCATACGCAAAAAGTAAAGCAAAGCATCCGCGACGCTCGTCGCTACTAGACGCGGTGATAGTGAAATGGGCCGGGTTTACACGTTGCGACTAACGGCTGCGACTCACAATCTGATTGAATTTTCTTTTGTTGTGAAATATTTATCTGTAAAACCGTTTTTTTTATCGTTACACCATGTTCCGTACAAATGTTTTTGTGAAATATATTTGAATAAGTTTTTCGAGAACGTACTTTTATTTTTATAATAAGCGCGACATGTGGCGCCGTGCCACCCTTAAGGTGTCTAGCTACGCCCATGGACATTCGGTCGCATGCGGGGGCCGCGAATGCCATGCCGGCCTGGCAGGTGACCATTCATGCCTCTCTTGAAGGACCCGAGACTATACTTGGGGGGAAATATGTGGGTAGGGAGAGCGTTCTAGAGTTTACCGGTACTTGTATTTTAATTTAGATTAGTTTGACTTCGACAATAATAAATTTTGGTTTAAAAGCTTTGTTTATTTATTCCCTACCAAGTCTCTCTCCTGCATGTTTCATACTCCATTGTTTGCAGGCTACTATAAAACGAAATGAAAAGAAATTAAATTACTTTATTGTTTTTATATCGTCCATCGTGAGTTTGGTTTCTCCTAATATTTCCACCATCTATTTGATGGGTCCATTCAGTGATTCCTCGGCCCCGTCTGTTATCAGAGCACGTCTAAGATGACCGGCCCACTGTCCCTTCAATCAATTGGATGATCTACTTAGGATTTTCTCGTATTCGTATGCGACCTCGTAGTGACACTACCGAAAATACTATAGTATAGTAAATTTTTACTTTCTACCTCGCTGTCATCTGTATCAGTATAGGTCAGTATGGATTCAAGTCTTACATGGATATTGCTCATTAGCAAACCCATTTTATTATACACAACTGTCTATGTTGGTAAAAATGAATATGCTCTGTGGAACTAGTATCCCTTATTCCCTGCCACCCGTCCTATCTCCGCATAACTCGGCGCAGAGAGACTCAACCCCCTTTTGTTGTTGACATTGGGCTTTTGAGAACCCATCGGATCTCTAAATCGTTTCTTTGTCGCACCGCTAGAGTGTGGAACTGTATTCCGGCGATCCGGCGAGTGTATTTCTGGGTGTCTTCAAGCGTCGTATTAACGGGCTAGACATTCTAGCAACAGTCCGCAAATCTGCTGGCATGGCGCCTAACTGAGCGTGATTTTGGCTCTGTCGACTGCACCATTGGTCTCTCGGCACAGCCACCCATGCTGCTTTACATGGAAAAATGCATATTCACGCACATCCAATTTTCAGCTCCAATCCGGTTCGGACGTCAGCAAAACGCAACAGTGTGAACCCAGCCAGATCATGCGCCCACCTGCTGTATACGTCAAAGTACTCCCAACATACTTGCCTCCGGCCATAGTGAATACATAGGAGATATATTTTTAGTTTTTACCTACGTATAGTGCGTATCATTGCCTCGGGCTCAAAATCTACTATCAATATCTTGGCAAGACTGTTGTGGGCGCAGGATTCTTTTAGGATCCGGTCCGAGATGTGAAATCTAGAATGGCACTACTAAAAAGACAGGAACTGAACCTACGGCTCAACAAACTGCACTGGCTGATGGGCAGAGCCTCTAAACTGAGCACAACCAACAAACTCCTCATCTACAAAGCGGTCATCAAGCCGGTGTGGACATATGGCATACAGTTGTGGGGCACTGCAAGCAACAGTAACATTGAGATCTTGCAGAGATTCCAAAACAAATTACTTCGAAACATATCAAACGCACCATGATTCTCTAAAAACGATGACCTACACGAGCATCTCAAAGTGCCGAGCATAAAAGCAGAGATCAAGTCGATTTTTTTTTATGTTATCCGGTATGGGTGGCTGAGTCGGAGGGGACAAAGCGCACGCTCTGACCAGCCAATATCACCTCCGAGAAGGTAGGTGCCATACCGGAGACGGCCCTGGATTGCTGGCTATACTGGATTAGAGGAGAACACAGCCGAGGCTGCTATGCGGCCATCTTACATCCAGTACGGTGGTACCAACCCAGTCGGCTACAATTTGAGCCTACCACCTAGTAAGGGGCACCTGGCAAGGTGTACTAATGAGTTTTTTCCGACGAAAAAATTTACGTGCACACCTACACCTGCTGCTAGTCAGAGCATGTGCTTTGGCCCCTTTGACTCAGCCACCCATACCGGATTAAGTACATAAAAAAAATATATATTCTGGCCACGGCACTCCTTGATAACACCGGCCCTGGAAGGCTGAAATGACACCAAGTTTTGACCCTAGATCTTCGTCACTAACAACCAAAAGGGAAAGCCGTCAGTGGATGGCCCAGCTCAAACGTCATACCCCAAACAACAAATATTCCGCTTACGGTAGAGTTCCGATGGCAGATGGCTAAATCAGAAAAAAAAACTTAACTGGACGAAACACAAGATCTATCTTCATACAGCCGTTTCGACCGACCTTCATTCAGTGCGGTGGTGCCAATCCGGGCGGGTTAAACCCTACCGCCTAGGAAGCGATATACAGTTTTAATGAAACCACGGCCAGCCTCAACGGTGGGTACCGATTTGGTCGAGCCAACATAGTATGACCGGACTCTAACATGGCAATGGACGAGATTTGACTAAAAACCTGTAATAATCAGGTTAGGCGTAGGTATGTCGAATTAAAGAGATAAAAGTAACTTTCTTTATTACTACAGATTAGAAGCTACGACAATCTGTCAATAGATAGTTTGTTACACTTATATTCCGGTCTTGGGTCTTGCTTACGTTCGGTGTTGCCAGTGGCTGTGTGTTTTTGGGATATTTTTTTTTAGTTCTTTTTGCATTTTTGAACCCGCACTGACGTCAGTTTGAAATAACTAACAAGTTTGGTGTTCTAGATTTGGTTATAAGTGTATTTTCTAATAGTTATTTTTTTCTGAACATGTTTTGTATGTTACAAATACAAGAGACATGTTATGTGCATAGATTCATACATACATACCACACACTGTATCCCGACAATGGTGGTAAGCAGATTAATCGGTGTTGCGCTGTAAAAACTCTTGCTAAAAGTTAAATTACAAATTTAAAAAAACCCCGACCCTTAAAAATCAAAAATAATTTCCGTTTACTTAATTAAAGGAGTCGGGAGACCGCTAAGTAAATTCCCGCGCAGCTCTGAGTTTTTATATTTTATTTACTTAGCGGTCCCCCGACTCCTTTAATTAAGTAAACGGAAATTATTTTTGACTTTTTAAGGGTCGGGGGTTTTTTAAATTAGTAATTTAACTTTTATTTCAAGCTTTTTAAAAAAAAACGCATGAAAATCGGTCCACTTTTTGTGATAACAATTTTTTTTATTACTTAATTACTTGATTACTTGATTACAAACATAGCTAAGAACTATCCCGATTAAACAAGCTTCCTAATAAAAAAAACCGCATCCAAATCGGTCCATCCGTTTGGGAGCTACGATGCCACAGACAGACACACTCACACACACACACACACACACACACGTCAAACTTATAACACCCCTCCTTTTTTTTCGCCGGGGGTTAAAAATATAGCACAGCACCGATCACCACGTTCATTTATTTATTTAGAAACATAGCAGCTTTAATAATAATGAAAAGTTTTAACCGCTTTACATTTGCATCGCCACAAACTATTCTTGTTCGCCTGCATATAGGTACTTCTCCCACATCCCAAAGGTTAGTTAGAATATGATTCCTCACGGCATTAAGCTCGCCTATTGTGCCTAATTTACATCAATTGTTGTTCAATAAAGAATATATACATACAATCACCTCCGAGAAGTTAGGTGCCATAACGGAGACTTCTCTGGATTGCTGGCTACAAGGCTGGCTATAATGAACTAGAGGAGAACACAACCGAGGCTTGCGGCCAATCTTACATCCAATACGGTGGTGTCAACCCAGTCGGCTACGATTTGAGCCTACCACCTTGTAAGGGGCAAGGGAAGGGACCTAAAGTTACATATCCCTTAAATGCACAGGAAGAGATGCAGTGGGCCCATAATTTTGAAGTACCGCGCCACACACGGTAACTAAATACTTTTGGTACTTAAGTATAATGAAATACATGGGCTGGGCAGAACGACTAAAATTAATTTAAAAATAATATATTTCCATTTTTTTACTGTACGTCCGCAGCCTAATTACTCTTTAGGTGTAGTGAGCAGCTGTTATTTTAGGGTTCCGGATGATGTTTTTCTCTTCAAAGAAAAAATGTAATGACGACCATAAAATGCTTCAAACCTGATCTTAGTACTAGATGAGACTTCCTCTCATCATCACTCCTTAAAACACAAGTCATCGACCAAATCAGCTTAAAAGCGGATTTCAGAATGATCGATTTCAATTTTGGGGGTCAATTCTGAGCGACAAAGTACCAAAGATATTAAAAACATTTTGTTTCAAGTGCTTCATGTGGCCTATCAAATGAAACGACTCGTAATAAGAAATAGAAATATAGTGTTTTATCATCCGAAAATGCATAGTTTAAAAGATAAATAAAAGAAAACTATTAAAAATATATAAAAACCGCCTTCAAAAATGTATGAAATAAAAAAAATCGAACCCTAGAGTGGAAGGCGGTGCTAAAGAAGGCTACACAAATCACAAAGGATATCATCCACTCATGTTTTCTTTCATGCATCATTTTTGCTTGTTTTAGCACCGCCTTCAACTCTAGGGTTTGATTTTTTTTTATTTCATAAATTTTTGAAGGCGGTTTTTATATTTTTTTAAATAGTGTTTTATTTCACAGTTTTTTTTAGTAACTTTTTGCTATTAATGTACTCGGCGGAATCGCTCGGCCTTCGGCCTCGCGATTCCGCCTCGCTTTCCAATCCGATCTTGACCAAATTGAAATGGGACCACACGGGAAGCACCAGCTTTCAAATAAAAAAAGAATCATCAAAATCGGTTCACCCAGTCGAAAGTTCTGAGGTAACAAATATAAAAAAAAATACAGTCGAATTGAGAACCTCCTCCTTTTTTTTAAGTCGGTTAAAAATATACAAAACATCGAGCATCCCCCCCCCCCCCCCCCTTTTCTCAAAAATTTTGAAAAATATAAGGTCTCTCCTATAGTTTCCAGGAAAATTTTAACCAAACTCCCAAACTCCCAAGTCATAAAGTTCTCACGAAAAACTGAATTATACGGAACCCTCTCCACGCGACTTCAACTCGTACTAGACAGATTTTTTTTTAAATATATTTTTAAAGAATACGAATTACTTGCTACATCCGTTATGTCATATACATACATATTATTCCTATCCTAACGAAACTAGGCTAGTTCATTTGTAATAGTACATTTGGTCGTGTCAATTCCATCAGGTTCGTAATTTTTTTTTTTTTGTTTCTACGAAACCCTAAATATCTCCGCACACTTCACGGATTTCTTTATTTAGAAACGAAATAGCGCCCAATTAAATATGGCGCCCGTTACTGCTCGGTGAGTTCGGATAATTGCTTCGGACATAGCGCTGCGACTTGATAAAAGACTGCGACCGCTAACTGACGCCCTCGGATCCAAATATGTTGAATCATACATCTCAAACGAATTTAGTTCATTTCCTACATTACGTATTATTTTTTTTTCTGCTACTATAAATATGCAAAAAATCAAATAGTTCTATCGTCTATCTGCGCAGCCTAAACTCATTGTCTAAACGCTAAAACCTAGTTTAAAAAAAAAATTTAAAAAAGTTACATTACAAACTTAAAAGACTCCCGACCCTTAAAGAATCAAAATTAATTTGCGCTAAGTACAAATTTTTTTTTCATGTAGATAGTTAGTAATCCAGTAAATCCAATAAAAACATATACGAAAACATCAGCCTAAATTATTGGTTTGTGGCTTTCGCGGTCGAAACCTTCGGCTCCTGGTCTGAGGAGGCGATAGCTTTTGTCCACGAGATAGGGTCGAGGATGTCTGCTGCCATAGGTCACCCCTCTTGCCTCACCTTCTTCCGCAAAAGGATAAGCCTGGCAATTCAGACGGGTAACGCGGCTGGCATCCTCGGCACAATCCCGGGGACAAAAGCACTAAATGAAATTTATTTTTTAAGTTAATTTATTTCCTAAGTTAGTTTATATAATTTTTAGATTAGTTAATTATTTTATAACTATGTTACTTTAGATTAATTGTTATCTACTGAAACAAAACTAATATAAATAAAATAAAAAAATAATTAAAAAAATCAGTTCAGCCGTTTTCGAGTTATAATTAATGTTGTAATGTGTTACGTAAGAGTTTTTTTTTTTGTAAAACATACATTTTTGTATCGCTTGTGGTAAATAAATAAGGATATAAATACAATTGTTTTATTTATTATCCTAAAATGCAAAGATTGAACTGTTACTTAAGGAGTCGGTGGACCGCTAAGTAAATTCCCGCACAGCTCTGAGTTTTTATATTTTATTTACTTAGCGGTCCTGCGCAAATTATATTTGATTTTTAGGGGTCGGGGGTTTTTTAAATTTGTAATTTAACTTTTATTTCAAGCTTTTTTAAAACAACTGCATGCAAATCGGTCCCCACTTTAAGATAATTAATTTGTTTTATTACTTAATTACTTGATTACAAAGATGCCATAGACAGACACATCCATACACACACACACACAGCTTAAACTTATAACACCCCTCTTTTTTCGTCGGGGGTTAAAAATAGCGTTCACGTCTTACGATGTTTTGTTGTAAACTTGGAATTGAGCTGCCGGGTTGGTACTACCGTTAGCGAACCTACGACCACCGCATAGCAGTTGTATTATTCACGTAGTATGCCTACCTGCACCTAGAATATCTAGGGAACAACTTGACACCTTCTAGCTAGGGCATGTATTTTTTTTTTCTTTACAGTTTAACCTAACACATTTCCACCAACTATTATTGTACGCCTGCATGTACTCAAGTTCGTGTAAGTTCATCCCGAAGGTTAGAATAGAATGCCTCGCGGCATTAAGCTCGCCTGTTGTGCCTAATTTTTATTAATTTGGTGATAAAATAAGTAAAGAATATTCACATACTCGTACATACATAAATACATGTTATTGATTATGTTAAGTCATGTTTTTTTAAAGCGCTACATGTGGCGCCGAGCCTCCTATGAGGTGTCTAACGACGCTCATGGACATTCTGACGTATGCGGGCTTTGCGAATGCCATGCCGGCCTGACAGGTGCCTATTCACGCGACTGTACTTGGTGGGAAATATATGAGCAGGGAGAGCGTTCCAGAGTTTACCGCTTCTGTAGAGGAAAGATCTGCAGAAGCGATTGTTACGCATCCGCGGTGAGTCCAGCGTGTAGGGATGCAATCCCTGCCCAGTGCACGTGGTGCGGAGGTGGAAAGGGAACGGCGGGATCGCGTTAAACAGCTCCTCCTCAACATAATATAAATTGTATCATACATTCTTAATGACTTAGCTGATGCGTACATTAGTTCATTCAAGAGCTATCGCCCGTGCCTGCTAGCATGGAATTACCAACGCCAAATTGCTCGAGATATTAAACCAATAGGAACAATCCGTCATCGGCTCGGCCAACACAAATAGAAGAATTGTAATTTCTCTGACTCTCGCGGTGCGAACGAAAGCGTTCTACAGAGAAAGAAGAAAAAACGTCTAGCAAAAACTACACCGTACGTTAGAGCATACCTAGTCTATATTGTCGCGAATCAAATATGATTGAGAGAGGCGATGGCTGGCCCTGGCGTGATGCTCGTGAACGGGTGCTGTTTGTGGAGACTGGCCTGCTCCAATTGGCTCCAACGTGTCATAAGAATGGTTTATAAAAAAAAAAAAAGTTTTTAGAAATAGTAATGACTTGTACTATGCCAGTCAGTCAGTCAGCGTCGAGCGTGTAAGTGTCCACGGCTGGACATACGCCTCTCCAGTCCTCCCTATCTTCAGCGGTACGGAACCACTGCTTTGCTTGCTTTCGTACTATATAGGCAGTGGCAAACATTTTTGTAAATGTAGACTAAGTGGACGTAAAAAAAAGTACCTAGCAAAATTTCTTGCCAGTTCTTCTTCGCTGTGATAATCGAGCTGGCAAAATTTTAAATGTTAAATGTTAAAATATAACGAATCCGAGTGCAGTGTATGTACTGTCTATGGATGATGGATGAATAAAGAATCAATCAATACTAATAATAAATCTGTAAGGCATGGTCATAGAGTAAGGTACTTCGTTTTATGAGATACTGCGTCTGTAGACTCTATGATTGTATGGTACTAAAACTAAATTGACGATTTTTAGAAATATTTTCTGTATGTATGTATGTTTCTCCATAACTCTTAAACCGATGATCCGAATTCTTTGAGACTTAGTTGAAGCACATTTAACTATAATATGGGACACAGTATAGGCTAAATAAAATTCAGTTCCGGTTAAGCTAAGATGTGACTCTCATACAAACCGAATTATTTTGCGCGCAGAAATAAAGGTTACTTACTATCCTCTTTTTAAATACGAACTTCACGCGAGCGAAGCCGCGGGCAACAGCTAGTAAAGAAGATTTTGGAAGGAGAGTAGATATGCGAAGGAGGTGAATCCGCGACATATGGGGAGATTTGCCCATATTAACTATCGATGTGTGCATGAGCGCACATGGATGCTACGCTTTGGATTGGCCAAAAATCGTTGGTGCGAATGTGTACGTGCGTTCGTGTGTGTGAATTGTGATTGTGTGCGCTCGGAAACTGGCGACAGCGGTTTCGATACGAGGGGGCGTTCATGGCACAAAATCAAATCAAAATAAAAAATTTTAAAAGTGTTTATTAGTCAGGCACATGTAAATAGCTTACAGGTAGATGTACTCGTACTTAAAAAACAATGCAAGAAGATGGTACCAATACTGCATTTATTAAACACTAAAATGCCAGGTTTTATAGAAAAAAGTGAAAATAGTGAAAGAGGCGTGACATGTTAGAGTAGTAAGACTGCACGTACTAGAAATGAATGAAATGCGTTCAGACGCATTCACATTCGGGAGAATTCGTGGTAGATGCGCGCACGCGAACGCGCGAACGAATGGTAGAATTCGTTTATTTATGTGTTTTTAAGGGATCTCTGAAAATGGAAATTAATTACACTTTCACTCGTCGCCTTTAAGTAAATAAATGGAAATGATTACAAAATTAATTTAAATACTTGTAACCTAAGCTGACCTAACCTAACAAAATTATTACAAGTCCTAATTACGTCTCTTGAAAAGCTGGAAATAAAAGTTTAATTACAAATTTAAAAAAAAACCGACGCATCAAAAAGACTCAAAAATAAAAAAAATATTTCCGCTTAGTTAATTAAAGGCGTAAAAAATTAACTCGCTCTCCCGACGCCTTTAAATTAACTTACAGCATTTTTTTTTTTTTTACTTTTGAGGGTTTTTAATGTGTCGGGGTATTTTTTTTAATTTGTAATTTTATTTCACTTTTAAAATTGTTAATTTAACGTGTGCAATGTGTTCTTTTCGATGATTGACTTTACGCCTAGATTGATCTCATTCAGTTTACGTAACAGTGCATCGCGGGTTCTATCCTCTCTTTGATTGTGCGTGTGCTTTTCTTGCCCTACAAAGTGTGCTCGTTAATTTCGAACAGCATACTAAAAGGCTGCCACACGGCCCCTAAGATTTTACAATATGTTGCAAACTTGATAACGCGCAATTTTACATGGGCCTCGCTGCTTCCATTTTAGTTAACAGGTTTAAAATGTCATACATATGAAGCAGCAGTAAAAGACATAAATCAGTGTGGGGTCAGCCTCGGTAGCACAGTGGTGCGGTCGGTCGACTGGTTGTTAAGCAACCCTGAGCGCGGTCAATATTTGGATGGGTGACCGCTCGACCGTTGGAGGCTGACCGTGGTTCGGATTCCACGTTAAACTGTAGGTACCTTCCCTTCTTACCTTACTAGGTTTATCCCTGCCGGGATGGTACCATCGCACTGGGCGATACGTGCGTCGGTCGAAACGGCTATGTAAATAGTTCGTGTTCTCCGTCCAGTTCAGTTTAGCCTACTGCCAACATGAAATGAAGGGAAGCACTGACATGGCACCTAGTTCACCCGGTGTTATGGGCTGACATCACGGATGTATTAAGGTGATGTAGCCAACCGTGTCAGTTTCCATAAAAAAAAAAAAATTGCAATATTTCTTTGCTCGCGCCAAATCTCAATATAAACGCACAACAGAAAGCAATCGAGTCGTCATATATTAAGTCGTATTATGTTACAATTATGAAATGGAACAGTGCGTTTCTACCGAATTAAACTCATTGACCGTGTGGGGCCGGTACTTAAAAATAATACCCCCACTGCATCTCTCCATGTGCATGTCGTAAAATGCGACTAAGGCATAAAGACAAGGTGCCGTGCCACGTGCCACAACAGGTTAGCCACCTCTCACCTCGGCGCGGTTCTTACACCGAGCTTGATCGTTATCTTGCCCGAATACTTTGCTAACGTGGCGGTCGGTGTTGTCCTGTAGTTTACAAGAGTAATTGTAGCACAACGCCGACTACTCTGCTTGCCTCGATTGTCGGGATACAGCGTGTGATGTGTATGTATTAAACTCATATAAGGGCACTTTCGTACGACATACTTCACGACCGTGGCATCAACCACATTCTCACTTTCCGCCAGGGTTTTTGAGTAAGCGTCTTTGTTGCTAGATCTGGCGACAAAGACGCTTACTCCATAATTGACCACAATTTTCTACTGATTTATCGACAAAATCAATTTAAATTATGTATTTCATTTCTTGAGATTTTTGAAACTTTGAAGAATAAAAAGGCTTATACTGAACATAAAAAGGTGAGATGCGTGGGGCACCCAACACAAGCGAAGCTTCATACGCTTTTTAGGGTTCCGTATCCGGTACGGGACCCTATTACTAAGCCTACGCCGTCTGTCTGTCTGTCCGCGGGCTGTATCTCTTGAACCGTAATAGGTAGCCCTTTGAAATTTTCACTGAATATGTGTTATTATGGCCGATATAACAATAAATAAGAAAGAGTAAAAGTACGTCGGCGGAAAGCAACCCCTGAAGGCATCCCGGCCTGACTGGAGGAAAATTGGAGAGGCTTATATCCAGCAGTGGACGCTTACACGCTGACTGACTGACTGGCTGACTAAGATCCATGATAATTTATTAATCTTTATAGTAATAATTTATTAAGATATTAATTTATTGCTCCAAAAACAAAATATTGTAAATTTACAACGACATTAAACTCAAATTGTCAGCCTCGATAGCTCAGTGGTGCAGACAGTCAACTGTCGCTATAGAATGTTAAGCAACGCTGGGTGCGGTCAGTACTTGGATGGGTGACCGCTGACCGTTGGAGGCTGACCGAGGTTCGGATTCCTCGTAAAACTGTAGGTCCCTTCCCTCCTAATATTACTTGGTGGTAGGGTTTAACCCGCCCGGGTTGGTACCACCGCACTGAATGAAACGTCGGTTAAAACGGCTATGTAAATAGTTTGTGTTTTCCGACCAGTTCAGTGTAGCCGGCACGATCAAAGGGGGAAGCACTGACATGGCACCTAGTTCACCCGGTGTTATGGGCTGACATCACGGACGTTGTAGGTGATGTAGCCAACCGTGTCAGTTTCCATAAAAAAAAAAAAAAAAAAAAAAAAAAAAAAAAAACTTTTTTTTTTTATGTAATCCGGTATGGGTGGCTGAGTTGGAGGGGCCGAAGCGCATGCTCCGACCAGCCAATATCACCTCCGAGAAGGTAGGTGCCATACCGGAGACTTCCCTGGATTGCTGGCTATACTGGACTAGAGGAGAACACAACCGAGGCTGCTATGCGGCCACCTTACATCCAGTACGGTGGTACCAACCCAGTCGGCTACAATTTGAGCCTACCACCTAGTAAGGGGCAAGGGAAGGGACCTACATACAGTTTTACACCGGTTCCGAAATTTTTTCGTCAGAAAAAACTCATTGGTACACGCCGACGGGATTCAAACCGCGGACCTCTCGCATGAGAAGCCGATGCCCAAACCACTCGGCCACCCGCCGCTTTACTTCTTTTTAATTCGTTGTAAATTTACATGAGGTGCAAAAGCAGACTTATCCTTTAAGGACTTGTAATAAGTTATTCAAGTCTTGTTTCCAAACAGCTGCAGATGCTAGAAACCGGATATCTTCAAGTTTGTACTATTTTTTTTTTTTATACTAAGCGCGACATGTGACGCCGAGTCACCCATAAGGTGTCTAGCGACGCCCATGGACATTCGGACGCAGGCGGGGGCTGCGAATGCCATGCCGGCCTGACAGGTGCCCATTCACGCCTCTCTTGAAGGACCCGAGACTATACCTACTTGGGGGGAAATATGTGGGCAAGTAGAGCGTTCCAGAGTTTGCCGGTTCTGTGGAGAAAGGATCTGCAGAACCGATTTGTACGCATCCGCGGTAAGTCCAGCGTATAGGGATGCAATTCCTGCCCAGTGCGCGTTGTACGGAGGTGGAAAGGGGACGCCGGAATCGCGTTAAACAGCTCCTCCGAGCACTCCCCGTGGAATAAGCGATAGAACACGCTTTAGTTTTAAGTAACAATTTAGTTTTAAGTCTAAATTTATTGTTTCTAGATCGTAAAGCCTACTCGTTATAGGTTTTATCGTCTAACTAGGGCAGTAAAGTTAAAGATACGAGCATCTATGTAAACTTAGTTAGGTTCAGAATTACTAAGGATACTTACCTGCGGCGGGAAGGCGGCGGCGCGCGGGTGGCCGAGTGGTTTGGGCATCGGCTTCTCATGCGAGAGGTCCGAGATTCCGAATCCGGTCGGCGTGTACCAATGAGTATTTTCTGACGAAAAAATTTACGCGCATACCTACACCTGCTGCTTCATCGTTAGGAACCGGTGTAAAACTGTAGGTCCCTTCCCTTGCCCCGCACTAGGTGGTAGGCTCAAATTGTAGACGGCTGGGTTGGTACCACCGACTGGTTGTAAGATGGCCGCCATAGCGGCCTCGGTTGTGTTCTCCTCTAGTCCAGTATTAACAGCAATTCAGGGAAGTCTCCGGTACGGCACCTATCTTCTCGGAGGTGATATTGGCTGGTCGGAGCATGCGCTTTGGCCCCTCTGACTCAGCCACCCATACCGGAATTACCTTATATACAATTTCTAGAAAAAATTGTTACACAATATTACATATCTAAACTATGAAAAAAACCGCTTTCAAAAATGTATGAAATAAAAAAAAATCGAACCCTCGAGTTGAAGGCGGTGCTAAAGAAGGCTACACAAATCACAAAGGATATCATCCACTCATGTTTTCTTTCATTCATAATTTTTGCTTGCTTTAGCACCGCCTTCAACTCTAGGGTTAGATTTTTTTTATTTCATAAATTTTTTAAGGCGGTTTTTATATTTTTTGAGCTAATAGCTAATAAAGAATAGGCAGGCAGTTTCAGTGTAGCCGTTACGACCTAAGGGAAGCACTGACATTGCACCTAGCTCACCCCGGTACCTCAGTAGCTCAGTGATGCGGTCGGTCGACTGTCGGTCGGATCATAAGCACACCTGGGCGCGGTCAGTGGATTGATGGGTGACCGCTCGACCGTTGCAGGCTAACCATGGTTCGGATTACACGTAAAACTGTAGGTGCCTTCCCTTCTTAACTTACTAGGTGGTAGGGTTTAACCCGCCAACCCGACATACGGATGTAGTTTGTGATGTAGCCATCCGTGTCAGTTTCCATGAAATAACCAAGTGTATATTGTATACCCCTTCTGGCACTTTATACGCATGGTTCAGCCGTTAAGCGTAAGTATTTACAACCAGACAAAAGTTTACGCTTCTGGGCCCGGGCACAGATTACTTAATAGTTACTTCGTAACAGATAAACCACTCTATAGAAAATGTTCCTACCTTCGGGCTTTAATAGCCTACTCCTTCACGTCGCCAATCGCTGCGTGCGTAAATGTACCTTAACGATCGAGAGTTAAGTGGTTATTGCTTTGCAGCTGCGCGCAGTTGCGTGGGCGAGCGTCTATGTATACTTCGCGCAGCTGACGAATTTCCACTGAAATAGACCGCCGGCGGCCCGTCGGGCGGTAGGTAGTTAGCGCGCGCAAGTACATAGAGTGCGTGAGGCCTGGCCCGGGGACAAATTAAAATTAACTACCCTACCTGAAACGCCTGTAAAATTGAGAAACCGGTCAACAGCTGTTCGGACTCTATTCAATGTATTAAATTATGTCATACATTATGTATGTTTTACACTATACCATAGTTCAAACAGACTCATTTTACTATGGCTATACTCAAGCTCCAATGGCAGTGGGCTGGGCACGTGAGCCGGCTGCCGTCGTGAAAGACAGTTCAACGATCTAATAGAACATATTTAACTAACCCATGTCACAATAATAAACTACGTACAGAACGTTTAGTGGTATACAGGCAATGACACACACACCCCATTACTAAGCCTACGCCGTCTGTCTGTCTGTCTGTCTGTCTGTCTGTCTGTCTGTCTGTCTGTCTGTCTGTCTGTCTGTCTGTCTGTCTGTCTGTCTGTCTGTCTGTCTGTCTGTCTGTCTGTCCGTCTGTCCGTCTGTCCGAGGGCTGTATCTCTTGAACCGTAGTGAACAGAATAAGTGTTATTATGGCCGATATAACAAGAAATAATAAAAATATGAAAAAGTAGAAAATTCACAGGGGTCCCATAGGATAAACTAAAAAGTGTATGCGCGCCAACTACCAAAAGTATGAAGCATTTTATCTAATCATAAGTGTTAACTATAATATGAAGCATTTCATAATACACGCCATAGATGACGTGAGTGGCGCATGACATGGCGATACGGAACCCTCGGTGCGCGAGTTCGACTCGCACTTGGCCGCTTTTTAAAACGCGTTTTAGTTTAGGTTGTCTGTCCGACTTCTGTCCTCTGTCTGGTCGAGCACCCGTCGACACCAGCGATTATCAAGCTTGCGACCAAAGGCTGTTTGACAAAGGCTCTTTACAAATGATTCACTTAATTAATTAGTTTTTGTAGTCAGAACTCTCACCAAAATTTGTACCCTTTTACTTTGGGAGTATAAAACAAAAGAACGCTCTAGCGGTCGATATAGACCGCTCCAGCGTCAACGGGTTCTTGCTCCCAAGCTGTGTTTTCGATAGACTCTCAGAGGTGTTATTATGTGGCTAGTAACTAAATATGTATAAAAAAATACCGTACGAAGTTTCTTGTCGGTTCTTCATTGTGGGTGTAATCGAACCGGATAGAACAAATTGTGACAAGTTCTAGTGCAGTCTAACTGCCATATGAAAGATCTATGAACAATACCTAAGAACTTTAAGAGGTAGGGACGTCGGACCTTCCCCGTGTCAGCGTAACAAGATATTATTAAAAACGTACCAACAACATTCGTTACCACCCAAATACAGCGCGATACCACTCGATACCACCCAAACAGAGCGCGCGCCGTCCCCACCGCTACCCGCGGGCTCGGCGACGCTGGTTCCCATATAAGCATTGGACAGTCCGACGTCCAACCTTTTCTAACGTTCTTGAACAATACAATACAATACAATGCGACAGTTGTGCCCAGCCCTCTGTCACTTCAGCTTGCTTAATTTCTCAGCAATGTCGACTAGGTACTGATTCTTTGTCGCTTTTTCACTTTCAGAAACTGGTACTTGTATTCTATACAGTAAACCACGTCACAGCTACAAATAAGAACATGAAAATACAAAGTGAAGGTTCGTGAAAGTGGCTTACCTACAGTTTGTGTAGGGCTTGAGTGTCGTAAATATTTTTTTAGTACGGTCTAGAATTCCAGCCAAGCGCTTCAATGTCTATAACACCAGTTTTATTACGTTGATAGTTCCCTAAATGTAGGCTTGCCATACATCCGGATTTAGTCCGGACTGCCCTGATTTGGCAACCATGTCCGGGATTTTGTCCGAAATCGTAATTACCTCCGGATTTTTTTAACCGACTTAAAAAAAAGGAGGAGGTTCTCAATTCGACTGTATTTTTTTTATGTTTGTTACCTCAGATCTTTCGACTGGGTGAACCGATTTTGAAAATTCTTCTTTTATTTGAAAGCTGGGGCTTCCCGTGTGGTCCCATTTTAATTTGGTCAAGATCGGATTGGAAAGCGAGGCGGCATTCCGCCGAGTACATTAATAGAAAAAAATTACTAAAAAACTGTGAAATAAAAAATATAAAAACCGGCTTCAAAAATGTATGAAATAAAAAAAAATCTAACCCTAAGGTTTGAAGGCGGTGCGGTGCTAAAGCAAGCAAAAATGATGCATGAAAGAAAGCCTTCTTTAGCACCGCCTTCAACTCTATGGTTCGATTTTTTTTATTTCATACATTTTTGAAGGCGGTTTTTTTATATTCGCGCGTAGTTTTCTTCCGCCGCGCCAGTGCTGCGCGACTTGAACGCGCATTGTGTTAATTTTGAGTCTTTTAATTTTTTTTATGCACCTGACTTAGACGGGCTACATCACCGACAATAGCGGTGATATCATGCCAAAACACTTTGGTGAACTGGGTACCACGTCAGTGCTTCCTCCTTTTTGATCGTGCTGAACTGGTAGGAAAACATGAACTATTTTATTTCATAGCTGCTTCGACCAACCTTCATTCAGTGCGGTGGTGGTATCCATCCGGAAGGGGCCTCCCCCTTGTTTTTGAGGATCAGTGTGGCGTCCGGACTTGAGTCTGAAAAATTATGGCAAGCCTACCTATATGTCGCCGTTGTTTCTGTGAGATTTTACGGGTAAAGATGGAAACCCTATAAGACTCGCTACATTCTGTCTGTCTGTCTGTTTGTCTGTCTGTCTGTTTTTTTTATGTAAACTGACACGGTTGGCTACATTACCTACAACATCCGCGATGTCAGCCCATAACACCGGGTGAACTAGTTGTCATGTCAGTGCTTCCCTTCGTTTTATGTCTACAATGAAATGGGCGGAGAACACGAACTATTTACATAGCCGTTTCGACTGACGTTTCGTTCAGTGCGGTGGTACCAACACGGTCGGGATAAACCCTACCACCTAGTAAGGTAAGAAGGGAAGGGACACGGTTACTCCAACGGTCGTCGTCTCTTCGGCTGACGTCCCCAGCCCATTGCCACTGGATCTTAGCCAGTCGGTGTCCGATATTAACTACTTTGATGCGTGCGCCGATTGCCTCGTTACGCACCGTAGAAGATAGATTTCAGAAGTATTTCAGTTAAAATTTCTTAAAATGTCATCAAAATTTGGTAATTTTATGTCGAAGAAAATTATTTGAATTATTTATCTAAATGAAAGTTTTATTTCGTTCGCACTTGGCCGGTTTTTACGACAGGTGAAGCAATAACAATATAAGAGGGCTCTGGGCGAGCTCACAAAATACACTCGTCATTGTTATTATATTTTATTCCCGGCAATATTGTACAGTCAAGACACAATTTTATTATGTAGGTAGGTACCGAAAACTGTTTGTAAAGGTTTAAAATGTAACAGTCAGTCAGGTGTCAGCATAAGTACCTCCACAAAGGGAGCGTAAATGAGAAATCCTTACCTATAATAAAATCCAACGTCTGCTTTCTGTCTGAGTGTCTGACTGTATGTCTGTCTGTCCGCTTATAACTCGAGAACCACTGAACCGATTTTAATAAAACAAAATTCTACGGATAGCTTGATTCTTCCCATCAACTATAGGCTACTTATTATCACGCTAAATGGCTTATAAGGTTAGCAGTGAAGTGAAATATGAGAGCGGGCGGAGCCGCGGGCACAGCTAGTGAAGCATATAAAACAATGAAGGGAGCAGAAAAAGTGTTTAGTTATTTGCCTCCCTACACCCCAAAATACAAGTCGATAGCTTGAAAAAAATTCAAACGTATAAAAAAAAACTCATTAGCTAATTACGATTGCCTCTTCTCCGGCGCTGCTGGAGGTGCAGCCGCTCCGTCCTTGCGTAACAAAGCGCAGGCACCCATGCTCGCCTCCGCAGCTTCGGCTTTTTGTTCGCCTTCGGCGACCAGCCTCAGCCGCTACGGCTCACACGGGCGCGCCTGCGCTTTATTACAGCGGACGGGGGCTGCACTCCCTCCGCGCCTCCGGCTTATACAAAACACTCTAGGAAATAGCCATACTAACAGGTTATGTCGAGGCGGTGAATTTAGTTTTCCCGCAAATTAGCCATGTCTGACCAGTGACCTGATAAAATTTTCAAAAAGTTTTTTTCGAAAAGTATTGATCTCCTCGGCCTAATTCTTTCACTAATATTCTTCTAACATCCTAAACTACAGGATATAACTAGCAGCAATTTGCTATCAAACCTGCCATTAACTAACCCTCACCCGAAATATCTGCAGAATCGATTGGTACGCATCCGCGGTAAGTCCAGCGTGTAGGGATGCAATCCCTGCCCAGTGCGCCTGGTGCGGAGTTGGAAAGGGGATGTATGTATATGTATATATGTCGCACATAGACACATATGTAGGTACATACTCGTACATACATATATGCATACATAATATATGAAAGTGGAACACATTACCCTCCTTTGCGTGTTCGCAGTCGGGTAAAAATTCCGAATAGTCCAAAAGGAAGTTCGTTTTATTTCCGCGGCCAATTCTTTCGTCGTCTCTCTGTCGTGTCGCAGTGAGTGAAAGTGTAGGAAATGTATCGCTCGGCCGGTTGCCGCCTCGATCGATATTATCACATTGTGACTTAGAAAGCTTACAATAAAACCGACAACACGCCATCTTGTAGGCAGGGTCTCGTAGGCGATTGCTTTGGAAACCGATCAAGCGTTAAACTAACGTAGGATAGAGGCTGCGCTCGTGTTAAATTCGGAATTATTTTATTTTTTATTATTGTTTATTGTTCACTAGCTAGCTGCCCGCGGCTTCGCTCGTGTGAAATTCGTATTTCAAAGGTAGATAGTAAGTAACTAAGGCCGATCTGCGTTAAGGTAAACGATAAACCTTCTCAACTAAAGTAAGTAACTAACGGCGAGGCTTCAGGCTGAGCTGCATTCTGGAAGACAATAAACGTTCTCGAAGAAAGTAAGTAACTGAGGGCGAGGCCGAAGGCCGAGCTGCATTCATGAAGATGATAACCTTTTCGAAGAAAGTAAGTAACAGAAGAAACAAACTTCGCAATTTAAGTCACAATGTTTTGTTAGTAATTTCTATGGTATTATATTATTAGTAACTTACAAATAATTAACCCATACTACCGCTCACAAGAGCATTAATACTTACAGCATAAACATGAATACTCAAGAGTCTGACCACTCTGCCTATTTACATTACCTATATCTGGTGTATAGTGCCATCGTCAATTATTAATTGAGACAACAAATACAAGTCTTATACAATAAAAAAACGATAACAAATAAAACATAAATTATCGACGTATTATAAAGACGTAAATTTAATATTTTGGGATTAAGAACATAATTATTTATATTTTTGTTCAATAGATTAAAAAATCGTTATAAAAGCATAGAATGTCTCAAGGAGGTCAAGGAGAAACGACGTGTATTTCAAAAATAAATCTTTTCCATAAATTAGATTTATTTCTACTCTTCCCGTTCAATTAAAACCATTTAGGTTCACTTTATTTTCTCTAAAATCTAAAACCAAAAATGTTGGTACAACAACGCCCTAAAATTTAACAGTGAGTTATCCCAGTACTAAATTCCAAATCCTTACCTATAATAAAATCCAACGTCTGCTTTCTGTCTGTCTGAGTGTCTGTCTGTCCGCTTATAACTCGAGAACCACTGAACCGATTTTAATAAAACAAAATTCTACGGATAGCTTGATTATTCCCATCAACTATAAGCTACTTACTATCACGCTAAATGGCTTATGAGGTTAGCAGTGAAGTGAAATATGAGAGCGGGCGGAGCCGCGAGCACAGCTAGTACATAATATTACACTAAATCCTTACCTATAATAAAATTCAACGTCTGCTTTCTGTCTGTCTGAGTGTCTGTCTGTCCGCTTATAACTCGAGAACCACTAAACCGATTTTAATAAAACAAAATTCTACGGATAGCTTGATTCTTCCCATCAACTATAAGCTACTTACTATCACGCTAAGGTCACACGTCACGCTGAGGTTAGCAGTGAAGTGAAATATGAGAGCGGGCGGAGCCGCGGGCACAGCTTGTATCTTATAAATTGGACTTGTAATTTACCAGAGTTCTTGCAGCACAACACCGATTACTCTGCTTACCCCGATTGTCGGGATTCAGCGTGTGTGATATGTATGTATATCTTAAAAACCTCCCTCCTTACCTTACTAGGTGGTAGGGTTTATCCCGCCCGGTGTGGTACCACCACCGCACTGAATGAAACGTTGGTTGAAACGACCATGTAAATATTTCTCGTTTTCCGTCCAGTTCAGTGTAGCCGACATGAAATGAAGGAAACCACTGACATGACACCTAGTTAACACGGTATTGTGGGCTGACATCACGGATGTTGTACGCGTGTAGCCAACCGTGTCAGTTTCCATAAAAAAAAAGTTCTCAGTGACAGCGTAGCCAAAGACACGCATCCATTTTCCAAATGAAAATAACAATACAGGCCCCATGACAAATAGACAGACAAACTGCCATGTATCAATGTAGTCATAAGGGTTCATCAAGGCATTCCAAAAAGGGTCGAAAGACCTAAAACAACAAACGGACTTGTAAACTTCCCAATAGTGAGAGATAAGACCTCGTATTCCTAGTACCCAAGCAAAAATAAAGGAAGCCGTTTTCATCCCTCATTTATTATTTAGCATCTAACCTTTAACCACAGATTACTTAATAGTTACTTCGTAACAGATAAATCACTCCATAGAAAATGTTCCTACCTTCGGGCTTTAATAGCCTACTGCTTCACGTCGCCAATCGCTGCGTGCGAAAATGTACTTAAACGATCGAGTGTAAAGTGGTTATTGCTTTGCAGCTGCGCGCAGTTGCGTCGGCGAGCGTCTATGTATACTTCGCGCGGCTGACGAATTCACACTGAAATAGACCGCCGGCGGCCCGCCGGGCGGTAGGTAGTTAGCGCGCGCAAGTACATAGAGTGCGTGAGGCCTGCTTTAACCCGGCAGTTAATATCTGACTGGACGACGTGTCGGGTGTCCTCCAGGTCGTCGCAGTACCAGTCCTGATGATGTCCCCAGAGTGTGGGACGATACGTCGATAAAAGTGAGTCGCTTTCAGTTATACCACAGAGCATGAAATGCGCGCGCCCGCCCCTACTAGAGGCGCCGTGAGCGCGATTTCTCCACAACGCAGTTGAAGCCTGTGGGTGTGGCCTATGACTTACATATGTGTGTTGTGCGTGTGCATTTGTTTTGTGCGTGTGCCTAACTTGCTCCTCTTTGTGTGTAGTGTCGATACTAGCACACACACACACATACAAAGCGCTAGCAGCTCAGCGTACGGTTATTGGGTTTCAAATATCATCGCTTAGGGCGCCTCTAGTAGGGGGCGCCCGCGGTAGGTATTTGATGCTCTGTGAGTTATACCGAAAATATTGCTATAATGTGTAATAGCGGTAAAAGCCTAAACGAACCCATCAACCCTTTAAGTCGTCTACCAGAGAAATTTCAAGATCTATTTCACACGTTTTTTTTTATGGAAACTGACACGGATGGCTACATCACCTACAACATCCGTGATGTCAGCCCATAATACCGGGTGAACTTGGTGCCACGTCAGCCTTCCCTAACACAAAAACTATTTACATAGCCGTTTCGACCGACCTTTCATTCAGTGCGGTGGTGCCAACCCGGGCGGGTTAAACCCTTTTTTTTTTATGGAAACTGACACGGTTGGCTACATCACCTACAACGTCCGTGATGTCAGCCCATAACACCGGGTGAACTAGGTGCCATGTCAGTGCTTCCCCCTTTGATCGTGCCGTCTACACTGAACTGGTCGGAAAACACAAACTATTTACATAGCCGTTTAGACCGACGTTTCATTCAGTGCGGTGGTACCAACCCGGGCGGGTTAAACTCTACCACCAAGTAAGATTAGGAGGGAAGGGACCTACAGTTTTTACGAGGAATCCGAACCTCGGTCAGCCTCCAACGGTCAGCGGTCACCCATCCAAGCACTGAACGCACCCAGCGTTGCTTAACATTCAATAGCGACAGTTGACTGTCTGCACCACTGAGCTATCGAGGCTGACCACCTAGTAATATAAGAAGGGAGTCATACCCTTAGTCGCCTTTTACGACATACACGGGGAGAGATGCAGTGGGGCTATTCTTTTAAAGTACCGGCCCCACGCGTACAAGAATAAGTCAGTCAGTCAGTCAGCGTGTATGCGTGCCCTGCTGGACATACGCCTCTCCAATTTTGCTCTTGTCTGCCCGACCTGCGGTGCGGTACGGAACCACTGCTTTCCGCCGACGTACTCGATGTGGTCGTCACACCTGGCGGGTGATCCTGTCACACTCCGTTTTCAAGTTCACGGCAGCCAGTGTAGGACGCGGTTACTCCAATGGTCGTCGTCACTTCGGCTGACGCTTCCAGCCCACTGCCACCTGAACTTAGCCAACCCGATGTCCTATGTCGACTACTTTGGTGCGTCGACGGATTGCCTCGTTACGCAACTTATCAGGTAGCGATAAAGAATAAGATATTTAATTGCTAATTGGATCCTTATGCTGTGAACTGTTCCGGCGACTTCACTTCGAGGCAAAATTACGTGCAACCATATTTACAAATTTTAACGCTCTGGCTATTAAGGTTCCAAAGAAACATCAGTAGGACAGACAGATAGACGGACATACAGATGGCGCAGACTTAGTAATAGCTGGGAGCCACCAACGACGACACCGGCGCCCATTAAACGAGATAAAAAATCTCAACCAGGAGTACCGACGCAGAAAGGCCCCCATAACACTCGCAGCGTTCCCCCTCTGCACGGCCAGACTGATGCGCTGAAGGAGGAACGACCCAGCTCGGTTGTCCCCAGACGATTCGCTCAGCCACTTTATCTTTATAGAAAGTGCAACATGTGGCGACGAGCCACCCATGAGGTGTTTAACGACGCCCATGCACATTCGGTCGTATGCGGGGGTTTCGAGTGCCATGCCGGCCTGACAGGTGCCCATTCACGCCTCTCTTGAAGGACCCGAGACTATACTTGGGGAGAAATATATGGGCAGGGAGACATCGATTTCAGGGAGAACGTTCCGGAGTTTACCGATTCTGTAGGTAGAGGAAAGATCTGCAGAACCGGTTAGTATGCAACCGCATTAAATGCAGCGTGTAGGGATGCAAACTCCGTCCAGTGCGTGTTGTGCGGAGGTGGAAAGGGGACGGCGGGATCGCGTTAAACAGCTCCTCCGAGTACTCGTCATGGAATAAGCGATAGAACACACTTAGGCAGCCGACATCCCTGCAGAGTTTCAGTGATTCTAGATCGCGGGACACTTCGAGGTCACCCACTAGTCGCAAGGTTCGACGCTGGATCGAATCCAAAGGCGCTACAATTGTATTTTTTTTTTTAAATAAAATGTGACAACTCAAGTGTACCGATGGTACCTAAGACTGAAATGAATAAATGAAATGAAACATCCGTGCGGTGTTGCAGTGGTTCTAGATCGCGGGACACTTCGAGGTCACCAACTTTCCCAGAGGCTTGCTCATAATACAATACTTCAGTGACTATCCACATAATATTCAACGAAAATGCTCCCAAATGCTCATTCAATTCAGCTCAGAAGAACATTGATCTTTATCGATGCGTGTTGCGTAGCTATTTATTCGAGGAAAGTCTGTAGTTTGTGAGAGTTTCGCTATTCAGGTTGTTAGCTGAATTTCCTCGAACATTTTGTTCAGTCTGACAACTTGTCATGTGAAATAGGCCTTACGGACCCCTGACTGCAAACAATGTAAGCAGTTGACTGTTAAGGGTTGTGTGGAAGTGTATAGCGTGCGTATACATTATTAATATTATTGCAATATGAAGTTTACTCCAGTCAACTTTGTATGTATACATATTCTGACATGGAGATGGTAGACTTTTTAGGGTTTCGTATCAAAATGGGACATAAGAGCCTTGTGGCGTGACGCGGTTTTTTTTTATGGAATCTGACACTGTTAGCTACATGACCTATAACATCCGTGATGTCAGCCCATAACACCGGGTGAACTAGGTGCCATGTCAGTGCTCCCCTTCATTTCATGTCGGCAACACTGAACTGGACGGAAAACACGAACTATTTAAATAGCCGTTTCGACCGACGCTTCATTAAGTGCGGTGGTACCAACACGGGCGGGATAAACCCTATCACCTAGTAAACTAAGAAGGGAAGGGACCTATACAGTTTTACGTGGAATCCGAACCACGGCCAGCCTCCAACGGTGTTTGTCTGTACGTCCGTCTGTCGTTCTGTCACAGTGCCAACTTCTAAACCAGGAATCGTGGAAAATTTTTATTCCGATTACAGATATGGTGTTTTCTTCCGCAAATAGTTCAGGACCAATCGGAACCTCTTGCATAGCCATTTTCACCCCCGAGGGAGGTGTCAGTCCGGCATTTAAGTGGGACTGTTTATTTGAAGATCCGACTCTAGAAGTGGAGAAAGTTATTCCCGGAAGCCCATTCCGCACCTTTGCAGTGCGACGATCGGGAACTGTTCTGTCTTGTCTCTTTTTGAAATTTATTTACCATTACATCTAAAAAAAAAAAAATTTTAAATTAAATATTTCGTTTGTTTTATCTAATTTAGTAAAAAATTGCTTTTGCCCCGGGCTTCGCTCGCGGTGGACTCGGTTTAATAGCAAATCAGATTAAAGGTTAAATATCATATAAATGATCGATACCCTTATATTCTCTCTCTCTCTCTCTCCCTCCCTCGCCCCTCCCCCTTCCGCCTCCTCTCCTCATACCCCCTTCCCTCCGTCCTTCTCTCCCTTCTTCATCCGGCACTAATTACCATTCCACACTAAATTCCGGTCATACTATACTTTCTTTGGTACTGCTCAACCCTATTGCTATTCAACGTGATGGATGCTATAGTGAGCCCCAAGAACTACTCTTTGCATTGGTGCAAACCGCATCAAAAGCTGTTCATTGGTTCCGGAGTTTACTCAAACATACATACATACATACATACAGGCCTTTTATGAAGTAGAGAATAGAGACAGAGATAGAGAAGATAGAGATGGAGATAGAGAAGATATAGACAGAGGTTAATATAAATACAATTATTTTGTAAGTTTCAAAACAAATGCTATTAATAAAATCAGTAATTATGAATTTTTTTTATCTTTAAATATTGGCCGGTCGACTCCGAAACCCTTTGCACGTGTCGTATACAGTTTTTCTCTCTTTTTCCAAAACGCCAGAGTTTCGACATGTTTGATTTATTTGTCGAACGAGCACTTTCATCTACTCCGCTCCTCTTTTTGTAAAAAAAAGAGCAAAAGAGTGGATGTAGAGATCGTGTTTTTATTTTGCTACTCGTGTAGGTTTCTTTTCATTGTGGTCGTGACCCGATTCCATGTCATTATGGCGGAGCATTTGCCTGCGGCTTCGCTCGTGTTAAGGTCAGTACACACATACATAGCATCACGGACAATCGGCGTGAGCAGAGTTTTTTTTTATGGAAACTGACACTGTTGGCTACAACATTTATTTATATATTAGAGAATTCCACAGCTTATATTAATAACAAATTTAAAAATCAACAATATAAAAACGATAGAAAATTACAAAATTAACAGATGAAATAAATTTAAAATGAAATAAAATTAAATTGAAATGAATTACCAAATTAAAAGTCTAATTATCAAGTCAACATGCGTGATGTCAGCCCATAACACCGGGTGAACTAGGTGCCATGTCAGCACTTCCCTTCATTTCATGTCGGCTACACTGAACTAGTTCAAACTCAAAACTCAAACTCAAATTTCATTTATTAATTTTCACACTTTTACACAACAACAGATTGTCCCTATTTCATACATAACAGACTTTGCAATAATTGTTCTGTGTTGTGTGCAAACACCATCTCCCAAACTGGCCTAACTGTTAGTTGGAAAACACAAACTATTTACATAGCCGTTTCGATCGACGTTCTATTCAGTGCGGTGGTACCAACCCGGACGGGATAAACCCTGCCACCTAGTAAGGTAAGAAGGGAAGGTACCTTACAGTTTTACGTGGGATCCGCACCACGGTCAGCCTCCAACGGTCGAGCGGTCACCCATCCAATTACTTGGTGTGCTTAACAACAGTAACAACAGACCGCACCACTGAGCTAACGAGGCTGACAAATTAACTGAAAACATCCATTGTTATCAATACATTAGAAAAGTGTAGATAAATCACAATTGCGACTTCTAATTTTTGTCCGTTAATATAATTGTAACAATTACATTTTAATCTACTATTAATTAAACTAACAATGTCTAGTTAGGAACTTAACGATATTTTAATGATAACTAATTTACACGAACCATTTAAACATTGATATAACGTGACTGATGAAAATATAATTATATTTGTATATATAACTTGATAGAATATATTGTTAGATATTTATATAATCTTTATAAGCACTCTTAGAATAGAATACCGCGCTGAATGAAACGTGGATACGGCTACGTGAATAGTTCGTGTTTTCCATCCAGCTCAGTGCAGCCGACATGAAATGAAGGGAAGCACTGACATGGCACCTAGTTCATCCGGTGTTATGGGCTGATATCACGGATGTTGTGATGGTGTAGCAAACAGTGTCAGTTTCCATAAAAAGAAAATTAACAATTTCTTAAAGGTACACACATACATAGTGGTGATTTGGAAAGCTGAAGTGGACTGTAGGGACGGTAGGGTTTAACCCGCCCGGGTGGGTACCACCGCACTGAATGAAACGTCGGTCGAAACGGTTATGTAAATAGTTTGTGTTTTCCGACCAGTTCAGTGTAGCCGGCACGATCAAAGGGGGAAGCACTGACATGGCACCTAGTTCACCCGGTCTTATGGGCTGACATCACGGACGTTGTAGGTGATACCGTGTCAATTTCCGTTAAAAAAAAAAAGGTTGTGGGTATGAATTTCTGACCTTAGATTTCCACGGGCATGGTCCCGTCGTATTTCCTGCTTACGGTTTTCGGTGGTATCCAGGGTCGACCCTTTCTTGAATGGAATGTCCTTTAACGAAGATCAGTTCTTGTTCCGATAAAGCTGATGAAACTCTTTATTTTTGTCACCGGTTGGTTTCGGAGAAGTTAGGAAGAATAATGAAATATGATATGGAGGTAGGTGTGGAAAGAAAATTTAATTTTTATTAGTGACAAGCTGTGCCCGCGGCTCCGCCCGCTCTAATATTTCACTTCACTGCTAACCTCATAAGCCATTTAGCGTGATAGTAAGTAGCCTATAGTTGATGGGAAGAATCAAGCTATCCGTAGAGTTTTGTTTTATTAAAATCGGTTCAGTGGTTCTCGAGTTATAAGCGGACAGACAGACACTCAGACAGACAGAAAGCAGACGTTGGATTTTATTATAGGTAAGGAAGGAAGGATAAGGAAGGAAGGAAGTTTTCGACTTACCTACGATAGTTTGCTTGCCATATATATCAAATTTAGTGGTGCCATTTAATTATATTGAAAATCCTTAAAATTATCTGAAGAATAAACACACATAGCATCACAGACAATCGGGATGAGCAAAGTATATAATCCTTACCTATAATAAAATCCAACGTCTGCTTTCTGTCTGTCTGAGTGTCTGTCTGTCCGCTTATAACTCGAGAACCACTGAACCGATTTTAATAAAACAAAACTCTACGGATAGCTTGATTCTTCCCATCAACTATAGGCTACTTACTATCACGCTAAATGGCTTATGAGGTTAGCAGTGAAGTGAAATATGAGAGCGGGCGGAGCCGCGGGCACAGCTTGTCTCTACTAAAAACCCCCGACCCTTAAAGAGTCTAAAATAATTTCCGCGTCGGAGAACCGCTAAGTAAATACCCGCGCAGCTCTGAGTTATAATTTTGTATGTACTTAGCGGTCCCCCGACTCCTTTAAGTGAGTAAACGGAAATTATTTTTGAATTTTTAGGGGTCGGGGGTTTTTTTTATTTGTAAATCAACTTTTATTTAAAGTTTTTTTTAAACCGCATCCAAATCTGCCCATCCGTGAGAAGAATTTTTTTTATTACTTCTTAATTTACTATATTACTGGATTGCAAAGACAGCTAAGACAGCTAAGAACCATTAAAACAGATTAAACCAGCTTTCGGTTTCGGAAATCGGTCGATCCCTTTGGGAACAACGATGCCATAGACAGACACACAGACAGACATACGGAGGCGTCAAATTTATAACACCCCTGCTTTTGCGTCGGGTGTTAAAAATCCAACGTTGGCCGTATGTACTATGTCTGTACCGTATGTATGTACCGTGGGGGCCGGTACTTTAAAAGAATAGCCCCACTGCATCTCTCCCCGTGTATGTCGTAAAATGCGACTAAGGGATATGACTCCCTTCTTATATTACTAGGTGGTAGGGTTTATCCCGCCCGGGTTTGTACCACCGCACTGAATGAAACGTCGGTCGAAACGGCTATGTAAATAGTTTGTGTTTTCCGTCCAGTTCAGTGTACCCGGCACGACTAAAGGGAAGCACTGACATGGCACCTAGCTCACCCGGTGTTATGGGCTGACATCACGGATGTTGTATGTGATGTAGCCAACCGTGTCAGTTTCCATAAAAAAAAATGTATGTACCATCGCCTATAAGTCAAGAACGGCTTATCCTATTTACTTGCAGTTTTCACCTATGTAGAATCTTCGCAAGATTCTAGGCATAGCATCACGCTATTATTCATATGAACTGAGCAGTGAGACCAAAAGCGAATACATTCGGAGAATCGATTATCTCCGATTGATTTTTTTTTATATAATCCGGTATGGGTGGCAGAGTCAGATGGGCCAAAGCGCATGCTCCGACCAGCCAATATCACCTCCGAGAAGGTAGGTGCCATGCCATACCGGAGACTTCCACGGATTTCTGGCTATACTGGACTAGAGGAGAACACAACCGAGGCTGCTATGCGGCCATCTTACATCCAGTACGGTGGTATCAATCCAGTCGGCTACAATTTGAGCCTACCACCTAGTAAGGGGCAAGGGAAAGGACCTACATTTTTACACCGGTTCCGAACGGTGAAGCAGCAAGTGTAGGTATGCACAAAAATTTGTTTGTCAGAAAAAACTCATTGGTACACGCCGGCCGGATTCGAACCTCGTACCTCTCGCATGAAATACGATATTTGAAGAGTTGCCTGGGTTATTAGATGTTCGGCTTCAGTCAGTTAGTCAGTCCGCGTGTATGCGTCCACTGCTGGACACACGCCTCTCCAATTTTCCTCTCTGGTCCAAGCGCTCTTCGATTAGTCACGCTATAACTGTGTACTTAGCGCATCCCTCTTTTTAAGTACCGTGTGGGGTCGGTACTTAAAAAGAATAGCCCCACTGCATCTCTCCCCGTCGCATGTCGTAAAAGTCGACTAGGGGATAAGAAAATTCGTCAGCCTCGGTAGCTCAGTGGCGCGGTTGGTTAGTCAAGTGTTATTAAGCAACGCTGAGCGCGGTCAGTGTTTGGATGGGTGACCGCTCGACCGTTGGAGGCTGACCGTGGTTCGGATTCCACGTTAAACTGTAGGTCCCTTCCCTTCTTACCTTACTAGGTGGTAGGGTTTATCCCGGCCGGGTTGGTACCACCGCACTGACCGAAACGTCGGTCGAAACGGCTATGTAAATAGTCCGTGTTTTCCGTCCAGTTTAGTGTAGCCGACATGAAATGAAGGGAAGCACTGAAACGGCACAGTAACGTTACAACGCTACTGAATAATAGATGGCGCCACAGATTTTTATAATTTGCATTGTAGAAAGACAATTTAGAGATAGGTGGTGGTACATTCCCTTTTTACCTTGCTAGGTAAAAGGCGACTAAGGGATATGACTCCCTTCTTATATTACTAGCTGGCAGGGTTTATCCCGGCCGGGTTGGTACCACCGCACTGAACGAAACGTCGTCGGTCGAAACGGCTATATAAATAGTTCGTGTTTTCCGTTCAGTTCAGTGTGTAGCCGACATGAAATGAAGGAAAGCACTGAAACGGCACCTAGTTCACCCGGTGCTATGGGCTGACATCACGGATGTTGTAGGTGATGTAGCCAACCGTGTCAGTTTCCATATAAAAAAATGACAGATATGGTTTTTTCACAGGTATGTTATAGCTGATCAACGGAATCCTCCGTGCGCGAGAAAAACTCGCACTTCACCGTTTTTTTTTTTCTATAATGCCTGCTTAAATAGTGCAATAATGTGGTAACATTGTAAAATAAAGAAATTACAACGAGCAGACATAACATTGGTTAGTCGACATGCAGTCGTGTTGCGAGCTCTCACGTACAACTAAACGTGCCCAGTACATGCTTCACATACAACGTGTCGGTACACTGAGAAACAATCCTTCGTGAAAGTAAGAAAACATTTTCACACTAAAATAGGTATATCCTATGTTTTTTTTTTTTTATGGCAACTGACACGGTTGGCTACATCACCTACAACATCCGTGATGTCAGCCCATAACCACCGGGTGAACTTGGTGCCACGTCAGTGCTTCCCTTCGGTCGTGCCGGCTACACTGAACTGGACGGAAAACACAAACTATTTACATAGCCGTTTCGACCGACCTTTCATTGAGTGCGGTGGTACCAACCCGGGCGGGTTGAACCCTACCACCTAGTGATATAAGAAGGGAGTCATATCCCTTAGTCGCCTTTTACGACATACGCGGGGAGAGATGCAGTGGGGCTATTCTTTTAAAGTACCGGCCCCACACGATACATTTCCAGCAGTACTTACTTTAGTATCAAAAAGTCAACACTCGTGGTCGCTCCATTAGGAGCAACCACAGAGCATCGAATACCGCGCGCGCCTCTCCTAGAGGCGAAAGTAATAATAATATTTGAAACCCAATAACCGCACGCAGACTGCTAGCGCTTCGTATGTGTGTGTGTGTGTGTGCTAGTATCGACACTACACACAAAGAGGAGCAAGTTAGGCACACGCACAAAACAAATGCACACGCACAACACACATATGTAAGTCATAGGCCACGCCCACAGGCTTCAACGGCGTTGTAGAGAAATCGCGCTCACGGCGCCACTAGTAGGGGCGGGCGCGCGCATTTCATGCTCTGTGGTATATCCTATGTTTATAGTAATATTGTCATCATTCGTATAAGTTTTAATTTTAGTATTTCATTTCCAGCAGTACCTACTTTAGTATCAAAAAGTCAACACTCGTGGTCGCTCCATTAGGAGCAACCACAGTGCATCGAATACCGCGCGCGCCTCTCCTAGAGGCGAAAGTAATAATAATATTTGAAACCCAATAACTGCGCGCAGTGCTGCTAGCGCTTCGTATGTGTGTGTCTGTGTGTTAGTATCGACACTACACACAAAGACGATCAAGTTAGGCACACGCACAAAACAAATGCACACGCACAACACACATATGTAAGTCATAGGCCACGCCCACAGGCTTCAACGGCGTTGTAGGGAAATCGCGCTCAGGGCGTCTCTAGGGGGGGGCGCGCGGTATTCGATGCTCTGTGGGAGCAACCAATACGGTTGGTTTGAATTAAGTGTAACGAACACGAATAAGAGGAGAGTGCAGAAGTGGATAGCGTGGAGTGGAGTGAAGGAGAGCGGGGAGCTGGGTTGGGCTGCCTTTGGAAAACTAAAATCGTCCTGAGGTCTGACCTTCCGCCAAATTTAAAGACCCGTATATATGACCAGTGTGTCCTCCCGGTTATGACGTACGGGTGTGAAACGTGGACTCTGACGGTCGCTGTTGTCCAAAGATTGAAAGTTGCCCAGCGAGCAATGAAGCGAGCCATGCTGGGAATATCGCTACGTGATATGGTGCATAACGAGGCAATCCGCCGACACACCAAAGTAGTCGATATTGGACACCGGGTGGCTAAGCTCAAGTCGCAGTGGGCTGGGCACGTTAGCCGAAGAGACGATGACCGTTGGAGTAACCGTGTCCTACACTGGCGGCCGTGGACAGGAAAACGGAGTGTGCGAAGACCACCCGCCAGGTGGGACGGCGACATAAAGTACGTCGGCGGAAAGCAGTGGTTCCGTATCGCTGAAGGCCGGGAGGACTGGAGGAAAATTGGAGAGGCGTATGTCCAGCAGTGGACGCTTACACGCCGACTGACAGACTGTATGTATGTATGTATGTTCCTCCATAACTCTTAAACCGACCATCCGAATTACATGAAACGTAGTACAATGACATTTAACTATACGGGACACAGGATAGGCTGAATAAAATTCAGTTCCGGTTACTCTAAGATGTAACTCTTATACAAACCGAATTGTTCCCCGCCAAAATAAAGGCACGGTAGCGGGCTTACATACTTTCTTCTTTTTAAATACGAATTTCACGCGAGCGAAGCCGCGGGCAAAGCTAGTAAATAATATTTCCTTCATCGCGCTGAAACTTGTCCAGGAGACTGTACTTTAAACTATAAGATTCGAGCGCACGAAGGAGAAAGAGTGTCCATAAATATTTCATGAGATTGCAATAGGGTTGTGCACTTAAGAGACGCATCCAAGTATATTGGACGCACATGTGGCAAGTACTTGGATCACTTCGAGGCGATGGAGTGAAGTGTCAATTACTTGATGTCCTAAGCGGCGGGTCGCCAAGTGGTTTGGGCATTGGCTTCTCATGCGAGAGGTCCGAGGTTCTAATCCGGTGGGCGTGTGTGTACCAATGAGTTTTTTCTGACGAAAAAAATTATGTGCATACCTACGCCTGCTGCTTCACCGTTCGGAACAGGTGTAAAACTGTAGGTCCCTTCCCTTGCCCCTCACTAGGTGACTGGGTTGATACCATCGTACTGGATGTAAGATGGCCGCATAGCAGCCTCTGTTGTGTTCTCCTCTAGTCCAGTATAACCAGCAATCCAAAGGGAAATCTCCGGTATAGCACCTTCCTTCACAAAGGTGGTATTTGCTGGTAGAAGCATGTGCTTTGGCCCTCCGACTCAGCGATATACATACATACATATCACACACGCTGAATCCCGACAATCGGGGTAAGCAGAGTAATCGGTGTTGTGCTGCAAGAACTCTGGTAAATGACAGCACAACACCGACCACCACGTTTCGCAAAGTATTCGAACAAGATTCAATCGATCAAGCAGCAAGTAAGGCACGAAGACCCACCTGCTGCATGTCTCGGTGGAAGTACCGTGCCAAGGAGAGAGGTGGCAAGCCTGTCGCCCTTTGGCACGGCATCTTGTCCTTATCCCTTAGTCGCCTTTTACGACATGCATGGGTGCAGACAGATGCAGTGGGGCTATTCTTTATAAGTACCGGCCCCACACGGTACCTCAGTACACAATAAAGGCCGAGCCCTTGCTCTCGATGCCGCCTCTGCAGAGGCAACCACCACACACTACACCCGCATTCGATGATGAGGAGAAAGCCGAGGTGATCGCGGACAGCTTAGAGCGACAATGTTCGGTAAGCCGCCAGCGAGCGGATGCCGAACACGTCGCCATGGTTGAGGAAGAGGTAGCTCGTAGAGTAACCCAGCCACCCGTCACGACCATTGCACCCGTCACAGAAGATGAGCTGCGCCCTCTGGTGCGGGCTCTGAAAGTCAAGAAGGCGGCCGGCGCCGATGGCATCGGCAACAAAGTCCTGAAGTGCCTTCCGGAAAATATTATGACAATAATATTAATTATTTTCAATGCTTCACTCGCTCACTGCCACTTTCCGAAGGCATGGAAGGCAGCCGAAGTCATCAGCCTGGCCAAGCCGGGCAAAGACAAGTCCAAACCAGAGAGCTACAGGCCCATCAGTCTACTCAGCACACTGGGGAAGCTCTACGAGCGAATCATCCACAACCGACTGTCCGGATTTGTGGAATCTAACAAGATTCTACGAAACGAGCAGTTCGGCTTTCGCCCGAAACATTCGTGTACCCACCAACTCCATAGGATAGTAGAGCACGTGCTGGACGGATTCGCGCGGCGGAGACTCCAGCACACGGGCGCGCTCTTCTTCGACGTCGCGAAGGCCTTCGACAAGGTCTGGCACAACGGCCTCATATACAAGCTGTATGAGATCGGTGTGCCAGATAGCCTCGTACTCACAATACGAGACTTTCTCACGGGAAGGACCCTTAGCGCACGCGTAGAAGGAGCGCGCTCCACCCACCGACCGATAACGGCAGGGGTACCGCAGGGGTCGGTGTTATCACCGCTCCTGTTTGTACTCTTCGCCAACGACATGCCTTCCCATCCACAGGTCCAGCTGGCGCTGTTCGCCGACGACACCGCTCTCTATTACAGATGCAGACCGATCCAGCGTATCGTAAAGCTGCTGCAGCAGGCCGCCTCCGCTCTCGAACACTGGTTCAGAAAGTGGAGGGTCGAGGTCAACCCCGACAAGAGTCAGGCCATCATCTTTAGCCGGACTAATAAGCCGATTTTACCTCCCAAACAGGTGCAGATCTTCGGCGGTGCCATACCCTGGGTCGCCGAGGTGAAGTACCTGGGCGTCACGCTGGACAGAAGGCTCACGTTTGCGACTCACATCAAAAACGTGACCGCTAGAGCCGCAAGTATTTGTGGCCGCCTGTACCCCATGTTGAACAGGAAAAGTAAATTGTCACTTAGAAATAAGCTGACAATTTACAAAACCTGCATCAGACCTGTCATGACCTACGCCTCACCGGCGTGGGCGCATGCGGCCAAAGGACTCATCAACAAGGTGAGGGTCAGGCAACACAAATTCTTGCGCATCGCCACAGGTGCGCCCTGGTACCATAGAAACGCCAACCTGCACAGAGACCTAGGGATAGCACCGCTGGAGGAGTATCTCCAGAAGCTGTCCACGGGCTTCTTCAAGGGGGCGTACCGACACGACAACCCGCTGATCGCTAGCGCTTGCGACTACCGACTGCGGGATCCATCGACCAGGCGCCCCCTGTCGATACTAACACATCCCTTTAACTTCGCAGGTCCAGAGCCTCCACGCCGCGCAGCCGCCGGCGTCCAGGAAGCAACCCAGTGAAGTTTCTTGCCAGTTCTTCTTCACTGTGATAATCGAACTGGCGGACATGTTTTTCTTCCAGCAAGCGTCGAGCAAGCAGGCGGTTCGACCTACATTCGCGACTCATTCGCTTTTCTCCACACCACAGGCAGCTGCAGCAGTCGAGAGACTGCAGAACGTGCCAGCAGCAGAGCGGCTTCGATGCCGCTCACCCCTAGCCAGCAGTCGGTCACTGCGACCGCCCTAACTTAGGGCGGACAAAGTGGCCGCTACTAAATCGCCAGCCGGCCGGCCACGGCGACTGCCCTATTTTATATAGGGCGGACAAAGTGACGGCAGGCCTCGCGCGGTCTACCGCGCAAAAAAGACCGGTAGCGGTGTGATAGTCTTACGACTAATACCTTTTTTACAGATGCAGATTCCAGATTCCACCTCAGTACACAGCGACCCATATCAAATTACATTAAAAAAAACGGCAAAGTGCGAGTCGAACTCTCGCACCGAGGGTCCCGTATCGCCATGTCACGGCCAGCCTACTCACGCCATCTAGATGGCGTGTTATGAAATGCTTCATATTAGTTAATGTCATGCTTCATTATCTATTCGGTAGATGGCGCGCGTGCATACACTTTTTGGTTTCTTCTATGGGAACCCCCGCGATTTTTTAATTTTTCTTATTTTTATTATTTGTTGTTATATCGGCCATAATAACACATTTTTTGTGAAAATTTCAACTGGCTACCTATTACGGTTCAAGATATACAGCCCTCGGACAAACGGACGGACGGACGGACAGACAAACAGACAGACAGACAGACAGACAGACGGCGTAGGCTTAGTAATAGGGTCCCGTACCTGATACGGAACACTAAAAAATCCGAATAGGTTCACGCAGTGGCAACCCTACAGCGACGCAGTTCCGCGCGACCAGAGCACGCTGTTCGCGCAGCGAAATGCGCGCGCACACACTCACCTACATACCGACAGATCAACGCACGCTCTTGCAGTGAACGGACATAATGACATTGCTGTACAGACTGTGTTGTCACCCACGCTGTTTCTTCTGCACATCAATGATATGCTGTCTATGGGCAACATACATACATTGTTATGCAGATGACAGTACGGCACACGGATCCTGCACCAGTCACCCCTCAGCCAGTCAGGATTTTGTGGATGAGAAGAGACGAAGACTTGTGTCTGAGCTCGAACATACACTCGGCTCTATTTCCGAATGGGGCCGTAGTAATTTGGTAGAGTTCAACGCTTCCAAGACACAAGTTTGCGCGTTCAGTGCGAAGAGAGCGGCGTTCACACCGGCTCCTTCATTCACGTCGCTCAAATTAAGCGAAAACCTTGGGTTCCTCCGAGACGAACTGTCGCACGGTCGCACGACTTGAACTTTCGTCGCCATATTGAGGGGAAGGCCAAGCTGGTTTCTAAAACGCTGGGCGTACTCAATAAGGTGCAACGGTACTTCACGCCGGACCAAAAGCTGCTCCTGTATAAATCGCAGATCAGGTCTTGCTTGGAGCACTGCTCGCACCTGTGGTATGGCTCTGCCAAATACCAGCTTGCGCCTCTGGACTCGATCCAACGTCGAGCCGTGCGACTTGTGGGTGACCCCGAAGGGTCCCGCGATCTAACCACTGCAACACCGTAGGGATGTCGGCTCCGGGCTCCCTAAGTGTGTTCTATCGCTTATTCCATGGGGAGTGCTCGGAGGAGCTGTTTAACGCAATCCCGCTGTCCCCTTTCCACCTCCGCACCACGCGCACTGGGCAGGGATTGCATCCCTACACGCTGGACTTACCGCGGATGCGTACCAATCGATTCTGCAGATCTTTCCTCTACAGAACCGGTAAACTCTAAAATGCGCATATATCCCCCCCCAGTACAGTCTCGGATGCTTCAAGAGGGGCGTGAATGGGCATCTGTCAGGCCGGCATGGCATTCGCAACCACCGCATACGACCGAATGTACATGGGCGTCGTTAGACACCTTATGGGTGGCTTCTTTTGTAGAGCGTCTTCCCTGTCGCTAGAGACCTTTTTTTATGGAAACTGGCACGGTTGGCTACATCACCTACAACATCCGTGATGTCTGCCCATAACACCGGGTGAACTAGGTGCCGTGTCAGTGTTTCCCTTCATTTCATGTCGGCTACACTGAACTGGACGGAAAACACGAACTATTTACGCGGCCATTTCGACCGCCGTTTCGCTCAGTGCGTTGGTGCGTATTTGGAAAATATACCTTACCCAGCGCTCCATAGTGTTGAGCTCGGGTATACATTCAAGAAGTTGCAAAGCAAGTTTGTCACTTGAAAATATACCCGAGCACAACACTTTTCTCGGGTATACTTTCAAGTAACGAAACTCCGCTTGGCTTCCTTTAATGTATACCCGATCCCAACACGATGATGCTGATATTAATATTCCGTATGAAGGAAGGAAAGTGGCATTAGTGATGTTTTGTGGTTAAAAAAAAAATAACCAGGGTTAATATAAAGATGCGTCGCTTCGCTACGCGACGCATCTTCTATATATTAACCCTAACCTAATGTTGAGGCGGCGCATGTCGGGTATATTTTCAAGTGCCTGCGCGCGAAGTCCTGCATTTGAAAGTATACCCGACGCCAGCGCGGTCAGTGACTTCACAAATGTTGGGTGAAGGTTCATTTAAAGGGCTTAATTATCAATTTCTGTGTTTGAAAATATACCCGATGCTAGCGCGGCCAGTGACGTCACGAGCGCTGGGTAGAGGTATATTTTCCAAATTAGCGCCGCCGTCGCGTTGACGTCGGGTATATTTTAAAGTGCCTGCGCGCGCTTTCCTGCATTTGAAAGTATACCCGACGCCAGCGCGGTCAGTGACGTCACAAATGTTAGGTGAAGGTACATTTTAAAGGGCTTAATTTTCACTTTCTGTGTTTGAAAATATACCCGATGCGAGCGCGGCCGGTGACGTCACGAGCGCTGGGTAGAGGTATATTTTCCAAATTAGCGCCGCCGTCGCGTTGACGTCGGGTATATTTTAAAGTGCCTGCGCGCGCTTTCCTGCATTTGAAAGTATACCCGACGCCAGCGCGGTCAGTGACGTCACAAATGTTAGGTGAAGGTACATTTTAAAGGGCTTAATTTTCACTTTCTGTGTTTGAAAATATACCCGATGCGAGCGCGGCCGGTGACGTCACGAGCGTTGGGTAAAGGTATATTTTCCAAATAAGCTGCGTCGGTACCAACCCGACCTGCGAGTTAGTGCGACAGAGATGACACTCGACAACCGAATTATCTCTAAATCCCGAAGTGCATTATTTACTGCCGGGTACGGCACCTACATGTATGATCGACACTGAAGAGTTATTAATATCAGACAATGTCGATCGCATTAAACAAATTTGTATTAATAATGCATTATTGAAATGTATACACTGAATAATCAAGTTAACATATTGTTTATTAATAACTATTGCATTCTCTGCTTCGACATACATACATACATACCGACATGCAGACAGACAGACGGACAACGACTTACCTGTTCTTACCTTACTAGGTGGCAGCGTTCGTCCCGCCCGGATTGATACCACCGCACTGAATGAAACGTCGGTCGGTTATGTAAATAGTTCGTGTTTTCCGTCCAGTTCAATGTAGCCGAGATGAAATGAAGGGAAGCACTGACATGGCACATAAGCTCACCCGGTATTATGGGCTGACATCACGGATGTCTTAGGTAGTGTAGCCAACCGTGTCAGTTTCCATAAAAAAAAATGCAGACAGACTAACGGACGACTAAGTCTCACTATAAGGGTTCCTTTTGTACCATTTTTAGGGTTCCGTATCCGTCGTGCGGGACCCTATTACTAAGCCTACGCCGTCTGTCTGTCTGTCTGTCCGTCCGTCTGTCCGAGGACTGTTTTTTTTTTTTATGAAAACTGACACGGTTGCCTACATCACCTACAACATCCGTGATGTCAGCCCATAACACCGGGCGAATTTGGTGCCACGTCAGTACTTCCCTTCGGTCGTGCCGGCGACACTGAACTGGACGGAAAACACAAACTATTTACATAGCCATTTGGACCGACCTTTCATTCAGTATCGTGGTACCAACCGGCTAGTAATTAAGAAGGGAGTCATATCCCTTAGTCGCCTTTTACGACATACGCGGTGAGAGATGCAGTGGGGCTATTCTTTTAATGTATTCTTTTTAAGTCTTGTATGCGCAATCATTTAACAAGGGATGTTATTTCTTTCTATATTCACATTCTGTGCCCAATCTCCGCTTATCTCCCCTTCTTGATAACTCCGCATTATTTCTTCCTCACTTATATATTTTTATTCTTCGCCCCCTTTTCGAGCAAAGGAAAGCACGTTTCTTTGTAAAGTAATTGAGGAACGTCAGAACAAAAACCAAAGATAGTTCTGTGACAAAAACCCTTAAATCTACTTTGGGTCGAAAATTATTTTATATTTTTTTTTCTAATAGAATGGGTACCAGTACATATAAATATGCTCTCAGACCGCAACAAAATGCCTTGAAACCTTCCCAAAAAAATATTAAACATTGGTGTCCGATTCTAAATACCTTAAATCCGAAAGAAAATATTTTGTCATGTACTGGTCCGCATCAAAAAACCTTAAATCTCTCTCTTAAAATCTAATGTTTACAGCTTGGCGGTCTTAATAGAACACATAACCTTGATTTGTTGATGCTTACCTGTCGGTCTTTGGATATTCATTTTTATAAAAAAATAAGTATAACGTTAACATATACGGTTAAAAAAAAGATACGAAGTTTTTTGTTATTTCTAAAATAAAAATGCAAAAGTGGATTTAAGGGTTTTTCTTCTGACGCTCCTCAATTGCATCATTATGATTCGTATATTGTGCGCGTTCTTTCGGGCAGAATCTATTGTTCGGTATGAAGCAATCAGAAGTCAGATTAAGAGTTATTAAGATTCGTGTTTAGGTATAATATAAGAATATTGTACGATTTGTATTCAGTTGGAGTGTCGGCTAATGGTTTGCATTCATGCTTGTCCTTTTTAATCCCGACGCAAAAATAGGGTGTTATAAGTTTTACGTGTGTGTATATTATGCGTGTGAGGGTGTGTATGGGTGTGTCTGTCTGAGGCATCGTAGCTGATTTGGATGCGTTTTTTTTTATTAAAAGCTGGTTTAATCGGGATGGTTCTTAGCCAAAGACATTAAACCCACCTTAATCTCTTTGTTCTTAGCTATGTTTGTAATGAAATAATTAAGTAATCAAAAAATTTATTATCTTGCGACCGATTTGCATCGGGATATTTTTTTAAATAACTTGAAATTAAAGTTAAATTGCAAATTTTATAAATAAAACCTTTTAAAAAAGCCCCAAACCTTAAAAAGCCAAAAATAATTTCCGTTCACTTACAGGAGTCAGAGAACCGCTAAGTAAATGAAATATAAAAACTCAGAACTGCGCGGGAATTTATATTTTTGACTTTTTAAGGGTCGGGGTTTTTAAAATTTGTAATCAAACTTTTTTGCTCTTTGTTGTGTTTTATGTTATGTTAATGTTATGTATGATGAAATAAATAGTTTTATTTAGACCAATATTTGGTTTTAGTTTTTTATATATATGTACAGGGTGTCCAGTGGGAAAGTTCATATTTTAAATTGTTATAAAAGAAAAACTTAATGGATTAATAAGTATTTATTTACATCAAAATATGCATAAATTCAGCGGGTTTCACTTTTTGAATATGATTCCGTCCAAATGTTTTCCGTCCATTCGTACGCACACTTCTAATCGTGCGCGCAAACTCACGAACACTATGATGCAGAGTTGCGGAGAAATGTTATTGATTTCGCGGCTGATATTTTCTTTCAAGGCTCTTAATGTCCGTGGATTGTTGGAGTAGACTTTTGATTTTAAGTAACCCCTCAGAAAAAAATCACTTGGAGTGAGATCGGGTGACCTGGGAGGTCAGGGTATGTTTCCGAACCTCGATATCACTTTTTGGGGAAAAAGCGCTCGCACCGTGTCAAGGGACACTTTGTGTCACTTTTTTTTGCATTTTTTTTTATCAGTATGGACAGTGGCGCCATCCTGCTGAAACTATGTGTTATTGTCAAAGCCTGAATCCATCTCCACAATAGGAGCAAAAAAAGTATCAATCATGTTTCTGTACCGTTCGGAATGACTGTCAGTACTTGACCATTTTGATTGTCAAAGAAAAACGGACCAATTACGTTAATTACGAATTTTCAAAGAAAAACGGACTGCGGTAGAGACAGTAGGGGCGGGGCCTGGAATGGGTTGGTTGGCGGCAGAACTCGGTTCACGGAACTTCTTTATCCATTTTTTTAACAGATTAACACTTGGGGCATCTCTTGGTGGGCGAATATTGTAGTGCAAACGAAATTTCCGAAGTGCTGCAGCGTAGGATTCACCATTCTTCAAATAAGCTGCTATTGCAAAAGCGCGGTGCAATCCCGTCCAACACTCCATCGTGATTACTAAACCCGCAGATTACGCGCGTCGATCGGGATCACTCCCTGGTTTCCCGTGTCAACCGTTCCAGCGCAATTCAAATTTGAAATGTGAACTTTCTCGCTGGACACACTGTATTTTGAACATAATAAATTGAAAAAAAAAAACACATAAGTATTTTAAATAATAGTTTTATTAGTCGACGTCAGATAAGAAAATTGAAAAGTATATACTGATATAAGTTTAATGTGTCAAATGATGTCATTTGACACATTACCGAGGTTGACGATGACAGATATAAAAAAAAAGATAGAACGACGTAGCTCAATGAAGAAAAGGTGAAGATTAATTTTGAGTGTATGCAAAATAACACGAAATTACTAATTAATAGATAGCAATTAATATTAAAGGTATAAATTATTTATTGTACATCAAACAAAAACACAACAACACGCAGAAAACATACAGAAGAACAATATAAATATACAATTTTGTCAGCCACGGTAGCTCAGTGGTACGGTCGGTCGATTGTTGTTAAGCAACGCTGAGTGCGGTCAGTACTTGGATGGGTGACCGCTCGACCGTTGGAGGCTGACCGTGGTTCGGATTCAGCGTAAAAACTGTAGGTCCCTTCCCTTCTTACCTTACTAGATCGTAGGGTTTAACCCGCCCGCGTTGGTACCACCGCAATGAATGAACGGTCCGTTGAAACGGCTATGTAAATAGTTCGCGTTTTTCGACCAGTTCAGTTTAGCCAGCACAACCGAAGGGAAGCACTGAGAGGGCTCCTAGTTCACCAAGGTGTTTAGGCTGACATCACGGATGTAGTAGGTGATGTAGCCAAGCGTGTCAGTTTCCAGAACCGAAATCACACACAAGCGAAGCTGCAAACTCTAATAAAATTACAAACAGTTTTAAACAAACTTAGCTTTGGTGGTTCGGTCATGTTGGCAGAATGGATGATAGGAGACTAACGAAGGAAATTTATGAAGCAAATGTGAGTGGAAGAATCGGGAAGGGTCGCCCTAGACGCACGTGCCTGGACCAGATCGGGCATGTGCTCAAAAAGGGGCAAGTGCGTAGTACCCGTAACCGACGAGCATGCATGAAGATCATTATGGGAGTGGGAGAGGCGGCAGAGGTGTGTCAGGATCGTGGCACGCGGAGATGCGTTGTCTCTGCCTACCCCACCGGGAAACAGGCGTGACGCTATGTATGTATGTACAGTTTTAAGCAAACTTTATTTTCCTGTAGGTCTATTCTTGTAAATTCTGACAGCGGAATCAGCGCTGATGTGGCGCTGAGAGCCACTTTGGTAAGTGGCTCTCAGCGCCACAACAGCGCTGATTCCGCTGTCAGAATTTACAAGAATAGACCTGCTGGACGCACGTCAATACACTTCCCCCAAACGGTGCGGAAACTTCCTTGTGCGATGCGCACGCGCGTATCATATTCTGTCGCGTATTTACATGAATTAATATCCAATCCACCTACTTGTATGCCACGCAACGCTACCAGAAGCGGACGGCACTCAGTCCATTCTAGTTACGCGGATACCGATGTCACGAAACATTTTCGTGCAAATACTTACCGGAAATATTACAAGCGGCGGGTGGCCGTGTGGTTTGGGCATCGGCTTCTCGTGCGAGAGATCCGAGCTTCGAATCCGGTCGGCGTGTACCAATGAGTTTTGTCTGACGAAAAAATTTACGTGCATACCTACACCTGATGCTTCACCGTTCGGAACCGGTGTAAAACTGTAGGTCCCTCCCTTCCCTTACTAGGTGGTAGGCTCAAATTGTAGCCGAACGCGTTGGTACCACCGTACTGGATGTAAGATGGCCGCATAGAAGCCTCGGTTGTGTTCTCCTCTAGTCCAGTATAGCCAGCAATACAGGGAAGTCTCCGGTATGGCACCTACCTTCTCGGAGGTGTTAGATCTCCACAGAACCAGTAAACTCTGGAACGCTCTCCCTGCCCACATATTTCCCCCCGAAGTATAGTCTCGGGTCCTTGGCGTGAATGGACGTGGCGTGGCGTGAATGGGCACCTGTCAGGCCGGCATGGCATTCGCATGCGACCGAATGTCCATCGGCGTCGCTAGACTACACCCTATGTGGCTAGGCGCCACATGTCGCCCTTACTATAAAAAAAAAAGCGCAACTAGGAACAAAAAAAACACTTTACATGGAATTTACATGGCAACTAAATTGCGGATACTGCCATCACACTCCCTCAGTGCAGTTTCTCTTTCTTTCAATATTTCATCAGCATCTTGCTTCTTCGTGTGTCTGTCCGACGCAAAAAGAGTGTTGTTATAAGTTAACGTGTGTGTGTGTGTGTGTGTATGTGTGCGTGGGTGTGGGTGTGTCTATATCATGTCTGTCAGCATGGCATCGTAGCTCCCAAATGGATGGACCGATTTGGATGCGTTTTTTTATTTTATTAAAAAGTTAGTTTAACCGGAATGGTTCTTAGCTAAGTTTGTAATTAAGTAATCATAAAATTAATTATCTTAAAAAGTGGACCGATTTGCATGCGGTTTTCCTAATGCTTGAAATAAAAGTTAAATTACAAAATTTAAAAAACTCCCGACCCTTAATACCTCAAAAATAATTTCCGTTTACTTACTTAAAGGAGTCGGGCGACAGCTAGGTAAATAAAATATAAAAACTCAAAGCTGCGCGGGTATCTACTTAGCGGTCCTCCGACTCCTTTTATGTAAGTAGACGGAAATAATTGTTTACTTTTTAAGGGTCGGGGTTTTTTAAATTCACTTTTTCGTTATTAAACTTCATAATTTACGGTGACATAAAAGACTAACGAAATAATATTTCGTCACGTTATCACGTCGACCGTGTGTTATCAACACAAACGCGCGACACATTCGAAAGTGAAACATAAGTTTGCACAAAAGTGCAGTATTTTTTCTCGCGAGCCGGTAGCGCCGCGGCGCGTCGGCGGCGGCCTGGCCCAATGCACCTAACGAATGACGCTCCACATTATAGACATGGAGCTCTATTAAAATACAAATACGTTAAGTAACTTTTTTTTTTATTTTTTTTTTTATGGTAACTGACACGGTTGGCTACATCACCTACAACATCCGTGATGTCAGCCCATAACACCGGGTGAACTTGGTGCCACGTCAGTGCTTCCCTTCGGTCGTGCCGGCTACACTGAACTGGACGGAAAACACAAACTATTTACATAGCCGTTTCGACCGACCTTTCATTCAGTGCGGTGGTACCAACCCGGGCGGGTTAAACCCTACCACCTAGTAATATAAGAAGGGAGTCATATCCCTTAGTCGCCTTTTACGACATACATGGGGAGAGATGCAGTGGGGCTATTCCTTTAAAGTACCGGCCCCACACGGTACAAATATGTAAGTAAGTAAAAAAACCGGCCAAGTGCGTGTCGAACTCGCGCACCGAGTGTCCCGTATCGCCATGACATGGTCAGCAACACTCACGCCATCAAGGCGTGTTTATGAAATGCTTCATATTAGTTAAAATTCATGATTAGTTAAAATCATACTCCTTACGGTAGATGGCGCGCGTGCATACACTTTTTAGTTTCTTCTATGAGAACCCCGTGTTTTTTTTTACTTTTTCTTATTTTTATTATTCGTTGTTATATCAGCCATAATAACACATATTCTGTGAACATTTCAACGGGCTATCTATTACGGTTCAAGAGATACAGCCCTCGGACAGACAGACAGACAGACAGACGGCGCGGTGGCGTAGGCTTAGTAAATAGGGTCCCGTACCGGATACGGAACCCTAAAAAGCGTTTATTTCACAGTCAGGAGTACAGCGATACATCGTACGAAATACATAATGTAACTTATAAATAAGAATAGGTTAGTACCACCACAGACAGCCCCCATGACAGGAAAAGGATGTGGCACAGCATGTGACTCCATATAGCTAAAGAGCTACATGCAGTCGCTGGTTTTAAGCCACAGCCTATACAAAATGATTATTACTAAGAAAACCAACTAAAATCTTCACAATAAAAATGTATGAAATAAAAAAATAAAAATCGAACCCTAGAGTTAAGGCGGTCGGTTATTTTTGCTTGCTTTAGCACCACCGCCTTCAACCTCTAGGGTTCGATTTTAATTTTTTTATTTCATACATTTTTGAAGGCGGTTTTTATATTTTTTTAAATAGTTTTTTATTTCACAGTTTTTTTAGTAATTTTTATTTGCTATTAATGTACTCGGCGGAATCGCTCGGCCTTCGGCCTCGCGATTCCGCCTCGCTTTCCAATCCGATCTTGACCAAAAAAATGGGACCACCTTGGAGCTAGACTGAACCGAACACAAAAAGAATCATCGAAATCGGTTCACAATTGGGGAAGATATTGCTGAACATACATAAAAAAAAATACATACAGCCGAACATAGAACCTCCTCCTTTTTTGAAGTCGGTTAAAAATACAAAAAATACGTAGAACCAATACGTAACACATAATTACCCCAAAAGTTCTTCTTAAGACTGAAGAAATTAATTATGTGATAATGCGACACTGGCAAATCTACAGTTCCAAGCAGCAAATATGCGTGGCGTCAGCCTCGGTCGCTCAGTGGTGCGGTCGGTCGACTGTCGGTCGGATCATAAGCACACTTGCCAGTATTTTTAAGGGTGACCGTGGTTCGGATTCCACGCCAAACTGTAGGTCCCTTTCCTTCTTACCTTACTAGGTGGTAGGGTTTAACTGGCCCGGGTTGATACCATCGCACTGAATGAAAGGTCGGTCGAGACGGCTATGTAAATAGTTTGTGTTTTCCGTCCAGTTCAGTGTAGCCGGCAAGACGGAAGGGAAGCACTGACATGGTACCTAGTTGTTGTGGACTGACATCACGGATGTAGTAGGTGATGTAGCCAACCGAGTCAATTTCCATAAAAATAACACGCAAACCGGGGCTCAAGGGCGCTTCTTCCATGGTGTAGCCATTTTAAGTAAGATGGGTGACCGCTGACCGTTGGAGGCTGACCGAGGTTCGGATTCCTCGTAAAACTGTAGGTCCCTTCCCTCCTAATCTTACTTGATGGTAGGGTTTAACCCGCCCGGGTTGGTACCACCGCACTGAATGAAACGTCGGTCCAAACGGCTATAATTAGTCTGTGTTTTCCGACCAGTTCAGTGTAGCCGGCACGATCAAAGGGGGAAGCACTGCCATGGCACCTAGTTCACCCGGTGTTATGGGCTGACATCACGGACGTTGTAGGTGATGAATCCAACCGTGTCAGTTTCCATAAAAAAAAAAAAAGTGTCGATAGGGTATAAAATAGGGCATACTTACATCATGTAGTAATTTGGTCGAGTTCAACGCTTCCAAGACACAAGTTTTTGCGTTTTGTGCGAAGAGAGCGGCTTTCACACCGGCTCCTTCCTTCCAAGGCTCATTGCTTAAATTAAGCGAACACCTCGGGGTCCTCAGAGTCGAACTGTCGCACAATCTAAACTTTCGTCGCCATATCGAGGAGAAGGCCAAGCTGGCTTCTACTTACACGTTGGACTTATCGCGGATGCGTACCGATCGGTTCTGCAGATCTTTCCTCTACAAGACCGGTAAACTCCGCAACGCTCTCCCTGCCTATATTTTTCCCCCCAAGTCAAGTCTCGGGTCCTTCAAGAGGAGCGTGAATGCGGGCATCTGTCAGGCCGGCATGACATTCGCAACCCCCGCATACGATCGAATGTCCATGGGCGTCGTATGACACCTTATGCGTGGCACGGCGCCATATGTCGCGCTTTCAACTTGAAAAAAATTATACACGGATACATTTGACCTATCTCCAAGGATACGTTCCTGCCAGGCTTCATTAGACGCTGGCACCCAAAGAAGAAGAACCATTCTTGAGTAACACACATACACGCACGACCTAATCCCCTCTCACAAATATGTACACACACCACTGACACCCTCATGTGGATACCCATACTAACAAGTTTTATTTTATATTACTAGAATATGCCTGAGCAAAAACCAAGTTAGCCGCACACCTAAAACATTACCGCTAACTACCTATTGTAAGCTGTCCTCTACGGCACAGTATGCCTGGACTATACTCAAAGAAAAATATATTTATTGCACAATATGAAATTAACAAATAAATTAAAGACTAATAATAAACTAACCTAAACAACATAAAAAATTTCACACAAATTTTGGTCACTCTCTCCTCGTAGGGTATCCAAAACGCTCGCATCATTCCCGCGCTGGATAGCGATTGCTATCCGCTGTTTAAGGTATTGCCCTGCCTTAAGATTGCCTGACAAGTCAATTAATTTTTGACTTAAAACGGAGGTTAGTGACTTTGCCTCTTTGCTCCAAGCACCTAAAGTCTCGACGGCAAAGGCCACGAAATCGTGATTGGTCTTAATTGTCAAGTACTTTAGGTGCTTCGAGCGAGCTGCTGATTCCGCGGCGGCGCCAGCATGGCGAGAATCAAAACCAACGTGCAGCTCGCACAACAAAATTTTATGTTATGTATGTATAATAAAGTTTTATGGCTTAGGGAAGGGAATCTCCCTTCACTAAGCCATAAAATTTTGTTGTGCGAGCTGCACGTTGGTTTTGATTTGTTCTCAAATCAAAACAAACGTGCAGTTCACATAATAAAGTTTTATGGCTTAGGGAAGGGAATCTCCCTTCACTAAGCAATAAAACTTTATTATGCGAACTGCACGTTTATTTTGATTTGAGAATAGTGTAGAGGATAGAGACTAATAATGTATGTGTGCTTTATTAGTTTAATAAACGTTTTTTATTTGATTTGAACTCAGTTTGTAAGAAAATCAAGCGTGCCGTAATCGCCTTGCACATCAGCTCGCGCTCTTACCGAGCCCGCGTGTGAATTGCATGCATGCACATTACCGTAGTCGTCTAGAAAAAAAGCCACATCGCCCGCGGTGACCAGTGCAGCGGAACCGCGGATAAAAATCATGAGCACCGCCGTGGAGACCCCATTTAGCGACTGGCCGTGGATGCAACGACAGCCAAAAACTCCAATGGATACGCGATCGTTATAAGTGAAGTGTGCGACAATACGAAAGTGAACATAGTGAATATAATCAAAATGACTGTATTATTGTATGTTCTGGCCGCGCTGGTGGCGGCGCAAGCCAGGGCCGAAGTGTTGGACCTCAAGTGTAGCGACAATGCGACGTGTATAGAAAATTTAACGAAGGAGCTGGTGAGGGGGATCCGACAGCAGAAAACAATACACCTGTTCGATGTGCTGACTATCGAGCCGACCGGCAGCTACAGACAGGCCAGGTCCAACCAGGGAGCTCTGGCGAAGTTCCTGAGTACGCATGCGTTAACCTTCGACTGGGATGAATACTCGTTTAGGTTTACCAAGCCCGCGAGTCGGAGCGGTGTGATCGAGATGGATATCTTCGATGGACGGGCAGTGGAGGAAGGTGAGTTTTGTGGACACCATAGTTTTTTTTACATCATACATACATACCATACGCTGTATCCAGACAATTTGGATTAGCAGAGTAATCGGTGTAGTGCTGCTAGTACTCTTGTAAATTACAGCAGAACACCGACCACCAGGTTTAGCAATGTATTAGGACAGGATAACTATCAAGCAGCAAGTATAAGACACGAAGACCCACCTGCTGCATGACTCGGTGGAAGGATAGTGCTACGGTGATAGGTGGCTAGCCTGTCGCCCTTCATCACGGCACCTTGTCCGTAACCCTTAGTCGCCTTTTACGATATGCACGGGGAGAGATCCAGTGGGGCTAGTCTTTTTATGTACCGACCCCACACAGTACAGTAACTTTTTTAATAATATGGTAAAGTATGTATCTTTGCCTAATATACGAAATCTGGATCTGGTATACCGAAACCAGATCAGGCATCCCAAAACTCCATGTGTTATACCATAACTTAGGTTTCAGAAGAGGATTTCGTACATAGTAACTAGAGCTTCTAGTATACAAGAACCACGTCTGGTACACAACAGCTATTCGTATAGTAGACCAGATACGGTAATAAGTATAACAGAACAAAAAAAATTCTCTTTAAATATACGAGTATATATTTTTTAATTAATTTGTGAAGAAATGGCTCAATTAAAACTTTGAAATTAAAACTTAAAAATCTAAACGATTCCCTTTTTTTATGGGGAGCACGACAAATGGCGCGCGCCAGACTAACGCAGAGGTGTAGTCCGACGGCGCCCACGGGCATTCGGATATTTACGGGGGCTGCGAATACCTTGTCGGCCGGCTAGGTTCACCTTCACATTATGTTTGAAGGACCCCAGACTGTACATTAGAGGAAAGGATGCATTCCACATGTCGGCAACCCTGTAATTATAGGATTTACAGGATGGTAAATTTACCTCACTAGGTGGTAGGGACAAATTGTAGTCGAATGGATTGATACCACCTTACTGGATGTAAGATGACCGCATAGCAGCATCAGTTGTGTTTTTTTTATTTATTTTTTATGGAAACTGGCACGTTTGGCTATATCACCTACAACATCCGTGATGTCAGCCCATAATACCGGGTGAACTAGGTGCCATGTCAGTGCTTCCCTTCATTTCATGTCGGCTACACTGAACTGGATGGAAAACACGAGCTAATACATTGCCGTTTCGACCATGTTCTCCTTTAGTCCAGTACAGTCAGCAATCCAAAGGAAAGTACATACATACATACATATCACACACGCTGAATTCCGACAATCTGGGTAAGTAGAGTAATCGGTGTTGTGCTGCGAGAACTCTGGTAAATTACAGCACAACAATATTCAATTGATCAGGCAGCAAGTAAGGCACGAAGACCCACCTGCTGCATGACTCGGTGGAAGTAAGGTAAGGTGCCAAGGTGAGAGGTGCCGAGCCTGTCGCCCTTAACCTGTCGCCCTTTAGCATCTTGTCCTTATCCCTTAGTCGCCGTTTACGACGTGCACGGGGAGAGATGCCGTGAGGCTATTATTTTTAAGTACCGGCTCCACACGGTACCGGCCCCACACGGTACAAAGGATAGTATTTAATAAAAAAAGCCGGCCAAGTGCGAGTCGAACTCGCGCACCGAGGGTCCCGTATGGCCATATCACGGCTAGCGCCACTCACGCCATCTAGATGGCGTGTTATGAAATGCTTCATATTAGTTAATGTCATGCTTCATAATCTATTCAGTAGATGGCGCGCGCGCGTACACTTTTTGGTTTCTTCTATGGGAACCCCCGTGATTTTTTTACATTTTCTCATCTTTATTATTTGTTGTTATATCGGCCATAATAACACATTTTTTGTGAAAATTTCAACTGGCTACCTATTACGGTTCAAGAGATACAGCCCTCGGACAGACGGGCGGGCGGACAGACAGACAGACGGACGGACGGACGGACAGACAGACAGACAGACGGCGTAGGCTTAGTAATAGGGTCCCGTACCTGATACGGAACCCTAAAAACAAATATTGTTTTTCTAAACACTCAAAGCATCTAATGGAGTGAACTAATACGTCGATTTATAGCTTTATGGGTCACAAACATGTGTGTAAACAAACATTGAACGCATCAATCATCCCTGTATTTTGGTAGTCGAAGTCATGGAGTTAACTCCGTGGTCGAAGTATAAAAAATACATTCATGTTTACTTACATAATGCTTTCGAATCAGAGACGCGAATCGCTTACTAGCATAATATGCTAGTAAGAATCACTACAGAATTGAGTGACCTTATAATATATTATGATGAGAGTATTCTCATGAACTCACGACTACTTGACTATACTTTCTTCTTTAAATCTTCTATAAATAAAGCACACAGCTGGACCAGAAGCTTCATAAATTGAAATATATTCTCTAAAAATAACACAAAGACAGGAAGTATACTATACAGGGTGTATCAGGATAGGTTTTCGAAACTTCAGGGTTCGAAAGGGGCCCATATTTGAAGACGAAAAGCTCTGAAACTTTTTCCCAGATACGATCATTTTACAGTACTTTTTGGTGAAAATCTATTCTTCAAGATTTGGTGGACGGTTAACGTCCGCCTTTATTAAATAAAAAATAAATTCTAACTCATGAATAAAAATGGGTAGGTTGCATACATAACTAGTACAACTGAACTGCGTGTAGGTAAATTCCAAACACTGAAAGTTCAAAGACCTCAAAAGAAAAAAAGAGGACTGAATTATTTCACTGCACTCTCCAGTCTCACTGTCCATCGAGTTTTTATTACAATTTCCAACTTTTGTATGACCAAAAAAACAACGGAATTTCGATTTGAGTGCTAAGGATCTTTTTCTTCTAATAATGAGTACTTTCTATTCCTGAAGTTTCTGAAACCTATCCTCATACAACCTGTATATCATCTACTACGCTCATGTCAAGTATCGACTCGAATGTTTTCATAATAATAGCAAGTGTTCAAGGGTGGATTTGTTTCGAACAACAATCTACTATTATTCTAATATATACAATCTAATATATAAAATATTCAAATATCAAGCAAATGTGGCATGTGCATACCACAGATTATAATAATTCACAGATTATTAATAAGAATAGGAAGACTGTATGAGAGAGACATACAGTACAATATTATACAAGGTCACTCAAATTCTGTAGTGACTAACAACATTTTAAGGGTTGATTTTGGAGTATTCACATATGGTACGATTAGTACCTCAATTTTATTGACCCATTGACAACTTGATACTTCAAGTATCCCCGTTGACGCTGGAGCGGTCTATATCGACCGCTAGAGCGCTATTAGTTATATTATATTTTTTTTTTAAAACAATTTATACTACACTAGCTGTGCCCGCGACTTCGTCCGCGTGGACTTATCACGACGCCATCTACCGGTTTCAATTGTATTTTCAAACCATTCAGGGACCCACTCAAATATACACACAAAATGTCATCCAAATCGGTCCAGCCGTTTAGGAGGAGTTAGGTGATAAACACACGTACAGAAGAATTATATATGTAAGGATTGTAGCATGTTTAATGCACTAACATAACATATTATATGTATATTTGAAACATAATTACAATTATATTATTAAAAACATAAAGAAAATACCGGCCAAATGCGATTCGAACTCGCGCACTGAGGGTTCCGTATCACCATGTCATGGTCAGCGCCACTCACGCCATCTATGTATTAGTTAAAATGCTTTATACTCTTTTCGGTAGATGGCGCGCATACACTTTTTAGTTTCTCCTATGGGGAGCCCCATGAATGTTTTAATTTTTCTTATTTGTTGTTATATCGGCCATAATAACATATTTCTGTGAAAATTTCAACGGGCTACCTATTACGGTTCAATAGATACGGCCAGATAGACAGACATACGGCGTAGGCTTAGTAATAGGGTCCCGTACGACGGATACGGTAAAAAAGAATAATCAAAATCGGTTCACTCAGTCAATAGTTCTGAGGTAACAAACATAAAAAAAATACAGTCGAATTGAGAACCTCCTCCTTTTTTTTTGAAGTCGGTTAAAATGACACTATAAATCAACAATAGCAGAGAATAAAACAAAACTGAGTTTATTATTTTATGGTCTTGGCTGTTTTTCCAGAACTACACATAAAATCTTACCTGCCAATAAAATATCTCTAAAATAACATTTATTTACCGTAGGCGAAATGAACGCACGATTTATTTGCTTTACTGAAGCTCCATATTATTACACTAGCTTCGCTCGCGTGAAATTCGTATTCAAAAAGAAGAAAGTAAGTAAGCCCCCTAACGTACCTTTATTTCGGCGCGCGGAACAATTCGGTTTGCATATGAGCCACATCTTAGCGTAACCGGAACTGAATTTTATTTAGCCTATCCTGTACATACATACATACATAGCGTCACGCCTGTTTCCCGGTGGGGTAGGCAGAGACAACGGATCTCCACGTGCCACGATCCTGACACACCTCTGCCGCCTCTTCCACTCCCATAATGTTCTTCATGCATGCTCGTCGGTTACGGGTACTAAGCACTTGCCCCTTTTTGAGCACATGCCCGATCTGGTCCAGGTACGTGCGTCTAGGGCGACCCTTCCCGACTCTTCCACTCACATTTGCTTCATAAATTTCTTTCGTTAGTCTCCTATCATCCATTCTTCCAACATGACCGAACCACCGAAGCATCCCTTTCTCAATCCTTGTCACTATATCTTCTTTCAACCCACAGCGCTCTCGCACTACACTATTTCTCAATCTATCTTTCATTGTAACTCCGCACATACTCCTCAACGCGCGCATTTCCACAGCATTAATCCTGCTTTCATGCTTCGTCTGCCATGCCCAACTTTCACTCCCGTACATAAGTGTAGGGGCCAGCACTCCACCATGGACAGCCAAACATGCCCTAGTTGACATGCTTTGGCTGCTCATAATAGCGTGCAACGCCCCATTCACTTGGTTGCCAGCTTTCACTCTCTTTTCTACATCTCCTTCACATTTTCCATTACGCGTGAACATATTCCCCAGATATACGAATTCGTTCACTTGCTCCAGTTTCTCATTCCCAATCCTGACATCGCATTCGGACACTATTTCATTCCTCTCCAGTACCATAACTTTCGTCTTGTTTACATTCACTTTCATTCCCTTCCTTTTAAATGCTTCAACCATAACAGTTACCATGTCCTGCAACTCGCCCACCGACGATGCAAGTATCACTTGATCGTCGGCGTACAAGAGGCATTTCACAACTAACTCATCCATTCTTAATCCACAATCATATTCTTTCAGATCAGCCAAGCAGCTGTCCATGAATAGATTGAACAGCCAGGGTGACGCCACACACCCCTGTCTGACCCCTCTAGAGATGTCAAACCAGTCGGTGTATGCCCCGTTTATCCTGACGCAAGCCCTAGAACCCTCATAGAGAGATTTCAGCGCTTGCACCAAGTGACTGTCCACTCCATACTCGGACAACACTGCCCACAACTCATTCCTCATCACTTTGTCATAGGCCTTCTCCAAATCTACGAACGCGCAAAAGACCTTTTGGTTTTTCGCCAGATATTTTTCGGCTATGCACCGTAGGGAAAAGACCTGATCCGTGCATCCCATACCCTTCCTAAATCCCGCTTGTACATCCCAGATCTTTTCTTCCGTAATTTTCAACACCCTTTCAATCAGTACTTTTGCGTACAGTTTGCCGACAATGCTGAGAAGGCTTATGCCCCGGTAGTTTTTGCATTCCTGCTGCGAACCTTTTCCTTTATACAGCGGGACGATCACAGCTTTGCACCAATCATCTGGTACTCGGCCGTGTCGCCAGCACATATTAAAGAGCCGGTGCAACAGGTCTGCAACCACCCAACCACCGCCCCTCAGCATTTCGACCGACACTCTATCATATCCCGCTGCTTTACCTAATTTCATGCCTTTCAATGCTTTCTGAATCTCATCCACACTAATCTCGCTATCAACATCCATACTAGACGTGTCGCTCACAGCTCCAGCTTCAGGCTGTGTCTCCACACCTTCAGGTTCAAAAAGTCTTTCAAAATAATCCTTCCATCGTTCTAAAATTTTCTTTTCATCCTTTAATACACATCCCTCATTGTCCCTGATATCCGTCATTTTACATGTCTCTGATTTCTTCCGGACTGTTTTTACCATTTTCCAAAACAGTTTTATATTAGACCGGAAGTTGTCAGAGAATCTCCTGTCATTCTTTTCTTTCTCTTTGCTTTTACTTCTTTCAACACATTCTTTCACTTTCATTTTAGCCTCAACATACCTTTGTTTTCGTACCTCTACTACATTATTTCCTGCGTTCACTCTTCTGTCAGCCTTACTCGCTAACAGATCAAGCCATGCTTTCTTCTTCTCATCCACTACACGTTTTACATCATCATTCCACCAAGATTTATTGGATTTCCTTCCATTCTTTCTCTTTGCAACGCCACATATCTCAGTAGCTGTCTCGATCATTCCACTTTTCATTTTCTCCCATACATATTCCATTTCATACTCAACGTTTCTACAGAAATCTTCACTCAACCTTTCGCTCAATTTTTTGTGATATTCACCTTCAACATCCGTATCCTGTAATCTTTCTACTTTTATTCTTTCTAGCGCCGTTGTTTCCACATGGTTTCGGTGTCGCCAACGCTTGAACAGACCCCTGATTCGGCATACCACCAGGAAGTGGTCTGTTCCAACATTGGCTCCACGATGAACCCTTGTGTCTACAACATTGCCTCTTAATCTTTCGTCAACTATCACAAAATCTATCATACTTCTTTCTTCCTGTCTCTGCCAAGTATACATATGAATCTTTTTGTGGGCAAACATAGTGTTTGTCACAAAAAGATTCTTTTCCAGGCACACCTCGAGCAAACTAACACCATTCTCGTTTTTTCTTTCGTCACCAAACTTTCCAAGTACAGACTCATAGCCATCCCTTTTCACGCCAACCCATCCATTAAAGTCTCCCATCAATAACACTCTCTCATTCCCCTCACATGCATCAAGTATTTCTCTCACACTCTCCCAGAACTCCTCGCGGTCCTTGATGGGCTTGGACATGTCCGGGGCATACACCACCAATACGTACAAGCGGACCAAACCCACCTTCAGTCGGACCCATAGGAGTCTTGGGCTCACACACTCGTAATCAATCATGCATTGAGCCATTCGTTCAGAGAGGACAACTCCTACACCTTGGCAAGCCCTTTCATTCTGTGGTATACCAGACCACAGGGCTGTAAAAGTATCGTGCGTGGACCTGTCCACCCCCTTCCTCTTGGTCTCGCTCACAGCCAGCACATCAATCTGCCTCGCATTCATCATCTCATACACTTCATCCTCCTTATCTTTCATTCCTCCACAAACATTCAATGTGGCAAAGCGGCTTTCCGTTGCCCACTTTCCGCCCTCTCGTGAAACGCGACGTGACGAGTGGCGAGCTGCATCGCCGTCATTTTTAGGATTTAAGATGTTTACTTCCATTTTTCGTCCCACGAGTAGCTAGGGAAGTAAACTGTCGACCCTGGCAGAGCCCCGCTTGCCAGGGTAAGGCTATATTAGAGCCTGGGGGCACCAAACCCCAGGATTTTATTTGGCACGCTCGAGACTAGACTCGCCTCTAGCCACGCATCCTTCGGCACGGCAACCTTGGATTGGCGTAAAAGGGGCAGGTACGGGAAGTGGAAATGAGACGGGATAGTAGCGGACTAGGTGTGGGTAAAAGGAAGAAAGGATGCTATTGTCACGGAGAGGTACTGGGAGTGTGACAATAGTAGCTGGAGGTGTCCGGGGCCGCAACCCGTATCCACCCACTCGGTTACTGGACAAGCAACCGGCGGAATGAACCCTCTGAACCCATCCTATCCTGTCTATCCTGTGTCCCGTTTAAATGTGCTTGTACTAAGTTTCATCAAATTCGGATGATCGGTTTAAGAGTTATGGAGGAACATAAATACATACATAGATACAGAAAATATTTCTAAAAAATCTGTTAAGTGCGAGTTTTACTCGCGCACGGCGGTTTCCGTATCTATCCGCTATAATAATTATCTGTTATCTGTTATACTGTTATAAAAAGAATCGTGTCTGTATGTTTGTAAGTCAACGCCAGCCTCGGTAGCTCGACGGTGGGTCGACGTCCCATCGTGAAATTAAGCACACCTGGCGCTGTCGCCCTGCGGTGGATGTAAGCCACCTCGGTGGTTCGGTGCGACGCACGACGTTCGATCGTCGATGTTAAGCACACTTTTTTATAAAAACCATATTGATGGCTGAGCTAAGCACACGTGGGCGCGGTCAGTACTTGGATAGGTGACCGCTCAACCGTTGGAGGCTGACCGTGGTTAGGATTCCACATAAAACTGTAGGTCCCTTCCCTTTTAATCACCGCCGGGTACCACCGTACTGCATGTAAGATGGCCGCATAGCAACCTCGGTTGTGTTCTCCTCTGGTCCAGTATAGGCAGCAATCCAGGGAAATCTCTGGTAATGCACCTACCTTCTCGGAGGTGATATTGGCTGGTCGGAGCATGTGCTTTGGCCCTTCTGACTCAGCCACCCATACCGGATTACATAAAAAATCGCCTATTTAGTTTCAGTATCATACATAGAGTCTACAAATGCAAGACCATCCCTTACAGATTTATTATTATTATATTGATATTGATTAACGCGAGTGGAGCCCCCGCCACAGTAATTGGTCTCCTATAAACTTGGTCGAAATGTTAAAGAGAGCCGAGCTCAAAGGATATCATCAAGCTCTTGAGGAAACTGAATTTTCTCCCAACAAACAAAACCCAGTGCTAAGCCTTTCATTTCTAATGCTAAATCGAGTCTTCTCTGACGGATCAGGCAATTCTCTATTTAAGGTTTCGCATTCGAAATCGTTGGATTTACAAACCCTTAGTCGATTCAACCAGGGGCTTAGCCTGCTGAAGATGTTTCTGTTTTAATACTACATAAGGTGCAAAGGCGGACTTATCCCTTACAGATATTTCTTGCAGTCAACCTTTGGATGTTTGAGATTCGGTTAATATAGTGGAATGTAAGTAGGTTGTAGCAATAGAGTTTAACGTGAGAATTGAAGATAAAATAAAAATAAGAATTAATAAGGGATATGACTCCCTTCTTATATTACTAGGTGGTAGGGTTTAACCCGCCCGGGTTGATACCACCGCACTGAATGAAAGGTCGGTCGAAACGGCTATGTAAATAGTTTGTGTTTTCCGTTCAGTTCAGTGTAGCCGGCACGACCGAAGGGAAGGCTGACGTGGCACCAAGTTCACCCGGTGTTATGGGCTGACATCACGGATGTTGTAGGTGATTTAGCCAACCGTGTCAGTTTACATAAAAAAAATATAATAATAATAATATACTTAAGTATATGCTACTTAAATAAATAGCCATACTTGTTAGTACTAGTATATAAATACTCAATATATTAAATCAAATATACAATATTATAATTCTTTTTTAAGATAGTTTACTTTTAATATAAATTGTTCTTATAATATCTAATATTAATAATGTGTTTAAATTTATACATAAGCTATGTCCAGAACTCTACAGGGTGTTCGGCACATCGACTCACAAAATTTTTTTTTAGGTAAGTGGGGTTATTTGCAACGTTTTGACCCATAATACCTTTTGTCAGATGTCACGTGGTATGGAGATAAGTTTTTTTTCTTTATTTAAAAAAAACTGACAGCAATTGATAGCTTCATTTTCTTTTAAAAAGTTCGCTAGATTACACCATTTCTAACGGTATACCACATGTCATAAATAATTTAACATTAACAACGGAGACTTGAACTAAGTGCCCGCGCGACCGGTACATGTTCTAAATTTGAAAATGCTCCCGAAAACGCTCTCAATACGGGAAGCGACCACCGATTAGTGCACGCGTTGTCGTTCTGTTCTGTCTCTGTCTGTCTGACTTGACCGCTTTTTAGGTTTCCGTATCCTGTACGGAAGCCTTACTAAGCCTACGCCGTCTGTCTGTCCTACTGCTGTATCTTTATAACCGTAATAGGTAGCCGGTTGAAATTTTCACAAAATACATGTGTTATTATGGTGGGTATAACGACAAATAATAAAATACAGAAAACGTAAAAAATTAAGGAGGGTCCCCATACAAGAAACGTCTTTTTTTTTCAAAGTTGTTTTTTTTTCTGGTGCGGAAACCTAGTTGCGCGTGTGCGACTCGCACTTGGCCGGTTGTTTTAATGCATCCTTCTGAAACGGAGGCTATCATGACAATATTCAACCCTTATGTGTGGTTAAATGTATGTAAGTTAACACTATGCCAACAACATCAATTTACCAACCCAGGCTAACCGCAAACACGGCCGTTTCATTACTTACGAGATGAGGACGATTTTCTTATTTATTGACCGTCGATCCATCAAGGGCGAGGCCTGAGGTGGATGGCCTATCTAGAAATCAATTTATTTCGCTTGTGCACTACAGAGTGCTTATAGAGATATAGGTTGTCCCAAAAAAAAGTGAATATGAGAAAAGGATGATTTATTGACGAATTTTTGTTACCCAATTTATTATATTTTTGTCAGCCTCGATAGCTCAGTGACAGCTGACTGTCGCTATTGATTGTTAAGCAACGCTGGGCCGGTCAGTACTTGGATGAGTGACCGCTCGACTGTTGGAGGCTGACCGTGGTTCGGATTCCACGTAAAACTGTAGGTCCCTTCCCTTCTTACCTTACTAGGTGGTAGGGTTCAACCCGCCCGGGTTGGTACCACCGCACTGAATAAAACGTCGGTCGAAACGACTATGTAAATAGTTTGTGTTTTCCGTTCAGTTCAGTGTAGCCGGCACGACCGAAGGGAAGCACTGATGTGGCACCAAGTTCACCCGGTGTTACGGGCTGACATCACGGTTGTTGTAGGTGATGTAGCCAACCGTGTCAGTTTCCATAAAAAAAACCCCGACTGCGCGAAGCAAAAGGGGGGTAATGTTTTTTTTTACTTATTCTAATTATTATACACAATATTATCGAAAGCTCAAGGCTCGATAAAGAAAAATATATATATCGAAAACTAATCAAACTTCTTAATATGTTTAACCTTTAAAGCACAGACGTGTCGTTGGGTCATTGAGCCTATTTTATCGGTACTCCCTATGGCCGCTGCTCTGACGAACTTGCTTCCCTTATCCCTCCTCCTTCTGTTCGTTTTCACCAAACCCGCTATACTCTCGCGTAACACCCCTTTGGAGTCGACAGAAGAGTTCTTCGAACTGCACGATTCTATAAATCGTTCTTGTGCCGCACTGCAAAGGTGTGGAACGAACTCCCAAGGAATATTTTTACCCACTCCTACAATCCACGGATCTTCAAATCGCGGTAGCCTTTCCCCAGCGACATTAGTCCACCACGAAGTGGACGGACTGGCACCCCCTCGGCGGTGAAATTGGCTGCGCCTGATGCTTCGACCTCAGCCAGAGCCATCCAGTTCGGAAGCAATAAAAAAATGTCACGATTTCAACTCATAAAACTCATAAAACCTAACCTAACCTAACCTCACCTAACCTAATCTAATAGCTCATACCTCATAACTCAACCTCAGAGCTCATTAACCGACTTCATTTTACATATATTTAACAACCTGTATGTATGTTTCTCAGACGGTAGTCCACAAAATAGTTCTTAAACATTTCGAGGTTAAAGTTCACAATTTGTCTGCTCTCGCCGCGCGAAGGGTTGAAGGTCCCCGCGGGAAAATTATTTTCAAACTTAGAACTCTATTCAGAATGTGAATGGAGAAAATGGGCTTGTGTTTATTTGCTAGGTTTTTTTATGGAAACTGACACGGTTGGCTACATCACCTACAACATCCGTGATGTCAGCCCATAACACCGGGTGAACTAGGTGCCATGTCAGTGCTTCCCTTATTTTCATGTCGGCTACACTGAACTGAACGGAAAACACGAACTATTTGCATAGCCGTTTCGACAGACGGCTCATTCAGTGCGGTGGTAACAAACCCGGGCGGGATGAACCCTACCACCAAGTAAGGTAAGAAGGGAAGGGACCTACTAGGTAGCTAGAAAATTCTTTATTGCTACGAAGATATCAAGTACGTCGACGGAAAGCAGTGGTTCCGTACCGCTGAAGACCGGCAGGACTGGAGGAAAATTGGAGAGGCGTGTATCCAGCAGTGGACGCATTCAAGAGAGTAGGTAGGTATAACGAATTTATGTGAACACAGCTCGGCCATCCGCCTCGCCTTTAGTAATTTTTTATTTGCGCTTGAATCAGATTTGCTATTAAACTGACTTTCAAAGGAACGGAGCCGCAACAATAGCAAGAAAAAAATTAAACCTCTTCTCTTAACTAATTTTAAAATGTACGGATTAACTGTGGATGTGACTTACATAAGTCGACGTTTCGCCCGCTACGTCACGGGCTTCATCAGGAACCAATGACATCAAACTGTCAATCCGAAAATTTTATAATTTGGTACAATGAATAACAGTGAAAACTTAAAAACTCTTAATTGAAGTCCACATAATATGTGGACTTTTTGAATGGAGAGTTTTTAATTTTTCACATGATGTTATCAAAACACTAAACACATTAGAATAATAACCTTGGACGATGATGATGGTTATGTTCATGATGATGATGTTGATAATGATGATGATAATGAGGTTGATATAGATTATTCTGACAATCAAGTTGATGTTGATAATGATGATGTTAAAGATGATGATAATGAGGTTCATGTAGACCATTCTGACAATCAAAAATAAAAAATCAAATCAAAATTCATTTATTAATAAGAACATATACAAACACAAACGTGAAAAGACGTAAGCATTGCATTTTGTTACAATTTCTGCTTCCACGCTAGTCCTGGGACTGTGATGTGTGAGACAGAGTTTACCCAGGCATTAGTTCATAAACAGAATAATAATAATAATCATCTTTTCAGTTACACATAAGTATAACTGAAAAGCTTAATCTCTTAACATAAAGTTTATGTTTTTTAATAATAAAATAGTTTATTCAATTCAAATTAACATAGTTATAAAATAATTAACTAATCTAAAAATTATATAAACTAACTTAGGAAATAAACTAACTTAAAAAATAGATTTCATTTTGTGCTTTTGTCCCCGGGATTGTGCCGAGGATGCCAGCCGCGTTACCCCTCTGAATTGCCAGGCTTATCCTTTGGCGGAAGAAGGTGAGGCAAGAGGGGTGACCTATGGCAGCAGACATCCTCGACCCTATCTCGTGGACAAAAGCTATCGCCTCCTCAGACCAGGAGCCGAAGGTTTCGACCGCGAAAACCACAAACCAATAATTCAGGCTGATGTTTTCATATTTTTTGTGCTTTCTTTTGGCTGCAGCCTCCGCAGCCGAACCCGGCTTCATGGCCCTAGATAGGGCGAGGTTGCTGGCACAGATGGTATCGACGCATGTTGCGTCCCAGACTAGCGCCCTTCCGTTCTTCCATGGGACAATCGTCATGCCGTCGGGGCGCTTTCCATCATCACGGCATAGGCCTGGTGGTTCTAGGATACTCGGAAAATCAATTGACACCTCTTTTGAGGATATCATTTTTATGTTGATGATTCTGATAATGAAGTTGATGTCGAGAATGATGCTGAAAAGATGATGATGATATTGATGTAGATGATTCTGATAATGATGTTGACGTTGATGATGATTTTTAACCGACTTCAAAAAAGGAGGAGGTTCTATGTTCGGCTGTATGTATTTTTTTTTATGTATGTTCAGCAATATCTTCCCCAATTGTGAACCGATTTCGATGATTCTTTTTGTGTTCGGTTCAGTCTAGCTCCAAGGTGGTCCCATTTTTTTTTTTGTCAAGATCGGATTGGAAAGCGAGGCGGAATCGCGAGGCCGAAGGCCGAGCGATCCCGCCGAGTACATTAATATCAAATAAAAATTACTAAAAAAACTGTGAAATAAAAAACTATTTAAAAAAATATAAAAACCGCCTTCAAAAATGTATGAAATAAAAAAATAAAAATCGAACCCTAGAGTTGAAGGCGGTGGTGCTAAAGCAAGCAAAAATAACCGGCCGCCTTCAACTCTAGGGTTCGATTTTTATTTTTTTATTTCATACATTTTTGAAGGCGGTTTTTATATATTTTTAAATAGTTTTTTTGATGTAGATGATTCTGATAATGACGTTGATACTCATGAAGATGATAATAAGAGTATGCGCTATATGTTTTCAGTTGAAGCCACGAACGTCACTAAGAAGGGGCCCGCGAGCGAGGAGGATGAGGGCAAGCCTAAACGTCGTATCATCAGTGAGTGCATACTTTTATTAATACCTTCGCTTTTAATTCAGCTTTCAAAATAAACGTGTAATAAAAACGGAATTCAATTCGTACAGAATTTCGTTTTATATAAAAAAGCCAAATTGAAATAATTTAATCATTGTCTTTTTCGCCAATAGGACGTAACATAAGCGTTTAAATTTAATAATTTATATATATATTTTTTTTAATTAAGACCAAAATATTATTTATTATTTTTTTATTTCTTTGTAGGACTTTTTGTCGTAGATTTTAATAATTGTAATTTTAGTTTCAAATAGTTTTATATGAATTATTACATTTTAGTTAATATACCAAACTTAAAACTATATTCATACATAACATAATTTACATTACACTAGGTTATCAAATCGAAAATATATAACAAATTACAAAACCGAAATTTTGTAAACAAAAACTAAAAAAATATCTGAAACATTAAACACACGAAAGAGCAATAACTTAAAGCAAACAAAACTATTTACAATTATTAGCAAAAGGTTAATGTAATGCGCTCTTTACATTTTGTATGGCTCGATAAATGCTAGACCAATCGTTCAGTAAGTACCTCAACTACATGTACTTCAGTGAGGACTGGCGTGTGTCCTCCCGGTTATGACGTACGGGTGTGAAACGTAGACTCTGACGGTCGGTGTTGTCCAAAGATTGAAAGTTGCCCTGAGAGCAATGGAGCGAGCCATGCTGGGAATATCGCTACGTGATATGGTGCGTAACGAGGCAATCCGCCGACGCACCAAAGTAGTCGATATTGGACACCGGGTGGCTAAGCTCAAGTGGCAGTGGGCTGGGCAGGTTAGCCGAAGAGACGGATGACCGTTGGAGTAACTGTGTGCTACACTGGCGGCCGTGGACAGGAAAACGGAGTTTGGGAAGACCACCCGCCAGGTGGGACGACGACATGAAGTACGTCGGCGGAAAGCAGTGGTTCCGTACCGCTGAAGGCCGGGAGGACTGGAGGTAAATTGGAGAGGCGTATGTCCAGCAGTGGTCGCATACACGCTGACTGACTTAGGACTGGGGTGAGAGATCCAATCGAGTGGTAAATAGCTGGGATTTTCAACGCTTCAGACCCAGTTGCTTTCCACAATGATTGATGTTGAGAAATACAGCTAACGCCGTAGAATATATTCTTTTGATTGGAAGAAGGATTACCACACTTTTACACATTTACTTCTATTTGTCAGCCTCGGTAGCTCAGTGGTGCGGTCGGTCGACTGTTGTTAAGCAACCCTGAGCGCGGTCAGTGCTTGGATGGGTGACCGCTCGACCGTTAGAGGCTGACCGTGGTTCGGATTCCACGTTAAACTGTAGGTCCCTCCCTTCCCTTCTTACCTTACTAGGTGTTAGGGTTTATCCTGCCCGGGTTGATACCACCGCACTGAATGACACGTCGTCGGTCGAAACGGCTATGTAAATAGTTCGTGTTTTCCGTCCAGTTCAGTGCCGACATGAAATGAAGGGAAGCACTGACATGGCACCTAGTTCACCCGGCTTTATGGGCTGACATCACGGATGTTGTAGGTAATGTAGCCAACCGTGTCAGTTTCCATAAAAAAAAACACATGCATACTTAGTATTACTTTTTTTTTTATTCGTTTATTTTTAGGGCTTTTAACAATAATTTGTTAATGTCAGCCCCATACCATAGTACTCATCTTCTCCATCCCTTAGGGCCCAGAGTCCCACTTAGTACACATAATATTTTATGTTTATATGTTAGTACTAAGCACGTACTCGCTTTATATATATTTTTAATTAGAAAAATGCAAATCGAAAATCATTGGAAATAATACATCCCGACCAGGATTCGAACCTGGGTCTCTGGCTTGAGCTGCCAAAGCGATAACCAACCACCAAACAATTGTGGTTGCGTAAACCATTTGCAACAATACGCAACAATACATAACCAGCCAGAGACCCAGGTTCGAATCCTGGTCGGGATGTATTTTTTCCAATGATTTTCGATTTGCATTTTTCTAATTAAAAATATATATAAAGTTAGTACTTAGTACACATGAGCATATTTTTGGGAAATTTTCCTACAATCCACGAATCTTCAAAATCGCGGGTTAATAATCTTTCCCCATTGACATTAGTCCGCCTTCAAACCGGTCTGGCACCTCCTCGGGGGCGAAATTGGCTGCGCCTGAGGCTTCAACCTCACAGACACATAGTTAGGAAGGAATGAAAAACAGACTAAAGTTTTAAGATACAAAGTGATAAAAAAAATATTTTTGAATTCCTCATATTATAGAGGTGGGTGGTTCTACATCCAAAACTGAATTTGTTCTGCAACTTTTTGGAACGAAGTACCATAGCTCACGTTACACTCCAGACACTTGGCGAATGAAAGCTAGGCCGAAATAAAAAGTGTAAGACTTCGACCGTCACGACACTTGTGCTGTAGTATGTGTGTTTACATGCGTTATGTCTATGTATAGGTATATTACTGCAGTATAGACGACATTTACCGTGTGGGGCCGGTACTTTAAATAAAAGAATCACACTGCATCTCTCCCCGTGTATGTGGTGTATGTTGTAAAAGGCGACTAAGGGATATGACTCCCTTCTTATATTACTAGGTGGTAGGGTTTAAACCGCTCGGGTTGCTACCACCGCACTGAATGAAAGGTCGATCGAAACGGCTATGTAAATAGTTTGTGTTTTCCGTCCAGTTCAGTGTAGCCGGCACGACCGAAGGGAAGCACTGACGTAGCGCCTAGTTCACCCGGTGTTATGAGCTGACATCACGGATGTTGTAGGTGATGTAGACAGCGGTGACAGTTTCCATTAAAAAAAAGTTTTCATATAACGAAGATATTTCCTGGGATAAGTCCGCCTTTGCACCGCATGAAATTGTTAACACTGTATGCAATCTTCATGAATTGTTTTTCTAGCAATAAATAATGTATATCAAGCGATCTATCGAAATTGCCAATTTAATATAAAAACAGCTCTACGCGAATGACTTGTTGATGTTTACATAAAATTGAAAAAGTAAATTTGAAAAATTCGCATCTCAAAATCAGAACGTTAAGGAAAATTATTTTTTTATTGCTTTTCTCGGAAAACTGTATGCATTACTAGGGAGAATTTAACCAGTAGGTCGCTTAAAAATATATTTAAAACTCTATAAAATATAAATATCTGTCTATAAAATATGTACAACGTGTCCCAAAACTCAACGTCAACCGGGAACCAGCGAGTGGCCAGTTTATGACTACCCAGGGAAAAATAAGAAAAAAAATCGGAGTCATTTGTTTTTTATGATATGAGCATTTTTTTTTTATTTTACTTAATATTTTTTGAGATAAAACTATGGTCATTTTCGTTTTATTTGGGATACTCATCAATAGCAAAGTTATTTAGGCTACCAATAAAAAAATTTAACAATTATATTTGCAAATTTGTAGTCGTAGTACCTAAAAATTTTATACGAAAAGTTTTAAAAAAATGCTCATATCATAAAAAAAAAACTCCGATTTTTTTTTTCTTTTTTTTCCCCTGGGTAGTCATAAACCTGGCCTACTCCCTGGTTTCCGCTTGACGTTGAGTTTTGGGACACGTTGTAGATAAGTTATTATTTTTAAATATATTACTCACAAATGTGCCTCAATAATCAATAATCAACTTTAATTACAATTACTCATAAAGTTACCTTAATAACACTTTAAGAACTCATCAAAAAAAAATATGCTTTACTTAGTACCTACATTTTTTTTTGGGTTTTACCCAATTTCAAATATGCGACTCAGAAGACGAGAAAGGCAAATGTGTTACGTAAACTCTAAAAGATTTAAACACTAAGTGTGGTGTAAATCTTTATTAGACAAAGAAAAATTAAATTAAACAGAAATGTAACAACTTAAATTAAATAAAAATATTCCTGCATCCTCGGGACATCATTCATTGTCCCGAGGACAGCCGCCGCGTTCCCGCGCTGGATGGCGAGGCTGATGTTTTGTGTGAGGAGCGCTTTGGCACTAAATTATTATATATATTTAAAAATTATATTATCTGACGATGCCTAATTAAAACTAGAGATATTATGTAAAATATGTGTTTTTTTAATTTATTATGTACGAATTATTATAAAAATATATATAAAACTATTTCATTCATAAATAATTATTATGAAATATAATAAAAATTTGAAACAAATTTTCCTTAAGTGCATAGATATCGGAGCCTGTCCGAAATCAATTTGGACGTGTGGCAAGCCTAGCTAGAAGTCTAAGCGGCCGGTCTGACATCTGAGTAGGGTTACGGGTTTCTTATAACGCCAACTTTCCGAAGTTTCTTGCTAAATACAACGTTATAGACAGTTTATAAGAAGTTTATATTATATATCTACTAGCTTTTGCCCGCGGCTTCGCTCGCGTGAAATTCGTATTTATAAAGAAGAAAATATGAGTAAACCCGCTACCGTACCTTTATTTTAGCGCGCGGAACAATTCGGTTTGTATGAAAGCGACATCTTAGCGTAACCGGAACTGAATTTTTAACCGACTTCAAAAAAAGGAGGAGGTTCTCAATTCGACTGTATGTTTTTTTTCATATTTGTTTCCTCAGAACTTTCGACTCGGTGAACCGATTTTGATGATTCTTTTGTTATTAGCTGGTGCTTCCCTTGTGGTCCCATTTCAATTTGGCCTCGCGATTCCGCCGAGTACATTAATAGCAAAAAATAAATAAAAAAAACTGTGAAATAAAAAACTATTTAAAAAAATATAAAAACCGCCTTCAAAAATGCATGAAACAAAAAAAATCTAACCCTAGAGTTGGAGGCGGTGCTAAAAGCAAAAATGATGCATGAAAGAAAAAATGAGTGGATGATATCCTTTGTGATTTGTGTAGCCTTCTTTAGCACCGCATTCAACTCTAGAGTTGGATTTTTTTTTATTTCATGGTTTTTGAAGGCGGTTTTAGATTTTTTTAAATAGTTTTACTATTATATCCTATGTCACGTATAGTTAAATGTGCTTGTACTAAGTTTCGTCGAATTCGGATGATCGGTTTAAGAGTTATGGAGGAATATACTCGTACATACATACAGAAAATATAAAAAAAAATCATCAATTTAGTTTTAGTATCATACATAGAGTCTAAAAAGTCTCTCATAAAAAAAAGTAACTTACTCCATGACCATCCCTTACAGATTTATTATTAGTAGTATTGATATATCTACGGGCGATAAAGAAAAAATAATGATGCGGAATACGAAATCGGACTTTCGTAATGTTTATTGGGATTCTGTAGCAAGCAGTGCTAGCAAGGATCCTTATGTGAAATTGGTCAGGTTTTTTTTTATTTTTTTTTTTTTATGGAAACTGACACGTTTGTCTAAATCACCTACAACTTGATGTCAGCTCATAACACGTTGGTGAACTTGGTGCCATGTCAGTTCTTCATTTCACGTGCCTTCATTTGATGTCGGCTACACTGAGCTGGACGGAAAACACGAACTATTTACATAGCCGTTTCGACCGATGTCTCATTCAGTGCGGTAATACCAACCCGGGCGGGATAAACCCTACCACCTAATAAGGTAAAAGAAGGGAAGGGACCTACAGTTTTACGTGAAATCCGAACCACGGACAGCCTCTAACAGTCGAGCGGGACTGACCTTGCGGGAGTCCTTTCGTCCTTCGTCCCACACACCGTTTTCCTGTCTATGGCCGCGGTGGTATAAGACGCGATTACCCAGCGATAGTCTATAGATACAGGGTGGCCCAGTTATAGTGGTCCAAATTTTTTTTTTTAGATGGAGGACATAATGTTGACTCATTTAAAAAAAACATTAGTTCCGCGAAAACCAATAGTTTAGAAGTTATGATTTTTTTAAACTTTTTTTGAAATTTCTCTATTTTAGTCACATAAACCGCTCTAGTTGGATTTCTATTCCACAAAATCGAATAAAATTTGGTATGGAAGTAGAGGAGATATGTAGCTAGTACGTAATGAATAGTTTTTAGCTTTACTCCTAGACTGTACTGTTGCTATAGCCCTTTCATTGATTTTTTTTTTTTCATTTTACATTAAAAGTGATTAATTTTTTTAAAAATCACTGTGAAAAAAAAGTACTATCGGAGATTTGCCTATGCCCTTAAAAACTACCTATACATATCAAAATTCTCCAGACCAAAAATTGTAGTGATGTTACAATTTTAACATATTCAAAATTAACATCATTTTACATAGTAACTACAAATAAAAAGTGACCATTACTTTAATTTTTAAAATCTTAATTTATTGTAAATGGATCTAAGATCCATTTACAATAAATAAATCAATTAGTTTGTATGAAAACCTGAAAGTGAAACTAAGTCAATATTCCATATTATAATAATTTATTGCCTGTCGTAAATGCTACTAAGAGATAAGGACAAGATGCCGTGCTAAAGGGCGACAGGTCAGCTACTTCTCACCTTGGAACACTCCAGGATGCAAAGAAAGCGCGCCTAATTTACGCGTGCCCTTTCGTAATACTAATAAAAATAACAGAGACAGAACTAGAACAAAACATAATTAATGTTGAACGCCCGAACGTCTGAAACACATGTGGCGGGTCTCAGAGTAATGAATGACAGAGAAAGAACAAGTTTGTATAGCGCTGTCCTTCGGAAAGCCCTACAGACAGGGATTATTTAGTGTTTTATGGATGCACTGTTGCTATATAAATAAGGTTTAATATTTTATTGTATATTTTTCTGTAATTTCGACTTTTTGACTTTTTCATCATGCTCTAGTAAGTGTTTAAAATCCGGCTTGCGATCGCAGCGGGCAGGTAGTTGGAAGTGGGAAGCGTGCGAAAGGGGGAGGAAGGGGGGGGGGGGGGGGGGGGCGCAAATATGGACTCTCCAGATGTAATGAGACCGCGTTGCGTGTTGTAGGTATACGTCATAGTGTGCACATCTTGTAGGTTAGGTACAACAGTGTGCCGTGTGCGTAAAAAACAAAAAGTTTACGTTTAGTAAAGCCTGACCAGGAATATATGAGAGCTGTCAAGATGGAGCCACTTTTTAGATTTATATAGCAACATTCAGTATAGTACGCACATATTGAATTGGCCGATGTTTTTATTAAAAATGTACTTTTGCACTGAAATACACAATAAAATATACAAAATGTATTTTAATTTAATGCATCTTTTATATATATTTTGATGTCTATGTAGAAAGAACTAGCCTTGACATTTACATGTTCACAACATTTTTTCCATGTATCTGCAGATATGTCCTGAAGTAAAGTGTACAAATTATTAAAAAAAATATTAATCGACCTTGCTGAAACACTTAAACTTTTTAATAAAAATTCTAGTTCAGAAAAACTTAACCTAAGCTATTTTTATTCGAACGTTTCGTATTTCTGTAAAGTCAAAAAGTGTTTTTTGTTCAGAACGAATAATATTTACGTCCCTCTTTTGTTTGCTATTCGGTAAATAGATGCTAGAGATACACCTAGATAGAACAAAAAATAATTACCTATTTGTACATTACGGCGGCCAATTCATGACAATCTCACTACAATGACATAATGTTTCACCTAAATGTCAGTTCAGAAGCAATTTTGACATTGACAACAGATTATCAAGCATCAAACATAATTGTGGCCAGTGTAAGAAATTAGTTCCAACGAAATTCCGCAATATGGCGGCCCCTCATATATTCCTGGTCAGGCGATACAAAGAAATTTAATAAGTCATATTAAAAATTTTATGGTACAAAGTGTATCCAATTGTCAAAGTAATTTAGTGGGAAAAACAGTAGTCAGATCAGACTCTTAATCAAAATGATGGTCAGCTAAATCATCTTTAACAGTGTAATAACTCTTTTCAATTAACATTAGTTTAATTCGTCGTTTAAAATTATTATTATCTAACTGTTTCAAGACAGTATTTGCCTCCTACCTCTACTACAAATTGAGCATTAACCGAACATACTAAGAACAACTTTCCTATATTACCATAATAACGTTTTAGCGTCGTCGTGAAATGCAAGAGCGCACGCTATTTATAGCAAGAAAAAGCAAATATGTTTTCCAAGGCCAGCGAGCCGTGTGTGATGCTTTTTAACCAACCACGCACTTTCTATCGTCCGTTATCTCAGTAATTAATGTAAGGCATGTCTTCGCGTCTTGGCGTGACCGTGTCTATCGATGCGTTTTGCTGAAAGAGGTGACAATTATAGAAGTGCCGCAAGTTGAGCAGGTTAAAAGTCATCAGTAGACGTTGGCTGGAGGTGATTCGGATTCCACGTAAAACTGTAGGTCCCTTCCCTTCTTACCTTACTGGGTGGTAGCACCACCGCACTGAATGACAAAAAACAAATTGTGAGCATCTGCTAAGTGAATACCAAAAACAGAAAGGTGACCTCAAATTTCAACCAAAAAACACAAAAAAAAATTAATTCATCCTAAATATGGAAAACTATTTAACCAGAACTGTACAACAAAATATTAAAGTGAGAAACAAAATAAAATCAATACTAACAAAAAAATTTGGAAGGTACGGTCATGGTGTAAGTTACTTTATTTTATGAGATGCACAGTTTGTAGACTCTATGTATGATACTAAAACTAAATTGATGATTTTTAGAACTATTTTCTGTATGTATGTATGTTCCTCCATAACTCTTTAGGTTAGAACCTGTGAATAGGACGGGTAGAACCTGTAAATAGCACGGGTTTGTTTCTGTAAAAAAGACGGGTTGGTGTATGTAAATAGGATGACTTTTTTTCAGTAGATAGGACGGGTTTGTGTATGTAAATAGGGCGGGATTGTGTTCGTAAATGACGGGTCTGTGTCAGTAAATAAGGCGGGGTTGTGTCTGTAACTCGCACGCACGACTGCAAATTTAACGTAGATTACGTCGAGGATTTATGGATTACATGTGCCCGCGGCTCCGCCCGCTCTCATATTTCACTTCACTGCTAACCTCATAAGCTATTTAGCGTGATAGTAAGTAGCCTATAGTTGATGGGAAGAATCAATCTATCCGTAGAATTTTGTTTTATTAAAATCGGTTCAGTGTTTCTCGAGTTATAAGCGGACAGACAGACACTCAGACAGACAGAAAGCAGACGTTGGATTTTATTATAGGTAAGGATGTTGCGAACGAGGTAAATTGTGTAGGTTCGCTTAGTCTGTTTTACAGATACTATCACAGACGTTGCTCTGTGGAACTAGCATCCCTTATTCCCTGCCACACGTCCTATCTACGCATGACTCGTCGCAGAGAGACTGAACCCCCTTTTTGTTGTTGACATTGGGCTTTTGAGAACCCATCGGTTCTCTAATTCGTTTCTTTGTCGCACCGCTAGGGTGTGCAACTGTCTTCCGGCGAGTGTGCTTCCCGAATCCTTTAACCTGGGTGTCTTCAAACGTCGTATTAAAAGGCTAGACAGCCTTGCCACAGTCCGCAAATCTGCTGGCTTGACACCTAACTGAGCGTGGTTTCGCGAGGAGAGGGGTTTTTGGCTCTTTCGACTGCACCATTGGTCTCTCGGCACAGCCACCCATGTTACTTCACATAAAAAAAAGATATATAATTGTAATGGTTTTTAGTTGCACACCACCTCTCTGAGTGTAGTTTCGTGAGGAGTTACATTTTATAGCCACCCGTTTATGCGGCCTGTCTATAAAAGATGTAATAGCAGTTCCATGCTTTTGAATTCTTTGCTAACCAGGTATAATAGGGTTATCACGTAAAATTGGAGCGCGGGTCTAGAAAAATTACATATAGCAATTAATTAATCACTGTTTGTTGAATATGATCTCTTAAGGAAAACATAATACGCCACAGAATACAAATTTCTAATTTATTGCTCCAATGCATGACCTATGTTGGAAGAATGCACGATATGAGACTAACGAAAAAAATTTACGGAGCGAATGTGATTGGAAGAGTCGGGAAGGGTCGCCCTAGACGCACGTACCTGGACCAGATCGGGCATGTGCTCGAAAAGGGTCAAGTGCGTAGTATACGTATCCGACGAGCATGCGTGAAGAACATTATGAGAGTGGAAGAGGCGGCAGAGGTGTGTCAGTATCGTGGCACGTGGAGATCCGTTGTCCTGACGCGACGCTATGTATATATCAATCCAGGGAAGTCTCCGGTATGGCACCTACCTTCTCGGAGGTGAAATTGGCTGGCCGGAGCATGCACTTTGGCCCCTCCGACTCAGCCATCCATACCGGATTACATAAAAAAAAATAAAAAAAATTATATATGCGTATGTGTATGTATCAATAATTTGGTAGTGCTGCCTCTTAAACACACCGGACGCGCTCGTTGCTTTAGATTGGTTACCTCATGACCGTTGGACCGCTGGCCGTGGTTCGCATTCCACGTAAAACTGTAGGTAAACTTCCTCATCTTACTAGATGATAGGGACCCATCCATGTTCCTACCACCGCGCTAAAGGTCGGCCGGAACTTCTGTAGAAATATTTCGCGTTTTGCGTCCAGTTCAGTGTAGCCGTCACAACAAATGGGCGGCACTGACATGGCACCTAGTTCACAATGGTGTTATGAACTGTCGTTCCGGCTGCAGCAGTTGGTGTAGCCAACCATGCCGGGCTCTATAAAACAACATTAAGGGGGGGTACTCGGCAAAACATCACATCATATTATCCTAACTATAGCCATATTTCAATAGATATAACTATAATTTATATGCTTATAGTTAGGTAAAGATTGAACGTATAATGTGTGATAGATTATTTTAATATAATCTTGTAAAATAAGTGGAAAATAAGTCTTCTCTGGAAAATAAGTGGGTGAAAAGTGGTAAAAACGTTCGGAAATGCCTTTGCTATTTTTCCCTAGCCATTTTTTACAAATGCATCTAATACGAAAAATGCTTCATTGAGCTTAGAGTTAATAATCAAATCAATCAATCAAATCAATATAATTTATTGCGTATTTGTAGTTGTATAATAACAGTGCCATATACATAAATAGGTTAATAAGTTCCTTCTACAAATTGCCCGGGTAGGCGTGCAACAGCGCCTGCCAGTCACAGCCCTCCTTCAAAAAGCTGTGCAAGCAGTATGAGTAAGATAAGAATAAATTAAAAATAATGTATTCACATTATACCTTGAATCTTTACTTAACTATAGGCATATAAATGTATTGTTAAATCACTTGTAATATGTGTATGGTTAGGGAAATACGAAGTGCTTTTGCCTAGTGCGTTTGCCCCTTAAAAAACGGAATCGTTTTTTCCTGCCTTCGCGGAATCCTCGGGTATAAATGTTGCCAAGTAAATTGAAATTTTCATTTATATGCAAATTTCTTTAATTAAGCAAGGTAATACATTTCAGGAAATAAGGTAATCACGGAGCTTAAGTAGCGTCGGTCATCGCCTAAAACGTAAACTGTCAAATGTCGTTTTATTTCTTTCACTCGTATTTTGTTTTATTTCTTTCACTGTACTATACTATTCTGGAATATAGGATACTTGCGCGACAAAGAACAAGAAAAACCGGCCAAGTGCGAGTCGAACTCGCGCACCGAGGGTTCCGTATCGCCATGTCATGGTCAGCGCCACTAACGACATCTATGGCGTGTTTATGAAATGCTTGATATTAGTTAAAATTCATGAATAGTTAATGCTTCATACTCTTTTCGTTAGATGGCGCGCATACACTTTTTAGTTTCATCTATGGGGACCCCTGAATTTTTTACTTCTTCTTATTTTTATTATTTTTTGTTATGTAAGAGATACAGCCCTAGAACAGGCAGACGGACAGACAGACAGACCGATAGACAGACAGACAGACAGGCAGACAAACAGACGGCTTAGGCTTAGTAATATGGTCCCGTACGACGGATACGGAACCCTAAAAAGAACCGTGCACGAAAAGAAACAAGAAATGCAGGATTGCGCAAAGGCGGACTTATCACTGCTAGTGATTTCTTCCAGTCTGTCTTAAGGTGATGTAAAATTAAATTTATCTTATATTTTTTATAGAGAAATAATTGTTTTTTATTGTTCACTTTCGTCATACAAAAAATTTAAAACGTTTTCATGTTAAAAAAAATATTCTTGGATTTTCTTAGCTGAATGGCACCCATTTTTGCACTCCAATAACTTTCGAACCTACTGCATACCATGTAATTCTTCATGTCACATAAAGTTGTATGATTGAAAACAGCATTTAAATCTTACGTCTCAAATTAATTTAATTTATTATACGGTCACACAATCTATACATATAATAAAATCGTAGAGGTAAGAAAGTCTGTACATTGAATGTATTCGGAAAAAAACTAACCAGGGTGGCTTAAAATGAGATACTGAACATGTTAGAACAGTTTTTAAAATTTTTGTTTGTTTGTTTGTTTGTTTGTTTGTCTGTACGCGCATCACGCAAAAACCACTGAACGGAATTAGACGAAACTTTGTATAGTGGCAGTTTATATGCCGGGTTAACATAATACGTAAAAAAAAATAACAAAAATAAAAAAAAAATTACAATTATAAACATTATTGCGCGTTTAAAATCACGTAGTCCAAAGTATATAATTATATCTTGAGAACTGGCAGCAAATACAATTTGAATAAAATATTCATTCGAAATTTAAAAATAAGTAGATACAACGAAAATGACAGTTCTTCTTTTTTATAACTTGAACACAATAGTCTATACATATCTATTCTTTCTATACATATCATAAAATCGTAAATGCAAAAATGTCTATTTGTACGCGCATCTCGCAAAAACCACTGAACGGAATTTGACGAAACTTTTTATAGTGACAGTGTATATCCCGGATGAACATAATAATTAAAAAATATAATAAAAATCACGTAATCCAAAGTAAAGGTAAAAAAACAATTTTAAATGTCATGTTGACAACGGAGAACTGTCATCTCGACGTGAGCTGGCCGGTGACAAATAAAATAAAAATAATAATTGAAAGTCGAAGTTATGTCGCTGTCATTGGTGCAATAAAATTTATATATCTGTTGCCCGCGGCTTCGCTCGCGTGAAATTCGTATTTAAAAAAAAGAAAGTAAGTAACTAAAGGCGGGCCCGAAGGCGGATCTGCGCTCACGTAAACGATATTCTTTCTCGATGAAAGTAACTAAGGGCGAGGCGGAAGGCGGAGCTGAGTTCAGGAAGAAGAAAAACATTCTTGAAGAAAGTAAGTAACTAAGGGCGAGGCCGAAGGCCGAGCTATATTCTGGAAGACCATAAACCTTCTAGAAGAAAGTAAGTAACTATGGGCGAGGCCGCAGGCCGAGCTGCGTTCAGGAAGAAGCTAAACCATCTTGTAGAAAGTAAGTAACTAAGGCGAGGCCGAAGGCCGAGCTACGTTCGGATAATTGAAAAACCATCTCGAAGAAAGCAAGTAACTAAGGGCGAGGCCGAAGGCCGAGCTGCGTTCAGGAAGAAGCTAAACCATCTTGAAGAAAGTAAGCAACTAAGGCGAGGCCGAAGGCCGAGCTACGTTCTGACAAATGATAAACCATCTCGAAGAAAGTAAGTAACTAAGGGCGAGGCCGAAGGCCGAGCTGCGTTCAGGAAGAAGCTAAACCATCTCGAATAAAGTTAATTAATATTAAGATTGAGTTAATTTAATTTAAATTTTATTATAAAGTCCACGCTTCTAACGGCAAATATACCGTGCATCCTAGAACCTCGCGGTTATTCCCGGCTGGATGGCAAGAGGCCCGATGCTATCAACTTAGTGCCATGGACTAAGGGTAGTTCTTTGATGTGGGACGCCACTTTTGTTCTCACATTGGCTCCAAGTCACGTTAGGACATCTTCAAGAGCGGCTGGCGCGGCCGAGGCTGGGGCGGAGAGCCTCAAACGCAGCAAATATAGAAATATAATTCAAGATTTCGAATTTGTTGCGTTTGCGGTTGAAACCCTCGGTCCGTGGTGCAGTGAAGCCAAAAGAGGCTTGAGCTGGTTGACGCAACTGGTGTCCCGCCATCAAAGGCTTATGTACTTCATTCAAAGGGTAAGCCTTGCCATCCAGCGTGGTAATGCCGCAAGTGATCTAAGAACATTTGAAAATGCCCGTTTTGATAGTTATTTTAATGTTTGTTAGGTAGGTTTAATTCTTCAGTTATTAGTATTCTTTTTTATTTATATGAAATAAATAGATTGAGTAAACGATATTATATTCTATCGAAGAAAGGAAGTCTTTAAGGGCGAGGCCCGAAGACGGAAGAGGGTTTTTGGTTTACCTGAACGCAGCTCGGCCTTCGGCCTCGCACTTAGTTCCTTCCTTTCTTCCAGAAGGTATATCGTCTTCCTGAACGCAGCTCGGCCTTCGGCCTCGCCCTTACTTACTTCCTTTATTTGAGAAAGGTTTATCGTTTATCTGAAAGCAGCTCGGCCTTCGGCCTCGCCCTTAGTTACTTACATTCTTCTTTGGAATACGAATTTCACGCGAGCGGAGCCGCGGGCTCAGCTAGTAAATAAATAAAACACGAAATCCTACCTAATTGTAAGTAAAACTGAAAAATACAATATTTTTCGTTTATTGCAGAACGAGATGGAAACAAAAATGTTACGAAACTCGGAAAGGGTAAACTTTTTTTTAATCATTCATTACTTACATTTTCCTCAATTAGTGGTTACTGCCTTGATGGTACTTAAACGGGCACCGTTTTAATTTCAAAGCTATAATTTTAAAACGTTAAGGAGTTTGATGAAAAAAAAACAAAGATAATAGATTTTTTTTTTATGTATATATTCTTCTTTTTTAACCCCTGATTTTGTATTTTAAATATATTATGACAAATTATTCAAGGGAATGCAGGGAGGCCTGGAGGAAGACGCCGCAAATACGATGAATCACTGATAATTTTTTTTTTTAATATAATCCTGTATGGATGTCTGAGTCAGAGGGCCCAAAGCATATACTCCGACCACCCATTGCTACGATGTCAAGCGTGTGAGTTTCCATAAAACAACAAGAACAAAAAAAACAGAAAGACAAAACTATTACTTTCATTAGTGATATATGGTGTGGTGAATTTGCCGGATATCTAATATCCGGTTAATTTGACCGGATAGCCGGATATCCGTCCGGGATTTAGCCTAAATTACGTGTGTAATAAGAACATGAATGAATACCCAGAAATGACATTGTTAGCCGGTTACGGGAAATAATAGAACAATACTTAAGACTGCGGTACTACAGCGTGAGGCACAATTTGCAAAATTTGCCACATTTTCGTTTCGGTTTTTTGTTCAACGAATTTCAAAAATATATATATTAAAAAATCCTGTCTAAAAGTTGACCATATTTAAAAGTTGGTGACAGATTTTTATTTTTATTTATGTCATATAATATGTGAAAAAAAAATCACAAACGTACTACTAAATGGTCCTAAATACTCCGAAATGCACTCTTTGTTTCGAAATTGCAGCTTTCTAAAAAATTATTTTGAGTTTATACTAATTGCAGATGATGTAAGGTAAAATTTTACTTCTTTTGACAGATTTGGATATTCGTGTAATGTAAATTGGTTTAAGACGAGACCCATAGCTGGCCGCTTTGCATAGAAAAAGGTAGTAAGTCGGTGTTGTTTTTTAATTTAAAAAAATTTATGGTAATAAAATTTAAAAATCTACAACAATATAGTTCTGTGCTTGTGGTTCAGTTATTTATCAGTGCAATAAAAAGGTCGTTTTATTCATTCACTTTTGCGTCAGATGAAAAAAATCTAAATTTAATCATTTTTTTCATCTCACGCCAAAGTGAATAAATAAAACGAAATTTTTATTGGACTGATAAATAACTAAACTAAAAGCACAGAACTCTATTGTTGTAGATTTTTAAATGGTATTACCATTAATTTTTAAAAATTAAAAAACAACCCCGACTTTCGACCTTTTTCTGTGCAAAGCAGCCAGCTATGGGTATCCTCTTAACAAACTTTGAACAAATACTATAAAACAAGCGAACGCTTCGCTATTCAAAATGCGTCATATCAGTGCGCATTTTGATGCTGTAGCATAGTACCTATTAGATATTCTGTGGCTGTAGTACCGCGCTCTTAATAACCGTATGTAATCAGTTCTGTTGTGTAGGTATTTCATCTACAGAGCCGGATACTCTACCTGCCCCTGTGTTGCTCTTTACACCGGATACACTTAATTAATAAGCCTTAGTACGACGAGTAGTCAGAACTCTCAGTAAAATTGTCTTGCTCTCGGGCTGTGTTTTCGATAGACTGTGTAGGCGATGATATTATGTGGCTAGTCGCTAAAATACTTGTATTGTATTGTATTGTAGTATTGTTTATTGATCATTCATATGGCAGTAAGACTGCACTCGAACTTGTCACAATTTGTTCTATCCGGTTCTATTACACCCACGAAGAAGAAACGGCAATAAAATTCGCAGGGTATTTCTTTATACATATTTTTACAAAGTATTTAGTGACTAGCCACATAATAACACCGCCCAGTCTGTAATAATATGTATGAAAAAAAAATACCCTGCGTAGTGTATTGCCGGTTCTTCTTCGTGGGTGTAATCGAACCGGATAGAACAAATTGTGACAAGTTCGAGAGCAGTCTAACTGCCATATGAATGATCAATAAACAATACAATACAATATTACAAAGGCTCTTTACACCTGATACACTTAGGCCCACTTGCACCAACACGAATTTAGAGTTAAGTAGCGAGTTATGGATTTAAACGCGGTTCCCACAGTCAACGGGTGCTAGCTTAACGAGTTAAACTGGTTTATATCGTTAAATTCGTGTTGGTGCAAGTGGGCCTTAGAGCCGATTGCGCTAACACATACTTAAAAATCTTTAAAGGCCGTTTAACTAACGAAAGCTTAAATCCGTAACCCGATAACTATTTTTATCGAAATGTCTTCTCTATCTTTCAACGTTAAGAAGACAGAGATGGCACTACATTGTATAAAATGACGCCTTAATAGTCTCTGAAACCAATTGTTTCACATACAGCTAACGCTTTTCATTCGATCTGCTAAGTGCCTGTTAGAAAGTTAAATAGCCTAAGACTCAGACTTAACTTTATGTCAGCCTAAGCTTATTCAGCTTAGCTTATTATTACTATCGATTAGTAGTCGATTTGTGGCTTAAAAAACTGCAAAAACTAAATTTTCTAACTTAAAAAAAATTTATACGGTTGCCTCCACAGAACACCTACTAATAATATCTTTGGTTGCCTCCACAGAGCATGAAATGCGCGGCGCGAGCGGTAGGTATTTGATGCTCTGTGGTTGCCTCCAAAGGTTGCCTCCTACTGGTTTGAGCCGCTAATTCCATATTATCATTCCATCAAGACGGGAAATGGTGTTGCCAGATTGATAGCCAAAGTTTTTCGCAACAATTTAATTTAAGATAAGAGTCTACGGATTTTTAGAACAAATAATTATTTTTGATTCGATATTAGCGCGATCCTTGCGCGACCAGGGTGCGCCCTGAACCAATGCGCTAGCACTCGAGCGATTACCTGATTTTTTGAAGTGAAAACTTCTTTAGCGGCGCTTGGTACTTTTTTTAGATGGGTAAAAAATTTTAAACTCGCGTCAGAACTCGCGTCAGATCCGTGGCCTGATCGAAAAAGCGTAAGATTCGAAACTTCTTTAGCGGCGCTTGGCACTTATTTTAGATGTGTAAAAAATGTTAAACTCGCGTCAGATCCGTAGCCTGATCGAAAAAGCGTAAGATTCGTTGAAATTATGGATGAAAGTTGATTTTTCTGAGAAATAAACTTTTTGATGTAAAATAATTATAATAGTTCTGTGGTGTAAAATTTTTTATGTAATATAAATTGTCATGTTTGTCTACGATAGCGCCATAAATGAATATTGTATTTTACCACATAAATGATAGTACTTTTATACTGATAAATAAAACAATTCGTGCGAAATTATTCCCTAACCATTCCAAAATATTCAATAAGGGTTCCTTGTTGACTACGGAACCCTAAAAATGCACAAAGTTGATGTTTAAGTTTTCACTTCTGCCGGCACTCCCGGAGTGCCAAAAACCCCTCTCCTCGCGAAACCACGCTCAGTGAGGCGCCGTACCAGCAGATTTGCGGACTGTTGCTAGGCTGTCTAGCCCATTGATACGACGTTTGAAGACACCCAGATTAAAGGATTCGGGAAACACACTCGCTGGGAGATAGTTCCACACCCTAGCGGTGCGACAAAGAAACGATTTTGAGAACCGATGGGTTCTCAAAAGTCCAATGTCAACAACAAAAGTGTGCTCAGTTTCTCTGCGGCCAGTGCTGCGAAGATAGGTTGGATGGCAAGGAATAAGGGAAGCAAGCTCCTCCGAGCCGCGTCCATGAAATTGTTTCATCAATTCTCTTTCTACATTGTGGTTTACTAACTTTAACTTTGGACCTTCCTTTCCACAGCGGCTACCATTCAGCTTCGTTGAAAAGAAAAACTTCGTATTACAAATTTAAAAAAAAATTACTTTACCGCACTAAATTTTTTCCATTTCTCTAAAACTCATCGGTGCACGCCTAGATTTGAACCCAAGCCCTCCAGCATGAAAGGCTAAAACTTTATCCATTAGGCGTCAGCCACACTCATTTGAATTTCGCTTAGCTGGACCAGGCTAGGCAGAAGGGTGCCAACCCACAATAATGTCAAAATTAAGTTAAATACACATGCAACCAGTGCTGCTAAATATCTTTGCTTCATTGGGAAAATATCTAACCTATCCGTTTATGAAATTGGAAACTATATAATTTCTGTGAGTCAGCACAATCATTTAATATGTTCACAAATTTATACCTATGATATTATTTCCTTGGACATTTAAGTTTTACGCAAAAAATAGGCCATCGTCAAAAATTAATTGTACAACATAAAATTAATATAACTCCACCTATAACTAACAAAATGTCAAGAAAAATTCAAATAAAAAATAACTAATTGTCAAAAGAATATACGTACCAAATACAGTGTTGTGGTCAGCCGCGTCCGGTTCCATAAAAAGAATAGTTTTAACAATTTGGTTGCTTTCTGCAGAATTAAGTTCAGGTTCAGTACTGGTAAAGATATTTCTTTCACCACGGACAATCTACATTTTTCGGAACAATCCCACTGGATGTTACTATGTAGAAACTTTGTACAATTTCGCTTCACGTTTCAGCTGAATCTGTTATCATTTCGACTCGAGTTGGGGGGTAAATTGGTCAATTTCCGCTATCCGTCAGTCAGAATAATATCGCGGTTTTGCGGTGGCACATATCCTTTATCCATCGTTAGATGTGCTCGAATATTTCAGTGAACACACAATGTGAATCTATTGAGTAGTTCTTGACTTATTATAATAGAAGGCGTACGCGAGGGCACACGTTTACCTCTACAATACCTCCACGTTTACCTTTTTTTTTTTTTTATGGAAACTGACACGGCTGGCTACATCACCTACAACGACCGTGATGTCAGCCCATAACACCGGGTGAACTAGGTGCCATGTCAGTGCTTCCCGTGATCGTGCCGGCTACACTGAACTGGTCGGAAAACACAAACTATTTACATAGCCGTTTTGACCGACGTTTCATTCAGTGCGGTGGTACCAACCCGGGCGGGTTAAACCCTACCACCAAGTAAGATTAGGAGGGAAGGGACCTACAGTTTTACGAGGAATCCGAACCTCGGTCAGCCTCCAACGGTCAGTTGCGTCAGTTCCTATACACGAGAAAGTCGCCCACTTATCTAATTTTATTTTTTTTATGTAAACCAACATGGGTGGCTGTGCCGAGAGACCAATGGTGCATTCGACAGAGCCAAAATCACCTCTCCTCGCGAAACCACGCTCAAATTTACGTGCATACCTACACCTGCAGCTTCACCGTTCGGAACAGGTGTAAAACTGTAGGTCCCTTCCCTTGGCCCTTACTAGGTGGTAGGCTCAAATTGTAGCCGACCGGGTTGGTACCACCGTACTGGATGTAAGATGGCCGCATAGCAGCCTCTAGTCCAGTATAGCCAGCAATCCAGGGAAGTCTCTGGTATGGCACCTACCTTCTCGGAGGTGATTTTGGCTGGTCGGAGCATGCGTTTTGGCCCCTCCGACTCAGCCACCCATACGGGATTACATAAAAAGAAATTACTATGTAGGTATTATAACCTAATAAATGACTGATATGATGGATAAACAACATTATTACTTGTAATAATAACAACCATTCAACCAATATATGAATATTATTTTATTTAAACATTTTACTCAGGGGTACTTGGGTCTCAGAAAATTCGCTAAGCGGTACCGATATATTTGGGAACCGTGTTGCCCTGGAGAATGGTTCACACGCCACGTCTTTACATACCCGTATTACAGAGTTCTAACACGAAACTTAGACCACAATAAGTTTGCCGGTCGAGCCCCGTCCGCGATTGCCCGCCGCGCCGAGCTGTTCAAAGCACAGAACATATAGAACTTTTAGAGAGCGTAGCAGATTCATATTTATTTCAAAAAATTTTTTTATGTACACTTACCTAGTAATATAAGAAGGGAGTCATATCCCTTAGTCGCCTTTTACGACATACACGTGGAGAGATGCAGTGGGGCTATTCTTTTAAAGTACCGGCCCCACACGGTATCGAGATATTGAGGTTTGAAGTTTAGGATAGACACAGAGCATCAAATACCTACCGCCCGCGCCCCCTACTAGAGGCGCCCTAAGCGATGATATTTGAAACCCAATAACCGTACGCTGAGCTGCTAGCGCTTCGTGTGTGTGTGTGTGTGCTAGTATCGACACTACACACAAAGAGGAGCAAGTTAGGCACACGCACAAAACAAATGCACACGCACAACACACCTATGTAAGTCATAGGCCACGCCCACAGGCTTCAACGGCGTTGTAGAGAAATCGCGCTCACGGCGCCTCTAGGAGGGGTGGGCGCGCGCATTTCATGCTCTGTGAGGATAGATAATTAAATTCTTAGACAATCTATGTAAGATTAAATCAGAGGAGCCTTTAGTCTCCAGAACTACAAAACAATCACACTCACTATTGTATTTTTTTAGATTATAAAAATATTATAAACTCAAACATGATACAATTATTATTTTTTTCGTTTTCTCCATAAATACACTCAATTATAACTTGGACTCAATTAAAAAATTAAGTTGTAAGAATTTTATTTAAATTAATCAAAATAACCTAATACAATAAAATTAAACTAAAATTAAGAAATATGATAAAACTAAACTAAAATAACTTATAAACTAAACCTAAAAAATAAATAAATAAATAAAAATTAAAACTACCTATAAATAAAATATTTCATTTAAATTTGACAGAGTCGCTGCACCGGTGCAAGTTAGTTAAATTAAATGAAAATAATATTTACATTTAATTTAACTTAATTTTATAATTATTATGCATTATTGTAAAATACAAAAAGTGGCAAAGGCGGACTTAAAGCGTAAGGACATTCTCTACCAGTCATACCTGGGAATGCGGGTAAAATTGACACTGATCGTCGTACTAATTAGTCTACATTTAATACAGTGCCACCAGGAAGTTATGATACGTTGGAAATATGGGCAACTGTCTGAATTCCTAAGAAGGGACGTGAACTTCGATCTGTCGAGTTTGTCGATAATTAGGTTATTATGTAAGTCATACAATTCAAATTCAAATACTTTATAAGAAAACATAAATTGAACATTTTACTAACTACAATAAGCATAAGACAACAAAACACAGATACGATAGAAAAGAGACATGCCCTGCATCCTATACTGTCATTCGCCGTGTCACAGGATGCAGGTAACTGTCAGCCTTATACCTTTTATGTAGTTTAAATTAATTAAATTATTATTTGAGTGCTTTGTAGAAATTAAAAATGTTGTTGCATGTAAATACTAATTTGTTTTTATTTCAAAGTTTTGTTTAATTAATTATTATTTAAATATTTTATATCGCTTGTATGTGTGCGAGCATGTGGGTGTGAAATGGTGTGCAGTCTATATATATTTGTGTGCATCTATATAATGTAGGTACCCAATTTGTTATAATTTTTTTTAATGTGGCATAGTGTTTTTAATAAGTAATCTATTTTACTATTCGCAAAATTATCGACAAACTTTCGACAGAAAGTTCACGTCCCTTCTTAGGAATGCAGACAGTTCGTTGCGCACATTTCCCACGATTTTTTTTTTTTATGGAAACTGACACGGTTGGCTACATCACCTACAACGTCCGTGATGTCAGCCCATAACACCGGGTGAACTAGGTGCCATGTCAGTGCTTCCCCCTTTGATCGTGCCGGCTACACTGAACTGGTCGGAAAACACAAACTATTTACATAGCCGTTTAGACCGACGTTTCATTCAGTGCGGTGGCACCAACCCGGGCGGGTTAAACCCTACCACCAAGTAAGATTAGGAGGGAAGGGACCTACAGTTTTACGAGGAATCCGAACCTCGGTCAGCCTCCAACGGTCAGCGGTCACCCATCCAAGTACTGACCGCACCCAGCGTTGCTTAACATTCAATAGCGACAGTTGACTGTCTGCACCACTGAGCTAACGAGGCTGACAAATACACCACGTATCATAACTTCCTGGTGGCGCTATAGCGTTTTATGTTCTGTGGCTCAAAGTCACTCGAACATAGCGCGCACTAATTGGCTCACTAATCACCGGTTGGAGGTAAAACTACCCGCAGAGACGAGAAATTAACACAGGCCATTGCCGCGGCACATGTCGCCGGCTACTTCCGGTTCCGGTGAGGGGTGCGGGGGAGACGGAGGGGGAGGGGGAGGTAAGAGCGAGCGGGAAAGCCGAGGGGGGATAGGAGAAGCGAAAGAGAACCGGACGGGGGGGGGGGGGGCGTATTGCGGATACAGGCTGATTCAGCAATAACGATCAAAATTTTCTGAAGATTAATGAACTTGGCGCTAGTTAGTACAAAATAAAAAAAAACGGCCAAGAGCGAGCCAGGCTCGCACAAATTGGTTCCGTACTAAAACAAAAATGTCTTTTTTCCCCGAAAATATTACATTGTCGCAAAAAATTGCAGTTTTCCTGCAATCTATGGCTTAATTAATATCTACTAGCCATATGAAAGTCAAAATTTTAGATTTATAAACTGTTAAAATTGTTATTACGTCGTCTATGAGTCCCTAGAGCAAAGTGCATAATATTAGTTTTGTTAACATTAATCGACTGTTGCACTGAAACAAAGATTTTTGGATATTCTAGTACTGTTAAAAAGGCTTCTCTTAGTTTACCTATATCATTGTTTTTCAGTACAACAACTGAGATATCAAAGTCAAAGTGAAAAGTATTTTATTTCAGCTAGCATTTTATGTGGAAGATCCATCGTGCTATAGAAATCGTCAACATTTTAACTAGACTCCACATACATACACATACGTAACACACGCTGTATCCCGACAATCAGGGTAAGCAGAGTAATCGCTCTTGTTCTATAAGGACTCCGGTAAATTACAGCACAACACCGACCACCACGTTTAGCACAGTATACGGACAAGACATCAAGCAGCAAGTAAGGCACGAAGAACCCACCTGCAGCTGCATGACTAGGTGAAATGACTGCGCCAAGGTCAGAAATGACTGGCCTGTCGCCCTTTAGCGCAGTATCTTGTCCTTATCCCTTAGTCGCCTCTAACGACATGCACGGGGAGAGATACAGTGGGGCTATTCTTTTTAAGTACCGGCCCCACACGGTACTAGATTCCATACAAATAATAAACAAATTTCATTTCATGGTAACGTTATCATCTTCAAACATTACCATCTCTATATCGTCTGTTATACAGCTCGAGATGTCGTTAACATAAGTTAGAAACAATAATGGTCCCAGGATAGAACCCTGCGGCACACCCATTTTGTAATTGATTTTACATTCGATTTTAAGCCTTGACGTCACATATTTGAGTGAGGACATTATTGAGGTCGTATTACTATCGTATGGGTGTGTCCCATATGTCAGTAATGTAATATAATATATAATAATTAGTCAATGAAATTCGTACACTACACCCACAGAGCATCAAATACCTAGCGCATTTGATGCTCTGTGACCACACCATAATAATTTTCATCTTAAACACACAACATATTTTATTGATTTAAGATAGATATATTTTTTTATGGAAACTGACACGGTTAGCTACGTCACCTACAACATCCGTGATGTCAGCCCATAACACCGGGTGAACTAGGTGAAATGTCAGTGATTCCCTTCGGTCGTGCCGGCTACACTGAACTTGACGGAAAACACAAACTATTTACATAGCCGTTTCGACCGATGTTTCATTCAGTGCGGTGGTAGCAACCTGGTTGGGTTGAAAGTAAGTAAGGTAAGAAGGGAAGGTACCTACACTTTTAAGTGTAATCCGAACCACAGTCAGCCTCCAACGGTCAAGCGGTCACCCATCCAAGTACTGACCGCGCCCAGTGTTGCTTAACAATCAATACAAAGAGTTGACTGTCTGCACCACTGAGCTATCGAGGCTGACGAAGATAGATAGCAATACGTTATTGCTCCAAAACATTTGACTAAAAAAGACTTCACACTAACGGAGATAGTACAACTTTAAGTGTTTTTTAATAACGGAAGCGACTTGCAGTGCCGTATACAGTGAGGTAGTAGATTCCACAGATTTAAGGTGTAATTGAAGACAAAATCTGCTAATAATAAAAAATATTTGATGATATTGTGATAGTGGACCAGGAGGCGAGGCGCGCAACGCTCGTCGATATCGCCGTGCCACACGATAGCAGGCCTCACGCACTCTATGTACTTGCGCGCGCTAACTACCTACCGCCCGACGGGCCGCCGGTCTATTTCAGTGGAAATTCGTCAGCCGCGCGAAGTATACATAGACGCTCGCCCACGCAACTGCGCGCAGCTGCAAAGCAATAACCACTTTACACTCGATCGTTAAGGTACATTTTCGCACGCAGCGATTGGCGACGTGAAGCAGTAGGCTATTAAAGCCCCAAGGTAGGAACATTTTCTATGGAGTGATTTATCTGTTACGAAGTAACTATTAAGTAATCTGTGACGATAGTAACCTCGTCAGTAAGTAAGCAGAGAAGATGTGGAAGTAACTGGATCTGCAGCACGAGGTTACCAAAATGTGGCCCGTCGACTCGATGACCGTTGTGCCCATAGTCGTATCAGCGCATGGGCTGATAGCGAAGAGCCTCAACGACCACCTTAAGAGGCTCTCGCTGAGTGGTTGGGTCAAGGGCCAGATCCAGAAGGCAGCCCTGCTCGACACTGCACGCATCGTCCGAAGGTTTCTTTCCCTAGGGCCCGACCATCGGTAGCTTGGGTTCACCCCGCCGCGCCGGTGGTGGAACTCCATTTTGTATTTATATAAATTTTAGATTTTAATTTTTAGTTTATAAAAAACTGTAAAATAAATAAAGAAAAATTTTATTGATACACTGGTAATTAATAAACACAAATTAAAAATGGAAAAATAACAGATTAAAATGTAAGTAAAACTAAATTAAAATAAATAACTCCTCCATTGAGAAGGTTAAAGCGGTCCCATGAACCGAAGCAGCGTTCCCCCGCTGAATGACCAAGCTTATCTTTTGAGTTAGGAACTCTGGCACGGCGGTCTCCGGACCGCAAAATTGTTATGAAAAGAAAATGGGTTAATAAAAACCGACTTCCTAAAAAAAGTAAAACTAAAAAACTATTTAAAATAAAAATATAAAAACCGCCTTCAAAAATATATGAAATAAAAACCTAAAAAAAAAAACGAACCCTAGAGTTGAAGGCGGTGCTAAAAAGGCTACACAAATCACAAAGGATATTATCATCCGCTCATGTTTTCTTTCATGCATCATTTTGCTTGCTTTAGCACCGCCTTCAACTCTAGGGTTCGTTTTTTTTTTTAGGTTTTTATTTCATATATTTTTGAAGGCGGTTTTTATATTTTTATTTTAAATAGTTTTTTAGTTTTACTTTTTTTAGGAAGTCGGTTTTATGTTTTTTAAAACTTTTTTTTTATTTCACAGTTTTTTTTAGTAATTTTTTGCTATTAATGTACTCGGCGGAATCGCTCGGCCTTCGGCCTCGCGATTCCGCCTCGCTTTCCAATCCGATCTTGACCCAATTAAAATAGGACCACGTCAGCTTCGATAGCTCAGTGGTGCAGACAGTCAACTGTCGCTATTGAATTTTAAGCAACGCTGGGTGCGGTCAGTGCTTAGATGGGTGACCGCTGACCGTTGGAGGCTGACCAAGGTTCGGATTCCTCGTAAAACTGTAAGTCCCTTCCCTCGTAATTTTACTTGGTGGTAGGGTTTAACCTTCCCGGGTTGGTACCACCGCACTGAATTAAACGTCGGTCGAAACGGCTATGTAAATAGTTTGTGTTTTCCGACCAGTTCAGTGTAGTCAGCACGATCAAAGGGGGAAGCACTGACATGGCACTGGTGTTATGGGCTGACATCACGGACGTTGTAGGTGATGTTGCAGAACTTAGTAGAATGGACAGACATAAACGTGTTACGGAAGCCTACTTTTATTATAAAATAACCGTCGGAGGACCTTGGTTGAAAATTGTAAAATTTAGTAGAACGGATAGACATGCATATGTTACGGAACCCTACATTCATTTTGCAGAACTTAGTAGAATGGACAGACATAAACGTGTTACGGAACCCTACTTAACAGTTGCACTCCGGGAGTGCCGGCAGATCCCGTGCCACTCTAACTTAACCCTTAACGCAATGACTTAAGGTTTCATTTTAAAAATGACGCTGACGCGATGTCGCGAGTTATACATTTTTACCCACCTAAAAAAGTGCCAAGAGCCGCTAAAGAAGTTTTCACTTCAAAAACCTCAGGGTTATCCCCTTTCAAATAAAAAAAAAAAGAATTTTCAAAATCGGCCCACAATTGACGGAGTAATCGCGTAACAAACATCCAAAAAAAGAAAACATACCGTCGAATTGAGAATCTTTTAGGTCTAAAGTAAATTTCTCGTGAAGACAAATGCAACGAGCCCAAACACGATGGGTTTATCATGTGTAGTTTAGGAGTTCCTATGGCCACCTTCTGTCTCCATCATCAAACCAGCTCGATGGTACTCGGTACAGTAGGTACTGGCCAGGTACCATAATAAATTAAACGCCGGTCGGAAAAGATAAAAAAATTTCAAATTTAGAATATTCATGAAACAAGGGTCCGAATATGTATCACTAGTATATCGATTCATGTATTTCAACAGGACAGAGAAAATTTCAAAATATTAGGTATTTAATACTTTTTAGTTTTTTTTTTTTTGTTTTTTGGAAATCGGTTTAATATTTTTTAAAACAGTTTTTATTTCATTCTTTTTAGTAATATTACATAAAAAAGAATAATCGAAATCGAATAATCGAAATCGATTGAAGTGGTACAGAATTATTCGCCATATGTGTCAGACTGCAAATTGCTGAATAAGTCCACATCACAAATGTTTTGCTGAAGGTAACCACACACCATACTAATTTATCAAACTGAAAATTGCCGAAAACGACCACATCACAAGTTTTGCTGAAGGTAACCACACACCATAGTATTATGCTGATTTTTCGAAAACCACTGAACCAATTTCGATAAAATTGAAATGGGACCACCTCGGAAGTATGACCTAACTAACAAAAAAAGAATTTTCTAAATCGGCCCTCAATTGACGGAGAAATCGTGTTACAAACATACAAAAAAATAAAAATAAAAAAAATAAAAAAAAAAATAAAAAAAAAAAAAAACATACAGACGAATTGAGAACCTCCTCCTTTTTTGGAAGTCGGTTAATAACAAAGATATATTACTTACTAGATAAATCACTCGGCCAACTAACATATTCCACCGAGTTGCGGTTCACGATCCTCAAGTCTTAGTCGAGCCGCGAGCGCGAGACGCCGCGCCGCAGCGCGCAGTCGTCGCCTGCATGCTGCGATCGCGCCTCGCCTACTTTAAAGTAATACATTTGTCGATGCGAAGGTGCGATGGCGAATCTGGAGATTAAGTGTTATAATGAAAAGACAATATGCACACCGACGCACGAGTGCGATCGTTCTCCCTACCCCTTGCTTCTCTCCCGCACGCTTCTCGCCCCGCGCGAGCCCCCCACACCGGCCGCCAGACCGTTTCCCACACGCTTCCCGCCCCGCGCGCGCTCCCCTCTTCCGCTCGACTCTGCTCTCCGCCTCCCCGCTACCTAACCCCATACCTCAGCCGCTGGAACACCGCTTCTCTGTATATTTCTTCGGAGCGATAAATCTATATAATATTTCATCTAAGTAATAAAAGTAATAAACTTAAAAAAATATTTCTACCCACAGGAAGGAGGAACAGCAAGCGCATAATGCAGGCGATCTTGCCAATGATGCTGGGAGTTAAGATGGCCGCTGCCGTCATCCTAGCTATCTCGGCCGTGGCCGCAATCACCATGAAAGCCTTCCTGGCGAGCAAGGTGGCACTTCTCGTCACCGTCAGTATGGCCGCGAAGAAGCTCTATGAGAGCTTTGGACAAGGGTGAGGACCTTATTTTCAGACGGGCAGAGTCGGTTATAGAATGGCAATTGAAAATTTATTGGAGGTTGTGATAGTTGCACTAATACTAGTCACATACGAAATGTTGAAACGGTCCTCAGTCTCAGGGTTGACAAAAAAAACAGTTTTAAACACATTTTAAACAGTTTTAAAACCGCGTTTGAAGTGTATTAAAAGTGTTTTTTTTTTTTGGCAAACTTATTTTAGTGAAGTTAAGGCTACATACAAGGTTTCTCAAAAGGGGCGTGAAAAGGCTTCTGTCAGGCCGGCATGGCACTCGCAATCCCCGTGCATCACAGAATGTCTATAGGCATCGTTAGACACCTACTTGTAGGTGAAACGATGCCACATGTCGCGCTATCTATAAAAAAGTATACCTACGGTAAAATTTAATTATTTCTAAGAGATGTACCGTCAATGGTACACTCTATCCATAAAAAATGTACTTACGGTAAAATTAAATTATTTCTAAGAGATGTACCGTCAATGGTACACTCTATCCATAAAAAATGTACCTACGGTAAAATTAAATTATTTCTAAGAGATGTACCGTCAATGGTACACTCTATCCATAAAAAATGTACATATACTGTAAAATTAAATTCTTTCTGAGAGATGTACCGTCAATGGTACACTCTATCCATAAAAAATGTACATATACTGTAAAATTAAATTCTTTCTGAGAGATGTACCGTCAATGGTATACGCTATCCATAAAAAATTTACCTAGGATAAAATTAAATTCTTTCTGAGAGAAGTACCGTCAATGGTATACGCTATCCATAAAAAATGTACATATACTGTAAAATTAAATTCTTTCTGAGAGATGTACCGTCAATGGTACACTCTATCCATAAAAAATGTACATATACTGTAAAATTAAATTCTTTCTGAGAGATGTACCGTCAATGGTATACGCTATCCATAAAAAATTTACCTAGGATAAAATTAAATTCTTTCTGAGAGAAGTACCGTCAATGGTATACGCTATCCATAAAAAATGTACATATACTGTAAAATTAAATTCTTTCTGAGAGATGTACCGTCAATGGTACACTCTATCCATAAAAAATGTACATATACTGTAAAATTAAATTCTTTCTGAGAGATGTACCGTCAATGGTATACGCTATCCATAAAAAATGTACCTAGGATAAAATTAAATTCTTTCTGAGAGAAGTACCGTCAATGGTGTACGCTATCCATAAAAAATGTACCTACGGTAAGATTAAATTCTTTCTGATAACCGTCAATATTACTGACGTGACAGACTTAGTTTTCGTGTATGTAAAACTTCATCTATCAGTGCAGATCGTCAGTTATTTTTTTATATACGATTTGATTAACTTGAAAATTATTGATGATAAGCTCGATTGAAAAAAAAAACTTAAAATTACTCTGAATTTTACTTATAAAAACTTATGAAGGCTTCGGAATAAATATATTTTATATATGTTGATAGATTTTTACTTTTTTGTTTGAATTCACATAATTTCAATAAAACATAAATAAATACGGAATTTTCACAGCATTGCATCCTACTCAAAACTAACTCCAGAAAAAGCGCCCTATCGCTACCTTGCTCGCACCCGTGGAATTTAAACCGTGCTTGCCGACCTTGTATGTGGCCTTAATAAACATATCGTAAACATTCCCATAACCGACATATAAAATATTCATACCACTGCTAGAAAAATCTCTAAGCTTTTGAATGTCAAAAAAAAAATTAAGCCTCAAAGACATCTATAGCAAGCATGGAGATTTTCCCAGAAGTGGAAAAATATTACGGTACCAAAAATTACTTCAATATCACCCACACGGTCGTAAGTCCCTTTCATAAAAAATCACGCAGAAAAACACAGGAAATAACAAATACCCCACCCTCATATTTACACCCCGTAGAAATTTAATAGGCTTATTAGAAATAACGTGATTCTGGGTCCAATTTAGTAGCAGATACAGTACAAAATGTTTTAATATTATTTAACCCATGTACAGTCTCGGGTCTTACAAGAGAGGCGTGAATGGGCACCTGTCAGGGCGGCATGGCATTCGCAGCCCCCGCATGCAACCGAATGTCCTGAGGATTGTCTAGCCACATGTCGCGCTTACTATAAAAAAAAAAGATACATCGTAAATCAACACCAGTCATGTTGAATCAATATATTGACATTCCGTATCGTTATTACATATTAATACAATTATAATATTAAAACAATTCTTTGACATAAACAATAAAACATATAAAAAAAATTTTTTTTAATTATTGTTTAAGTATTTCCATATTTATATATTTATTTTTTTCTCAATGTAACTGTCGCTACAGAATTCCAAAGCAATAACAGGCGACATTCCATGTACGACGTACGATTTATCTGATAGTGAATTGGACCACAGCATCTTAAATCTTTTAAGGCGACGGAAAAATATTTTGCTCTTTCGTACGTCCTAAAAACTGGTGAATTTTCATGAAAGGAAAATCTTATATGGGTTCTGTGAGGCGCCTTTCCGTTACTGTTTAATTTCGAGTATTAGAGAAAACATGTTTTGAAAACAAGATTTCTTGGAATGTATTTAAAGCCACGCTCATAGGAGCGTGTTGAATACACTTTTCTAGATTGTATAATATATTATACACTTACATATATTTACGAAAAGTGGCACTCTAGCGAAAAAAATATAATATGTTTATCCCTTTGTTTTAATAAAGTATACAACAGTATAATATAAAGTGTTTACCTGCAATGTAATTATTTTTTGTGATTTAAATACAGTATTTCAGAAAACACCCGCCTCACAGACCTATATACACAATTACAGGTTATTTTAAGAAACCGACATTTCACACAGTAAAGAAGTAATCACATATTATAAAATGGTAAATCACACAACACAAAAACATTACTTTTTAACGAATTCGTGAAATTTCGGTTCACTATAGTCACATAAACACAACGTGCCTTGTTTGGAAAAACAACCTCATGACATAGACGATAAAGACGACACACTATACTATACAAGACCACCCATCTCACCCCACCCCACTTCACTGCATGCCCCATGTAATCGAATCTGTAAAAAAACCTTTGTAGAATCACATTCATTTGACAAAGTATTTATGCATGGCAATATAATAAAGTTATCACCACAAAATTCGACATGACCTGTTTCCCTGACTTCTTTTCCACTTGTATTAAATTCAAGTCCCAAAATCTTCCTGACCCAAATGTTCCTTTTCCCGAAACGGACATACGAACCAGTTGTTAATCCAACCCTGGCTTTCAATGCTAAGCCAAACTGCACATGTTGGAATACAGGCGATTAATGTTTACGCTAGAAAAACGACGAAACGCCGGAGTCCTTGACAGGAGCAGAATTGGACCTGTCTGCCTATCAGGCGATAAAGTAACAGATCATCCGGATTGCATTTTTGAATTCATTTAATTGTTACATGAAATTTTAAATACCTAATAATACTTTTAAAATTGCTTCTGAATGTATGCTTAAAATAGTTTCGTCGAAAGCGTTGTCGATCGTTTATGTTCCGACGTGTAGTAGACCGGCTTCGTAGCGAAACTCACTATTTCTTTCGCTTGCAGCGTCGGTTTACAAAACCATCCTTACCTCTACTCCCAATACCCGATCGACTTTCCGAGTGCCTCCTCCCACGCATACTCCGTCAGCGGAGCCAACAACCCCCAGTTCCCAGCCCCGGAACTCTTCGGACCCACCGCCCTCGCATCTCACACGCACCAGCACGAGATGCTGCAGCAGAGTGATTCTGCCGCCCAGCAGTCGCAGTCCGCGGCTACTCTCCAGCTAGCTAACACGACGAGAGCCTCCGAACGATGGGACGGTAAGTCTAAGCTCCTAAACCTCGTCAAACCCATCGTGGACAGATTCAAGAGCGTCCTTCAACCGCTAGCTGGAAAACTCGTCGACGTAATGCCCGCCAGCTTCAGAGCCATCACTTCCAAAGCGTTCGGACTAGAAGATCAGAAGCAAGATGAATTAGAAGACTTTATTGAAAGTAGAGTACCTAAGGGACTAGATATCGAAGCATCTTATAAGACTAAACAAATATTAGTACCTAAACCGAGACTCATATCTCGAAAAGCAATGGCAAGGGCTGGACATAGCAAGATCGGTCAGAAGAAAGTGATAAGGAACACAATAGACTTGAATAATCTGAAAGAAAATAAAGATTTAAATGATTACATCAAGACAAAGAAGTACAATTTCAACTATCAGAATACTCACTTCTATCCAAAAATGAAATATTTTACGGTCCAAACCACTATCCATCCACAGGGAATTTTCACCAAAGGCACTCTAAGCAAAAGTTCATACAGAGATAAACCGAAGGAAATACCTTTTCACGAGGTAATAGTCGAAGGCAGCGCTCCTTTCACAGATAGTTCGGAAAAGTTTACAAACTTTTATTTTAAAAGACTCGCAAGGAATCAGACAACGCAGAAAGTTTTACATCGTCAGAGACGTGATGTACGTTTTGACTCGAATGTATCTTATTCTAGACAAGAAAAACAACACATTAATTTCGATGACATATCTTATCTTGAGGAAAAAATCATAGCTAACAATTTTGAAAAAGAAGGAAAAAAGATCAACGAAGGTCGCAGTATTTCAGAATCAAAAGAAGATAAAATTGCTCGTGGACTTTCCGAATATCTCTTCAACACAGATCCTGTAGGAGATCTTCTTAAAGAAGTTAACCAATATATGAAATCACACAAGAAACCGCTTAAGACTCCAATAGTTACAACATCTCAGAAAATGTACTACGTGGGACTGGAAATGGTTATGTTCAGTTTACAAATGTTCGACGTTTACTCAAACATGGCGGACTCAATTATAATGCATTTGTCTGGTGGGAAGAAGCGTGTTAAGAAAACTAAGAATAATAAGGGAAATAAGAAACATGTTAAGAAAATTAAGAAGAAAGTGAGCGACACACCGTACAATAAGCAAATTAATAAAAAAGTAAAGAAAGCTTAAGTTAATAACAACAATAAAATTCATTTTGAATTTCAAATTTTCTAATGAGTTTGTAACTTGTATTAGAAATTATGTATTTTTAAAGTTTACGCAGTGTATTTACTTTGGCTAGAGAAAATGTATTAGCTTGATCTCGTATTTTTGCTAGTTATTTGGTTGATCAAAATAATTTTGTTGTTTTATTCTAAGTCTGGCAAACGGTGGTGGTTAAACACTTAGTATTTTCTCTTTCGTAGTTTTTAATAAAATTATGCAAAGACAAAATGCTATGGTATGCTTAGTTAATGTAATAGGACTTTTAAGTTAGTCTGTGTGATGCTCAATTTTTGAGTTAACATATTTTATAAAGTGTGTTTCTACAGCAGGCGAAAAAATTGACATTGACCCTCCAGCGCTGAGCTCCCTTGCACAAAAGTTGCGCGCGAAGCGCCATCTCTCTCTTTTGCAATGTCTGTCGCAAACAACCGGCGCAAGAAAGAGATGGCGCTTCGCGCGCCACGTTTGTGCAAGGGAGCTAAGACTCAAAGGTCAATGTCCTTTTTTCCGCACGGTCTGGAAACAGCACTTTTTTTGCAGTTGTGTTATAATGTGTTATATTCTACGAACGTACCTAGACGTTTGAAATTATTATTATAATTTTTAAATATTGGATTTTAAAGAGAGCGACCCAGCTAATAATTAATGTAAAACCCATAAATAGTGCTTCATTTAAAAAAAAGTTTTGATTTCAAATTCGATGAATTGATTTTTTTAATTAACAATATTACAGAGGACGGAATTTCTTAAATGAATTAAAGATGTAATAATTGGCTAGATTAAAAATCAAACTGTACTTACGTAAGTACTGTACGTTAGAAACCCATACAAGTAATATTATGCAATTCGCACATATTATTTAATGCAATATAACTTCACATAGTTACACGTATCGTATGCACATGCAAATTGCAAATTATTTGTGTATTGCATTGTTTTAATTAGAAACATCGGATACGTGTTGAGTTTATTGTGTTACAAAAGTCAACGAAATGTACAGGTTCTCTCAAAACTTTGATGCCGCTCGACCTACCTGCGCAGTCAACGAATTTTAGGTCATAATTTATAGAACATTGGGTAGACTTTAATGTCGCCCGCATCTTGAGTTCGTGCATGTGCAGTGAAGCAATTATCTACCCTATGATCTACGAGGGATGACCTAAAAATTATTTTATTAGGCAGGTAGATCGAGCGGCATTTAAGTTTTGAGGGAACTGTACATACATTTCAATATAATATATTGCAAAACATAACAATATCGGAATTTGAGAAATACCCAAAAAGAGGTGTACCTATTGAGAATTCACAATCCGATGTTTCTAAATGCATTTATTGTATATTGTTTGTTGTTTAACCATAAGTTTTTCTGCTCAGGACTCCGACGGCGGCCAATGTCCTATGGAATGTCGCGCGGTACTTCAAATTCCTACTCGGAATTCCCGGAGCCCAGCCACTAATGATGCCAGGATCCTTCATCGGTGGCAACTACCCCATGGTCATGAACACACCCTTGTTATACAACAACCAAGCACAGTAATCGCCTAGGCTGGACATAGGAGAGATCTGGATCAAGTTGCTAATTCATGGATCAAGTTTGTCATAGATCAAGTTTTGTCACGGATCAAGTTTGTCATAGATCAAGTAGACAAAAAACGCTAAATGTCAGATCGCCACGTCGCCAACTTGATCGGACTCGGTGGTAGGGCGTGGCGATCTGACATTTAGCGCTGTTTGGCCTTTTCGATTAGATGGACTTTATTTTTTTTTTTACGGTAAAAATACGATACAGTCCAGCTAGTTTGAAAGACGATGAGTTTTTTTTTTGTGTGATTTTTCTCTTTTTTTTTCAAGCGCGCGCCCCCGATCGATTAATTTATTTAATTTATTGTAAGCTTAAGAATGGATGTGAGCTCTAATGTAATAAATAATACTATTTATTTGCACATTTTGAAATAATAAAAAATGTTCAAAGAATAATGTTCTCTTTTTATTTCTTTATATTATCCTAAATCTTCGATTGCCTAAAAGCAATGTTTTTTTTAAACTGACACGGTTGGCTACACCACCTACAACATCTGTGATGTCAGCCCATAACACCGGTTGAACTAGGTGTCATGTCAGTGCTTCCCTTCATTTCATGTCGGCTACACTGAACTGGAATGAAAACACGAACTATTTACATTGACATTTCGACCGACGTTTAATTCAGCGCGGTGGTACCAATCCGGGCGGGTTGAACCCTACTTCCTAGTAAGGTAAGAAGGGAAGGGACCTACAGTTTAACGTGGAACCCGAACCGCGGTCAGCCTCCAACGGTCGAGCGGTCACCCATCCAAGTACTGACCGCGCTCAGCGTTGCTTAACCATCAATAGCGACGATCGACTGTCTGCACCACTGAGAATAATAGAATATAATAGAAACTCTTTATTGCACACAAATTGAAGGAAGAACAGTATACGACAAGATACAAGAAATACAGGAGTGCGCAAAGGCGGACTTATCACTACAAGTGATTTCTTCCAGTCAACCTTTGGGTGATGAATAAAATACAGAGAAAGAAATATGGGTAGTGCAAGCGAAAGGGGGGAGAAATTATTCTATGAATATACCTACATGTAACATGCATACCTATTTATACAATACATAAAATACAAACAGCATATACATACATAAACATATATACAACTTAGATACTACATACAAATATTACATACTATACTATACTAATCCACAAGTGAATATAAATAGGCAAAATTAATGAAGGTAGAATTTCTTCAATAACTTTTTAAAAGAGTTTACGGTTTGGGAGTGACGGACGTAGTGCGGCAGCGAGTTCCATAGACGTGCAGAATGGACAGTAAATGAATCGGAGAAGAAGACCGTGAGAGGATAGGGGGAGGAAAAGAGAACGAAGGTAGTTGGGAGCGTTAGGATTGTTTAATACGCCATATAAAAGACTAAGGATATGACAGTGACCACTGAGCTATCGGGGCTGGCAAAATTGTGCTGACGATTCGCACAATCGAAAGCTATTTGTCCATCTTGGCATCTTCTCGAATGTGATATAGGCTGGCCGCAACATGTGCCCGGGCCCTGTGACTCAGACGTCCACATTGGATTGCATAAAAACATGCATTTAATGAACACTTGACTAGGTACGATTGGTACCTCAATTTTATTAACCCATTGACAACTTGATACTTCAACTATTATATAAATATTTTTTAGGGTTCCGTATCCGGTACGGGACCCTATTACTAAGCCTACTCCGTATGTCTGTCTGTCTGTCTGTCCGTCCGTCCGTCTGTCCGAGGGCTGTATCTCTTGAACCGTAATAGGTAGCCCGTTGAAATGTTCACAGAATATGTTTATTATGGCGGATAAAACAACAAACAATAATGTATTAAAATCACGGTAATTCGTTATTCTTCTTTTATAAAAATATAATATAAAAATATTAGCGAAAACAAATTACCTTACTTAACGTTCGATCGCAGTGTGACGTTCGAGCCAAACTTGGAATCGAGTTTGAACACGAACCGTTAGCACACAGCACACTCCATCCATAATTATTGTTTGAGGCATTTTCGGAACACCATTTCGGATTTGCTAGAAAAGGATCTGGCTTAACTGTTTGTATGCCTATACCAGGGATGGGCAAACTTTTTTCTACGCGGGCACATCAGTATTATTCTTTAATAAAATCTAAATGTTGGTATTTTCCGAAATAAAGTTATTTATCCCTTCAAATGCCAGAGCTATATGTCAACTGTCACCCCTCAAGTGCCGCCGCCGCGCGTTCTTGACCATATTTCTAGACTTTTTTATATGAAACCTATATGCAAAGCCTATATTTTCGAAATGTACGTTAAATTTACTAGTCATTGCATTATTAACACGATTAGATACAGTCTACCTGGTACACTATGAAATAGGGAAATATTTCAGTATATCAGGTAATCTATAAAATAGGAACAAAGATTTAATGTAACCAAGTACACTATTTAATGTTTACCGAATGTTTCCACGATTTATCTTATGTTAATCTACTTCTAGGTCGATGGTCGCGGGCCGGATTGCAACCGTTCGCGAGCCGGAGATGGCCCGCGGGCCGTAGTTTACCCATCCCTGGTCTATACTTAGCCAGGCCTCACGCACTCTGTGTACTTGCGCGCGCTAACTACCTACCGCCCGACGGGCCGCCAGCGGTCTTTTTCAGTAGTAATTCGTCAGCCGCGCGAAGTATACATAGACGCTCGCCCACGCAACTGCGCGCAGCTGCAAAGCAATAACCACTTTACACTCGATCGTTAAGGTACATTTTCGCACGCAGCGATTGGCGATGTGAAACAGTAGGCTATTAAAACCCGAAGGTAGGAACATTTTCTATGGAGTGATTTATCTGTTACGAAGTAACTATTAAGTAATCTGTGACTTAACATAGGTTCTCTCATATGTATTAAGTATGTAAGTGTGCTCTATATAGGCTTAACTAGGATAACAAAAGGCTTCGTGACGAAGCCTGAAATAACCATAAGATACGTGATTATGACATCGTAGAATTGATACTAAGCGACTGTTGACAGGTAGAGAAACACCTTGTATTCGCAACTGTACGCAGTAGGTATATACTATATACCTACTACATACATACTATATACATACTATAATCTATATCATATAGATTAATATTTTTACTATCGCTCTGAAATGGTATAAGGCGAAATTGAAAATTACTTTTCATATCTTCAGACGCCAAGAAAGAGATTAACATTATGGAAGTGCACTTTAACTTAACACTGAAGCGTTATGTTTTCCTGCAATTGGTAACTTTCGCAGAGTAACTTGTTTGTCCGAATTGGTAGAATTAGTAAAATTGTACACATATTGTTTTTATGTTGGATTATGTACTAGCTTTTTTTTTAAAAGCTTAGTTTTTTTCATGGAAACTGACACGGTTGGCTACATCACCTACAACATCCGTGATGTCAGCCCATAACTCCGGGTGAACTAGGTGCCATGTCAGTGCTTCCCTTCATTTCATGTCGGCTACACTGCAGTGGAGGGAAAACACGAACTATTTACATAGCCGTTTCGACTGACGTTTCATTCAGTGCGGTGGTACCAATCCGGCCGGGATAAACCCTACCACCTAGTAAGGCAAGAAGGGAAGTGACCTACAGTTTTCAGTGGAATTCGTTCCAGTTACGCTAAGTTGTGGCTCTCATACAAACCGAATTGTTCCGCGCGCCGAAATAAACCCTGTCAACCCGTATTCACCCGTACTCTTCTTTCAAGGCGCCGCTTTCGCTGGTTGGAGTAGGATGCAACACAATCAATCAATAAAAATTTTGGTTTTTATTTTTTTATTCCTAAAACTACGCATCGAAACAAAAAAGTAAAAAGCTACGGATTTAGATATATTCAACAAATAAAATATATTTTTCCAAAGTCTTGATTTGGTCGCGTTGACTTAAATAGGTACGTTTTTATAACTAAACTCAGAGGCATGTTCATGATTTTTTTCTATCACGCGAGATTAATCAAATCGTGTTTTCAAAAAACTCTCGATCTGCGCTGAAAGATGAAGTATTACATATTATATACTAACTGAGCGTGGTTTCGCGAGGAGAGGTGATTTTGGCTCTGTCGACTGCACCATTGGAATATATATTCGGTGCCATTGGTCCCTCGGCACAGCCACCCATGCTGGTTTACATAAAAAAAAAAAATTATCTGAATCTGTCAGGTGAGTTCTGTAGGTGGTAAACTTCTTGAAATTCGAGTCAGACGTAGCCTCAAGTCACCTTATTAAATACGAATCTCACGCGAGCCAAGCCGCGGGCAAAAGCTTGTAGATATACAGGGTGTTTTATGAGGTCATAAAGCAAACCAGGTACTCCTGAACCTATTTGGAGCAAAAAAGTTAGGTGACATTTTGTTCTACGGTGAACTTTTTTTTCATACGAAACTAAATAAAGACACTCCATTTACGAAATGCTCTCGTGTGAATAGACCGACGAACATGTGCGGGCGTCGACAATGCACAGAGCGGAGCGGCAACGTCGCAATGTAGCGAGCGTCGGGTCGCTCTACCGTAGTATTTTGCGCGCGAAAACTAATTTAATTAATAACTCCTTAATTAAGGCCTAATTGACAAAACTTTACTGGGCCTTTCATATTTAAATTGGTCAAGGAATCACTGGTATAATTTAATCAGATAACAAAACTCATACAAATAAAAAGCCGACAAGTTAACTTACCGTAACGTACCGTGTGGGGCCGGTACTTTAAAAGAATAGCCCCACTGCATCTCTCCCCATGTATGTCGTAAAAGGCGACTAAGGGATATGACTCCCTTCTTATATTACTAGGTGGTAGGGTTTAACCCGCCCGGGTTGGTACAACCGCACTGAATGATAGGTCGGTCGAAACGGCTATGTAAATAGTTTGTGTTTTCCGTCCAGTTCAGTGTAGCCGGCACGACCGAAGGGAAGTACTGACGTGACACCAAGTTCACCCGGTGTTATGGCACAGATTACTTAATAGTTACTTCGTAACAGATAAAACAGATACATTGTTATGCGGATGACAGTACAGCACACGGATCCTATACCAGTCACCCTTCAGCCAGACGAGAGGTTGTGGATGAAAAGAGGCGAAGACTTGTGTCTGAACTCGAACAAACGCTTCAGTCTATCTCCGAATGGGGCCGAAGTAATTTGGTCGAGTTCAACGCTTCAAAAACACAAGCTTGCGCGTTCAGTGCGAAGAGAGCGGCGTTCTCACCAGCTCCTTGCTTCCAAGACACGTCGCTTAAATTAAGCGACCACCTCGGGGTCCTCGGAGTCGAACTGTCGCGCGACCTAAACTACCGGCGCCATATCGAGGGCAAGGCCAAGCTGGCCTCAAAAAAGCTAGGCATACTCATTATGGTTCGACGGTACTTCACGCCGGACCAAAGGCTGCTTTTGTATAAATCGCAGATAAGGTCCTGCCTGGAGTACTGCTCGCACCTGTGGGATGGTTCAGCCAAATACCAGCTTGCGCCTTTGGACTCGATCCAGCGTCGAGCCGTGCGACTAGTGGATGACCCCGACGTGTCCCGCGATCTAGAACCGCTGCAACTTCGTAGGGATGTCGGCGCCCTAAGCGTGTTCTATCGCTTATTCCACGGGGAGTGCTCGGAGGAGCTGTTTAACGTGATTCCGCCGTCCCCTTTCCACCTCCGTACAACGCGCACTGGGCAGGGATTGCATCCCTATACGCTGGACTTACCGCGGATGCGTACAAATCGGTTCTGCAGATCCTTCCTCCACAGAACCGGTAAACTCTGGAACGCTCTACCTGCCCACATATTTCCCCCCAAGTATAGTCTCGGGTCCTTCAAGAGAGGCGTGAATGGGCACCTGTCAGGCCGGCATGGCATTCGCAACCCCCGCATACGTCCGAATGTCCATGGGCGTCGCTAGACACCTTATGGGTGACTCGGCGCCACATGTCGCGCTTAGAATAAAAAAAAAAAAAAAAAAAATCACTCCATAGAAAATGTTCCTATCTTCGGGCTTTAATTGCCTACTGTTTCACGTCGCCAATCGCTCCGTGCGAAAATGTACCTTAACAATCGAGTGTAAAGTGTTTATTGCTTTGCAGCTGCGCGCAGTTGCGTAGGCGAGCGTCTATGTATATTTCGCCCGGCTGACGAATTCCACTGAAATAGACCGCCGGCGGCCCGTCGGGCGGTAGGTAGTTAGCGCGCACAAGTACATAGAGTGCGTGAGGCCTGGTTATGGGCTGACATCATGGATGTTGTAGGTGATGTAGCCAACCGTGTCAGTTTCCATAAAAAAAAATAAAAAAAAACTTATTTATGCAATACATGACGACTCCGTTTCTACGTATCTTAGCTGCATTGACGCGTACGTACGATTGCCTATCTTGAGTGAAACATGAACGTTGTTAGTGAAAGGAAATATGAATTTCTGGGTGAGTTGTTTCTTTTAAATTATTTAAGTGTATATCTTCTCCATTATAAGCTTATTTAAATTTCGTTTAAAAAACAAATGGATTATTTATGTTCATTTTTAAGTTTCCGAATTAACAGTAGGTTTAAAGACTTACATAAGTCGACGTTTCGCCCGCTACGTCACGGGCTTCATAAGGAGCTGCGGGAGTTCCTGGAGCCGACGTCTGGCGTCCGCTGTTGACGTCTGGTACAACGGACACCAGACGTCGGCTCCAGGAACTCCCGCAGTTCCTGAAGAAGCCCGTGACGTAGCGGTCGAAACGTCGACTTATGTAAGTCTCTAAACCTACTGTTAATCCGGAAACTTAAAAATGAAATTAATTAATAGCAGAGTAAACTTAAAAACATTATTATGGCCTAAATTTTAACTTCGAACGAAAAATATTAAGAAAAAAAAATTGTGGGGTGTCCTTGGAACACCCTACAGAAAAGTCGCTTCGTAAGCTTTGTAGTACCTATATTAAATCAAATTATCATGATCATCAATACTAATAATAAATCTGTAAAGGATGGATATATTACGCTAAGATATGGCTCTCATACAAACCGAATTGTTCCGCGCGCCGAAATAAAGGGAGGGTTAGCGGGCTTACTTACTTTCTTCCTTTTAAATAGGAATTTCACGCGAGCGAAACCCCGGGTTAAAAGCTAGTTAATTATGTGATGAATATATTAATTATAATACATTTAATTTCGACCAGGATGGCACCATCTATGCGATACTCCTTTCAACTTGGTAAGCCTCGGTAGCTCAGTGGTGCGGTTTTAAGCAACCCTGAGCGCGATCAGCACTTGGATGGGTGACCGCTCGACCGTTGGAGGCTGACCGTGGTTCGGACTCCACGTAAAACTGTAGGCCCCTTCCCTTCTTACCTTACTAGGTGGTAGGGTGTAACTCGCCCGGGTTGATACCACCGCACTGAATGAAACGTCGGTCGTAACGGCTATGTAAATAGTTCGTGTTTTCCGTCCAGTTTAGGGTAGCCGCCATGAAATGAAGGGAAGCACTGACATGGCACCTAGTTCACCCGGTGTTATGGGCTGACGTCACGGATGTTGTAGGTGTAGCCAACCGTGTCAGGTTGCATAAAAAAAACTTATTCTTTCACAACCGGACTAGAGATTTTTCATTTTACGAAGGCACAAGGGGTAAAAAGTATTCTAGAAGGGCAAGGAGAACGATCGCACTCGTGTGCGTATATATTGTCTTTTTCATTCTTCTATTCTGATTTTTTTTTCATTTGGTTTTTTTTCATTTTTATCTCATTTTTTTACGCAACTACCCACTCACTCACACATACACCCTTAAACACCCTTACCATAGAGAAATAATACGTCGTTTTTTCATTTGGTTTTTTTCATTTTTCTATCTTTTATCTCTTTTTTTACGCAACTACCCACTCACTCACACATACACCCTTAAACACCCTTACACACACCCTTGTTGTTCAGGGGGGTCTTGCGGGGACCCAATGTGAAATCGTATGGCAAAATGGAATTATGGGGACCTGGACAATGTTCCATCTAAACATTGCCCTGGATAGGTCTGAAAAAAGAAAAGGTTCCATGTGACCAGAATCTCTCTATGTTGTCTGTAACAAAAGTTACAACCTATTTTGTATCATATGACAAAAACGGTCTTTATGGGGACATGAACACACACTTGAGAAAAACGAGCATTATGGGGACATGAACACATACTTGAGAAAAAGGATCATTACGGGGACATATACACACGCTTGAGAAAAGGAAGCATTATGGGGACATGACCACACACTTGATAAAAGCGAGCATTATGGGGACATGAACACACACTTGAGAAAAGGGATCATTGCGGGGATATAAACTCATGCTTGAGAAAAGGAAGCATTATGGGGACATGGCCACACACTTGATAAAAGCAAGCATTATGGGAACGGACATGATCACACACTTGAGAAAAGGGTTCATTACGGGGACATGAACACACACTTGAGAAAAGGGAATTACGGGGACATAAACACACACTTGAGTAAAGAGAGCATTAGGAGGACATGAACACATATTTGAGAAAGGCTTTATGGGAACTTTATGCGAGAAAAGGAAGCATTATGGGGACATGACAACACACTTGATAAAAGCAAGCATTATGGGGACGGACATGATCACACACTTGAGAAAAGAGTTCATTACTACGATTTTCAAGTTCCTACCTTTAAAAAAACCGATACTCCCCTACAAACAATAACCCTCCATTTCTCCCCTTTAAAATATGAAAATCCAAAAACCCTGAAGCACGTCATTATTAATTTATCATGAGTAGCTATAATTGTGATTTTCAAGTTCCTACCTTGAAAAAACACCGATACTCCTATAGAAACTTTCACCCCCCATTTCCCTCCCTTAAACTGTAAAAATCCAAAAACCCTGAAACTCCTCATTATTTATTTATGATGAGCTATAATTGTGATTTTCAAGTTCCTACCTTTAAAAAAACCGATACTCCCATACAAACTTTCACCCCCCATTTCTCTCCCTGAGCCCAAATACACGACAGCACGGTCAACAGTACTGCCCTGCATTTTATGGACAGTGGAGGCCCATGACAAAATTATCGGTAACATCCGTCTCTCAGCTGTTCCATAATTAAACTTTGCTGGAAACTGTATGGCTTTAGGATGGATAAGGTGTCCGCCGTCTCTTTCAAAATCAATTTGAACAGATGGTATGTCTGTTTTATACTTTTGTGTTCGACAAGTATGGGACACTCGTCCAAACAAACGAAATGAGCCCAAACCGAGGGGGTTACTAGTAACGGTTGAAGAGTTCCACTGTACACCTCCTGACTCCATCATCAGACCCTCGTCACCAAGTGTATTGGTAAAAGTAAGGGACACTTGTCCAAACCAACCCTATGAGCCCAAACTCGATGGGGTTACTAGTAACGGTTGAAGAGTTCCACTGTACACCTTCTGACTCCATCATCAGACCCTCGTCACCAAGTGTATTGGTAGAAGTAAGGGACACTCGTCCAAACCAACCATATGAGCCCAAACTCGAGGTGGTTACTAGTAACCGTTGAAGAGTTCCACTGTACACCTCCTGACTCCATCATCAGACCCTCGTCATCAAGTGTATTGGTAGAAGTATGGGACACTCGTCCAAACCAACCATATGAGCCCAAACTCGAGGTGGTTACTAGTAACCGTTGAAGAGTTCCACTGTACACCTCCTGACTCCATCATCAGACCCTCGTCACCAAGTGTATTGGTAGAAGTATGGGACACTCGTCCAAACCAACCAAATGAGCCCAAACTCGAGGGGGTTACTAGTAACGGTTGAAGAGTTCCACTGGACACCTCCTGACTCCATCATCAGACCCTCGTCACCAAGTATATTGGTAGAACTATGGGACACTCGTCCAAACCAATCAAATGAGCCCAAACTCGAGGACGTTACTAGTAACGGTTGAAGAGTTCCACTGTACACCTCCTAACTCCATCTTCAGACCGTCGTCATCAAGTGTATTGGTAGTAGTATGGGACACTCGTCCAAACCAACCATATGAGCCCAAACTCGAGGGGGTTACTAGCAACGGTTGAAGAGTTCCACTGTACACCTCCTGACTCCATCATCAGACCCTCGTCACCAAGTATATTGGTAGAAGTATGGGACACTCGTCCAAATCAACCATATGAACCCAAACTTGAGGGGGTTACTAGTAACGGTTGAAGAGTTCCACTGTACACCTCCTGACTCCATCATCAGACCCTCGTCACCATGTGTATTGGTAGAAGTATGGAACACTCGTCCAAACTAACCAAATGAGCCCAAACTCGAGGGGGTTACTAGTAACGGTTGAAGAGTTCCACTGTCCACCTCCTGACTCCAACATCAGACCCTCGTCACCAAGTGTATTGGTAGAAGTATAGGACACTCGTTCAAACAAACCAAATGAGCCCATACTCGAGGGGGTTACTAGTAACGGTTGAAGAGTTCCACTGTACACCTCCTGATTCCATCATCAGACCCTCGTCACCAAGTGTATTGGTAAAAGTAAGGGACACTCGTCCAAACCAACCAAATGAGCCCAAACTCGAGGGGGTTACTAGTAACGGTTGAAGAGTTCCACTGTACACCTCCTGACTCCATCATCAGACTCTCGTCACCAAGTGTATTGGTAGAAGTATGGGACAATCGTCCAAACCAACCAAATGAGCCCAAACTCGAGGGGGTTACTAGTAACGGTTGAAGAGTTCCAATGTACACCTCCTGACTCCATCATCAGACCCTTGTCACCAAGTGTATTGGTAGAAGTATGGGACACTCTTCCAAACCAACCATATGAGCCCAAACTCGAGGGGGTCTACTAGTAACGGTTGAAGAGTTCCACTGTCCACCTTCTGACTCCATCATCAGACCCTCGTCACCAAGTGTATTGGTAGAAGTATGGAATACTCGTCCAAACCAACCATATGAGCCCAATCTCGAGGGCGTTACTAGTAACGGTTGAAGAGTTCCACTGTCCTCCTCCTGACTCCATCATCAGACCCTCGTTACCAAGTTGAAATTATCGTAATATTGTATCGTCACGAGAACTCAATGTGTGTGCAAAGTTTCATAAAAATTGGTTCGGTAGAAGTAGTTGAAAAGTTGTCGCAAGATTTGAAACAAAGATAGTAACAAACAAACAAATATACGGAGTCAAGCTAAAAAAAAAAATAATAATAATAATAATAAAACCGTTTAATAATAAAAAAAAATGCCCTGCGAAGTTTCTTGTCGGTTTTTCTTCGTGGGTGTAATCGATAGAACAAATAGTGAAAAGTTCGAGTGCAGTCTAACTGCCACATGAATTTATTAATAAATAATACAAAACAATACAATACAATAGTTCCTACATCATACCACTTGTGCCTTCATAAACATTGACTTCATAAAATGAAAAACCGGCCAAGTGTGAGTCGACCTCGCGCACCGAGGGTCCCGTATCGCCATGTCACGGCCAGCGCTACGCATATTAGTTATGAAAAGCCTCATATTAGATAATGTCATGCTTCATAATCTATTCGGTAGATGGCGCGCGCGCATACACTTTTTTGGTTTCTTCTATGGGAACCCCGTGAATTTTTTACTTTTCTTATTTTTATTGTTTGTTGTTATATCGGCCACAATAACAATTTTTTTGTGAAAATTTCAACGGGCTACCTATTACGGTTCAAGAGATATAGCCCTCGGACAGACGGACGGACGGACGGACGGACGGACGGACGGACGGACGGACGGAAAGACACACAGACAGACAGACAGACAGACAGACAGAGAGACAGACAGACAGACCTCAGATCTGAGAGACAGACAGACAGACGGCGTAGGCTTAGTAATAGGGTCCCGTACCTGATCCGGAACCCTAAAAATCTCTAACAACCAATACAATGGTTTGACCACAGGTTCGATTACAAAAACTCTCATTCAACTTCATAGTTGACCCTCAGGCAGCGCCTGCGCTCTGCCAGTTTCCTTCTCTAGTACTCTGACCCGCTCACTCACGAGGGAAACAATACGAGCTGTCCAGCCAATGAGGAGCGTTGTAACTGCCGATCGTAATTTCGTGACGTTTCACTTTTTCTGAGTAGGTCCCCATTCTAACGTGCGTTCAACGACATTCTACTTTAACTCGTTACTTTTTAACTCGTTGCGTGCGTTACAATAGTTAGCTTCAAATTGATTTATAATTAATTACCCATCGGGGAATATTGACATGTCTGAGTGTATCTAATCTACCGAAGCGACTAATAAAGAAATTTAATGAAACTTTAAAATGTTGTGTTATGTTAAAATATTTCAACATTTATTCCAACAAATTAATTTTTTTTATACATTTAATATGTCAAATAATGAATGATCGATGGCGTTATCATGGGTTTGAATATTTCGAATGTGACATGACAACGACATCTATCATTAATTATTTTACATATCCTTATCCTTCCTTCCTTCCTTACCTATAATAAAATCCAACGTCTGCTTTCTGTCTGTCTGTCTGTCTGTCCGCTTATAACTCGAGAACCACTGAACCGATTATAATAAAACAAAATTCTACGGATAGCTTGATTCTTCCCATCAACTATAGGCTACTTACTATCACACTAAATAGCTTATGAGGTTAGCAGTGAAGTGAAATATGAGAGCGGGCGGAGCCGCGGGCACAGCTTGTTAAATATATAAACAATTTTAACTGAAGACGACACAAATTTGTCGAAAAGTCATAAAAAAAATATGTGTTTTTTTATTAAATAATGTAAATAATATAAATTGATATCGACGTGCTGCACGATGGTAAGCTCGTCAGTAAGGAAGCAGAGAAGATGCTGAAGTAACTGGATCTGCAGCACGAGGCTACCAAAATGTGGCCCGTCGACTCAACGATCGTTGTGCCCATATATAGTCGTATCAGCGCATGAGCTGATAGAGAAGAGCCTCGATGACCACCTTAAGAGGCTCTCGCTGAGTGGTTGGGTCAAGGGCCAGATCCAGAAGGCAGCTTTGCTCGACACTACCCGCATCGTCCGGAGGTTCCTCTCTTTGGGACCCGAGCATCGGTAGCTTTTTATTTTTTTAATTTTTTTATTTATTTATCTCTTTATTTCAGCCAACTAGGGCCATATTGAAAAAAACATATTAAATGTCTTAACCTAAGAACTAAAATTACTTTTTCTCCACTTGTGTCTGTACGGGTCCCAATAGAGACCCGTATGCGTCTTATTAGTCTGCTGACGCGGTGGATCAGGTGCGCGTAGAGTGGGCGCAGATTGCGACCGCGGCGCGGGCGTCGGCAGCGGCGCGGGCGTCGGCAGCGGCGCGGGCGTCGTCAGCGGCGGCGGCGCGGGTTGCGTCTCCTGAATATTGTGCAGGACGGCAGTTGTAGACAGCTCAGGCGCGGCCTCAGCATACTTATGGCGCGCGACCTCACGATGAAGGTCGCGATTGTAGCGCCGGAACACCACACCGGAGGGCCAAAACTCACTGCGAAGGAATGTCTTCACCTTCTCGGCAGGAATGCACAGCTTGAAAGCGCAAAAGTTCGTGTCAGCCCAGTGAGAAGGAAGAGCCCCGACACTCTCAACTCTCTCCCCCTTGTCCTGGACGTGGCGGACGAGGTCCTCGATCTTCAACGCTTTGGTCCGCCCCGCCCCCGGTGGTGGAAACTCCATTTGTTTTATAATAATTTTATGTATAGTTATATGTAAAATTATTGTAAATAGATGTGTAAAAAATTAATATAAATAATAAGAACAATAACCAAATATTGGTGGGAAAAAGTATTTAATTCAACATTTATTCCAGTTACTTCTAGCACTGACAGCCGTGAATGTCGTGATAATAAACACGTCGTCGTCGCATTTTGCGTACACATTAAATAAGTATGACCCTTACGGACCTGGCCGCAAACGGGGCAAGTACTGTAAGTCTAAGGCACAATGTAAAAATAAAACGCATCTTTTGTGCCAGTTCAAAGTGGTAAGTACTACCATACTAGCGTCATCGAATGATCACATCAAAATCATTTAGCATAGGCTAAGCATTTTACTTCATATCGACTTTCATACTCAATATCTGTGTCTCTGAAGGTACGTATTTTAATATTGCTAGCCACCTGTTACCTTATCACGGCCCTACCACCGAGTCGTGCAGTAGGCAAAAGGAGACACGGTGGCCACATCTCACCTTGCCACGGTCTTTCCACCAAATTGTACAGTATGCAAAGGGAGACTAGCGTAGCGTAGCATATCTCACCTTGACACGGCCTCTCCACCGAGTCCTGCATTAGGCAAAAGGAGACACGGTAGCCACATCTCACCTTAACACGGCCTCTCCACCAAGTCATGCAGTATGCAAAGGGAGACACTGTACAGTAGCATATCTCACCTTGACACGGCCTCTCCACCGAGTCCTGCATTAGGCAAAAGGAGACACGGTAGCCACATCTCACCTTAACACGGCCTCTCCACCAAGTCATGCAGTATGCAAAGGGAGACACTGTACAGTAGCATATCTCACCTTGACACGGCCTCTCCACCGAGTCCTGCATTAGGCAAAAGGAGACACGGTAGCCACATCTCACCTTAACACGGCCTCTCCACCAAGTCATGCAGTATGCAAAGGGAGACACTGTACAGTAGAATATCTCACCTTGACACGGCCTCTCCACCAAGTTGTGCAGTAGGCAAAAGGAGAAAATTATCTAGAATTTTGTTTTTTGTTTTTTTATTAATAATTGTTAGTATATCCACCATCGCCATCTATCATTAGTCACCATCATTTGACAAGCATTTAACACTCTTTGGCCGTCTATATAAGTAACCGTAGTTTCCTAACCAGTTATCAATGAGGAATAAATGATCTTTGTGCGAGACCGGTTTTGACACCGGCGTGGCGTGAAGACATTCCAGAAGAGCCCTTCGACAGTTTGGTCCCATGGCACTGATACCATGAGCTGATGCCTTTCGCCACGTAGAGGCACTGCAGGTTATTATGTAACGTAATAATCTGTCACCGGTAGCTATTATTTTAATTTTTCAGAGATATAATTAATTGTATTTGAGGATATTTATTACATGAGTGCTGACGTTCCATAGTTCGGTGACAAGTTATTGTCACATAAGGAAAGGCGCCTACCTAACAGTCTTCACGTGAAGCTAAAATTATACTAACGGGTAAATCCTAGCGTATTTATGTCCGTCACGTCCCCTTCCCTTGATCTAGATTCTCCCACCTGTATGTCTTCACAACGTTTGGGCAAAAGCTTAAAATTCACGAAGTCAACCACCCAATTCATGAGCCAGTTCTTAGATGGAACTCCCTTATTAAGCGCAGACTCCGCAGATAATATGCACTTGTCCAGGTTGCTTTGACAATAAAGCTTCCTATGCTTGTCTCCACCTCGCGAAACAAGGAATAATACGTCCTGCCAAATCGAGCTCCAACCACACGCCAGTGCTTAGATGAAACGCCTGCCTGGAGACCCTATCTGACAGATACAAAACTCCCTGACCCGATAGCTACAGACCCTTCTCATCCCACAACCCCAGTAGATCGCCTACCAGTCCAACAGTCATTGTCATGAAGTATAATTATGTGTCGCGAGGCGTCCGACGGAATTAAACTGCAGGACGCCTACCTAACCCTCTTGTGTGTGTATAAATGATCGCGTTCCGTTGCATCCGTGAAAGATAATCTGTTGGTCAACAATCGAATCCTTCGTTGCTGTTATATCTCGTTCGTAGCCTACCTTATAATAAGCACGCAGGCTCCTTCATAAACACTATGTACGTATCCTCGTAAGAACACAGGCTGTGGGAAACTTCCATATATACCTAGTCGTTTAAAGCTGTGGGAGCCTTCCACGCCTACCTAGACTTAATTACGCTTACAACTAAATCCGATCAAATACGACTACATACATCCTATACCTATAATGTGGAAGAATCGACATAATACACCTTGAAACATTAAAGAAGTAGGTACAAATAAAATAGATAATTGTTCCTTTTGTAACGTCACCCATGCGAATCCGGCCCTGCCTGGCGTAAGCTCGCGCCAGAATCGTCTGTCGTCCGTGCGCTACTCCACTCACTGTACGCGTAGGTATAGGACCTCAGTTCACCAGGCGCGCCTGAATATCACATATCACTGCACTTCACTATTGTCGCAGGTCCATTTGTCTCGCCTTATTCCACCGATAAAGTCAATTGTCTTGGCTTAAAATTACTGTGATAAATAACAACAAAACACAGAAGCACACATGCTTCCCTCATCCCTCGCCTAGCCTGACTGTCGGCCGACCGTCTCCCCCATCACGCCGACGCATCGTTCACACCCCCCCCCCCCCCCCCGACAGCTTCCCCTACCTCATACCCCTCGTTCTATCTTGACTACCTGCTATGATTTGAAGCACGCACCCCCGAAGCGTGGAGAGAGGGAATTATTTTATAAAAAATAATTAGAATAAAATAGAATAGAATAGCGTTTATTTCCTCTTCACATCAGTAATACAGCAGGTACAATATACACATGGGCTAGGAGGAAAAGGGAGCCAGCTCAGCTTGTATGCTGCGGCTCCCTCGCGATGAGAGCGCCGCAGCGCTGATCTTCCGCTGGTCCCAACACACGTAAGCATACAACATTGCAAAATAACGTCAGCTATCACCACTTAAAATCATTTAACAATCACACGCACATAAGACACACTAAAAACACGACATACTAGAAAAAAAAGAATATTTGGATTTAAGTACAAATGATAAAACAAATTGTGACAAGTTCGAGTGCAGTCTAACTGCCATATGAATGATCAATAAACAATACAATACAATACAATGCAATCAAGAAAACAACAATACAATTAATAATAACAACCAAAACAGCAATTAAAATAAATAAATTTAAAAATTTAAAAACACGATCCCGATCAGGCTCGAGGGTTAGCCCGTTGCAACTCTAGAAGCCAAGCCTTGCACGCCCGCTTAAAGCCAGGAATGCTGATATTTTCTCTAATTAGCGGCGGAAGGTTGTTCCAACATTTGGTCGCGCTATATTTAAAGCAACCCTCAAAGCTGACCTGAGACGTGACGTGGAACCATTAGCAGGTACACACTTGCTCGAGTTCGGTATGCGTGAGTATCTTGCGACCAGGATAACTGGTCGTAAAGATATTCGGGCTTGTGTGTTTTAATTATTTTGAACACCTGACAAGCCAAATGTAGTACCCGCCTGGTTTCCATTATCAGGATACCTTTTTCATTTAAGTAAGGAGTAATGTGGGAACGCCTTGGAATATCAAAGCAAAATCTTGCACATGCGTTTCGCACTCGCTGTATGGCTCGCGCTGTTCTGGCCAACAGGCCGGGTCCGTAAACAGTGTCACAATAATCAAACGGGGGCAGAACAAGCTAATTAACGAACTATCACAACGGAAACCTAAAAAGAAAGGATTATGAGTTTTATTTCCGGTGAAATAACACTTTATTTGTGAAATAAAAATACTGAAAAGAGCTTCAAAAGTTGAAAGGGGCGGGCAGGATGGATATGGTAAAAACAAACGGGTTTAATCAAAATAATTGATGTATTTTCGTTTTCAATTTAGGCTTCTTGACTCAGTTACTAACGAATACTTAATTAAACACACATAAAGTGACAAACAAGATATTATTTTAATAATATGGCACATTTAATAAACTATACATATTATCCGTCTTGCCCGCATATGTTTGGTAAGATGGATCTTGAAATCGGGCAAGATGAATCATGTAGAACTCTTCTGTTTAATCGTTCCAAGCATCACAAAAGTATGATCCGAACCCTAGATATGACGAGCAGAGCTCGTGGGTCCATTTCTGGCATTGTGTGCACTGGATCCAATCTTCTGTGGGAGGTGATTCTTAGGGTTCATTACACGTGGTGCACAAGTAAGTATTTTCTCTGTCTATTGTCAAAGAACGTTTTGGCTGTTTGTATTTGATGTTGAAGGCTGTGAAATGTTTTGAGTTTTCCATGTAGGTCGAGGCTGCGGGAGAAGAGAAGCTGTTGAATTCAGTGACAATTTTGAGTACTTCTTCTGCTTTCCTCCATCCTGCTTGATGCGCTTGTTGATATTTTTTTCCATTTTGCTGCGCTGGTCAACCTTTATTATAGGTGTACTGGTTAGAACTTCTGCTTTTTGGATTTTTCTCTTGCGTTGTGGTATGGCCTGTCTTGTCTGTAGAGGTATTGGTCTTACATATATGGGCTCTCGTTATTTCCTCTACAGGAGGGGTGGTTATGTTCATATCAAGTTGATTTGTGTGTGGTGGTCGATTGATGTCCGGCTGATTCTGTAGGACTTCTATTTGAGACTGAGTAGATTCAGCAGTAAGAGTAGGCTGAGTTGATGCAGGAGTCGGAGTTGCATGAAAATATGTAGGAGTTTTAGTTGGCTGTGTAGATGCAGGGAGCAGAGCTGGCTGAGCAGATGCAGGTGTTGGAACTGGGTGTGCAGATACAGGAGCCGAAACTTGCTGAGAAGGTACTGATGTGGAAGGTACAGTATGATTGGTGTCCACATTAGACTGAGCAAAGGAAGCTGCTGCGAAAGCCTCATCTCCGAAAACATTTCTGTTGGACGGAGAAATTCCTGCTGTCTCGAATCCTTTAACGGTCCTAATGGGTGTTACCTTTCAGGTAAGCTGGACAAAAGAGCCTACATATGTCCAGTTGGTTGATTATTTGGCAAGGGTGTTGCTTTTGAAATGTATTAATTTCTTGTTTGAAAAATACTTTAAGTGGGCGATAGACAGCAACATCTAGAGACTGCAAACGGTGGGTGGTGTGTGGCGGAAATGACAACATGATAACATTGTTCGCTCTTGCAAACTCAAGAGCAGGATAATGCTTGTGGGGCTCATGGTTGTCAAGCAATAAAAGCACCTTTTTTCTAGTGTGGTTCGCACTTGCTCCACGAAAAACCGAAGCCAATCTTAAAACTTTTCACTATTTATCCATCCACTTTCTGTCGCTGTAGCTTGTGCTCCTGGAGGTGATCCATTGAGCAATCTAGCCAGGAATTTCTTTCGTTTAAAAATTAAAAATGGTGTAATGAATGATCCAGCAGCATTGCAGCAGCCCACAACAGTGGTGAGCACTCCTCTTTCAAGGCTAGATACTATTCCTACCTGCCTTTTATCCTGTGTGGAAAGTATTTTTGGTGGCTTGGTAGTTGAGGTTTTTATGCCAGTTTCATCCATATTATAAATTCTAGTAGGATCGATGTCATATTTCATAAGTTGATCGTCCAAGAGATCAGAAACGGCATACCTCATGCCTGTTAAATCCTTTCAATCTTGCAATTGATGTCGGTTCAGGTGAGCGTAAGACAATGCTTGGATTTATTTTCTGGAAGTTACTAAGCCAGTGTTTTCCTGCCACATCATCCTTAAATCGAGTGTCCTTATTTTTGGCTTTCGCAAACTGTCGAGTTGCATGATATCCTTCCTTGTTAAGCCATAAAACAGCGAGTCTACCTTTTGAATGTACTCGGCTAGCTGTTTTTCCTCATAAGGAGTAAACACCGGCAGGAACCGGCCCAGTTTTTTTTCAGCGGAATTTTACTGAAAGTGTCTGTGTAACGTTTCATAATGAATTTTATATTTTACGGAGGCTTGACGTATAGATGTTCTTTTTGCTTCTTTCATAGGTTCTGCTAGGGTTTCTGAAGACCAAGATCCACGCTGACTATTGCTCTTGTATTTTGTTGACCATCTGTAAAAACAAAACATTTCAAGTATTAATCAACTGAAGACACCTTTTCATAGGAGGGCAAAATGGATCATGCGAGGGCAAGATGGATATATTGTATTGTATTGTTGTATTGTTTATTTACCATTCATATGGCAGTTTCCTTCTTACCTTACTAGGTGGTATTGTTTATCCCGCCCGGGTTGGTACCACCGCACTGAATAATACGTCGGTCGACACGGCTATGAACATAGTTAGTGTTTTCCGTCCAGCTTAGCGTAGCCGACATGAAATGAAGGGAAGCACTGACGTGGCACCTAGTTCACCCGGTGTTATTCGCCAGCCAACCGTGTCAGTTTCCATTAAAAAATGTATTAATACCATGTTTTTCTAGAAATCGTACTTCAAAATGGCGAAGACTTGTGTTAACCCCTTCCCAATACTCCTGGATGATCATGCCGTCCTGCTCGCAATAAATCTAACCAACATGTGAGTATTTTAGTATATTATAGATGTGATATGTACACCACTGGATATAATTGTAATATATGATACACCACTGGATAGAACAGTAATATATGATACACCACTGGATAGAACAGTAATATGTGATGCAGCACTGGATATAATAGTAATATATGATAAACCCCTAGATAGAACAGTAATATAGTGTCGCGTTAGGCTGTATGCGTGCGTGTATTAGTAGTAGAATTAGTATTAATTAGTAGTAAGGTATTATAGTCGATTATAAAATTAGTTAAAAATTAGTTAAAATTTGTTTAAACTTTAATGCTGTCGCCCAACATCTGCAGACAGCAAAACCACATCTTTTGTTTTGGTGGACCTGGACATCCCTGGATACAGTCTTTTCGAAAGATTTGTAGCCAAGAGTGGTGTATGTGCGTATGGTCGATCTGACATTTCTGTTAAACGGCTCACACCTTTCGAAGATCCTCAGTTTCCAGTCGTATGGATACGCGTCAACCTTCCCCACGTGGTAAGAGTTTACGCGGGTGTATACCGCTCTCCCAACTTAGGTGCCAAGGAAAGTGCCGCATTATTTGAGTATCTCAGCAGCTCGGCTGATAGACTGCTCTGCCAACTACCTACAGCAGAAATTGTGATGTACGGATTAGATATAACGATAGATAAATAAGATAATAAGTTAATAATAAAATTAGGATTAGTTAGCTGTACGTAGGGGAATAAAAATGGGCGCTAAACCGCTGGCTCAGTCAGTACACTTCGAGCAGCGAGAGAGAGAGGACCTCCTACAAGTGGAGCTCCGGGGCAAGACGGTAAGAAAAAGTGGCACTTGAGGAAGAGCTTTCCCGTCAGAGCGGTCGACTGAACGAGCTAGCAAGTGCCCGCTGTATTGTCGTCCCTCTCTCTCTCCACACCGCCGCGTTGTGTGTCTCGCTCTGGCACGCCTGTCGTTTCGTCCATGTTGCTCCGGTAACGGGTCGTCCCGCTACTCGTACCGACCACCGGCGTTTCATTTACGTTTCGTTGTTCCCCGTACCGTGTGTTGCCGGGTTTGACACCTGAAAGATTTCCAGGCTCCGTCCTGGCTCCTTTAGCTCCTTTCGTGAACACTCGGCTCGAAACGAAACGTAACAACGTGACGCAGCTTCTTTATATTAATCCTGGTTATTTTTTTTAAACCACCAAAACATGACTCATACCACACTTTCCTTCGAGCCGAAGTCTGCCGAAAGGAGCTAAAGGAGCCAGGAAGGAGCCAGGAAGTCTTTCAGGTGGCGCATCGTGTGTTGCCGACCTAGTGACTGGGTGTTAATATTCAGTGTTTGTGCCTGCCATCCCAATTCGCGCATTAAAACTCGCAGTTAATACATAAGTACACAAACACGCATTATATATTGCTTATGTATGTGTATTCTCCTCTCCTTTTGACATTGGACATGACGGACATGAAGGAGAGAGACGGATCTGCAGAAGATTGATGACGCTGCCATGCCAGCGGCATCCGTGACGTTGCACAAGCTCGACAGTTGGAGCAAAGAGAATATAACCACTACGTTTTAAGAGACGGAACTCTCATACAAACAATCGTTCTATGAAAATCAGCATAATTTCAATGGCCGCTGCAAAATATCCGGTTGCAGCTGTCATGTTGGCACCACTGCATTAGTAAGTGCCGTGAATGCAGCCGTTTATCAATATTCTTGATTTTTTTAAGTTGGGTTTATTGCTTAATGAGTAAAACTGCATAATTTTTTGTATTTTTTAATGTTGATAATATTAATAATATCTATACAAAATTCTCTTACCATTAGTCTATATCAAAGCCTAACATTTCCGTGAAAACATTCATCTTAGTCCTAATATCCCGATATCCCCGCACCACACATCTCACACTTCCTGTAATGCCGCATTGCAATGGATGCATTCGACGGCAACTCACTTTCACGCTACAGGCTAAATCACAGCAAAAACAAGGGGTATTTCGGCAAGATGGAGGTCTACCACGTAAACAATTACCGACCGAAACACTCGACTCGGTATGTCGACACGCAACGAGGACATAGGTATTAATATTATAAGTAGTTCCAGTCGATACTAGCCTACGTAGTGGACCACCGGACAATGTAACATTATTGTTTATAATAATCTAGATATAAGTATAAAATAAAGACAAAAAACCTAGTCTGCTATTTATTAGACACTAAAGTAGGTTTTGATAGCTGTATTTGATGTGTGTAATTATATTCAGGTATCGGTCTTTAATCGCACTGGGGAAGGAGACAGGAGCCAAAGAAGCCAAACTGCCTAGAGGATATGGACTCATGAAAGTAGTGAGTACACACACAGATATTGAAATGATTGCATTAATTTCGTCACCGCAATCCTCGCATTTTCCGAAGAAATAGTGAAAACTTTTGTTTTGACATTGAAAATGTCTTTTCGATCGCTTCAGAATAGTCCCAGATTTCCAGCGAGAGTAAGAATTCGCCCTGGTGTCGTGAGTTTTAAGGTTACGTGAATATTTAGTTATTTAGTGTCAAGTGACGCGAATAGCGGAGGGCTACAAGAAAAAGTTGAAAAGTTTGATATTTTTTAAGAAATCGCAAAAAACCTCTTAAAATAGCCGTTTTTAGGGGGTTTAAAAAGGTAACTTTAAAACATATTTCTAAATATATAATTTAAATTTTTCTATTTTTATATTGTAGATTGACTCAATATCTGGGGATTTTTTTATATTGTTTGAAAAAAAGTGAAAAATTTGGGCGTTATTTTTTTTTATTTTCTGTTACGCGACGTACGAGTCGTCTATATCTTTCAGTGTGAGTAGTTAAAATGGTTTTCGTGTATGCATATAGAGCCTGACCAGGAATATATGAGAGCTGTCAAGATGGAGCCACTTTTTAGATTTATATAGCAACATTCAGTATAATACGCACATATTGAATTAACGTGGTGGTCGGTGTTGTGCTTTAATTTACCAGAGTACTTATGGGAGTGAAAGTTGGGTATGGCAGGCGAAGCATGAGAGCAGGATAAATGATGTCGAAATGAGCGCGTTGAGAGGAGTATGTGTGGAATAGGAGGAGTATGTGTGTCTGTAGAATGGATGATAGGAGACTAATGAAAGAAATCTATGGAGCGAATGTTAGTGGAAGAGTCGGGAAGGGTCGCCCTAGACGCACGTATCTGGACCAGATCGGGCATGTGCTCGAAAAGGGTCAGGTGCGTAGTACCCGTAACCGACGAGCATGTATGAAGAACATTATGAGAGTGGAAGAGGCGGCAAAAGTGTGTCAGGATCGTGGCGCGTGGGGGTTGGGTTGTTTGCGTGGGTTGGGTCCGTTGTTTTTGCCTGCCCCACTGGGAGGCAGGCAGGCGTGACGTTATGTATGTGTATGTATGTATGAACTTATAGCACAACACCGATTACTCTGCTTACCCTGATTGTCGGGATACAAAAGCGTGAGTTATGTATGTATGTATATTGAATTGGCCGATGTTTTTATTCAAAATGTACTGTTGCACTGAAATACACAATAAGATATACAAAATGTATTTTAATGCATCTTTTATATATATTTTGATATCAATGTAAAAAGAACTAGCCTTGACATTTACATGTTCACAACATTGTTTCCATGTATCTGCAGATATGTCCTGAAGCAAAGTGAACAAATTATTAATCGTGTATTATTAAGTGTATTATTAATCGACCTTGCTGAAGCACTAAACTTTTTAATAAAAATTCTAGTTCAGAAAAACTTAACCTAAGCTATTTTTATTCGAACGTTTCGTATTTTTATAAAGTCAAAAAGTGTTTTTTGTTCAGAACGAATAATATTTACGTCCCTCTTTTGTTTGCTATTGGGTAAATAGATGCTTGGGACACCTAGATAGAACAAATGACATGTCACTACAATGACATAACGTTTTACCTAAATGTCAGTTCAGAAGCAATTTTGACATTGACAACAGATTATCAAGCATCAAACATAATTGTGGCCAGTGTAAGAAATTAGTTCCAACGAAATTCCGCAATATGGCGGCCCCTCATATATTCCTGGTCAGGCTTTACTTGAAAATTAAGAATTTTAATTTAAAAATTTTTGAAAAATGTTTGTCTATTTTTCATAATTGACATATTTCAGTATGAAAAAGCAAGTAAATCATAATATTTTTTTTTAAATATGAATACATGTTAGTATTTAGAAGAGTAGGAGTAATTATGTAGTGAACAGGTGCACGCTGTTAGAATCTGGAGTGCGTTCGCTCGTTGAGTTCGTCGCTTCAGCCACACCAGGATATTTTCACGCTCACAGTCGGCGACTCGCTATACGCTTCCTTAAAAGTCATTTTCAATGTACCCGAAGGTCATGTAATGGAATCTGGAATCTTCATCTGTAAAAAAGGTATTAGTCGTACGACTTTTACACCGTTACCGGGCTTTTTGGCGCGGTTTCCCGCGCGAGGCCTGCCGTCACTTTGTCCGCTCTATGTAAAATAGCGCGGTCGCCGTGGCCGGCTGGCTGGCGGTATAATGGTCGGTCACTTTGTCCTCCCTAAGTTAGGGGGGTCGCCATGACCGACTGCTGGCTAGGGGCGATGCATTAGATCTGTGATTTGTTTCTTAAAAGCCTGATTCTCGAGGTCTCTCAACTCAAGGTTGAGGGGATGAACCGGGACAAAACCAAGGTTATGGCGACCGAGATTATGACGGATTCAACTGGGTTGGGCTGCCTTCGGAAAAGTAAAATTCGCCCTGAGGTCTGACCTTCCGCAAAAAGACCCGTATATTATATGACCACCACTGCGTCCTCCCGGTTATGACGTACGGGTGTGAAACGTGGATTCTGACCTACCTTCTCGGAAGTGATATTATCTGGTCGGAGCATGTTCTTTGGCCACTCCGACTCAGCTACCTATACGGGATTACTTAATAAAAAAAAGGGCGAGGCCGAAAGCCCAACTCCATTCAAGTAAACGGTATACTCTTTCGAAGTAACGGCGAGGCCGAAGGCCGAGCTGCGTTCACAATAACCATATACTTTCAAAAACTGTACCGGCTGACCCGTTACTTGAAAATAATAGGCCCACTGCATCTCTCCCCGTGCATGTCGTGAAAGGTGACTAAGGGATAGGGAGGAGATGCCGTGCTAAACGACGTCAGGTTAGATACCTCTCACCATGTCACGATTCTCAAATAGTCACGCAGCATGTATCTAAGTTTCGTGCCTTACTTGCTGATCTATTATTTGTCATGTCTTAATAATTTGTTGCTAAATGTGGTGGTCGCTGTTGTGCTGTAAATTGCCCGAGTTCTTGCAGCACAGCGAAGATTACTCTGCTCACATAGATTTTCGTAATACAGCGTGATGGTATGTATGTATGTATGTTGCAGACACTGCAATTTAAGATAAGTACCAAATTAATATCACATTTTCAGGAATGGGACAACCAGCTGGCCACTTTTGCTCAAATAAGGGCGAACCAGTGCTTATTCGCTCGAGACACCTGTATGCCCACTTGTGAGTTATTCCTCATCCATAATAATCTTTATCATTATCATCATTGATGTTTCATCGTTACCAACTTACATCAATCAATACTCAATATTATTATTATTATTTATACTAATAATAAATCTGTAAGGGATGGTCATGGAGTAAGTTGCTTTGTTTTTTTAGATATTGGGTTTGTAGACTCTGTGTATGATACTAAAACTAAATTTAGGATTTTTAGAAATCATTTCTGTATGTATGTATGTTCCACCATAACTCTTAAACCGATCATCTGAATTTGATGAAACTTCGTACAAGCACATTTACCTACACGGGACACAGGATAGGCTAAATAAAATTCACTTCTGGTTACGCTAAAATGTAGCTCTCATACAAACCGAATTGTTTTGCGCGCTGAAATAAAGGTACACGATAGTGGGCATACTTACTTTCTTCTATTTAAATGCGAATTACACGCGAGCGAAGCCGCGGGGAAAAGCTAGTATATTATAAGGTGTTTCGTTAGTCATGTCATTAACTTCGGGAGGGTTACATACACACTCAAATAAACACGTTACGCAAAAAAAAAATTATATGTTTATAGTACTTACCTATTACTTTTCGAGAAATTTAACAAAACATATTTGCTACCTAAACATTAACCTGTGTGTAACAGTAGGTAACTTGCATTGTACGGGGTCAATGACCGTACTATGTTCAAACGCAGAACAGCTGTTTGTTGTAAGTAAGTCACAAGGTCACTATGATTGGTTTTTACAGCTACTTATTTGATTTTATTTTTTTGTGAGGAGAAAAAATGCTCCTATGAACATATGTTTTTTTCTTACGTAAAGTGTTTAATTGAGTGCGTATGTAACCCTCCCGAAGTTAATGACATGACTAACGTAACACCTTATATAGATAGATAGAAATACTTTATTACTCCAAAACATTTTACAGTAACAAACGATATGTAATTTACATGAGGGGCAAAGGCGGACTTATCCCTTACAGGGATTTCTCCCAGTCAACCTTTGGATGTTTGAGAATCATATATTGTGAGATATAAGTAGGTATTTGCAAATGACTTGAGTGTGGGAAAGTAAAATATAATTTATGGAAAATAACTATGATGAACTATAATATACAATACATGTGAGTGCGTACTATTTAATTAAACGTATAAATTACAAATTATAAATTAAATTAAATACATATGAATTACAGTTTGTATAATATATAATACCTAAATATATACATATATATTATACTTCGAGAAAGTGTAGTTTACTTGGACCCAGCTCGAAGTTCGGCCTCGCCCATAATGACCTACTTTCTTCAAGGGATAACTTCATGAAAATAGAAGCAACAAAGCATCTTTCACGCCGGCACGGCATTCGTAGCCTCCGTTCTAAACCGCATGCTTTTGGCGTGTCGTCGGCTCAACAATCCCCGCTGACGGAGCCAAGTGACTCGCGTATCCATAAAAAAATCTGTCAAGTGCGAGTTTTACTCGCGCGCGGAGGTTTCCGTATCAATCCGCTATCAATAATATCCGCCTATCCGCTCAGGTGGCATGATCTTCGAATTTTAATTTCGAAGATATGTAGGACGATCGGAGAGAAGAATTTACGGTGGGAAAATGACAGCACCTCAATGAGGTCGTTGGCAATTTAGCGGCTATAACAATGCAATTTATAAAAGCTTGTGGCGCCATCCGATATTTAGATAGATAGATAGATAGAAAATTCTTTATTGCTCCAGTAAACATTAAACAGTAACAAATACATTGGAAAATTTACATAAGGTGCAAAGGCGGACTTATCCCTTACAGAGATTTCTTACAGTCAACCTTTGGATGTTTGAGATTCGATAATATAGTGGAATGTAAGTAGGTAGTAGCAAAAGAGTTGATAAAAATAATAATAAGAATACTTATTAATACGTACATATAATTACATGCTAGTAAAATATAAGCCATACATGTTTAATACACATAAATATATTATATATAATATGATATTTAATAGTGTGACTAATCTATTTTAATGAAACGTTTCTTGTATGCCCCCCTTAATTTGTAACTTTTTCTTATTTTTCTTATATTTTGTTGTTTCATCCGCCATAGTAACCCATATTCTGTGAAAGTTTCTACCGGCTACCTATAACGGTTCAAGAGGCTGTATCTCTGTATCTCGGGCGGACGGACGGACGGACGGACGGACGGACAGACGACGGAGGCTTAGTAATAGGCTTCCGTACGGGATACGGAAACCTAAAAAGGACGATTTTGTATGGAGAAAGTTCCCGTCTCCCAGTTTTCCATCTCCATCTCGTCTGAGTCCAAGCGAAGACCTTCTGCGGTTCTACGTCAATAATTTTTTTTTTCAGGGAGGTTCGGCGATCCCGGTCAGCTGCTCGGCAGAGTGATTGCTATAAAACACCATAAGGATACGGTTTGTAATTCATTTTTTTTTTCTTCTAATGTATTGTAGGTATTGTATTGTTTATTGATCATTCATATGGCAGTTAGACTGCGCTCGAACTTGTCACAATTTGTTCTATCCGGTTCGATTACACCCACGAAGAAGAACCGACAAGAAACTTCGCAGGGTATTTTTTTAAACATATTTTACAAGTATTTAGTGACTAGCCACATAATAACACCGCCCATAGTCCATCTAAAATACAGCTTGAGAGCAAGATTAACAATTTTGCTGAGAGTTCGACTACAAAGACTTATTAATTAAGTGAATCAGGTGTAAAGAGCCTTTGTCAAACTTTGATACGTAATTTGTATCAACATAATAAAGTTATTGGGAAATTCTCGATCCAAGTCGGCGAATTTTTTTTTAATTTTTGACAAATTTTGGAAAATCTCAAAAAGTTACCGACCGATTTTGGAAATTCAAATTGCACTTTTAAGCCCTTCGTCAGACACATATTTAAAGCGTACGGCCCATCCGCGTACCTCTCATATCTGCGAAACTACAGGCAAATGTCACAATTTCATAAATCGGGGCACTATACTCGATCACGAACACATAAACATTTTCAATGTTAAAAAGTTTCAGAGCTTTTCATCTTCAAATATGGACCCCGTTCGAACCCTGAAGTTACGAAACCCTACCCTAAAACATCCTGTATATAAGATAGATTAGTTAAATAGATAGAAGACATCTAGTCTACTACCTATACATTACATACATATCACACACGCTGAATCCCGACAATCGGGGTAAGCAGAGTAATCGGTGTTGTGCTGCAAGAACTCTGGTAAATTACAGCACAACACCGACCCCGACGTTTCGCAAAGTATTCGAACAAGATTCAATTGATCAAGCAGCAAGTAAGGCACGAAGACCCACCTGCTGCATTTTTTTTTTATGTACATAAGCCAGCATGGGTGGCTGTGCCGAGGGACCAATGGTGCAGTTGACAGAGCCAAAATCACCTCTCCTCGCGAAACCACGCTCAGTTAGGTGCCATGCCAGCGGATTTGCGTGACTCGGTGGAAGTACCGTGCCAAGGTTAGAGGTGGCGAGCCTGTCGCCCTTTTGCACGGCATCATGTCCTTATGCCTTTTACGACATGCATGGGGAGAGATGCAGTGGGGCTATTCTTTTTAATTTATTTATTTATTTATTTATTTATATTAGAAAACATACAGCCATTCACAATATTGATACACTTATTATTTTTTTTATGCCTAAAGTATGGCCAATTACATGTTTCCCTGATTGGTTTTTTTATTTATGTTTGCGTAGGGCATAAACTTAGGTGTCTAAAGGTGTGTGAGGTGTGATGTTTTGTGGTGTGTTGTTGTGTGGTGCGTAGTGTGTATGTGAGGGTGTGTGAGGGTGTGTGAGGGTGTGTGAGAGGGTGAGAGGGTGTGTGTGTGTGTGTTTGTGTCTCTATGTATTTAATTTTTTTTTATATTTAAAATGTATAATATGGTGTTAAGTATATTAATGTTTATTTTTATTTTTATTTTTATGCAACTCCTCATTCATACTAGCCAGTGATTGGTTAAGTGTGTTGACTATTTCCCTTTGAAAAGTTCGTCTGCTGAGGTGGAAGATATCAATATGGTATTAAGTACCGGCCCCATCCACACGATCTACTGCGGTAAGCGAGTATTTCTACGTATATTGTATGCCGGATTATTTTAATAATTATGTTGTAATTATTCCTTTTCTAGATTGGAGACACCCTCCGTACAGTGTTCAAGGATTGGTATAAAAAGAAGAGAGAAGTTAAAAAAAGTGTCATACTCACATACCCCAAGGATTAGTAAGATTTTTATATCCAATACTTCTGGGAGGTTTGGCAACCCATGTTTTTTTATAGAACCTGACACCTTTGGTTGTAAATTGTAATACATCACCTACTTTTTTATTGTCCGTGATGTCAGCCCATAACATCTTGGTGAACTAGATACCATGTCAGTGCTACCCTTCGGTCGTGCCAGCTACACTGAACTGGACAGAACTATTTCACAGCCTTTTCAAACGACCTTTCATTCTGTGCGGTGGTATCAATCCCGTGGACAACGCCAAAACAGAACGGCCCCCAGTTCCCGGTAGTCCTACTATTCCTGGCTACGGTAGCGGTCACGGTTACGGTAGGACGGGGGGTGCTAAGAATCCCCGGGTTACGGAAGGCTACCAAATCCAACGATTATACCTGGCAAACTATAACACACGGACATTGAGAACGGATGAGAATTTGGAAGAGCTGGAAGTGGAATTGAGCAAGATAAGATGGCACGTCTTGGGCCTATCGGAAGTCCGTAGACAGGGGGAGGACACGATAACCCTATAATCTGGCCATATGCTCCATTTTCGACAAGGAGACCAGCCTTCCCAAGGTGGTGTCGGGTTTCTCATCAACAAAGTCCTTACTAACAACGTCGTGGAAATCGTGAGTGTGTCAACGCGGGTAGCATACCTAATACTGAAACTCACAGAAAAGTACTCGTTGAAGATTATACAGGAATATGCGCCCACGTCTACACACACTGACGAAGAGGTGGAAGCCGTGTACGATGACATCTCTAAGACGATTCATAGCACGGCTAAAACTCAATTCACCGTTGTTATGGAGGACTTCAACGCCAAAGTGGGAGTACAAATATGCAACGAATCTAAGGTGGGACCAAATGGCTACGGAAACAGAAATCATCGTGGACAAATGTTGGCAAACTTCCTAGAAATGGAAGGGCTCTTCTTGATGAATTCTTTCTTCAAGAAGAGGCCCCAACGAAAGTGGACCTGGGAAAGTCCCGATGGTGGGACGAAAAATGAGATTGACTTCATCCTGGCGGACAAGAAGCGAATATTTGGAGATGGATGGATAGATGGAGTGCTAAACCGGTTTAAGACTGGAAGCGATCACAGACTTGTACGAGGCACTCTAAATATTAACTACAAGCTTGAACGGTCCCGTCTGATGAAGTCAACTCTCCGGCCAACTCTGCTCCAAGTCTCACAGAGCTCCGACAGCTTCGAGCTAGAGCTTAAAAATAGAATCGATATGCTGGAAACCACAACGGACGTTGATGAGATGACCAACAATCTGCTGCAGGTCGTTCGAGAAGTGGGCTGCAAACATTTTAGACATCAGCACGAGGGTAAACAGTCGAAACTTTCGAGTGAGACACTGGAAGCGATGAGACAGAGACGCGAGACAATAGTTGATTCGTCAGGTCTTCGGGCTCAAAATGCCAAAATAAAAAAGCTGATATGACGCGACCTTCGCCTGCACAATACAAGCCGTGTGTATGAGGCGATAGAGCAGAATAAGGGCTCCAAAGTGTTCGTGCAGCAACTGGGCAGAAGCCACCTGACGAAACTTAAGACTGCAGATGGTTGAGCTGTCTCATCGAAGCCAGAACTACTCACCGAAGTCGAAAAGTTCTACGAACGGCTATATGACTCTCGAGCTGCTGCTCCTACAGTCCCCGACAAAGACGACCGACAAGCCAGATTAACCCGCCACTACACGGAGGATATCCCAGATGTCAACATGGGCGAGATCAGGATTGCTCTAGAGCAGCTTAAAAATAACAAGGCTCCTGGTGAAGACGGAGTTACTACAGAGCTTCTCAGAGCCGGGGGGACAACGGTCCTCAAGGAACTGCAGAGGCTCTTCAACTCTGTCATACACGGTGGCATTACGCCAGAGTCGTGGAACAGGAGTGTGGTCGTATTGTTCTTCAAGAAAGGAGACAAAACCTTGTTGAAGAACTATAGGCCCATCTCACTACTGAGCCACGTATATAAGCTGTTCTCGAGAGTCCTCACCAATCGTCTCGCCCGAAGGTTTGACGACCACCAGCCGCCAGAGCAGGCCGGGTTTCGGAGGGGCTACAGTACCGTAAACCACATCCACACCTTACGGCAGATTATACAGAAGTCCGAAGAGTATAATCGGCCACTGTGTGTCGCTTTTGTGGACTACGAGAAAGCCTTTGACTCTATCGAAACCTGGGCTGTTATGGAATCCTTACAGCGATGCCAAACCGATTGGCGATACATTGAGGTGCTGAAATGTCTTTATAGTGCCGCGACAATGACCGTACAAATACAGGACCAGCAGACGAAACCTATCCAACTGCATCGTGGAGTCAGACAGGGAGATGTTATATCTCCGAAACTGTTTACGAATGCATTGGAAGATATATTCAAGCTGCTGGATTGGGGAAAGCACGGCATCAATATTAACGGCGAGTACATTTCACACCTATGCTTCGCAGATGACATAGTCGTGATAGGCGAATTGCTGGAGGAGCTGAATCACATGCTGAACGGCCTCAATGTCCCCTCCCGCCGAGTCGGCCTCGGGATGAATTTGGACAAGACGAAAGTCATGTTCAATGAACACGTCGTCCCGCGGCACGTAACAGTTGGAGAGGCGACCCTCGAAGTTGTGCAGGATTATGTCTATCTTGGACAAACCATCCAGCTAGGGAAGCACAACTTTGACAAGGAGGCCAACGGAAGGATTCAGCTAGGCTGGGCGGCATTTGGGAAACTCCGCCACATCTTTTCATCCTCCATCCCACAGTCGTTGAAGACGAAGGTTTTCAATCAGTGCGTTCTGCCAGTAATGACGTACGGAGCGGAAACGTGGACCCTGACGATGGGCCTGGTCCACAAATTTAAAGTCGCTCAGCGAGCTATGGAAAGAGCAATGCTCGGCATTTCTTTTACCGATAAAATCCGTAACGACGTGATACGTCAAAGAACTAAGGTAGTCGACATTGCTAAGAAAATAAGCAAGCTGAAGTGGCAGTGGGCTGGGCACATCTGTCGCAGACCCGACAACCGATGGGGTAGACGGGTGCTCGAATGGAGGCCACGTACAAGCAAACGTAGCGTGGGACGCCCCCCGGCTAGGTGGACAAATGACCTAAAAAAGGTAGCCGGGAGTGGATTGATGAGAAGAGCAGAAGACCGCGTGTGGTGGCGTGCCTTGGGAGAGGCCTATGTCCAGCAGTGGACCGATACAGGCTGATGATGAGTATAATTAAATGTATATGCATCAAAGGCTTCCACATTTTGCAGGTTGCCAAACTCTAGGAAATGTTTTTGGATATTTTCAGTGACGCCACTCTTAAAACCGAAGATGCGAAGTACCTACAGATTGTCCACGACAAGATTACTCACATGGGCTGCGGGGCCTCCGGTTATGCAAAGATCACCGGGAAGGGAAAAATCGGTTCTGATGTGAGTGTACACTGTTGTATGTAGTCGATATTTGACAAGCTCAAGTGACAGTGGACTGGCCACATCAATCGAAGAGACGACCGTTGGAATAACCGTGTCCTACTTACCGCAAACGTTTACCGCGGTAACGCAACTTTCAACCTTTGCACAACAGCGACCGTTCAGAGTTCACGTTTCACATCTGTACGTCATAACCGGGAGGACGCACTGGTCTTAAAGACGGGTCTTTAAGACCAGTAGAAGCTGTCTGACCTTGGCTCAGAATTTCGACTTTCCGAAGACAGCCCAACCCAGTTTTTTTTTATGGAAACTGACACGGTTGGCTACATCACCTACAACATCCGTAATGTCAGCCCACAACACCGGGTGAACTTAGTGCCACGTCAGTGCTTCCCTTCGGTCGTGTCGGCTACACTGAACCGGACGGAAAACACAAACTATTTTCATAGCCGTTTCGACCGACGTTTCACTCAGTGCGGTGGTACCAACCCGGGCGGGTTAAACCCTACCACCTAGTAATATAAGAAGGGAGTCATATCCCATAGTCGCCTTTTACGACATACACGGGGAGAGATGCAGTGGGGCTATTCTTTTAAAGTACCGGCCCCACACGGTTACCCCGATTGTCGGGATTCAGCGCGTGTGATATGCATGTATATTCATCATGCTAAACAAAGGAGAATGCCTTTCCGTCCATACATTGCCGGCCCACATTAAAATATTTTTGTGCCACAATGATTTTTATCACATACGATAGATATTAATTCCTACTTCATAAATCACAGTAGTTAAATGTTTTTTATATGGTAGTAATTTAGTTATTCCTTGTTAACATTTTTATAACTTGCAATAGAATGTTGAATACATAGCTCTAATAAAAATAAAACCAAATGTCGATAGTTGTCAAAGACAAACTAGTCATGTGCGTTATCAACCATTTTTGGTAACCGTGATCTAACCGATATCTGTTTTCAATATCGATATTGATATCCGTTGCGAAATATTGGTATCAAAACCGCATCACTCACGCTCTCGCTCAACGTTCAAGACCAGTTGTCAGTTAGTTAGTTATTATTAGCAGCCGGTGCTGCTAGCTCCACCGTGTCTGTCGACCGAGTCCAACCGTTACTGGCGACAACAAACGAGCGCAGAACGTTGAACGAGAGCGTGAGTGATGCGGTTTTGATACCGATATTTTGCAACGGATATCAATATGGGTATTGAAAACAGATATCGGTTAGATCACGGTTACCGAAAATGCTTGATAACGCACATGACTAAATCTAAGCTTGTATTGTACCACATCTGTACCACGATATCTGTACTCACTCCCCTCCTGACATTTATATCCGTCATGCAAGAAACATCGTGACCACACTACGTTCTATCAATTAGCTTTTGGAAAGCGCGCATTGTCCATCTTTGTCTCTCCTTCGAAAGTGACAAAGACAGAACAGCGCTAGTGTGCTTAGGACATGTGAAAAGGGGGACTACTTTGTATTGCCAGTTATTAGATTGTTCAAAATATTCAAATCAATACTGCACGGAATCGTGCATAGCTTTTAAACTTCAAATAGTTTAAAAAAAATCCTCATTATTTTAAACTAATGTTTCAAATACATTTTATTGTGACACAAAAACATTTTTATGTGGGCCGAGATTCGGCATTCTGCTTTCAGGTAGTGTCTGTCATATGTAACTTCTCAGCAACGCCTAAGCAGGGCAATCCAGTGTACCCGACGAAGCTTCCTGCCGGCACCACGGGCTGCGGTTGTCCGAAGGGAACCGTTGCGGAAAAAAACGAATGCCTCTGTTATTATCCTGGTGAGAGTCCGATCTCTTTTTTTCTGTGCTTTTTCAAACATCACGACTATTTCGTAATGGAATAGGCAGAGACACGTGGGACATCTCCATTTACGACGGTCTCTGATGTCTTTTCCAAAAAAAAAAAAAATTATAGCACCTGACAAGTTTGGCTACATCGCCTACTAAACCCGCAATGTCACGCTACCACACCAGCTCGTGCCGGGACTAGGTGCCCTGGCAGTGCTTTCCTGTGATCGTACCGACTAAACTAAACTATAAGTACTAGTATATTGATAAGTATAATCGACCTATATATTTTTTTTATGGAAATTGACACGGTTGGCTACATCACCTACAACATCCGTGATGTCAGCCCATAACACCGGGTGAACCAGGTGCCATGTCAGTGCTTCCCTTCATTTCATGTCGGCTACACTGAACTGGACGGAAAACACGAACTATTTAAATAGCCGTTTCGACCGACGTTTAGCTCAGTGCGGTGGTACCAACCCGGCCGGGATAAACCCTATCACCTAGTATGGTAATATGTATGTATTAAAATCAGTATGCTGTCTAGTAAAAATAATTTCCGAAGGCCCCGCTTAAAACCAGTCTAGGTTTGATGCTAGGTTATTTATAATTTCTCAGAAAGTCTTTACAGGAAGAAGATACAATTCATGGATTTGAAATTTCAGGTATATCCCTATATGTATTTGTTATGGTAGACTAGTATTATATATTTTCTGTTTTCTTATACCAGCAAAGAAGAAGGCTCCAAAGAGAAAGCCAGTGTTCAGATTGATTGAAACAACGACTTTAAAGGTAAAGACGACTACAGCAAAAAAACAGGTGACTACAGCAAAAAAAGAGGCGACTACAGCAAAAAAAGAGGCGACTACAGCAACGACTCTAAAGGAAAAGGCAGTAAAAAAGGTGACTACAGCAACGACTCTAAAGGAAAAGCCAGTACAAAAGGCGACTACAGCAACGACTCTAAAGGAAGAGCCAGTGTACCAGGTGACTACAGTAACGACTCTAAAGGAAGAGCCAGTGTACAATGTGACTACAGCAACGACTTTAAAGGAAGAGCCAGTATACCATGAGACTGCAGGAACGACCGTAAAGGAAGAGCCAGTGTACCAGGAGACTGCAGCAACGACCGTAAAGGAAGAGCCAGTGTACCAGGAGACTGCAGCAACGACCGTAAAGGAAGAGCCAGTGTACCAGGAGACTACAGTAATGACTGTAAAGGAAGAGCCAGTATACCATGTGACTGCAGCAACGACCGTAAAGGAAGAGCCAGTGTACCAGGAGACTGCAGCAACGACCGTAAAGGAAGAGCCAGTGTACCAGGAGACTACAGTAATGACTGTAAAGGAAGAGCCAGTATACCATGTGACTGCAGCAACGACCGTAAAGGACGAGCCAGTGTACCAGGAGACTACAGTAACGACTGTAAAACAAGAGCCAGTATACCATGTGACTGCAGCAACGACCGTAAAGGACGAGCCAGTGTACCAGGAGACTACAGTTACGACTGTAAAGCAAGAGCCAGTGTACCATGTGACTGCAGCAACGACCGTAAAAGAAGAGCCAGTGTACCAGGTGACTCCAGCAACGACTATAAAGGAAGAGCCAGTGTACCATGTGACTGCAGCAACGACCGTAAAAGAAGAGCCAGTGTACCAGGTGACTCCAGCAACGACTATAAAGGAAGAGCCAGTGTACCAGGCGACTCCAGCAACGACTATAAAGGAAGAGCCAGTGTACCATGTGACTGCAGCAACGACCGTAAAGGAAGAGACAGTGTACCAGGCGACTCCAGCTGGTGAGAGTTCGATATAATTCTAATCTGTGATTTTGCAAACATCACGCCTGTTTCCCACAGGGACAAGTTGCTACCACACTTGCTCCTACGGGACTAGGTGTCCTGGCAGTGCATTCCTGTGATCCTAACGACTTTAATTAACTATGTCAAAGCATGTTATTAATTTATAATCCACCTGCAAACATTTATTAGAATTTGTATCCTATCGCGCGAAAATACTTTCCGAAGGCTCGGCTTAGAAACAGCGATGACCAGGCATCTTTTAAGCTGCGCCGAGATTTTCCTTTTGACAAATTATTGACAAATGTATTGTGTTTTCTAGAATCGTTTTTTTTTTTTATGGAAACTGACACGGTTGGCTACATCACCTACAACATCCGTGATGTCAGCCCATAACACCGGGTGAACTTGGTGCCACGTCAGTGCTTCCCTTCGGTCGTGCCGGCTACACTAAAATGGACGAAAAACACAAACTATTTACATAGCCGTTTCGACCGACGTTTCACTCAGTGCGGTGGTACCAACGCGGGCAGGTTAAACCCTACCACCTAGTAATATAAGAAGGGAGTCATATCCCTTAGTCGCCTTTTGCGACATACACGGGGAGAGATGCAGTGGGGCTATTCTTTTAAAGTACCGGCCCCACACGGTGCATCCATTGTTATTTCGTAATGTACCTAATTAAATATAATTTTGATCTTTTACACGATGCAGAGGAAAGTGACCATAATATTATAGATGGTGTCCTAAATTCAGATAGCGATTTTTTTTTATTAGCGCCTTCTAGACCTTTGACAGTCAGTGACAGTTGCAGCGGAAGCGGCTATTTTCAGGGTTCCGTATCCGCTACGGAACCCTATTACTAAGCCTACGTCGCTATCTGTCTGCCTGTCTGTCTGTCTGAGGGCTGTATCTCTTTAACCGTAATAGGTAGCGCGTTGAAATTTTCACAGAATATGTGTTATTATGGCGGATATAACAACAAATAATTAAATTATGAAAAAGTAAAAAATTCGCACCATCTACGAACAGTATGAAGCATTTTAACAAATCATGAATATTAACTAATATGAAGCATTTCATAATACACGCCATAGATGGCGTGGCGCTGACCATGACATGGCGATACGGAACCCCCAGTGCGCGAGTTCGACTCGCACTTGGCCGGGTTTTTTTTCACCAAAGGATCACAGGGTGACCATGCCATGCTGCAAACGTCATCATCAAGTCCTATCTGTTAACTAAATCGAATATTCGTTTGACTATCCGTGTGCTCTGCTGGTGCCACCGAGCATACCTACGGGAGTGGCAACCGTCGAGCACTAATATATAGGAAAATTAGCCGCGTGTTAGAGCATTTGCACTAACATACAGCGCTGCTGCGGGATCGACCGTCAGTGCGCTCGCGACTTGGGAACGAAGAACACGTATATGTGCACTACGCAAAATGGCGATTTGTGCAGTTCGTGCGTGTCGAAAGAGCTCAAGATCATCAGGAATGACAAAAGATGGCGTAACCTTTCATAATTAGGTCATTTTAATGATAATACAATGCTTAAAGCGTGTAAAATACAAAAAATCCGCGAGTTAGGAGCACGACTGCGCGCCATACCGGGCGCGTACACATGATAGGCAAATTTGACAGACTGGAAAGAAATTTGAAATCAATTATTGTATATGGGTGTTGTTAGTTTTTTATGGCAATGACATGGATGAATTCAATTTATAATATGTATTGTTATTATTTCTTAATATTACGTTTTCTATTTTTTATAATTATAAAACAAATATACCTATACAAAACTAATATATTGTATATTATGTATTATTATAATAAGTATTATTATTATCAGTGATAGGAATAGGTAGGACTTATTTACCTAAACTTCGAGGAACAGAGTAAAAAATTGGAGACTTCCTTACGACAATATTTTTTTCCGGTTTAATAATATTCATGGTGTTATAATTTCGCGATTTAAAAAAAGTGGCCGCCATTTTGAACTTTTTAGTAACTGGACAGATTGCTTTCAAAATCGACATCTGGGTGTCAGTGTGGACTCTGAATACGAATCTGTAGTCAAATTTAAAAAAAGTAGCCGCCATTTTGAACTTTTTAGTTACTGGACCGATTGCTTTCAAAATCGATATCTGGGTGTCTATGTAGGCTCTGAATACGAATCCGTTGTCAAAATTTAAAAAAGTGACCGCCATTTTGAAATTTTTAGTTACTGGACCGATTACTTTCAAAATCGATATCTGGGTGTCTGTGTGGGCTCTGAATACGAATCTGTAGTCAAAATAAAAAAAGTGGCCGCCATTTTGAACTTTTTAGTTACTGGACCGATTGCTTTCAAAATCGATATCTCGGTGTCTGTGTGGGCTCTGAATACTAATCTGTAGTCAAAATAAAAAAAAAAGTGGCCGCCATTTTGAACTTTTTAGTTACTGGACCGATTGCTTTCAAAATCGATATCTGGGTGTATGTGTGGGCTCTGAATACGAATCTGTAGTAAAAATTAAAAAAAGTGGCCGCCATTTTGACCTTTTTAGTTACTGGACCGATTGCTTTCAAAATCGATATCTGGATGTCTGTGTGGGCTCTGAATACGAATCTGTAATCAAAATTAAAAAAAAGCTGCCGCCATTTTGAACTTTTTAGTTACTGGACCGATTGATTTCAAAATCGATATCTGGGTGTATGTGGGGGCTCTGAATACGAATCTGTAGTAAAAATTTAAAAAAAGTGGCCGCCATTTTGAACTTTTTAGTTACTGGACCGATTGATTTCAAAATCGATATCTGGGTGTCTGTGTGGGCTCTGAATACTAATCTGTAGTCAAAATTTAAAAAAAGTGGCCGCCATTTTGAACTTTATAGTTACTGGACCGATTGCTTTCCAAATCAATATCATATTTTTTATGTTAACTACATATTGTTATTCAGAGCCCACACAGACATGTAGATATGGGTTTTGAAAGTCATCAGTCCAGTAACTAAAAAGTTCAAAATGGCGACCACTTTTTTAAGATTTTGACAACGGATTCGTATTCAGAGCCCACACAGACGAACAAATGTCGATTTTAAAAGCAATCGGTCCATTAACTAAAAAGTTCAAAATGGCGGTCACTTATTTTAAAATTTTGACAACGGATTCGTATTCAGAGCCCACACAGACACCCAGATATCGATTTTGAAAGCAATCGGCCCAGTAACTAAAAAGTTCAAAATGGCGGCCACTTTTTTTAAATTTTGACAACGGATTCGTATTCAGAGCCCACACAGACACCCAGATATCGATTTTGAAAGCAATCGGTCCAGTAACTAAAAAGTTCAAAATGGTGGCCACTTTTTTAAAATGTTTACTACAGATTCGTATTCAGAGCCCACACATACACCCAGATATCGATTTTGAAAGCAATCGGTCCAGTAACTAAAAAGTTCAAAATGGCGGCCACTTTTTTTAAATTTTGACAACGGATTCGTATTCAGAGACCACACAGACACCCAGATATCGATTTTGAAAGCAATCGGTCCAGTAACTAAAAAGTTCAAAATGGCGGCCACTTTTTTTTAATGTTTACTACAGATTCGTATTCAGAGCCCACACATACACCCAGATATCGATTTTGAAAGCAATCGGTCCAGTAACTAAAAAGTTCAAAAAGGCGGCCACTTTTTTTAAATTTTGACAACGGATTCGTATTCAGAGCCCACACAGACACCCAGATATCGATTTTGAAAGCAATCGGTCCAGTAACTAAAAAGTTCAAAATGGCGGCCACTTTTTTTAAATGTTTACTACAGATTCGTATTCAGAGCCCACACATACACCCAGATATCGATTTTGAAAGCAATCGGTCCAGTAACTAAAAAGTTCAAAATGGCGGCCACTTTTTAAATTTTGACAACGGATTCGTATTCAGAGCCTACATAGACACCCAGATATCGATTTTGAAAGAAGTCGGTCCAGTAACTAAAAAGTTCAAAATGGCGGCTACTTTTTAAAATTTTTACTACAGTTTCGTATTCAGAGTCCACACTGACACCCAGATATCGATTTTGAAAGCAATCGGTCCAGTAACTAAAAAGTTCAAAATGGTGGCCACTTTTTTCAAATCGCGAAATTAAAACACCATGAATATTATTAAACCGGAAAAAAATATTGTCTTAAGGAAGTCTCCAATCTTTTACTCTGTTCCTCGTAATTTAGGTAAATAAGCCCTACTTATTCCTATCACTGATTATTAGTACAACTTTTCAAAAATATTAAAACAACAGTCTTGTTTAATTTTTCAATATTTTTTTTGGATTCAAACAATAATATTCGTTCAGTAAAAACGATTTGAAATAATATTACAAATAACAATTTCAAAATTCACAAATATACCGCACCATCATTGTCCGTCAGACTGGCATTCGTAGTGATCCCGTCAAGTTGCCGTCAAGCAAGGCTTCCGATTGGTCGGACGGTCGGCTCTTACTACCAGATACCCGAGCCAAGCCAGCGATAACAAACCTGTCGCTCGCCTTGCTCGCTCTGTCTCTCTCCATATCGCGGGGCGCGATATGGGTAACGGAGATAGACAAGTCACGTCATAAAAGATTAAATTGCGATTTCGATTTTCATAGTAGTAGGGATTTTTGGCTAGCCGTGCTCCGATACAAACGCAGTAGCGTTGCGTCTCCCGTAGGTATTCTCCTTGGCTGGTGCAGTGGTAGAGTGTAGACTAGAGAATGTTTCCCCCTTCTGCAAATAATGTTTTTTTTACTTTTTTTTTTGTTCGAACTTTAACAAAATGAAGCTATCAATTGCTGTCAGTTTTTTTTTTATGAATTAAGCAATTAAGATTCTGTCATATTTTTACTCGTTCTCGGGACTTTGGGAGGTCATAAGAACTTTTCGTGGTATTAACTTCATCAAATAATATTTCTTCTAGAACAAGAATACATCGTAAAATTCAATTAATTTTATTTCGTGCTGATAAAATCATAAACAAATGGTTACATGGGTTTAAAGGTGGGATTTTGGTAATTTTCAAAAATAAAGAAAAAAAATCGTATCTCGATACCACGTGACATCTGACAAAAGGTATCATTGGTCAAAACGTTGCAAATTACTCCACTAATCTACAAAAATTTGTCGGTCGATGTGCCGAACACTCTGTATAATAGACTTACATATTATGTACATTAAATAGTTCTGTTATATTGTTACAGTTACTTCAAAGCTCACCACAGTTGAAATGACGACGGCGAAACCCCCCAAAGTTATTCTACTGCCGGTTGTCATTTACAAAGAGAGAAAAACGCATAATGACAGCAATATCCGGCTCAACGAAAAAATGCTCAGGGAAAATGAAGAATTGAAACTCAAGTTAAAAAATTTCAAATCAGAACACGAAAAATATAGGCAACAATTAAAATTGCTCGAAGTCCAACTAAATGAAATTAAATGCAAAATTTTTTCCCAAAATCGGCGCAGATATAGGGAATCAGAAGATCCATGAAGATAACCAAAGAAAGTACGATGACCTCAAACTAGCTGAAATGCGTCAACTACAAATCCAACTACACAATATTCACATCAGTCAACGCGACACTCACATACACTCACACAATACCCGCAACCAAACACACAGCAATCACACACCACACGTATGTGTGCATCAAAACTTACCAAATTGGATATGTGCAGTCAAACTTAAATCTTAAACTAATTGATGGATTTGATCCAAATGATAGTAAAGGAGAAGACTGGATAAGCAAAAAAAAATTTCAAATGATAAAACATGACATAGCCAAGGGCCTAACAATTTGTATCAAGGTATTGTCCTCGATGACCTAAAACTATCGGCCTATCTCGGTGCTTTAAGTAATATCGATTTGTTTTTAGAAAACCGTCCATAACCTTCATGGCATTCGTAGCCCCGCATACGGCCGAATGTGCATGGGCGTCGTTAGATAACGTATGGGTGGTCCGGCGCCACATGTTACACTTAAAAAAAACCGTCTAACCGATCACCTGAACAGAATATTTTTTTTTTTTTCAGTGTGCTCTCATACCCAATTCAAGGTGATTTATTAACAAATCATAAGACTAATATAAAAAATAAATAAAAACAAACTAATGTTTAAAATATTCCTGTTGGAATATAATTGATTTGAAAAAAAATGCATTTGGCATGGCAAGACACGGCATTGTGCTGTCAAAGCTACAGTTTGCGGAGATTTTAAAAAGTTATTTGCAGAAAACTAATTAAAAAAATATAAAAACCGCTTTAAAAAATTTATGAAATAAAAAAAAAATCGAACCCTAGAGTTGAAGGCGGTGCTAAAGAAGGCTACACAAATCACAAAGGATATCATCCACACATGTTTTCTTTCATGCATCATTTTTGCTTGCTTTAGCACCGCCTTCAACTCTAGGGTTCGACTTTTTTTTATTTCGTACATTTTTGAAGGCGGTTTTTATATATTTTTTTAATTGTTTTTTATTTCACAGTTTTTTTTAGTAATTTTTTGCTATTAATGTCAGTCAGTCAGTCAGTCAGTCAGCGTGTAAGCGTCCACTGCTGGACATACGCCTCTCCAATTTTCCTCCAGTTCTCCCGGCCTTCAGCGGTACGGAACCACTGCTTTCCGCCGACGCACTTGATGTCGTCGTCCCACCTGGCGGGTGGTCTTCCCACACTCCGTTTTCCTGTCCACGGCCGCCAGTGTAGAACACGGTTACTCCAACGGTCGTCGTCTCTTCGGCTGACGTGTCCAGCCCACTGCCACTTGAGCTTAGCCACCCGGTATCCAATATCGACTACTTTGGTGCGTCGGCGGATTTCCTCGTTACGCACCATATCACGTAGCGATATTCCCAGCATGGCTCGCTCCATTGCTCTCTGGGCAACTTTCAACCTTTGGACTACACCGACCGTCAGAGTCCACGTTTCACACCCGTACGTCATAACCGGGAGGACACACTGGTCATATATACGGGTCTTTAAATTTTGCGGAAGGTCAGACCTCAGGGCGAATTTTAACTTTCCGAAGGCAGCCCAACCCAGTTGAATCCGTCTTTCGACCTCCTTTAGCAGACCTTGTCTACCAAGCCGCAGAATTTGACCGAGATATACGTACTCTTCAACCTGTTCGATCACTTCTCCGTCAATAACAATTTGTCCTCCTGCCATAACCTCGGTCGCCATGACCTTGGTTTTGTCCCGGTTCATCTTCAGACCCACCTTCATCGACGCTGTATAAAGGTCTTCCAGCATGGTCTGAAGCTGATCTCGGGAATTTGACAAAAGAACAATGTCATCGGCGAAACGCAGATGACTGAGATTATCTCCATTAACGTTAATACCCATGTTGTCCCACTCAAGCGTCTTGAACACATCTTCCAATGCGTTTGTGAAGAGCTTGGGTGAGATCACATCCCCCTGCCTTGCGCCTTTACCAAGGGGGATGGGTTGGGTATTTTCGTGGAGCCTCACAGTCATCGTCGCGGACCGATACAGATTTCGGAGCACCTCGATGTAGCTTTCGGAGCACCTCGATGTAATGTACTCGGCGGAATTCCGCCTCGCTTTCCAATCCGATCTTGACCAAATTGAAATGGGACGACGCGGCAAGCACCAGCTTTCAAATAAAAAAAGAAACATCAAAATCGGTTCACCCAGTCGAAAGTTCTGAGGTAACAAACATAAAAAAAAATACAGTCGCTTTGAGAACCTCCTCCTTTTTTTTTTGAAGTCGGTTAAAAAGGCAATAAGCCGTACAAATAGGAAACATCACAAGCAGTTCTAAACCTATTAGGTATATACATATTTTTTATGGAAAGCGTGATATGAGGCTCCGAGCCACCCATAAGGCGTCTAACGACGCCCATGGAAATTCGGTAAACATTCACACGAAACACCATAACATACGCATTCCAACCATCGATGTATATGTACCTAAAGGTACTCCAACCTTCCGAAATAGTTAATTATTTACTGTAAGAACAAACAATATGATTTCTGATGGACAAGCACATTTCTGCTGGCATGGTAACGGCGCACGGTGGAACGAATTCCGACAACCGGTATGACATAGATGCTAAAGATATAATTTCACGATTTTTAAGATATTAAGAATTGCGAATACAATTTGTAAAATTTAAGAAAGAGTTGAAAAGTTATTATTAAGTTATTCGGCCTTTTTAGAATTCACCATAGATGAATTTATTAAAGATTTCAATTGTCATAATAATTGAAATTAATTTGGTAATCAGTAGATAAACATATATTTTGTTATGTCATGTTATATTGCCTTATATTGTCTTGTTATGTTAGGTTACGAAAATGTGAATATGTGTATACTTAAAATATTTACTTCAAACCTGACGGTGTTAAAAAAGTGAATAAATAAATAAATAATTTATAGTACCTACTTGAATTTTCCTTCGTTACCCGTGTTACTACCAGTCTTACTACCAGTAGTAATACGGTTTTTTTTTGCCCGCATTACTACTAACTGCTAAAGAAAAAAAAAATTATAATAATTCTATTTTTGAAAATTATATTTTTGTAATACAATAATGTGTGTCATTGTAATGTAATGACATATTTCTACTGTTATTGATGTTAATAATGTCATGTTTGAAATATATGTACAAAGAATTATAATGTAAATACAGCTCCATGTGAGTAAAGTAAATAAATAAATAAATAAAATAAATGAATTTCATTGGTTTATTTATTGCGATTGCCAGATGGCATGTGATAAGCATTTCAAGAATACAAGCGCCTGTCAAATATGTTCACGCAATAGTTAGAAATTTAGGTAAAAGTTTTAATTGTTTCATAACAGGCGCTGCCAAATGGGGTGAGGCCACCAGGATCCCCAAGCCCGATCCCCTAGGGGATCCTTGTGAACTCATCAGTTCATCAGGATCCCCTATAAGTAAAAGTAAGTTAAGTCGCTTTCACATTGTATGTCTTTGAAACGAGTTCTAAAATGTCTTGCTCGATTTAGATTTATTAAAAAGAATAGCCCCACTGCATCTCTTCCTGTGCATATCGATTAATAAATAAGGATAAGATGCCGTGCTAAAGGGCAACAAGCTAGCCACCTCTCACCTTGGAACGGTCCTTTCCTTGCACCGAGTCTTGCAGCCAGTGGGTCTTAGTACCTTACTTGCTGCTTGATAGTTATCTTGTCCGAATATTTTGCTAAATGTGGCGGTCGGTAATTTACCAGAGGGCCTAGTCCGAGTTTACGTGACAGCTACGTAAACGTCAAATACCGATCGAATTAAGTTTTTATGTATGGAGCTCTCTAGTGGCGCCGCGGTGAGCGTATTGTGCTCCCATACATAAAAACTCAATTCGATCGGTATTTGACGTTTACGTAGCTGTCACGTTAACTCGGACTAGGCCCTCAGAGTTCTTGCAGCACGTCTCCGATTACTTTTCTTACCCCGATTGTTGTGATACGGCATGTGGTAAGTATGTATGTATGTATGAGTTGTTTCATTGCTACTACTTTATTGGTCGCATGGATTTGAGACAGGATTCCGGGCAGGGCTATTCGTAGGTACGCCAAACAGAGATTATTAACTAAGAACTCGTACTGTGTGGGGCCGGTACTTAATAAGAATAGCCCCACTGCATTTCTCCCCGTGCATGTCGTAAAAGGCGACTAAGGGATAAGGACAAGATGCTGTGCATAAGGGCGACAGGTTAGCCACCTCTCACCTTGGCACGGTATTTCCACCGAGTCATGCAGCAGGTGGGCCTTCGTGCCTTACTTGCTGCCTGATACTTTGTTTGTCCGAATACTTTGCTAAACGTGGTGGTCGGTGTTGCGCTGTAATTTATGAGAGTACTTGCAGCACAACACCGATTACTCTGCTTACCCCGATTGTCGGGATACGGCGTGTGGTATGTATAAAATTTATTTAAATATGTACCTAGATGTAACAAAAAACGTGAAAATAAAAGTATAAATTAGTTTTTAGTTATAGTTTTTTAATTAGTTATTTTTGTAAGTAAATTTTATTTGATAGCTAGTTATAGTTTTTTATTTATTTATTTATTATTTTTTTATGGAAACTGACACGGTTGGCTACATCACCTACAACATCCGTGATGTCAGCCCATAACACCGGGTGAAATAGTTTATTTAATAATTTTAATTTAATTAATAATACATATATATTCTATTGAATTGAATACTTATGAAATACTTGATATTGGAAATAAAAAAAAAATTAGTTCGACAATATTCTATCGATATATTATTATATTCCTTCTTTCAACATTCCGTAGAGTCTTCCTCACAGGACATGTAGGCGGGTTTCACTGTCTTGTAGGCGGGTTTCGCTCTCCTGGAGGCGGGTTTCACTGTCCTGGAGTCGGATTTTACTGTCACGTTCTTGTTAATGATAATAGGTACTAGAACCAGTTTGGTTGATTTCGCCACTGGAGGAGCCTTGGCGATCTGAGGGGCAACTGAAAAAAATACATAACTATTAGTACATACAGCAATTTTGTCAGCCTCGATAGCTCAGTGGTGCAGACAGTCAACTGTCGCTATTGAATGTTAAGCAACGCTGGGTGCGCTCAGTACTTGGATGGGTGACCGCTGACCGTTGGAGGCTGACCGAGGTTCGGATTCCTCGTAAAACTGTAGGTCCCTTCCCTCCTAATCTTACTTGGTGGTAGGGTTTAACCCGCCCGGGTTGGTACCACCGCACTGAATGAAACGTCGGTCTAAACGGCTATGTAAATAGTTTGTGTTTTCCGACCAGTTCAGTGTAGCCGGCACGATCAAAGAGGGAAGCACTGACATGGCACCTAGTTCACCCGGTGTTATGGGCTGACATCACGGACGTTGTAGGTGATGTAGCCAACCGTGTCAGTTTCCATAAAAAAAAAAAAATACATTGGTGAAACTGAATGAATATTGAAACTGAATAGTGGAACTGGACAGGAAAACGGAGTGTGGGAAGACCACCCGCCAGGTGGGACGACGACATCAAGTACGTCGGCGGAAAGCAGTGGTTCCGTACCGCTGAAGGCCGGGAGGACTGGAGGAAAATTGGAGAGGCGTATGTCCAGCAGTGGACGCTTACACGCTGACTGACTGACTGACTGACTGACTGAGTGGAACTGAAAATTGGTACATTGGTTAAACTGAATATTGAAACTGAATAGTGAAACTGAATATCGAAACTGAATTGCGACGTCATATATAGTTCGAAAAAATGTATAACAATGAAGTCACTTCCCTCAACCAACAGAATATTACAGTTTTACAGTTTTTACAAAATACTCCACCAATCGTGAATTATTCACTAATGTAGGGTTTTAACATAACAGTATCATTGTGTTGTGTATGAATAAATTGTATCTGTCCAAGTGGTTTTTTTTGTCGACTGTAACTTTGAAAAAGTAGGCATTTTGCGACTATGTCATTATGTGATATAGTCATAATGCGAAGTAGAGAATATAAGATGTGAATTATTCACTATATAGGTTATTTGCATTGTAGGTATTGACACCCCGACCCAAATAAAATATAATGTAAGAACTTAGAGCTGCGCGGGAATTTACTTAGCGGTCTCCCGACTCCTATACGAAAATTATTTTTGACTTTTTAAGGGTCGGAGTTTTTTTCTTTTTAAGCCGAGCTTTAGGAGAGTGACAGCATACTCATTTTAAAGTAGTCGGCACCTAGTCCCGCCCGACAGTAGCTGGTATGATAGCCTGACATGTTGGAGGCTGACCGTGGTTCGGATTCCATGTAAAACTATAGGTCCCTTCCCTTGTTACCTTACTAGGTGGTAGGGTTTATCCCGGCCGGGTTGGTACCACCGCACTGAATGAAACGTCGGTCGAAACGGCGATGTAAATAGTTCGTGTTTTCCGTCCAGTTCAGTGTAGCCGACATGAAATTTTATTTATTTTTTATTTTATTTATTCAGTAATCATACAGTACATAACTAAACAATTAATATGAAATATTTAACAAACTAAAAACCAGCTAAGATTACATTAACATATAAGTAGTAATATTTAAACAAAAGAAAAAGTATAATGCTAACTTAAAGAATACACAATTTTATTGTAAACAAAATGTCAAAAGAGAATAACAAAGCTATAACCCAAACTAATATATTTATACGAAAATAAATCAAATATTGAAGGAGAAAAAAAATATTTATAAACTTAATCATAAGCTAATGAAACACTACTGTACTGTGTGGGGTCGGTACTTAAAAAGAATAGCCCCACTGCATCTCTCCCCGTCGCATGTCGTAAAAGTCGACTAAGGGATAAGAAAATTCGTCAGCCTCGGTAGCTCAGTGGCGCGGTTGGTTAGTCAACTGTTATTAAGCAACGCTGAGCGCGGTCAGTGATTGGATGGGTGACCGCTCGACCGTTGGAGGCTGACCGTGGTTCGGATTCCACGTTAAACTGTAGGTCCCTTCCCTTCTTACCTTACTAGGTGGTAGGGTTTATCCCGGCCGGGTTGGTACCACCGCACTGAACGAAACGTCGGTCGAAACGGCTATGTAAATAGTTCGTGTTTTCCGTCCAGTTTAGTGTAGCCGACATGAAATGAAGGGAAGCACTGACATGGCACCTAGTTCACCCTGTGTTATGGGCTGACATCACGAATGTTGACGGTGATGTAGCCAACCGTGTCAGGTTCCATAAAAAAAAAAAAAAAAAAAAAAAAAAAAAAAAAAAAAAAAAAAAAAACTACGAGTAAATTTTTTTTTTAAGATTGTCGAGTAATATGTCAACATGAGAAAATTTATTATTATAAGTTACACAAGAGCGGCGAAGAAAAGCATTACTAAGGTAGTTACAATTACTTTTAGGAATATTAAATAAATTACCAGAACGTGTGCGAAATTTCGGACATCGCAAAATAATTTTGAGTAAGTGGGGAGAATCAACTTTATTGTTTAGTATTTTATGCAGTAACCTAACATCTGTAACCATTCGACGTTCAGTCAACGAAGTTAATTTCTTAAATTGAGTGCCACACTGAAAAGATAGATGCTTAAGAAATTTGTTCTGAATTTTTTCTATAGATTGAATATAAACTTTATACTGCGGGTTCCAAACTGCAGAGGCAAACTCCAGGTGACTTCTGACGTAGGCAAAGTATAACAACATCAAAGTAGTTGGGGATTTGAACGGTCTGGAAACTCGCAGGACAAAGCCAAGCATTTTATATGCTTTATCTGTAATTTTAGTAATATGTTGATCAAATAATAACTTCTCGTCTAAGATGACTCCAAGGTCCCGCACCTGGCCACTCCTCTCCAATATTTCACTATTTAGAGTGTAAGAGTTTAAAATAATGTTACGCTTGCGAGAAAAGGTAATTAGCTGACATTTTTTAACATTTAGATATAAATGATTGTTACGACAGTATAAAGAAATGTTATCTAGATCATTTTGTAAGTCTAAACAATGCTGACTAACTTCTATTCTTTTTATTATTTTCATATCGTCAGCGTAAAGTAGAAATTTGGAATGTTTATTATGGTCCCCAATATCATTAATATAAATTAAAAATAGGAGTGGTCCGAGATGGGAGCCCTGGGGTACTCCAGAGGGTATATAACAAAATTTAAATGTAGGGAAGCACTGACATGGCACCTAGTTCACCCGGTGTTATGGGCTGACAGTTGACATGGATGTTGTAGGTGATGTAGCCAACCGTGTCAGTTTCCATAAAAAATAAACAAAACATACAGAAATGATTTCTAAAAATGTAGGGAAGCACTGACATGGCACCTAGTTCACCCGCTGTTATGGGCTGACAGTTGACACGGATGTTGTAGGTGATGTAGCCAACCGAGTCAGTTTCCATAAAAAAAAAACATACAGAAATGATTTCTAAAAATCGTCAATTTAGTTTTAGTATCATACATAGAGTCTACAAACGCAATATCTCATAAAACAAAGTAACTTACTCCATGACCATCACATACAGATTTATTATTAGTATTGATACTGTCCATGATTTTTACAAAACCATGCACAGATCAGAATTTATATTGAACTCTCACCAGGATGACAGAGGCATGAGTCGTCCTCGTCGGTTACGCCGTATTGACAGCCGCACTCCGAGGAGTTGATAGGACGAATCAACTGGTAAACTGGCTGGCCCTCTACAGGTTGCGCTGAGAAGTTGCAGATGACCAACATTTCCTGAGAAATGTTTAGCATTTAGCCTAAATAATGAAAAGTTACCGGAGAAATATGATTATTTTCTATGGGTCCCTAGCTTTCATCAAATGAATTGAATGCATCGATTTATTTCATTAACTGTTAAACTCCCCTATAAATTACTCATAATTTTCCGAATTATTTATATTGTATTGTTGTATTGTTTATTGATCATTCATAATATGGCAGTTAGACTGCACTCGAACTCGTCACAATGTGTTCTATCCGGTTCGATTAAGCCGACGAAGAAGAACCGACAAGAAACTTCGCAGGGTATTTTTTTATACATATTATTACAAGTACTTTACATAATAACACCGCCTACAGTCTAACGAAAACACAGCTTGAGAGCAAGATTAACAATAATTAACAATTTTAAAAATTATTTTTGTCTTAAGGTCTTACGGTTTAGTCTGTCTGACCTTCCGAAAACTTTAAAGATCCGTATATATAATAATAGTAATGAAATAATAATGATAATGTCGATTCCAGAGTGACCAAAGGTGGGTATACCAGAACTGGGAGCACCCGAACCAACGACCGACAGACACGATCCGACCGACTGATCAAGAAAATGCTACATTTTGGAAAAGAATCTGGTCGGATCCTGTGTGTCACGTCGAGGGTGAATGGATGAGAGTTGTCCAGCGGGTGTGTCAGTCGATAGAACCAATGTCAGCCATAAATATCAGCGAAGAGGATGTAGGTTCTGCAATCCGCCAGGCACTGAACTGGAAATCCCCAGGGCCGGACGGATTGTAGAACTTCTGGCTGAAATGGTTCAAAAGCTGCCACTCTCGCTTGGCTGTTCAATTCTAAGATGTCCTCGACCATCGGGTTATGTGATGTCTCGACCTTCATGCAAAGGTTTAGTATGTTACCTCGCCGATTAGCTTTATGGTTTGAATGATTTATTATTTATTCATCTTCTGATTGCTTAGTACTTTTGTGTCAGATTTGAGTCGAAGAATCAAATCTCTGTTTTCAAACAATGGCTCGCTCGCTATACTCGCGAAAGAAAAGGCGAATATCTTTGCACGCATTTTCGCATCCAACTCAAACATGGACGACCTGGGCGCCAACCCCCCTTCATTACCCCATTGCGGGCGTATGATGGCAAATATTAGGTTCCACCCCAGAGTCGTCCATAAAACACTACGTGAGTTGGATATTTCGAAGAGTAGTGGGCCTGACGGCGTCCCGGCGATCGTCTTGAAAAATTGTGCTCTGGAATTGGCGCCAGTCCTCACCCGCCTATTCAAACGCTCCTATTCCTCCGGATCAATGCCTTCTTGCTGGAAGAGAGCTTCGGTCCAGCCGGTCCCCAAGAAGGGGGACCCAGCGAACCCATCGAACTATCGCCCTATTGCGATAACCTCACTTTTGAGTAAGGTTATGGAGCGTATTGTCAACTCAGCGCTCCTGACGTACCTAGAAGACTCTAAACTCCTCGACGACAAACAATACGGCTTTCGCAAGCAAAGGTCGACTGGAGATCTTCTAGCGTACGTCACGCATTTATGGGCTGAAAGGCTCGATGGTTTTGGGGAATCGCTGGCGGTCGCTCTGGACATATCCAAAGCATTCGATCGCGTCTGGCACCGGGGACTCTTAAGCAAGCTTCCGGCCTACGGTGTCCCTACAAAACTGTGCACCTGGATCTCCAGCTTTTTGAGTGGCCGGTCGATATTTGTCACCCTAGATGGTGCCTGCTCGGCCGACTACTCAATCAATGCTGGTGTTCCACAAGGATCCGTGCTGTCGCCTACGCTGTTTTTATTGTTCATCAACGACATGCTCTCGCTCGGCGAAATACACTGTTACGCGGACGACAGCACGGTGCACGAAGGGTTCATCAAGGACTGGAAGGGTAGAGAGGCCTCAGCAGCAAACGCGAGACGCGAAACTGTTGCTCGGGTTGACCAGGTTCTCGAAAAAGTATCCTCTTGGGGGAAGAAGAACTTGGTCAACTTCAACGTAGCCAAGACGCAAGCTTGTGCCTTCTCTACTAAGGCTGATCCGTTTCCTCTCCAAGCCACTTTTCAGGGCAGCCAAGTCCCCAACGATGGTAGTCTGGGCGTCCTGGGTATGGAGGTGTACAGGGACGTTGGGTTTCGATCGTTCATAGAGTCCAAGGCGAAACTAGCGTCTCGAAAATTAGGAGTCCTTTACCGCTGTCGGCGATTTTTCACGCCGGTCCAACTGCTTACACTCTACAAAGCACAAGTAAGACCGGTGATGGAATATTGCAGTCATCTTTGGGAGGGTTCCCCTGAGTACCTTCTTTCAGCCTTGGATTCTATTCAGCGACGAGCCATTCGCCTCATTGGTGACTCCGTACTCACAAAGGACCTTCAACCTCTAAAGCACAGACGTATCGTTGGGTCATTGAGCCTGTTTCATCGGTACTACTATGGCCGCTGCTCTGACGAACTTGCTTCCCTTATCCCTCCTCCTCCTGTTCGCCTTCGCCAAACCCGCCATACTCTCGCGGAACACCCGTTTGTAGTCGACAGAAGAGTTCTTCGAACTGCACGATTCTCTAAATCGTTCTTGTGCCGCACTGCAAAGGTGTGGAACGGGCTCCCAGGAAATATCTTCCCCCACTCCTACAATCCACAGATCTTCAAATCGCGGGTTAATAGCCTTTCCCCAGCAACATTAGTCCACCTCCAAGCCGGACTGGCACCTCCTCGGGGGTGAAATTGGCTGCGCCTGAGGTTGCGACCTCGGACAGAGCCACACAGTTCGGTAGCAATAAAAAAAAAAAAAAAAAAAAACTATATAGTGCCCGCCAGACAAGACGTGGACGTTCAGCCAGGGTGTCGGGTACCTAACCTAAGTAAGTAAATTAATAATACGCGATAACCTATCAAACAATATTCTATCTTTAAGCTAAAACACCTTAATCTTCCTAAGGATTACGACTCAAAAAGAAAGTTCTTCGACTTTCCTCTGGTCCGCCGACCAACACTCCCCAGGAAACATCAACCGTACCAAGTAATACAGGGCCAATTGAGTCTCCCTTTACATAAGGAATGCAAAAAGTTTCCCTCGAGTAGGTCTAAAACCTCTCCGAATCGATAATTTCGTTTCGCAAACTTCATATTGCTACGCGACGCATCTTCTATCCTAACCTATATTCCTATATTCTTATCTTCTATATCCTTATATTATATTTTTATATTTGATATTTATTAATTTGTTACTTTAGTTAGACATAATGTCAAGCTTATCTCTTTTTCTGTCTAAATTTTAGTTTACATTTTTTAAGCTGCTTGTGTTTTTGAAAAATAATAAAAAATATATAAATGTAATATAATATATAATATAATATAATAGCGCTGCTGAGGCTGCAGCGCTAGTGAAGCATAATCATTATATTGTAATAGCACAAAATTATGAAATGATTGCTTTCGCTGTGGAAACATTAGGTCCCTGGTCAACTGAAGCAAAGTATCTCTGCAAGGATTTAGGCAGTCGACTGATAGAAGTGTCCGGGGAGTTATAAATTCACGGGGTATCCCATAGAAGAAACCAAATAAGTGTATGCGCGCGCACCATCTACCGAATATAGCGTGAAGCATTTTAACTAATCAATCATGACATTTAACTAATATGAAGCATTTCACAACACGCCATAGATGCATGAGTGGCGCTAACCATGACATGGCGATAATTGTACCATGTGGGGCCGGTACTTTAAAAGAATAGCTCCACTGCATCTCTCCCCGTGTATGCCGTAAAAGGCGACTAAGGGATATGACTCCCTTCTTATATTACTAGGTGGTAGGGTTTAATCCGCCCGGATTGGTACCACCGCACTTAATGAAAGGTCGGTCGAAACGGCTATGTAAATAGTTTGTGTTTTCCGTCCAGTTCAGTGTAGCCGGCACGACAGAAGTGAAGCACAGACGTGGCACCAAGTTCATCCGGTGTTATGGGCTGACATCACGGATGTGTAGGTGATGTAGCCAACCGTGTCAGTCTCTATAAAAAAAAGGAACCCTCGGTACGCGAGTTCGACTCGCACTTGGCCGGTATTTTTTTGTCATGTCCCGTTCAGACGGACAGACAGACAGACAGACGGCGTAGGCTTAGTAATAGGGTCCCGTACTGGATACGGAACTCTAAAAATTAACTTCCTTCCTTCCTTATCCTTACCTATAATAAAATCCAACGTCTGCTTTCTGTCTGAGTGTCTGAGTGTCTGAGTGTCTGAGTGTCTGAGTGTCTGAGTGTCTGAGTGTATGTCTGTCTGTCCGCTTATAACTCGAGAACCACTGAACCGATTTTAATAAAACAAAATTCTACGGATAGCTTGATTTTTCCCATCAACTATAGGCTACTTACTATCACGCTAAATGGCTTATGAGGTCAGCAGTGAAGTGAAATATGAGAGCGGGCGGAGCCGCGGGCACAGCTAGTAACTTATAAAATGGATTGTCTAAGAGAAATATTTTCAGCTGACACATTATAGACCTCGTTATAGACTCACATCTTCACTGGTGTTTGTGTTCTCGTAAGCCGAGACTCCGCAGCCGACGTGGGTGGCATCGCTCACTAGCACGAACCACGACTCATTTTCCTTGCTGAAAATAAATTAAAAAAAAACAAACAAACTGTTGTAGCATGTCTTTATGCTATTCTCAAGTATTGTACTTTTATAACATTTTAATAAAATGGTTGATCTTTTTCTAACAAACATTCATATGACATTACTAACTTTTTTACAACACAAACATTTCAGCAACAACAAGAAAGTTATGTTATAAATATGTTTAAACTATACCTATAATTATTTATAACATTTGTTGACTAATTAAAGTAATTCCTATAAAGTCGGATGATTAAAAAGTATTTGTATTAACTTCTTGTGATTGGTCGAGATTGACTGCTATCGGCGACCAATCACAAGCAAGCATAATGGTAGGGGTAAATTTAACGAGTAGTACGCCGGGCATTCGTTTTTCGGTATCGGTGACATTCACTTGCATTGTATCGCGGTTGACCTGAAAATCTAAATTGTACTGCTGTAATTATAGCAATAAATCTGATCTTAGAATTGAAGACATCAGGTGACAAAGGTGCTTTGTAAACAAAAACAAAAAGCTGAGAAAAATGAGGTCAAAGTTTATGGCTCAACTTTTTCAATTTAGGACTTTTGAATTGTTTTTTTCTATTCCTGATAACTAACTGACTAAGTTTACTTTGTATATACATGAAAAGCGTACAAAACCATGCATTATGTTTTTTTTTTGCTTTGTGGATGAAGGTGTTGTACCGTGTGGGGCCGGTACTTTAAAAGAATAGCCCCACTGCATCTCTCCCCGTGCATGTCGTAAAAGGCGACTAAGGGATATGACTCCCTTCTTATATTACTAGGTGGTAGGGTTTACCCGCCCGGGTTGGTACCACCGCACTGAATGAAAGGTCGGTCGAAACGGCTATGTAAATAGTTTGTGTTTTCCGTCCAGTTCAGTGTAGCCGGCACGACCGAAGGGAAGCACTGACGTGGCACCAAGTACACCCGGTGTTATGGGCTGACATCACGGATGTTGTAGGTGATGTAGCCAACCGTGTCAGTTTCAATAAAAAAAAAAAAAAAGGTGTATTGTACCACATAGCTCTTTCATCATGAACAAAAAATTCAATTTATGAGATGATCTTTGGAGATGATCAAACTGGAATAAGGTGTTATATGACCATGACTCCTTCTTCCACGGAAAAACCTACAATTTCGTGTACATAACACCTTCACCACTTGAATAACTCCTATTTCCGTCGTGATTTCGGATTTTCTGTCAGTGCCACTTGATTACTCGGCACATAACACCTTCATCTACGGTAAAAAATGCATTTCGAAAAATATGTTACATAGTACCTTCGTCCACTCACGTCTTCAATTCATAACGGTGTTTTTGCTTTCAAACTCCTCGCTTCTGAGTGCTGAACTAGTACGGACCCTTGTAATCCCAAGTGGAGCGCGCGCTCCAGTTTTCGTCGCCTACCCATGGCTCCCAAGTGGAGCGCGCGCTCCACTTATTGCGCGCCTTTTGCGCGCCGCTAGTTTTAATTCATTATCTAATTCTACCAATTTTCTACCAAAATACTCAAACTGGTATCATTTCTTGGTTAAACTTACTAATAACTATTCTCAGACACGACTGGGCACACAATAACCTTCACACAGAAAATAAATAATGAAGTTGACAGAAAATAAAATGTCACTTTTGGCAGCTGACATTTCCACTGACCCTGGAATAGACAAAGATTGTTGCCGTAAACGTAGTTCGGTATTTGATAGTTCGTTTCAATGTGCTTATTTCGGAATGCGATATGTAAGACGAAATTGTACAGTTTTGGTCAGAAAAATTTAAAAAAAATGTCGAGTGTGTTTTGTTTTGCCTGGAGTTCAAAAAATCGCCGCTAAAAGGGCCTGGGAGCCAAGGGGAGTAGTACTATTTTGAGTCGAAGGGACTCAAAGGGTACAGTTACATTTTTTTTATGTAATCCGGTATGGGTGGCTGAGTCGGAGGGGCCAAAGAACATGCTCCGACCGGCCAATATCACCTCCGAGAAGGTAGGTGCCATACCGAAGACTTCGCTTTGGACACAGCCAAGGCTGCTATGCCGCCATCTTACATCCAGTACCGTGGTGCCGACCCGCCCCAGTCGGCTACTATTTGAGCCTATTGTGCCACCTAGTTTTTTTTTTATTGAAACTGACACGGTTGGCTTCAATATCCCCTACAACATCTGTGATGTCAGCCCATAACACCGGGTGAACTAGGTGCCATGACAGTGCTTCCCTTCATTTCATGTCAGCTACACTACACTGAACTGAACGGAAAAACACGAACTATTTACATTGATATTTCGAGGCAGATCCCGAGGATTTTTTGTCCCGTTTCGTTACAATGGATGAAAGCTGGGTTCACCACCATACTCCTGAATCGAAACCACAATTCAAGCAGTGGAAAAGATCTGGCTCACCCACTCCGAAGAAGGCTAAGCTCGTTTTGTCGACCAGCAAAGTCATGGCTTCAGTTTTCTGGGATACGAAGGGGATTATTTTCGTGGATTATTTACCAAAAGGCGAAACTATACATTCAAAATATTATTGCAACCAACGACATTCTACTTTCTGGACAGGCCCTCGTTATGCATTTTACCGGTGGAAAGGTGCGATTGGAGTTCTTCTATATATTGCCAATATTTAAAACAGCGTAAGTGCGCGAGCGCCTCATACGTCACGTTACGTTTCCGCTCTGTGAACGTCGATAGAGTAAGACGGTTAAATGAAAATTTGATACGTATAAGGGAGACAACGATTGGAGAGTGTGCTGAATGCTCACAAATAGCGCGCCTCAATTCGGTGCGTTGTATGCCACTTCCCGATAATTTTAATTCGTTGATTGCAACCTTTTGCGAAGACTTCGGGAAGAAATCAAAGAAAGAAGGCCGGGGTTGCTGCGAAATAAAGTGAATAAATGCCCTTGAATTTTTTGTTCTCATTACCTGAATACTACTCAAACGGCGGGTGGCCGAGTGGTTTGGGCATCGGCTTCTCATGCGAGAGGTCCGCGGTTCGAATCCGGTCGGCGTGCACCAATGAGTTTTTTCTGACGAAAAAATTTACGTGCATACCTACACCTGCTGCTTCACCGTTCGGAACCGGTGTAAAACTGTAGGTCCCTTCCCTTGCCCCTTCTTCTCGCACCTAACTTCTCGGAGGTGATATTGGCTGGTCGGAGCATGCGCTTCGGCCCCTCCGACTCAGCCAACAATACCGGATTACATAAAAAAAAAAAAAAACTACTAAGGTAAGGTAGCCGGGAGTGGATGGATGAGAAGATCGTTAGACCGCGTGTGGTGGCGTGCCTTGGGAGCGGCCTATGTCCAGCAGTGGACCGATACAGGCTGATGATGATGATGACCTAAATACTACTATAATAGTAAAAAAAGGCAAATCTAAATTGGCCTGTTCATAGGGGTACATGTACATAAGTCAGCTTTAGCAGTCATTGGCCACTAAATTGACCACCAAATTTTTTTATTTTTCTCAAAATGTACATTTATTATGTCTAATATGTTTTATTGATAGAACACGTCATGGATAGCCTAAGCAAATAATATGCTGACATACTCTTTAACAACTTTTTCAAAAATAAGGCAGCGTGTCCTATTATAAAGGGTAGTATTTGTTCAAAAATCTTACACTTCAGAATTCTTGTAGACAAGTATTATGTCTTCGGTAACTCGTTTCTTGCGATTGTACCAATCCATTAACACCGCTTTCAAGACTTCTTCAACCTAGAAAGAGAGTTATAACAACAAAAGTCTTATAAATTGATGAACACCGGCTGCACACACGAAAAAGTGTCACGTTCCATCTGAGCCTGTATGTGCAAGCGAGAGCGCGTAACAAGCGATAGAGAGGCACAATCGGTATAGTCAAAGTTACCATGGAAACGTCTTAAGAAGTAAAACTGTCAAGATCAGACAACAGAAGTTTATTGATGGGCAGTCACAAGATGATTAATCTTTCTACTGGAAATAGAATTACTGATCTTTGCTCTATGTACTACGATTATTCCACGTCATCACGTAAAACTATCGTCCGTAAACCGACTTTACAGACAACCAATTTTTTTTTAAATAATACCTTAGAAAAAAGTTATTACCTACCACTTCAATAACGAAGCTGGTTCGATGTTTAACAGGTCTTTTTGGACGATGTTTGTTTCGTGCAATCGCCATGGCCTTGTACTTAACTTTGCCAATCAGCTGAGAAGCATCGGGGAACCTCCCTGGAAAAATAGTTTTTGACGTAGAATCGCACGAGGAACGCTCTCTCTGCCCACATATGCCCTAACTATAGTCCTTCAATAGAGGCGTGAATAGGCACCTGTCAGCCCGGCATGGCATTCGCAACGTCCGCGTACGACCGAAGGTCCATGGGCATCGTTAGGGACCACATATCGCGCTTTCTATAAAAAAAAAGTGCGAGTCGGACTCGCGCACCGAGGCTTCCGCACCACAAAAAAACATTGAAAAAAAACACGTTTCTTGTATGGGAACCTCCCTTAATTTTTTACTTTTTTCTATTTTTTATTATTTGTTGTTATATCCGCAATAACAACATATTCTGTGAAAATTTCAACCGGCTACCTGTTACGGTTCCAAAGATACAGCAGTAGGACAGACAGACAGACAGTATGGATGGTTGTGCAGAGGAATCAATGGTGCAGTCGACAAAGCTAAAATCACCTCTTCTTCATCTCTCCTAGCGAAACCGCTCTCAGAGAAGCAGCGCCATGCCAGCAGATTTGCAGACTGTTGTTGCAACAGATGTCTATCTCTCACAAAGTCCGATTGACTATGCTGCCCTCATAAGTAAAAAGACAGTAATCCACAATTTTCGACAAATTGAGATATGACTGTGGACGCCATCTAGGTGCGATTTAGAGCACTTTTGTTAAAGAAATTTAACAAAAGTGGAAGGAATAAGTGAAATATTACCTTTTTTCAATGAAATTCAGAGAAATTAACGATTATTTTCTATTCACAAGGAAGGTATATTTTTATTGAATTTTTCGGATAAAAAACATTGGTATATAGAAGTTAATTTCTATTCAAAAGGTGGCATTGAATGACTTATGCTATTTCTGAGAGTTTAGCTTTTTGTTGTTACTGTCCTTTTACTTATGAGGGCAGTATGGTTGTAGTAGTGACGTCTACTCTGCCCTCATAAGTAAAAGGACGGTAATCCACAATTTTCGACAAATTGAGATATGACTGTGGACACCATCTAGGTGCGATTTAGAGGACTTTTGTTAAAGAAATTTACAGTAATCAATGAAATTAGGTCGTTTTCGAAGGCAAAATGTATTTGTGATTATGGACTTTTTTGGGTATTTCATAATTAAAAAAACACAGTAATCCACAGTTCATAGACATAAAAGCGGCTCTCGATGTCGTGGAACTGGCTTCTTGCTTATGAACTGTTGATAACTGTTTTTATTCTTATGAATGTGCGTCATTGTATTAAATCGTAATGGGCAGTTGTCGGGTAGCTCGCGCATTGATTCATTCTGTGAATATTGTGTGTGTTAATATTATTGAATTTATTGTTGAATGATAAAAAACATTGGCATATAGAATATAAAGTAGAATATAATAATTATAAAGTTTATTAAGTAATTAAAAGGCAACAATAAACACAAAAATACAAAAGGAAACTTATAAATAACGATGACACTTATTAAAACAAAGTAAGCATTAAGCAGGTTCACCGGGACATTCTTTACAGTATGTTGCTACTTTCTTTGTCTTACTTTTGGCCTCTTTTGAACCATACGTTTTCGCGCAGTCTTTGTAGCACTCTACACAAAAACGGCTGTTGCGGACTTTTCCCTCTTTTTTTAGCAATTTTTGGGTGAACGGAGGTGTGACCTCTCCGGCGCCCTCGTAACGAATATTAATTTTTTCTCATTACAGCGCCGTGTAGGGCACCGGTGACCTAGTGAGGTTTTTTGGAAATATCTACGGAACCCTTCTACGTATTGAACTCTAAATAGTATATTATTCTGTATTTCGGCTTAGCACATCTATTTTCAGCCAAAAGTTTTAATGTAATTTTTCATGTAAGTTTACTCTATGGCAGTCAACGTGTTATGAGGGCCTGTACTGACTGATAAAGCGCGCTTGTGTGTGTGTGTGCGTGTACCGCGTCGCGATACGAGTGGCTCGGGATCAATTCTGATTACTCTCGCTCACAGCTGTGACGTCATAGAGCCGAAACCGAATCAAGGGAATTCGATATTCGTTTGTTCGTTTAAGTGAGTTCGTGGCTCAGGGGTGAGGGTCTAGGACTAGTAGTTTTATGACCACAGAGCATCAAATGCGCGCTCGCGCGGTAGTTATTTGATGCTCTGTGTTTATGACCATGGGTTCGAATCCCTTCAAATCTTTTTGGTTTTCTTTTTTGCTTTTTTTTCTTTTTTAAGCAATGTTACGGTGTTTAAATTGTTTTAGGGTGTTAGTTTTTTTTATAACCACCTAAGAATTATTTTCGGAAATACAAACTTGTAACAAAAACGACATGCACCGCCTCAACATTAGGTTAGGGTTAATATAAAGAAGATGCGTCGCCATCTTCTTTATATTAACCCTGGTAATTTTTTTTTTAAACCACCAAAACAGTTTGTATATTTCCGAATATTTCCGAAAATAAAAATTTCTTAGGAGGACAACTGTCAGTGAGAGTAATCAGAATTGATCCCGATCCACTCGTGTCGCGATCGTGACTGAGCGCTCTCGAGGTCACGCACACTAAAACAATGTGCATTTGCACGCCTGACCATAGATTACGCCTGACAACATTCATAGCCAAACGGACTTCGTGAGATATATAAAATATCTGTAGCTTGTCTGTAGCCAGTTAGTAGAACATTTGAAGACACCTAGGTTTCACAGAAACGATTTAAGACGAGACGGAAGTAACTATCTCCATACAAATTTAATTTAGTTTTAGTTAATTTTTAATTCAGGCTATATGATCCGTCACACCGAATAAAAACAGGTCGAGGCGACACAGGCGCAAGCCTAGTTCTTCCATCTGGGATTCAATTATAAAAATTATCGTCGATAGGTCAAACATGTACTATTTCATATTTACTGTTTTTGTTAATAAACTAGTGCCTAGCCCCGACGAAAGTAAATTACTCACATGTTACATAGGATACGCAACGCAACATGTTACTTAGTTTTTATGTCATTGATTGATGTATCTTTTATAAGTAATGTAAGTACTGAATAAATCATTTGGAATTTGAAATTTGGAATTTGATTTGACAAAATCGTCTTTCGGCATTTATGTTTTTTACCCCCCTAAACCTTCGACCATATAAAAATGCCCTAAACCTTATCCGATTTTTACAATTATATTTTTTTTAATAAGGACAGAGGCGGAAAGCGACTTCATTTTATACTATGTGGTGATAGTGATGATAGTGATGTAAGATCGATGAAGTTGGTAAAGATATTATAACATCGAAGATTACTAATGAAGATGGTGATGGATGCGGAATAACTCACAAGTTGAAAGACAGGTGTCCCTCACGAACAAGCACTGGTTCGCCTTTATTTGAGCGAACGTTGCCAGCTGGTGGTCCCATTCCTGAAAATATGATAGTATTTTAAGATATTACGAATATTTGGTATCGGTTCAATTACAGTACATACCTTTCATGCCTGGAGTTGTGGGTAAAGTTGATGGATAGCGAGAAATATTTATATCCCACCAAAAACATAAATTTAAAAAAAGCCAAGTTCGCAACAAAAAAAAAATTGCAAGATAAGCACTCGGATAACGGCTTCGCTAATAAAAGAAGTGAGATCTAAGTGGATACCAAGTTCTTTCGAAGTTCTTTAAATCATAGCTCTTTTTTTGCATATCGTTCTTCAGTTGCTTTAAAATTATATAAATGCCATTAAATAAAAAAAAATTATGTTATCTTTGCTACTCAATAGGGCGTCTTGGCAAGTTTTTATCTACCTAATTTGATCTTTGAGTTTGAGAACAATTTAGTAAAATATTTCATTGACAAAGAACTAGTTCAATAAGATTTGTCAGCCTCGATAGCTCAGTGGTGCAGACAGTCAACTGTCGCTATTGAATGTTAAGCAACGCTGGGTGCGGTCATTTCATGGATGGGTGACCGCTGACCGTTGGAGGCTGACCGAGGTTCGGATTCCTCGTAAAACTGTAGGTCCCTTCCCTCCTAATCTTACTTGGTGGTAGGGTTTAACCCTCCCGGGATGGTACCACCGCACTGAATGAAACGTCGGTCAAAACGGCTATGTAGATAGTTTGTGTTTTCCGACCAGTTCAGTGTAGCCGGCACGATCAAAGGGGGAAGCACTGACATGGCACCTAGTTCACCCGGTGTTATGCGCTGACATCACGGACGTTGCAGGTGATGTAGCCAACCGTGTCAGATTCCATAAAAAAAAAAGATAAATTTATATATAAAGCATATATAGATATCCTTATCCTTCCTTTCCTTCCTTACCTATAATAAAATCCAACGTCTGCTTTCTATCTGTCTGAGTGTCTGTCTGTCCGCTAATAACTCGAGAACCACTGAACCGATTTTAATAAAACAAAATTCTACGGATAGCTTGATTCTTCCCATCAACTATAGGCTACTTACTATCACGCTAAATAGCTTATGAGGTTAGCAGTGAAGTGAAATATGAGAGCGGGCGGAACCGCGGGCACAGCTAGTAAAGTATATATCTTCTATTTTTTTTTAAATGAAAACACGTTCTCGGCTATCTATACATATAATAAAATCGTAGAGGTAAGAAAGTCTGTACATTGAATGTATTCGGAAAAAAACTAACCAGGGTGGCTTAAAATGAGATAGGTACTGAACATGTTAGAACAGTTTTTAAAATTTTTGTTTGTTTGTTTGTTTGTTTGTTTGTCTGTACGCGCATCACGCAAAAACCACTGAACGGAATTAGACGAAACTTTGTATAGTGGCAGTTTATATGCCGGGTTAACATAATACGTAAAAGAAAATAACAAAAATAAAAAAAAAATTACAATTATAAACATTATTGCGCGTTTAAAATCACGTAGTCCAAAGTACATAATTATATCTTGAGAACTGGCAGCAAATACAATTTGAATAAAATATTCATTCGAAATTTAAAAATAAGTAGATACAACGAAAATGACAGTTCTTCTTTTTTATAACTTGAACACAATAGTCTATACATATCTATTCTTTCTATAATATCATAAAATCGTAAATGCAAAAATGTCTATTTGTACGCGCATCACGCAAAAACCACTGAACGGAATTTGACGAAACGTTTTATAGTGACAGTGTATATCCCGGATTAACGTAATAATTAAAAAATATAATAAAAATCACGTAATCCAAAGTAAAGGTAAAAAACAATTTTAAATGTCATGTTGACAACGGAGAACTGTCATCTCGATGTGAGCTGGCCGGTGACAAATTGTTTGATAAATAAAAATAATAATTGATTGAAAGTCGAAGTTATGTCGCTGTCATTGGTGCAATAAAATTTATATATTTGTTGCCCGCGGCTTCGCTCGCGTGAAATTCGTATTTAAAAAAAAGAAAGTAAGTAACTAAAGGCGGGCCCGAAGGCGGATCTGCGCTCACGTAAACGATATTCTTTCTCGATGAAAGTAACTAAGGGCGAGGCGGAAGGCGGAGCTGAGTTCAGGAAGAAGAAAAATATTCTTGAAGAAAGTAAGTAACTAAGGGCGAGGCCGAAGGCCGAGCTCTATTCTGGAAGACCATAAACCTTCTCGAAGAAAGTAAGTAACTATGGGCGAGGCCGCAGGCCGAGCTGCGTTCAGGTAGAAGCTAAACCATCTTGAAGAAAGTAAGTAACTAAGGTGAGGCCGAAGGCCGAGCTACGTTCGGATAATTGAAAAACCATCTCGAAGAAAGCAAGTAACTAAGGGCGAGGCCGAAGGCCGAGCTGCGTTCAGGAAGAAGCTAAACCATCTTGAAGACAGTAAGCAACTAAGGTGAGGCCGAAGGCCGAGCTACGTTCTGACAAATGATAAACCATCTCGAAGAAAGCAAGTAACTAAGGGCGAGGCCGAAGGCCGAGCTGCGTTCAGGAAGAAGCTAAACCATCTCGAATAAAGTTAATTAATATTAAGATTGAGTTAATTTAATTTAAATTTCATTATAAAGTCCACGCTTGTAACGGCAAATATACCGTGCATCCTAGAACCTCGCGGTTATTCCCGGCTGGATGGCAAGAGGCCCGATGCTATCACCTTAGTGCCATGGACTAAGGGTAGTTCTTTGATGTGGGACGCCACTTTTGTTCTCACATTGGCTCCAAGTCACGTTAGGACATCTTCAAGAGCGGCTGGCGCGGCCGAGGCTGGGGCGGAGAGCCTCAAACGCAGCAAATATAGAAATATAATTCAAGATTTCGAATTTGTTGCGTTTGCGGTTGAAACCCTCGGTCCGTGGAGCAGTGAAGCCAAAAGGGGCTTGAGCTGGTTGACGCAACTGGTGTCCCGCCATCAAGGGCTTATGTACTTCATTCAAAGGGTAAGCCTTTCCATCCAGCGGGGTAATGCCGCAAGTGCTCTAAGAACATTTGAAAATGCCCGTTTTGATAGTTATTTTAATGTTTGTTAGTTAGGTAGGTTTAATTCTTTAGTTATTAATATTACTTTTTTATTTTTATGAAATAAATATATTGAGTAAACGATATTATATTCTATCGAAGAAAGGAAGTCTTTAAGGGCGAGGCCCGAAGGCGGAAGAGGGTTTTTGGTTTACCTGAACGCAGCTCGGCCTTCGGCCTCGCACTTAGTTCCTTCCTTTCTTCCAGAAGGTTTATCGTCTTCCTGAATGCAGCTCGGCCTTCGGCCTCTCCCTTACTTACCTCCTTTATTTGAGAAAGGTTTATCGTTTACCTGAAAGCAGCTCGGCCTTCGGCCTCGCCCTTAGTTAGTTACTTTCTTTAAGAAGGTTTTTCGATTACCTGAACGCAGCTCGGCCTTCGGCCTCGCCCTTAGTTACTTACATTCTTCTTTGGAATACGAATCTCACGCGAGCGGAGCCGCGGGCTCAGCTAGTTTAGAGTAAAATCGTTCAATACATTGTTCGAAAGTGGTCGCATTAATAACTTTGTCTTGTATACCAACCCTTAATATGACGATTTTAGACTTTTTCCTTTATATTCGTCCAATAACCTACATCCACACAAATTTTTAGCTTCCTAGGTAATGCGGCGGGTGGCCGAGTGGTTTGGGCATCGGCTTCTCATGCGAGAGGTCCGAGGTTCGAAACCGGTCGGCGTGTACCAATGAGTTTTTTTCTGAGGAAAAAATTTACGTGCATACCTACACCTGCTGCTTCACCGTTCGGAACCGGTGTAAAACTGTAGGTCCCTTCCCTTGCCCCTTACTAGGTGGTAGGCTCAAATTGTAGCCGACTGGGTTGGTACCACCGTACTGAATTTAAGATGGCCGCATAGCAGCCTCGGCTGTGTTCTCCTCTAGTTCAGTATAGCCAGCAATCCAGGGAAGTCTCCGGTATGGCACCTACCTTCTCGGAGGTGATATTGGCTGGTCGGAGCATGCGCTTTGGCCCCTCCGACTAAGCCACCCATACCGGATAACATAAAAATAAAAGGTCACCTGGAACTAGTCTAAACGTTTGATGAGTGAGTCAGTCAGTGATTTTCGGACGTCATTATCTCGTGAATGGTAAGGGGGTTTTCATTTACAGATTTGGTAATTAGAAGAGGGTCTTAGTAGACACGCAAATTTTCAACAAATAGATTTTAAATTATGGGGGGGGGGGTCGAAAGTGGCCCGAGATGGTTCGTGTAAATAACCCACGGCTGCGCCGCACCGCGCCCCGGTGCGGTGTGTTGACCTTTTGCTTTGCGAACTTGGCTGACACTCTACGAAACTTTTTTGTTATGTTTCTCCCAAACGGCGCACTATTTTTCGAGAATTTGTATTTTGAGAATTCGATTCCTTGACCTCGGAAATCGCGACAAACTTGAGAAAATATGATTCTCAAGTTTGTACAAACGGTACAAGAGCACACATGAAAATGTATATATGGATTATGGACCCTTTTGCGCTGTTGTACCGACTTCTACTCAAGATCAAAATACGAGTATAATTTAATACATTTTAGGGTTTGAAGTCGGTTCAATGTTTTTTGACGTGATGACGTCACGTCTTATAAATTGATGAACACCGGCTGCACACAAAGACAAAATCTCTTTGGCTGCACACACGAAAAAGTGTCACGTTCCATCTGAGCCTGTGTGTGCAAGGGAGAGCGCGTAACAAGCGATAGAGAGGCACAATCGGTATAGTCAAAGTTACCATGGAAACGTCTTAAGAAGTAAAACTGTCAAGATCAGACAACAGAAGTTTATTGATCTCGTCACAAGATGATTAATATTTCTACTGGAAATAGAATTACTGATCTTTGCTCTATGTACTACGATTATTCCAGGTCATCACGTAAAACTATCGTCCGTAAACCGACTTTACAGACAACCAATGTTTTTTTAAAACAGCTTTTTTTCACTGCGTTTCTCCGGAAAGATTGCGCTGACCAATTTAATGGAACTATTGCGATTGTTATACTCACTAGTCGCCTCATTCCATATCCTCTAGGCAGATGTGAATTTTGAAGTCCTTCTTCCTTTCCCAGTGCCACGTTAGACCGAAACCTGAACATCTTGAAATTAGTCTACTTTAACACATAAATACATACATTATCATTATCCTGCGGCGGGTGGCCGAGTGGCCTAAGCGTCGGCTTCTCTTGCGAGAGTTTCAAGGTTCGAATCCAACCGGCGTGCACCAATGAGTTTTTTTTCTGATTTGATAAATTTACATGCATACATTCACCCACTGCTCCATGGTTCGGATTCCATGTAAAAATGTAGATCCACCGGGTTAACTGGAGGAAATTGCCTAAGGCAATAAGCGCGACCTAGCCACACATTAAGTGGCATAAAGTTATTTTTTTTATACATTTATTCACATTGAGCATGCATGAAGAACATTATGGGAGTGGAAGAGGCGGCAGAGGTGTGTCAGACTCAGGATCGTGGCACGTGGAGATCCGTTGTCTCTACCTACCCCACCGGGAAACAGGCGCGACGCTATGTATGTATGTATGTATGTATTTATTAACACATTTCTTTTTATATAAATTTTACATCTTTAAATCAAGTTTCCACCACCGGCGGCGCGGAGGCGGAGCGAATCCAGGCTACCGATGGTCGGGCCCCAGGGAAACAAACCTCCGGACGATGCGCGCAGTGTCGAGCAGGGCTGCCTTCTGGATCTGGCCCCTCGTCTGGCCCTTGACGCAACCACTCAGCGTGAGCCTCTCAAGGTGGTCGTCGAGACTCTTCCCTATCAGCCGATGCGCCGATACGACAATTGGCACAACGATCGTCGAGTCGACGGGCCACATTTTAGTAACCTCGTGCTGCAGATCCAGATACTTTAACATATTGCTTCCTTACTGACGAGGTTACCATCCTGCGGCACCGCTTTATCGACAAAAAAAATTGTTTTGCTAGTTTTTTTAATAATACTCACATACTGGTTAGGTTTAATATGAAATCAATGGTTTTATCAGGCAGGCGTACGTTGATCGGTTTGAGGCATGTTGACGCCATTTGGTAGTACGAAATCTATAAAACCATGGTATCAATAAATTTATATTTTTAACATAATATTGCAATATTGCGTTATTGCGTTACGCGTTCTTTCCACACATCTGCGTTTTTGTCGTACTACTCCTCCAGCGTTATTAACGCAGCTGTGTGCAAGATCGTATGCGTCCTAATCCTAATCCAAGGGCACGATAAAAAAGGTATGGACGCCGGACTGTCAAATGCTTGTATGAGAACTAGCGTCGCCGAGTTGCGGGGAGCGGAGTGTACTTACCGATGATAAGATATTCCACTATTGTGCACAATAAACTTGGCTGTAGTGTTTTTACACGTAAACACAGAGCATTTTAAACAGGTTTTTGCAAACGCAGCCGATGACAGACGGGCCAGCGCGCGACCGTCCAATGAAACAAGTATGCTTTTACTTATATTGTGTTACGCTGGCGAGGCGAGGATAGGGTTCGGGGTGCATACCTTTTTTATCGTTCTAGTCCAAGGGGTACAGACTAAAATACAATTGGGAATAGCCGCTCTCTGTCAAATGGTTTTGAAGCGAAGGTTCAATTACGCTATACTCTGTTCGGCCAGCGTTGACAGTGACGAATAGTTATAGTTGAGCGTTTACATAGAGGCGAATTCTCTGAACCGGTCCGAACAGAATACACTTTTTCGGTCAGAGTTAATCCTTTTGAAAAATCATTTAGGTAATAAAATTTGTTAAGAAATAATGTACAAATAATTAAATTCCTCAAATAAGATGAAAAAAAAACTTCCGAAATTCTTATTATTCTGGGAAATGTTCTATAAAAATTTGGATGGAATAACTTTTAAGTTATCAAGTACTACTGGAAACTATGTTAATAAATTATGATAAAAACTGCGTTGCGCCTAGAAAGAGCATATGAATGCGTCCGTGTCGATGTCATGGGTTGGCTGGTTATTATTTAGTTCGTAGAAAAAGTTGTAATTTTGACAGTCAGTCAACATAGTAAAATAAAGATGGACTCATTAAATGTATTTTATTCAGATAACGGGGGAAATTATTCGAGTGGCAAATTTAGAATGTTTATGAAAGAATGGGATATAATACACAAAACTTCAAGTCCAAAACATCAGCAGTCTAATGGACAAGCTGAGCGAATGATTCAAACTGTGAAAAATGTTCTAAAGAAATGTGATCATGATAAAAAAGATATATATTTGGCTTTATTCGAGCTAAGAAATACACCTATTGATGACAATATCTTGTCTCCAGCAGAGTTATTGTTTGGAAGAAAAATAGTAGGTATAATGAAACAATTGCTTGATGTAAATAATAAGGTTAGAGTAAATTATAAAAAACACTACAATAATTTAGTAAAACGTCAATATTCACAGAAATATTATTATGACAAAAGAGGTACAAGAGAAAGGGATGATTTTGAGCAGGGAGATCAAGTATTTGTAAGGAAAGAGAGAGGACAAGCTAAACCAGCTATTGTTATTGGTTATGCAAAGCGGCCTAGATCTTATAGATTACTTTTAGAAAATGGATATGTTATTGAACGAAATAAGAAGGATGTTATTGGTAATAAAGGAAACACCTTCTTGTATCATGTTGATGCTGATGTAACGCCAGCTGATACCTGTGCTGATACAGACAATAATTATGTACCTGTACCTGATAATGATGTAGAGCAGGAGACAGTAAATTTAGGAAATAAATATGTAACAACCAGAAGCGGTAGGGTTATTAGACCACCGGCATATCTGCATGATTATATATGTTATTAGTGTTTTCATTTGTTTTAGTTAAAAGAGTTAAAAAAGGAGATGTCATGGGTTGGCTGGTTATTATTTAGTTCATAGAAAAAGTTGTAATTTTGACAGTCAGTCAACATAGTAAAATAAAGATGGACTCATTAAATGTATTTTATTTATAATAAATTAACAAACATTTACAGTCGAGTGACTTCCAACTGAAAGACTGAGCTATGTGTTTTTTTTTATGGAAACTGACAAGGTTGGCTACATCACCTACAACATCCGTGATGTCAGCCCATAACACCGGGTGAACTTGGTGCCACGTCAGTGCTTCCCTTCGGTCGTGCCGGCTACACTGAACTGGACGGTAAACACAAACTATTTACATAGCCGTTTCGACCGATTTTTCATTCAGTGCGGTGGTACCAACACAGGCGGGTACCACCTAGTAATATAATAAGGGAGTCATATCCCTTAGTCGCCTTTAACGACATACACGGGGAGAGATACAGTGGGGCTATTCTTTTAAAGTACCGGCCCCGCACGGTACAATGTAAACGCGCATTCACCCCCTCGGGTGTTGGGCCAAGGCCTTCGTCACTCGCTCAAGGTCGCGCGTTAAATGCCTACCGCTTGGCGTGTCGGTTAATGCACAACTAAACAGTGGGCTGCCGGTATCCAGCCAGAGAGAGAGAGGTTTAATTTTCTTATTTAATAAATTTCAGTTCTTAATTATTTTTATCTCTGTCTCTCAATGTGGGTTTTATACAATAAAAACACCAATAAAACAATAGGTACATTTTTTTTTTTTTTTTTTTTTTATGGAAACTTGACACGGTTGGCTACATCACCTACAACATCCGTGATGTCAGCCCATAACACCGGGTGAACTTGGTGCCATGTCAGTGCTTCCCTTCATTTCGCGCCGGCTACACTGAACTGGACGGAAAACACGAACTATTTACATAGCCGTTTCGACCGACGTTTCGCTCAGTGCGGTGGTACCGACCCGGCCGGGATAAACCCTACCACCTAGTAAGGTAAGAAGGGAAGGAACCTACAATTTAACGTGGAATCCGAACCACGGTCAGCCTCGAACAGTCGGGCGGTCATCCATCCAATAACTGACCGCACCATTAAGCTGCCGAGGCTGACGATCCCTTAGTCGACTTTTACGACATGCGACGGGGAGAGATGCAGTGGGGCTATTCTTTTTAAGTACCGACCCCACACGGTCCACACGGACATTGTAGTTGATCAATTATCTATCATTAAATTTATTGATCTAACAAAACTATCACTGTCTGGAAGGTTGCACGCTTCCATGTGAGAAACTAATTGTGATGCTAACGCATGCAAGAATCTGTTCGCATGAATTTGCCGTAGCTAAATATCGTATCGTTGGTAGGTATCATCGTCATTTTATTCCTCACAAAAAGACAGCCCAAAGACACAGCCCTTACACGCGTTGAACGACGCGCTATCGAGATAGAGTTACGCGACAGAAAGAGAAGCGAAATGTAGGTGGTTATCGTGGTTAGGCATGCAGCTTTGTGCGAGTCAATTTGTACTTTATCGCGTCGTCGGAGAGTAGCTATTTCTTTGTGAGTGTTTGTACAGAGATGCTTCTGTACGCCAGTACTAATATTTTATTCTGTGGTTGGGCGGCGGCGCAATAACCTGTGATGAGTCACTGTCAATACTGGCCGAATAGAGTATAGTATGGAGATCCTTATAGGTTTTTTTATGGTAATACTTACGACATCGAACTCGCACAAAAGATGCGTGTTATTCGAACATTTTGGAGCATTCGGACAGTAGTGGGATAACTTGCGGCCAGGTCCGAAAGGATCATAGTGGGACGTAGTAGTGTATATCGCCTCTTTCACGGCTGACAGTGTTAGTAGTAACTGGAATAAATATTGAAATATTTTAGCATAATAAAAAAATTATTTACCTATACACGGTGTTGCATGCAACCCCAACCGTAAAACCCGAAAGGGGGTGATTCTGTACGTGAATTAGAACAACTTTTGTTCTACGACTTTTTAATTTTAAGAAAACAAAAAAAAAATTCTCCATACATTTAGAGAATAGGTATTTAAAATTTGTATGGAAAACATTATTATTTTTTGTTTCAAACACATTTTTTTCGCCACAGAAGTTATTTAGTTTCACATATAGAATAACGGCAACTGCAACACCGTGTTTATGGTGCTTCGTTATATATGTCAAAAATTTCGGGAGGGTTACCTACGCACGCACTCAAATAAACACTTTACGTAAGAAAAAAACATATGTATATAGAAAAAATTTTTCTCCTAACAAAAAAAAAAGTCAAATAAGTAGCTGTAAAAACCAATCATAGTGACCTTGTGACTTACTTACAACAAACAGCTGTTCTGCACGCCAGTAGTAATATTTATTCTGTGGTTCTGCGTTTGAACATAGTACGGTCATTGACCCCGTACAATGCAAGTTACCTACTGTTACACACAGGTTAATTTTTAGGTAGCAAACATGTATTGTTAAATTTCTCGAAAAGTAATACTAAAAACATATAATTTTTTTGCGTAACATGTTTATTTGAGTGTCTATGTAAACCTCCCGAAATTTTTGACATAAATAATGAAGCACCTTATAAATCAATTAGGATTCAATTTCTTTATTAGTTAAGCCACTTCGGTAGATCCAATGCACTCAGACACGTCAATATTCCCCCAAGGCATATTATATAATTTTATCTTATTCGATTTCGATGGAAGCTACAATTAGGCCATTGTCAAAAACTAAAAAAATAAAAACTTTATTAATGTGTGATACAATTAAAATTTTAAATCAAAATAATAGAAAAGATAAATAAATAAAAATCTTCTTATTATTTAGGCACTCGGCCCCATATACATACAATTACCTAATCATATGCAAATACATATAAAAAAACATTACAATTACAACCTAGCCGAAATTGTCTGTACGATGTGGCTAACAGATCAAGCCACCCGATCAAGAAAACCTGCTATTCGTTTTATTAATAGCCCGGAGAACTCGTCGAGCCTATTCTCAGCGAACATGCCAGACGCGCTTCACCTCCACCAGGCCTGCGACATGGTTGAATGTATTGTGTAAGCAACCGCGCGTGCGCATGTGTGTGTTCCGGGGTGGGTGCGGGTCGACGGGAGCGGTCGGACTACCTCACGAGAGGTGATTCGTCGCATGGGCTGCTGCTAGCTAGCATTTATTGTTCTTTCGTTTAGCAAGCGATGCGGTGTCGCGGCGTTCGCCCGCTGTTCATCTTTCTCTTTCTCGAACCGAACTCTCTCGCTCGCTCATTCCACCCGTACACTGCGTTTACCAACCCTATCGTTCAAAGCGGGCTCAAGCTACATACGCATCTCCGTGCGTATCTATAGATCCACTTAACTCACACGCACAGGCTCTTGTCGCTTCTGGGCGTTAGCCCTATATCTCTCTTCTGTGCCTCCACGGTAGGAATAAATATAGTTGCCCTGACGCAGAACCTAACTCAGCTGGTGACACAACATACGCGTGTCCCGGACCGAGTGGGTGACGCGTCCTCCTTGTTGGATCTTCTGCTGACCACACACCCTACCGGGTACAAGGTCTCGGTGACCGCCCCTTTAGGAACATCGGACCACTGTCTCGTGAGGTCATCCGTACCTCTATTTCGCCCGGTGAAACGTGTTCCTGGCACACGCCGGGTGTGGCACTACAAGTCATCAGACTGGGATGGAATGCGAGAGCACTTCTCTTCTTTCCCATGGAGGCAGCTCTGCGTCAGGTGGCCGGATTCGTCAAGCTGTGCTTTAGCCGTATCTGAGGTGATTCAGGGAGCTATGGAAATGTTTATTCCAAGCCCCGTCAAATCCCTCGGAGGTAAAAGCCAGCCCTGGTTTGCATTACACGGAATGCGCAGCCGCTATTTATGAAAAGAATACGGCTTACAAAGCGTGGTCCCGTGCGCGAACCCGACGTGATCCAAAGACTGCAAATCTGAAGCAGACCTACAATGTAGCCTCGAAAACCAGCAAGGGCTAAATTTGAGCACATCGGCAGAATTGGTGACAAATTGATCCAACACCCCTCTGGGAGCCGTCAATTTTGGTCTGTCGCCAAATCTGTCGAAGCAAACTTTTGTCGCTCCTCACTCCCACCGCTGCAGCGGCCCGACGCCTCGCTCGCTATTTCCTCCAAAGAGAAGGCCGATTTTATTTTATTTTATTGACAGCCTGACATATGGCGCCGAGCCACCCATAAGGTTTCTAACGACGCCTATGGACATTCGGTCGTATGCAGGGGTTGAGAATGCCATGCCGGCCTGGCAGGTGCCCATTCACGCCCCTCTTGAAGGACCCGAGACCGTACTTGGGGGGAAATATATTGGCAGGGAGAGCGTTCCAGAGTTTACCGGTTCTGTAGAGAAAAGATCTGCAGAATCGATTGGTACGCATCCGCGGTAAGTACAGCGTGTAGGGATGCAATCCCTACCCAGTGCGCGTGGTGGGAAGGTGGAAAGGAGACGCAGGGATCGCATTAAATACCTCCTCTGAGCACTCCCCATGGAATAAGCGAAAGAACACACTTAGGGAACCGACATCCCTACGGTTTTGCAGTGGTTCTAGATCGCAGGACACTTCGGGGTCACCTACTAGTCGCGCGGCTCGACGCTGGATTAAGTCCAGTGGCGCAAGCTGGTATTTGGCAGAGCCATCCCACAGGTGCGAGCAGTACTCCAAGCAGGACCTGATCTGCGATTTATACAGAAACAGCTTTTGGTCCGGAGTGAAGTACCGTCGCACCTTATTGAGTACGCCCAGCTTTTTAGAAGCCAGCTTGGTCTTCCCCTCGATATGGCGACGAAAGTTCAGGTCGTGCGACCGTTCGACTCCGAGGACTCCGAGGTGTTCGCTTAATTTAAGCGACGTGCCTTGGAATGAAGGAGCTGGTGTGAACGCCGCTCTCTTCGCACTGAACGCGCAAACTTGTGGCTTGGAAGCGTTGAACTCGACCAAATTACTACGGCCTCATTCGGAAATAGAACCGAGCGTGTGTTTGAGTTCAGACACAAGTCTTCGCCTCTTCTCATCCACAACATCCCGACTGCCTGAAGAGTGACTAGTGTAGCATCCGTGTGCCGTATTGTCCTCTGCATAACAATGTATGTTGCCCAGAAACAGCATATCATTGATATGCAGAAGAAACAGCGTGGGTGAAAACACAGATCCTTGTGGTACGCTGGCGGTCACTGACATGGCGTCCGACGAGCAACCGTCCACTAGGATCTGAATGCTACGCCCATGTAGGAAGTCGGCGACCCAGTCACAGAGATCAGAAGGAAGTCCGTAAGCCGGCAACTTACCCAAGAGCGACTTGTGCCAAACCCGGTCAAATGCCTTGGTAATATCAAGGCCAATTGCCAAGGAATCACCATGACCTTCAAGCGATTCCCCCCAAAGGTGAGTGACGTACGCTAGGAGATCACCAGCAGATCGTTTTGGCCGTAAGCCGTATTGCCGATCGCTGATGAGGTCATTCGTCTCTAGGTACTTCATGAGTTGCGCATTGACAATGCGCTCCATCACCTTACAGAGAAGGGAGGCCGATCTCCTAGTGGCACTCTTTGCTCAAAATTCGCATCTGGACGATGGCGGTGCCAAACCACCATCCATTCCAGGGTGCGATAGCACCATGCCAGAAATACAGTTCCGCCAAGGCACTGTCCGGCGTGAGTTATTCGCCCTAGATGCGAGAAAAGCGAGTGCACCCGACGGAATCCCTACATTGGTGTTAAAGACATGTGCTCCAGAGCTAGCCCCTGTCCTCACACGCCTGTATCGCTAGCCTTACTCCACACGTGCAGCCTGTCCACAAGAAAGGGGACCTTTTCGATCCGAAAAAGTACCGCCCGATAGCAATCACCTCATTACTCTGCAAAGTGATGGAGCGCATCATCAAGACGCTATTGATGACATACCTAGAAAGGAAGGACCTTCTAAGCGAACTGGTCCAAGTTATATGCCGTCTAGTATACATGTTACCTTGTCATTCAATAGCGCTAAGGATGGCCTCTAGTACACTTTTTTTATGGAAACTGACACGGTTGGCTACATCACCTACAACATCCGTGACGTCAGCCCATAACACCGGATGAACTTGGTGCCACGTCAGTGCTTCCCTTTGGTCGTGCCGGCTACACTGAACTGGATGGAAACAACAAACTATTTACATTGCCGTTTCGACCAACCTTTCATTCAGTGCGGTGGTACCAACCCGGGCGGGTTAAACCCTACTTCCTAGTAATATGAGAAGGGAGTCATATCCCTTAGTCGCCTTTTACCACATACACGGGGAGAGATGCAGTGGGGCTATTCTTTTAAAGTACCGGCCCCACACACAATATAGTAGGCTATGCCCCTGTACTAATAATATTTCTTCCTGGCCCTAGCAGCAATAAACGTCACTACAACAGGCATCTAACTAATTTCATGGCTCAGACCCATTGTGTTCAACGGAAACTGGTCGGAATGATTTATGGCTATAGAAGGCTCCATGACAGTGTAACTTTACTAGGGAGCTTTTGTGAGACATCTAAGTGGATTGAAAGTAAAATATGGAAGACAGAAAGCGCGCATACAGCTACTAAGCATTATTTATTAAAACTATTTGTTTTATAATAAACCAAATTGAAGTATAATAGCTGGGACCGATCTCGGCGGTTCGCCGGCGCAGCGGCGGCGGAGCTGCGCAGAAACGAAAGTTAGGTCTGATTGGGGGTTAAGTATGAGGCAGAGAGAGGCAAAGGGGGGACGGGCTATCCCCGCCGTTCTCACCGCGGCCGACGCACCTTCCCAACGCACGCACCGCAGTCGTAGTTATATCTCTCTCACGCCCGCTCTGTGCTCATATTGCTTCTCTCTCGTACAGCGCTCGTCACTGTTCCCCCTCGCACCCGCACGTTACTCGTATAGTATATCCTTCGCACCGGCATGTTCGTCAGTGCGCTCACTTGCACACCTGCAGTATGTGCCAGTGTCTCCCTCGCGCTCTGTTCGTATGTACAGGTGACAACGGAATTTCGCAAAATAATAAACTGTATTTTTTTCTTTTCAACGTTTTTATGAATGTGTAATCTGGTATTGTTATATTATGTAATTAAAGAGTGGTTATGAGTGAGGAAGCTGCAGACGCAAAAGAACTTCTTGAGGGACAAGAAAGATCAAGATAGGTTCAAAACTATCGGAAATGTCAGAAGTACCTAACTGCGAAACATTCCTCAGGCAACGGATAGCCCTTGCCATCCAGCGTGGAAATGCAGCGAGTGTTTTAGGTACCCTTCGCGGTAATTTCGGGGACATGTTAAACGAGACTTTTATTTAATATAGTTTTTAGTTATTAAATTTTCTTATTATGTAATGGTTTTTTTTTTTGCTGTTTAATAAATAAATTCATCCAGTTTAGAAAGATTAGAATTTCAAGCGAATCAAATCCATTCAGTACTTTGTAATAAAACTTAACTTTAGGGAGATTTTGTTTTTTTGTTAAGTGTACATGCGCGTGGCGGCTCGCCGCTGCGGTGGGGAGCCGCCGAGATCGGTCCCGGCTATTATAAGCTTGTGAAATGAGAAGCTAAAGCACATAATACATTTGTGAAAGTACTCACCCGGAAAAGCATTTTTCCAATATTCCACGGCAAAATAAACTAAGTATTAAGGCGAAGCATCCTGCAAACAATAAGCAATTAGATATCACACGAAGCCAAAAGAACGCTTATGATTTTGGCATCGCGATCGTATGCGTTCGATCAATTTTACTTGTCATTTGCTTAGATTTATTCGTAGTGAGATTTTATCAAATTTATTTTTTTATTCAATTCAACTTTTATTTCTCATCCATTAAGTGAGGTATAAGATACCCCCACTCTATGGGGTTCTAGTAGATTTTTTTAAATTGACAATATGACGGCCGGCGTCCGCTATTGAAAACTTGTTTTTTTTTTATTGAAAATAATTATAAATAGCACAGATATCGAAATTATTTGCCTTGCTGCCAGTATTGACCAATAAAACGACGACTGGAGCCACGCGTGATAGATATCAAATCTAGCTAGATTTCGTCTCACGAAAGAAGTCCCGCGTCAATAAGTGGAAGTGTAGACCCGTCTCGCTTCCACTTATTGCCGCGGGACTTCGACTTGAGGCGAAGTGTATGACCGTAGCACCGCGTCTGCGGGACTTCTTTCGTGAGACGGACTCTAGTCACAGCATATATATGGCTAAAGCAGTATGGAAACTACGTACAAAACGATCGAAACGACGCACTCACACACACGCACACCTCAACAAGGCCCCGAAGCGAATGTCGCAAACAATCAGTCGCGGGTGCCGCGTCCGAGTGGCCGTGTTTGTTTTTGTTGCATGCGCCACGGACAGTCCGCGATCTTTTAGAATGCAAAAAAATGTTTACAAACGTTTTTCGACTGTTGTCACTTTATATTAACTTTTGACAAATGTTGACAACTTTTGTCAACTTTTCTAATCTTTTGCCAACTTCTGTCACATTTTGTCAACTTTTATCGACTGGTGTCAACTCTTGTCAACTTTTCTTATCTTTTGCCAACTTCTGTTACCTTTTGTCAACTTTTATCGACTGTTGTCAACTCTTGTCAAGTTTTATAAACTTTTGAGAACTTTTGTCATCTCTCGGTAACTTATGTCAACTCTTGTCAACTTTTGTCAACTTTTCTCATCTTTTGCCAACTTCTGTCACCTTTTGTCAACTTTTATCGACTGTTGTCAACTCTTTTCAAGTTTTGTAAACTTTTGAGAACTTTTGTCAACTCTCGGTAACTTATGTCAACTCTTGTCAACTTTTCTTATCTTTTGCCAACTTCTGTCACCTTTTGTCAACTTTTATCGACTGTTGTCAACTCTTGTCAAGTTTGTAAACTTTTGAGAACTTTTGTCAACTGTCGGTAACTTATGTCAACTCTTGTCAACTGTTGTAAACTTTTCTTATCTTTTGCCAACTTCTGTCACCTTTTGTCAACTTTTATCGACTGTTGTCAACTCTTGTCAATGTTTGTCAACCTTGGTCAACTTTTGTCAACTTTCGTCAATATTTGCCAACTTTTCTCATCTTTTGTCAACTTTTATGGACTGTTGTCAACTATTGTCAATGTTATCAACCTTGGTCAACTTTTGTCAACTTTCGTCAACATTTGTCAACTTTTGTCATCTTTTGTAAACTTTTATCGACTGTTGTCAACTCTTGTCAATGTGTGTTAACCTTTGTCGGCTTTTGTCTACTTTTGTCATCTTTTGTCAACTTTTATCGACCTGTGTCAACTTTTATCGACTGTTGTCAACTATTGTCAATGTTTATCAACCTTGGTCAACTTTTGTCAACTTTCGTCAACATTTGTCAAATTTTGTTATCTTTTGTCAACTATTATCGACTGTTGTCAACTGCTGTCAATGTTTGTCAACTTTTGTCAACTTTCGTCAATATTTGTCAACTTTCGTCATCTTTTGTCAACTTTTGCCAACTTCTCTCAGCTTTTGTCAGCTTTTATCATATTTTAACCACTGTTGTCAACTTCTGTCACTTTTATGAACTTTTGTCAGCTTTCGTTAACAAGGAGTTGACAAAAGTTGACACGAGTTTACATAAGTTGACTAAAGCTGACAAGAGTTAACGAAAGTTGACAAACTAGACAAAAGATGGGAAAAGTTGACGAAAGTTGACAAAAAGCTGACATAAGTTGACAAACGTTGACAAAATATGAAAAAAGTTGACATGACTTAGTTGACATTAATTAACAATAGTTGACGAAAGTTGACAAACGTTGACAAGAGTTGACAAAAGTTCACGAAAGCTGACAAAAGTTCATAAAAGTGACAGAACTTGGCAAAAGTTGACAATAGTGGTTAAAAGTTGACAATAGTGGTTAAAAGTTGACAGAAGTTAGTAAAAGTTGACAAAAGATGATGAAAGTTGACAAAAGTTGACGGAAGCTGGCCTAAGTTCATAAAAGTGACAGAAGTTGGCAAAAGTTGACAAAAATTTCCGAAAGTTGACAACAGTCATTAAAATTTTACAAAAGCTGATAGAAGTTGGCAAAAATTGACAAAAGATGACGAAAATGGCTATAAGTTAACAAAAGTCGACAAAAGCCATAAAAGTAGACAAACGTTGACGAAAGTTGACAAAAGTTGACAAAAGTTGACTAAAGTTCACAAAAGTTGACAAATGTTGACAAAAGTTGACAAGAGTTGACATAAGTTACCGAGAGTTGATAAAAGTTCTCAAAAGTTTACAAAACTTGACAAGAGTTGACAACAGTTGACAAAAGGTGACAGAAGTTGGCAAAAGATGAGAAAAGTTGATAAAAGATGACGAAAGTGGCTATAATTTCACAAAAATCGAGAAAAATAGACAAAAGTTGACAAACGTTGACAAAAGATGACAAAAGTCGACAAATGTTGACGAAAGTTGACAAAAGTTGACAAAAGTTGACAAAGATTGACAAGAGTTGACAACAGTCGATAAAAGTTGACAAAAGATGACAAATGTTGACGAAAGTTGACAAAAGTTGACAACAGTCCATGAAAGTTGACAAAAGATGACAAAAGTTGACAAATGTTGACGAAAGCTGACAAAAGTTTACCAAGGTTGACAAACATTGACAAGACTTGACAACAGTCGATAAAAGTTGACAAAAGATGACTGAAATTGGCAAAAGATGAGAAAAGTTGACAAACATTTACAATGGTTGACAAGAGCTGACAAAAGTTGTAAACAATTTACAAAAGTTAATAAAAGTTTACAAAAGTCGAGAAAAGTTATATCAATTCATATTTATAGCAACCACGTTTTGAACTTATTATTGATGATTGATTATATTGATTATTTGATCATTACATTAAAGAACCTAAATAAATGTTTTAATAAATAATAATTTTACAATTTTACAAAAAAATTTGATTGACATCCCTAACGCTCCAATGGAGCGTAGGTACTTATTTTAACAAATAGGCCTAGTTTCCATACTGCTTTAGCCATATATATGCTGTGCTCTAGTGTTATTTCAATACACCCACAGATCAGAACTCAGGCTCAGGCTGTAGGAGCCATCAGGAGCGCTCAGCACGGGAGCACGGCGGCGGTGTAGCCAAAATGATTTTGAGATAGTTAGGTAACCCGACTACCTAACTACCATAAAACCTCCTAGCTACCTGTGTATTCGAATCCTTCTACTCGTTCACTCGTCGGTCGTCGTCGTTCATTAGTATAGTATAGTATGTATTATTTGTATGTAGTATCTATGTTCTATACATATGTATGTATGTTTATGCTGTTTGTATTTTATGTATTGTAATAATAGGTATGTATGTTACATGTAGGTATATTCATCATAAAAATAAAACACATATTCCTCCTCCTTTCGTTCGCACTACCCTTTCTTTCTCTGTATTTTATTCCTCATCAACCAAAGGTTGACTGGAAGAAATCACTTGCAGTGATAAGTCCGCCTTTGCGCACTTCTGTATTGGTTTGTTCTACTCGTGTACTGTTCTTCTTTCCATTGTGTGCAATAAAGAGTTTCTGTTCTATTCTATTCTATTCGGGTTTTATAAGAAAAAAATATTTAGTTGTTTAGTGTACTGTACATTAATTAGTAGGAATTTTGGCGACACCACCGTGCTGCCATGCAGTACCGTACCGTACAGTAGTTGTACCGCTCGCTCGCTCCGGCCCGGATTGAAAGTAAACAATTTAACAAGCCAGAATGGCTGAACAAAATCCAATAACTGAAAATACTTTAGGCAAAATATGCAATCATGCACGACCATGGAGCTAAAATACGCAGAAACGGAGTCGTCATAATATTGCTTAAAATCATCGACATCTATTTTATAGATCGAACGTCGTACGATGCAACCTGTGCTAGACGTCGGTACAAGTGTGCGTGCACGCATACACAGTATTGTGATACGTGACACGATCCCTACGAGGATGCTATCGCGCGCTCGCCCCCACCCACCCACAGATGACAAGAACAAGCGAGAAAGACGTCATGCGGCGCGTTTGCCGTCTTTCCGCCCACTCCCATCACCAGCAGGCAAGCGAGAACGAGAACGCGATACCACCGCACCGTCACACGATCCTATCCGTGACAGCATGGCTTCTTAACACGCCATAACATGCTCAGGCGAAACAAACAACAACGTTTGTCACTGTCACTCTTTATAACAGCAACCGGGCATGCTGCACACACGCGTCACCGACTCGATACAGACTTGCGTGCGTTCAACACGCGCCGCACACGCCGTATGAAGCGGCTGTCCGTGAAATCTGCATTATATGCAGGTCTCGTCGAGAACATATTTTTTCGGGAGTGATGTATGGGATGGGCCAATCTATAAAATAGATATCAATGCTTAAAATATGTTATCTCGTCGCAAATATTGTAGTCGACATATTTTTTATTTTTTGGCATCGTAGCTTCCAAACAAATGGACCGATTTGGATGTAGTTCTTTTTAATAGAAAACTGCTTTAACCGGGATGGTGTTTAGCCATGTTTATAATCAAATAATCAAGTAAGTAAATAATAAAAAAAATTACGTCTTTTCAAAAGCTTGAAATATGGGCCGATTTGGATACGATTTTTTTTATTAGGTAAATGATTTAACCGGGATAGTTCTCAGTTATGTTTTAATCAAGTAATCAAGTGAAAAAAATGTACGTCTCTTAAAAAGTGGTCCCCCGACACCTTTAAATAACTAAACGGAACTTATTTGTAATTTTCAGAACATATTTTAATTTTTTTTTTTTTCATATATTAGTAAATATATAAAAACTGCTTAACCTAAAGTACAAACGGTGAGAAAAGGGATTGTCCGCTTTATACATTTGCATTTTATATATTATATTAAAAATTAATTTATATATGTAAAATTTTGTATTGTCCCCTGCCAAACTGATTAAATGTCAAGTCACTTCATTTGTTAATATAAAAAAATGCTTAAATGTAAAATAACGCTTCAGTGTTCAGTTAAATGCACTTCCACAAAGTTAATCTCCCTGTTCGGCGTCTGAAGATATGAAAAGTATATTTAAATTTCCCCTTATACCATTTCATAGCGATAATGAAAATAATCATCTAGGTACCTACTGCGTTGCGTACAGTCGTGAACGCAAGTGGATTTCAACCCTAAAGTCGCTTAATATCACTTGCGGGCTCTTCAACAGCTTATACATTGTATAAGCTCAGCTTGCTATGCTATAAAAACTGAATATTTTTATTTAAAAAAAAATAGGTCTACCGTGTTTGCACAGACTTTTGCTTCTGGTGACAATACAATCTAGTATAATCAAAATTGTAAAATAAATCTATAGGACAAAAAATTACAAACAATTAAATAAATAAATATGAAGTTAACTTCACATGTCAAATAAGAAATATATCTTACAATTGAATTTTTAACCAGTTCTACCTAACCGACTGAGCTGAAATTGTACACCCTTTTTGTTCTGATGAACTAGTAAACTTAAAATTGTAAAATTAAATCCAAGAACTTACAAGCTTTTATTTAACTTCACTTGTCAAATCTTGCGAGTAAATTTCAAACCAGTTCCACCCAACCGATTGATCTGAAATTTTGCACACTCTTTTGTTTCTTCTGACAATAATATCTAGTAAACTCAAAATTCTAAAAAAGAGCAAGCTTTTTTATTCACTTCACCTGTTAGTAGGCGTTAAATCTTGAGAGTGAATTTTAAAATTGTTCTACCCAACCGATTGAGCTGAAATGCACAAACTCTTGGTTCTGGTGACAATCTAGTGTAAGTACTCAAAACTATATATATTTTTTAAATAAAAGCTTGTAGCTTTTTTTTAACTTCACTTGTCAAATCTTGCAACTGAATTTTAAACTAGTTCCCCCCAACCGATTGCGCTGGAATTTCGCACACCCTTTTGATTCTGCTGACAACACAATCTCATATGTATATTCAAAATAAAAAAATATAAAAATCTTGTCGCGAAATGGTCATCAATTGGTACCAATTTATTTAATTAGACAGTGATTGGTGTTCTTGCCGAAGTATGTACTCTCTTTGCAATTCGCGCGACAAGCTGTTTGAAAAGAAATCGAAATCCGAAAAAAATTTTTTTTTCGTTTTAGTACATGGCTTAAATGAAATCTTATTTTTTTAATGGTCTTTAAATTATTATTTTTATATGTGTATATATACTTAGCATAAGTCCTCTCATATGTTATAATAAGTTTGTAAGTTTGCTCTATATAGGCTTAACTAGGATAATAAAATGTTTCACGACGAAGCCTGAAATAACCAAACGCTACTAGATATTGAAGAGCCCGCAAGTCATACTAAGCGACTTTAGGGTTGAAATCCACTTGTGTTCGCGACTGTACGCAACGCAGTAGGTACCTAGATGATTATTTTCATTATCGCTATGAAATGGTATAAGGGGAAATTTAAATATACTTTTCATATCTTCATACACCGAACAGGGAGATTAACTTTGTGGAAGTGCATTTAACTGAACACTGAAGCGTTATTTTTGCATTTAAGCATTTTTTTTATACTAACAAATTAAGTGACTTGGTATTTAATCAGTTTTGCAGAGGACAATACAAAATTTTACATATATAAATTTATTTTTAATATAATATAAAAATGCAAATGTATAAAGCGGACCATCCCTTTTCTCACCGTTTGTACTTTAGGTTAACCAGTTTTTATTTATGTAATTATATACTTACTAATATATGAAAAAATACATATGAAAGTATTATGTTCTTAAAATTACAAATAAAAAAAAACCCCCGACAACATTTTATTATTTAGTAGAGCTATTTTTTTTTTTTTTAAATAAAAATATTCAGTTTTTATAGAATAGCAAGCTAAGCTTATACATTGTATAAGCTCTTAAAAAAGCTACTTACACATCAATCATCAATCAATATATATATATATATATATATATATATATATATATGTTATATTATTATTACTAATAATAAATCTGTAAGGGATGGTCATGGAGTAAGTTACTTTATTTTAGGAAATATTGAGTTTGTAGCCTCTATATATGATACTAAAGCTAAATTGACGATTTTTAGAAATCTTTTCTGTATGTATGTGTGTATGTATGTTCCTCCATAACTCTTAAAGCCATCATCCGAATTTGATGAAACTTAGTACAAGCCCATTTTACTATACGGGACACAGGATAGGCTAACTAAAATTCACTTCCGGCTACGCTAATATGTGGCTCCCATACAAATCGAATCGAAATAAAAGCGGCGCGGCGCGGCGGCGGCGGTTTGTGGCGGCTAGCTGCGGCGGTGGAGGCGCGAGGCGCGGCGCAGAGTGCGGTCCGGCGGAGCGCGGTGTGTGTATGCCACGTGGTGTATGCATTGTCTCAAGCCAGAGTATCTTATTTAATTCGATTCATAATATTATGTAGGTTTACTTCGTTAGGTAACTATTTGATTAATTTTAGGTGCAAACCTATGTAAAAGTGTTGTTGCAAGTCGATGTTAGCGGATATTTACTTAACTGGAGTTCCTATTTGATTTAAGTTATTTGATCGTATGTTTATTATATTGTACGTAGTGTAGCATGCGCGCACTATTAGCGAAAATATTCTTATTTTTACCCGACTACGGCGAAGCGAAAAGGAGAGTTATGTGTTTGACCGGTATGGATGTATGTATGTATGTATGTATGTATGTATGTATGTATGTATGTATGTATGTATGTATGTATGTATGTATGTATGTATGTATGTATGTATGTATGTATGTATGTATGTATGTATGTATGTATGTATGTATGTATGTATGTATGTATGTATGTATGTATGTATCTATGTATGTATGTATCTATGTATGTATGTATGTATGTATGTATGTATATATGTATTTATGTATGTATGTATGTTCATCTGTTCCCTCATAACTTCGAAACTACTTATCATAATTTGACAAAAAATGAGGTATCGTTGGATGCGGCTTGACGCTGGTTATAGGCTATGTGACGTCCCATAAAATTGGATATGGCGCCAACTAACGGACGCAAAGTCATGACCTAAAAAAAATTTTTTTAATGATGCCGTGTTGGGTATCAAATGAAAGGGCTTAATTAACACATTTCAAAAATGTATATATTGTTAGCTATTGCTTTCGGATTTGCTTGCATGCATCCGATAATTGGGAATAATTTCTAAAATCAGGCCTCACTCCAAACCTACCCAAAATACATCCTACTAATATTATAAACGCGAAAGTTTGTAAGTGAGTTGCGTTCAGGAAGACGATAAACCTACTCAAAGAAAGTAAGTAACTAATGGCGAGGCCGAAGGCCGAGCTGCGTTCGGGAAGACTACAAATCTTCTCGAAGAAAGCAAATAACAAAGGGCGAGGCCGAAGGCCGAGCTGCGTTCAGGAAGAGGATAAACCTTCTCGAAGACAGTAAGTAACTATGGGTGAGGCTGAAGGCCGAGATGTGTTCAGGAAGATGATAAACCTTTTCGAAGAAAGTAAGTAACAAAGAAGTTACTTTCTTCGAGAAGATTTATGGTCTTCCTGAACGCAGCTCGGCCTTCGGACTCGCCCTCTGTTACTTACATTCTTCGAAAAGGTTATCCTCTTCCTGAACGCAGCTCGGCCTTCGGCCTCGCCCATAGTTACTTACTGTCTTCGAAAAGGTTTATCGTCTTCCTGAACGCAGCTCGGCCTTCGGCCTCGCCTTCTGTTACTTACTTTCTTCGAGAAGGTTTATGGTCTTCCTGAACGCAGCTCGGCCTTCGGCCTCGTCCTCTGTTACTTACTTTCTTCGGAAAGGTTATCCTCTTCATGAACGCAGCTCGGCCTTCGGCCTCGCCCATAGTTACTTACTGTCTTCGAGAAGGTTTATCGTCTTTCTGAACGCAGCTCGGCCTTCGGCCTCACCCTTTGTTACTCTCTTTCTTCGAGAAGTTTTATGGTATTCCTGAACGCAGGTCGGCCTTCGGCCTCGCCCTCTGTTACTTACTTTCTTTGAAAAGGTTATCCTCTTCCTGAACGCAGCTCGGCCTTCGGCCTCGCCCATAGTTACTTACTGTCTTCGAAAAGGTTTATCGTCTTCCTGAACGCAGCTCGGCCTTCGGCCTCGCCCTCTGTTACTTACTTTCTCCGAGAAGGTTTATGGTCTTCCTGAACGCAGCTCGGCCTTCGGCCTCGCCCTCTGTTACTTTCTTCGGAAAGGTTATCCTCTTCCTGAAAGCAGCTCGGCCTTCGGCCTCGCCCATAGTTTCTTACTGTCTTCGAGAAGGTTTATCGTCTTCCTGAACGCAGCTCGGCCTTCGGCCTAGCCCTTTGTTACTTACTTTCTTCGAGAAGTTTTATGGTATTCCTGAACGCAGCTCGGCCGTCGGCCTCGCCCTCTGTTACTTACTTTCTTTGAAAAGGTTATCCTCTTCCTGAACGCAGCTCGGCCTTCGGCCTCGCCCATAGTTACTTACTGTCTTCGAGAAGGTTTATCGTTTTCCTGAACGCAGCTCGGCCTTCGGCCTCGCCCTCTGTTCCTTACTTTCTTCGAAAAGGTTACCCTCATCCTGAACGCAGCTCGGCCTTCGGCCTCGCCCATAGTTATTTACTGTCTTCGAGAAGGTTTATCGTCTTCCTGAACGCAACTCCGCCTTCGGCCTCAAAAAGTTACTTACTTTCTTCGAGACGGTTTATCGTTTACCTGAATCCAGCTCGCCCTTAGTTACTAGCTTGAACCCAGCTCGCCCTTAGTTCTTCCTTCGAAATACGAATTTCACGCGAGCGAAGCCGCGGGCAAAAGCTAGTTTTGTATAATTTTATTACTTTTTAGTATAGGTGATATAACTATGTAAAATTAATATAAAATTTAAAAAAAATGTGGAATAAAGTAATATATAAAAATATATGTATGTTCCTCCACAACTCTTAAACCGATCAACCGAATTCTATGAAACTTAGTACAAAAATATTTGCTAAATATAATTCAGTTCCGGTTACGCTAATGTGTGGCTCCCTCCCATACAAGCCGAATTGTTCCAGGCGCCGACATGAAGGTACGGTAGCGGGCTAACCTACTTTCGTCTTTTTATATACGAATTTCAAGCGAGCGAATCAAACAATATGACGACTTCATTTCTGCGTATTTTAGTTCCATGGTCGCGCATGATTGCCTATTTACCTCAAGTATCTTCAGTTATTGAGTTTTGTTCAGCCATTGTGATTCATTAAATTGTTTACTTTCAATTCGATTCGGAGCGAGTGAGCGTTACAAATTGTAACGCTCACTCGCTCTTACAATCACATATTAGTTCTCGGACTCAAAGCTGTAGGGGCCACCAATTATTGTAACTTACAATCACATATTAGAACTCGGACTCAAGGCTGTAGGGGCCACCAGGAGCGCTCCGCTCTGCATGGCAGCACGGTGGTGTCGCCATAATTCCTACTAACCAACCTACGGCTACCTAAAAATAAAACAAAAAAATTGGTTGTCTGTAAAGTCGGTTTACGGACGATAGTTTTACGTGATAACGTCGAACCAGAGAGATAAATGTGTAAAAGCCGACGCTTGGGCCGATTGTGCCTCTCTATCGCTTGTTACGCGCTCTCGCTTGCACACACAGGCTCAGATGGAACGTGACACTTTTTCGTGCGTGCAGACGGTGTTCATCAATTTATAAGACGTGACGTTATCACGCCAAAAATGTTATAAGACCCGACTAGCGGACGAGTAGAAGGATTCGAATGGCCAGGTAGCCGTAGCTTGATTAGTAGGAATTTTGGCGACACCACCGTGCTCCCACGCAGAGCACTCCTGATGGCATCGTCGCCTCATTGGTCAAAAGGCAGAAAATGTCGACACTGTGCTGTGCTATGTTTTTAATCGCGGACGACAGGCGCCAAATTGTCAATTTGAAAAAAAAAATAGGAATCTGAATGGTTTAGAAATAAAACGGAATTCAGTAAAATAATAAAACAATTTTTTTTTAAATCCGACTCCGAATATATGGAAAGAAATTAAAAAAAATTTTTTTTATCGAAAATATTGCATTAACAAGCGAAAACACAGATTACAACTAATTAATTACTCATACATAGATTGCAGGATACTTCGCCTTAATTCTTACTTTGCTTTATGGTTGAATATTGGCCTTATATAACGCGAGTGAAAGGAAAAAAAAAAATGATTCACTTGGTGAGTTTTTTTACATATTTATTAAGTGCTATGATGAATCCTTTACAATATTATTTTAATTTGGTCTACATTAAAACAAATAGTTTTTAATAAATAATACTTTATTAAACGGTTTTATTTTTTATTATTATGCTCGCTTTTTGTGTTCAACTTTTGAACTTGGAAGCCATTTACATATCTTATCTTATCTTATCTTACATATACATATAAGCGGCGGGTGGCCGAGTGGTTTGGGCATCGGCTTCTCATGCGGGAGGTCCGAGCTTCGAATCCGGTCGGCGTGTACCGATGAGTTTTTTCTGAAGAAAAAAATTACGTGCATACCTACACCCGCTGCTTCACCGTTCGGAACCGGTGTAAAACTGTAGGTCCCTTCCCTTGACCCTTACTAGGTGGTAGGCTCAAATTGTAGCCGACTGGGCTGGTACCACCGTACTGGATGTAAGATGGCCGCAAAAGCAACCTCGGTTGTGTTCTCCTCTAGTCCAGTATATCCAGCAATCCAGGGAAGTCTCCGGTATGGCACCTACCTTCTCGGAGGTGATATTGGCTGGTTAGAGCATGTGCTTTGGCCCCTCTGACTCAGCCACCCATACAGGATTACATAAAAAAAAAAAACTTACAAAAGTTTCTGTATTACGGGGCATCCTTAGCGCTATTGGCGGTCATGGCAACATGTTCCGCGGCAACGCTTCCTACTCAGTCAACGTTCTGCCAACCGAACACGAAAACACACATGCCGTTCTAGATAGATGTACCGTGTAGGGCTGGTACTTTAAAAGAATAGCCCCACTGCATCTCTCCCCGTGTATTTTTTTTTTTTTATGGAAACTGACACGGTTCGCTACATCACCTACAGCATCCGTGATGTCAGCCCATAACACCGGGTGAACTTGGTGCCACGTCAGTGCTTCCCTTCGGTCGTGCCGGCTACACTGAACTGGACGGAAAACACAAACTATTTACATAGCTGTTTCGACCGACCTTTCATTCAGTGCGGTGGTACCAACCCGGGCGGGTTAAACCCTACCACCTAGTAATATAAGAAGGGAGTACATTTCCCTTAGTCGCCTTTTACGACATACACGGGGAGAGATGCAGTGGGGCTATTCTTTTAAAGTACCGGCCCCACACGGTACATACGTACGGTACGTGTATGCCGTAAAAGGCAACTAACTAAGGGATATGACTCTTCAAGAGGGGCGTGAATGGGCACCTGTCAGGCCGGCATGGCATTCGAAACCCCCGAATACGACCGAATGTCCATGGGCGCCGTTAGACACCTCATGGGTGCCTCGGCGCCATATGTCGTGCTAACAATAAAAAAAAAATAAAACTCCCTTAAATTACTAGGTGGTAGGATTTAACCAGGCCGTGTTAATACCACCGCACTGAATGAAAGGCCGGTCGAAACGGCTATGTAAATAGTTTGTGTTTTCCGTCCAGTTCAGTGTAGCCGGCACGACCGTAGGGAAGCACTGACGTGGCACCAAGTACACCCGGCTGACATCACGGATGTTGTAGGTGATGTAGCCAACCGTGTCAGTTTTCATAAAAAAAAATATATATATATATTGACTTCCCCATTCCGTCGGTTCAGTCATATTTGGGAAAGATCGATTACATAACGTGGGATTAATCATCGAAGTTGCAATATTTTTATATTCATATTCTTTATTTCACATTTTAATATTCATTTATATTAATTTTACATACATTATAACTACAAAAAGTAATAAAAATACACAAAATTAATACAAACAAATAAAAACGGTAATACCGCCGGCGGCGGGAGGCAAACCTCCAAGCACGCCGGCGGGTGCAGGCCGTGGCTACGGAGCTCTCCGAGACGACGCGAGGCAAGCTACGAGCGATAGGTGGTGGTACTAGACACGTAGGCCACCACCACCCCCATCTCGGAGAGCTCCGTATCCGCCGCACTGCACGGCGACGTCGTCGCGCAGCTCTTTTAAACGTCTTCATCTTCGCGCGCGCGACGCCTCATTGGTGCACTGTACCACCGGTAGCGGGGGCACTAGACGGGACGCGACGCGAGGTCCCGATGACCCCTTTTTTATTATTTCATATTTTATTGTTGTAATAAGTTTTTATTTATTTTATGACGTAAAAAGTAATATTTTTTGTGCAGTATACTATATTATTTCACGTCTCAAACATTCAAAGGTTGACTGTAAGAAATCTATTTAAGGCATAAATCCGCCTTTGCACCTCATACGACTGTAACTATGAGGTACTGTGTTTTCTTTGTGAACAATTTTGTAGAGCAATAAAGAATTGTCTATCCATCTATAATTTCTTTCACTTTGATTTAAAAATTTACTTGTATTAGGTATTACATACATACATACATACATAACACACGCTGTATCCCGACAATCAGGGTAAGCAGAGTAATCGGTGTTGTGCTATAAGGACTCTGGTAAATTACAGCACAACACCGACCACCACGTTTAGCACAGTATACGGACAAGACAACTATCAAGCAGCAAGTAAGACACGAACAACCCACCTGCTGCATGACTAGGTGGAAGGACTGCGCCAAGGTGAGAAGTGGCTAGCCTGTCGCCCTTTAGCGCAGTATCTTGTCCTTATCCCTTAGTCGCCTCTTACGACATGCACGGGGAGAGATGCAGTGGGGCTATTCTTTTTAAGTACCGGCCCCACACGGTACTTTTAAAGTAATTTTAGTAAATTTTAAATTTTAGTAATTTAGGTATTATTAAAGCTATTTATGTTATTGCAAACGTATTTGACGATGGCCTAAGATATAATAAGAAAAAATTGTAAAATAAAACTTCGGGGAATGTTTAAATTTAATAAAGAAATCATGGGACAAATTAGGAAAATTCAACGGAATTATAAAATTTTGTATTATGCTAAAATATTTCAACCTTTACTTCAGTTACTTCTCACACTGAATTAAAAAATTTGGCGTTATGCTAAAATGTCTAAAAAAAATTCCCAGTTGCTTTTAACACTTTCGCCGCCACAATACAATAAATTTTTCAATGCCTCAAACTACAGCAGATCTCTATACAATACAACCATGTAACAGCATATGTTACACGGAAGTTTAGTGAATGCGACGATACACATACACTGCTATGTAACAGCATATGTTACCTCGAAGCAATAGTTTTTTAATTATATTTAAGCGAAAAAACATCAAATCTTTGAAGTGGCAACTTACTAATAGTCCACAGACTCTAATAGATAGATTTTTGATGATTTTAAGACATGTTGGCCGTGTCATGTAAGTGAGGATACGGGGAAAAACATTCTAATTCAATACAGAGACTTGACAACACACAAAAACATATACATATACATATATGGGATATTTCAGGACCGGGAAATATCATAATTAGTTCATATAAATACGTTTGAAGTTAGTAAAATTATATTTTTTTGCCATACGCATGGTGTTGCCAGTACAATCAAACCAATACATTTTTAAAATTAGACGGCATTCCCCTACACCAGCATACAATATTAAAATCGTTCCTGTGCACCAATAGCAAAATTTGGCAATATAAAGTCTAAGAAGTCGTGTAACAACAGGTGTTACGCGTAGTTTCCGGGAAAAGTTTTCGCGTGACATATGCTGTTACGCGTAGCGGCGAAAGTGTTAACACTGAGTTATAATATTTTGTGTTATGCTAAAATATTTTAACATTTTATTCCAGATAATTCTAGCACTGTTAGCCGTTAATGAAGCGACACGCATGGTGACGGTCCATTATGACCCTTACGGACCTAACCGGACTTTATCCGATTATTGTCAAAATTCGCAGCTATGTCCAGATGACACGCATTTTTTGTGCCATTACAATGAAGTAAGTACTGCCATACTAATGTAATCGAATAATCACTTAAAAACCATTTGGCATGGGCTAAAACATTTTATTTTGTGTCGACTTTTCTTCTCAATGTCTTTGTCTGTGTAGGAACTAAATTTAATATTAAAGTAAATTTAATTTTTTTTATGTAATCATATTAATAAAATGGTTTCTACTGAGCAACGAGGTATTATGTTTTACTAGAGCACTTACTTGGGCAACGGGCATTGCTCCGCTGAGTTGAGGCACAATTTACGAATTGGGGCACATCGAAACTAGTCGATTGCAAGCGGCCGAACTCGTCGCACGTGCCGTCGTCGCCTGCGCGCATCGCGCATGCCCGGTTGTATTTCAATGCACATGTTGTGACATGTTGGGTTGGCACTTGGCCTTGGCTGGCATTGTCGCTTACCAGCCGCTAGCCCCTCTCCGCTCGCTTCCCTCCCCTCCCCCCCCCCCCCCCCCCCCCGCGAGTCCCTCTCACCGCCCGCTAAATTCAAATTCAAATTCAAGACTTTTATTTGCAAACAAATAAAAAGAAAACATAAAAGAAAAAAATACATAATAAAAACAAAAATAATTAAATACTTATAACAAAAAAAAAACATTAAAGAGAAAAACCACACATTGTTCGCAAAAAGGATGCGGCAAAGCTCTTATTCCTACGGTGAACCATAAGAACGCTGATTTTAAGCCTAAACCTAGCTAGCCCCACTCCCGAGCGCTTCCCCCCCCCCGCGCGAGCCCCTCTCACCGCCCGCTAGCCCCACTCCCGGTCGCTTCCAGCCCCGCGCGAGCTCCCCTCTACCGCTCGCCTCTGCGCTCCGCCGAAATGATGATCAGAAAAGTCATTGTCTAATTTATTGACACGCCTTTTGAAGGTCCCTAAGGTTAATTATATTTTTATTTTTGCTCTTTATTTTCTTGTTTTTTTATAAACAAACCTACGCAAATTGGCTTTATTTAGAAAATAAGTTAAGAAAATATTTTGGCAAAGTAACTAATTAATTACAGTATTTTTAAAATACATCGATCAGATTTAGTTTCCACGAGTTAGTTTCTCACCCAACTACGACGCAGCCAAAAAGGAAGGATAATAAATTTTATTTCGAAAAAAGTAACAAATTTATTTGTTAAATAAAAATACCGAAAAGGGCATTTAAAGTTGGTCGGATAAATAAGTTGAATGGTCAGTAATTATAATAAAAACATGCTTATACCAAGCTATATCCAGACAACCGGGGAAAGCAGAGCAATTGATGTTGTGCTACAAGAGTTTAGCAAAGTATTTGGCCAAGGTTTAATTATGAGGCAATACGGAACGAAGACTTATTTCTTTCTGTTGCATGTTTTTGGTTGGATTGAGCGAGACGACGTGAGAAGTGGCTCATCTATCGCTCTATAGCACGTTATCTTTTCTTATCCATTTGTCGCACTCGCTGCATGCACGGGAAGAGGTGCAGTGGAAACCCAACACCATAGGTTATGTTAAAAATATAAATGTATTGATGTCATGGTTTTCTAGGAAGCGTACTTCCGAATGGCGCCACATTGTCTCAATCCCATCAACATGCGATTGCCTGATCAATCTATTGATCTAATATTAGAACTGACAACCATGTGAGTATTTTAGAATACAACACCACTCACCCCTGGGCCAACCTCTCCCTCCAAACTAATCTACACTAATATTATACAGAGTTAAAGTTTGTAAGTTTGGATGTAGGAGGTAATCTCCGAAGATACTCACTTTTTAATCTCATCCTTTGGTGATATTCACTGTTATGCGTATTGACAGCACGGTACACGGACGCTACGGAAGCCGCCCCAGTGCCAGTAAGGAGGAAGTGGAGGAAGGCAGGCGTAGTGTAGTTGCTGAAATTGATAAAACCCTGCACATAGTTTCATTATGGGGCCAGGAAAATCTGATACAGTTTAACGGAACAAAAGAACAGGCGTGCGTTTAGTGCGTAAAAATCGCCATTTCGCTCAGCCCCCGAATTCCAGGGCACAAGGTTGAACGTCGATGGCTACTTCAGTATCCTTGGAGTGGACCTAACCCGCGAACTGAACTTTGGCCGTCACATCGAGGACAAAGTTAACCTTTAATCCCAAAAGCGGCACTTTCGTGCCACGCGAAAAGAAGACCGGGTCCTACGACGGCACTTAAGATGGGATGAACACATCGAAAATGTTTGCCAGAGGTTATCAAAGGCGTGTTATTGTCTAAGGCCCACTTGCACCAACACGAGTTTAAAGTTAAGTAGCGAGTTATGGATTTAAACCATATTTAAACCGGTTCCCACAGTCAACGGATGCTAGCTTAACGAGTTAAGCACGCCTCTAAAAAACTGGGCGCCCCGAATAAGGCGCGGACATACTTTACGCCTGACTAAATCCTGCTATATAAGTCGCAGGTGAAGTCAAGCGTGGAATATTGCTCGCATCTTTGGGGTGGGGCTGCTCAGTATCGACTTGGCTTGTTAGACTCGATCCAAAAACGTGCAGTTCGCCAATTAACCACTTTGAAGTGTCCTGTAAACTTTAACCTTATCAGCTCTGTAGAGACCACTGGCGGCTGGTCTTAAAGTGCGCTCGTGCGCCGCACTACCATACCACTAGAAGTCTTCACTTCACTCGAAATAAATAATATCTTACAACATACCTACATTAAAACCATAATGATCGTACTCCAAATAAATACGAATGTGAATTCGACCTTATTCTATAGATCACAAGGCACTATTTTGCGTTTAAACGCGCGGCCCGTGCGGAATTGAGTAACGCACGCCGGTCTCCCTACTGAATGTATGGGGATCGGCAAAACACCGCTGGCGCGTGAGACAAAAGATACTTCATAGAAACAGTATGGGCCGAAATGGAGTTCTGCGTGCGGCGCACGATCGCCAAACAAGGACGCTATATCGTGAATAGCCGCGCGTGCGATTCGTTTTGCACGAGTCCGTCTGCCTAGAGTCAGCGCGCTGTCATGTGATATCACATACCCGTTAGCGCGCGAATATTTAAAATGGGATATGGTTAGGTTTTGTGCTTTCTGTCGCGTGATACTTGAATTTAGTGGTGCCGATATTTGCCTAAGCGTTTGTTAAAGGCAAGGCTTTACAATCAGGTGATCCCGGGTTCAATTCCTATTTTTCAATTGCTTTAATTTTTATATATTTATTTTAAGTATTTTTGGGACATTACTACTGTTTTCTTTTTGAAAGCTGCAGTAGTGTTGTGGTCTATGGGTGTATTCATAAAGGTACTAAAAATGAGTTAAAAAACTTGTTTAGATTTTTTTTCTTGTTTTTTGCAACTCATTGAGTGTCTTGAGAATATTCATACTACATAGGTACGTACATAATAAAACGCAGGCGTTTAAAAAATTTGGAAGTCCCGATCTTAAAATAACATGGCGGGAATGTGTTGGTAAATTTGGGATTTAAGTACCTATGTAGGTAGGTACTTAGCGCACTACCGGTCACTGAAGTCACCAGCCGCCACTGGTAGAGACATAGATTCACTAAGTGTGTTCTATCTTCTTTTCAACGGAGAATGCTCTGAGGAGCTGTTCGAAACTATTCCGATCTCACCATTTCACCATAGGTCTATGCGTAGCAGACAGGGAATGCATCCCTTTACTGTAGAGCTGCCTAAAGTGCGGACTAAGCGCTCCAGTGTTTCTTTTATCTTCCGCACTGCGAAACTCTGGAATGCACTTCCTCCCGATGTGTTCCTTCAGTGTATGACTTAGGACCTTTCAAGAGAAGCGTAAAAAGGCATCTGTCGCGCCGGCACGGCATTCGCAACCCCGTTCTAAACCGAATGCTTTTGGGCGTCGTCGGCGCAACAATCAACGCTGGCGGCGCCAAAAGTCTCGCGTAATCATAAAAAAAAATAATTCATCATCGGTCTTACTTGTGTTTTATAGGATGTAAGCAGTTGGACCGTCGTGAAAAATCACCGAAATCGTTAAAGGATCCCTGATTTTCGAAACACTAGTTTCGCTTTGGACTCTATGAACGATCGAAATTCAACGTCTCTGGACACTTCCATACCCCGGACGCCTAGACTACTATAGTTGGGATCTTGGCTGCCCTGGAAAGTGACTTGGAGAGGAAACGGATCAGACTTAGTAGAGAAGGCACCAGCTTGCGTCTTGGCTACGTTGAAGTTGACTAAGATCTCCTTCCCGCAAGAGGATACTTTTTCGAGAACCAGGTCAACCCGAGCAACAGTTTCGCGTATCGCGTTTTCTGCTGAGGCCTCTCTACACTTCCAGTCTTTGATGAAACCTTCGTGCACGGTGCTGTTATCCGCGTAACAATGTATTTCACCGAGCGAGAGCATGTCGTTAATAAATAATAGAAACAGCGTAGGTGACAGCACGGATCCTTGAAGAACACCAGCATTGATTAAATAATCGGCCGAGCAGGCACTAGGGTGACCAAGATCGACCGACCACTTAAAAAGCTGGAGATCCAAGTGCACAGTTTTTTAGGGACACCCCGGGCCGGAAGCTTGTTGAGAAGTCCCCGGTGCCAGACGCGATCGAATAATTTGGATATATCCAGAGCGACCACCAGCGATTCCCCAAAACCATCGAGCCTTTCAGCTTACATATGCGTGACGTACTCTAGATCTCCGGTCGAACTTTGCTTGCGGAAGCCGTATTGCTTGTCGTTGATGAGTTTAGAGTCTTCTAGGTACGTCAGGAGCGATGAGTTTACAATACGCTCCATAACTTTACCCCAGAGTGAGGTTATCGCAATAAGGCGATAGTTCAATGGGTTCGCTGGGTCCCCCTTCTTGGGGACCGGCTGAACCGAACTCCGGCTCTCTTACAGTAAGAAGGCATTGAACCGGATTATAGCTAGCCCTATTTAGCGCGAGCGAAGCCGGATAAAAAGTAGCATATGCTCAAATCACTGATTCAATGTTCACAAAACTTTTGCAATGCAGAAAATAATTGGTAAACTGAATTGTTTTGCACTAGGTACTGCAGCCGGTCAAGGCCGAGTCAAATTTTAATTTGGTTTTCTAACACATTATTATTTCTGTTGAGGGGTGGGAGAAAAAACTTCCTCTTTTTACTCCAACACGGATTATGTTGTTCACTCCTATTGTCTGGATACAGGGTGATGATAATGTATGCATGTATTTATGTGTTAAAGTTTACTAATTTCAAAATGTTCAGGATTCGGTCTAAAGTGGCAATGGGGAAAGAGAAAGGAATCAAGAAATCGCAACTGCCTAGAGGATATGGACTGGGCCGACTAGTGAGTATAACACAGCAATTGTAATTATTGTATTTATTTCGTCAGTGCATTTTTCGGAGAAGCCCAGTGTTTTTTTAACAGACTGAATTTTTAATTTTTATTTATGTTTAGTCAAAATTTATATTTACATTGTTTGTTTGTTTGTTACAATCTCTCTTTCTTCTAATTTGTGAAAGGAATCGTCACTGGCTTAATTCATATACTCATACTGAGTTTGGTATAAGGAGTATGGTATAACTATAAAAGAGGAACAATTCCACCATACATTGTTTTGTTATATCTCAAAGGGATTACGCAGCGCCTTCGATTAAAGCTCCCAGTTGGCTTGATTTTTTCAGACATCTTCAACAATAATCGTCATATTTCAACCAATTTACACAAAACATTAATTATTTATACATGAAAACCTTCCTCTTATACACTCTGTCCATTGGTGAAAGCCGTATGAAAATCCGTTCGGTAGTTTTCGAGTTTATCGCGTTCAGACAGACCGACAGACCGACAGACAGACATACAGACGCGGCGGGGGGGGCCTTGTTTTATAATATGTTATGTTATTATGTTATGTTATTATATTATTATTAATTCATCCATTTATTTACACGTTCCTTTTTATATAAATTTTACATCTTTTTAAAAATTAAAATCTAAAATTAATATAAAAATAAACGGAGTTTCCACCACCGGCGGCGGCGGGGCGAACCCGAGCTACCGGTGGTCGGGCTTCAGGGATAGAAACCTCCGGACGATGCGTGCAGTGTCTAGCAGGGCTGCCTTCTGGATCTGGCCCTTGACCCAACCACTCAGCGAGAGCCTCTGAAGGTGATCGTCGAGGCTCTTCGCTATCAGCCCGTGCGCCGAAACGACTATGGGCACAACGATCGTCGAGTCGACGGGCCACATTTTGGTAACCTCGTGCTGCAGATCCAGATACTTTAACATCTTCTCTGCTTCCTTACTGGCGAAGTTACCATCATGCAGCACGGCGATATCGACCAGCATTGCGCGCCTTGCCTCCCGGTCCACTATCACAATATCAGGTCTGTTGGCGAGAATAGTCCTGTCTGTGATAATGGACCGGTCCCAGTAGAGTGTGACATGACCGTTCTCGAGAACTGGCGGCGGATTGTACTTATAGTAAGGCACCTCGGTACCTACAAGGTTGTACTTTAGGCAAGTTGCTGATGGATGATCCTGGCTACTAAGTTGTGTCTATGCAGATACTCGGTGTTGGCAACCTGCGAACAACCGGAAATCAAATGTCTGAGGGACTCGCCAGATTGATGGCAGGCGCGGCAGATGTCAATGGTCCCGTCCGACATTATGTGTTTCCTTCCTATAGTTGTTCGTCTTAACAACCTCATCTTGTATTGCAAAGACAAAACCCTCGGTTTCCCCGAAGAGGTCCCCGAAGCGTAGCCAGTGCACGGAAGCAAGTTCGTCTACATCCGGTCCCGTGAGAGATCGGAAGTACCTACCGTGCAGCTCCTTGCCTTTCCATACATCCATGCGGTCCTCGGTGCTCAGTACAACCGGCTTCCGCCAGTCCTCTTTTCCCAGGCTCAGCGGGGTAAGGCCTTTATCGCTGGTGACGACATCGCGGTGCATCTCGCAAACATCAGTCTTTTCCAAAAAGTACTGACGAAATTATTATTTCCTTTATTTCACATTTTCAAAATTTTCTATTAATTTTACATATATTATACAAGTATTAAAAATACAAAGTAATAAAAATACACAAAATTAATAAAAAAATTAAAAACGGTAATACCGCCGGCGGTGGGAGGCTGGCCTCCAAGCACACCGGCGGGTGCAGGCCGTGGCTACGGAGCTCTCCGAGACGACGCGAGGCAAGCTACGAGCGATAGGTGGTGGTACTAGACACGTAGGCCACCACCACCCCCATCTCGGAGAGCTCCGTATCCGCCGGACTGCACGGCGACATCGTCGCGCAGCTCTTTGAAGTCTTAATCTTCGCGCGCGCGTCGCCTCGCGGTCGCACGCACCACCGGTAGCGGGGGCACTAGACGGGACTTGAAGTCCCGATGACCCCAAGCTGGCCGATGGTGGACGTGGCCTTTGCCGTAGGTGTTGTGGCTCGGCCGACGTCAACGCTCCATCTTCGCCGTCGATGAAATGCACCGGCGGCTTGGAGCTGGGTGGTAGGGTGTGCGTTTGGTGTCCAAGAAGAACGGCGGCTCTCGTGATGGATGACCCCGACGAATCGACCTACCGAGGATGCGCACCAACCGGTTCTGTAGATCTTTTATTCACAGAACCGGGAAAATGCGGAACGCACTCCCTGCTCTTCTATTTCCTCCCAAGTACAGCCTAGGGTTTTTCGAAAGAGGCGTGAAAAGGCTCCTGTCAAGCCGGCATGGCATTCGCAATCCCCGTGCATCACAGAATGTCCATGGGCATCGTAAGTCACCTACTCGTAAGTGAAACGATGCCACATGTCGCGCTTTCTATAAAAAAAAAAAAAATATTTTATTTTATTTTATTTTATTTTATTTTATTTTATTTTATTTTATTTTATTTTATTTTATTTTATTTTATTTTATTTTATTTTATTTTATTTTATTTTATTTTATTTTATTTTATTTTATTTATTTATTTATTTTTTTTTTCATTTCATTTCATTTCATTTATTCACCCCATATCCCTATTTTCGGGATACAGCGTAATGGTATGTATACATGTATGTAGCAGACTGAAGTATGATCCGATACCAAATATTCGTAATATCATATTTTCAGGAATGGGACAACCAGCTGGCAACCTTTGCTCAAATAAAGGCGAACCAGTGCACGTTCGAGCCAAACCATAGGGACACGTGCTACCCCACTTGTGAGTTATATTCCTCATCCATCACCGTCATCGTCATTGTCATCGTCGATGTTATATCGTTACCAACTTCACCGATGTCCTAATCCTATCCTGATCCTAATCCTAATCCTAATCCTAACATCCTAACATCCTAATCCTAACATCCTACATCCTAATCCTAATCCTAATCCTAAGATCCTAATCCTAATCCTAATCCTAACATCCTAACATCCTAATCCTAACATCCTACATCCTAATCCTAATCCTAATCCTAAGATCCTAATCCTAATCCTAATCCTAACATCCTAACATCCTAATCCTAACATCCTACATCCTAATCCTAATCCTAATCCTAAGATCCTAATCCTAATCCTAATCCTAACATCCTAACATCCTAATCCTAACATCCTACATCCTAATCCTAATCCTAATCCTAAGATCCTAATCCTAATCCTAATCCTAACATCCTAACATCCTAATCCTAACATCCTACATCCTAATCCTAATCCTAATCCTAAGATCCTAATCCTAATCCTAATCCTAACATCCTAACATCCTAATCCTAACATCCTACATCCTAATCCTAATCCTAATCCTAAGATCCTAATCCTAATCCTAATCCTAACATCCTAACATCCTAATCCTAACATCCTACATCCTAATCCTAATCCTAATCCTAAGATCCTAATCCTAATCCTAATCCTAACATCCTAACATCCTAATCCTAACATCCTACATCCTAATCCTAATCCTAATCCTAAGATCCTAATCCTAATCCTAATCCTAACATCCTAATCCTAACATCCTACATCCTAATCCTAATCCTAATCCTAAGATCCTAATCCTAATCCTAATCCTAACATCCTAACATCCTAATCCTAACATCCTACATCCTAATCCTAATCCTAATCCTAAGATCCTAATCCTAATCCTAATCCTAACATCCTAACATCCTAATCCTAACATCCTACATCCTAATCCTAATCCTAATCCTAATCCTAAGATCCTAATCCTAATCCTAATCCTAATCCTAATCCTAATTCTATCCTATCCTAATCCTATCCTATCCTAATCCTAATCCTAATCCTAACATACATATTATAAAACAAAGTCTCCCCGCCGCGTCTGTCTGTCTGTCTGTCTGTCGGTCTGTCTAAACGCGATAAACTCGAAAACTACCCAACGGATTTTCATACGGTTTTCACCAATAGACGGAGTGATTCAAGAGGAAGGTTTTTATATATAAATAATTAATATTTTGTGTAAATTGGTTGAAATATGACGATTACTGTTGAAGATGTCGGATAAAATCAAGCCAACTGGGAGCTTGAATCGAAAACGCTGCGTAATCCCTTAATATATTATAACCTTAACCTAACATTATATTATATATTATATATATTATATATTATATTTTACATGGCTTAAAAAAAATCCAACGACCCCCAAATTAGAATCCCAGATATTTGAAGCTCGATTCTGCTAATTGCACAATTTTCAAACATACTTCGTGTGTTGTGTTTGAGTCAAACATAACACGAGTAAGTTTGGACGTGGTTTCCACATGATGCTATTCTGCTATTTACAAAACACGTTTGGTTAGTGTCTATGGTAACAGGAGGCGGAGCTTAGGGTAAGGTTTGACATCGCGTCGCCTAACGCGAAAAATTCTGACAATAATGTTGACTAAAGTTTTTTCTTTTAAATACTTACCAATAAAAATAATGAATTATGCGTAATAGGTGCATAAAAATATGCAAGAATTAATTATTGTGACAAACATTCATAATTAAGCGAGTTATACATTTATTTTGTTCAAATTGAGTGCAAATGTTTACTGATTTTCGTCGCTTGGCGACACGCTCATAGATGTGATACCATTTTACAAATCCCTCTTTGTTGGGGATTTATTTGCTAGAAAGAATCATTTTTACAAAATGTTATATAATTATTATTACATAAATATAAAATATAATATGCATAAAAGTAAGTGATATTACAATTAATATAATTTCACTGAAATAATCTGAATAGTAGGTACGTTAACATAATTTATTTAGAAGCCAAAACGGCAAACATGAATAATTAATAATTACCGTTTTTATTAAATTCGTACATTTTATGTATTTTTTATTAGTTTTAGTTTAAATATGTAAAATTAATATAACATTTAAAAAATGTGAAATAAAGGATTTAAATAAATAAATAATAAATAACAAATAACTAACAACCAATAATAAATAATAAATAATAAATAATACATAATAAATAATAAATAATAAATAATAAGTGACAAGTGACAAGTGACAAGTGACAAGTGACAAGTGACAAGTTACAAGTGACAAGTGACAAGTGACAAGTGACAAGTGACAAGTGACAAGTGACAAGTAACAAGTAATAAGTAACAAGTAATAAGTAATAAATAATAAATCATAAATAATAAAATAGCAAATTCATCGGTACGTCGAGAGGGTTTGACGCGTATCTCCGTTTTCTCTCGGCGATCCCTGTCTCCTCATTCTCATTTCTAGATAGCCTTCTGCCATTTTTCGAAACTTTCACAAACAACAATTTAAAATTAAACCCAAAACTAAAAACAAAACATTCGAAATCACCTCAAAAATAATATGTTTTCACCAAAACACATCGTTACTTTGAAGCAGACGGCGTGTTAGTGTTTCACAAACATAACATAACCTAACACGCGCGTTTGGTCTAACTTAGCGAGTAGAATAGCATTTCGGCGAAACGTGCGGTTTTGACGAAACACAAACATAACACACGCACTAATCTTATAGCAGAATCGAGCTTAATTATCACAAAACAGTTTGAAAGAGATGTACTCAAACGAGAGGTCGACGGTAAATGTCGCTTGTGCAGTGAACGTGACGAAACCGTAATGCACATTATATCAGGTTGTAAAATTTTGGTACAACCTCTGTACGTTAAAAGGCACAGCAATCTCGTAAAATATGTGTATTGGTGCCTGAGAAAGAAACATCAATTTCAAACAACAAAATTTTGGTGGCAATTTCCCTTAAATGAACCACATGTAATTGAAAACGAGTCTAGCAAAATTATCTGGGAACTACCAGTAACTACCGACCTTGCAATACCGAACAATAGACCAGATTTGATATATATAGATACATTGAAAAATAAAACCTATCTCATTGATGTAACCGTGCCCTCAGATTACAACATTATGAAAAAGGAAGCAGAAAAATTATCAAAATACTATGCCCTCAAAATTGAAGTGGAAAGACTGTGGAGCACAACGTGCAAAATTATTCCTATTGTTATTGGTACCACCGGAATTATTTCAAAAACTGCACAAAAATATATAGATATTTTCAAGGCCGATATAAAGATGAAAATTTTACAGAAGCAGGCGGCTATACATAGCACAAAAATTATGTCGAAATTTATGAGTGGATATTTGGAAGAACTAAATCAAACAGAAGATCAATAGACCAGAGCTCCAAAATACTTATGTATAACATCTTAATGTACACCTTGTTCTTTTTCCTGGGAGGACCCTGGGCGGGAACAAGTCGGACTGTTGGCACTAAGATGCCGGAAACTCCAAAAATTGGATGAAGAAAGTTATATTTTATATTTATATTTATTTTATTTATTTTATATTTTATGTTTTATATTTTTTATAAAACAAAGTCCCCCCTCCGCGTCTGTCTGTCTGTCTGTCTGTCTGTCTGTCGGTCTGTCTGAACGCGATAAACTCGAAAACTACCGAACGAATTTTCATACGGTTTTCACCAATGGACAGAGTGATTCAAGAGGAAGGTTTTTATGTATAAATAATTAATAAAATTGTGTAAATTGGTTGAAATATGACGATTATTGTTGAAAATGTCGGAAAAAATCAAGCCAACTGGGAGCTTTCATCGAAAACGCTGCGTAATCCCTTTGATATATAACAAAAAGTTCCTCTTTTATAGTTCTACCTAAAAGTCCGCGATGGCATATGTCTTATCTTTTAAGGACAGCTTAGTATAACCATTTTAATGTTTTAAAATGTTTTCACATATAATGTGGTAATTAGAACGCTATTTAGACGGATAAGATATAGCCCAGTAGCTAAAGTGAACGGAAATGAAGATAGAAGCAAAAATCTGAAGAAAGTGCCGATTTTTTTTTGGTTTTTTCAATATGGCGGCGGGTGCGGAGGCGGGGCAATTGTGCATTTTATATTTTTTATACTTCTAATCATTCTAGACAACATATAAAAAATTTATAACTACCGGACCGTTTGTAAGGTAACCTCCCTCTTATGGTCTCTATATTCATTGGACTAAAGTGAAATAGTGCCTGCCTCATGAGCATTGCGCTGTAACATGTAAGAAACTCAAGTAGGATTGGTATAACTCCAAATTCAAGCCAAAACTGCAAAGTTATTAGTGATTTTTTTAGATACAAGATCACATGGCATCACAATAGCAAAAAAAGCAATATTCCGCTGTTTAAACTTTTGTTTTTACCACCCACTCCGGAGGTTTGGTTAAAAAAAATGTACATGTATTTTGTAGGTCATTAAATTCCCTACAAATTTTATTCTGACACTTTTTTTCCTAGAATAGGCCATAACTTAATTACAGCGTTCTAAAGTTAGAAGTTTGCCACATTTCCGGAAAATTAGTTTTTTTTTAAGTTCATATCTCCGTAAGTATCAGTCCTAGAAACAAAATTTAAAATGTTAGTTATAGGAAATTTAATTATCTACAACAGCGGTCGGCAACCCGCGGCCCGCGGGCCGCATGCGGCCCGCGAGCGTCCTCCTTGCGGCCCGCGAATCCAACCAACGGGGAAAAAAAATTCCCGTTGGCCAGACTAGTCTGACCATCAGTCTGATCACTGAGAAAACTCCGATTTTTTTTTAAATAAAGGTCTTGTCATTCGGAATTAAATATTTGAAAAGTCACCATGGTGCTGACATATCCGAATACGGCTAAAGCCCTAAATTAAAATTAAGATTAAAAAAAAAAAATATGCGCCTAAACTGAAATCCAACGCGTAATGTAAGCCAACGCGTTCGTGAATGTCAAACATTCACGAACGCGTTGGCTTACAAAACTTGTCAGTCAGTCTATCTATTCAGTTCAGTCCCGGCCTGCCTGACAGACTGAGAGCCAGCCAGGCAGCCATTAAGCTGACTCTATATCAAGCATATTCATGAAAAAAAGCCCGACCATTTTCCTCACTGCAAGAAAGCCGTGGAAGAAGCTGGAGAGAATTTTCAATGGCAAAATACTAAAATGAGAAATGTGTTAGTAGAACTTCAAACTGATTTTGAAAATAGGTTCGCAGATTTCAAAAAGATCTCCCTGAAAATGGAGATTTGTCAAAACCCATTTGCAGTTAATATTGAAGATGTACCAAGCAATTTGCAAATGAAACTAGTAGACTTCCAAAGTAATACCACATTGAAAACGGCTTTTAAAGAAAGCACTACTTTGATAGATTTCTACGGAAGTTTGCTTTCTGAACACTTCAAAGAATTGAAAAAAAGTTTGCTCAGCAGATGATTACTATGTTTGGTAGTACATATTTGTTTGAGCAGACTTTTTTATCCGACGAAAAGGAGGAGGTTCTCAATTCAACTGTATTTTGTTTTTTTTTTATGTTTGTTACCTCAGAACTTTCGACTGGGTGAACCGATTTTGAAAATTCTTTTTTATTTGAAAGCCGGTGATTCCCGTGTGGTCCCATTTCAATTTCGTCAAGATCGGATGGGAAAGCGAGTAAATTGATAGCAAAAAATCACAAAAAAAAACTGAAATAAAAAACTATTTAAAAAAAATATAAAAACCTTCAAAAATGTATGAAATAAAAAAAATCGAACCCTAGAGTTAAAGGCGGTGCTAAAACAAGCAAAAATAACCGACCGCCTTTTGAAGGCGGTTTTCATATTTTTTTAAATAGTTTTTTTTTATTTTAAAATCGTATGTACTTATGAAGATGAGATGCGGCCCGCACTGATCCTCTGGTAACAATTATGGCCCTCCTATAGTAAAACGTTGCCGACCCCTGATCTACAACAATGAGTAATATCTTTTACAGCTAAAATGCACGAAAATGAAGATATAAGCAAAAATCTGAAGAAAGTGCCGATTTTTTTTGGTTTTTTCAATATGGCGGCGGGCGCGGAGGGGGGGGGGAATTGTGCATTTTATATTTTTAATACTTCTAACCATCCTAGACAACATATCAAAAATTCAGAACTACCGGACCGTTTGTAAGGTAACCCCCCTTTTTTGGTCTCTATTTACTGGGCTAATATTAATCCTTATCAAATTAAATACGTTAGTTACCTTAAGCATTTCATGCACATTATAATTGCCCTTTTCACCATACAATTTAAATTAATGTCTTAGGAGTTTTCACCATACAATTTAAATTAATGTCTTAGGAGTTTTCGAAAAATTAAAACTAACGCGCGACAAAATAAATTCAACGCGACACGCGTGATGCAATCGCTCCCGTGCCGCCCGCGGTTGCCTACAGACTGTTGCTACGGTGAAGCGCGCCTTTAACGGACTTTCGAAGCGAGTGGTTACATACAATTATTTTTAGTTTTTGCAATTAGGCATTAGTATTTGTTTTCCTTTTGAATGTTGCCTGTGGTGCCTAATTAGTACGTAGATACAATTGAATTATTGAATACTTTAAGTGAGCTAAACTTGTATATATACAGGGTGTCCCAGAAACCGACGATAATCCTTTGACAGGTGATAGGGCTGCTAATTACCTCTCAGAATATCTAATTTTAAGTTTAGTAAAAATGGCTTAGTTTTTGAGATATTGTCATTTTTGTAAAAATCCAAAATTTTCTCCCTCAGCTCATTTTTTTAAATGCCACAAGTACAAATGCAAGATTTTCTTAAATCTAGTTTTTGTCAAATATTCCTGAAAGGTAAGGCTTTCACACGGTATAATTTATTTTTTCATGTTTAATTCTGCTTAGCTGAAAAACGACTTAAGAGCCACATGTAAAATTTTTTTAGCCTCATCCCTTGATTTTGGCCATTCGCGGTGAAAAAAAAATTACTACACTAAAGTGGCATTATGCAATAAAAATACGTCCATCTAATGTAGTTTTTAAAATGGTACATCACTTACCGATTTGCCCAATAATTTATGAGATATTGTTATTTAACTTCAAAGGGACCTCGGAATTTGATAACTGTTCTACTAACTACGAATTGGAATAAAATAAACACTTGAAGTAATTGGTCCTTCTTAACCTGTTAAAGTAGATGTTCAAATTGTTTACCACCTGCACGAATGCTAGCTCGACATCTTCTCACAAATACCCGGTTGATGCGTCGAGCAAGTACTCGATGCAAGTGCAGATACGTCCACCTGAGCAAAGAGTTTGTATTACGGCGACGTAATACAAACTCTTTGCACCTGAGCTACGGCCGTAATTCTTTCTTTGAGCTCTATCAAGTTTTCCAACGGTTTCCCGTAAACTTTTTCTTTTAAATAGATAAAAAAATCTAACGAATTTAAATCTGGTGATCTAGACGTAGCTCAAGTGGCAGTGGGCTGGGCACATTAGCCGAAGAGACGATGACCGTTGGAGTAACCGTGTCCTACAATGGAGGCCGTGGACAGGAAAACGGAGTGTGGGAAGACCACCCGGCAGGTGGGACGACGACATCAAGTACGTCGGCGGAAAGCAGTGGTTCCGTACCGCTGAAGACCGGGAGGACTGGAAGAAAATTGGAGAGCCGTATTTCCAGCAGTGGACGCTTACACGCTGACTGACTGACTGGCTGATCTAGACGTCCGATCCATCTGTGGGCATATGCTTGGTCTAAAAAATTACGCACTTCTCTAGCGTAATGGGCTGGGCAGCCATCATTTTGCAACCACATCTCCCTCCGTATGGCCAATGGTATCTACATCTTCTAAAAGGCTTTAAGGATTTAAATCCGTTAGATTTTTATCATTGGGGCTATTTAAAAGAAAAAGTTTACGGGAAACCGATGGAAAACTTGATAGAGCTCAAAGAAAGAATTACGGCAGTAGCTCAGGTGGACGTATCTGCACTTGCATCGAGTACTTGCTCGACGCATCAAACGAGTATTTGTGAGAAGATGTCGAGCTAGCATTCGTGCAGGTGGTAAACAATTTGAACATCTACTTTAAAAGGTTAATAAGGACCAATTACCTCAAGGGTTTTTTTTAATTCCAATTCGTAGTTGGTAGAACAGTTATCAAATTCCGAGGTCCTTTTGAAGTTAAATAACAATATCTCATAAATTATTGGGCAAATCGGTAAATGATGTGCCATTTTAAAAACTACATTAGATGGGCGTATTTCTGTTGCATAATGCCACTTTAGTGTAGTAATTTTTTTTTTTCACCGCGAAGGGCAAAAATCAAGGGATTAAGCTGAAAAAATTTTTACATGTGGCTCTTAAGTCGTTTTTCAGCTAAGCAGGATTAAACATGAAAAAATAAATTATACCGTGTGAAAGCCTTACCTTTCAGGAATATTTGACAAAAACTAGATTTAAGAAAATCTTGCATTTGTACTTGTGGCATTTAAAAAAATGAGCTGAGGGAGAAAATTTTGGATTTTTACAAAAATGACAATATCTCAAAAACTAAGCCATTTTTACTAAACCTAAAAATAGATATTCTGAGAGGTAATTAGCAGCCCTATCAGCTGTCAAAGGATTATCGTCGGTTTCTCGGACACCCTGTATATATTGTTTCAAAATAAAACTCGAGACATTAAAAACAAACTATAAACTGAAACAACGAATATTCTCAACAAAAAATATTGAAAACTTCAACATGATGCTACATTACTACGATTGGAGCTCAATTACCAATATTGAAAACACAGATAAGGCATTTAATGAATTCTTCCGAAGATTCCAGCAGGCATTCGGAATCTCATTTCCTTTAGTAACAAAACAACAATTAAATAAACAGACTCAGACAGCCCCCTGGTTTTCTGAATCCAAAGAACTAAACAGAAAAATAAGAATTTTTGTAACAATGGATACACACAAAAATAAAGAATACACAAAAATTCTAAATAACATCAAAACACGATTTAAATTACAACTAAAAAGAGAAAAGTCAATACATATAGCAAACGAAATAAGAAATAGTACAAATAAAACATGGAAAATAGTAAAAGAAGAATCAGGAAAGAGCAAAAAGTTAAAAGAAAACAACATAAAACTAATAGACGAAGACGGTAACTGCACAGACAGCCCTTCAGACGTAGCGGACAAATTCGGAATTTATTTCGAAAATATTTCAGGAACTCTTATACAAGGACTCCCTAAGTCAACCAAAACGGGACTTGATATCATTTATCAAAATAAACAGCGTACAATGAAATCATTCTACATACATCCTACAAATTTAGAAGAGGTTAATAAAATCATACTATCATTAAATAACAAAAAAACACAAGATACCGAGGATATTTCTGTTTATTTAATAAAAAACTCTAAAGAGCCTATAATCGAGATTCTAACATACCTATTAAACAAATCTATAGAAACCGGAATATTTCCAGACATACTAAAAAAGGCCAAACTGGTACCATTGTACAAAAAAGGTGAAAGGCTTCACACAGAAAACTATCGACCAATTTCAATACTACCGGCCTTTTCAAAAATTTTTGAAAAGTTTATGCAAGTTCGCCTGATGAACTACATCCATACTTCCATACTAATATTATAAATTCGAAAGTAACTCTGTTGTCTGTCTGTCTGTCTGTCTGTCTGTCTGTTACCTTTTCACGCCTAAACCGCTAAACAGATTTCGATAAAATATTGCCTGGAGATTAATTGCATCCTGAGGAAGGACATAGGCTACCTTTTGTCCCAAAAAACAACCCTTAAGGGGTTGAAATAGGGGATGAAAGTTTGTATGGGGAATCTAGCATTTCTCAAATTAGAGATATAAAAATTCATATTTAGGCTTTTGGTATGAAATAAAGAGTTACGTGTTTCAGCGTTATCAACCCTTAAATTAAAATAGGGGAAAATCCAAAATTTCCTCCCTCAGCTCTTTTTTTAAATGCCACAAGTACAAATGTAAGATTTTCTTAAATCTAGTTTTTGTCAAATATTCGTGAAAAGTAAGGCTTTCACGGTATAATTGATTTTTTCATGTTTAATCCTGTTTACCTGAAAAACTAATAAAGAGCCACATGTTAAAATTTTTTCAGCCTCATCCCTTGAGTTTGGCCCTTCGCGGTGAAAAAAAAAATAACTACACTAAAATGGCATTATGCAACAAAAATACGCCCATCTAATGTAGTTTTTAAAATAGTACATCACTTACCGATTTGCCCAATAATTTATGAGATATTATTATTTAACTGCAAAAGGACCTCGGAATTTGATAACTGTTCTACCAACTACGAATTGGAATAAAATAAACACTTGAAGTAATGTATATAGTTTGTGTTTATGTAAATAGTCTGTGTTTTCCGTCCAGTTGAGTGTAGCCGGCACGACCGAAGGGAAGCACTGACGTGGCACCAAGTTCACCCGGTGTTATGGGCTGACATCACGGATGTTGTAGGTGATGTAGCCAACCATGTCAGTTTACACAAAAAAAACCTGAGCTACTGCTGTAATTCTTTCTTTGCGCTCTATCAAGTTTTCCACCGGTTTCCCGTAAACTTTTTCTTTTAAATAGCCCCAATAATAAAAATCTAACGGATATAAGACCGGTGATGGAATATTGCAGTCATCTTTGGGAGGGTTCCCCTGAGTACCTTCTTTGAGCCTTGGATTCTATCCAACGACGAGCCATTCGCCTCATTGGCGACTCTGTACTCACAGAGGACCTTCAACCTCTAAAACACAGACGTATCGTTGGGTCATTGAGCCTGTTTTTGTTGTTGTTTTGGTTTGGGGTTGGCTCTAGGCCTTCAAACTAATCCCGCTTGGTTGGGGACCTTCGTGCAAAACCCCATTGAGCCTGTTTTATCGGTACTACTATGGCCGCTTTCTTTGACGAAATTGCTTCCCTTATCCCTCCTCCTCCTGTTCGCCTTCGCCAAACCCGCCATACTCTCGCGGAACACCCCTTTGTAGTGGACAGACGAGTACTTCGAACGGCACGATTCTCTAAATCGTTCTTGTGCCGCACTGCAAAGGTGTGGAACGGGCTTCCGGGGAATTTCTTTCCCCACTCCTACAATCCACGGATCTTCAAATCGCAGGTAAATAGCCTTTCCCCAGCGACATTAGTCCACCTCCAAGCCGGACTGGCACCTCCTCGGGGGTGATATTGGCTGCGCCTGAGGCTTCGACCTCGGACACAGCCAGCTAGTTCGGAAACAATAAAAAAAATATATATATATATATAAATCCGCTGATCTAGACGTCCGGTCAATCTATGGGGATGCAAGTGGTTAGGAGGCCACAAGACGTCCGTTGAATTGTAGAGACTTTAAACGGGCGAATTATCTTGAGTTTCTGCAACAGGAGCTTCAGAGCCTTTTAGGAGATGTACCATTGGCCATGGTGGTTGCAAAATGATGGCTGCCCAGCCCATTACGCTAGAGAAGTGCGTAATTTTTATTTAGACCAAGCTTATCCCCACAGATAGATTACTTTTCAGGAATATTTGACAAAAATTTAATTAAATGGAAAAATTCATTTAAAAAAATGAGCTGCGGGAGAAAATTTTGGATTTTTACAAAAATTACAATATCTCAAAAACTAAGCCATTTTTACCCGACTGCGCGACGCAAAGGAGGGTAATGTGTTTATCAGCCTATGTATGTATGTTTGTTCCTTTGTGGCACACTAGAGACCAAACGCGTGGGCCGATTTTGATGATTCTTACGTCAATCGATTTGTCTTAATCTTGCGAGTGTCACTAAAGACATGACAGTAATCAAAAGTCAATATGGCGACAACTAGGTGCCATATTGTGAAAAATAAAAAGTGAAAGTTGACTAACTATGTTAAGTGGGATATCGTTGAATAGGTATTTGAAAATCATCTTTAGGTTTCTCTTAGCATTTTTCATTTCGAATGACCATTTAGGATCTATAACGATTTAAAATTGGTTAGCAACCATTCTCACTCTTATAATAATAGAGCTGTGATAAAGTTCTTATTATATTGAGTGTTCGGCACATCGACCGAAATTTTTTTTTTGTAGGTAAGTGGGGTCATTTTCAACGTTTTGACTCAACATACCTTTTGTCAGGTGTCACGTGGTATGGAGATACGATTTTTTTTTTCTTTATTTTTGAAAATTACCAAAATCCCAACTTTAAACCCTTGTCACTTTTTTGTTTATGATTATATCAATACGAAATAAAATTTATTGAATTTTACGATGTATCCTTGTTTTAGAAAAAAAATTCGATGAAGTTAATACCATGAAAAGAACTTTTGACCTACCAAAGTCCCGAGAACGAGTAAAAATGTGGCAGAATCTTAATTTCTTAATTCATTTAAAAAAACAACACAAATTGAGAGCGTCGTTTTCTTTTAAAAAGTTTTCTAGTTTACGCCCTTTCCAAAGGTATACCACATGTTACATATACAAATGATTCACTATGCGGCCAAAATTAGAGATAATTTGCGAGAGTCTAAACATTAATAATGGAGAATTGAACAAGGTGCCCGCGCGACCGGTACATGTTCTAAATTTGAAAATGCTCCGGAAAACGCTCTCAGTACGGGAAGCGACCACCGTTATGTAAGTGGCCCTGTTACAAAGTGCCCATGTCTTCGTTCTATTCTGGTCTATGTCCCTAATTTTGACCACATAGTGAATTATTTGTATGACATTTGGTATACCGTTGGAAAGGGCGTATAGTAAGCTAGCGAACTTTTTAAAAGAAAATGAAGCGCTCAATTTCTGTGAGTCTTTTTTTTTTTTTTTATGGAACCTGACACGGTTGGCTACATCACCTACAACATCCGTGATGTCAGCCCATAACACAGGGTGAACTAGGTGCCATGTCAGTGCTTCCTTTCATTTCATGTCGGCTAAACTAAACTGGACGGAAAACACGAACTATTTAAATAGCCGTTTCGACGGACGTTTCGTTCAGTGCGGTGATACCAACCCGGCCGGGATAAACCCTACCACCTAGTAAGGTAAGAAGGGAAGGGACCTACAGTTTAACGTGGAATCCGAACCACGGTCAGCCTCCAACGGTCGAGCGGTCACCCATCCAATCACTGACCGCGCTCAGCGTTGCTTAATAAAAGTTGACTTACCAACCGCGCCACTGAGCTACCGAGGCTGACGAATTTTCTTATCCCTTAGTCGACTTTTACGACATGCGACGGGGAGAGATGCAGTGGGGCTATTCTTTTTAAGTACCGACCCCACACGGTACAAAACAGTCTTTTTTTAAATGAATTAGTAAATTAAGATTCTGTCATTGCTCGTTATCAGGACTTTCGGAGGTCATAAGTTCTCTTCGTTGTATTAACTTCATCAAATGATATTTTTTCTCGAAGAAGGATACATTGTAAAATCCAATAAATTTTATTTCGTGCTGATACAATAAACGAAAACGTTACAAGGGTTTAAAGCTGAGATTTTGGTAATTTTCAAAAATAAAGAAAAAAATCGTATCTCGATACCACGTGACAATCATTAATAATAATCAATAAAATAATCAGTAGTTTAGACCACCGCAAGCTGCCACTCCCAATTACGCTGCCAATTCCCACGATATTAATTCTCTCAATGAAATGACAAGATTACGAAATTTACGGTCTTCTTATCCTAACTAAAAAGAGTAAAATAAAAAAGTTAATTTAAAAATAAAAAAAACCCGACTGCGTAAAAAATTCACTTTAAATAAAAACTGAAAAGAAAAAAACAAGTCCAGTAGTCTAGAACTTTGTTAAGTAATATTGAATAACTACACCATTGAAATAGTTTCATGATCGATACACACATTATAATAAAACAAATAATAAACTCTAATGCGGAACATAGCGTCTTTATCAGTCGGGACCCATTGAAATTTTCTCAATAATGGGTCCCGACTGATAAAGACGCTATGTTCCGCATTAGAGTTTATTATTTGTTTTATTATAATGTGTGTATCAATCATGAAACTATTTCAATGGTGTAGTTATTCAATATTACTTAACAAAGTTCTAGACTACTGGACTTGTTTTTTTCTTTTCAGTTTTTATTTAAAGTGAATTTTTTACGCAGTCGGGTTTTTTTATTTTTAAATTAACTTTTTTTTACTAACCCTAAAATTAGATATTCTGAGAGGTAATTAGCAGCCCTATCTCCTGTCAAAGGATTATCGTCGGTTTCTGGGACACCCTGTATATCTAACATCGCTTCTACCAAACCAACAACCATTCTACACTAAATTCCGTTCATAGTATGAACTTCATACTATGCTTTCCTATACTTTCTTTGATACTGCTCAGTCCTAAGGCTATTTCACGTGATGGTATTTATAGCCTATAGTGTGCTTCAAGAACTATCTTTACATAGGTGCAAATCACATCAAAATCTGTCCAGTGGTTCCGGAGTTTACCTCAAACATATATCCATACATACAAACAGACAGACGTTCCATTTTATAAAAAGTAGAAGAAGAAGATAGAGAAAAACTAGAGATTAGTTTGTAGTTTATAAACATTGCCACAAACTATTCTTGTACATAATATACATATATACTTCTCCCACATCCCAAAGCTTAGTTAGAATGCAATGCCTCACGGCATGTGCACAGCATGCACAGCGAAATATGATATAGATTGCGCCGGGGTCTCATTTTCACTGTTCCAAATAATGACCGCTAATAACTGGAAGTGTAACAAATGTATAAGTGCAATAAATATGCTGTCTCGCGCGCGCGGTAAGACGGTTCCCACGCAACGCAGATCAATAGATACTACAAACAGCGAGGATCAGACAAATGATTCACAAACATGTGAAAATTGTGAGAAAATTGTTATCAACGAACTATTGACGTTCATATGTTGTAAAATAGACACGCTACCTGAGCCAGATATAATTAAGATATGTGCGAGTGCGTACAGCGACAACGACATTGAGACGGCGCGGCAACTCCTAGCCGTGAGGCTTGGCAAGCGCACGCTGCGCAAGGCCGAGGGTCGGGAGAAGAAGAGCGTCCAGGACATCATCAAGATGATGAAGGAACACGAGCCGGATGCGCTGCCCATGTTCGTGGCGCGCGACCTTAATAAATTACCGCCGGTGACGTCCGATCACGTTGACGTCACGGCGTTCCTAAAGGACATGACGCTATTAAAGAGGGATGTCTCTTCTCTCAAGGAGCAGACGCATGATGATAACCTACATGAGGTTAGAAAAGAGATCGCTGAACTGAAACAATCAATACGCGATCTTGCAACACTAACAATGAACGGGGTAACACTAGCTGCAGAAACTTACCCAGAGGTGGCATCCAAGAGCAAACTACCTACCGCGCGTGGTGTAGAATGCACTAGAACCGAAGAGTGGGCTGTGCGGGCGAACCACAGGATTGCAATCGTATCTAGTCCTGCTCAAACCGATTTACAGCCCCAGCCTTCGTCGCCAGCGCCACCTTTACATACATCAGGAAGTGTCTCCCAGTTACCAATATTGCCGTCGCTAAATGAGCCAATCCCACCACCCCAGGTTCCATCACGACAGGTAAACAATTCAAAAGAAAATATATCTGTAACACCAAGATCTAAACGTACGTTAGCTGACGTTGTAAAGGTGATTGGAGAAAAAGGACAAGACATAATGGCCCCTAACAGCCATACATCAGCCCAAAATGACAGTTCATCTTGCACTGTAGCCTGTGACGCATACTCCGCCTCAGCCGTGGCGTCCAGCACCTCCCCTACTTCATATGCAGCTGCAACCAAGTCATCTAAGAAGGAGGTTGAAAACGGCGAGTGGACTATTGTAGAAAAGAAAAGAAAAGAAAAGTTATACAAAAACCAAAGAGGTACAGCAAAAATTGATGAGAAAGTGGAGCAATTTAAATTTACAGCAGTTGATAATGCGCTTTCTACGTCCCTTTACATATCCAGAGTACAAAAAAATACTACCATTGAGGGCATTGAGGGATACATTAAGTTTAAAACTAACGTAGTAGTAAGGGCGATCAAGATCAACACATATGAGAACGACTATAATGCCTACAAAATCTTAGTACCAACTTATCGGCTCAATGAATTCCTTTGCGGAGACTTATGGCCGACTGGAATTGTTTTTAGGAGATTTTATGAAACGAAAAGGCCCATAAGCCATTCAAACCGCCCTACCACACCTCTAAATGGATAGTACAACTACACATAATAAAATAAATCCCACAGAACAGGACAATCCAAGCCGTAAAGTGAAATTCGTCACGTTTAACTGTCGGTCCATAAAAAGGTCAATGCACCACGTACGTGAGCTGTGCAGATCCCATGATTTGATAGCCCTCCAGGAACATTGGCTTCTTCCGGACGAGTTGGATCTACTGAGCCAGATCGACCCAAATTTCAGCTACCATGGTGTCTCTGCTGTCGACATCGAAACTGGAACTCTGAAAGGGAGGCCTTACGGAGGAGTTGCTCTTCTCTGGAGCAAACGGTCCTTCCATAAAGCAACGCCCATTGATACAGGAAGCACTCGAGTGGCTGCGATACACCTGCAGTGCACGGACAACTCGACGGTTACAGTAATGTCGGTATACATGCCTACTGAGTCTATAGATAATCTGCCTGACTTTACATCGTGTCTAGGTATATTGAGTGCGGTAATAGAGAGTGGTGAGAATGAATGTGTATATATGTTAGGTGATTTTAATGCAAAACCTAAGAGTATTTTTTATGATGAATTAACACGTTATTGTGACGATCAGGAATGGGTATGTGCCGATGTAAAATTACTAGGTATTAACAGTAACAATTTCACGTACTTAAGTGATGCACATAATACAACTAGCTGGCTTGATCACATCCTAACGACAAATGCTGCGTTACGAACTATTAATAAATGTCAAATAAATAACGAGGTATCATGGTCAGATCATTTTCCATTATTGTTAGAAATTGATCTCAATGTAATTCAACAAAAGATAGAATTGAGTAATCGCAGCATTGACAAGGCAATATGGGGGACTAGATCGAAATGTCAAATAGAAAGATATAAATTAATTTTAAATGAACTATTGACAAATTGTACTGTAAACAAGCTCAATTGTGTTGATTTTCCCTGCACGGATGTTAATCATAGAGAGCAAATTCGTTCATTCTATGAAGGTATTGTGAGCGCGGTAAGGACAGCGGCGAGTGATACTTATGTAAGTAAGAAAAATACCTTTAAACAAATCGCGGGCTGGAATGAACACATTCACGGCCTGCACAAGGAAGCTCGGCTTCACTTCAAACTTTGGATTTTACAGGAAAAACCAACACAAGGGAAGACATTTGATGACATGCGTAATAGTAGAAATAAGTTTAGAAATAAAATAAAATGGTGTCAGCGAAATGAGGAAAGAATAAAAATGGACATTGTTGCACAAAACAGGGCTCAAAAAGATTTTCAAAAATTTTGGAAGGCGACAAAATCAAATATAAAAACGGACTTACCGTTAATAGTAAATGATATAAAAGGCGGAAAAGAAATAGCCAACATGTTTGCAAAGCATTTCAGAATCGACTGTCCTCAAAGTGAGAGCGAAGGGTCGGTGGTGGCCGCAACCGACACCTGTCATCGTTGGTACGAAGTGATACATGGCCAGCACACTTGGGTAAAATTCACGCCTTTGCAGGTGGAGACAGAGGTGCGAAAAATGAAACGAGGTAAGTCACCAGGCCACGATGCTCTTAGTGTCGATCACTTAATGTACGCTGGACCATCGCTGTGGGTAGCGATGTCTGATTTGTTCAACCAATGTATTGCACATAGTTACCTGCCATCGGAGTTCATGAAGACGGTAGTCGTTCAACTAGTGAAGAACAGGACCGGAGATATATCGAGTCAGTCTAATTATAGACCTATATCACTGGCGACGGTATTTTCCAAAGTCTTCGAAAGGCTTCTTCAGCCGCACCTATGTGAACACCTCAACCTACACCCGGCTCAGTTTGGCTTTCGGCCCGGTCTATCGACAGACATGGCAATACTTGCTCTTAAGCAAACAGTGAAATATTACACAAACAGAAATACTACCGTTTACGCATGTTTCCTTGACCTAAGTAAAGCATTTGACACAATACTGTATGATGTTCTTTGGAATAAACTAAGGGAAACTGGTGTACCGGAAGAGATTATAAGTCTGCTGGCGTACTGGTATGGCAATCAAATAAACACAGTGCGATGGGGTGAAGACTTCTCTGATGAATACCAGTTGAGTTGTGGAGTAAGACAGGGTGGAGTTACATCTCCGGTCCTGTTCAACATCTATGTAAATGGGCTCATAGAGGAGTTGAGCAGCACGGGTATAGGATGTCACCTCGGTGACACATGCGTTAACAACATAAGTTACGCGGATGACATGGTCCTGCTGAGTCCCTCTGTGAAGGGACTCCGACGGTTGCTGGCAAACTGCGAGCAGTATGCGGCCCTGCATGGTCTAACCTATAATGTTAAAAAAACGGAACTCGTTGTGTTCAAATCTGGTGCAGGACCAGATAATGTTCCACCTGTAACTTTACGTGGTTTTCCAGTGAACATTGCCACAAAGTTTAAGTACTTAGGGCACGTACTCACTGAAAATCTGCGTGATGATGAAGATATCGAGAGACAACGACGGTCTATTGCAATGCGGAGCAACATGCTGGGAAAGAGATTCAGGCGGTGCTCTCGTCTGGTTCAAATAACTCTGTTCAAGGCATACTGCCAGGCGTTCTACACCAGTCAACTATGGAGTAATTACACGCAGCGAGCAATAAATTCGTTGCGTGTACAATACAATAATGGCTTCCGGTGTATGCTGGGTTTGAAATGGCGATGTAGTGCGTCTGGTATGTTTGCTGAGAACAGGGTTGATGATTTCTTTGCCGTAATACGGAAAACAAGAGCAGCCTTCATGGAGCGACTGGCAAAATGCAACAATGCCATAATTGAAAATGTATATAGGCGAATATATTATACCGATTTTATAATATTTTAGTTGATTTTAGTTTATTTAATTTAGTTTCAACTATGTTTAATTTTAATTTAATTACAATTTTAATCATATTTAATTATAATTTAATTAACTATAGGTAAAATGTATTACCTGAAATAAAGTTTTATTATTATTATTTCTTTATTTTCACGTTATTTGTTACAGGTACATATTTATATTAATTTTATATAATTATAAAATAAAATATCTATACAAAATTAATACAAGCAGACAAAAACAAAAAACGGTATTCTCGCCGGCGGCGGGAGGCGGACCTCCAAGCACGCCGGCGGGTGCAGGCCGTGGCTACGGAGCTCTCCGAGACGACGCGAGACTAAGCTTCGAGCGGTAGGTGGTGGTACTAGACGCGTAGGCCACCACCACCCCCATCTCGGAGAGCTCCGTATCCACCGGCTGCGGGGCGACGACACGCAGTCCTTTAATAGATCTTGATCCTCGTGCGTGCGCTGCCGTTGCGCACCGTACCGCCACGCCGGCAGCGGGGGCTGTGGTCAGAGCACGGAGCCCCGATAGCCCCAAGCAGGCCGGTTGATGTGGCGGACATCGTCGTCCCGTCGTAGGTCTTGTGGCGGGAGCGCGATGTTGTTCGTCGTCGTCGCCGGCAGATGTCGGCGATGGAGCGGCGAACTTTGGTGGTGGGTGTGCGCTGTCGTGTAAGAAGTGGCAGGTGAGCGAGACACAGGGACACGTCAACGTCGTCGTCGGTGTAAGCGAGGATGGCGGCGTAATCGTGCGGGGTGGCGGCGCGCTGCTGGCGCGGCAGACTCCACGCAAGCTGCGGTACACCCTCACCGCGCCCTCCTCTGGCCCGGGGCGGAGACGCCGGTCGTGTCCCTGTCTTCTGCCGTGCTGTCTTTGACAAGTCGTCACCATATTCCGGGGGTGCCGAGCGGCGGCGCTGGTGGTGGTCGCATGGGGTTGCACACCATGCGAGGCGCTGCGCCGGTGGTGGTGGGGCCGCGCATACACGCGAACTAAATTATTATTATTATTATTATTTTTCTTTATTTTCACGTTTTTTGTACAAGTACATATTCATATTAATTTTATATAATTATAAAATAAAATATCTATACAAAATTAACACAAACAGAGAAAAACAAAAAACGGTATACTCGCCGGCGGCGGGAGGCGGACCTCCAAGCACGCCGGCGGGGGCAGGCCGTGGCTACGGAGCTCTCCGAGACGACGCGAGACTAAGCTTCGAGCGGTAGGTGGTGGTACTAGACACGTAGGCCACCACCACCCCCATCTCGGAGAGCTCCGTATCCACCGGCTGCAGGGCGACGACACGCAGTCCTTTCATGGATCTTGATCCTCGTGCGTGCGCCGCCGTTGCGCACCGTACCGCCACGCCGGTAGCGGGGGCTGTAGTCAGAGCACTGAGCCCCGATAGCCCCAAGCAGGCCGGTTAATGTGGCGGACATCGTCGTCCCGTCGTAGGTCTTGTGGCGGGGCGGGATTATTATTATTATTATTATTATTAATCTCACCTATTGTGCCTAATTTGTATAAATTGGTGTTCAATGAAGAATATATCCATATTTAAAAATTTGATTAAAATTTACTTGCTTTTTCATACGGAAATATGTGAATTAAAAAAAAAAGATTAATAAAAAAAAAACACTAAATTAAAATTCTCAATTTTCAAGTGTATGCATATACGAAAACCATTTTAACTACTCACACTGCAAGATAAAGACGACACGAAACTCGCGTAAAGGAAAATTTAAAAAAATCGTAACTCCCAAAATTTTCACTTTTTTCAAACAATTCAAAAAACATCCCCAGATATTTAGTCAATCTACAATGTAAAAATATAAAAGTTCAAAATATATATTTAGAAATATGTTTAAAAGTGCCCTTTTTAAACCCCCTTAAAACGGCTATTTTAAGCGTTTTTTTGCGATTTTCTCAAAAACTTTTAAATATTTTTTTTCACAATCTTCTAGCTATCGTCGATACGCGTCTTTTCAACCCCTAAATATTCACGTAACCTTAAAACTCACGACACCAGGGCTAATTCGCACTTTTTCTGAAATCGGGGCCTATACTGAAGCGATCGAAAAGACATTTCCAATGTCAAAAAATTAAATATAAGTTGACTTTAATAGATGACCTAAATGGTGTGAATACAACCATAGCGACGACCACGGTGCTCTACACACAGTAATCATATCTGTCGTAGTTTGTCAACGCATATTAAGTCCAGTATGGTGGTACCAACACAGTCGGTTACAGTTTGAGCCCATCTTGTTGTAAGGGGCAAGGGAAGTAACCTACAATTTTACACAGGTTCGCAGCAGGTGTCAGCCTCGGTAGCTCAGTGGTACGGTCGGTCGACTGTTGTTAAGCAACCCTGGGCACGGTCAGTACTTGAATGGGTGACCATTCGACCGTTGGAGGATGACCGTGGTTCGGATTCCACGTTAAACTGTAGGTCCCTTTCCTTCTTTCGTTACTAGGTGGTAGGGTTTATCCCGGCCGGGTTGGTACCACCGCACTGAAGGAAACGTCGTCGGTCGAAACGGCTATGTAAATAGTTCGTGTTTTCCGATAAGTTCAGTGTAGCCGAAATGAAATAAAGGGAAGTAGTTTCATGGCACCTAGCTCACCCGGTGCTATGCGGTGGCATCACGGATGTTGTAGGTGATGTAGCCAACCGTGTCAGGTTCCATAAAGAACAAAACCTACTGGTATACGTACATTTTTAAAGCAGAAGAATCTCAATGGTGCATGTCGGCCGGCGTCGAACCCCGGACCTTTAAGCGCCGATCACACACCCTTTTACGATTATATGACAAACATTTGTTTTTCTAGGGAGGTTCCCAGACCCCGGCCAGTTGATGGGCCTATATAGGTACAATATCCGGAAGAAGTACAAGATTAAGAACGCAGCTGCCTCAACTACGCATCCACCTGCCTCAACTGAGCATCCACATGCCTCAACTGAGCATCCACATGCCTCAACTGAGCATCCACATGCCTCAACTGAGCATCCGCATGCCTTAACTGAGCATCCACATGCCTCAACTGAGCACACACCTGCCTCAACTCAGCATCCACATGCCTCAACTGAGCATCCACATGCCTCAACTGAGCATCCACATGCCTCAACGAAGCATCCACATGCCTCAACTGAGCATCCACATGTCTCAACTAAGCTTCCACATGCCTCAACTAAGCATCCACCTGGCCCGACTTATTCTACTGCCTCGACTAAGCACTCGACTAAGAACTCGGCTAAGCTTTCAACTAAGTCCACGGCTAAGCCCAAAAGCGTGAGAGCAATGAAAAAACCCATATCGACAACACCAAATCCACCAGACTACAAGACGGTTGGTAATTTATTCTTTTCTAAGGTATCCGGTATGGGTTACTGAGCCAGATGGACCAGAGCGCATGCTCCGTTCAACCAATATAACCTCCGAGAAGGCACCGTACAGGACTTGGATTGATGGAGTCACCTTTTGTTCAGCGGGTCTATTCCCGGAAATCCGCATGACGATTCAGGAGTGATTCAGTCACTGAGACTAGGTTAAATGTGTGTTATATTTTCGCTAATACAGGCCCAGTACGGTGGTACCAACCCAGACGGCTACAGTGCGAACCTGCCGCCTGGTAAGGGACAAGAGAAGGAACCTACAGTTTTACACCGACTCCGAACGGTGAAGCAGCAGGCGTAGGTTCATACTATAGTTGCTATTCGAAAGATAATGAATTCAAGTGCAAAATGTATTTAATGTAAAGTAAAAGTAAAAAGTGTTTATTGTTTTTTTTTTATTGCTACCGTACTGGGTGGCTCTGTCCGAGGTCGCAACCTCAGGCGCAGCCAATTTCACCTCCGAGGAGGTGCCAGTCCGGCTTGGAGGTGGACTAATGTTGCTGGAGAAAGGCTATTAACCCGCGATTTGAAGATCCGTGGATTGTAGGAGTGGGGAAAGATATTCCCTGGGAGCCCGTTCCACACCTTTGCAGTGCGGCACAAGAACGATTTAGAGAATCGTGCAGTTCGGAGAACTCTTCTGTCGACTACAAACGGGTGTTCCGCGAGAGTATGGCGGGTTTGGCGAAGGCGAACAGGAGGAGGAGGGATAAGGGAAGCAAGTTCGTCAGAGCAGCGGCCATAGTAGTACCGATAAAACAAGCTCAATGACCCAACGATACGTCCGTGCTTTAGAGGTTGAAGGTCCTTTGTGAGTACAGAGTTCACCAATGAGGCGAATGGCTCGTCGCTGAATAGAATCCAAGGGGAACCCTCCCAAAGATGACTGTAATATTCCATCACCGGTCTTACTTATGCTTTGTAGCGTGTAAGCACTTGGACCGGCGTGAAAAATCGCCGACATCGGTAAAGGACCCCTAATTTTCCAGACGCTAGTTTCACCTTGGACTCTATGAACGATCGAAACCCAACGTCCTTGGACACCTCCATACCCAGGACGCCCAAACTACCATCGTTGGGGACTTGGCTGCCCTGAAAAGTGGCTTGGAGAGGAAACGGATCAGCCTTAGTAGAGAAGGCACAAGCTTGCGTCTTGGCTACGTTGAAGTTGACCAAGTTCTTCTTCCCCCAAGAGGATACTTTTTCGAGAACCTGGTCAACCCGAGCAACAGTTTCGCCTCTCGCGTTTGCTGCTGAGGCCTCTCTACCCTTCCAGTCCTTCTACTCTTCCAGTCCTTGATGAACCCTTCGTGCACCGTGCTGTCGTCCGCGTAACAGTGTATTTCGCCAGGCGAGAGCATGTCTTTGATGAACAATAAAAACAGCGTAAGCGACAGCACGGATCCTTGTGGACAGTGGCGGCTGGTGACCTGTGGGACTGGGTGTGCGGCGCGGTGTGCTACCCAGTCCCATAGGTACCTAGCGCACATTGCGCTAACTTCAAAGAGATTAAAAAACCTGGGTGGGTTTAATGTCTTTGGCTAACTTACTCGTAGTACTAAACCCAAACGTGAATCTAATGGATACCGAGACGTGATTTTTTATTTTATTTTCATGTCTGAGTTAATTGCCCAAATTATGTAAAAGTATTCTCACTCAACAGATACATAGTTGAAAGACAAAATAAGGTAAGGATAAAAGTGATAAAATTATTAAAATTTAAGTAATAAAAATGTACTCACTTTTAGATTGAAATATGTAGGTATGGTGTTTTGAAGAACACGCCAGCGAATTTATGAAAATTATGAAGAAATCAGTCACACACACACAACACACACACCACGCACACTACAGTTTGATTGGGTAGGTCTAATATTGTAAGTCTATTCGTCGGGTTTTATCTTGCGCAAATATTTCTATCACTTTTTTGTCACGCACTAGAAACACAACCAGAGTCCTAATTGCTCGAAGAACCAAAGCGACACTTCACTGCGCAATGGCCACCGAGCCGCGGCCGCCGGGGCGCCGCCGTCGCGCGCCCGCGCCCGCCGGCCAGCCTTGCCGCGCCGGGCAATGAAGAAAACTTCACAATGTACTGTTAACTGACGAAAAGTCGTTCAAACTGCTAAAAAACTGATTTGCAAAACATCCCGGCGCGGCGCGGCAAAGATATATTACGTAGAATATTTCATCTATATTACGTACAATATTTCATCTAAGCGGCGCGGCGGCGCGGCGCGGTGGCGCGGAGCGGCCATTATCGGTCGACGCGACAACGACGAGTCTCGCCCCGAACTGAGAGAGAGAGATGGCGCGGCGCGGCGAGCGATCTATCGGATGATCGCGCGACCAAACAACATCTAGGTCTTTGGGTGATTCCATTTATGACTTTAAAATAGCTAATTATGCAGTATCATTAATGTTCGTCGTAACATTCGAATATTTTATAAATTACCATTCGAATATGTATCAAATCGATATTCGAATAATTCAAATATTCAATTGCAAACTCAATCTGTTATATATATTTAAGAAACACCTATATTCCAAAAATGGACTCGCCTGTCGGTTCGTGCAACAGCGTTAGCGCTTGTGTGTGTGTGACTTCGACGCAGAGTTTAGATCGCCCCCGCCGCGCCCGCGCGCCCGCGCCCCACGCCCGCGCGTGCCTGCCCTGCGGTCGGGTTTACGATCTCGGCTTACATCGGCTCATTGTCGGCTGGCCCGGTCGCGACGTGTCGCACGCGCGTCTATCCACAATATACTGTCCTTCTTTTTCCGTCGTGTGTCACACGCAGACTGCGACCTTGTTCCACACATAATCGTATGAAGAGTGTTTTGTTTCACACGGCGGGGCAGCGGCGTTTAACATTTTCTCATAGTAACACGTTCGCGGTGTTTTGTGATGCACACGGGGCGGCGAGCTCGGCGGCGATACGTAGTAAGTAGTACGTATTACGTACAGCAAAATCGTGCCTTGTTGTCTAGGAAATAGGAACGAATTCAGTTTGATATTTTTACTTCGATGTTTAATCCTTTAATTTATTTATTTCTTTCGGGTGAAGGCGCTGTTTTGTGGTAGTGCGGCGCACGAACGCACTTAAGGGCCAGCCGCCACTGCTTGTGGAACACCAGCATTGATTGAGTAGTCGGCCGAGCAGGCACCATCTAGGGTGACAAAGATCGACCGACCACTCAAAAAGCTGAAGATCCAATTGCACAGTTTTGTAGGGACACCGTAGGCCGGAAGCTTGCTTAAGAGTCCCCGGTGCCAGACGCGATCGAATGCTTTGGATATGTCCAGAGCGACCGCCAGCGATTCCCCAAAACCATCGAGCCTTTCAGCCCATAAATGCGTGACGTACGCTAGAAGATCTCCATTCGACCTTTGCTTGCGAAATCCGTATTGTTTGTCGTCGAGGAGTTTAGAGTCTTCTAGGTACGTCAGGAGCGCTGAGTTGACAATACGCTCCATAACCTTACTCAAAAGTGAGGTTATCGCAATAGGGCGATAGTTCGATGGGTTCGCTGGGTCCCCCTTCTTGGGGACCGGCTGGACCGAAGCTCTCTTCCAGCAGGAAGGCATTGATCCGGAGGAATAGGAGCGTTTGAATAGGCGGGTGAGGACTGGTGCCAATTCCAGAGCACAATTTTTCAAGACGATCGCCGGGACGCCGTCAGGCCCACTACTCTTCGAAATATCCAACTCACGTAGTGTTTTATGGACGACTCTGGGGTGGAACCTAATATTTGCCATCATAAGCCCGCAATGGGGTAACGAAGGGGGGTTGGCGCCCAGGTCGTCCATGTTTGAGTTTGATGCGAAAAGGCGTGCAAAGATATTCGCCTTTTCTTTCGCGAGTATAGCGAGCAAGCCATCCGGACGTTCCAGCGGAGGTGTAGCAGGACGGCAGAAATTCTGACCGATGGATTTGGCGAGAGACCAGAAGGCGCGGCTACCCGAAGGGCTACGTGCAAGTTTCGCGCCAATTCCACGGTCGTGCCTGAACTTGGCCAAGTTTTGCGTTCGTTTGCAGGACCTAGCAACGACGTTGAGCTCTCGTCTGTTCTCGACATACCTATTCTGCAGCCATTTCCTATAAGCCTTGTTCTTAGTGTCAATAGCCAGTCTGCATTGACAATCAAACCAAGGCTTATGGCGGCCGCCGATGGTAACGGTGGAGGTAGGTATGAAGAAATTCATACCCTGTGCGATCACATCGACGACGGATTGGGCACACACGGATGGGTCTGGAGAAGAGAAGCAAACGTCGTGCCAAGGGTAGGCTCCCAGGAAGGAACGGAAGTCATCCCATTGTGCTGACCGGTAGTGCCAAACTGTTCGCGTACTACATTCACGTGCTTCCGCGAAGTGTACAGTTGGCACAGCTGAGCGTACAAGGCAATGGTCGGAGTTTCCGAGGGGAGCTTCAACCCTCACCTTGTAACCATTTGGCTCGGTAGTCAGCACAATGTCCAACAAACTAGGTCGATGGGCAGGGTTATCAGGTATCCGAGTGGTTCCCTTGCTTCTTAACAAATTTTATGATTCTAGGTTGACGGGAAATACCTTTTGATTTGAGTGGAGTGAGTTTGCGAGTATGAAATCTGACATAGATGGCCGTATCTTTTGATTGCGTTGATTTAGAAGCTTGCATTTTTCACACCTTAAAGAGATCGTAGAACTTAGTATTTTGTATTAATTTCAATTTGTTTTCTTGATTCGTTCCTGAGAAAAAAAATTTGTTATAAAAAACTAAAACCCGACTACGTAAAAGCTAATTATGAAATTCGTTTAAATAAAAAAAAAATAGTTATAAAAAACTAAAACCCGTCTACGAAAAAGCAAACTATGAAAATAGTTTAACTATAACTAAAAATAACAAAATAATGTTTTCCATATAATTTATCAGATACAGCATTTTTCTTTTTATATTGATTTTACCTTAGCACTAACTCTATAAATTTTGATAAATTTATTATTTTTAACGTTCTAAATATAGAGCCGTGGTCGGGCGTTCTTCGTTCAACAAGACAAGTGAGGCCCTCGTCGTGCATTATTAGAGCGCGGAACTTAGGACGGCCATCGCCATTGTGTCAAACTGGCATCTTTTTGTAAGATCAGTCAGAGCCAATCTAAAATTATTATAAGTAGATACATAGGTAAATACCGAACGTCAACGGCTATAATGCACAACGACGGTCTCACTTGTCTTGTTGAACGAAGAACGCCCGACCACGGCTCTATATTTAGAACGTTAAAAATAATAAATTTATCAAAATTTATAGAGTTAGTGCTAAGGTAAAATCAATATAAAAAGAAAAATGCTGTATCTGATAAATTATATGGAAAACATTATTTTGTTATTTTTAGTTATAGTTAAACTATTTTCATAGTTTGCTTTTTCGTAGACGGGTTTTAGTTTTTTATAACTATTTTTTTTTTATTTAAACGAATTTCATAATTAGCTTTTACGTAGTCGGGTTTTAGTTTTTTATAACAAATTTTTTTTAATTTTAGGCTTTTTTTAAAACTGTTTGCATACTTTAAATATTGTATGTAACTCGTATATTGATTTTTTTTATGGAATCTGACACATCACCTAAAGGCTACAACATTCGTGATGTCAGCCCATAACACCGGGTGAACTTGGTGCCACGTCAGTGCTTCCCTTCGGTCGTACCGGCTACACTAAATACATAGCCATTTCTACCGACCTTTCATTCAGTGCGGTGCGGTGGTACCAACACGGGCGGGTTAAACCCTACCACCTAGTAATATAAGAAGGAAGTCATATCCCTTAGTCGCCTTTTACGACATACACGGGGAGAGATACAGTGGGGCTATTCTTTTATATAAGTACCGGCTTGATACTATCCGTCCGTTTATTTGTCGTGATCTCTATTTGAAACTAAAGTTTTCTGCAAATAGCGCATGAGTGAGTACCTACATATTTATATTATACAAATTATGTATAGTTGAACGATGTATAGTCTTGAAGTAAAATGAAAAGTCAGTCAGAGCAAGACCGAAGACTGAGCTGTGTAAGTACACGATTTTCTTTGTCTATGTAAGTAAATATATCTGGCTGGGGTGAAGCGGATTCGGGAAGTAAGTAAACCAATCAGTTTAAGGCCGAAGACCGAGGGAGGTTTCAGGTTGTACATAGTTGAATAATGTACTCACTCGAAGCAGGTAAGCCACTAAGGCGAGGCCAAAGCTACTGATATTATTTTTATAGTAAGCGCGACATGTGGCGCCGAGCCACCCATAAGGTGTCTAGCGACGCCCATGGACATTCGGTAGCATGCGGAGGCTGCGAATGCCATGCCGGCCTGACAGGTGCCCAGGTTGAAGGACCCGAGACTGTACTTGGGGGAAAATATTTCTCTCTGTTTGTATTTCAACAGGCTCTGATTTAGCGATGTATTCCTATGGAGTTGCAGTGGTTTTAGATCGCGGGACATTTGGGAGTCACCTACTATTCGCACGGCTCGACGCTGGATCGAGTCCAGAGGCGCCAGCTGGTATTTGACTGAGCCATCCCATAGGTGCGAGCAGTACCGAATCTGCGATTTATACGGCCTTGCCCTCGATGTCACGCCGGAAGTTTTGATCTTAGCGAAAATTCGACTCGGAGGACCCCGAGGTGGTCGCAAAATTTAAGTGACGTGCCTTGGTAGGACGGAGCTGGTGTCAACGCCGCTCTCTTCGCACTGAACGCGCAAACTTGTATCTTGGAGGTATTTAACTTGACCAACTTGCTACGGCCCATTCGGAAATAGAGCCGAGTGTTTGCTCAAGTTCAGACACAAGTCTTCGCCTCTTCTAATCCACATCCCGCCTAGTTGAAGGGTAACTGGTGTAGAACCCGTGTTCCGTACTCTCGTATGTATAACAATGATATGTTGCCCCCTGAATGCTACACCCACGCCTTCAACGTTAGCAAGGCTCAGTGCTGCGCATTATCTGCGAAGGTCGATTTGAAGGCCCTTTTGCTTTCCAAGCCAGTTTCTAAGTCAGCGTCATACCTGTCTGGAAGCACCTGAACCTCCTGGGCACCGCCATTTCCAAAGACGTAGGTTTCCGGCAACTAATCGAGTTTAGGTCTAAAACTGCACCCAGAAAATTGCATCCCGCTTAGCTGAAGGGTAACTTGCATCCGAAAATATTGTAGGTATTAGGTATATTTAATGTACCTACCTTTTTTTTTTATGGAAACTTGACACGGTTGGCTACATCACCTACAACATCCGTGATGTCAGCCCATAACACCGGGTGAACTAGGTGCCATGTCAGTGCTTCCCTTCATTTCGCGCCGGCTACACTGAACTGGACGGAAAACACGAACTATTTACATAGCCGTTTCGACCGACGTTTCGCTCAGTGCGGTGGTACCAACCCGGCCGGGATAAACCCTACCACCTAGTAAGGTAAGAAGGGAAGGGACCTACAGTTTAATGTGGTATCCGAACCACGGTCAGCCTCCAACAGTCGGGCGATCATCCATCCAATAACTGACCGCACCATTAAGCTGCCGAGGCTGACGATCCCTTAGTCGACTTTTACGACATGCGACGGGGAGAGATGCAGTGGGGCTATTCTTTTTAAGTACCGACCCCACACGGTACACCTACACTACATATTATGCTTACACTAGGTACCTACATGGACATTTAATACCAATTTATTTTAGCATAGTACTGTATCTAATAATAATATTATATATCTATATAAAATTTGCGGTAGATCAGGGAGTTAGTATGTAGGTATATTACCAACAATACCATGTCGCTTCTTCGCGTCGCGTCGGCCCGTGTCGTCGGTGTATGTAACGTACCGAAACCGAGGGGGGCGCGCGGCGCGGTGCGCGGGCGACCACGCTTCATCGCGAATAATCGCGATTCATACATGCGCCACACATTTTGCTCTATTTCTCTGTACACATAATTTTAATAGATAGCAAAGTATATATTTTCGGAATCGTAATTTAATTATCTTTAATTTGATACCCCACTCAATATATTTTGAAAAACTAATTTGACATTTTGAGGCCGTGCGTCCGCCATTTTGAATTTTGAAAATTGTTATTAGCCTATGACACTCCCGTGAATAAGACGAATCCAATGGCATAAGAATTATTCAAATCGGCCCAGTACTTTAGGCTGTAGAGTGGAATATAGATAGTCACATACATACATACATACATACATACATACATACACGCCAAACTCATAACCCTTCCTTTTTTGGCTTCGCCGTAGTCGGGTAAAAAGGGACCTTCACATACAAAACAAAAAAAAAATTTTTTAATGTCACATAACTATAAATTTACAATTTTCGATTTTTTCCTTTACTTGTGCTATGAGACCTTGCTTCTTACCAAATTTCATTATTCTAGGTTAATGGGAAGTACTCTATAGGTTTTGATTTGGTTTGCCGGTAGCAAAATATGCGACTTAAATGGGCGTATCTAGTGATTGTGTGGACCTATAAGCTTAATTTTTTTACACCTCCGAGGAAACGTAGACCTTAGTATTTGATATTAATTTCAACTTTATAACTCTACCCGTTCCTGAGAAAAAAGGTCTTGACAGACAGACACCCAGCCAGCCAGACAGACGGACAACAAAGTGATCCTATAAGGGTTCCGTTTTTTCCTCCTTTGAGGTACGGAACCCTAAAAATTACTAAAAAAACGGTGAAATAAAAAATTATTTCCTTACCTATATTTCCTTCCTTCCTTATCCTTATACCTATAATAAAATCCAACGTCTGCTTTCTGTCTGAATGTCTGAATGTCTGAGTGTCTGAGTGTCTGAGTGTCTGTCTGTCCGCTTATAACTCGAGAACCACTAGACCGATTTTAATAAAACAAAATTCTACGGATAGCTTGATTCTTCCCATCAACTATAGGCTACTTACTATCACGCCAAATGGCTTATGAGGGTAGCAGTGAAGTGAAATATGAGAGCACTTGGCAATATTTGTATGTAACGGACACGGAATCATTCACCCGAGTAAGAACCGATGACATTACAATATCCTGAAGGGGGGGGGGGGGGGGGGGGGGGGGGAAGTAGTAAGTAGAGGCATATAGGGAGGGGGGTGAGGGAGGGGCGGGAGGGGAGGTGGAGGTAGAGCGATGGAATCACCCTTATCCTTATCCTTTCCTTTCTTCCTTACCTTTAATAAAATCCAACGTCTGCTTTCTGTCTGTCTGTATGTATGTCTGTCTGTTTACCATCTTTGGGGTTGCCATATTTACTCGAAGTATCGATGATGGCGAGACTCAACGGAAGGGAGGGAGAGGGAGAGGGAGAGGGAGAGGGAGAGGGGGAGGGAGAGGCAGGGAGATGGAGGGAGAGGGAGAGGGAGAGGGAGAGGGAGAGGGAGAGGGAGAGGGAGAGGGAGAGGGAGAGGGAGAGGGAGAGGGAGAGGGAGAGGGAGAGGGAGAGGGAGAGGGAGAGGGAGAGGGAGAGGGAGAGGGAGAGGGAGAGGGAGAGGGAGAGGGAGAGGGAGAGGGAGAGGGAGAGGGAGAGGGAGAGGGAGAGGGAGAGGGAGAGGGAGAGGGAGAGGGAGAGGGAGAGGGAGAGGGAGAGGGAGATTAAAATAGGGAATGATTTCAAAATTATATTTTAGGAGTTTTTACTTACTTTACTTACTTACGCCGTTAGTTACTTACTTACATCAAGAAGGTTAATCCTCTTCCTTAACGCAGCTCGGCCTTCGGCCTGACCCATGGTTTATCCTCTTCCTAAACGGAGCTCGGCCTTCTGCCTCGACCTCAGTTACTTACTTTCTTCGAGAAGGTTTATAGTCTTCCTAAAGGCAGCTCGGCCTTCGGCCTCGCTCTTTGTTACTTACTTTCATCGAAAGAGTTTATCCTCTTCCTGAACGCAGCTCGGCCTTCGGCCTCGCCCTTAATTACTTTCTTTCTTAGAGATGGTTTATCGTCTTCCTGAACACAGCTCGGCCTTCGGCCTCGCCCTCAGTTACTTACTTTCTTCGAGAAGGTTTATGGTCTTCCTGAACGCAGCTCGGCCTTGGGTTTCGCCCTCAGTTACTTACTTTCTTCGAGAAGGTTTATCCTCTTCCTGAACGCAGCTCGGCCTTCGGCTTCGCCCATAGTTACTTACTGTCTTCGAGAATGTTTATCGTCTTCCTGAACGCAGCTCGGCCTTCGGCTTCGCCGTTTGTTACTTGCTTTCTTCGAGAAGATTTATAGTCTTCCTGAACGCAGCTCGGCCTTCGGTCTCGCCCTTAGTTACTTACTTTCTTCGAGAAGGTTTATAGTCTTCCTGAACGCAGCTCGGCCTTCGGCCTCGCCCTTAATTACTTACTTTCTTCGGGAAGGTTTATAGTCTTCCTGAACGCAGCTCGGCCTTCGGCCTCGCCCTTAGTTACTTACTTTCTTCGAGAAGGTTTATAGTCTTTCTGAACGTAGCTCGGCCTTCGGCCTCGCCCTTAATTACTTACTTTCTTAGATAAGGTTTATCGTCTTCCTGAACGCAGCTCGGCCTTCGGCCTCGCCCTTAGTTACTTACTTTCTTCGAGAAGGTTTATAGTCTTCCTGAACGCAGCTCGGCCTTCGGCCTCGCCCTTAGTTACTTACTTTCTTCGAGAAGGTTTATAGTCTTCCTGAACGCAGCTCGGCCTTCGGCCTTGCCCTTAATTACTTACTTTCTTCGAGAAGGTTTATAGTCTTCCTGAACGCAGCTCGGCCTTCGGCCTCACCCTCAGTTACTTAATGTCTTCTTTGAAATACGAATTTCACGCGAGCGGAGCCGCGGGCTCAGCTAGTATAAAAATAAAAACTGACTTCAAAAATGTATGAAATAAAAAAAAAATCTAACCCTTGAGTTGAAGGCGGTGCTACATCAAGCAAAAATGATGGATGAAAGAAAACATGACTGGATGATATCCTTTTGTGATTTTGTGTAAGTAGCCTTCTTTTGCACCGCCTTCAACTCAAGGGTTCGATTTTGAACCATTGAGCCCAAACTCGAGGGGGTTACTAGTAACGGTTGAAGAGTTCCACTGTACACCTCCTGACTCCATCATCAGACCCTCGTCACCAAGTGTATTGGTAGAAGTATGGGACACTCGTCCAAACCAATCAAATGAGCCCAAACTCGAGGGGGTTACTAGTAACAGTTGAAGAGTTCCACTGTACACCTCCTGCCTCCATCATCAGACCCTCGTCACAAAGTGTACTGGTAGAAGTATGGGACACTCGTCCAAACTAACCAAATGAACCCAAACTCGAGGGGGTTACTAGTAACGGTTGAAAAGTTCCACTGTCCACCTCCTGACTCCATCATCAGACCCTCGTCACCAAGTGTATTGGTAGAAGTATGGGACACTCGTCCAAACTAACCAAATGAGCCCAAACTCGAGGGGGTTACTAGTAACGGTTGAAGAGTTCCACTGTACACCTCCTGACTCCATCATCAGACCCTCGTCACCAAGTGTATTGGTAGAAGTATGGGACACTCGTCCAAACTAACCAAATGAGCCCAAACTCGAGGGGGTTACTAGTAACGGTTGAAGAGTTCCACTGTACACCTCCTGACTCCATCATCAGACCCTCGTCACCAAGTGTATTGGTAGAAGTATGGGACACTCGTCCAAACCAAGCAAATGAGCCCAAACTCGAGGGGGTTACTAGTAACAGTTGAAGAGTTCCACTGTACACCTCCTGCCTCCATCATCAGACCCTCGTCACAAAGTGTACTGGTAGAAGTATGGGACACTCGTCCAAACTAACCAAATGAGCCCAAACTCGAGGGGGTTACTAGTAACGGTTGAAGAGTTCCACTGTCCACCTCCTGACTCCATCATCAGACCCTCGTCACCAAATGTATTGGTAGAAGTATGGGACACTCGTCCAAACTAACCAAATGAGCCCAAACTCGAGGGGGTTACTAGTAACGGTTGAAGAGTTCCACTGTCCACCTCCTGACTCCATCATCAGACCCTCGTTACCAAGTTGAAGTTATCATAATATTGTATTGTCACGAGAACTCAATGTGTGTGCAAAGTTTCATAAAAATCGGTTCAGTAGAAGTAGTTGAAAAAGTTGTCGCAAGATTTGAAACAAAGATAGTAACAAACAAACAAATATACGGAGTCTAGCTAAATATAAAACCGTTTAATAATAAAAACCGTTTAATAATAATAAAAACAATTTTAAATGTCAAGTTGACAACAACGGAGAACTGTCATCTCGACGTGAGCTGGCCGGTGACAAATTGGTTGATAAATGAAAAAAAAATTAAAGTCGAAGTTATGTCGCTGTCATTGGTGCAATTTATATTTCTGTTGCCCGCGGCTTCGCTCGCGTGAAATTCGTATATCAAAAAAAATAAAGTAAGTAACTAAAGGCGGGGCCGAAGGCGGATCTGCGCTCACGTAAACGATATTCTTTCTCGATGAAAGTAACTAAGGGCAGCGAGGCGGAAGGCGGAGCTGAGTTCTGAAACACCGTAAACCTACTCGAAGAAAGTAAGTAACTATGGGCAAGGCCGCAGGCCGAGCTGCGTTCAGGAAGAAGCTAAACCATCTTGAAGAATGGAAGTAACAAAGGCGAGGCCGAAGGCCGAGCTATGTTCTGATAATTGAAAAACCATCTCGAAGAAAGCAAGTAACTAAGGGCGAGGCCGGAGGCCGAGCTGCGTTCAGGAAGAAGCTAAACCATCTCGACTAAAGAGTAACTAAGGGCGAGGCTGAAGGCCGAGCTCTATTCGGGAAGACCATAAAACATCTCGAAGAAAGCAAGTAACTAAAGGCGAGGCCGCAGGTCGAGCTGCGTTCAGGAAGAAGGTAAACATTCTTGAACACAGTAAGTAACTAAGGCGAGGCCGAAGGCTGAGCTACGTTCTGATAATTGAAAAACCATCTCGAAGAAAGCAAGCAACTAAGGGCGAGGCCGAAGGCCGAGCTGCGTTCAGGAAGAAGCTAAACCATCTTGAAGAAAGCAAGTAACTAAGGGCGAGGCGGCAGGCCGAGCTGCGTTCAGGAAGAAGCTAAACTATCTTGAAGAAAGTAAGTAACAAAGGCGAGGCCGAAGGCCGAGCTACGTTATGATAAATAATAAACCATCTCAAAGAAAACAACTAACTAAGGGCGAGGCTGAAGGCCGAGCTGCGTTCAGGAAGAAGCTAAACCATCTTGAAGAATGTAAGTAACCGAGGCGAGGCCGAAGGCCGAGCTACGTTCTGATAAATAGTAAACCATCTCGAAGAAAGCAAGTAACTAAGGGCTAGGGCGAAGGCCGGGCTGCGTTCAGGAAGAAGCTAAACCATCTTGAAGAAAGTTAGTAACTAAGGCGAGGCCGAAAGCCGAGCTATGTTCTGATAAATAATAAACCATCTCGAAGAAAACAATTAGGTAACTAAGCGCGAGGCCGAAGCCCGAGCTGCGTCCACGAAGAAGGTCAACCTTCTTGAAGAAAGTAAGTAACTAGGGCGAGGCCAAAGGCCGAGCTACGTTCTGATAAATGATAAACCATCTCGAAGAAAGCAAGTAACTAAGGGCTAGATCGGAGGCCGAGCTGCGTTCAGGAAGAAGCAAACCATCTCGAATAAAGTTAATTAATATTAAGATTGAGTTAATTTAATTTAAATTTTATTATAAAGTCCACGCTTCTGACGGCAAACATACCGTGCATCCTAGAACCTTGCGGTTATTCCCGACTGGATGACAAGAGGCCCGATGCTATCACCTTAGTGCCATGGACTAAGGGTAGGTCTTTGATGTGGGACGCCACTTGTGTTCTCACATTGGCTCCAAGTCGCGTTAGGGCAGCTTCAAGAGCGGCTGGCGCGGCCGAGGCCGGGGCGGAGGGTCTCAAACGCAACAAATATAGAAAAATAATTCAAGATTTCGAATTTGTTGCGTTTGCGATTGAAACCCTCGGTTCGTGGAGCAGTGAAGCCAAAAGAGGCTTGGGCCTCTGCTGGTCGACGCAACTGGTGTCCCGCAATCAAGGGCTTACTTCATTCAAAGGGTAAACCTTGCCATCCAGCGGGGTAATTCCGCAAGTGCTCTAGGAACATTTGATAATGCCCCTTTTGATAGTTATTTTAATGTTTGCTTGGTAGGTTGTAATGCTTTAGTTATTAATATTACTTTTTTATATTTTGGGAAATAAATAGATTGAGTGAACGATATTATATTCTGTCGAATAAAGGAAGTCTTTAAGGGCTAAGCCCGAAGGCGGAAGAGGGTTTTTGGTTTACCTGAACGCAGGTCTGCCTTCGGCTTCGCACTTAGTTACTTCCTTTCTTCCAGAAGGTTTATCGTCTTCCTGAACGCAGCTCGGCCTACGGCCTCGCCCTTACTTACTTACTTTCTTCGAGAAGTTTTATCGGCTTCCTGAACGCAACTCGGCCTTCGACCTCGCCCTTAGTTACTTACTTTCTTTGAGAAGCTTTATCGTCTTCCTGAACGCAGCTCGGCCTTCGGCCTCGCCCTTAGTTACTTACTTTCTTCGCGAAGGTTTATTGTCTTCCAGGATGCAGCTGGGCCTTCTGCCTCGCCGTTAGTTGCTTACTTTATTTGAAAAGGTTTATCGTTTACCTTAAAGCAGCTCAGCCTTCGGCCTCGCCCTTAGTTAGTTACTTTCTTTGAGAAGGTTTATCGATTACCTGAACGCAGCTCGGCCTTCGGCCTCGCCCTTAGTTACTTACATTCTTCTTTCGAATACGAATTTCACGCGAGCCAAGCCGCGGGCAACAGCTAGTAGATAATAAAATAGTATTTAAGTATGTAAGGATTATTAAGAGAAGGCTGTGACTTACTGATTGGTCACTGTCATTGGTTCAGTAGCAGGCTTAGATTTAATTTTGAGTGGCTTTTCGCATGGTCAGCTATACTTAGCTCTTTCCCGTATTAGTACCTAGGTAATTCAAATAATTTATATGCACACATTCTTGGAAATTCTATGTACTTCTAATATAGTTTACTGTTCGGACTGGTTTATTTGCAAGTAAACAGATGGCGCTACTAGTGCTACCGAACTGCACTCTCACTGTTTTTTATATTTGTGTGTAAATACTCCTTACTGAAATTGTTTATCTTCTTGTTCGATTTAAAAAATATTGTTCCCACGTAGTCTCCACGTCGTTTTTTTTCTCGCTCTCCCATTAAAATCAAACGCCACACGCGAAGCAGTTCGAACCTATAACAACCCGCTGTGTTCCGCCCCTATCGAGCCGGCTCTCCGTGTTTCCATTCCTTGTTAATTGCAAAAGAAAGAGCTGCTAGGCGCGAGTTTATGTGTGCGTTGGCTGAGAGCAAAGGAAGAACAGGTGAGTCCGATCTACTTGCTTGTCCTGAAAACTCACTCTGCATTCACGACATCTGGCAGTCTTCCAGATCAACCTATGGTATTAAACATGGTCCTTCAGAGCCTAGGATGATTATCAAGACCTAGGAATTCACCTTAGTTCATTTGGAAGATTGTTAGATTCGTGAATTATTCAGCAAAAAATATTTTTTTTCTACCCACATTTTTTATTATTGAAAATTTGTTCTCGTTTGTTTTATTATCTCATGAAATCACACTTTCGTAAATTATTTTGAATTCTCGACATTTAAAATACCCCACACACATAGTACTCTCTACTCATACTCAATTTATTTATAATTTCCGAATCCCTATTTGTTTATTTCATTGTACCAGTTATATATAAATATTGAATATTTTGTTTTGCCAGTTTCAATAATTATTGAATGCCAATATGCCGCCGTTACCTAGTGAAACAGCAGCAAGTTACAATAAATTTCGTAGAATATGTAAACTGGTGAGCCATCTAAACTCACTAACCTCTTATACTGTATCTCGTTCTTTAGAAGTAAGACACGAGATTTCTAGATTTGAGAGAACTGAGGATTTGTTCTTCCAGTTGTGTACAAACTTGAGTAGCAGTTCGTCTGATACGCCTCCAGAGTTGGTCGAAGTGGAAAAATGGTTCGATACCTACCGCTCCAATATATTTTCACTGAAAGAAAAAATGGGTTCAGATGCGAATTTAAATATTAAAACCGATGAAACAACCACTGAGAAAATTAATATTAAGTTGCCTTCCATTGCATTACCCCACTTTTCTGGTGAAGATGTGACCGCCTGGGTCGGCTACGAGTCGATATTCAAATCACTCGTGATCGACAACAAAACCCTTTGCGATGTGAAAAGACTTCACTATTTGCGCTCGTCCCTAAGCGGAGAAGCGCTTCAAATGATACAACACTTGCCCCTCACCGCTAACAATTTTGAAGTCGCTTGGTCAGAGCTGAAGTTACGCTATGCGAACATGAGACATATAGCAACAACACATTACAGACGCATAGCGAACTCTTCGATTGAAAACGCGACCCCGCAGAGTCTTTCAACATTTATCTCATCGATATCTGACAGTGTCAACGCTCTAAAGGCACTGAATTTCCCCACAAAGGAGTGGTCATTCCTCCTCCTCAATATAATCCTCGATAAACTGGACATTCAAACTCGTCGTCAATTTGAATTATTAAATCAGAGTGACATACCCACTTACAGCGAACTTATTGAATTTTTGCGTAAACGTGCTCAAGCCCTCGAGACAGCGGCACCTCCCGTACGCCCGGCTGCACACCCCGTGCGCCAGGCCGCTTCTACCCCCTCGAACTATCAATCCGGCGCCGCTCGCAAGACACCTCAGTCCTGGAGCGCACGGAACTCACACTCGCTCGGTGCCGTCACCATGCTGAACACTCAGCCGACTCGTGCCTGCCCGGCATGTAGTCAAGCTCATTCTCTGTCAAAGTGCCCAGCTTTTTTAGAGATGAGTCCAAATGAAAGGTACGACAAGGCCAAGCAGCTTCGTGTGTGCTTCAACTGCCTCGCCACCCAACACAGTATTAAAAATTGTACCTCTACTTATTCGTGTAGATCGTGCAACTCGAGAATGCACCACAGCTTGCTCCACTTTGAAAAGGTCGAAAATAATCGTTCTCCCCCAACTGTTGTCCCAAGCACTCCTTCCAGCGCTAGCGCTGCCCCAAAGGAATCTCCATCGATTAGCTCGCTTTCTACCCAGGTCAGGAGGACTGTCTTAACTTCCCCACATGTGCTTTTGGCTACTGTCCTCCTACGTGTACGTGACGGTCAAGGTCACTATCACGACGCAAGGGCACTGCTGGATACTGGCAGCCAGTGCTCGTTCGTAGTAAATGATTTTGCTGACAAATTAAAATTGAAACGTCGACCTGGCTTCACTTCCATCCACGGTCTCTCGAACTTGTCTCTCCAGGTGGACGGAGGCGCCGTGGACATAGCCATCTCGCCCCGTTCCGGCCATCCCGTGCTGAAGATATCGGCTATGTGCATACAAAAAATCACCAGTGAATTGCCCCATACTCCTCTCCCAGTTTCTCTATGGAACCACATAATTGGACTTCCGCTAGCTGATCCCAGCTTTGGAATTCCCGCACCGATTTCGATTCTTTTAGGATCAGACATCTTACAACAAATCCTACTGGGTGGCGTCAAAACCGGCCCTCCCAGTACGCCCATGGGGCTCGAAACCATATTTGGATGGGCCTTGATGGGCCCTACTTTCGATACTACCGTGCCTGCACAGACACATAACGTTCACTCCTTTCACGTGTCCCTCGACAGTATAGTCCAGCAGTTCTGGAAGGTCGAGGAGCCGCCAGAGAAAAATTTGCCCCATCCCAACGATGTAAAGTGTGAAAAATATTTCACAGAGTATACTGTACGTGACAGCACTGGAAGGTATTCAGTCGCTTTGCCTTTTAAAAATAGTCCCCCAAATTTAGGTAACTCTCGCGAAGTTGCTCTCAAACGTTTTCATTCACTCGAACGCAAATTTAAAGCGAACGCAGTCTATAAGCAAGATTATGTAGAGTTTATGGAAAATTACTTGAAAAATGGCTACATGTCTCTCTGTGCAGACACCTCACTCTCTTCGTACTATCTGCCTCACCATGCTGTTTTGAAAGACAGCACAACCACAAAACATCGTGTCGTCTTCGACGCCTCATGCCGAAGCGACAATGGAAATTCTCTGAACGATTGCCTACTCTCTGGCCCCAAATTACAAAAAAATATTGTGGATGTCATAGCTCTCTTTCGTTTGAATGAAATCGCTCTCATTGCCGACATACGGCAAATGTTTTTACAGATTAATATTCAGGAAAGCCACCAAAAATACCAAAAAATTCTCTGGCGTGCTAATGAAAATGAGCCCATTGGTGACTACACTCTGACCACTGTCACATTCGGTGTGACTAGCTCCCCATATCTAGCCATTCGTACACTGATTCAGCTGGCTATTGACGAAAAGGACAAGTATCCTCTGGCCGCTCCCGTTTTACTCGACTCAACCTACATCGATGATGTCCTCGCTGGTTCGGACTCCGTCGGTAATGCTCGTAAGCTCGTTGTCGATTTAAACTCATTGCTAAACGCTGGCGGATTCGAACTCAGAAAATGGGCCAGTAATCGTCCTGAATGTCTTGATGGTGTACCGAGTGAAAATAAACAACCCACAAATTTTTCATTCAATGGTGATGATCACACGTATTTAAAGGTTCTCGGAGTCCAGTGGGACCCAGCCTCGGATAGTTTCTCATATAAAACTCACTACACAAATCTAGTTCCCACAAAACGTGGCATTCTCTCAGACATTGCACGTATTTATGACCCTATGGGTTGGATAACGCCCCTCGTGTTCCTCTCCAAGATTATTATACAGAAATTGTGGTCATTGAAGATTGGATGGGATGACCCCATTCCACATGACTTACTGAACCAGTGGAACTCTATAAAGAATGAACTCAATCTGCTCACCCGTATCTCTATACCTCGACATTTTTCTTCAACAGAAGAGGCTGTGCGAGAGCTTCACGGCTTCTCAGATAGTTCCCTCTCTGGCTTTGCAGCAGTCGTCTATCTGCGTGTTATTAAAAATGGCACCATCTCTACCCACTTGTTGATGGCAAAGTCCAAGGTAGCCCCGCTTAAACCCATCTCACTTCCTCGACTCGAGTTATGTGCAGCTGTAATGCTCTCTCAGCTTATGTCATACACAATCAAATTGTACACTACAAAAATAAAAATTGATAAAATCCAGTGCTGGTCTGACTCTACTATAACTTTGCATTGGATTCGCTCTCATCCTAGTCGCTGGAAAATGTATGTAAGCAATAGAGTCAGCCTGATCCACGACAACACTTCTCCAGACGTCTGGCGGCACGTTCGCTCAGAGGAAAATCCGAGTGATTGCGCAAGCCGTGGTCTAACACCCTCACAACTCGTTGCTTATTCACCATGGTGGAACGGCCCAACATTTTTGTATCAGCCCAATGGTGAGTGGAATTTTTCCGAACCACCCCTGCCCCTCGATCCTGACGACAAAATTCTAGAGACGAAGTCGACCCCTCAACCACAGACACTTTTATTAACTGAAGGTGAGCCCAATTTGTTAGACAGAGTGTCGTCTCTGAATAAACTCAAACGCGTCACAGCATATTGTTTACGTTTCGGTTCTCCCAAATATCGAGCCATAATGAAAGGTTCCCCCGCTCTCACAGTTGTTGAATTAGACAATGCTTTGGCCATCTGGATAAAATTAACTCAAGCTCAGTACTTCGCAAACGATATCTACCTCGTACAGGCAAACAAACAACCGTCTAATTCTCTTCGAAAGCTGTCTCCTTTCAATGATGAATTTAATATTTTAAGAGTCGGTGGACGTCTTCAAGCGTCTCAACTCAGTTCAGAGCAGCGTCACCCAGTGCTCTTGCCGAGTAACAGTCGATTGACATATCTACTTGTCAAACATTTCCATGTCAATTTTGGTCACCCCGGACCGAATGCCTTATTGTCACTTTTGCAACGAAAGTTTTGGGTTCTTTCTGGTCGGCGAGTCGTTCGCACTATTGTTTTCCGATGCTCCAATTGTTACAGACTCCGTCCTCGTTTGCACACTCCAATCATGGGCCAGCTCCCAGAGGCCCGTGTGCAGCAGATCAAACCTTTCGCGAAGACCGGACTTGATTTTGCAGGTCCCCTATATGTTAAGACGTCAAATTTAAAAAGGGCCCCAAAATCAAAATGCTATATCTCCGTCTTCGTCTGTATGAGCACCAAGGCATGCCATCTGGAGTTGGTCAGTGAGCTGACTACTCACGCATTTCTTGCCGCTCTACAGCGTTTCGTATCGCGTCGTGGTCGATGTTCAGATTTGTACAGCGACCACGGAACCAACTTTGTTGGAGCTGATAGAGAACTCCGTCAAATTATCAAATCTCAAAATAGAGACCCTGCAATAGCCGATTATTGTAGCTCTCAAAATATCTCATTTCACTTCATTCCTCCACATGCACCCCACTTCGGGGGCTTATGGGAAGCGCTCGTCAAGTCGTTAAAAACTCATTTATCACGTGTCATAGGACAACAGATCCTCACATTCGAAGAATTATACACAGTTCTCACCAAGGTTGAGGCATGTCTAAATTCACGGCCAATCACGGCAATGAGTTCAGACCCAAGAGAATTATCTGCTCTCACCCCCGGACACTTTTTGACTATGGAACCGTTGGCTGCAGTTCCAGAGTCAAATTTTACAGAACTGAAGATTGGAACTCTAAAGAGATGGCAACTAGTCCAGAATCTGCATCAGTCATTCTGGGCTAGGTGGCACAAAGAGTACTTGAGTTCTTTGCAATCTCGACCCAAGTGGCATAAAGCTTCCGACAACCTTTCGGAAGGCATGCTCGTCGTTCTCAAGGAGGATAACTTACCTCCACTGTCCTGGCCGCTTGGTCGTATTGTCTCTACAATTGCTGGACCTGACAATATTGTCAGAGTCGTCGAAGTGCGCACCTCTACTGGTGTGTACAAGCGACCTGTAGTTAAGGTCGCCCCATTGCCCTACGCTAATTAATATTTACACTTGTTATATTGTATGTGTATATTCTATTTGTAATTTATGCATACATGTATACTAATATTATTTTGTTTGTATTTGTCCCCTGTATTCACAACTCAAATTTGTTTATTTTTTGCTGAATACGTGGATTCAGGGCCGGCAGGATGTTCGGACTGGTTTATTTGCAAGTAAACAGATGGCGCTACTAGTGCTACCGAACTGCACTCTCACTGTTTTTTATATTTGTGTGTAAATACTCCTTACTGAAATTGTTTATCTTCTTGTTCGATTTAAAAAATATTGTTCCCACGTAGTCTCCACGTCGTTTTTTTTCTCGCTCTCCCATTAAAATCAAACGCCACACGCGAAGCAGTTCGAACCTATAACAACCCGCTGTGTTCCGCCCCTATCGAGCCGGCTCTCCGTGTTTCCATTCCTTGTTAATTGCAAAAGAAAGAGCTGCTAGGCGCGAGTTTATGTGTGCGTTGGCTGAGAGCAAAGGAAGAACAGGTGAGTCCGATCTACTTGCTTGTCCTGAAAACTCACTCTGCATTCACGACATCTGGCAGTCTTCCAGATCAACCTATGGTATTAAACATTTACAGAGAAGCGTTATTTAGATTATAAATTAGCATTGGTGCGTGCGGCTTCACTTATGTAGATCATTATCGAATCAAGTCTATAACCTGCCCAATTAACAAATACCAAAACAATTGCATAATATGAACGGAGAGACAGAGTCACGTTGGCTGAGAAAGATCAAGTCCACGCGGACGTAGTCGCGGGCGGACACAGCTAATAAGACTAAATTTCGATACATTATATCGGTCGCAACAATTATATTGTTATTATTCTCTTTCTAGATTCGCCATTCCTTGGCTCACTTGTTCCAGAATTTTTATAGCCAGAAGAAAAGAGTGACAGAAGATTCAATACTTGTATTCCCCAAGAATATGACAAGGTAAGATTTTTTTATCAAATACTTTAAATATTCGCATTTTAAGGGTCGAAGGGATAAAGATAAGCTGCAGTGCGAAAGGGCGATAGGATAGCCACTTGTTAGCTTGGGTAGCTCAGTGGTGCGATCGGTCGGCTGTCGTTCGTGCTCATAAGCACACCTGGGCCCGACCAGAACTTGGATGGGTGACCGTTCGAACGTTTTTTTTTTATGGAGACTGACACGGTTGGCTACATCACCTACAACGTCCGTGATGTCAGCCCATAACACCGGGTGAACTAGGTGCCATGTCAGTGCTTCCCCCTTTGATCGTGCCGGCTACACTGAACTGGTCGGAAAACACAAACTATTTACATAGCCGTTTCAACCGACGTTTCATTCAGTGCGGTGATACCAACCCGGGCGGGTTAAACCCTACCACCAAGTAAGATTAGGAGGGAAGGGACCTACAGTTTTACGAGGAATCCGAACCTCGGTCAGCCTCCAACGGTCAGCGGTCACCCATCCAAGTACTGACCGCACCCAGCGTTGCTTAACATTCAATAGGCACAGTTGACTGTCTGCACCACTGAGCTATCGAGGCTGACCACTTCTTAGCTTACTAGGTGATAGAGCTTAACCCGGTCGGGTTGGTACCACCGCACTGAATGGAACGTTGTTCTAAACGGCTATGTAAATATTTCGTTTTTTTTTTGTCCAATTTAGTGCAGCAGTCCCGATCAAAGGAAGCACTGACATGACGGACTGATCACGGATATTGTAGGTGATGTAGCCAACCGTGTCAGATTCCATAAAAACCCTCTCACCTTGGCAAGGTCCCTCCACAGTCATGCTTGATAATTTGTTTATCCCTGGTGGTCACTTACTCGTGGTGGTCGGTGATTTGCTTTAATTCACGACACCGCTCAAGCATCCCTCCCATACCCCTTACTAGCTGGTAGGCTCAAATTGTAGCCGACTGGGCTGGTACAACCGTCCTGGATGTAAAGTGGCCACATAGCAGCCTCGGATGGCATAGCCATCTCCTCGTCCAGTATAGACAGCAATCTCCTTTATGGTACCAGAAATCTCCGGTATGGCACCTACCTTTCCTAAAGTGATATTGACTGGTCGGAGCATGTGCTGAGGCCACTATGGCTCAGCCACCCATACCGGATTCATAAAAAATACCAATTACTCTGCTTACCCCGATTCCCGAGTTGAGATTTTTTTATTGGAGTCTGACTGACTGACTGACTCACGGAGTTCTGGTATTCTGGGCGGGTTAGCAACCCTCTACTCAAGTTACGTTGGCCAGACTCTAATATGAAAAGCTTCTATAATATGCAGGTTGCCAAATTCTAGGAAATATTTTTGGATATTCCAGCATGAAAGGTGAGTCCTGGTTGAAGCTGGTCTACGACCACGTCACTCACATCGGCTGCGGAATCTCCGCTTATACAGAAACAAAGCTCAACGGTGATGATGTAAGTGTGTATACTGTTGTATTGTAAGTAGTCGATATTGCGCACCGGGTGGGCAAGCTCAAAGTGGTAGTAGGCTGGGTACTTCAGGCAAAAAGGCAACGACCGTTGGAGTAACCGTGTCCAACGTACCGCAAACGTTTATCGCCTGACGCAACTTGTGCCGAGCCACCCATAACGACCGCATGGACATTCGGTCGTATGCGGGGGTTGCAATCAACGGATACTTTTTAATTCGTTGGTTGCAAGAAACGGATACTTTTTAATTCGTTGGTTGCAATGCGAATGCCATGCCGGCCTGACAGGTGCCCATTCACCCCCCTCTTGAAGAACCCGAGACTGTACTTGGGGGGAAATATATGAGCAGGGAGAGTGTTCCAGAGTTTACTGTTAACTTTCTGAAGGCAGCCTAACCCAGTTGAATGCGTTAAGCGTCTCTCGACCTCCTTAAGCAGACCTTGTCTACCAAGCCGTAGAATTTGACCGAGATATGCGTACTCTTCAACCCGTTCGATCGTCTCTCAGTCAATAACTATTTGTCCTCCCGCCGATATGACCTTGGATTTGTCCCGGTTCATCTTCAGACTCACTTTTACCGACGCTTTATAAAGGTCGCCTAGCGTGGTCTCAAGCTATCACCGAGCATACCTACTATGCACATATAATAATATGCTCGGTGGAAGTTATGCTCGAGAATTTGACAGAAGAACAATGTCATCGACGAAGCGAAGTGGACAGGAAACAGAGTGTGGTAAGATCGCTCGCCAGGTGGGACGACGACATCAAGTACGTCGGCGGAAAAGCAGTGGTTCCGTACCGTTGAAGGCCGGGAGGACTGGAGGAAAATTGGAGAGGCTATGTCTAGCAGTGGTCGCATACACGCTGACTGACTGACGTGGCCCAAAGATTCTTTCCGCGAGGACCCAATGCTGTGGTTTAAATATAGTTTTTTTTTTATTGGCTCTGATGTTTATTGTATAATTTCATCCATAGGTAGGTAACCTGCGCTTGGGCATGTCGAAAATTCCGCCAGTTCTAATTCAATGCGAAGAAGAACTGACAAGGAAACTATTTTTTTAACATTGAAAATGTTTATGTTTTCGTTCGAGTATAGTGCCCCGATTTATGAAATTGTGACATTTGCTTGTAGTTTCGCAGATATGAGAGGTACGCGGATGGGTCTTATGTCAAAATGTGCGTCTGTCAGAGGGCTTTAAAGCGCAATTTAAATTACCAAAATCGGTTTGTAACTTTTTGAGATTTTCCAAAATTTGCCAAAATTTAAAAATTTTTTCGTCGACTTGGATCGAGAATTTCCCAATATCTTTTATTTGAGCTCGCTATTCAAGAAACAGAAAAAAACGGTATCTCGGGATTGAATTAAGCTATAGTTTGAGCCATCTTAGGAGGCGGACGGACAAAAACTGTAGGCAATAGCGGGTCCCTTACACGCGAGGTCAATCTGCGCTCCGGGGCCTTATTCTGAAACCTAACGCCTAATCGATCTCGCTTAGGCGAGAGCGAAGATCGCTTAGCTGTCTTTTGTATGAAAATTCGTATACCGAACGCCACTATGACGTATCGTCAATCGCCGCGAGAGCGAGAGTCGAGACCGACTCGGCGGCAGCCAAGACCCTCTCGCCAGACGTCTCTAGTCACGGACGATATCGACAGTTCAGTGTTACCAACACTTAGGAAATGTTTGTACTACAAATAATTAATAATGTATGAAAACCGCTGAAAGCGAATGAATACATGTAGAGAAATGTTTTTAAAGGTGTTATAATTTAGGTACGGTCACTAATATATTCAAGATAAAAGAAAAATATTTTTACGAATAATTTAAATTTATTATTTTGGGTAAATTTTGTATTTATAGCTGTCAACATTCACTCATTCGTGGTGGTCACACACTCTCATGTTGTTGCGTATTAGTTTGCGTGCGTGTGCAAAATACAGACACACAGACAGACGGCGACGAGACTAGAGCCGCTCTCGCTGATTAGGCGTTAGGTTTCAGAATAAGGTCCGGACTAGATAGAGTCGTTTTTGGGAAACAAACAGTTACAAAACACACATTAAACAGTACATATAGTAATAAGCATTAACCAATCAAGTTTCCGCTTAAATTAACATGCAATAGCTACACTAAAAACGTTAATAAAAATACAATAATAAGTATAAGTAATTAATTGCACAAGCTAGTATAGAAATGTAACCTTTATTTTAATGAACATTTATTTATATATATATATATATATTTATTTTTTTCATATATATATATTTTTTTATGCCGTATATGGACTTTTAATATTATTTTCTGTAGACTAACTATGTATGGAGCCTATGCGGCATTGATAACAGCGCCATCAATACAATTCCGCCACCAACTAAGTCGGCTTCACACACCGATTTAGTACATAGGAAATCATGTAGATGACGTTATTACAGAATTTTTCGCTAAAGAGTTTTCTTTCATCAGATTTCTACCACAAAATTGCAAACTTACTTGTAAATCTCTATAGTGGGAGTTTTATGACATTTTGATTTTTTTAAGGTCCTTGACGTCTCAAAGAATTTTTCGCTAAAGAGTTTTCTTTCATCAGATTTCTACCACAAAGTTGCAAAATTATTTGTAAATCTCTATAGTGGGAGTTTTATGACATTTTGATTTTTTTAAGGTCCTTGACGTCTCAAAGAATTTTTCGCTAAAGAGTTTTCTTTCATCAGATTTCTACCACAAAGTTGCAAAATTATTTGTAAATCTCTATAGTGGGAGTTTTATGACATTTTGATTTTTTAAGGTCCTTGACGTCTCAAAGAATTTTTCACTAAAGAGTTTTCTTTCATCAGATTTCTACCACAAAGTTGCAAACTTATTTGTAAATCTCTATAGTGGGAGTTTTATGACATTTTGATTTTTTAAGGTCCTTGACGTCTCAAACAATTTTTCGCTAAATAGTTTTCTTTCATCAGATTTCTACCACAAAGTTGCAACATTATTTGTAAATCTCTATAGTGGAAGTTTTATGACATTTTGATTTTAACATTGAAAATGTTTATGTTTTCGCACATAGCATGAAATGCGCGCTCCCGCCCCTACTATAGGCGCCGTGAGCGCGATTTCTCTACAACGCCGTTGAAGCTTGTAGGCGTGGCCTATGACTTACATATGTGTGTTGTGCGTGTGCATTTGTTTTGTGCGTGTGCCTAACTTGCTCCTCTTTGTGTGTAGTGTCGATACTAGCGCACACACACACACATACGAAGCGCTAGCAGCTCAGCGTACGGTTATTGGGTTTCAAATATCATCGCTTAGGGCGCCTCTAGTAGGGGGCGCGGGCGGTAGGTATTTGATGCTCTGTGATGTTTTCGTGATCGAGTATAGTGCCCCGATTTATGAAATTGTGACATTTGGCTGTCGTTTCGCAGATATGAGAGGTACGCGGATAGTCCATATGTCAAAATGTGCGTCTGCCGGAGGGCTTCAAAGTGCAATTTGAATTCCTAAAATCGGTAGGTAACTTTTTGAGATTTCCAAAATTTGTCAAAAATTTGGAAAAAATTGAATCTCGGGATTGAATTAAGCTACAGTTTGAGCTATCTTAGGAGGCGAGCGGACTGTAGGCGGTAGCGGGTCCCTTACGCGCGAGTTCAGTCTGCGCTCCGTTCACTTTATCGTCAGTACGATAAAGAATGAATTCCTATTAACTGTGTATGGAGCCTATGCGGCATTGATAACAGCGCCATCAATTTTATCGTATGCTTTATTTCTAAATTACATTTTCAATGTCTTTGATAGTTGCGCGTAGTGTGACATCTGTAGATTTTTTTTATTTTTATGGATACTCACACCCTACAACATCCGTGATGACAGCCCATAACACCGGGTGAACTAGGTGCCATGTCAGTGCTTCCCTTCATTTCATGTTAGCTACACTGAACTGGACGGAAAACACTATTTGCATAGCCGTTTCGACCGACGTTTCGTTCAGTGCGGTGGTATCAACCCGGCCGAGATAAACCCTACCATCTAGTAAGGTAAGAAGGGAAGGGACCTACAGATTAACTTGGAATCCGAACCACGGTCAGCCTCCAACGGTCGAGTGGTCACCCATCCAAGTACTGACCGCGCCTGACCGCACGACTGAGCTACCGAGTCAGACGAATTTCCTTATCCCTTAGTCGACTTTTACGACATGCGACGGGGGAGAGATGCAGTTGGGCTATTCTTTTAAAGTACCGGCCCCACACGGTACAAGTCGATGACGTATTCTCTCTAAATTTTCGAACAGTTTTATCTTCTATTAGTAGTTATGACGGAATCTACTGCGTTCAGTCAACTTGCACGATTCCATAACAAGTCTTACAAATAAAAAAAATATATATTTTTAAAATCTCAAGTCAACTTCTAGTGTCCGATGCCAAATACAACCAAGTTGACTGAACGCAGTAGATTGCGTCAGACCCACTAATAAATTATTTTATGTTTAACTAGCTTTTGCCCGCGGCTTCGCTCGCGCGAAATTCATATTTTAAAAAGAAGAAAGTAAGTAAATAAGTAAGAAAGAAGGCCGAGCTACGTTCCTGCGTTACTTTTATTTCGGAGCGCGGAACGATATTGATGAGAGCCACATCTTGGCGTAACCGAAACTGAATTTTATTTAGCCTATCACGTACAGTTAAATGTGCTTATACTACGTTTCATCGAATTCGGATGATAAATACATACATAGCGTCACGCCTGTTTCCCGGTGGGGTAGGCAGAGACAACGGGTCTCCACGTGCCACGATCCTGACACACCTCTGCCGCCTCTTCCACTCCCATAATGTTCTTCATGCATGCTCGTCGGTTACGGGTACTACGCACTTGCCCCTTTTTGAGCACATGCCCGATCTGGTCCAGGTACGTGCGTCTAGGGCGACCCTTCCCGACTCTTCCACTCACATTTGCTTCATAAATTTTTTTCGTTAGTCTCCTATCATCCATTCTTCCAACATGACCGAACCACCGAAGCATCCCTTTCTCAATCCTTGTCACTATATCTTCTTTCAGCCCACAGCGCTCTCGCACTACACTATTTCTCAATCTATCTTTCATTGTAACTCAACACATACGCGCGCATTTCCACAGCATTAATCCTTCTTTCATGCTTTGTCTTCCATGCCCAACTTTCACTCCCGTACATAAGCGTAGGGGCCAGCACTCCACCATGGACAGCCAAACGTGCCCTAGTTGACATGCTTTGGCTGCTCATAATAGCGTGCAACGCCCCATTCACTTGGTTGCTGGCTTTCACTCTCTTTTCTACATCTCCTTGACATTTTCCATCACGCGTGAACATATTCCCCAAATATACGAATTCGTTCACTTGCTCCAGTCTCTCATTCCCAATCCTTACATCGCATTCGGACACTATTTCATTCCTCTCCAGTACCATTACTTTCGTCTTGTTTACATTCACTTTCATTCTCTTCCTTTTAAATGCTTCAACCATAACAGTTACCATGTCCTGCAGCTCCCCCACCGACGACGCAAGTATCACTTGATCGTCGGCGTACAAGAAGAATTTCACAACTAACTCATCCACAATCATATTCTTTCAGATCAGCCAAGCAGCTGTCCATGAATAGATTGAACAGCCAAGGTGACGCCACACACCCCTGTCTGACCCCTCTAGAGATGTCAAACCAATCGGTGTATGCCCCGTTTATCCTGAAGCAAGCCCTAGAACCCTCATAGAGACATTTCCTTGCACCAAGTGACTGTCCAGGTCCACTCCATACTCGGACAACACTGCCCACAACTCATTCATCACTTTGTCATAGGCCTTCTCCAGATCTACGAACGTGCGAAAGACCTTCTGGTTTTTCGCCAGATATTTTCGGCTATGCACCGTAGGGAAAAGACCTGATCCGTGCATCCCATACCCTTCCTAAATCCCGCTTGCACATCCCAGATCCTTTCTTCCGTAATTTTCAACACCCTTTCAATCAGTACTTTTGCGTACAGTTTGCCGACAATGCTGAGAAGGCTTATGCCCTGGTAGTGTTTGCATTCCTGCTGCAAACCTTTTCCTTTATACAGCGGGATGATCACAGCTTTCCACCAATCATCTGATACTCGGCCGTGTCGCCAGCACATATTAAAGAGCCGGTGCAACAGGTCTGCAACCACCCAACCACCGACCCTCAGCATTTCCACCGACACTCTATCATATCCCGCTGCTTTACCTAATTTCATGCCTTTCAATGCTTTCTGAATCTCATCCACACTAATCTCGCTATCATCATCCATACTAGGCGTGTCGCTCACAGCTCCAGCTTCAGGCTGTGTCTCCACACCTTCAGGTTCAAAAAGTATTTCAAAATAATCCTTCCATCTTTCAAAAATTTTCTTTTCATCCTTTAATACACATCCCTCATTGTTCCTGATATCCGTCATTTTACATGTCTCTGATTTCTTCCGGACTGTTTTACCATTTTCCAAAACAGTTTTATATTAGTCCGGAAGTTGTCAGAGAATCTCCTGTAATTATTTTCTTTCTCTTTGCTTTTATTTCTTTCAACACATTCTTTCACTTTCATTTTAGCCTCATCATACCTTTGTTTTCGTATCTCTACTACATTATTTCCTGCGTTCACTCTTATGTCAGCCTTACTCGCTAACAGATCAAGCCATGCTTTCTTCTTCTCATCCACTACACGTTTTACATCATCATTCCACCAAGACTTATTGGATTTCCTTCCATTCTTTCTCTTTGCGACGCCACATACCTCAGAAGCTGTATCGATCATTCCACTTTTTATTTTCTCCCATACATATTCCATTTCATACTCAACGTTTTTACACAAATCTTCACTCAACCTTTCGCAAATTTTTTTGTGATATTCACCTTCAACATCCGTATCCTGTAATCTTTCTACTTTTATTCTTTCTAGCGCCGTTGTTTCCACATGATTCCGGTGTCGCCAACGCTCGAACAGACCCCTGATTCGGCATACCACCACGAAGTGGTCTGTTCCAACATTGGCTCCACGATGAACCCTTGTGTCTACAACATTGCCTCTTAATCTTTCGTCAACTATCACAAAATCTATCATACTTCTTTCTTCCTGTCTCTGCCAAGTATACATATGAATCTTTTTGTGGTCAAACATAGTGTTTGTCACAAAAAGATTCTTTTCCAGGCACATCTCGAGCAAACTAACACCATTCTCGATTTCTTTCGTCACCAAACTTTCCAAGTACAGACTCATAGCATCCCTTTTCCCGCCAACCCATCTATTAAAGTCTCCCATCATTAACACTCTCTCATTCCCCTCACATGCATTAAGTATTTCTCTCACACTCTCCCAGAACTCCTCGCGGTCCTTGATGGGCTTGGACATGTCCGGGTCATACACCACCAAGACGTACCAGCGGACCAAACCCACCTTCAGTCGCACCCATAGGAGTATTGGGCTCACACACTCGTAATATATCATGCATTGAGCCATTCGTTTAGAGAGGACAACTCCTACACCTTGGCAAGCCCTTTCATTCTGTGGTACACCAGACCACAGGGCTGTGAAAGTACCGTGCGTGGACCTGTCCATCCCCTTCTTCTTGGTCTCGCCCACAGCCAGCACATCAATCTGCCTCGCATTCATCATCTCATACACTTCATCCTCCTTATCTTTCATTCCTCCACAAACATTCAATGTGGCAAAGCGGCTTTCCCTTGCTCACTTTTCGCCCCCTCGTGAAACGCGACGTGACGAGTGGCGAGCTGCATTGCCGCCATTTATTGGATTTAAGATGTTTAATTCCATTTTTGGTCCCACGAGTAGGTAGGGAAGTAAACTGTGAGCCCCGCTTGCCAGGGTAAGGCTATATTAGAGCCTGGGGGCGCCAAACCCCACGATTTTATTTGGCACGCTCGAGACTAGACTCGCCTCTAGCCACGCATCCTTCGGCACGGCAACCTTGGATTGGCGTAAAAGGGGCAGGTAAGGAAAGTGGAAATGTGACGGGATAGTAGCGGACTAGGTGTGGATAAAAGGAAGAAGCTGGAGGTGTCCGAGGCCGCAACCCGTATCCACCCACTCGGTTACTGGACAAGCAACCGGCGGAATGAAATATTTAAGAGTTATGGAGGAACATACATACACACAGAAAATATTTCTGAAAATCGTACGTCACGTTGTACGTAATCGTACAAACGCAATATCTAATAAAACAAAGTAAGTTACTCTCCATGACCATCCCTCACAGATTTATTATTAGTATTGATGATTGATGACAATTTATTATTAAATCTAATAAGTATAAATGATTCAGATAATAATATGGGTCTAAGTGGTAATGGAAAAAATCAAAGAATTCAATCCCGCTGAGTCAGAAAGCTAGGGATCCATGGAAAATAAAGATATATTTCCGATAAGGTTTTCTTCAACTTGGCTAAATACTCAACATTGTCAGCCTCCGTAGCTCAGTGGTGCGGTCGGTAGACTGTTGTCCTCGGATGGGTGACCGCTCGACCGTTGGAGGCTGACCGTGCTTCGAATTCCACGTAAAACTGTAGGTGCCTTCCCTTCTTACCTTACTAGGTGGTAGGGTTTATCCCGCCCGGGTTGGTACCACCGCACTGAATGAAACGTCGGTCGAAATATATATGTAAATAGTTCGTCTTTTCAGTCCAGTTCAGTGGAGCCGACATGAAATGAAGGGAAACACTGACATAGCATCTAGTTCACGCCGTGTTATGGGCTGACATCGCGGATGTTGTAGGTGATTTAGCCAACCGTGTCAGTTTCCATAAAAAAAAAATCATTTCTCAGGTAGTGTTCGTCGTATGCAACTTGTCAGCGACGCCTATTGTGGGCCAGCCGGTGTACCAGGCGATTCGTCCTGTCAACTCCTCGGAGTGCGGCTGTCCGCCCGGATCCACTGCCGACAACGACGAATGCCTCTGTTATTCTCGTAAGAGTCCGATCCAATTCTTTTCTGTGGTTTTGCAAACATCACACCTGCTTCCCAATTTTTTTTTTTTTTTTATGTAATCCGGTATGGGTGGCTGAGTCAGAGGGGCCAAAGCACATGCTCTGACTAGCCAATATCACCTTCGAGAAGGTAGGTGCCATACCGGAGACTTCCCTGGATTGCTGGCTATACTGGACTAGAGGAGAACACAACCGAGGCTGCTATGCGGCCATCTTACATCCAGTACGGTGGTACCAACCCAGTCGGCTACAATTTTAGCCTACCACCTAGTAAGGGGCAAGGGAAGGGACCTACAGTTTTACACCGGTTCCGAACGGTGAAGCAGCAGGTGTAGGTATGCACGTAAATTTTTTCGTCAGAAAAAACTCATTGGTACACGCCGACCGGATTCGAACCTCGGACCTCCCGCATGAGAAGCCGATGCCCAAACCAGTCGGCCACCCGCCGCGGTCAGAGGAAATGGAATAGTCATAGGTAAGTGATATCTATTTGCCACGGACTCTGACGTTTTATTAAAAGCTAGCTTTTGCCCGCGGCTTCACTCGCGTAAAATTCGTATTTAAAAAGAATGGCGGGATGAACCCCACCACCTAGTAAGGTAAGAAGCCGAGGAACCTACAGTTTTACGTGGAATCCGAACCACTGTCACCCTCCAACGATCGAGCGGTCACCCATGCAATTATTGACCGCGTCCGTGTATGGGAATATTTCGTCTTTTCCGTCCAGTTCAGTAGAGCCGTAACGACCAAAGTGGAACACTGGCACGGCACCGAGTTCAGCGAGGTGCAGTGGGCTGATATCACGGATGTAGTTTTTACTTACGGTTTCAATTTTAGTCACGAGCTTCTCAATGAACTAATATAGTTATATTTTTCAATGTAACAATATTCAGTTTCACCCACAGGTTTAACCAATGTACCAATTTTCAGTATCACTATTCAGTTTCAATATTCAGTTTCACCAATGTACCAATATTCAGTTTCACTATTCGATTTCACTATTCAGTTTCGCTATTCAGTTTCAATATTCAGTTTCACCAATGTACCAATATTCAGTTTCACTATTCAATTTCAATATTCAGTTTCAATATTCAGTTTCACCAATGTACCAATTTTCAGTTTCACTATTCATTTTCACTATTCAGATTCGCTATTCAGTTTCAATATTCAGTTTCACCAATGTACCAATTTTCAGTTTCACTATTCATTTTCAATATTCAGTTTCAATATTCAGTTTCACCAATGTACCAATATTCAGTTTCACTATTCAATTTCCATATTCAGTTTCAGTATTCAGTTTCACCAATGTACCAATTTTCAGTTTCACTATTCATTTTCACTGTTCAGTTTCGCTATTCAGTTTCAATATTCAGTTTCACTATTCAATTTCCATGTTCAGTTTCAATATTCAGTTTCACCAATGTACCAATTTTCAGTTTCACTATTCATTTTCACTGTTCAGTTTCGCTATTCAGTTTCAATATTCAGTTTCACCAATGTACCAATATTCAGTTTCACTATTAAATTTCAATATTCAGTTTCACCAATGTACCAATATTCAGTTTAACTATTAAATTTAAATTTTCAGTTTCACCAACGTATGTACTAATGGTTATATTTTTGCAGCTACCCCAAAGGTCACCACGCCTAAACCGAAGCGGCTACCCCCCAAATTGATTGTGCTGCCGGTTGTCGTAATCAAGGAGAAGGTAGTCGAGGAGAGGGTAGTCAAGGAGACGGTAGTCGAGGAGAGGGTAGTCAAGGAGAGGGTAGTCGAGGCGATGGTAGTCAAGGAGAGGGTAGAGGAGGGTATCAAACCCGCCTCCGTGTCCAGTGAGTATGAGGATGAGTGCACGAAATGTTGAAAGAAGGAATACAAATTATTCCAATAGAATATTAGCTAACTATGTACTATTCTGTTACTAATAAATAAAACGATTGATGGATTAAATTGTTTTTTATGGAAACTGACACAGCTACATCACCTACAACATCCGAGATGTCAGCCCATAACACCGGGTGAACTAGGTGCGATGTCAGTGCTTCCCTTCATTTCATGTCGGCTTCACTGAACTGGACGCAAAACAGGAATTATTTACATAGCCGTTTCGACCGACGACGTTTCGCTCAGTGCGGTGGTACTAATCCGGCCGGGATAAACCCTACAATCTAGTAAGGTAAGAAGGGAAAGGACCTATAGTTTAACGTGGAATCCGAACCACGGTCAGCCTCCAACGGTCGAACGTTCATCCATCCAAGTACTGACCGCGCTCAGGGTTGTTTAACAACAGTCGACCGACCGCACCACTGAGCTACCGAGGCTGACAGATTTATTTCACCAAATTTTCTTTTCTTAATAAATCCATTAGCTGATTGAGCCTTGGTGGTTAGCAATGTTAACCACCTAAATGTGGTCGGTTAGAACTGTTCTCAGCGCCATCTATGGTCAACAGTTGATACTACTATATCAAAGGGCCATTCTCTGTCGGTAAAGCAGCTCGATTGTTTTACCACCGTTAGTAACGAACATTTTTGAATCGAAAGTTGTTGTTCTTTCTGGAGTGCGTCGGCTATCTTTGAAAAAATACTTTTTCGCAGTAAAGGTGAGTAAAGTATTTGTTTTTTGCTGTAATTATGTTTATTGTGATAGTGTTCTGTGTAACAAAGTATTTTTGGTTAACAAATATTTTTCCTCAATAAAACTATCACTATGATTTTTTGCAATTTTATTGCTACTTGTGTCACGGTGGTCACCTCTACTAACCACCTTATTTCCTGAAATCCTGAAACTTTGCGGCTAACACTGATATTTTTTACTTATTTACATCTCAAACAATCACAATAACTTTCTTTTTGTTTTATTTGATGGTTTAAATGAAAGTGTGGCTCAATGAGTTAGGTGTCTGTGGCACACTCGGACAAGTCGTAGTGTATGTAACAAACCACAGAGCATGAAATGCGCGCGCCCGCCCCTAGTAGAGGCGCCGTGAGCGCGATTTCTCTACAACGACATTGAAGCCTGTGAGCGTGGCCTGTGACTTACATATGTGTGTTGTGCGTGTGCATTTGTTTTGTGCGTGTGCCTAGCTTGCTCCTCTTTGTGTGTAGTGTCGATACTAGCACACACACACACATACGAAGCGCTAGCAGCTCAGCGTACGGTTATTGGGTTTCAAATATCATCGCTTAGGGCGCCTCTAGTAGGGGGCGCGGGCGGTAGGTATTTGATGCTCTGTGGTAACAAACATTAGAAATAATGTTTAAGATTAGTGTCAAAGAGAATATAACCACTACGTTTATTGGTGCTATGTGGTCTTGTGAATGGAGAAAAAATAGCTTTCGTTCAATTCAATACAGAAATCTAAACTAATATAATGTAATCCTTTCCTTAACTATAATAAAATCCAACGTCTGCTTTCTGTCTGAGTGTCTGTCTGTCCGCTTATAACTCGAGAACCACTGAACCGATTTTAATAAAAAAAAATCTACGGATAGCTTGATTCTTCCCATCAACTATAGGCTACTTACTATCACGCTAAATAGCTTATGAGGTTAGCAGTGAAGTGAAATATGAGAGCGGGCGGAGCCGTGCCGCACGATGGTAACCTCATCAGTAAGAAAGCAGAGAAGATGTTGAAGTATCAGGATCTGAAGCACGAGGTTACCAAAATGTGGCTCGTCGACCCGACGATCCCATAGTCGTTTCGGCGCATGGGCTGATAGCGAAGAGCCTCGACGATCACCTTGAGAGCCTCTCGCTGAGTGGTTGGGTCAAGGGCCATATTCAGAAGGCAGCCCTGCTCGACACTGCACGCATCGTCCGGAGGTTTCTTTCCCTAGGGCCCGACTATCGGTAGCCTGGGTTCGCCCCGCCCCGCCGCCGCCGCCGCGCCGGTGGTGGAAACTCCGTTTGTTTTTAGGGTTCGGTACCTCAAAAGAGGAAAAACGGAACCCTTATAGGATCACTTTGTTGTCCGTCTGGCTGGCTGTCTGTCCCTCAAGACCCTTTTTCTCAGGAACGGGTAGACGTATCAATTTGAAATTAATACCAAATATTAAGGTCTACGTTTCCTCGGAGGTGTAAAAAAATTAAGTTTCTAAGTCAACGCAATCACAAGATACGGCCATTTATGTCATAAATTTTGCTACCGGCAAATGAAATCAAAACCTATGGAGCCCGAGTTCTAATGGCCCCTACAGCCCGAGCCCGAGTTCTAATGGCCCCTACAGCCTGAGCCCGAGTTCTAATGGCCCCTACAGCCTGAGCCCGAGTTCTAATAGCCCCTACAGCCTGAGCCCGAGTTCTAATGGCCCCTACAGCCTGAGCCCGAGTTCTAATGGCCCCTACAGCCTGAGCCCGAGTTCTAATAGCCCCTACAGCCTGAGCCCGAGTTCTAATGGCCCCTACAGCCTGAGCCCGAGTTCTAATGGCCCCTACAGCCTGAGCCCGAGTTCTAATGGCCCCTACAGCCTGAGGCCGAGTTCTAATAGCCCCTACAGCCTGAGCCCGAGTTCTAATGGCCCCTACAGCCTGAGCCCGAGTTCTAATCTGTGGGTGTAACGATCGCTTGCTTCGAACCGAATTGAAATAACATTTGCTACATGTCTATCACGCGTGGCGTCAGTCGTCGCCTTATTGGTCAATACTGGCCACAAGTCAGAAAATGTCGACATCTGCGTGCTATGTTCTCAATAGCGGGCGCCGGGCGTCGTATTGTCAATTGGAAGACAATTAAACTATATTCAAACCATTTCGAGTGGGGTCAGTCAGCCATTCAGTCAGTCAGCGTGTAACCGTCCACTGCCGGACAGATGCCTCTCCAATTTTCCTCCAGTCCTCCCGCGCCTTCAACGGTACGGAACCACTGCTTTCCGCCGACGTACTTGATGTCGTCGTCCCTTCCCACACTCCGTTTTCCTGTCCACGGCCGCCAGTGTAGAACACGGTTACTCCAACGGTCGTCGTCTCTTCGGCTGACGTGCCCAGCCCATTGCCACTTGAGCTTAGCCACCCGGTATCCAATATCGACTACTTTGGTGCAAGTGGGGTATCGTTGCCAAAATATACCACACTATATGGTTTAGAACTAAAAGGAAATAAAATAAAAATTTAATAATTTTTTTACCAAACCCGACTACGAATAAATCTAAGGAAATAACAAGGATAAGAAATATCTAAAGATTACAAAGATAAAAAACACGATAAAAAATTCAGTAAATGTCCCCTTTCCACCTCCGCACCACGCGCACCGGGCAGGGTTTGCATCCCTACAAACACGCTGGGCTTACCGCGGTCGCGTACTAACCGGTTCTGCAGATATTTCCTCTACAGAACCGGTAAACTCTGGAACGCTCTCTCTGCCCATATATTTCCCCCTAATGGGTCCTTCAAGAAGGGCGTGAATAGACACCTGTCAGGCCGGCATGGCATTGGCAACGCCCGCATACGACCGAATGTCCATGGGCGTCGTTAGACACCTCATGGGTGGATCGGCGCCACACACACACACACACACACACATATATACTACGCTGCCAACACCGTCATTTTGGCTTCGCCGTAGTCGGCTACATTTAATTACTTATCGTTTGCAAGATACTTCGCCTTAATTCTTACGTTGATTTTTATCGTGGAAGATTGGCCTTAAGGGAACATTGTGAGTGAAAGGAAAAATGATTTTGGGGGTAATTTTTTTTTATACAAATTTATTTCTATAAAAATATATATTAAGAGGTAGAATTTCTACTTCACAAGATTATTTCCATTTCGTTTATTATAAACCAAATAGTTTTTAATAAATATTATTTGATAGCTTACATAGTTCTTTGTTTTGACATGGAATCCACTTACATGTCTTACAAAAGTTTCCATTGACGGACATGGAAACATGTTCCGCGGCAACGCTTCCTACTCAGTCAACGTTCGGCCGACCGAACACGAAAACACACACACCTATCGTTCCTGAACTGCTCCATTCCGCCGGTTCAGTCATATTTGGGAAATGTTGATCAGAATATTAAGATTAGGTACATAGCGCGTGATTAATCATCGATGTTGCGATATTTTTATTATTCTATTATTTAATAATGTTTTAATTATTCCGTAAGTCTTGTTGTCACAAATTGTGATACATTTTATAACATAAATAGCAATAAATGTTTGATTTATGTTGGTATTACCTTGTATTAAATTCTTTGATTTAAAAATTCACTTTTATTACATATTATGGCCTAGTTGCAGCTTCGATCGAAATATAGGTAATAAGAAAAAATTGTATAATGACCGTGAAAAAAATGTTGTGTCATGCGAAAATATTTCGACATTTATTCGTCATTTCTAACGCTTAATTATTAAATTTTTTGTTATGCTAAAATACTTCAAATTTATTCGTTACTATGCGGAAATATAAAATTTTGTATTACGCTAAAATATTTCAACATTTATTTCAGTTAAATTTAGCACTTTCAGCCGTGAATTACGCGATATGCACGTCGACCCAGTACAATCCTTACGCACATAACCGCACTTTATCCGACTACTGTCCGAATTCGCCACACTGTCTAAATAACACGCATATTTTGTGGCAGTTCAATTTCGTAACCATTACCACACATACACACATACCACACGCTCTATTCTGACAATCGGGATACTTAGTCGGTGTTGTGCTGCAATGATTCAGGTACATTACAGCACAACGCCGACCACCACGTTTCGAACAGTATTCGGACAAGATAACTATCAAGCGGCAAGTAAGGCACGAAGACCCATCTGCTGCATTCCTCGGTGGAAGGACCGTGCCAAAGTTAGAGGGGCTATCCTGTCGCCCTTTAGCACGGAGGCTGCGGGCTGTAGGGGTCATTAGAACTCGGGCTCAGGCTGTAGGGGCCACCAGGAGCGCTCTGCATGGGAGCACGGTGGTGTCGCCAAAATTCCTACTAATCAAGCTACGGCTACGTGGCTATTCGAATCCTTCTACTCATCCGCTGGACGGTTTTTTTTATGGATAGCACGACCTGTGGCATCTTTTCACCTACAAGTAGGTGTGTAACGATGCCCATGGACATTCTATGTTGCACGGGGATTGCGAATGCCATGCCGACCTGACAGGAGCCTTTTCACACCCCTTTTGAAAAACCGTTGCGTTTTATAATATTTTTGAAGTGAAAACTTCTTTAGCGGCGCTTGGCACTTTTTTTAGATGGGTAAAAAATTTTAAACTCGCGTCAGAACTCGCGTCAGATCCGTAGCCTGATCGAAAAAGCGTAAGATTCGAAACTTCTTTAGCGGCGCTTGGCACTTTTTTTAGATGGGTAAAAATGTTAAACTCGCGTCAGATCCGTAGACTGATCGAAAAAGCGTAAGATTCGTTGAAATTATGGATGAAAGCAGATTTTTCTGAGAAATAAACTTTTTGCCATCCAGCGCGGGAACGCGGCGGCTGTCCTCGGGACAATGAATGATGTCCCGAGGATGCAGGAATATTTTTATTTAATTTAAGTTACATTTCTGTTTAATTTAATTTTTCTTTGTCTAATAAAGATTTACATCTCCAACTTTGTGATGTAAAATAATTATAATAGTTTATATTTAAGTTTTCACTTCTGCCGGCACTCCTGGAGTGCTACCCGAAGCTTTTTTTTATTAAATTTGGTTCAGTGTTTCTCGAGTTATAAGCGGACAGACAGACATACAGAAAGCAGACGTTGGATTTTATTAAAGGTATAAGGATATAAGGATAAGGAAGGAAGGATAAGGATATATTATTTTATTATTAGTGCACTGTGCATTGTTAGGAATTTTGGCGACACCACCGTGCGGCCACGCAGATCGCTCCTGGTTGCCCCTACAGACTGAGCCGGAGTTCTGATATGTGGGTGTAACGCTCGCTCGCTCCGCACTGAACTGAAATTAAACATTTCAACAAACCAGAATGGCTGAACAAAATCCAAATAACTGAAGATACTGGAGGTAAATATAATAGGCAATCGTGCACGACCATGGAGCTAAAATACGGAGAAACGGATTCGACATAATATTGCTTAAAAATTATATTATCTTGTCGCCAATATTTTGGTCGACATATTTTTTTATCCAAACTGATACGGTTGGCTTCATCGCCTACAACGTCCGTGATGTCAGCCTATACACCTTGTGGAGCTAGGTGTCAAATCAAATGAAAATCAAAATAATTGCACTTGAAACATTTTATTGCAAAAGGACAGCTTAACACCGTAGGCGTTCTCCCCCAGCCAACCTTTTGGTTATCTTATCATGAAAGAGTGTGGAGTGGCAAAGAAGAAATAAAGAGATGATGATAAAATACAGACATATAAAATACAGATTGGCGGCGGGTGGCCGAGTGGTTTGGGCATCGGCGTCTCGTGCGAGAGGTCCGCGGTTCGAATCCCGTCGGCGTGTACCAATGAGTTTTTTCTGACGAAAAAATTTATGTGCATACCTACACACCTGTTGCTTCACCGTTCGGAACCGGTGTAAAACTGTAGGTTCCTTCCCTTGCCCCTTACTAGGTGGTAGGCTCAAATTGTAGCCAACTGGGTTGGTACCACCGTACTGGATGTAAGATGGCCGCATAGCAGCCTCGGTTGTGTTCTCTAGTTCAGTATAGCCAGCAATCAAGGGAAGTCTCCGGTATGGCACCTACCTTCTCGGAGGTGATATTGGCTGGTCGGAGCATGCGCTTCGGCCCCTCCGACTCAGCCACCCACACCGGATTACAAGAACATTTGGTTCTTGCCAGATTACATAAAAATATATATATATATAATTTTAAACAGATAATAAAACACAAATACAAATAAATAGAGAAATATACAGGTGTCATGTCAGTGCTTCCCTTTCGTCGAGCCGGCTACATTGAAGAACGCTTGCGACCTGCACTCGGTCAAAACTTTGATGGGTGACCTTTCGACCGCTGGAGGTGTCCCACGTAAAACTGTAGGTCTCTTTCCTTCTTACCTAACCAGGTGTTAGGGTTTAGCCCGCCCGGACTCCTCTACAGCACTACTTGAAGGTCCGTCGAAATAGTTCGTGTTTCCTTACATTTTAGTGTCGCCGGCACGGCTAAAGGGAGGCACTGACACGGCACCTACTTCACTAAGTTGTTAAGAACTGACCATGTCAGATTCCTTAAAAAAAAACAAATTTGAGATATTTTAAATATACTTTTAGATGTAAAATACTTTATTGAAAACATTATGCCAACACCGTTATTAAATCTAAACTATCTTATAAAATAATTCTAATAAAATAAACCTTACATTAAATATAACTATAACAATTAAATAAATGAAGAAGAAAAGGAGGGTTGAGCGTCGGGGGTGCGGTGGTGGGAGCGCTATGACAGGAGGTAAATCTCCTCCAGTTCTGCCAACTCCCCTGCGGTACCCAGGACACTTGCACAATTGCCTCTCTGAATCTCCAGCGCAATACGTTGTGTGAAGAAAGCACCGGCGCGACTGCCTCTTAAGTTTATTCGATTTAATTTCACGATTTCATTAAGTTTTTCCAAATAAATTACCTCACACATATTATGGTAACAAGGATACCTACATAATAAGGTTGCAGAGGATTATTTATGACCTAATTCCATTAAATTAAACCAAAAATACTTACACACACGCATTCCTATTATAAGAATTTGTTTATTATAATTAGCTTACATATCGGATCGTGTATGTCGTAAAAGGCGACTAAGGGATATTATGACTCCCTTCTTATATTACTAGGTGGTAGGGTTTAACCCGACCGGGTTGGTACCACCGCACTGAATGAAAGGTCGGTCGATACGGCTATGTAAATAGTTTGTGTTTTCCTTCCAGTTCAGTGTAGCCGGCACGACCGAAGGGAAGCACTGACGTGGCGCCAAGTTCACCCGGTGTTATGGGCTGACATCACGGATGTTGTAGGTGATGTAGCCAACCGTGTCAGTTTCCATAAAAAAAATCACGAGGCAGACTCCCGTCTGGTGTTAATACATAATATTATAAATACCAAGTCACATTGTGAAAGTCAAATATGTCTTACAGGTAAAAGTAACGCTTCTGCGTTCAGTTCTATCACAGAGCATGAAATGCGCGCGCCCGCCCCTACTAGAGGCGCCGTGAGCGCGATTTCTCTACAACGGCGTTGAAGCCTGTGGGCGTGGCCTATGACTTATATATGTGTGTTGTGCGTGTGCATTTGTGTGTAGTGTCGATACTAGCACACACACACACACACATACGAAGCGCTAGCAGCTCAGCGTACGGTTATTGGGTTTCAAATATTATCGCTTAGGGCGCCTCTAGTAGGGGGCGCCCGCGGTAGGTATTTGATGCTCTGTGAGTTCTATACACTTCCGTAGAGTTAATCTCCCTGTTTGGCGTCTGAAGATAAGAAAAGTAATTTTCAATTTCCCTTTATACCATTTCATAGCGATTATGAAAACTTAATTTAAACTAACCGTAACTAGGATTACACAGTACACACGGTTACGATATAAAGCGAGGGTATAGGTGTTATTTGTACGTACAGAAAGCGTTCGTAGGCTATGTCGCTACGTACTAAGTCTTCAAACACGTACAAAAAAAAAATACATAAAAACATTTGAAAATTGTTTGATAGTAATTTATGAATTAAATAAGTTTTATAACAATATTTGGTTGTATTTATTTTTATTATGTATATTAGAAATAAAAATAATACATATTTTTTACGATATTTCTATTTATTGTCGTCGTAGTAATTTAGGAATTGTAATCCTCGAAATTTCAAAGGCCTACAATTTCATTCACATAAATACAAGATTGCTTATTGTGTGTGTGTGTTATTGTGTGTGTGAGAGAGAGAGACTTGGGTGAGAGAGAGAGAGAGAGAGAGAGAGAGAGAGAGAGAGAGAGAGAGAGAGAGAGAGAGAGAGAGAGCGAGAACACAATAGATTTCCTATCCGGTTACCAGGGTCTGTGCAGTCAGTACAAAATTTATTTCTATGAAAATTGTACGTGCAAAAGTACTTTGAGCTCCTGTTCATAGATGGCGGGTCAATCAAGGACGAAAGTAACGCAGTGTTGTCAGATATGGAGGTTTTCCTCCAAAACTGGAGGTATTTCGTTTTCGGGTTTCTGGAGCAATATAAAATCAATGAAATGAAGGATTTTCGTAAAAATTTAGGTTTTCCGGAGGTTTTCATTTAAAAGCAAAAACACGTCGTGAACTACGAGTAGTATTTAGATGTTAATAAATAACAATATTTTAGTTTCACTCGTTCATCCTTTCTTTCCCTATTATCCTTATTAGTAAGTATTACTTGTCTATTGCTGGTTTGCCGCTACCTCAGCCCGCGCTTCCGCACATCGCGCCACACGCACGCCACACCCGCTGACGCCTAGCCCAGTAGCGATATTATCGCTGTCGCGTAGCCAAAGAATATAATACCGCGTAGCCACGCCCGTATTATATGTGTAATTGAGCTACCTACCCCTCGCGCGTGTACGAATTTTGTTTTTTTTTTTGTGTTATTTGTTTTATTACTAACATTTGTTGTGTTCAAATGCCAATACGAGTAAAAAAAAGGAATAGTAATATGACTATGACGTGTGCGCTAGCTTCACTAGTCATGTCACTTAATTACGTAGAATTATTATTACATGGTAGTACATGCCTGAAATACGAAGTAACGACAGTTCAGTTGTCGGCGGCGGCGGCCTGGTGGCGGCGGGAGCATTCGTCTATCCGACTTTTTTGTCGACGGTACCGATAGCTGTTACGTCATACATCATAACCGTACCTTCAGCGGTGGCATACTGGAACCAGACGACTAATAGGTACCTATCCTTTTTTGAGAAGATAAGGTAAGATGGTTTTTATTTTAGAAAATATGGGAAACTGGAGGTTTTTTCTAATGGTTTGGAGGGAATTGGTATAACTGATCTGGGAACACTGAAGGAACGGTGCGGTACAGATAGTTTATAATTTTTGTTAATCAAGTTAAGTGTGGTTTGTGGTTGTTATACGTTTTGTTTGGTCATGGTGTTTTCTTCAATTATTTGTGATACTTACCTGTGACCCGCCTTTGTTTTTTGGTGTTTTATACTTTCTCTCCGACCTCGGTTACGTCTAATGGACTGAGATCAGCAGAAATAGCAGCAGGAAAAAAGTTTATAAGGCGATATCATCCAAAGAGAAGCATTGTTATTAGGAAACAAAAAAATAAACATTAAATGATATATTTTATTCATTCAATTGTTTAATTTCTACATTCCTAAAAAATAAGAAAATATTGAGGTTATGAACCTACCTACGTACCTACCTAAGCATACGTACTACCTAGTATACAAAGTTATAGATAGATATGAGCTACTTTGAGCTTCTGCCACCAGAGGCGCTTATTGAGGAATGAAGCTGATGCCTCTAAACCCCGCCATATAAGTTACTCTATGCCGGTTACAGCGCGCATTGTTTGAGTCATTCATTAATCATTACTCATTCATTACGTACGTAGGTACATACCACACGCTATATCCCGACAATCGGTGTAAGCAGAGTAATCAGTGTTGTGCTGCAATTGCTATTGTAAATTACAGCACAACACCGACGACCACATTTAGCAAAGTATTAGAACAAGGCAACTATCAAGCAGCACGCGTAGCGCACGAACACCCACCTGCTACACGACTCGGTGGAAGGACCGTGCCGAGGTGAGATGTGGCTATCCTGTCGCCCTTATGCATGGCATATCTTGTCTTTATCCCCTACTTGTCTTTTACTACATGCACGGGGAGAGATGCAGCGGGGCTATTATTTCTAAATACCGACCCCACACGACACTGATCATTACCGATCATTACATTAATGAAAACCTCATTAGCGAAACCTTTCATATTCGTTATCGATGCGCGCTAATGAGTCATGGTATAGTTTTGCATCGATATATCAGCGTGACCACTGATTCGCATCCCTATCGAAAATGACTTCTAAGGGCCAAAAAGAAATACTTATATTATATTACTAGCCTTTTCCCGCGGTTGCGCTCGCGTGAAAATCGTATTTAAAAAGAAGAAAGTAAGTAAGAAAGAAGGCCGAGCTGCGTTCCTGCGTTACCTTTATTTCGGCGCGCGGAACAATTCGGTTTGCGTGAGAGCCACATCTTAGCGTAAACAAAACTGAACTTTATATAGCCTATCATGACATGATAGGCTATATAAAATTCAAATGTGTAGTCAAATGTGCTTGTACTAAGTTTCATCGAATTCGGATGATCGGTTTAAGAGTTATGCAGGAACATACATACATCGCCCTGAGGTCTGACCTTCCGCAAAATTTAAAGACCCGTATATATGACCAGTGTGTCCTCCCGGTTATGACGTACGGGTGTGAAACGTGGACACTGACGGTCGGTGTAGTCCAAAGGTTGAAAGTTGCCCAGAGAGCAATGGAGCGAGCCATGCTGGGAATATCACTACGTGATATGGTGCGTAACGAGGAAATCCGCCGACGCACCAAAGTAGTCGATATTGGATACCGGGTGGCTAAGCTCAAGTGGCAGTGGGCTGGACACGTCAGCCGAAGAGACGACGACCGTTGGAGTAACCGTGTTCTACACTGGCGGCCGTGGACAGGAAAACGGAGTGTGGGAAGACCACCCGCCAGGTGGGACGACGACATCAAGTGCGTCGGCGGAAAGCAGTGGTTCCGTACCGCTGAAGGCCGGGAGAACTGGAGGAAAATTGGAGAGGCGTATGTCCAGCAGTGGACGCTTACACGCTGACTGACTGACTGACTGACTGACATACATACATACTCGTACATACAGAAAAGATTTCTACAAATCGTCAATTTAGTGTTAGTATCATACATAGAGTCTACAAGCGCAATATCTCATCAAACTAAATAACTTACTCCATGACCATCCTTACAGATTTATTATTTTATTAGTATTGATGATTTATCTCCTCGCCACACCTTTCTCATCAAGAACAAACTCATTAGCCTGCTCTCATTAGATAGATAATTAGTTAATCTGCTCGCGGAACGAGCTAATCTACAAATCTGAGAAAAATTAAGTAATGTTTGCTTGTTGCATTTTACACTTTTTCGTATTTCATTATTTAATAGTGTACATTTTTTTATTTTATGGAAAGCGTGACATGAGGCATCGTTTCACTTACGAGGAGGTGACTTACGATGCCCATGGACATTCTGTGATGTACTGGGATTGCGAATACCATGGTACGATTAGTACCTCAATTTTATTAACCCATTGACAGGTTGATTCTTCGAGTATCTTAATATTTATATATATTTTATGTTAATATTACATTTTAATATATATTTTTTTACGATGTGTGATGATGATGAGTTAGTACATACATTATTGAGTTGATACAAATTACGTATAAAATTTTGAAAGAGTGTCTTTACACCTCAGAACTTTCAGTGAAATCGTTAATCTTGCTGTCAAGCTGTGTTTTCGATAGACTGTGGGCGATTTTATTATGTGGATACTGGATAGTCACTAAAATACTCTTGTAATAATATGTATGAAAAAAAAATACCCTGCGAAGTTTGTTGCCGGTTCTTCTTCGTGGGCCCACCACCTAGAGGAAAGGTAAGGTACCTACCGGTTCCGAACGGTTAAGGCGGCTCCTTCCTAAATCTACCCTCTCTTTTGCCGTTTTTCATACATTTTATTTTATTATGAAGAAATTATGCAACTTAACAACAAAAAATCCTATGGGAGAAACATGCATGATAAAATTAATTATGTTTTCAATAAAAAAATTTGCTACTCCACATATAATAATAGAAAAAAAAACTAAAAGTTTATTAAGTTTTTGTTTATTTTTTTATTATTATATATGGAGTACCAAATATTTTTATTGAAAAGCATTAATAATTTTTAATTCTCCCATAGGATTTTTATAAGTTGTATAATTTCTTCATAATAAAATAAAACGCGCATTGTTAGAGTAAGAGACACAATTTAGAGAGGTGGCCCCTTAAGCAGCAGGTGTAGGTCAAAGAGTTTGTATTACGTCGCCTTTGGTGTAGGTATTCTAGGAACCAACCCTGTCGGCTGAATTTTGTGTGAGCCTACCACCCGCGCTCTTATGCTCAACGCTTCACATTGAAGGGTGGTAGTTTCAAACAGCCCCTGAAAAATAAATGTTTAAAAAAATGTGTCTCGTAAAAAATAAAAAAAATTTTCTACATAATTTATTCTTCGAATTTTTTCCGGTTCACTGACATCCAGTTTACCGACTTAATGAAAAATGCACAAATTCCTGCCGACCGCAAATTAGCGACATTTCAATAACACACTCTGGAAATCATTCTGGCGCCAATATACTAAGTCAGCCGATAAAACAAGCTGTCGCGTCACGAGATGACTATGTGAGCTGTAACGTAACAGTACTAAAAAATAGAATTATACCCCCGTGATCCTGACTAGCGGTCATTGACTTTCGATCTAACGCATCTTTAAACTAGTGCTATCTCGTTTCTGCATACGGCAGGCGGACGCGGAAGAGCGAGAGAAGACCAGAAATAAGAACAACGGTACTTTTGCCTCGCGTGCGTTCCGCTTTTCCGCAGGTATCGAATAAAAATATTTATGCATAAAATAAACATTTTTCTTCAGACACTGACGCGATTGGCTACATCACCTACAACATCCGTGATGTCAGCCCATAACACCTTGGTGAACTGGGTGTCATGTCAGTGCTTCCCTTCGGTCGTGCCGGCTACACTGAACTGGATGTAAAATACGAACTATTTACATATCCGTTTCGACCGACCTTTCATTCAGTGCGGTGGTAGCAACCCGGGCGCTTTAAACCCTACCACCTAGTAAGTTCTGGAAGGGACCTACAGTTTTACGTGGAATCCGAACCACGGTCAGCCTCCAACAGTCGAGCGGTCACCCATCCAAGTACTGACCGGCCCAGCGTTACTTAACCATCAATAGCGACAGTCGACTGTCTGCACCACTGAGCTATCGAGGCTGACATATCTTGTTTCTAGTCGTGTACTGTTTTTCTTTCCATTGTTTGCAATAATGAGTTTCTATTCTATTCTATAATTTCGGTATGTATTAGATAGACACGTTTAGCTTTTTTTTATTGAATGAGCGACATTTATGGTGTCGAGCCAACCATAAGATGTCTAAAGACGCCCATGGACATTCGTTCGTATGCCGGGGTTGCGAATGCCGTGCCAATGTCACAGATAATATATTATAGTGAATAAGTGCAGTTTTACATTCCAATGACACAGTCGGAACGCACTCTCAACGTCAAGGACGAGCGCACTTGACTAAGACGTTGTGTGACTGAGACATCGACCACGTTGGAGCGAGACAGTTATACTTTCGCGCTTCCATCGCTTCAACATTACCGTTGTTGGAACGACTCGAGCGCAGTTGAGAATGTTCGTTCGGAGATCTTCGTAGCGTTCGAAATTTAATTCTTACGTCCGCACTTTCTTTATACTCTTGTGAATCGTGCATACAGGTTGTTGGAGAGAGCATTCTTTTTAACTTGGGTGTGAGAAGTGATTCTGTAAAGCTGCTGTAAATGGAATATTTAATTTGAAAGCTGAAGAGGAATTTGTGTATGAAGCGTTGTTCATTACATTTTAACAACTGACGGATGCGGGTAGTTCTATGTTTCGCATATAAAACGTTCGTTATAGTTTGACTAATTCGTAACACCGGTGTGACTAATCTTTGTTTTGCTTTCAAAAATGAAACTTGAATTTTATTAGTGCGTTTATTCGGTGAAAATTGTGAGAAATTCCTAATCGTGATACACCAACGAATTTGTAACAATGTAAGTATGTGTATGTAAATATATTTATCTTTAAGCCTACAAACCTTACGTACGGTTCGTGGCCAAGCGGATAAGGTCTATCTTCGTTCGCCAGAGACAGTGGTTTCAAATCCGTCGACGTGCACCACTTCTTTCTCACTCCGAGTTTGGTGCTTTTCACCATGATCACGAGGTTTACTCCAAGTCTTCAGTATGGCACCGTTTCGGAGGTGATATTGCCTGGTCGGAGCATGTTCTCTGGCCCTTCTAACTCAGCCGTACCGGATTACAGAAAAAAAACATTTAGGTTAAACGAATGTATAGTGTTGGCTGTATGTATGTATAGTATATAAGAGTTGATGTAGGTAGGTATATTACAATATTCCCTTGCCCCTTACGAGGTGGTAGGATCAAGTTATAGCCGACTGGGTTGGTACCACCGTACTGGATGTAAAATGGCCGCATAGCAGCCTCGGCTGTGTTCTCATCTAGTCCAGTATAGCCACCAATCCAGGGAAGTCTCCGGTATGGCACCTAACTTCTCGGAGGTGATATTGGCTGGTCGGAGCATGCGCATTGGCCCCTCTGACTCTGCCACCCATACCGGATTACATAAAAAAAATACGACAAAGGACCTTTTATTCATTTCATTTTATTTCATGTTCAGTGTTCGTCTTCGAAATCCAGCGAATCGCTGTCTTTTTTTTTTTTTATGGAAACTGACACGGTTGGTTACATCACCTACAACATCCGTGATGTCAGCCCATAACACCGGGTGAACTTGGTGCCACGTCAGCCTTCCCTTCGGTCGTGCCGGCTACACTGAACTGGACGGAAAACACAAACTATTTACATAGTCGTTTCGACCGACCTTTCATTCAATGCGGTGGTACCAATCCGGGCGGGTTAAACCCTACCATCTATTAATATAAGAAGGGAGTCATATCCTTATGTCTAGTATTGTCGATTTGCAGTGGGATATTTTTCCATTAAGTTAAACTTAATTTTACTGCAGTAGACATAAGGGCAACCATGACTCGTCGCAGAGAGACTCAGCACCCTTTTGCTGTTGACATTGGGCTTTTGGGAACCCATCGGTTCTCTAAATCGTTTCTTTGTCGCACCGCTAGAGTGTGGAACTGTCTTCCGGCGAGTGTATTTCCTGAATCCTTTAACGTGGGTGTCTTCCAGCGTCGTATTAACGGGCTAGACAGCCTAGCAACAGTCCGCAAATCTGCTGGCATGGCACCTAACTGAGCGTGGTTTCGCGAGGAGAGGTGATTTTGGCTCTGTCGACTGCACCATTGGTCTCTCGGCACAGCCACCCATGCTGGTTTACATAAAACAAAATATAGCATGGCTAATGTTACCGGTAAGTGTTATAACAATGGGTTTAAGTTTTAATTGCTTTTAGCAGAATTTTGCGGACGAATAATACACAATTTTTCTTATGGAAACTGACACGGTTCGCTACATTACCTACAACATCCGTGATGTCAGCCCATAACACCGGGTGCATTTAGTGCCACGTCAGTGCTTCCCTTCGGTCGTGCCGGCTACACTGAACTGGACGGAAAACACAAACTATTTACATAGCCGTTTCGACCGACGAATTAGTAAATATAATACATTAAGCAACAGGAGCTTAGTAATTAATACTAATAATAAATCTGTAAGGGATGGTCATGGAGTATGTTTTATGAGATAATGCGTTTGTAGACTCTATGTATGATACTAAAACTAAATTGACGATTTTTAGAAATATTTTCTGTATATATGTATGTATGTATGTACGTATGTTCCTCCATAACTCTTAAATCGATCATCCGAATTTTATGAAACTTACTAGAAGCACATTTAACTATACGGGACACAGGATAGGCTAAATAAAATTCAGTTTCGGTTACGCTAAGATGTGGCTCTAATACAAACCGAATTGTCCCGCGCCCCGAAATAAAGTCTTAATAAAATACCTACTTAGTTGAATTAGAAAAATGTATAAATATCAATAAAACAGCGTCAATAAATCACAAAAAATCTCAATTCCAATATCAGGTAAATATTAGTGATCAAGTATTATTTGTTATCTGTATCGAATGACTGGCATAGTTTCTTCGTAACGCCTCGTTGATGTCTTTTGTTATGCGCGCGCGCATGCGACACACGTCTTGGCTGCGCGAGACTGGGGCGAGGCTAATCTGCACATATTTTATGGAACTTGAAATGGTTGGCTACTCGTGGACGAACTAGGTGCCATGTCAGTGATTAGGTACATAACTTAGGTGCATAGAGAGAAGGACACATACGTAGGACATAAGAGAATGCGGCTTCGCTCGCGATGTACTAGGTTTATTACTCGCGATGTACTAGGTTAATTCATCCGAATTAATCGCAAATTGAAATATGGCTATGGTTAGGTATTAAACGATCTATTCTCAAATACATTATCATATCTCTTAAGCATTTTAACTAATCATGACATTTAAATAATATGAAGCATTTCATGGCGTGAGTGGCGCTAACCATGACATGGCGATAAGGAACCATCGGTGCGCGAGTTCGACTCGCACTTGGCCGGTTTTTCAAATGTTGATTTCTAATAGCGCGAAATATGGATATCGTTTGCAAATTCGTCCTGTTTTCTAGCACTTGAATAGTAAGCAAGGCATGGTGCTACCTCCTCGCTAAGAGTGGTGTTACTGGCTGTGTCTGGCTCTCCTTCATAGAATTGAACTTTTGGCACAGCCACCCATGTCGGTTCTCTATAAAATAACAAAGTTGACGACGCGCCGGCATTCAAACAATCCTTATTTTTTGAGAATGTCATAGGCGCACATTCACGAACCGTTGTTGGTCGCATATTTTCTTTATGAGTCATCATAAGAGTCATAATGGGTTTAAGAGCGCGGTACTACAGCATCAAAATGCCGCACCGCGCGGCACTGATTGAATAGCGAAGCGTTCGCTTGTTTTATAGTATTTGTTCAAAGTTTGTTAAACCAATTTACATTACACGAATATCCAAATCTGTCAAAAGAAGTAAAATTTTATCTTACATCATCTGCAATTTTAGTATAAACTCAAAATAATGTTTTAGAAAACTGCAATTTCGAAAAAAAGAGAGCATTTCGGAGTATTTAGGACCATTTTAGTAGTACGTTTGTGATTTTTTTTCACATATGAATTGACATAAGTAAATAAAAATAAAAATCTGTCACCAACTTTTAAATATAGTCAACTTTTAGACAGGATTTTTTACTATATATATTTTTGAAATTCGTTGAACAAAAAACCGAAACGAAAATGTGGCAAATTTTGCAAATTGTGCCTCACGCTGTACAAGTGGTTTGGGCATCGGCTTCTCATTCGAGAGGTCCGAGGTTCGCATCCGGTCGGTGTGTAGCAATGAGTTTTTTCTGACGAAAAAATTTACGTGCATACCTACACCTGCTGCTTCACCGTTCGGAACACGGTGTAAAACTGTAGGTCCCTTCCCTTGCCCCTTACTAGGTGGTAAGCTCAAATTGTAGCCGACTGGGTTGGTACCACCATACTGGATGTAAGATGGCCGCATAGCAGCCTCGGTTGTGTTGTGTTCTCCTCTAGTCCAGTGTAGCCAGCAATCCAGGGAAGTTTTCGGTATGGCAACTACCTTCTCGGAGGTGATATTGGCTGGTCGGAGCATGTGCTTTGACCCCTCCGACTCAGCGAGCCATATCGGATTACATTAAAAAAATAATAATTAGCGTTGAGGAAAGTTTTTTGCCGATTGTCCCTACTTACTAGGTGTGAGTGAATATAAACGGTCTTAAAGCCTAGTTCATACTTTACCGATGTTTCGTACAGATAAAATGCAAAGAGTTTGTATTACGTCGCTGCGCTCCTGTAATACAAACTCTTTGATAAAATGTATATACAACGTGTCCCAAAACTCAACGTCAAGCGGGAACCAGGGAGTAGGCCAGTCTATGACTACCCAGGGAAAAAAAAAAAAAAATCGGAGTCATTGAAGACGTGAGTGGACGAAGGTACTATGTAAAATTTTTTTAGAAATGCATTTTTTACCGTAGATGAAGGTGTTATGTGCCGAGTAATCAAGTGGCACTGACAGAAAATCCGAAATCACGACGGAAATAGGAGTTATTCAAGTGGTGAAGGTGTTATGGTCATAAAACACCTTATTCCAGTTTGATCATCTCCAAAGATCATCTCATAAATTGAATTTTTTGTGCATGATGAAGGAGCTATGTGTACATAACACCTTCATCCACATGAACGCATGATTTTGTATAATGTGTGGTTTTCTTTGACCACATTTTTCTCAGCTTTATGTTTTTGTTACAAAGCACCTTTGTCACCTGATATCTTCTTGTTTTTTTATGATAATACTAGCTGAGCCCGCGGCTCCGCTCGCGTGAAATTCGTATTTCAAGGAAGACAGTAAGTAACTGAGGGCGAGGCCGAAGGCCGAGCTGCGTTCAGGAAGACTATAAACCTTCTAGAAGAAAGTAAGTAACTAAGGGCGAGGCCGAAGGCCGAGCTGCGTTCAGGAAGACTATAAACCTTCTCGAAGAAAGTAAGTAACTAAGGGCGAGGCCGAAGGCCGAGCATCGTTCAGGAAGACTATAAACCTTCTCGAAGAAAGCAAGTAACTAAGGGCGAGGCCGAAGGCCGAGCTGCGATCAGGAAGACGATAAACCTTATCTAAGAAAGTAAGTAATTAAGGGCGAGGCCGAAGGCCGAGCTACATTCAGGAAGACCATAAATATTCTCGAAGAAATTACGCAACTGAGGGCGAGACCGAAGGCCGAGCTGCGTTCAGGAACAGGATAAACCTTCTCGAAGAAAGTAAGTAACTAAGGGCGAGGCCGAAGGCCGATCTGCGTTCAGGAAGACTATAAACCTTCTCGAAGAAAGTAAGTAACTAAGGGCGAGGCCGAAGGCCGAGCTGCGTTCAGGAAGACGATAAAGCTTATCTAAGAAAGTAAGTAATTAAGGGCGAGGCCGAAGGCCGAGATACATTCAGGAAGACCATAAATATTCTCGAAGAAATTACGCAACTGAGGGCGAGACCGAAGGCCGAGCTGCGTTCAGGAAGACGATAAACATTCTCGAAGACAGTAAGTAACTATGGGCGAAGCCGAAGGCCGAGCTGCGTTCAGGAACAGGATAAACCTTCTCGAAGAAAGTAAGTAACTAAGGGCGAGGCCGAAGGCCGAGCTGCGTTCAGGAAGACTATAAACCTTCTCGAAGAAAGTAAGTAACTAAGGGCGAGGCCGAAGGCCGAGCTGCGTTCAGGAAGACGATAAAGCTTATCTAAGAAAGTAAGTAATTAAGGGCGAGGCATTCTTTATGAAAGTTAGTAACTGTGGGCGAGGACGAAGGCCGAGCTGTATTCTGGAAGACGATAAACCTTCTCGATTTCTCGATGAAAGTAATGGCGTTTAGATAAACGACGATAAAACTTCTTAAATAAAGTAAGTAACTAACGGCGAGGCTTCAGGCTAATCTGCATTCTGGAATATAATAAACCTCCACGAAGAAAGTAAGTAACTAAGGGCGAGGCCACCGTCACACCCATCCCCCCCCCCCCCCCCCCCCCCATTTATTTGTTTTTAGTAGCTATAATTATGATTTTCCTTTAAAAAAACCGATATTCCCATACAATCTTTAACACTCCGTTTCCGTTTCTCCCTCTCCCTCTCCCACTCCCTCTCCCTCTCCCTCTCCCTCTCCCTCTCCCTCTCCCTCTCCCTCTCCCTCTCCCTCTCCCTCTCCCTCTCCCTCTCCCTCTCCCTCTCCCTCTCCCTCTCCCTCTCCCTCTCCCTCTCCCTCTCCCTCTCCCTCTCCCTCTCCCTCTCCCTCTCCCTCTCCCTCTCCCTCTCCCTCTCCCTCTCCCTCTCCCTCTCCCTCTCCCTCTCCCTCTCCCTCTCCCTCTCCCTCTCCCTCTCCCTCTCCCTCTCCCTCTCCCTCTCCCTCTCCCTCTCCCTCTCCCTCTCCCTCTCCCTCTCCCTCTCCCTCTCCCTCTCCCTCTCCCTCTCCCTCTCCCTCTCCCTCTCCCTCTCCCTCTCCCTCTCCCTCTCCCTCTCCCTCTCCCTCTCCCTCACCCTCTCCCTCTCCCTCCCTTCCGTTGAGTCTGGCCATCATCGATACTTGGAGTAAATATGGCAACCCCAAAGATGGTAAACAGACAGACATACAGACATACATACAGACAGACAGAAAGCAGAGGTTGGATTTTATTAAAGGTAAGGAAGAAAGGAAAGGATAAGGATAAGGGGGATTCCATCGCTCTACCTCCACCTCCCCTCCCGCCCCTCCCTCACCCCCCTCCCTATATGCCTCTACTTACCCCCCCCCCCCCCCTCTCCCCTCCCCCTTCAGGATATTGTAATCTCATCGGTTCTTACTCGGGTGAATGATTCCGTGTCCGTTACATAAAAATATTGCCAAGTGCTCTCATATTTCACTTCACTGCTACCCTCATAAGCCATTTAGCGTGATAGTAAGTAGCCTATAGTTGATGGGAAGAATCAAGCTATCCGTAGAATTTTGTTTTATTAAAATCGGTTCAGTGGTTCTCGAGTTATAAGCGGACAGACAGACACTCAGACATTCAGACATTCAGACAGAAAGCAGACGTTGGATTTTATTATAGGTAAAGGATGAGCATTTTTTTAAAAACGTTGACAATTTCTCGTACAACATTTTTAGGTACTTCGACTACAAATTTGCAAATATAATTGTTAAAATGTTTTTTTTTGGTAGCTTAAATAACTCTGCTATTGATCAGTATCCCAAATAAAACCAGAATGCCTTTAGTTTTACCAAAAAAAACATTTAGTAAAATTTTTTTCCAAAAAAATAAATGACTGATTTTTTTTTCTTATTTTTCCCTGGCTAGTCATAACTTCGGGACACCCTGTATGTGTACGTACCGTGTGGGGCCGGTACTTTAAAAGAATAGCCCCACTGCATCTCTCTCCGTGTATGTCGTAAAAGGCGACTCAGGGATATGACTCCCTCCTTATAATACTAGGTGGTAGGGTTTAACCCGCCCGGGTTGATACCACCGCACTGAATGAAAGGTCGGTCGAAACGGCTATGTAAATAGTTTGTGTTTTCCGTCCAGTTCAGTGTAGCCGACACGACCGAAGGGAAGCACTGACATGGCACCTAGTTCACCCAGTGTTATGGGCTGACATCACGGATGTTGTAGGTGATGTAGCCAACAGTGTCAGTTTCCATAAAAAAAACGTTGCATCTCTACAGTGTTCTTGCTCTTTGGCGCTGTGGAACCGCTATGCGCGTTCCATATTTGAAATTATTTAACTTCACATGTCAACGTGCGAAATGACAGTTTACTCACCTCATTTACAAGCCAACGACACATTTGCATTTTTAGAACTCTCTCACAGTAACTAGCTAAACAAAGAATTATAAACTTAGAACTGCTGTGTGATCATAACTTTTTTCGTCAACATAATCTACAAATGCACACAATTCTTAATCAAAGGGCTCGTAACATATGTGTTGATAAAGATACATGAGTTCGCAATTATTCTATAATTTCAATATTTTAGGAAAGATAGGTTATCTATATGACATTCAGTGCTCACACATGGCACGTCCTTGAAAAGTTGAGAGGAAGAACTATAAAGTGATGCACCGACTCGAATAGTCTTATTCCAATTATTAGAATTAGTGCAGAATCTCATTCATTACACACGACGGCATTTTCGATGTGTTAGCGGCTCGTGGTTAGCGCTCCGAACGCGTGTGTAGTTGGTGGGCGACTAACTTCAGGCAGGACTGTGGTCTTATATTTAATGTGCCGCTTGGGAGCTCAGATAACCTATCTACCTCCTTTTAACTTATAATATCATTGTATAATTTCGTGTTATTGCACACGTATAATTTAAAATCATTGAAAAGGATAGACCCACTGCATCTCTCCCTGCATGTGATAAAAAAACCGGCCAAGTGCGAGTCGAACTCGCGCACCGAGGGTTCCGTATCGCCATGTCATGGTTAGCGCCACTCACGCCATCTATGGCGTGTTATGAAATGCTTCATATTAGTTAAATGTCATGATTAGTTAGAATGCTTCACACTCTATTCGCTTTGTTAGATGGCGCGCGCGCGTTCACTTTTGGGTTTCTTCTATGGGAACCTCCGTGAATTTTTTTCTTTTTCTTATTTTATTATTATTTGTTGTTATATCGGCCATAATAACACATATTCTGTGAAAATTTCAACGGGCTACCTATTACGGTTCAAGAGATACAGCCCTCGGACAGACGGACGTACGGACGAACGAAGAGACAGACAGACGACGTAGGCTTAGTAATAGGGTCCCGTACCGGATACGGAACCCTAAAAACGATCAACGGATACGAACAACGGAAAGAACGACAGGCCAGCTATCTACCTCCTTGGAACGGTCCTGCCACCAAGACATGCAGTAGGTAATTGTCTCGCCTACGTCTGCTTGACAGTTATCTTGTACTAATAATTTGCTCGATTGTGTGATTAAGTGGTCTATGTTATGTGGTAATTTATGTTTAGTGGTATAGCAGTGCAACACCGATGACTCTGCTCATCTCGATTGTCGGAATACAGCTAGATGTTATGTACGAGTTTGTAATAATTATGTGTGCATGCATACAATTTAATTCGTCCCCAACATAATCTGTAAATGCACACCATTTCAATCAAGCCGCTAGCGACACGCGTGTTGATAAAGGTATGTGGATATACATATTTGTAGGGTCCGATTTTGAGAACCCATTGGTTCTCAAAATCGCTCTCGCACCGCTAGTGTATAGAACTGTCTTCCTGCGTGTTTCCCGAATCCTTTAACCTGGGTGTCTTCAAGCGTCGAATTAACAAATCTGCTGGCATGGCACCTCTCTGAGCATGATTTCGCAAGGAGAGGCGATTTGGGCACTGTCAACTGCACCATCGGTCCCTCGGCACAACCACCCATGTCGATGTAAATATACATAAATATTGTAATGCCGCCTTCGCGCATACCATTAACTGTTCACCTGCATCGAACAGTCGATGCCCCTTCCACTCAGCTAGAGAGTTCAACGCACTACCTTGGAGTTGTTGGCCGACCAAACCTGTCCGGTGACGTCAAATAACACGGTGACGAGCACATAGGATGCTGCGTAACCTGTTAAAGAGGCGTACCGTCTAAGAATAATTATACCCCCCGCTTCCAGAAGGAAGCGAAGCTACACTCTCGTTAAAAATATTGTGATGGCCTTTAACCATCCGGGAGAGAACCATCGTTAAAAATATTGTGATGGCCTTTAACAATCCGGGAGGGAGCCATCGTTAAAAATATTGTGATGGCCTTTAAGAATCCGGAGAGAATCATCGTTAAAAATATTGTAATGGCCTTTAACCATCCGGGAGAGAAACATCCATAAAAATATTGTGATGGCCTTTAACCATCCGGGAGAGAGCCATCGTTAAAAATATTGTGATGGCCTTCAACAATCCTATGGAAAGTTTATATATATATATTATGATAAATATTAAAAACACTCGCGCGTTTTTTCAACCACTATGTGGTGTTGTATTAGTTTGTTTTGTCATTATTTTTTACACTTCTTAAATATTTCGGCGCTGGTTGCCGTCGTCAGTAAATAAAATTATAATTATATTAATATATTAACAATAAGGGAGATAACCATCGTTTTTAACCATCCGAAAGAGAAACATCCTTAAAAATATTGTGATTGCCTTTAACCATCCGGGAGAGAACCATCGTTAAAAATATTGTGATGGCCTTTAACCATCCGGGAGAGAAACATCGTTAAAAATATTGTGATGGCCTTTAACCATCCGGGCGAGAACCATCGTTAAAAATATTGTGATGGCCTTTAACCATCCGGGAGAGAACCATCGTTGTTAAAAATATTGTGATGGCCTTTAACCATCCGGGAGAGAACCATCGTTAAAAATATTGTGATGATCTTTAACCATCCGGGAGAGAAACATCATTAAAATATTGTGTAGGCCTTTAACTATCCGGGAGACAACCATCGTTAAAAATATTGTGATGGCCTTTAACCATCCGGGAGAGAACCTTGGAGGGAGAGAGCACAAAAAGCCACTACGTTTAGCAAAGAACAGAACAAGATAATTTATCAAGCAGCAAGTAGGACACGATGTCTTACCTGCATGCCTCGGTGGAAGGACCGTGCCAAGGTGAGAGATGGCTATTCTTTCGCCCTTTAGCACGGCGTCTTGTCCTTATCCCCAAGTTGCCTGTTTACAATACGCACGGGGAGATATGCAATGGGCCTTTTTTTAACCGGACCAGGTGCGTTATATTTTATAAATTATTTTGAATTCAAAAAGGTAATTCTAGTACTTAAATAGAACGCTTCAATCAGCTTACCCCCTTTTGTGCCCCCCTTTTAGCCCCCTCTTGACGGCCCTCATTGCCACGAGCCCTTTCTGCCGCACGTTTGAAGGTATTTATAGTATTTTAAGGTTATCGGTGTGCTTTTAATTTGAATTTAAATATTAATTACCTACCTAACATTTTTTTATTTTTTTTTTATGCAAACTGACACGGTTGACTACATCACCTACCCTTGATGTCAGCCCATAACACCGGGTGAACTAGGTGCCATGTCAGTACTTCTCTTTATTTCATGTCCGCTACACTGAACTGGAAAGAAAACAGTAACACCTTGGTGAACTAAGTTCCGTGTCGTGCCGGGTACACTGAACAAGACGTTACATAGCCGTTTCGACCGAGGACGTTTCATTCAGTGCGGTGGTAACAACCCGGGAGGGATAAACCCTACCACCTAGTAAGGTAAGAAGGGAAGGGACCTACAGTTTTACGTGGAATACGAACCACGGTCAGCCTTCAACGGTCGAGCGGTCACGAGGCTGACATAAGTGATGTTCAGTGCAACCGACATGAAATGAATGAAATCACTGACATGGCACCTAGTTCACCCGGTGTTATGGGCTGACATCAAGGGTAGGCGATGTAGTCAATCGTGTCAGTTTCCATAAAAAAAAAAATTGGTTGTCTGTAAAGTTGGTTTACGGACGATAGTTTTACGTGATGATGTCATAAAGTAAATCAGTTCCGGCTCCGGCGGATATTTACCATGTAAAATTAATTTAAGTACATGATAAAGATGTGATAATAACTAATAAAAAATATGAGAAAATAACGACTATTAATTTTTGTTTAATTTATATTTAAAAAACCTACATAACGCCATCTACATGTTCAACGTTGCAACAATTACCTAACTGCTAAATCAAGTATACCGCTGGCTGAAGTATTTCATTTAATATTGACGCTAGATGTGGACGCTAGATGTCGCTCCATGAAATTCACATATGAAATTCACATACTGTTGAGAAAATTTGCAGCGATAAGTACACGGTCGATAGCCTGCGTGGATAACACGTCTGGTCAGTGATGGTGCCAGGGACCGCGGGTTCGAGGCTCGCAAAAGACGGAGAAATATACTTTGTATTTTCTACTATTGTATATGCCTCTCTATCGCGCTCTCGCTTGCACACACAGGTCTCTATCGCGCTCTCGCTTGCACACATAGGTTTAGATGGAACGTTACACTTCTTCGTGCGTGCAGCCGGTGTTCATCAATATAAAAGACGTGACATCATCACGTCAAAATAATTTAATAATCTATTGCAAAACTGCCGGTGATTTCCCAAATAAACTAAAATAAAAAAATAAAATAAATAAAATATTAGTATGCATATCTATTTAAGACATATTTCCTACTACTTTACTCATTACCTTACTACTAATTCCTTAAACATTTACACATACATATACACCAAGTGCATGCCACCACACTGTATGCGGACAATCGGGCTACGCAGATAAATGAAACGCCCGCACTGAATGAAAGGTCGGTCGAAACGGCTATGTAAATAGTTTGTGTTTTTCGTCCAGTTCAGTGTAGCCGGCACGACCGAAGGGAAGCACTGACGTGGCACCAAGTTCACCCGGTGTTATGGGCTGACATCACGGATGTTGTAGGTGATGTAAGCCAACCGTGTCAGTTTCCATAAAAAAAAAAAAAAAACTGTGTTGTGCCACAAGAGCTCCGGCGATTTAAAACACCGACCGCCACGTTTAGTAAAATATTTGGGCCAACACAATTTATCAAGCAGCAAAAGCGGCAGCGACACAAAATACATAAGTATATCAAAAATAATAAGAATCGGTAAAACCCATATATTTCCCCCCAAGTACAGTCTCGGGTCCTTCAGGAGGGCGGGAATAGGCACCTGTCAGGCCGGCATGGCATTCGCAACCACCGTATACGACCGAATGTCCATGGGCGTCGTTAGACACCTCATGGGGCGCGAGACGTCGCGCTTTCTATAAAAAAAATTTGAAAATAATCAAAATTCTTCGTGTAATATAACCTTAATCAAAGTACGCACACTGAACTGAATCTTATTCCTGTACAATTTTCAGATACTTGAAACACGTGAAAACTTTTCCGAAGGCTTATAAATGTTCAATATTTCGATGAACCAAGCACTTGGGTTTCGCAACTTCCGACGAAAATTGCGTGAAACGTTGTCTTATACCGAGATCTTTCATTTATTCCAGAAAAAAATATTTTGCAATTTAACCAGTAAGGGGTTATTTTTTCCAGCTCTAAAGACAAAGACCTACCTATTTTCGTAGCTTGTGCGTAACTAGAATAAAATTAGAAACTGGTATTCCCGTTTCAAAAACTTTAGTTCAAAACTCGTATTTAAAAACCCTTTTGTAAGTAACCGAGGCTGTGCTGTAGAAAGAGGCGGGCGGCGGGGGAAGTGGGGGAGGGGGAGAGGGAGGGAGAGAGTGTGGGAGGGCGGTTCGTTTGGGGTATACCCTACCCGCGGAAAGGGAAGGGGGTAAGGGGGGAAGCAAAAACGTAATATGACTCAGTGAGGGGAGACGGGGTATAGGTATATCCTGAATACTCCCCAATACAATTTAAAAACTTAGGATTGCCTCTTCTCCGGCGCTGCGGAAAGTGCAGCCCCTCCGTCCTTGCGTAACAAAGCGCAGACACTCGTGTGAACCGGAGCGGCTGAGGCTGGTCGCCGAAGGCGACCAAAAAGCCGAAGCTGCGGAAGCGAGCCGGAACTAGATACCCTGTCAGTGCTTCCCTTCATTTCATGTCGGCTACACTGAACTGGACTGAAAACGCGAACTATTTATTTCGCCGTTTCGCGTTTCGCGACGTTTCGTTCAGTGCGGTGGTACCGACCCGAGCGGGTTTAACCCTACCAGCTACTAAGGTAAGAAGGGAAGGGACCTACAGTTTAACGTAGAATCCGAACCACGGTCAGCCTCCAACGATCGAGCGGTTACCCATCCAAGCACCGACCGCGCTCAGGGTTACTTAACAACAGTTGACCGACCGCACCACTGAGCTACCGAGGTTGACGAGTTGTTAGATCCCGTACGGATACGGAGCCCTAAAAATTCACCTGGGCAAGTTACTGTTTGCTCCAAACCCCTTCCATCTTGGATCGCGCACCCTATATTTTGCGTCTTCCAGCGAGTGTATTTCCTGAATCCTTTAACCTGGTTGTCTTCAAGCGTCGTATTAACGGGCTAGACAGCCTAGCAACAGTCCGCAAATCTGCTGGCATGGCACCTAACTGAGCGTGGTTTCGCGAGGAGAGGTGATTTTGGCTCTGTCGACTGCACCATTGGTCCCTCGGCACAGCCACCCATGCTGGTTTACATTTAAAAAAATGGGCTATTTACAACGTGTCCCAAAACTCAACGTCAAGCGGGAACCAGGGAGTAGGCCAGTTTATGACTACCCAGGGAAAAATAAGAAAAAAAATCTGAGTCATTTATTTTTTTAGTAATCACACAATACCATACGAAATAGATCCCAATCAACCATTAATCTGTGGAGGTAATTTTCACTAATGACATAAGTGAGCCCCTTTCTCTTTACTTCCACTGAGCCATTTCCCTTCTTACCTTACTAAGTGGTAGGGTCTATCCCGGCCGGGTTGGTACCACCGAACTGAATGAAACGTCGCTCGAAATGGATATGTAAATACTTCGTGTTTTCCGTCCAGTTCAGTGTAGCCAAAATGAATTAAGGGAAGCACTGATACGGCACCTAGTCAACCGTGTTAGTTACCATAAAAAAACCTACTCTTGAGCCTGTACCACTATTTGGGAACTGCTGATCTAAAAAAACTTAAAAAAAAATATATAAAAACCGCCTTGAAAATTGTATGAAATAAAAAAAAATCAAACCCTAGAGTTGAAGGCGGTGGTTTTGGTTTGGTTGCCGACCGCCTTCAACTCTATGGTTCGATTTTTTTTTATTTCATACATTTTTGAAGGCGGTTTTTATATTTTTTAAATAGTTTTTTTTTAATCGGTTTATGATTTTAAACATCAGAAAAAACTTAGAAACCGCACATTCTCGTCTTGTCAAAACTGCGCATGCAGTGATGAGTAGAATTCTCGTTTGAAAGAACAGTTCGTGCAATGAATAAAACATGTTGAATTATCGCGTTTCACTACGTAGGTATTCAATATATCCAAGGAAACCGCGCTCTTTCTGCTTCTTGCATTTCTTATCAATCAATACAAACTAGGTTATCGTATACAATTATTATTAAACAAAAACAGGCCAAGTGCGAGTCGAACTCTCGCACCGAGGGTTCCCTATCGCCATGTCACGGTCAGCGCCACTCACGCCATCTATGTATTAGTTCAAATGTTTCATACTCTTTTCTGTAGATGGCGCGCATAAACTTTTTAGTTTCTTGTATGGGGACCGCCGTGAATTTTTTACTTTTTCTTATTTTTATTATTTGTTGTTATATCGGTTATAATAACACATATTCAGTGAACATTTCAACGAGCTACCTATTACGGGTCAAGAGATACAGCCCTCGGACAGACAGACAGACAGATGGCGGCGTAGGCTTAGTAATAGGCTTCCGTATGCATACGGAAGCCTAAAAAGTAATATTTGGGTGATGCTTATCACTGCATGAATAGCTTTTCAATATTACTGCACTCAATATGCACGGCGATTCAAAAATAACATATTTATTGCACGGTTTTAATGTAGATTCGGCTGAACGAAACGAAATTGCATTTTCGTCATTAAATTATATTTTTTCCTATCAGCAACAACGCATAAAACAACATTTCGCGGTATCGGTAAAATGCATTCGGTTGATTGTGTGAAATTCCCGAGCGAGCGTGCATACAATAACTGCCAAACATGCAGATCTTGTATGTGGCAATAATAACCAAACAACGTCATCCATCACTCACTATTATATATTATATATTATATTATCAAATCATCCATTTATTTCCACATTTCTTTTTATACAAATTTTAAATTTTTTTTTTAATTAAAACCTAAAATTAATATAAAACAAACGGAGTTTCCACCACCGGCGGCGGGGCGAGCCCAGGCTACCGATGGTCGGGTCCCAAAGAGAGAAACCTCCGGACGATGCGTGCAGTGTCGAGCAGGGCTGCCTTCTGGATCTGGCCCTTGACCCAACCACTCAGCGAGAGCCTCTTAAGGTGGTCATCGAGGCTCTTCGCTATCAGCCCATGCGCTGATACAACTATGGGCGCAACGTTCGTCGAGTCGACGGGCCACATTTTGGTAACTTCTTGCTGCAGATCCAGATACTTCAGCATCTTCTCTGCTTCCTTACTGAAGAGGTTACCATCGTGCGGCACGGCGATATCGACGAGCGTTGCGCGCCTCGTCTCCCGGTCCACTATCACAATATCAGGTCTATTCGCGAGAATAGTCCTATCTGCAATAATGGACCGGTCCCAGTAGAGTGTGACATGACCGTTCTCGAGAACTGGCGGCGGATTGTACTTATAGTAAGAAACTTCGGTGCCTACAAGGTTGTACTTTAAGGCAAGTTGCTGGTGGATAATCCTGGCTACTAGGTTGTGTCTATGCAAATACTCGGTGTTGGCAAGCTGCGAACAACCGGAAATCACATGTCTGAGGGTCTCGCCAGGTTGGTGGCAGGCGCGGCAGATGTCAATGGTCCCGTATTATATTATTATATATTATTATTTATAGCGTTACTCGGCACCAATTGACATAATAATGTACTACTAGCGTTTGCCCGCGGCTTCGCTCGCGTGAAATTCGTATTTAAAAAGAAGAAAGTAAGTAAGCTCGGGTACCGTACGTTTATTCGACGCTCGGAAAAAATCGGTTTTATATATGAGCTACATCTTAGCGTAACCGGAAGTGAATTTTATTTGACCTATCCAGTGTCTCGTATAGTTAAATTCCCGCGGCTCCGCCCGCTCTCATATTTCACTTCACTGCTAACCTCATAAGCCATTTCGAGTTATAAGCGGACAGACAGACATGCACTCAGACACTCAGACAGAAAGCAGACGTTGGGTTTTATTATAGGTAAGGATGTGCTTGTACTAATTTTCATCGAATTCGGATGATCGCTTTAAGAGTTATGTAGGAACATACATACAGAAAAGATTTCTAAAAATCCTCAATTTAATTTTAGTATCATACATAGAGTCTACAAACGCAGTATTTCATAAAACAAAGTACCTAAACTTACTCCATCACCATCCCTTACAGATTTATTATTAGTAAAGTAATAGTATACAATACTTCGATACACAATTGACATACTTTTATACAATACTTCGATATACAATGGACATACTTATATACAATACACTTCCGCCGTGCCTTAGTCGTGACGTCACCTTTGACGTGTCGTGATTGGCCATTTCGGTCATCGGTGGGTCGTCCTTCACAAATTGCAATATTTAACATAAATACCAACTATTGTTCTCAGACTTCACAATGGTGAAGGCGTTGCTGCTCTTCGCCCTACTCAGTCTACAATGCTTCTCCAGCCAATCTGAAGAGGACTCGCCCCTAGCAGACATAGCCTCGGCCTTGCTTCAGAACCTCTCCGAAGGTGGAGGTGGCAACGGCGGCGGTGGCGGTCTGGCTGCCCTGGGCAGTATTATCGGCGGTCTGATGCAGGGTGACAATGCCCAAAACCTGGGCGCGCTTTTTGGCCAGGCTGGCAACAATAATGCGGCGGGAGATATACTCTCTGGTGAGTCCATTATACTCATTAACAGTGGCTTTGAAAAATACTTACTTACAGTTTACATTTACGTCAGCCTCAATAGCTCAGTGGTGCAGACAGTCGACTGTCGCTATTGATGGTTAAGCAACGCTGGGCCGGTCAGTACTTGAATGGGTGACCGCTCGACCGTTGGAGGCTGACCGTGGTTCGGATTCCACGTAAAACTGTAGGTCCCTTCCCTTCTTTCCTTACTAGGTTGTAGGGTTCAACCCGTCCGGGTTGGTACCACAGCACTTAATGAAACGTCGGTCGAAACGGCTATGTAAATAGTTTATGTTTTCCGTCCAGTTCAGTGGGGCCGGCACTACCGAAGGGAAGCACTGACATGGCACCTAGTTCACCCGGTGTTATGAGCTGACATCACGGATGATGTAGGTGATGTAGCCAACCGTGTCAGTTTCCATAAAAAAAAACATACAGACTAACTGTCTTCCTCAGACAAGCGATGGTTCCGTAACGCTGATGGCAGGGAAAACTGAAGAAAGATTGGAAAGTTCTATGTCCAGCAGTGAAAGCATATACGCTGACTGACTGACTGTCCAAAAAAATGGTACAAAATTATGTGATCAATGTTTTTAATGTTTTGTCCAATAAAGCTTATTTTATTCAATTGAATTTCATTTTCAGGTCTAGGAAGTCTCCTAACGAACCAGGAAGGCAAACTGGACCCCAACATGATCGGTTCCGTGATCTCCATGCTGGCCCAGCAAGTGGGTAACCAAGAGCAACCAGCTGAATCTTCAAGCGGCCCGAGGAAGGGACGCAGCCCTCGGGTGAACATGGACGAGTTAGACTTGGGTGGACTACTGAGCGCTGCCGGAGAGTTATTTGAGGGACAAAATGCTGCTGGTAACCTATTTTTTTTTTGTTTCCGAACTAGCTGGCTGTGTCCGAGGTCGAAGCCTCAGATGCAGCCAATATCACCCCCGAGGAGGTGCCAGTCCGGCTTCGAGGTGGACTAATGTCGCTGGGGAAACCCGCGATTTGAAGATGCGTGGATTGTAAGAGTGGGGAAAGATATTTCCCGGAAGCCCGTTCCACGCCTATGCTATATTTGCACAAAAATCACGTACTCACAACTAAAGTTAGGAAGGATTGTTTTAGTGAGACTGACACAGCTATATCACCTACAACATCCGTGATGTCAGCCCAAAACACCGGGTGAACTAGGTGTCATGTCAGTTCGGTTCCCTTCATTTCATGTCGGCTACACTGAACTGGAATGAAAACGCGAACTATTTACATAACCGGGATCTACCACCTGGGAAGGTACGAGAAGGGAAGGGACCTACAGTTTTACACCGGTTCCGAACGGTGAAGCAGCAGGTGTATGTATGTACGTAAATTTTTTCGTCAGAAAAAACTCATTGGTACACGACGACCGCATTCGAACCTCGGACCTCTCGCATGAGAAGCCGATGCCCAAACTACTCGGTCACTAGCCGCTAAGCTTATAGATAAAAATGATTGTTGCAGGTTTCCTCCCAGTGTTGATGAATACATTGAGTTCCTTCTCCGGCCCTCAGGCTGAGAAGCGAGCCCACGAACACGAGGACCACGCCTGGTTTCTGCCACCCATCCTAGGTAATATATGTGCATAACCTATCGCGCGCCGGAGGGTCTATATCGGCCCAAAAACGGCGCTCAAGTCCAACCAAGTTTTGACGTGAATTCGACGAACGTCTTACGCTTCGCAACAAGGGGGTCATTCCAGAAAGTTGGCGACATAATGTATGTACTTTCGACGGCTTCGTGCTGCCAAACTAACGTGAACGCTACCACTCCTTAAGACCCATCCGGCGACTACACAAAACGTCTAATATACAGTCTGGGATCTTTCAAATATAATGTGAAGGTGCACCTAGCCGGCCGACGTGATATTGGCAGCCCCCGTAAATATCCGAATGCCCGTGGGCGCCGTCGGACTACACCTCAGCCTTAGTCGTGCGCGCGCCATATGTCGTGCTTCACATAAAAAAAATGCCGAGCATTGCTATATTCTATAAGTACTTTATCCACGGACGCTGTCTGCGGAACTAGCATCCCTTATTCCCTGCCACCCGTCCTATCTCCGCTTGAGAGACTCGGCACCCTTTTGTTGTTGACATTGGGCTTTTGAGAACACATCGGTTCTCTAAATCGTTTTTTGTCGTACCGCTAGAGTGTGGAACTGTCTTCCGGCGAGTGTATTTCCTGAATCCTTTAACCTGGGTATCTTCAAGCGTCGTATTAACGGACTAGACAGCCTAGCAATAGTCCGCAAATCTGCTGGCATGGCACCTAACTGAGCGTGGTTTCGCGAGGAGAGGTGATTTTGGCTCTGTCGACTGCACCATTGGTCTCTCGGCACAGCCACCCATGCTGGTTTACATAAAAAAAATCCAATGCTTATGCCAATGCTTCGTGATCTTTCGCAGAAAAGTTGCACGTCTACTGGGACCACTTCCTCAACTCGGAACTTGGTCGCGCCATCTGGAAGCAATCCGGCCTGCAGAAGGCGATGAAGAGCTTCGAAGGCCCCGACGGCAAGGTGAACTTCGAGAAGGTTCTTAAGAGTCTGGAGAACCACTCGTTCAGGCGGCGCTGGATCAAGCAGGCAACGGGATATCTGACCGATTATGCTGTCTACTTGGCTAATCCTGAGGTTCAGCAGAGGTAGAATTTTGAGAATTTTAAATAATTAAATTTTCTTTATGGACCTTTTTTTTATGAAAACTAACACGGTTGGCTACATCACCTACACCATCCGTGATGTCAGCCCATAACACCGGGTGAACTAGGTGCCATGTTAGTGCTTCCCTTCGATCGTGCCGGCTACACTGAACTGGACGGAAAACACAAACTATTCACATAGCCGTTTCAACCGACGTTTCATTCAGTGCGGTGGTACCAACCCGGGCGGTTGAACCCTACCACTAAGTAAGGTAAGAAGGGAAGGGATCTACAGTTTAACGTGGAAGCCGAACCACGGTCAGCCTCCAACGGTCGAGCGGTCACCCATCCAAAAACTGACCGCGGTCAGCGTTGCTTAACCATCAATATCGATAGTCGACTGTCTGCACCACTGAGCTATCGAGGCTGACAAATGTCTGTATAAAAATTATAGTACATTACATTTCCGACAGGTACTTATCATCCGCCCAGTACATCGTGAACGGCTTCCTCAAGTCCCAAGGATTCCCTCAGAGCACCATGTTCAACCCTGCGCGCGCAGCAGACTCCGTCAGCGCACTGGCGAACTACGTCATCAAGAAGTATTCCAACCTAGATGGGGATATGTCTGTCTACGTGAGACCGGCCTTCGACCATTTGCAGGTAACTCAACGAGAGATAATGTATGTAGGACCGTGGTTCGGATTCCACGTTAAACTGTAGGTACGTTTCCTTCTTACCGTACTGAGCGGTAGGGTTTATCCCGCCCGTGTTGGTACCACCGCACGGAATTATTTTTTTTATTTATTTATTTATACTTCTATATTTTACAATTTCATGTTCTGCGAAGCCTACCAGGCTTATCCGCAAAAGCAGTTTTGTCGCCGTCTATTATTTATACATTACTTTTCGTGATGTAAATGACCTGATTTTATACATTCATAATTTTTTTTTAACTTTGGTGACAATCATCAATCATCATTAATTATTATACGATTAGATTCAATACCTAAGCCTCCGACTACTCCGAGCGGCTTTGTTGTGTGTTGCTGTGGCTGGTGTGACTGAAAGAGTTGTTGTGCGAGTGAATGAAACCTCGGTCGAAACGGCTATGTAAATAGTTCGTGTTTTCCGCCCAGTTCAGTGTAGCGGACATGAAATTAAAGGAAGCATTGACATGGCACCTAATTCACCCGGTGCTATGGGCTGACATCGCGGATGTTGTAGGTGATGTAGCAAATCATGTCAGTTTCCATACAAAAAAAGAAAATCTGTCCATCCGTTTAGGAGCTACGATGCCACAGCAGAAACACCCATACACACAGACACACGTTAAACTTATAACACCCCTCCGTTTGCGTCGAGGGTAAAAAAAATCTGTTAAGTGCGAGTTTTACTCGCGCACGGAGGTTTCCGTATCTATCCGCTATATTATACGCCTACCTTTTGTCTTTCAACATTGCAATGTATAAAAGCCTGTGGCGTCATCTATTATTCAATAGTGTGACTAATTGATTTTACAGACGTTTGTTGTATTGAGCCCCCCTTAATTTTTAACTTTTTCTTATTTTCTGTTATATCCGTCATAGCGACACATATTCTGTGAAAATTTCAACCGGCTACCTATTACGGTTCAAGAGATACAGCCCTCGGACAGACGGACAGACGGACGGACAGACGGCGTAGGCTTAGTAATAGGATTCTGTACGGGATACGGAAACCTAAAAATGGTGTAACATTGTTCCAGCAAATTATTAAGATGGCCCAAAAGACCGGGCGTAACCTGCTCAGCCAAACGGACCACAACGCCCTCACGGACCGCCTCACCGACACCCTCAACCTGGAGGTCATCGAGCCTGTCCTCAGGGTCTACCGCGCTTACAGGCATTCCGTAGCGTCGCCCCACTGCAGGGAACACCTCATGTGCCTGGTCAATAGGCAGGAGAAGGGGACGAAACTTGGTAACTATATATACACAGATCGGTAGCTCAGTGGTGCTGTCGGTCGACTGTTGGCACTGCAGGGAAACACCTCATGTGCCTGGTCAATAGGCAGGAGAAGGAGACTAAGCTTGGTAACTATATACACACATATCGGTAGCTCAGTGGTGCGGTCTGTCGACTGTCGGCACTGCAGGGAAACACCTCATGTGCCTGGTCAATAGGCAGGAGAAGGGGACTAAGCTTGGTAACTATATACACACATATCGGTAGCTCAAAGGTGCGGTCTGTCGACTGTCGGCACTGCAAGGAAACACCTCATGTGCCTGGTCAATAGGCAGGAGAAGGGGAATAAGCTTGGTAACTATATACACTCATATCGGTAGCTCAAAGGTGCGGTCTGTCGACTGTCGGCAGTGAAGGGAACACCTCATGTGCCTGGTCAATAGGCAGGAGAAGGGGACTAAGCTTGGTAATTATATACACACATATCGGTAGCTCAAAGGTGCGGTCTGTCGACTATCGGCACTGTAGGGAACACCTCATGTGCCTGGTGAATAGGCAGGAGAAGGGGAATAAGCTTGGTAACTATATACACTCATATCGGTAGCTCAAAGGTGCGGTCTGTCGACTGTCGGCAGTGTAGGGAACACCTCATGTGCCTGGTCAATAGGCAGGAGAAGGGGACTAAGCTTGGTAATTATATACACACATATCGGTAGCTCAAAGGTGCGGTCTGTCGACTGTCGGCACTGTAGGGAACACCTCATGTGCCTGGTCAATAGGCAGGAGAAAGGGACTAAGCTTGGTAATTATATACACACATATCGGTAGCTCAAAGGTGCGGTCTGTCGACTGTCGGCACTGTAGGGAACACCTCATGTGCCTGGTCAATAGGCAGGAGAAGGGGACTAAGCTTGGTAATTATATACACACATATCGGTAGCTCAAAGGTGCGGTCTGTCGACTGTCGGCACTGTAGGGAACACCTCATGTGCCTGGTCAATAGGCAGGAGAAGGGGACTAAGCTTTGTAATTATATACACACATATCGGTAGCTCAGTGGTGCGGTCGGTAGACTGTCGGCACTGCAGGGAAACACCTCATGTGCCTGGTCAATAGGCAGGAGAAGGGGACGAAGCTTGGTCACTTTTTAGGGTTCCGTATCCGGTGCGGGACCCTATTATTACGAATCGCACGGGTATAGATGCAATCAGGCTATTATTTTGAAGTACCTGCCCCACACAGTAGTGCAGTGGGGCTATTCTGCAAAAAAAAAAAAAATTACAATTTTGATCCAACAGATAAATCCAACAGTGGCTATGAGGCTTGACGAAGGTACATATTTTCAGCGGCGGGTGGTCGGCGCGGTCTTGGATTTTTGATCTCGGGTTCCGAGGTTCGAATCCGGTCGACGTGCACCAATGAGTTTTTTTTTTGAGGAAAAAATTTACGTGCACACCTACACATGCTGCTTAACCGTTCGGAACAGATGTAAAACTGTAGTTCCCTTCCCTTGCCCCTTACTAGGTGGTAGGCTCGTCTGGAGCCGACTGGGTTGGCAACACTGTACTGGACTGGACGTAAGATGGCTCGGCTGTGTTGTCTCTAGTCAAGCATAGCTAGCAATCCATCCATACATCGATCATCCAATCCAATCCATAAAAAATTAAAAAATCCCAAGAGAAGTTTCCGGTAATGCACTTTCTCAGCGTTAACATTATCTGGTACGAACATGTGCTCTGGCCCCTCTGATTCGGCCACCCATATCGGATTACATAAAATATTTAATTTTGCAGGTCTGCCCGGATTCAAAGCCGGGCTGACGAAGTTGAGTAGCTTGGTGGCCTCAGCAGCGCTCAGCTATCAAGGCGGCCGCGGGTTCTGGGATCTCTACAACGCTGTCCAGGAAGATGTTAACTGCCAGGTTTGTTTGTTTATTTGTTAGTTTGTTTATTTGTTTATTTGTTTGTTTTATTGCTTGTTTGAGTACTTGTTTGTTTGTGTATTTTTTTATTTGTTTATTTGTTTGTTTTATTGCTTGTTTAAGTACTTGTTTGTTTGTGTATTTGTTAGTTTGTTTATTTGTTTATTTGTTTGTTTTATTGCTTGTTTGAGTACTTGTTTGTTTGTGTATTTGTTTATTTGTTTGTTTGTTTGAGTGTTTGTTTGTTTGTGTATTTGTTCCTTTGATTGGTTGTTATTAAGTTCGAATATTATTCTGCCCTTAAAATGATAAAAATCGTATCAGTAAATAACAATTTCACAGTACAATCCAATATATATATATATTTTAAATAATATTATTGAGATAATTGCAGATATGCCTTTCATGCTGTGGCATTTGCTTATTACAGATAGGCCTTTCATGCTTTGGTTTTAGGTTAGGTTAGGTTAGGTTAGGTTAGGTTAGGTTAGGTTAGGTTAGTCGCCTTTTGCTACATGCACGGGGAGACATGCAGTGGGGTTATTCTTTTTAAGTATCGCCCCCACCATATAACTAATAACCCTTCTAATAAACGTAATTCTTTCCTTTCAGGCGAAATACCCTGCTGACTGCAGTGCCTTCCACGAGCACGAAGAGAAGGTCACAACGGAATATTATCACAGCGAACTATAGGTCATTATGCAATAACATACTGAAAAACAAAACTATTTATTTAATGGTGAACATCTTTGGAAATTAATTCAGGTCGAGGAGGTGAAAAACTGCAAAGCATTGACTTATACTATATTACTAACGTAATGAAATGCCCATACGAACTACTATTGTTCTCACTAAAGTGCTGCCATAGTAATAAAAAAAACGGGCCAAGTGCGAGTCGAACTCGCGCACCGAGGATTCCGTATCGCCAAGTCATGGTCAGCGCCACTCGCGCCATCTATGCCGTGTTATGAAATGCTTCATATTAGTTAAATGTTATGATTAGTTAAAATGCTTCACGCTCTATTCGGTAGATGGCGCGCGCGCATACACTTTTTGATTTCTTCTATGGGAACCCCCGTGAATTTTTTACTTTTTCTTATTTTTATTATTTGTTGTTATATCGGCCATAATAACACGTATTCTGTGAAAATTTCAACTGGCTACCTATTACGGTTCAAGAGATACAGCCCTCGGACAGACGGACGGACGTACAGACGGACGGACAGACAGACAGACAGAAAGACAGACAGACGGCGTAGGCTTAGTAATAGGGTCCCGTACCGAATACGGAAGCCTAAAAACCATTTGGAATCTGAATATCGCATACTATAATTACATTATGTTATATTTCGATTATTTTTATTTCGAAAATTACTTACGTTATTGTTTAATGTACATTAATATAATCTCATCGATAGGTAGGAAACCTACGCTTGGGCGTGTCGAAAATTCCCACAAATTCTAATTCAATGCGAAGAAGAACTAACAAACAAACTTCGAGAATAGTTTGAATGAATAATTTTATAAATATTATTTTTGACTTCACTTTACTGAGGACAGTTCGTATTACTGTGTCGTACAGATGGCAAATATCAAGAAAATGTTACTGAATACATTAAGGGCGGTAGTACCCGAAATAGTGATTCTCTTGGAGGAAATATTTTACACCAGGTTATTCTACACCATGAAATTTGACAACTTTTGTTCAACAAATTTTTACATTGGTATAATTTTTGATTTTCGCTCAACAATGCTGAAAAATTTTAAATTTTGACATTAAAAAAAATATACACGTTCAAAATTCATACACACGCCGATACATACTAGGCACCCGGCAAAAACCATAACTAAATGCGACTATCTTGAAATGTAATTTCCGCTCTCACATTGCCTACAGTGAGTGAGTGAGAGGGACAATCGCAAGCCCGCCGCTAGCGCCACCACTGGGTGCCTAGTAATGTATGTCGGTCTTAGAATTTGTTTTTGTCAGCCTCGCTAGCTCAGTGGTGCGGTCGGTTGTCGGTTGACAGTTATTAAGCAACCCTGGGCGCGGTCAGTACTGGATGGGTGACCGCTCGACCGTAGGAGGCTGACCGTGGTTCGGATTCCACGTTAAACTGTAGGTGCCTTCCCTTCTTACCTTACAAGGTGGTAGGGTTTATCCCGCCCTGGTTGGTACCACCGCACTGGACGAAACGTCGTCGGTCGAAACGGCTATGTAAATAGTTTCGTGTTTTCCGTCCAGTTCCGTTTAGCCGACATGAAATGAAGGGAAGCACTGACATGGCACCTAGTTCACCCTGTGTTATGGGCTGACGTCACGGATGTTATAGGTGTTGTAGCCAACCGTGTCAGTTTCAATAAAAATAATAATAATAATAAGTACCACCATTAATGTATCGCCGTGGACGTTCTTAAACATTATGTTCTAAGCTTCAGATGGAATGCATGCACACCAAATCTTGGTAGAGATCGTCTATTTTAAAAATGAACGCCCCTCCACAAATCTTGATTGTGTCAATGTGGGAGAGGAAATACCTATTGCAACACTTGCTTGCGTGTGTGCGGCGATTGTACGATTCGCCCGAGCAACTAGTAGGTCAACTAATCGTCTGTTCATGTATTGCCTTTGTAAGGCCCACTTGCACCAACACGAATTTAACTATAAACCAGTTCAACTCGTTAAGCTAGCACCCGTTGTATGTGGGAACCGCGTTTAAACCGCGTTTAAATCCATAACTCGCTACTTAACTCTAAACTCGTGTTGGTGCAAGTGGGCCTAAGGCGGAGAGCTCGCGCTTTGTATGAAACGACACGTCCGCTCTGTCGTGCGGTCGGGTCACTAATGCACTAGTTGGCCAACAGATCCGGCTAGATCTAGCCGGTGAATGAATCAGACTGACGGAGGTTACACGCTAGGTTTTTCATCAGTTCAGTCCATCAGTCTGGTTAAACCATGGTCCAGACTGACCGTTTAATCTACTTTGATGGATGGATGGTTTGGAATGATGGACCAGACTGAAGGATTTTAAAATATTTTGATACTAGACTGATGGCAGACTGATAGTGCGAATGCATTTTACGTCTGGCGTCAGTCTGGCGTCAATCTGGTCGTGACCAAGGTCACGGACTGAACTGATGCCAAACCTAGCGTGTAACCTCCGTCAATGACCAATGACAAAGAACAAATTAGTGTGTATTGCCACGTATTGCGTCTGTAAACCTACTGTGCATGTGAGCGTAAACAAAGTGAACGGGCGTTCATTTTAAGGTGATATTAATGTAGAAACATCTAGTTTTTGATCTAATTTACTGGCGAAACCGCTGAAGTAAGGTATTTGTGAACTTCAACAATATAATCTCCAACTCTTCATTAAATGATGTGACGATGGAAAACGTGAAACAATAAAATAACACGACACAATAAAATAATTTGTAAACCTTCGATTATTTCTTATTTTTTATATTGCCGACAAAACTTACCCCAAAACATTATGAGAATTTTTTAGCCAGTTCGGATGAACGATATCTAATTTTGTGTCGATGGATATCTCTGTAAAGTTAATAGATTTTGTAAAAAAAAAATTAACGTTTTCATGTAGATTTGATCAGACACGCCCAACATTAGCTTGCGCGCTCACACCTGGCGTCGTCACGCTCTCTCCTAACTATGACTATATTGGCGTCCTGTTTCCGTGTTGGGACTGGGGAGGAGAGGACGGCAGTCGTGTGGATTAGCTGCGGCGGAGCGCACGCAGCCCGCCGCAGCACGGCTCCTGACCACCGCACGCCCGCCTGCGCGCCGCACGGCTCCCGGCAGCCGCAGCTACCTAACTAGAAATGGGGAAACAAAATAAAAACATTATGATGAAACGCGTGAAGAAGAAATATTTACGGAATAAAGGAATTCGCCTAAATGAAATCAAGAAACAAAATAGTTGGCCACCGGCGGCGGCGGCGATCCCGGCGCGTTCTCTACTACAATCAACACCTTCGTTGGCGACGCCGCGCGCCGGTGCCAGTGTCGAGATCTGCTGAGCCGCTGCTGCTGTTGCTGCCACGATCAGATCAGAACCACCTCATACCTCGCTGCCTCTGCCGCCGGCTGCGGCGGCGCCGGTGTTAGCCGAGCCGCTGCCGTTGCTGCTGCCACGGTCAGAACCACCTCAGAACCCGCTGCCTCCGCCGCCGCCGCCTTCGATGACACCTCCAATATCGCTGTCAACGCCACCACCACCGCCGACCACAAAAATGTACATGTAATTTAATTTTATACCTTACTACTTTATTTGAAAATCAGTAGGTATTACCTACATGATTGTTTGTTTACATACATAAGTTTCGTTACAGTTTTAACTAATTATCAAACTCCTTCCAATACCCTACCCTTACTTATCAAACTCAGAGAAAGAAAGCGGTGCGGTCCCCCTGCACACGTAAGCTCGAACCCGCACCTCTTTAGATCGAAGCTCTAGGCGACGAGCGATTATAACCACTAAATATTCGAATGCAAAATAACTACAAAACGTATTACCAAAGAAAGACAGAAGGTTGATTTTTATGAAAAATTCAATATTGCATAGAGTAATGTAAAAAACATATAAACAAATGCGGTCACTCCTAGCCTAGGGTTTTAAATGATCTAATTCAGTAGAAATAAATATTATTTATTATTAAAACTTTTATAATTATAGTTTTGGTTTTTTACAGGTCATCACCGGACGTGACAGGGAAAAAAAAATACATAATTGAAGGCAGGAGATTGGTAGATTTACAACATCTAATTGAAAATCATATCTGGCCACAAAGCACTTGCTAACTGTAGGTTACAATCCATGAGCGTAATATCGGAAAGAAAAATAGGACTAAATTTAATTATTGTATTAGGCTGTAACATGTGTAATCAAAAATTCACAGTTGATACTTGCATAAAAAAATAGGTAAAAAAACTTTTAAGTTAAACGGTTTTATTAAAAACAACAGCTGTACAAAAAACTAGAAAAAAAACATCACCTGTACAAAAAGCTAGAAAATAATAAGGACACAAGCCAGGGCCTTCTTAAGATTTTACGTCTGGGTAAGAAATCGTGCAATACTAGCGTGCTGTCTTCTCATGTCAGATGCCAAAGGGCACTTTGTGTCGCTGCGTCAGCGGAATAAGTAATAAATTGAGACTTTTAACAGACTAATATAAAAACGTGGGGCGCATGTTATTACGCATATTATACGGCCCACGTTTTTATATTAGTCTGTTAAAAGTCTCAATTTATTACTTATTCCGCTGACGCAGCGACACAAAGTGCCCTTTGGCATCTGACATGAGAAGACAGCACGCTAGTATTGCACGATTTCTTACCCAGACGTAAAATCTTAAGAAGGCCCAGGTTTGTGTCCTTATTATTTTCTAGCTTTTTGTACAGATGATGTTTTTTTTCTAGTTTTTTGTACAGCTGTTGTTTTTTAATAAAACCGTTTAACTTACAAGTTATTTTACCAATTTTTTTATTTACTCGTTTTTAGTTTGATTTTTTTTATAATTTTTTTCTTTCATGTTGTTCCCACGAGTAATGGAACAATAACAGTAGACCCCCCAGAGGTCCATGTAGAGGGGCAAGGCTCTTATACAACAAGGTGTGCCCAGCCTTGAGGTTGAAACGCTAACGACATATCATTTTTATCCACCCTAATGCCACACAGTCCTCGGCACGTTTCAAACGTTGAGTTGGGTGGTGTATCGCTAACGACGTATCATTTTTAGCCACCCTAACGCCACACAGTTCTCGGCACAATACAGAAACCTTAACTTGGGTGGATTCAAAGAAATATCCCGATCATTATTTTTGTTTTATTTAAGTTCAACAGTTCACCTCCTGCATCTATAATCAGATCTTCGTCACCAAGTGTATTGGTAGAAGTATGGTAAACTCGTCCAAACCAACCATATGAGCCCAAACTCGAGGGGGTTACTAGTAACGGTTGAAGAGTTCCACTGTACACCTCCTGACTCCATCATCAGACCCTCGCCACCAAGTGTATTAGTAGAAGTATGGGACACTCGTCCAAACCAACCAAATGAGCCCAAACTCGAGGGGGTTACTAGTAACAGTTGAAGAGTTCCACTGTCCACCTCCTGACTCCATCATCAGACCCTCGTTATCAAGTATATTGGTAGAAGTATGGGACACTCGTCCAAACAAACCAAATGAGCCCAAACTCGAGGGGGTTACTAGTAACGGTTGAAGAATTCCACTGTATACCTCCTGACTAAATCATCAGACCCTCGTCACCAAGTGGTTGAAGAGTTCCACTGTATACCTCCTGACTCCATCATCAGACCCTCGTCACCAAGTGTATTGGTAGAAGTATGAGACGCTCCTCCAAACCAACCAAATGAGCCCAAACTCGAGGGGGTTACTAGTAACGGTTGAAGAGTTGCACTGTCCACCTCCTGACTCCATCATCAGACCCTCGTTACCAAGTTGAAATTATCATAATATTGTATTGTCACGATAACTCAATGCGTGTGCAAAGTTTCATAAAAATCGGTTCAGTAGAAGTAGTTGAAAAAGTTGTCGCAAGATTTGAAACAAAGATAGAAACAAATATACGGAGTCAAGCTAAATAAAACCGTTTAGTAATAATAAAAAATACAGAAAATCCGGTAGACGTAAACAGGTCCGCTGTTGCGGGTGCAATGGCAATAGGATGTGGTTTTTCGCAATTAGAAGAACTTATGGCAGCACTCAATGTCCCCTTCATGACGAATCCATTTTATTCGAAAATTCACATTGATATTTGTTTAAAATGGCATGAAACGGCTGTCGAAGAAATGGAAAAGGCTGCAAAAAGAGAACGCGATGCTGCTTTAAAAGAAGGTCGTGTTGATAAATTCGGCAACGCAATAATTGAAGTTATTGCGGACGGGTGTTGGTCAAAGAGATCTTACAAACAAAATTATTCCGCCTTATCGGGAGCTGCGGCTATAGCTGGCAAAAGATTTAGAGAGGTGGTGTTATGGGCGTGAAAAATAAGTTTTGTATCGTTTGTAGCCGGGCAAAATAAAGTCGAACCAAATAACCACAAATGTTTCAAAAATTATAATGGGGCTTCTACAGGCATGGAGTGTGAAATTATTTTGGAAGAATTTAAATAGTCGGAAGATACGGCCTTGTTTATGCTAAATTAATTTCCGATGGTGACTCCAGCACATATTCTAAAATTTTACAAGCAAAACCTTACCATGGGTGCACGGTCGAAAAGATTGAATGTCGTAATCACGTGCTCAGAAAGGAGACGGATACGCTTTCATACAATCTTGGGCCCGATTGTAAAAAGATGAAAATGGTGTCAATTAATAGCCTAAATATTATTAAATCTTCACTGAAAATTCAACAGATTTTGCCAATCTGAGTTTTTATTGATTTAGTTTATAGACATAACATAGGCGCAGCAACCAGACCCACCGTTTACTACTCACTCAAAATTCACTTCTATAGATCTTCTGTTGATGTTTGCTTCAAAATAATAAAATAATGCAATATAATATCGAAACTTTTTCAGAATTCTAGTTATTTATGTTTTGTAAATGTTATGAAATGAAAATACAACTGACAGCTATGACAGCTCTTCTTCTTTATAAATTGTTTCCTTTTATCACAGACTATATATAGTCCTTTTATTATTGTGAATGTTTAATTTTTTTAAGTAGTAAAATGTTAATTTGTAATGACTTTATTTATTTTAGTAATTAAGTAATCAAAACAATTAATAAAGATCTAAAACAAATAACTAAAACTAACCTAAAACATAACTTACCTATCTAACAAAAGAAAAATTAAGGAGAACCTATAAATAAAAAAATTTCTTCTAGTTCAGCCGAGGCAGCCATAGTCCCTAGGACGCTAATAGCGTTCCCTCTTTGAATTTCTAGGCTTATGCGGCGTATGAAGTAAGCCTTGGCATGCACGTCACCGGACTTATCCACTAGCAATTTCCCGATGGTTTCGGCAAAAGCCAGTGCGTCCGGTGACCACACACCAAGGGTTTCCACCGCAAATCCATTTGTAATGGATTTAATTACTTTAATTGAGTTATTCATTTGGTGCTAGCGTTTTTATTTTTAAATGTTTAAAATCATGTATCTACATTAATATATATTTAGTTTAATCGTAATCGTTTTTCTTAACACTTTTTTTAAGATTTCTCTTTTTCTAGATAAAGAATTGGGTTGATATTTTACAGTTTAATAAAGAAAAATATAACCATTATTTTTAACCATACCTCATTTTATTACCATCGGGCCCAAACATCCCCGTCTCCTTTTTGTAATAAACTAAGAGCTATGTCTAAAGATACAAAATATCCGATAAAATTGAGAAAATTACTGACTGACAAGTTAATTAAAATCATGCGCAAATCAATATGTAAATCCATTAAACATAATAAAGAGTCAGGAGATTTTAAAATATCGGCAGCCGAATAAGGAACCTTAATCGAGATATAATGAACGTTCCAATGCATGCTTTCGGACGACATAGCAGTAGCTCTCCATATTACTGTAATTCAGAACCTGTTCTTGATTTTTATGGCTTAGTAAACAACAGCTCTTTTTGGCTAAGAATCAAAGTAATTTTCAGAGCCGTCGCCAATAACGCCAGAAGTTTATTTTAAGATGTGGACAGTAATATGGTCGAATGCTTCAATAGTGTTGTTGCAAAATTCGTCATGCGCAAATGGGTCAACTATTCTTTCAAACAATCATATCAAGGACGTTGTGCTGCAGCTGTAGTTTGATTCAACACCAAAAAACCTATTTGCACATTATTCAAGAAAATTTCTGGTAGCAATCCCAAAGGCCGTATGCATACAATGGAATTAAAAAGAGTTAAAGCAAAAGAGCAAGCAAAAAAATATTTCAGAAAAAAAAAGGTCATATAAGGATTCTTCAGCATTTTTTTTTTCAGAATTTTTGAATAAGTTTTTGATAGAAAAATACGTGTCTGTGACATGCAGACGGACAGACATAGAGACACCGAGCGATTCCATTAGGGTCCCTTTTTGTAATTTTTGCTACGGAATCCTAAAAATACATATATGTACCTTTCTACATATAAACACCATCTTTTTTTCTATCAGACAAACAATTCAACATTATTAAGATGTGGTTGAAAACTAGAAACTTCATTGCCGTTGGTAGACCACGTGGCCGAAGGATGGGTCAATAATTAATATGCTTGGTGTCGGCCTATGTACCTACTACGGTCTTGGCCGAAATACCAAAACGCTGTGCAAGGATAATTTCGTAGCCGAGAAATGGATACAAGGTAAACCAAAAGTACTAGAGTAAAAGAGAAGAACATATATCCGTGGCTATATTACGTAGACAGTCATCCTCTTTGGGTTGTTAAAAAATAACTGGTGGTACCTACAGACTTACGCATTACGTTCTCTACTTTTATTGACTGCTCTGTGCTGTGCTCAACTCGACGGCGCGATTGCCGGTGCCGCACCGCCGCGCCGCCCGTGTGTGTCGGCCAAAGAGTAAAGTAATATAGGGCGCGGCGCGGGTCAGCGTCGCGCCGCGCGCCGGGGGAGGCGCGGGGAGCCGCGCGGTTCGAGAAGGGTAGTGGAGAAGAAGGGAGGTAAAGCAGGCGGAGCTTCTTGCATTGAAATCACCTTAAGATTAGACGACACCGAACGATTACTAACAACGTAACATGTAGGTACACAATGTATGGCGATTCCGTTTCTGGATGTTCATTTCGGTGGTAAAATGATGCGTAACTTTCATTTAGGATTGTTTTATATGTTCATTTACTTGAATGCCTACTTATTTTTAGCATTAGGTTAGTTATAGGTATTAAAAAAAATGTGACAAAGATGATTAATAAAGGAGAATGGGCGTTTTGGTCTACCCCTCCTCTAGCTGTGAGTGTTATATCAATGGAAAGGTTGATTTATATAGAATTTTTTTTAGTATGGCAGCCAACGTCAATTATTAGTACTTTAGGAATTATATCACTTTTAATTTTTATAAACATAGAACCTTATCATAGTAATATGCTTACCTCTGTACAATGATCATCGTTCTAGGAAGGGTAAGTACTTAGAGCGAAACAGTTCCAAAATGACCGAGTGGTAGTGAAACCGCAATGATTAAAATACCATTTTTTTTGGTTTCATTATATCACTTTAAGTTGTATAAACATAGAACCTTATCATAGTAATATGCTTACCTCTGTACGATGATCATCGTTCTAGGAAGGGTAAGTACTTAGAGCGAAACAGTTCCAAAATGACCGAGTGGTAGTGAAACCGCAATGATTAAAATACCATTTTTTTTGGTTTCATTATATCACTTTAAGTTGTATAAACATAGAACCTTATCATAGTAATATGCTTACCTCTGTACGATGATCATCGTTCTAGGAAGGGTAAGTACTTAGAGCGAAACAGTTCCAAAATGACCGAGTGGTAGTGAAACCGCAATGATTAAAATACCATTTTTTTTGGTTTCATTATATCACTTTAAGCTGTATAAACATAGAACCTTATCATAGTAATATGCTTACCTCTGTACGATGATCATCGTTCTAGGAAGGGTAAGTACTTAGAGCGAAACAGTTCCAAAATGACCGAGTGGTAGTGAAACCGCAATGATTAAAATACCATTTTTTTTGGTTTCATTATATCACTTTAAGTTGTATAAACATAGAATCTTATCATAGTAATATGCTTACCTCTGTACAATGATCATCGTTCTAGGAAGGGTAAGTACTTAGAGCGAAACAGTTCCAAAATGACCGAGTGGTAGTGAAACCGCAATGATTAAAATACCATTTTTTTTGGTTTCATTATATCACTTTAAGTTGTATAAACATAGAACCTTATCATAGTAATATGCTTACCTCTGTACGATGATCATCGTTCTAGGAAGGGTAAGTACTTAGAGCGAAACAGTTCCAAAATGACCGAGTGGTAGTGAAACCGCAATGATTAAAATACCATTTTTTTTGGTTTCATTATATCACTTTAAGTTGTATAAACATAGAACCTTATCATAGTAATATGCTTACCTCTGTACGATGATCATCGTTCTAGGAAGGGTAAGTACTTAGAGCGGAACAGTTCCAAAATGACCGAGTGGTAGTGAAACCGCAATGATTAAAATACCATTTTTTTTGGTTTCATTATATCACTTTAAGCTGTATAAACATAGAACCTTATCATAGTAATATGCTTACCTCTGTACGATGATCATCGTTCTAGGAAGGGTAAGTACTTAGAGCGAAACAGTTCCAAAATGACCGAGTGGTAGTGAAACCGCAATGATTAAAATACCATTTTTTTTGGTTTCATTATATCACTTTAAGCTGTATAAACATAGAACCTTATCATAGTAATATGCTTACCTCTGTACAATGATCATCGTTCTAGGAAGGGTAAGTACTTAGAGCGAAACAGTTCCAAAATGACCGAGTGGTAGTGAAACCGCAATGATTAAAATACCATTTTTTTTGGTTTCATTATATCACTTTAAGCTGTATAAACATAGAACCTTATCATAGTAATATGCTTACCTCTGTACGATGATCATCGTTCTAGGAAGGGTAAGTACTTAGAGCGAAACAGTTCCAAAATGACCGAGCGATAACTCTTAAAGTACTAACAATACATATTAGGCAAAGATTTAAATAGTTTAGATTCCTAATAGGACGCTAGCACTCGTCACCAAAAATGCGAACAATAAAAGCGCTCGAACGAATAACTATCTCTGTCGCACTAATGGATTGCGTATGTTGCTGTCTAATATTAATGAGTTGCATGCCATACATTTAATGCTAACGTGTTTGATAGCGTTCCGGGTATGGCGAAGCTGTATCTAACTATTTAAATCTTTGATGTTAGGTATGTTTGGACAAAATTGTTTTCTTGGAAAGACCTTTCGATTGATATATCATTCATTGTTAGAGCAGGGGTAGACCAACTTCCATATATTTTTGCCCATCCTCCGTTCTAGAAAAATACTAATTTAAAAAAATGTGACAAAGATGTTTAAGAAATTCTAGAAAAATAGTATTAAATTCCAATTAAAGTTAACCCCAATGGCAAATATTGACTTTGTCTATAGAATTTCTCCCTAATGTTTATAAAAACATTTCGAAAATTTATAAGTAGGAAAAAGAAGTAGGTAATTTGATCTATTTAATTTTTATTTTAGTAGCGTAATGTTTTATATTCATAAATGTTTCGTTATTTCCGCATTTATATTGTGTGAGTTGTTTTATTTTGTGTCAATAGGTACTTAGTTTTTCTATATAATATATTTTCTAGCCAATGCTATTTTCTTCTCTCTGTGTTTTAAGTTCTTTTCATCGCATTAATATATTTTTGATAGTTGAATTATAATTATAATTTTCCGAATGTTAGAAATTACTTAATTATATGTTGGTTGTGACTGCGTGTAAATATCTATGGTTTAGAATAAATTATATTTAAATAAAAATATATTTAACGATCTGGTTTTTCATTTATGGATTCTTTTTTTTTTATATTTATTTATGCAACAATATTTTAAAATAATTGATATACATACCACAGGCTGCTGTATTAACGAAAAGCACGGAATATATTATTTTCAACCGTGTGGGGTCGGTACTTAAAAATAATAGCCCAATTGCATCTCTCCCCGTGCATGTCGTAAAAGGCGACTAATGGACGAAGGACGCGATGCCGTGCTAAAGTGCGACATGCTAGCCACCGCTCACCTTGGCACGGTGCTTCCACCGAGTCGTGCAGCAGGTTCGTGCCTTACTTGCTGCTTGATAGTTATCTTATCCGAATACTTGGCTAAACGTGGTGGTCGGTGTTGTTCTATTATTTACAGGAGTACTTTTTTTTATGGAAACTGACGGTTGGCTACATCACCTAAAACATCCGTGATGACAGCACATAGCACCGAGTGAACTAGGTGCCACGTCAGTGCTTCCCTTATAAGGTAACATTGGCTTGAGCACTCTGCAAGAACGAAGAGAACGGGGAGATCTCATTGAAACATTTAAAATTCTGAATGTCTATTACAACGCTCCCAGGCTACAAGATATATTCACCCTTGCTAACACTACAAACCTGAGAGGGCACTCGAAAAAGCTCTATCACAATCGGTTCAAGCAGAACCCTCGACGACACTTTCTCACCAACAAAGTAGTCAAAATATGTAATAATAAATAAATAATAAAAAAACAGCCGCCCCCCCCCCCCCCAAGTAACGTGACATTTATGAAATATTATTTTCTGGTACGCTTTAAATTAAACATACTAATTTGCGTTAATTTGCACACTTTGTGTCACTTCTACAATTTAAATTACGTACGTATCTACGACGCGGTAGTTTAAAGCGCGCAGCTCTCTCGGCGGCGAGGGAATTTTTTGGTCACGTGACTCGGCCCGACCCCCCCCCCCCCCCCCCCCCCAGGTGACAAAACGCTAGACCCCCCCTCCCCCAGGTGACGGGAGGTGACAAAAAGCTGAACCCGCCCCCAGGTGACGGGAGGTGACAAAAAGCTGGACCCCCCCCCCCAGGTGACGGGAGGTGACAAAGAGCTGCCCCCCCCCCCCCCCCCCCTTAAAACCGTCACGTGGTTTATGAACGCTCCCTAATAGTAACTAAATAAGTGTAAGATATAGGTATAAATAGACGTCGGCCGAGCCACAACAACGGCGAGGGCGAGACGTCCACTATCGGCCAGCTTGGGGTCATCGGGACCTCGCGTCCTGTCTAGTGCCCCCGCTATCGGTGCTGCAGTGCGAACATCAGGCGACGCGCAGCGCGAAGAAGAAGCGGCGGATACGGAGCTCTCCGAGATGGGCGTGGTGGTGGCCTACGTGTCTAGTACCACCACCCATCGCTCGAAGCTAGCCTCGCGTCGTCTCGGAGAGCTTCGTAGCCACGGCCTGCACCCGCCGGCGCGCTTGGAGGCTTGTCTCCCGCCGCCGCCGGCGGTATTACCGTTTTTAATTTATTTACTTTTTTGTAGTTATAATATACTAGCTGAGCCCGCGGCTCCGCTCGCGTGAAATTCATATTCCAAAGAAGAATGTAAGTAACTAAGGGCGAGGCCGAAGGCCGAGCTGCGTTCAGGTAATCGATAAACCTTCTTAAAGAAAGTAACTAACTAAGGGCGAGGCCGAAGGCCGAGCTGCTTTCAGGTAAACGATAAACCTTTCTCAAATAAAGGAAGTAAGTAAGGGCGAGGCCGAAGGCCGAGCTGCGTTCAGGAAGACGACAAACCTTCTGGAAGAAAGGAAGGAACTAAGTGCGAGGCCGAAGGCCGAGCTGCGTTCAGGTAAACCAAAAACCCTCTTCCGCCTTCGGGCCTCGCCCTTAAAGACTTCCTTTCTTCGATAGAATATAATATCGTTTACTCAATCTATTTATTTCATATAAATAAAAAAGTAATATTAATAACTAAAGAATTAAACCTACCTAACAAACATTAAAATAACTATCAAAACGGGCATTTTCAAATGTTCTTAGAGCACTTGCGGCATTACCCCGCTGGATGGCAAGGCTTACCCTTTGAATGAAGTACATAAGCCCTTGATGACGGGACACCAGTTGCGTCAACCAGCTCAAGCCTCTTTTGGCTTCACTGCTCCACGGACCGAGGGTTTCAACCGCAAACGCAACAAATTCGAAATCTTGAATTATATTTCTATATTTGCTGCGTTGGAGGCTCTCCGCCCCAGCCTCGGCCGCGCCAGCCGCTCTTGAAGATGTCCTAACGTGACTTGGAGCCAATATGAGAACAAAAGTGGCGTCCCACATCAAATAACTACCCTTAGTCCACGGCACTAAGGTCTCTAGCATCGGGCCTCTTGCCATCCAGCCGGGAATAACCGCGAGGTTCTAGGATGCACGGTATATTTGCCGTTAGAAGCGTGGACTTTATAATAAAATTTAAATTAAATTAACTCAATCTTAATATTAATTAACTTTATTCGAGATGGTTTAGCTTCTTCCTGAACGCAGCTCGGCCTTCGGCCTCGCCCTTAGTTACTTGCTTTCTTCGAGATGGTTTATCATTTGTCAGAACGTAGCTCGGCCTTCGGCCTCGCCTTAGTTGCTTACTTTCTTCAAGATGGTTTAGCTTCTTCCTGAACGCAGCTCGGCCTTCGGCCTCGCCCTTAGTTACTTGCTTTCTTCGAGATGGTTTTTCAATTATCCGAACGTAGCTCGGCCTTCGGCCTCGCCTTAGTTACTTACTTTCTTCAAGATGGTTTAGCTTCTTCCTGAACGCAGCTCGGCCTGCGGCCTCGCTCATAGTTACTTACTTTCTTCGAGAAGGTTTATGGTCTTCCAGAATAGAGCTCGGCCTTCGGCCTCGCCCTTAGTTACTTATTTTCTTCAAGAATGTTTTTCTTCTTCCTGAAATCAGCTCCGCCTTTCGCCTCGCCCTTAGTTACTTTCATCGAGAAAGAATATCGTTTACGTGAGCGTAGATCCGCCTTCGGGCCCGCCTTTATTTAGTTACTTTCTTTTTTTTAAATACGAATTTCACGCGAGCGAAGCCGCGGGCAACAGATATATAAATTTTATTGCACCAATGACAGCGACATAACTTCGACTTTCAATTATTATTTTTATTTATCAAACAATTTGTCACCGGCCAGCTCACGTCGAGATGACAGTTCTCCGTTGTCAACATGACATTTAAAATTGTTTTTACCTTTACTTTGGACTACGTGATTTTAAACGCGCAATAATGTTTATAATTGTTAATTTTTTTTTATTTTTGTTAATTTTTTTTACGTATTATGTTAACCCGGCATATAAACTGCCACTATACAAAGTTTCGCCTAATTCCGTTCAGTGGTTTTTGCGTGATGCGCGTACAGACAAACAAACAAACAAACAAACAAACAAACAAAAATTTTAAAAACTGTTCTAACATGTTCAGTATCTCATTTTAAGCCACCCTGGTTAGTTTTTTTCGGAATACATTCAATGTACAGACTTTCTTACCTCTACGATTTTATTATATGTATAGATGTAAAATTATTATAGTATTTTTAAAATGTGGAATAAAGGATATAATAATAATAAATACATATTTTGTATTTTTTAATAAAAAACAGCTCACGTTTAAAACATTGTTTTTATTTTCCCGGCCAAGGTCAAGCGTAACATTTTAGTAACCAAAAAAATTTTATAATAAATTCATATATTGTATATATCGACGCAGTCATACAATTTTACATTTTCTGTAAAGCGGAGTGAAACCGGTGTCCAAAAACAACTGACGTTCGCTCTCTCTACACATGCGCAGTTCTGAGGGGTGCATCCGTTGGCGCTGACTTTTACGAAATAGAGGCTCTCGTTTCTGGAATTGCAATAAAACGAATATAATGAATGATCATTGTACGAAGAACATTGTGAGAGTGGGAGAGCAGGCAGAGGTGTGCCATGATCGTAGAGAGTGTTTCAACTAAAAGTTCCCTTCGCCGTTATGTTGGCTCCACTGTCAGTGCTTAAATTCGTGTTGCCAGATTGTGAATATTATATTACCTAATAATGTAATCGGTAAATACCGATAATTACGGGTAAAAGGTTTTAGTTGAAACGCTCTCTAGCACGTGGAGATCCGTTGTCTCTGCCTACCCCACCGGGAAACAGGTGTGAGCCCGAAAACAGGCGTGACGGGCTCTGTATGTATGAACGTAAATGAATTAAAACTAAGTACATTTCTTTCCTTGTCATTAATTTAATTTAATTACAAAATAAAATAGAAACTAATTGTACCTATCAAATTATAACAAAAATCCCAAGCGATAAATATTTAAAAATAAAATAATAAATCTATAAAGAAATAAGAAAATTCTTTGTTTTTAGGTTTCCGTATCCCGTACGGAAGCCTCTTGCTAAGCCTACGCCGTCTGTCTGTCTGTCTGTCCGTCTGTCCGTCCGTCTGTCGTCTGCCTGTCCGAGGGCTGTATCTCTTGAACCGTAATAGGTATCCCATTGAAATTTTTACAGAATATGTGTCATTAGGGCGGATATAACAAATAATAAAAAATATAAAAGTAAAAAATTAAGGGGTGTTCCCATACAAGAAACGTGTTTTTTTTCAATGTTTTTTTTTTGTGGTGCGGAAGTCCGACTCGCACTTGGCCGGTTTTTCAGCTTCGATATCTACGACCCCATATAATTTATTATAACAAAATTAACCTAAAAAAAAATTTACGTTTACTTAAAATTAGTGTTGTAACGAATGCCTATTTTTCCACATTCGTGAATACGAATGCGAATACGAATATTCAAAATAATATTCGCGAATACGAATACGAATATTGAAAAAAACTTATGTGAAATGTATATCGTAATGAATATACAATTTCTATTATATAAGGTCTTTCAAAATTAGTTCAGAGTGCGCTAAGGGGGGGTTCTGTATCATATAGGGAGTAAAACCTATATAAATGTTTTTGCACCTTGGGCTTTTTCTTTATGTAAAATATTTTTTTATGCATTTAAATAAAAAAATAGGTGGTTGGTTTTATAGCCTAATCGATTCAGTTTCATAACAGTAACAAAAACGTCTTCATCACCATTATGATCGAACACGTGTACGTTGGTAAAAAAAATCAAATTCTTTCCATTCCATACTAATAAAACTAAAATTGTGGTTTTTCACAATTTCTGAAAGAAAGAGATCTATGTGTTGGAAGACTTTTTTTTCCTGGCATGAAACTGAAACGATTACTAAAATTTTTTTTTTTACATTTTAAATAAAAAAAAAAATTTTGTAAAAAAAAAATTCTTTGTTCTTCAAAAGTGATCTATTTCCGATACAGAACCCCCCCTTAGCGTACTCTGAACTAATTTTGAAAGACCTTATAGAATAGATGTTCGTATAGCTCTACCTAAATAGAGTCTTAAATTTATATGAAGACAGTGAATTTTACAAAAAATTTGATTTAAACTAAATTAATGGTTAGGTACATAAGATTTTTAATTTTATTTAATAATCAAACTATAAGTGTGGTAAATTATACTTAAGAAATAACAGCAGTTTAATTATTTATTTATAGCAGTTTACATAGTTTAAATTCGACTCGAAAAAACACGCAAAACACACAAAAAACTGCACAAAACACTCTTTTCAACTTCCGCCCCCGCGCGTTGTTTTGTTTTGAAAAAAAACCGGCCAAGTGCGAGTCGAACTCGTGCACCGAGGGTTCCGTTACTCACGCCATCTATGGCGTGTTTTATGAAATGCTTCATATTAGTTAAAATTCATGATTAGTTAAAATGCTTCATAGTCTTTTCGGTAGATGGCGCGCATACACTTTTTAGTTTCTTGTATGGGAACCCCCGTGAATTTTTTACTTTTTCTTATTTTTATTATTTGCTGTCATATCGGCCATAATAGCACATATTCTGTGAAAATTGCAATGGGTTACCTATTATGGTTCAAGAGATACAGCCCTCGGACAGGCAGACAGACAGACAGACAGATAGACAGACGCCTTAGGCTTAGTAATAGGGTCCCGTACGACGGATACGGAACCCTAAAAACAAGCAAGCACACACACACGTTGCGTCCGAGTATACTCTCTCCTCCGCCCGAGTATACTCTCTCCTCCGCCCGAGTAAACTCTCTCCTCCGCCCGAGTATACTCTCTCCTCCACCCGAGTATACTCTCTCCTCCGCGCGAGTATACTCTCTCCTCCGCCCGATTACACTCTCTCCTCCGCCCGATTATACTCTCTCCTCCGCCCGAGTATACTCTCTCCTCCGCCCGAGTATACTCTCTCCTCCGCCCGAGTATACTCTCTCCTCCGCCCGAGTATACTCTCTCCTCCGCAGGAGTATACTCTCTCCTCCGCACGAGTATACTCTCTCCTTCGCCCGAGTATATACTCTCTCCTCCGCCCGAGTATACTCTCTCCTCCGCCTGAGTATACTCTCTTCTCCGCCCGAGTATACTCTCTCCTCCGCCCGAGTATACTCTCTCCTCCGCCCGCACCCCGCCGCCGCACACACAACAAAGCGCCCATTTGTTGGCGCGCACGCCAAACTTACTGCTCGTCTGTTTCCAGAATGCCACCGCTGACGGTTATGACGTAACAGCTATCGGTACCGTCGATAAAAAGTCGGATAGACGAAGGTGTTAAACTGAACTGTCGTTACTTCGTATTTTAGGCATAGAAGTAGCATGTACTACCACTACCATGTAATAATAATTCTACGTAATTCACAAGTACTCTTGTCATATATGATGTCCAGGGTCCTGATGATGGAGCCGGAATGAAGCCATAGGAAGTCCTAAGCCACACATGATAAATGCACCGTGTTTGGGCTCGTTGGATTTGTCTTCGCAAGTACTCTAATCATATGTTATTTCCAGGGTCCTGATGATGGAAACGGAAGGAAGCCATAGGAACTCCTAAACTTTTCCTTTTTTTACTTATATTGGCATTTGAACACAACAAATGTGTAGTAATAAAAACAAATAAACACAAAACAACAACATTCTTACACGCGCGAGGGGTAGGTAGCTCAATTACACATACAATACGGACGTGGCTACGCGGTATTATATTCTTTGGCTACGCGACAGCGATACTAACGCTACTGAGCTGGGCGTCAGCGGGTGTAGCGTGAGGCGTGAAGTGCGGAAGCGCGGGCGGAGGTAACGGCATACCAGAAACAGACAAGTAATACCTATATTGTCGCCTCATTAGCAAAATTCGGCAAACATTCTATCTTAGAACCGAATACGGATATTGAAATTGAACCGAATATTCGAATTCGAAATTTCGAATGCGAATACGAACATTCGTTAAATACAACCCTAGTTAAAATCAAATTTTACAAATTATGATGTACTAGCTTTTGCCCGCGGCTTCGCTCGCGTGAAATTCGGATTTAAAAAGAAGAAAGTAAGTAAGCCCGCTACTGTACCTTTATTTCGGCGCGCGAAATAATTCGGTTTGTATGAGAGCCACATCTTAGCGTAACCGGAAGTGAATTTTATTTAGCCTATCCTGTGTCCCGTGTAGATAAATGTGCTTGTACCATTGATTTTATAGGGGGAGTCAGATGTACCGTCAGCGATGTTTTAAAGGTAACATGAAATTAGTCTTCAATTATGTCCTAAGATGGCGCCAGGAGTATCGAATTTGAATTAAATAATTTATTATATTTTTAAATCTGCTAATTATAGAACGATGCTAAGTGGGAACAGCATAGTTAAATTTAAAGATTATTTTATATTAAGTAAAAATTTCAAAATAGTGTATTTTAAGGTTTTCATAATTTTTCCAATAAATATTTTCATGTTTTGTCAGTCCGTGAGCTTGGCGGATAAAATGTATAATTTCGCCGCTTCTGCATCATAGATGTCAGACCAAAGTTAAGTTGTCCTATTTGTCTATAGATGGCACGCCTATTTCTTATTATATTTTTAGTTGCCAAATACCACGAGTCAGTAAGCCTCATTGTGCAGTGCTTTGGTGCAAAAAGTCGTCGAAAAATTCAAACTTGAACACAGATGGAGTCACCTTTCACGAGTAAGTACTTTCATTCAATTTGATAGCATTTTTCGCTTGAATTTCAGTAACAAACATCGGCGTAAATATGTATGGAGAGCTCTTTTCTGCTTACCCACCATAGGTCGACTATCGTGTTGGATGCAGTTAGCTCTTGTAATTTTTTTTGTTTATTGATAAATATGTATGTTAAATGTATACAGATATTTCATGCATTCTGCCTTATTGCCAAAGGACATTTCTTCTAGTCAACCTCAGCAGGTTTCCTCGTTCAATATTCGTTTATCGCGCTTTTTTCATTCAACCAGTACCTACCGGTTTTTACTTTTGAGCGACTCTAAAGGAATTAATTTCTTTAGGTCATGCGTCTACCGGGAATTAGTCTTGTTATGCTTAGCATTAACAAAATTAATTCATAATGAATACCCCGTTAGCATTTAGCACTGCTAAGCGCCCTGATGAATAAAAATTAATGCTAAATGCTAAGCAATAATCACATTTAATTTTAATTAGCATTGCTGTTTCGTTCGTAAAACTTTGTTGGTTCGTTTGTTTTGGAACGCACAAAGCAATGAAGTATGTGCTATTTATCTGTGGTACTGCTAAATGCTAAATACTATATAGCGCCTGCGCTCCGCTGCTAGCTAGCTAGCTAGCATCTAAATGCGAAATGCGATGCGATCATGCGAGTGAGGGGTCGGAATTATCATCTGTCACGTGATCATTAGTTTTGGTCATATCTACAGAACCACTGGACTTAGACCCATCGTGTTGGTACTCAATCTGAACGTCTCGATGAGATCTATCCATCTGTCACATTAACTATTGTTTTGGTCATAACTCGAGAACCACTGGTGCTAGACCCATCGTGTTGGTACTCAAACTTCAGGTCTCGGTGAGATCTATCCATCTGTCACATGAATTTTTGTTTTGGTCATAACTCGAGAACCACTGGTGCTAGATCCATCGTGTTGGTACTCAAACTTTAGGTCTCGGTGAGATCTATCCATCTGTCACATGAACTTTTGTTTTGGTCATAACTCGAGAACCACTGGTGCTAGACCCATCGTGTTGGTACTCAAACTTCAGGTCTCGGTGAGATCTATCCATCTGTCACATGAACTTTTGTTTTGGTCATAACTCGAGAACCACTGGTGCTAGACCCATCGTGTTGGTACTCAAACTTTAGGTCTCGGTGAGATCTATCCATCTGTTGCGCGACCATCTCTCGAGACACATGTTAGTTCTTTAGTTTTTTAGTTCAACAATAACAATGTAAATGTCAACAATGTAAACAGTAACAATGTAAATGTCGTAAATTGTGCTTTTAAATTTAATTCAATTGTTCAAAAGTTACCAAATGAAAATTTTAATATAGATACCGATCTATAAATAAATAATTAAGTAATTTATTGTTCTGTTTCAAATATATGTTTCTATTACAGACTACACAGCCTTTCATTTGTTATTTTATTAACCCTTATATAACGAATTCACACCGTCAAACTGACAGAGAGACGCATGGTACATTTTATAAGGCTCTAGCTGCATGGCTGGTTAGTTTGTTAAAAAAGGCAAAGCCTGGAAAACCTCATTTTACCCTAAAAAAATTAAATATCCAGGTGGGTATGGCTGGTTAGTTTGTTAAAAAAGGCAAAGCCTGGAAAACCTCATTTTACCGTAAAAAAATTAAATATCGAGGTGGGTACTCATAAATTTTTTATGGTAGGGTAGATTTTCGCGAATTTTTCGCGAAGTCATATTGCAATATAATTTGTCATATCGTTGGCTAAGTAATTAGCAAATAGTTGTTAATAATATAATAATTTTTTTTTTTGGTTACAAAACTTTTCGACTTTATAACATTATTTTTTTAATTTTGGAAAATTCCAATAACAAATACTCCAATAAGATAATACCAATGTACGAGGTCTTACATATCATTGTTTTGGAAATTTGATGTAGATTTATAATAAAGTATCCGAGGTATCTCAGAACTTAGAACTATTATCGTGTTTATGCGAAAATCTGCAAATTCGCAAAATTGTGAAAGGGGCGTTGCCTTTGTTCATTTAAGAGAAAGTTATATTATTCCCTTGATGTAAAGAAGGGTTAAATATTGTTAAATCCGTTTCATCTTTTCATCGCGAATCGACACAATGAGCGACTTATTGTATGAATCCCGTTCAAACGTATGGAAGACTGGCGTCACGTGGCTACCTACTCGCTCGGCCAATCACGGCGTTCCATGCGCCGCTCCCGCCTCAGACTTCACACCCCTTTGGCGGCTACCTCGGTTCTCATACAAACGATGCCGTATTTCGTATCCAGGCTTACTGACTCGTGCCAAATACCCACCAACCAAACCTGCGTGCAATTCAAATACGCGCGTGCGGTTAGGATAAAGTGGAGATACTTTCTTTAAAATTATATTTTTTTACCTCACCACCTTTGAAAACGGAAACAAACACGATGGATTAAATATTATAATAATAATAAAAATCGTTAGCCATTTATAAGAAAATCGACCTCATCGAAATAATTTGTATGACAGCTACCCTTATTTTTTTAAATTAAAAAAAACTAAAAAAGGTACCCCTAGATAATCGTTTCAAACTACTAAATATGAATTTTCAACGAAATCGGTTGAGCGGTTGAGGCGTAACGTCGCTGGACACATTGCCATAGAAAAATTTGTATGACGGCTACCCTTATTTTTTCGAATTTTGAAAAAGTAAAAAAATTTACCCCTAGATTATCATTTCAAACTACTAAATACGAATTTTGAACGAAATCGGTTGAGCAGTTTAGGCACAAGGTCGCTGGACGGACACACACACACACACACACACATACACACACACACATACATGTTTCTCCAAACCACTTTTTTGGGATCGTTGACAGATATATAGCCCAAATCTGTACTGTGTGGGGCCGGTACTTTAAAAGAATGCCCCCACTGAATCTCTCCCCGTGTATGTCGTAAAAGGCGACTAAGGGATATGACCCCCTTCTTATATTACTAGGTGGTAGGGTTTAACCCGCCCGGGTTGGTACCACCGCACTGAATGAAAGGTCGGTCCAAACGGCTATGTAAATATTTTGTGTTTTCCGTCCAGTTCAGTGTAGCCGGCACGACCGAAGGTAAGCACTGACGTGGCACCAAGTTCACCCGGTGTTATGGGCATCACGGATGTTGTAGGTGATGTAGACAACCGTGCCAGTTTCAATAAAAAAAAAAAAAAATCAGTCGCATTCTAAACTTCGACATTTTGGACGATCACAATACTTCCTTTCTCCTTACAGTCGCTCGAAAGTAAAAAGCCACCTCCATAGTTTTTAGCCGTTGCGGCAATGAGGATAAATAATGATTTTTAAAAATTACATATAATTATTAATCTCATTAAACCATGAGCGACTGTGAAAAAAAAAGTCGATGCGATACAAAAATGACGATTCTAGAGTCATTTGAAATCAAGAAATTTTAAGTGAAGCTCCGCCCACCGCCTTCGTCACTTTCTTTGTCGAGTGACGACGCGCTGCGCTCGCCTGCCCGCGCAGGCCATACGCACGCAACTCTACGCAGATTCCTTCAGATATCCTCCGGCATTCGTCTTGTGTTGTTGTGTGTTCTTTTCTTAATCTTAATTGTTTATACCTACTTTCTTGATTCACTGTTATACTTATATATAAATACAATGGTGGACGTCGGATACGTGAAAGCTCAATCTGACAACCTTCCCAAAGTTGATACGCTAATGGTGGTTGATTTCTTCAACAAAAATTCTGACTACGCGAGCGTGGAGATTCGTGGTGCAAAACTTGAAAGGTAAGTTTCTAATGTATGTAGGTACCTACTATTTCCTTTTTATTGCCTTGTCGATAGGTGCACTCTTACGAGTACAATATGTTTATCTAAGTAATCTTGTCATTGATGTTTTGTCAGCCTCGGTAGCTCAGTGGTGCGGTTGGTTGACTGTCAGTTCGTAATCATAAGCACACCTGGGCGCGGTCAGTACTTAGATGGGGTCACCCATCTAAGTACGACCGTTGCGTTGGAGGCTGACCGTGGTTCGCATTCCGCTTAAAACTGTAGGTGCCTTCCCTTCTTACCTTACTAGGTGGTAGGGTTTAATCCGCCCGGGTTGGTACCACCGCACTGAATGAAAGGTCGGTGGAAACGGCTATGTAGATAGATCGTGTTTTCAGTCCAGTTTACTGTAGCCGGCACGACCGAAGGGAAGCACTGACATGGCACCTAGTTCACCAAGGTGATATGGATGAAAGGTTATGGGCTGACATCAAGGATGTAGTAGGTCATGTAGCCTTGTAACCAACCGTGTCAGTATCCATAAAAAATAAATAAAAAAATTGAGCCCACCTACATTGCCCACCTACTGATGTATTACATTCTACACCTAATACCTAATTTCATATGCTTCAGTATTTTTCTAGTACCCTTTTTAGTCGCCTTTTTGATGTGGGTTCATCGCAGGAGCGAAGAACCATCGACCACCGATACCAAGTGTTATTGGGCAAAATCACGACTGGCCAATGTAGGCACTTCAGAAAAGTTCATTAAAGCCAAAGATATCGGTTCCAGTTCACGAAACGCCACGCCACAAGTTGAAAATTTTAATGAAGGGACTTTTTTAAGCTATGTCGTGAGCAACATGAAAGAAGGGCAATGTCAACTCATGAATTATTTTGGCTATCATACTGCAACGGCAATCTCAGTGCATTACTTAATGCACAGTTTCAAAGAACAGCCTACTCCACATACTGCAGACAAATTTTTCAGTTTCTGCGCAACACAAATGACGATTAAAGACTGTCAAAAAGTAGAACGTGCTACTGCAGCTCAAGCCAACTCACCATTGTGGTACGAAATGAGATACTGTAGGATCACGGCTTCTAAGGCTCATGAAGCATCTCAGTGTAAGACAGATGATGGTGTCTTAGTAGAACAGATTTTTGGTGCTGTAAAAATTAAGGAAACTGCTGCCATGAGCAGAGGCAAACGCCTCGAAAAAGAGGTTCTAAGATTTCAATCAAAAAGGAAGAAATAATACAAAAATGTGGTATTTTTCTAAGAAGTGACTGGCCTGTGCTTGGAGCTACCCCTGACGGCTTGACCAATGAAGCCGTTATTGAAATAAAGTGCCCAACTAGCGAAAAAACTAAACAAAACTATATTAAAAATGGTTTATTGGTCAATAAATATAAAGCGCAGATTCAGTTGCAGATGTTTTTCACGGGCAAAAAAAAAGGATATTTCTGTATCGCTAGCGCCAACTTTGAGAGAGATGAAGAAATAGATATTTACGATGTTGTATACGATGAAGAATATTGTATAAATTTACTTAAAAAATGTACAGATTTTTGGAAAAACTGTATATTTCATAAACTTGTTGTTTAGTTGGTATTTTTTTATATAAAAATAAAATTATTTTTGATGAAAATATTTTGTTCTTTATTCCATATTATCACTTAATAAAGGTAAAAAGAAGTTAAAAATATGTATTCTCAAAAGCAATCAAACATTACAAAAAATCATACAATCTTATTAATCTTAGTTATAATATAGTTTACTATTGCTACTTAACTATTTATATATATATATATTTTTGGGTTTATTTACATTTTTAGGTGTTCTATAAACTACTTCCTCTATGGGCTAGTGCCTGTGACTACAACCTGTGGGCGTAAAAATATGTGTCACAACATGAACAATGCCTTTACGATTTAAAAAGTGGACTCTGCAAATTTACAATACCACAAGCAATGATTACTATTTTATCGAGTATTTTTACATAATCTATGTCCACTCTTGCATGGGGTGAGATCATATGAAAATCCCGAAGTCTTCCTATTGATCTCTCCACGTGTACTCGCAGTGCAGCGATTCTTTTGGTTTCCATAACTTCACTTCTGCTAGAGCATGAACTAGAGCTTACACTAGGAGGCCTAAGCAGTTTACATCCTTTATTTTCTAACAGGTAGGCGATGTTTTTAAAACCTCTATCTGCTAAAACTACCGTTCCGACCGATAGCATGTCAAGAAAGCCACAATCTTCAAAGAGTACCGTATCTGTAACTCGTCCACCATAACCCTCCGATACAAAATTGATTAATCCATCAGGTGTAATGGACAAAAGGTATTTAATAGTATTGCATCCTTTGTACTGCGACCAGGTGAGTGCCTGGTGTACGGCGTTACTTGGCTTTTCTATTTCTACCTCAAAGCAGTCTATAATGCATTTTACTCTAGAATACCTTTTTCTGAATGGTATTGGCAAGTTTAGTTTTACGTCTTTATCAGGTGGATTATATATAAGATCTTTCATACATATAGCGATTAAAGACAAAGTGTTCTGAAATTTTTTCGCAACATAGCTTTCGGGTATCCCAAAGCTTACTGCCAGTAAAGCATTTGGTTCATTCCATCGAATTTTTTCAGCGTCATTAGTACGTCAGTCTGCGGTCTACGAATTCGTTCACATAAATATTGTATACAGGCATAACAGTCTTTTGGAATGCCAATGAGTAGTTTAGGTTGGCGTTCCATAGCCATTAACGTTCCTTTTTGCAAATGTTTTTTATACTCTATATTGTACATTTCATGATCACTAAATGAATCATCTTCCTGGTGCGATTGATGAAACGTTGAGGCTGAATCAGAAGTAGCAGTTGATTCGAAGCTCTCATTTAGGTCTACCTGAGTAGTATTTGTAGTGCGAGTACAGTCTTGGCGCGTGTGCTCGAAATATTTATGGCTAGTATTATTTGTACTTGTCTCTTTGTTATTAGTTTTCGGGTTAACTTGTACCCCTTTATCTTGTGTTTTTATTTCGACTTCAGTTTCACTCCCTTGCGCCTCTACGTTAATGGGATCGATGACTTCCGAAAAAGCTTCACATTCCATGAATTCAGTTGGCGCTATCTGCAGATCTTCATGTTGGATTTCTCGGCTTAAGAGTTTTTCGTAATATTCTATTCGTCTTCTTTTTTCGTAGCCTGGCCGCTCAACACACGTTTTTTCTTTCTGGCAATCGAACTTACGGGGAAACGCTCCTTTTTTTAATATTGCTGAGCCACCCATCAACTTGTATCTCATATAGTTCTCCATGTCCTCTTGTATCTGTAAATTAAAATATTGTCTATAATAAATTGTTGGGCGCCTGAGGGCGCAGCCTACTAACTTTATCGCTTTGAATCAGCTTTGGCTGTATAAAGAAACTGAACTCTATTTTCGAATATAGAAGTTCACAATCAAATCGGCGCCCCCGGCCGCCTGACAAACACTCGCTCTACAGTCGCTTTTAAAACTTATTTCCAACGACACCATCATACTGATCGTGATCATACACCCGAAAAACCTTTACCTACATTATTTGATAAATAAACATTTTAACAGAAGTTAACATCTTGTTTGAAGTACGGTCCTGTCTTTTCATTTTGAAACAATAGGTACGTATACAAGAGATTTGAGGTGGATACCTACCTAAGGGTGGTCAGTTTATTGTTTAGGAAGATACCTTAATAAAATAAAGACTTACCTCGAAATGGTCTTCGCAGCAGTGGAACTGAGTTTTGTATGATGTCGGCGTTTTGTCGTCTCTCTTTGCCAGATTGAACCATTTTTTTCTTTCATTATGATCTTTTGGCACGCATAAGAATATTTTATGTGGTGTTGCGAACGTTGTACTTTTGCATTTGGGCACAAAACAATATTTGTACATTATTATTATTATGCACCGTATATAACACCGACAGACCGACTAGCTATGAGAGCAGCACTACGCGAAATGAATGAAATGCACCAACGTTGTACGGGTGGCGCGGCAAGGGCGCTGCGCCGCACAAGTTAATGACGTCACAGCTAGAAATACGACCCACCCGTTTGACTCTAACTTTGGAAGCCGATATCTCAGAAAATACCTATCCGATTGACTTGCTCTAAAGAATGAAAATATAACAATATTGTAGCTTAACAATATTTGATATATTTTATTCAATTATTTTGTTGTTGTACTGATCCTCATTTATCGATCGACGCGCGGCGTTCGCTTGTTTTGGAACACGCAAATGTTTGCGTGGAGCGTGCAGGCAAGCGATACGGGTTACTGCGCGTGGAAAAAGGATGACACAATATCGATGCGATCTCTTGAGACGGTCAGTTCTGTATTCACGCGATACGCATCCTACCATAATCGCGGTGTCTCGTTTTAGTAATAGTTGAAGTATGAACACAATGTCTTTGAGTATGAAGTACGGAGTCCAGGCACCGAATTAAAAAAAGTTGAGTCCAGGTTGAGTCCAGGGCTATTTTTTCCATCTACGATGCTGCTGGTGGTCTTATACCAAAGAGATTAAAAGAGGGTGGGTTTAATGTATTTGTGATAAACTTTACAGAATATATAAGTCAATGATATTTTATCAATAAAATTCAAATAAAATTGGAGATTTTACCGACGACGACACGACGACGAATAAAATAAAAAAATAGTAAATCTGATTTAAATGCAAAATTGATAATAAACCATCGCTTCTCTTATATTCTCTATCTTTTTCGGGAGGAAGGAAGGGATTCCTTCCTCGCCCATCTCTCACTCACCTCTCTCCCTGTCTTCTCTCCTCGATCCCGCCTTCCTCCCCTCCTTCCCCTCACCCTTCACGGACCCCCTCTTTGCCACCTTCCCTTTCGCCCATTCCCTCCCTGTTAGAGCCATCAGTGCAGCAGCGGGGGAGGGGCTGCCCCCCGCCCCACACCTCACGCCGCGCCACCGCGCGGTGCCGCCGCCGCGAGGCGAGCGCAGCCAGTGTGCCGTCCATCAGCCGCCAGTGCGGGCGCACGCTCTTTTGTTTACTTACATCAATGTCATTAATTTACATATCAGTCATTTCATTACACCACATATTGGGAAGAAGTCGACTTTCATTTTAACCACAAGATGAGAAACTCCAACCCACAACATCTTGTCCTTCGAGTCGGATAAAAGTAGTCATCATTCCGCAATAGTCAAGAAATACCAAAGGATCGGCGCATCGCATCGTCCCTCCGGCTTCCCGCACCATCCGCCCGCAGGAGCTCACAAGCAAGGCTACCTCAGCGACAGGAGTGCGGCAGGAGACGCCTAGGAGCAGCAGGACACTCACCTTCGGGAGCGACGCCGACATCCGCCGAGTCAGGAACCAGGACTAGGTGCAAGTTACTGTAAGTCCGTTCCAATCCCCTATTTCCAAGTCTTTATTTCCAATTTCTCAATCCATATTTATCTTTTCAATTTGTCTTATTTGCATCGAAGTAAAATGCAATCCAGTCATACAGTCCATTTATACAAATTCATTCATTCATTAATAATATCATGTCAATACAGTCCATTCGTTCATACCGTTCACTCATAGATTACAGATTAACTCATTTCATTCAATTTATAACACATACCTACCTAAAGTCTTTCATTCAGTTCATTCAAGCAGATCTTTATAACTATGAAAACATACCCAAGTTAAAAATCGTAATATCAATACAAGTATATAAATAAAATAAAAATAACTTCACAAAGTTTCACAAATTAAAATCATCAATTTGTCACAATTCTAAGCTACAGAATCTGTACACGGGCGCGGCCTGTCTCGATATTACGATACATCGCTGCACCTGCACTAATGACCGTAGGCAGCGGAGGCTCGCTCGCTCGAAGCGAATGAATAGATTTGATTGACACGTTGTAAAGATTTGATTGACACTTCATAGATAAAAAACTGTTTATCGTATTTCAGTGATTTTTCGGTGTTTCGAGTTACAATTTTATAAATATTTCATTCTAGGTGGGTTAATTCGCATCCCCGCTTCTCATTTACGGTAAAATGGCAGATAAAGAGTTGCCGAGGAAGCGTGCAGGCTACAAAGGCCGTGTAACTCAATTTGCAAACTACTTGAACACACTCCAGAGTCCATTAACTGTTCAACAAGTTATTGAGTTGAAATTAAGGTTGATAAAAATGTCAGAATTATACAATCAATTCGATGACATACAAGTGGAACTGGAGAGTGTTCCGGGAGATGTGCAGGCCACACAGTTGGCCGAACGTGCAGAATTTGAGAAGCACTACTATTCGAGCATGGCAAAAGCGCAAAATTTGTATGATGTAAGTATTCAGATTCAACTTCAAGAATCTGGCGCGACCAGTCCCAGCCGCGATCGTGTTGGTGGTGAATCAGCATCTACTGAAAGGAAAAATACTGTGAAGCTGCCGACCATAGTGTTGCCTAAGTTCTCCGGCATGCACGAACACTGGTTGGAGTTTCACGACACCTTCCTGTCTCTTATTCATCTTAATGACAGTATCAATGATGTGCAGAAATTTCACTACTTGCGGGCCGCTCTGGAGGGGGACGCCGCTCAGGTAATTAGATCATTAGAATTTTCAAGCGCTAATTATACAATAGCCTGGAACCTATTGCGTGATCGATACGATAACCCCAGACTATTAATCCAAAATCATATTAAGTCGTTGTTCAATATCGAAACTATTAAAAAGGAGTCTCATTCTCATTTAAGGCAGCTTTTAGACACATTCAATAAAAACTTAAGGGCGCTAGACACGCTCGGAGAACCGACTAAATCGTGGGACACGCTTCTACTTTACATCCTCTCCTCCAAACTAGACGCCAGGACAGCTCGCGAGTGGGAGGAGCAGAAAGGTAAGGAGGAAAAGGTAACTCTCGATACATTTCGCAAATTCATTAAGGGTCGAGCAGACCTACTCGAAACAATGGATTTGAACAAATCTTCACCTTCATGCAGCAAGACATTTAACATTAAAGGTCTAGTGACAACGACAGAAAATGCCAAATTCGAGTGTCCATTGGGTAAAGGTGAGCATGCAATATACAGATGCGACCAGTTCTTACAGCTGTCATGCAGCAGCAGAGCAGACAAGGTCAGGTCGCATAAGTTGTGTCTCAATTGTCTCAGACCTGGTCACATGGCCAATGTATGCAAACTAGGTTCATGCAAGAAGTGCCATGCCAAGCACAATACTTTACTCCATCAGGATGAATCGGTGTCTAAGCCGGTCGATTCTGTCGCATTGTCCGCATCAACACATACATCAAATTCACAGGTACTCCTATCTACAGCACTTGTCAAAGTGTATGACAGGCGCGGGGGCGAGCACGTCGCCCGCGTTCTGTTAGACTCAGGTAGCAGTTCATGCTTCATCACAGCGAAGCTATGCAGTGAACTCGATCTGGTTACTGTAAAGGTGGCAGGAACAGTTTCGGGTATCAATAACAGCACACTTTACACTACAAACAGATGCAATCTCAACGTACATTCATTACAGAGTCCATTCAGTTGTAACATCTCATGTCTCGTTCTACCTACCATTACGTCATCAATACCGAGCGCTGCGGTGAACCGAGCCGATTTAAAGATCCCACCTCATTTGAAGTTGGCCGACAACGCGTTCCATCTGCCGGCGGAGGTCCAAATCCTCATCGGGGCGGACGTATTTTGGGATATCATCGGCTCGGAACAGATCAATTTGGGACGAAACAGACCGGTACTTCGTAACACACAGCTCGGTTGGTTGATTTCGGGTGTCATTGGAACAGGGCTGAGGCAGAATAACACTCATTGCAATTTTGCTATTAATATGGATGTGCAGGAACAGCTGGCCAAGTTTTGGCAGATCGAGGAGCTATCGGACGCCACTAAGCCGGCGTATTCAGCGGAGGAGAGAGCGTGTGAGAATCACTTCACTCAAACCGTGGCTCGCGCCGACAACGGTAGGTTCTCAGTCACGATCCCTCTGAAAGGCACTGAAGACGATCTCGGTAGCTCCTTCGAGCGTGCAAAACAATGTTTCTTGTCATTAGAGAGACGGTTACAGCGTCAGTCCGCACTTAGAACCATGTACGTCGATTTCATGAAAGAATACATAATGTTGGGTCACATGACAGAAAGTGATTCTACCAACAAATCAGTCAAGTCGTACTACCTCCCGCACCATGGTGTTGTGCGTGAAGGTAGCTCGACCACTAAGCTACGAGCTGTTTTCAATGCAAGTGCGCCCACTACGTCTGGAGTGTGCTTCAATGACATCCAGATGGTGGGGCCGACAATACAAGACGATCTCCTGTCGATACTTCTTCGTTTTAGGCAACACAAATTCGTAATCTCGGCCGACATTGAGAAGATGTATCGACAGGTCCTTGTAAATCACGACCAAAGACGACTACAGCAAATCTTCTGGAGAGAGGATCCTTCACATAAATTAAAAACCTACGAGCTAAACACAGTTACATATGGGACTGCATCGGCACCCTTCTTAGCAGTGCGATGTCTGAAGCAGTTAGCCGAAGAGTGTACTGACGGAATCATATCTGAAATCATACACAAAGATTTTTATGTCGACGATATGCTCACCGGAGCCGACACAATTGAGCAGCTTGCATTGATTCGCAGCAAAGTTGCCCAGGTGCTGGAGTCAGGTTGTCTCACTTTGAGAAAATGGCGTTCGAATGAACGCAGATTACTGTCTGCACCTAACACGGACAACCTGAATCTAGACCTGAGCGCAGAAAATCAATGCAAGACTCTCGGATTGGGCTGGTCGAGCACAACGGACGAACTGAACATCAGTATAAACGTTCAGAATGACCAACTCACATTTACGAAACGGAGCATATTGTCGACCATTGCGCACATTTTCGACCCTTTAGGTCTTCTCAGTCTTTCCATAATTCAGGCAAAAATCATCCTCCAGAAGCTTTGGCTTCACAAACTATCATGGGACGACCCTCTCCCAGAAGAGGTTCGTTCTGCTTGGATAAAATTCGTATCACATCTGCCACAATTAGAGCTGGTACGGATTCCAAGACGAGTCATTTGCGATGGCCCAAATGTCATTGAAATACACACATTTTGTGATGCGTCTCAGGACGCATACGGGGCGTGCACGTACGTCCGTTCAATAAATTCAGAGCACATCGAAGTTCATCTGTTGTGCTCCAAAAGCAAGGTCGCACCGATAAAACCAACAACAATTCCGCGCCTTGAGCTGTGCGGTGCGTTGGTAGGTGCACGACTCACGACAAAGGTTATCGGCTCACTACGGTTAAACATTCAAAGATGCTTTCTATGGACTGACTCTTCCATAGTTTTGGGCTGGTTGAAAACCAACCCCAGCAAACTCAAACCATTCGTTAAAAATCGAGTTGCAGATATTCAGGAACTCTGCAATAAACATACATGGCGTCACGTGCCCACCGCAGAAAATCCTGCAGATCTGCTGTCTCGTGGTGTTAGTCCCAATATCGTTGAACGTTCAGCATTATGGTGGTCGGGTCCACAGTTTCTCACTCACCAAGAACCGGCTTGGCCCAAGTTCCAGGCAGGTGAGTGCGACGAAGACTTACCTGAAATGAGACCACAAACTCAATGTTTGATCTCGTTTGCTTCTCCAGACGTCTTCCCGTTCTCGCGGTTCTCAAACTTCCAACGGCTTAAGCGTTCAATAGCTTATGTCCTGCGGTTTATTCATAACGCTAGAAAAGAAAACATTAGAAAAAACGGTCCACTTACCGTACAAGAACTGGATGCTGCAACTGTTCACCTATTCAAGGTCGTGCAGGTGGAGTCATTTCCATTAGAGTTGACAATCTTGCAAAAGAAAAATCAAGTTTTAAAAGGCGCTATCGCCAGCTTAAATCCATTCATCGACCCCTCCGGCCTTATGCGCGTGGGAGGTCGACTTGAAAATTCAGATTTCGCATTTGAAAAGAAACATCCCATTATAATCAGCGCGGACCACCCAGTTTCACATTTACTATTTAGACACGAACACTTACAGTTAATGCATGCTGGACCACAGCTCCTTCTCTCGTCCATCAGGGAATCATTCTGGCCTGTAAGGGGGAGAAACTTAGCAAAGAAAATTACTCACCAATGTGTCCGATGCAGCCGCCTGAAACCAAAAACAGTTAGTCCAATCATGGGTCACTTACCTGAGCAGCGCGTCGTTCCAGGGTTTCCATTCCAGTCCACGGGCGTCGATTATGCAGGTCCTGTGATGGCAGCAGATAGGAAGGGTCGTGGTTGCCGGCTGATCAAAACGTATATTGCTGTTTTCGTGTGTTTCACCACTAAGGCCATCCACCTGGAGCTGGTCAGCGATTTAACCAAAGAGTCATATTTGTTAGCCTTACGACGCTTCATTGCGCGTCGGGGCAAACCGACTGACATAAGTTCAGACAATGGTACGTCCTTCGTTGGGGCACGCAACGAACTTTACAAGTTCTTTAAGGAAAATTCCAAGGCGTTGTCTGAAGATATGTCAAATCAGTCAATTCAGTTTCACTTCACGCCAGCATATGCTCCACATTTTGGCGGACTGTGGGAAGCGGGAGTCAAATCGACCAAGCATCACCTAAAACGTGTACTAGGAAATTCACATCTGACGTTTGAGGAGTTGTATTCTGTTTTGGTGCAAATAGAGGCAATATTAAACTCCCGTCCTTTGTCTCCCCTGTCTTCCCATCACGACGACCTCCTTCCTCTGACTCCAGGCCACATCCTCATCGGACGAGCTTTAACTTCTGTGCCGAGTCCCAGGTTCGAAGACGTCGCCGTGAATCGACTCACACGATACCAGAGAGTCGAGCAGCTTCGCCAGCACTTCTGGCGCCGATGGCACAAGGAGTACGTCGCCGAATTGCAGCAGCGCGTGAAGTGGAGAGCCACAACTAGCCAACTCATCGAAGGGACCATGGTCGTCATAAAGGACGACGACCTCCCTCCGCTACGGTGGAGCCTCGGGCGCATCGTGCAGGTGTATCCTGGGCGCGACGGTGTTGCCAGGGTCGCCGATATCAAGACAGCGCGAGGAGTGGTGCGACGAGCCTTCTCCAAAATCTGCCCTCTTCCACTCAACGACGACGTCACCTGTTCTCCCGCAGAAACCCGTTGAAAGAGCAAGCTTTCAACGCCGGGGGGTATGTTAGAGCCATCAGTGCAGCAGCGGGGGAGGGGCTGCCCCCCGCCCCACACCTCACGCCGCGCCACCGCGCGGTGCCGCCGCCGCGAGGCGAGCGCAGCCAGTGTGCCGTCCATCAGCCGCCAGTGCGGGCGCACGCTCTTTTGTTTACTTACATCAATGTCATTAATTTACATATCAGTCATTTCATTACACCACATATTGGGAAGAAGTCGACTTTCATTTTAACCACAAGATGAGAAACTCCAACCCACAACACTCCCTCTCTCCCTACTTCCCTTCCTCCCCTCATGCCGCCCCTCCTTCCCATCACCCTCGCATTCCATTCCTCCCCTACTACCCCTCATCCTGTCCGCAACCCCCTCTTACCCCGCCCCTTCCCCCTTCCAACCTCTCACTCCCTCGATATCCATTCCTCCTCGTTCCCTCTACTACCTCCCTCCCCCACACCTACCCTCTTCTTCTTTTTTTTATGGAAACTGACATGGTTGGATACATCACCTACAACATCCGTGATGTCGGACATGTCGTGCCGGCTATACTGAACTGGACGGACAAAAACGAAAAAAATTACTATTTACATCAAATCTCTTTGATTTACATAGCCGTTTCGACATACGTTTTATTCAGTGCGGTGGTACCAACCCTAGTAAGGTAAGAAGGGAAGGGTGCTACAGTTTTACGTGGAATCCGAACCACGGTCAGCCTCCAATGGTCGAGCGGTCACCCATCCAAGTGTTGACCGCGCCCAGGGTTGCCTGCACCACTGAGCTACCGAGGCTGACAAACGTACCTCCCACCCACTCCCCCTTCCTCTTCCTGACCATTATTCATGATTTCTTACCAAAAGCAGTAACTATTGAGTAATCTGTGCCAAAAGCCTAGATAATAAATTTTCATATCCTTACCTAGAGAAATCATGGATTCCCCATACAAAAACTTTCACCCCTATTTCACCCCTTATTTTTAGGTTTCCGTATCCCTGTACGGAAGCCTATTACTAAGCCTCCGCAGTCTGTCTGTCCGTCCGTCCGTTTGTCTGTCCGAGGGCTGTATCTCTTGAACCGTAATAGGAAGCCCGTTGAAATTTTCACAGAATATGTGTTACTATAGCGGATATAACAACAAATAAGCGGAGCTAGGTACAACCAAAGAGTTTGTAAACTCTTTGGACCGGAGTAAAACCGCAAACAGGAAATTACAATCTTACACGTTCAACGCCACATGAAAAATCCAGTATTTCCGTTTGGGCCACGGGGCTCACCGCTCACCGGTTTATTGTTTATTGTTTATTGTATAATTTCATCCATAGGTAGGTAACCTACGCTTGGACATGTCGAAAATTCCGCCAGTTCTAAATTCAATGCGAAGAAGAACTGACAAGCAAACTTCGCAAGTCACAATGTTTTGTTAGTACCTTATAAGTATTATATTATAGTAACTTACAAATAATTAACCCATACTTCCGCTCACAAGAGCATTAATATTTACAGCATAAACATGAATACTGAAGAATTTGACCACACTGCCTATTTAAATTACCTATATCTGGTGTATAGTGCCATCGTCAATTTTGATACTTCATATTATATCAAGTCAAAAAATAAATAAAAATTAGTTTACATTTATTACAAAGAGATGTAATAAGTCATATAAAAAAAATGTAATGATACAAAGTGTATCTAATTGTCAAATTGTCAAAGTTTGTTAGTGGAAAAAACAGTAGTCAAACTCTTAGATAAAATTACGGTCAGTTAATGCATCCTTAATAGTGTAATAACTCTTTTCAATTAACATTAATTTAATCTGTCGTTTGAAATTATTATCATCTAATTGTTTTATGTTAGAAGACAGTTTATTATAAAATCTAACACTATTACAAATAAAGCTTTTTGAGGTTTTAGCTAATCTATGTCTTATTAGTTGTACATTATTCTTACACCGTGTATCATAGCCTGAGCGTGAGCCTTTCCTTACTGAACTATTCAGGTCATGGGGGTCACCGGTGAGCCGCGTGAGAGGTCCTACGTAAACGCTTCCTACAAGCCACAGAGCGCAGCTACAAAGCCAATATGGAAGTGAGCCGCATGGCCTTGTAGTCGAAGCGGACGGCGTGGTTTTCAAATCCAATAGAAACTTGTAGTTTTTTATTAAGTTAATTGTAACGATGCTAGGGCTGCTCTTAACGATAAGGTAGAAAATAATATTTTTATTAATAGAATTAATAAAACCAGAAAATAATAAGAAAATATTCGTCAAAATAAAAATGAACATAATATTTTCTTCATTACCAAATAAGAAGACATTATTTATTACGAAAATAATTTATGAAATTGAACAAAAGAAAATATTTATGAAATTGAACAATCACAACATTATGACACTTCAGTATTTAAAATAATCAATCATCCTAACCCTTTGGCTCTTAACCATAAACAATAAAGAATTATCCGTGAGTCTTGTTAAAACAAGGCAAACAAAGGAATGGTTTAGTTGGGCTGCTTTGGCAATAAGTGGATACTTTTTTCGACTTGGTTTTAGCCTGTTTGCTACCCATTATTGGTACGTTCTTTGCATAACATTGGTGACATGTTCTTCTCACTTTTCTGGCCAATCCCTCTTTCCTTTCCAGAGTGTGTTTCATTCTCTTCCGTCTTTCTATACGCATTTCATCGTCGCTATCCTCACTCTCCGACAAAAGAATTCGACAGCATCTTCTTTTCGTTGGTTGAACTACGTCTTCATAGAATCTATTCCGAAACTACGGTTCAGAAGATCTATCTCGATGTTTTCTAACTGCGTCAGCGCTTCTTGTGTTAACTCGAAATCTTCAAAATAATCCATTTTTGGCGAGAAAAGCGTAAAAAATCCTCAATTGTCGACGCAGCCGGACCGGGATTGATCGCTGCGTCCGCGGCGCGCGCGCAACGGGTGGGCCGCGGCGTGACCCCGCGGCCCCAGCCAACAGAAAAATACAAATCCTTCATAGGAGGCCACACGATCCACCCGTGAGCCTTTTGCTATATCTCGAAAATTAGACGGTAAAAGTCGCAATTTTTTATTTTCCTTACAAATTACCGCATTTTATAAACTTTGTGATGAAAATCTCAAGTTGATGAAAATTACGGATATAATGAGTTTGGCTTGGCCCGAACGGAAAAGTACGCTAGGCCCACCGGTGGGTCGTATGGCGTTCAACGTGTTAATTGTGGGCTGATTTTGAAAATTCTGTGTGTATGTGTGGGGCCGGTACTTTAAAAGAATAGCCCCACTGCATCGCTCCCCGTGTATGTCGTAAGAGGCGACTAAGGGATATGACTCCCTTCTTATATTACTAGGTGGTAGGGTTTAACCCGCCCGGGTTGGTACCACCGCACTGAATGAAAGGTCGGTCGAAACGGCTATGTAAATAGTTTGTGTTTTCCGTCCAGTTCAGTGTAGCCGGCACGACCGAAGGGAAGCACTGACGTGGAACCAAGTTCAACCGGTGTTATGGGCTCACATCGCGGATGTTGTAGGTGATGTAGCCAACCGTGTCAGTTTCCATAAAAAAAAAAAAAAAAAAAAAAAAATTCTTTTTTTGTTTGGTAGGTCATACTTTAGAGGTGCTCCCATTGAAATTTTATTGAAATTGATTGAGCGATTAATGAAAAAGCAACAAAATACTATTGGTGTGTGGTTACCTTCAGCAAAACTTTTGTGATGTGGACTTTTTCAGCAATTTGCAGTTTGACACATGGCGAATAATTCTGTACCACTTCAACCGATTTCGATTATTCGATTTCGATTATTGTTTTTTATGTAATATGGTTTTAAAAATATAAAACCGACTTAAAAAAAAATAAACTAGAACTAAAAAGTATTAAATAGGTACCTAATATTTTGAAATTTTCTCTGTCATTGTATTGAAATACATGAATCGATATTGTCATTCATATTCGGACCCTTGTTTCATGAATATTCTAAATTTGAAATCTTTTCCGACCGGCCAGATGCGCTTAATATATTATAATACGAGTACGAGTACCATCGAGCTGGTCTGATGACGGAGACGGAAGGTGGCCATAGGAACTCCTAAACTACACATGATAAACCCATCGTGTTTGGGCTCGTTGAATTTGTCTTCACGAGCAATTTACTTTAGACCTAGGAGATTCTCAATTCGACGGTATGTTTTCTTTTTTTGGATGTTTGTTACGCGATTACTCCGTCAATTATTGTGGGCCAAAGACATTAAACCCACCCTTTGTGGGCCGATTTTGAAAATTCTTTTTTTTTTTTTAAAGGGGATAACCATGAGGTGGTTCCATTTTAATTTGGTCGAGATCAGATTGGAAAGCGAGGCGGAATCGCGAGGCCGAAGGTCGAGCGATTCCGCCGAGTACATTAATAGCAAAAAATTCAAAAAAAAAACTGTGAAATAAAAAACTATTTAAAAAAATATATAAAAACCGCCTTCAAAAATGTATGAAATAAAAAAAATCGAACCCTAGAGTTGAAGGCGGTGCTAAAGCAAGCAAAATTGATACATGAAAGAAAACATGCGTGGATGATATCCTTTGTGATTTGTGTTTTGTGTAGCCTTCTTTAGTACCGCCTTCAACTCTAGGGTTCGATTTTTTTAATTTCATAAATTTTTTAAGGCAGTTTTCATATTTTTTTTTTTTACATACAATGCTGACATTATTAGAGTGAAGAGTGACGAGTATTTGTTTAACTGTTCAACTAAATAAATACGTTCTATCCACAGAGCACGGAATACCGCGCGCGCGCGCGCGGGGGTATTCCGTGCTCTGTGGATCTATCTATTAAAAGCGCACAAACAGGAAATTACAATCATAATAATATTTTGTTCCGTATACCAAATTATTTTAAAAACATTTTTTTATTTTATTTAATTTGATAAGAAGTGTTAGTTTAATTGTAAATTGTCATAATTTTATTATTCAAATATAATTAAAAATTTTGGAATTTACATAAATAATGTTCTTTATAAATATAAATGAAAGCGCCATCTTTTGTCTAGTGGCAGTAATTCTACAGCCTAGTGGCAATTAAAGGTACCTAGATACTGTTGTATTTCAACTAGATAGCGCCCTTAGTATAGAAGTATTAACAAACATTAACGCCACCTGTTTGTTTTACGACAACATCAAGAAAAATTATTAACGCCCTCTGTTGGTTTTACGATTTACAACGTTACCAAATTTTTTATATGGAGTGGTCTATCTGTCCCGACAGGGTTATAAAATCAATGGCTTGTACGAAGTTTCATCGAATTCAGATGATCGGTTTAAGAGTTATGGTGGAACATACATACATACAGAAATGATTTCTAAAAATCGTAAATTTAGTTTTAGTATCATACAGAGAGTCTACAAACGCAGTATCTCAAAAACAAAGCAACTTACTCCATGACCATCCCTTAGAGATTTATTATTAGTATTGATTGATATTGATTGATGATAAATTATGATTGATGTATCTATCTTTTTCTTGCTATTTTGTTTGTATTTCCGAAATAAATAAATAAATAAATAAATAAATAAATGAAATCTTTGTGTGATATGCCTAAAAGGCAAACTTATTGCAAAATTCAGTTTATTCGAGCTATGAAAGGAGTATCCATGAATTGGCGTAAATCCCATATAGGTAAATCGGTTAAGCTGTTCTGAAGTTTCACGCACTATTTTCCAAAAAAAATGTTGTATCAGACTACCATCCAAATTCTAACCGCGCCGCATGTGCTTACGAGCGTTCGACGCCTGAAAGACTTCCTGGCTCCTTTCGTGAACACACGGCTCGAAACGAAACGTAACAAAAAGGACATGCACCGTCTCAACATTAGGTTAGGGTTAATATAGAGAAGACGCATATTCTTTATATTAACCCTGGTTATTTTTTTAAACCACCAAAACATCACTCATACCACACTTTCCTTCGAGCCGAAGTCTGCCGAAAGGAGCTAAAGGAGCCAGGAAGGAGCCAGGAAGTCTTTCGGGTGGCGCACCGGTGTTTATGATCGTATGATGAGTGTTGTGTAATTTCATGTTCAAACTCACATCGCTATTAGTTGATACTGCTGTTGTCGTAGCGTTTAGACGTAAGCTTCTTTCCAACCTGTGAAAAAGCAAATTTAATGTCAAAAAATGTTGTCAAGTGCGAGCCGGACACGCGCACCGACGTTTCCGCACCGCAAAAAAAAATCATGAAAAAACACGTTTATTGTATGGATTAAGTAATTTAAAAAATTAAGTGGGGGGTCCCACTTAATTTTTTTACTTTTTTCAATTTTTTATTTTTTGTTATACAATATCCGACATTTTTTTTTTTATGGAAACTGACACGGTTGGCTACATCACCTACAACGTCCGTGATGTCAGCCCATAACACCGGGTGAACTAGGTGCCATGTCAGTGCTTCCCCCTTTGATCGTGCCGGCTACACTGAACTGGTCGGAAAACACAAACTATTTACATAGCCGTTTTGACCGACGTTCCATTCAGTGCGGTGGTACCAACCCGGGCGGGTTAAACCCTACCACCAAGTAAGATTAGGAGGGAAGGGACCTACAGTTTTACGAGGAATCCGAACCTCGGTCAGCCTCCAACGGTCAGCGGTCACCCATCCAAGTACTGACCGCACCCAGCGTTGCTTAAATTCAATAGCGACAGTTGACTGTCTGCACCACTGAGCTATCGAGGCTGACATAATAACACATATTCTGTGAAAATTTTAACTGACTAGCAATAGCGTTTCCAAAGATACAGCCAACGCACGTACAGGCCGTGTGGGGCCGGTAGTTAAAAATAATAGCCCCACTGCATCTCTCCCCGTCGCATGTCGTAAAAGTCGACTAAGAGATAAGGAAATTCGTCAGCTTCGGTAGCTTAGTGGTGCGGTCAGTCGACTGTTGTTAAGCAACGCTGAGCGCGGTCAGTACTTGGATGGGTGACCGCTCGACCGTTGGAGGCTGACCGTGGTTCGAATCCCACGTTAAACTGTAGGTCCCTTCCCTTCTTACCTTACTAGGTGGTAGGGTTTATCCCGGCCTGGTTGGTACCACCGCAGTGAACGAAACGTCGTTCGAAACGGTTATGTAAATAGTTCGTGTTTTCCGTCCAGTTCAGTGTAGCCGACATGAAATGAAGGGAAGCACTGGCATGGCACATAGTTCACCCGGTGTTATGGGCTGACATCACGAATGTTGTAGGTGATGTAGCCAACCGTGTCAGTTTCCATAAAAAAAAGACAGACAGACAGACAGAAAGACGGACGGACGGCGTAGGCTGAGTAATAATAGGCTTCCGTGCGGAGTAAGTAGGCCTAAAAAATTAAGGATAATAAATTAAAACAATTAAATCCCCAACTTTGTCTTTTATGTAATCCGGTGTGGGTGGATGAGTCAGAGGGGCCAAAGCAAATGCTCCGACCAGCCAATATCACCTCCGAGAAGGTAGGTGCCATACTGGAGACTTCCCTTTTGATTGCTGGCTATACTGGACTAGAGGAGAACACAACCGAGGCTGCTATGCGGCCATCTTACGTCCGGTACGGTGGCACCAAGCCAGTCGGCTACATTTTGAGCCCACCACCTATTAAGGGGCAAGGGAAGGGACCTACAGTTCTACATCGGCTCCGAACAGCGGAGCAGAAGTAGGCTGTATTCGAACCTCGGACCCTGAGATCGAGGGTCCAAGCCAATAACACGGCGACCATCCGCCACTCTGAAAACCGAGCGACGAAGGTAACAGGTACACGGTCCAGAGGTGACAAGATGTCATGATAATGTCAGTCGCTAGTGAATACAAAATCTGTTTTTTAACCCCCGACTCAAAAATAGGGTTGTATAAATTTGGCGTGTGTGTGTGTATGAGTGTGTCTGTCTGTGGCATCGTAGCTCCCAAACGGATGGATCGATTTGGATGCGGTTTTTTTTATTAAAAAGCTGGGTTATTCGGGATGGTTCTTAGCTATATTACAAGCGATAATAATCATGATGATGGCCAAACCTCAAGCGATAATAATTATGATGATGTATGACTAAGTCTCGAGCGATGATAATCGTGATGATGGCCAAGCCTCAAGCGATAATAATCATGATGATGGCCAAGCCTCAAGCGATAATAATCATGATGATGGCCAAGCCTCAAGCGATAATAATCATGATGATGGCCAAGCCTCAAGCGATAATAATCATGATGATGGCCAAGCCTCAAGCGATAATAATCATGATGATGGCCAAGCCTCAAGCGATAATAATCATGATGATGGCTAAGTCTCTAGCGATAATAATTTTGATGATGACCAAGCCTCAAGTGATAATAATCGTGAAGATGGCCAAGCCTCAAGCGATAATAATCTTGAAGATAGCCAAGCCTCAAGCGATAATAATTATGATGGATGACTAAGTCTCGAGCGATGATAATCGTGATTATGGCCAAGCCTCAAGCGATAATAATCATGATGATGGCCAAGCCTCAAGCGATAATAATCATGATGATGGCTAAGTCTCTAGCGATAATAATTTTGATGATGACCAAGCCTCAAGTGATAATAATCTTGAAGATGGCCAAGCCTCAAGCGATAATAATCATGATGATGGCCAAGCCTCAAGCGATAATAATCATGATGATGGCCAAGCCTCAAGCGATAATAATCATGATGATGGTCAAGCCTCAAGCGATAATAATCATGATGATGGCCAAGCCTCAAGCGATAATAATCATGATGATGGCCAAGCCTCAAGCGATAATAATCATGATGATGGCCAAGCCTCAAGCGATAATAATCATGATGATGACCAAGCCTCAAGCCATAATAATCATGATGATGACCAAGCCTCGAGTGATAATAATCTTGAAGATGGCCAAGCCTCAAGCGATAATAATCATGATGATGGCCAAGCCTCAAGTGATAATAATCATGATGATGGCCAAGCCTCAAGCGATAATAATCATGATGATGGCCAAGCCTCAAGCGATAATAATCATGATGATGGCCAAGCCTCAAGCGATAATAATCTTGATGATGGCCAAGCCTCAAGCGATAATAATCATGATGATGGCCAAGCCTCAAGCGATAATAATCATGATGATGGCCAAGCCTCAAGCGATAATAATCATGATGATGGCCAAGCCTCAAGTGATAATAATCATGATGATGACCAAGCCTCAAGTCATAATAATCACGATGATGACCATCACCTTTAGGGATAATAATCATGATGATGACCAAGCCTCAAGTCATAATAATCACGATGATGACCATCACCTTTAGGGATAATAATCATGATGATGACCAAGCCTCAAGCGATAATAATCTTGAAGATAGCCAAGCCTCAAGCGATAATAATCACGATGATGGTCAAGCCTCAAGCGATAATAATGATGATGATGGATGACTAAGTCTCGAGCGATGATAATCATGATGATGGCCAAGCCTCAAGCGATAATAATCATGACGATGGCCAAGCCCCAAATCATAATAATCATGATGATGACCAAGCGTCAAGTGTTAATAATCACGATGATGACCAAGCCTTAAGCGATAATAACCACGATGATGACCAAGCTTTTATGGATAATAATCATGATGATGACCAAGCTTTTATGGATAATAATCATGATGATGTCTACACACTGCGCTGCCGGTCAGTATGGTGCGTCGGCCGAGCATGTTGTTGTGCGAGTAGTCGCACACGAGGAGCGCGAGCGCGCTGACGCCCCGTCTCTCTCTCCCGCCGACTGAGTAGACGCTAGCGCCGCCGTGCAGCACCGCGCCGCACCCCATGGCGCGCAGCGACCACACGCCGAGCTGGCTGAAGTGGCCCCACCGGACGCGGCTAGACAACATTATTACAGGTCGGTTAACGAAAGCTGGCGCGTGCACAGTACTCACACCAATGCAATTGTGCAAGTGCGAGTGAGACAGATCGGGGCATACGCATCACGAAAACCCGATCTGTCTCACTCGCACTTGCACAATTGCATTGGTGTGAGTACTGTGCACGCGCTAGCTTTGGTTAACAGACCTGTACAATGTAAACTCCGACGCAAAAAGAAGGTTGTTATAAGTTTAACGTGTGTGTGTGTGTGTGTATGGGTGTTTCTGTCTGTGGCATCGTAGCTTCCAAACGGATGGACCGATTTTGATGCGGTTTTTTTTTATTGGCAAGCTGGTTTAATCGGGATGGTTCTTAGCTATGTTTGTAATCGAGTAATCAAGTAATTAGGTAATCAAAAAATTTATTATCCTGAAAAGTGGACCGATTTGCATTTTTTTTTTTATGGAAACTGACGGTTGGCTACGTCACCTACAACATCCGTGATCTCAGCCCATAACACCGGATGAACTTGGTGCCACGTCAGTGCTTCCCTTCGGACGTGCCGGCTACACTGAACTGGACGGTAAACACAAACTATTTACATAGCCGTTTCGACCGACCTTTCATTCAGTGCGGTTGTAGCAACCCGGGCGGGTTAAACCCTACCACCTAGTAATATAAGAAGGGAGTCATATCCCTTAGTCGCCTCTTACGACATACACGGGGAGAGATGCAGTGGGGCTATTCTTTTAAAGTACCGGCCCCACACGGTACGTTTAACCTCCACATATATTACAATATTTAACCGCCGACGCAAAAACAGCTGAACAGAGACAGCTATAGCTTCTCTTGGGTGCAGCTTTGCATTAGTTACATAATTGTTTTGTTTTGTTTGTTTAATTTTGGTTAGTGTAGTCTGTTCAGTTTAGTCTGTATAGTTTAGTTTAATTTTTTATAAGTGTTAGTGATTGTTGATAATCTATAATAGGTATGTTTTGTCTGTAGTTATAATATTATGTTTTGTTTATTTTGTTTTTGTAAATATTTTGTTTTCGTTTTAGCTGTAAGTACCTATGCAGTTCGCAATTAATATTAATATTAATGTACATTTTTAAGGGGTCAGGCTTAAAATCAGTGTCTTCCCGGTTATGGGAAGACGTAAACTGTGCCTGATACCCATTCACTAAACATAAGTTAGTCTTTAAGTTGTATAATTTATTTTTATTTTTTATTTTATTACCTTATTTTATTTTTTACATTTATAACTTTTTTCTGTATTATGTTTATTAAATAAAATATTTTAGAATTTTTTTGAATTTGAATTTTAAAAAGAGGGGTGTTATAAGTTTAACGTGTGTGTGTGTATGTGTGTCTGTCTGTGGCATCGTAGCTTCCAAACGGATGGACCGATTTGGATGCGGTTTTTTTATTGGAAAGCTGGTTTAATCGATATGGTTCTTAGCTATGTTTGTAATCAAGTAATTAGGTACCTAATCAAAAAATTTATTATCGTAAAAATTGGACCGATTTGCATGCAGTTTTTTTTTAAAAAGCTCAAAGGTGGTGTAACATGTGGCATAGTCAACCATGTTGTACCGTGTGGGGCCGGTACTTTAAAAGAATAGCCCCACCGGATCTCTCCCCGTGTATCTCGTAAAAGGCGACTAAGGGATATGACTCCCTTCTTATATTACTAGGTGGTAGGGTTTAACCCGCCCGGGTTGGTACCACCGCACTGAATAAACGGTCGGTTGAAATGGCTATGCATAAATCGTTTGGGTTTTCCGTTCAGTTCAGTGTAGCCGGCACGACCGAAGGGAAGCACTGACGTGGCGCCAAGTTCACCCGGTGTTATGGACGACATCGCGGATGTTGCTGTAGGTGATGTAGCGAAACGTGTCAGTTGTTATAAAAAAAAAATTTTTTTACGGGAAGTAGGTAGGTGATTGAAAAAATTCCTTAGTGTGAAAGTCAGTCAGTCAGTCAGTCAGTCAGCGTGTAAGCGTCCACTGCTGGACATACGCCTCTCCAATTTTCCTCCAGTCCTCCCGGCCTTCAGCGGTACGGAACCACTGCTTTCCGCCGACGTACTTGATGTCGTCGTCCCACCTGGCGGGTGGTCTTCCCACACTCCGTTTTCCTGTCCACGGCCGCCAGTGTAGGACACGGTTACTCCAGCGGTCGTCGTCTCTTCGGCTGACGTGCCCAGCCCATTGCCACTTGAGCTTAGCCACCCGGTATTTAATATCGACTACTTTGGTGCGTCGACGGATTGCCTCGTTACGCAGCATATCACGTAGCGTTATTCCCAGCATGGCTCGCTCCATTGCTCGCTGGGCAACTTTCAACCTTTGGATAACACCGACCGTCAGCGTCCACGTTTCACACCCGTACGTCATAACCGGGAGGACACACTGGTCATATATACGGGTTTTAAAATTTTGCGGAAGATCAGACCTCAGGGCGAATTTTAACTTTCCGAAAGCAGCCCAACACAGTTGAATTCGTCTCTCGACCTCCTTTAGCAGACCTTGTATACCAAGCCGCAGAATTTGACCGAGATATACGTACTCTTCAACCTGTTCGATCACTTCTCCGTCAATAACGATTTGTCCTCCCGTCATAACCTCGGTCGCCATGACCTTGGTTTTGTCACGGTTCATCCTCAGACCCACCTTCATCGACGCTGTATAGAGGTCTTCCAGCATGGTCTGAAGGTTCATCCCTTAATTTCCCACACTCAGGGATTTCTTTCAAAAAAATTATGAAAGAACGACCCCTGAGATATATCCCACTCATGAAAAAAAGAATCAGCAAAATCGATTTAGAATTGGCGGAGAAATCGATTTAGACACAAAAAAAAAACAAGTACCGTGTGGGGCCGGTACTTAAAAAGAATAGCCCCACTGCATCTCTCCCCGTGCATGTCGTAAGAGGCGACTAAGGGATAAGGACAAGATACTGCGCTAAAGGGCGACAGGCTAGCCACTTCTCACATTGGCGCAGTCCTTCCACCTGGTCATGCAGCAGGTGGGTTCTTCGTGTCTTACTTGCTTCTTGATACCTAGTTGTCTTGTCCGTATACTGTGCTAAACGTGGTGGTCGGTGTTGTGCTGTAATTTACCAGAGTCCTTATAAGCACAACACCGATTACTCTGCTTACCCTGATTGTCGGGATACAGCGTGGGTTATGTATGTATGTATGTAAAAAAACATACAGACGAATTGAGAACCTCCACCTTTTTGAAAGTCGGTTGATAAGTTATTTCCTTTATGTTTTAGAGAAAAGATGACATACCTATTTGATACATAACATCACACGCTTTGCGCAAAGGTGAAATAACATGTGGCATAGTCAACCATGTTGTACCGTGTGGGGCCGGTACTCTAAAATAATAGCCCCACCGCATCTCTCCCTGTGTATGTCGTAAAAGGCGACTAAGGGATATGACTCCCTTCTTATATTACTAGGTGGTAGGGTTTAACCCGCCCGGGTTGTTACGCACTGAACGAAAGGTCGGTCGAAACGGCTATGTAAATAGTTGCTCCAAAGGTTGTGTTATGGGCTGACATAACGGATGTTGATGTAGGTGATGTTGCCAACCGTGTCAGTTTCCTAAAAAAAAAATGTCAGCTTGGCAACATCAACAGAAGATAGGTAGGTACCTGGAGTTAAGACGGAAAGGGCTGGTAAGGTCGGTCGGGCTCGCCAATCTTCGCTCGTCCCACCAAGCGGACACCACGCGGCGCACTGCGCGTAAAGCGTCCCCACGCCACCTCACCTCGCCGACTGTTTGACCGGCGAAGGGGTAGCTTACTGCAAGGCATTGTCAAACAAAGAGTCTAGACCACCGAGGGTACTGCAAGGCATTGTCAAACAAAGAGGTTGGGCCACCGAGGGTACTGCAAGGCATCGGCAAATAAATAAGTTAAGCCACCGAGTGTACGGGAAGGCATCGGCAAACAAAGAGGTTAGGCCACCGAGGGTACTGCAAGGCACCGTCAAACAAATAGGTTAGGCCACTGAGGGTACTACAAAGCATCGTCAAACAAAGAGGTTAGGCCACCGAGGGTACTGCAAGGCATCGTCAAACAAAGAAGGTTAGCGCCATTGAGCTTACTACAATATGTCAAACAAAGAGGTTATGCCAGCAAGCGTACTACAAAGCTTCGTCAAACAAAGAGGTGAGGTCATCGATGGTTTAAGCCAATTAATTTATTTTTAAAGGAAAGCTTTTAAAGTAAGCTTTCGATCGAATTCACCAAACATAACAAGGCACATTTGAGGTACAGAGATCCATCATCAAAGATGGAAGCCTATAGCAATAATTAGTCAGCTGCAGTTTGCGAAAAGCGGTGTGCGATACATGATCGCAGGCACCACTGTCTTTCTGTTTTCGAATTTGATAAAATTTTCGATTGGGAGATAAAGGTGACTTATACAGGATGTTTCGGGATAGGGTTTCGTAACTTCAGGGTTCTAAAGGGGTCCATATTTGAAGAGGAAAGCTCTGAAGCTTTTTCCCAGATTCCGTAATTTTATAGTACTTTTTCGTGAAAATAGTTTCTTAAAGATTTGGTGGACGGTTAACGTTCGCCCTTACTAAATAAAACTAAAATCATGACTCATGGATAGAAATGGGTAGGTATGTTTTATAGTTAACTAACAGAATTGAACTGCACTTAGATCAAATTCCAAACAATGAAATTTCAATGACATCAAAAGAAAAAGGGGACTGGACCAGATCATTGCACTCCGCAGACTTAGACAGAACTGTTGCCAATCACCCCAGACTCACTGTCCATCGAGTTTTTATTAGAATTTACAATTTTTGTATGAAAAAAAAATAATACGAAGTTTCGATTTGAGTGATAAGCACTGTTTTTCTTCTAATAATGCGTACTTTCTATCCCTGAAGTTTCTCAAGCCTATCCTGAAACATTCTGTATTAGTAGGTAACTGTGTGCATGTAAAATACATAGGCAATGAAAATAAAATGTTTCAACTGACCTGTCGAGCGACAATGGTCGTGCACGAACTGACACTGATCCGCTAATCGTTGCGCCAAGAAAGCCAACTCGTCATTCCACTCCTGAAAATTATGTTTGGTACGTAAGTAACCATCACAGAGTGGAAAGTCGCGGCGTGAGCGGCCGTCCGGGGATGGAAGACCGCCGAACGCCGCCGTTCTGTGGTGACCATTTTACCGGAAACTTTTTTAAATTTCAAACAAAAATTTAGTTCTATGAAGAACATAATATGAAAAAAATCTATTTTTAAACTAGATAATATAAACTAAACACTGAAGCAGGCTTTTTAAATTTACAGTACTTTTTCATGGTGAAAAAAATTTCTGAATGTGACTCTATTTTAATTTCTTATGACGAGCTAGCTCCATCCTGGATAAGAAGAAAGAAAGAAAGAAAGAAGAAAGAGAAAGAAATAATGTTTATTTTCCCTATTTTAAACACGTCGTTAATATACATATTATACTAGTGTGAAGAGAAATAAAATGGATCTGGCACAGCCTATGCCGCGACACACCAGCTCAGTACTGAGGCTGTGTGTGCGGCGCTGATTTTAAGCCAGTCCAGTGTGTCAGCCAGTCATTTAAAATACATAATAATTTTAAAAAGCCAGACACCGTAACTTAATGCTTAACAAATTTTTAACTAATTTTGATATTTATTTTGTAATAAAATTTACGTCATTGTACAGGAAATTTAATAAATACACATCCTGGCTACGCGCCTGCGACCGACCGCCCCACTGAGCTACCGAGGAGGCTGGCATAAAAGAGGCTTTAGTAAATATACACAGTATACACACCACACGCATCATGATCCTTGATGGCGGAAATTTTGCAGCGTCGCGCCCGACCTCGATCCCTCGAGCTAGCCCTTGCCGCTTGCTGAAAACAGTGCAAGAGGCAAAGATATATTATGTACTAGCGTACTAGATAAATCACTCGGCCAACTAACATGTTCCACCGAGTTGCGGTTCCCGATCCTCAAGTCTCTTAGTCGAGCGCGAGAGGCCGCGGCGCGCAGTCGTCGCCTGCCTGCTGCGATCGCGCCTCGACTACTTTAAACTAATACATTTACATATCTTCGTCGATGCGAAGGTGCGATGGCGAATCTGGAGATGTAGTGTTAGAATGAAAAGACAATATGCACACCGACGCACGAGTGCGATCGTTCTCCCTACCCCTTGCCTCTCTTCCGCACGCTTCCCGCCCCGCGCGAGCCCCCCGCACCAGCCGCCAGACCGTCTCCCGCACGCTTCCCGCCCCGAGCGCGCTCGCCTCTTCCGCTCAACTCTGCGCTCCGCCTCCCCGCTACTTTACCCCAAACCTCAGCCGCTCGAACACCGCTTCTCTGTATATTTCTTCGGAGCGATATCTCTATATAATATTTCCTCAAAGGCAAGAGGTCAAAATGTCAAATGGTCACAACATTAATTTATACTCCAGGCTGGGTCTGGGTGAGTCCCCGGCGCAAGCGGAGGAGTGCTAGAAGTGTATCGTGTGCGTGTGTATGTGTGTGTCTGTGGCATCGTAGCTCCCAAACGGATGGACCGATTTCGATGCGGTTTTTTTTTTTAGAAAGCTGGTTTAATCGGGATGGTTCTTAGATATGTTTGTAATCAAGTAATAATCAAAAAATGTATTATCTTAAAAAGTAGATCGATTTTCATGCGGTTTTTTAAAAAGCTTCCCGCATACGACCAAATATCCATGAGCGTCGTTACACCAGATATAGGTAATGTAAAGTAAATAGGCAGAGTGGTCAGATTCTTGAGTACCTATTCATGTTTAAATGCTGTAAATATTGTCGTGAGCGGTAGCTAATTATTTGTAAGTTAGGTACTATAATATAATACTAACGAATGTCTATGGGCGTCGTTAGACACCTTATGGGTGGCTCGCCGCCACATCTGGGGCTTTATACATAAAACATTTCCTTTCACTACTCAATCCCTTAAAGAGATGTCACATATTGTCTTTATACATCCCGGCTTTTAGATTTAGTTCGCTACATACATACCGACAGACGTTGCGCGTTATATAAGGTCTTTCAAAATTTGTTCATAGTACGCTAAGGGGGGGTTCTGTATCGGAAATAGATCACTGTTGAAGAAGAAAGAATTTTTTTTTTACAATAAAATATTTTTTTTATGTAAAATGTAAAAAAAAAATTTCTTAATCGTTCTTTCATGCCAGGAACAAAAAAGTCTTCCAACACATATATCTCTTTCTTTCAGAAATTGTGAAAAACTACAATTTTAGTTTTATTAGTATGGAATAGAATTTGATTTTTTTACAAACTTACACGTGTTACATCATAATGGTAATGAAGACTTTTTTGTCACTGTTATGAAACTGAATCGATTAGGCTATAAAAGTTTTACTCCATATATGATACAGAACCCCCCCTTAGCGTACTATTAACTAATTTTGAAAGACCTTATATACTGGAGAAGAAGAGATAGTTTGTCAATGAGGTGAACATACCCGTTGACGAAGCGTAGTATGAAGTTTCGCAAAGAGCGAGTCATGCGAAGTGGTTCATAGTTTTCACATTTCTCCCCTGGGCCATCCTGAAGAAAATTGAGAGATTAACGCGCAGCATCTTTATATAGGTACAACGTGTGCCAAAACTCAACGTCAACCGGGAACCAGGGAGTAGGCCAGTTTATGACTACCCAGGGAAAAATAAGAAAAATTTTGTCAATCAATCATTTGTTTTTATGATATGAGCATTTTTTGAGAAACGTTGAAAATTGACATTTTTAGGTACTACGACTACAAATTTGCAAAAATCAAAGAGTTTGTATTACGTCGCTGCGCGCGACGTAATACAAACTCTTTGGCAAAAATATAATTATTGTCGAAAAAAAATTATTGGTAGCCTAAATAACGCTGCTATTGATCAGTAACCCAAATAAAACCAGAATGCCTGTAGTTTTACCAAAAAAATATTTAGTTAAATTTGTTTCTAAAAAAATTAATGACTCAGATTTTTTTTCTTATTTTCCCTGGCTAGTCATAAATTGGCCTACTCCCTGGTTCCCGTTTGACGTTGAGTTTTGGGACATTCTGTATACCTACTTATAATTATTCTTCTGTACGTGTGTTTGCCACCTATCTCCTCCTAAACGGCTGGACCGATTTGGATGAAATTTTGTGTGTATATTTCAGTGGATCTCTGGATGGTTTGAAAATACAATTGAAACCGGTAGATGGCGTCGTGATAAGTCCACGCGGACGAAGTCGCGGGCACAGCTAGTATATGATAAAATTGCACTTTTTCTGAGAGATGTACCTACCATCAATATTACTCACCTGACATACATACATACCACACGCTGTATCCCGACAATCTGGGTAAGCAGAGTAATCGGTGTTGTGCAGCAAGAACTCTAGTAAATTACAGCACAACACATCGACCACCACGTTTAGCAAAGGATTCGGACAACTATCAAGCGGCAAGTAAAGCACGAAGACCCACCTGCTGCATGACTCGAAGGACCGTGCCAAATGTGAGAGGTGGCTAGCCTGCCGCCTTTTAGCACGGCAACTTGCCCTTATCCCTCAGTCGCCTTTACGACATACACAGGGAGAGATGCAGTGGGGCTATTCATTTTACCGGCCCCACACGGTACTGCAGTAGGGCTTATTATACAGGATGTTGTAACGGCCAGTACATTAATTTCGCCAACGCAATCGTCATGTTTTTCTGAGACAAAAAAGCGGACAAAGTTTTTCTCTAAAGTGTCTGGTTTTGGAGATATAAATTTTTGAAATTTATCTTTTCCTCAAGTGTAATATGATGCGCGCGGGGGAGGGTGCTGGCGCGGCAACGGTCGGGGTTGAAACACTCACGCCGCGCCTCCGCCGCGCATCTCCTCGCTCCGCGCACTCGTCCCTGCTCGCTCACTCACCGCGAGCCTTTCATTCCCACGTTCGTGCGGAACATTAGATCCTTTTTATTACACTAAATAAACCAATTATGTTTGTAGGAAAACTGTAACTTTTTATTTAAAGGGAATTCGAAAAAAGTTATTTGACTTTTTTGTTACTATTGATTCCAATAACCATTTTAAAAATTTTATGTAGTGGCCGTTACAGCACCCTGTATAAAATACTAGCTTTTTGCCGCGGCTTCGCTCGCGGTAAACTCGGTTTAATAGCAAATCTGATTTAAACCCAAATATGATAATAAACGATCGCTTCTCTTATATTCACTCTCTCTCTCTCCCTCTCTCCACCCCCTCCCTCCCCTTCCTCCGCGACTCATGGTACATTTTACCAATCCGGAATGATACCAGCGCAATGAATAAGAGCCGGTCGAAACGGCAATGAAAATATATTGTATTTTCCATCCAGTGTATTCGGCACGATCAACGGGAAGCACTGCCATGGCACCTATAGTTCGTCAAGGTGCGATGGTTTAGTACAGGGATGGGCAAACTTTTTCCTACGCAGGCCAATATTTACAAACAGAATCTACGGGGGCCAGTGTTTTGAATTTTCGGCTTTAATATAATTCTTTATTGAAATAAAAAATATAAGTAATTTTGCGAAATAAAGTTATTTATTGATTCATAGGTTTCAACAACATTACAAACAAGTGCACTATTGGGTGCGCTGTAGTATAAGGCAGGTTTGGTTGAAGATTGCCGGTAGCTGGGACTGATAGGTGAGGGTCTAAGGAACTACTATCAAAAAGATTTAGGGCGCGGAGACTTGTACTTTCGGAGAAAAAAAATAAAAAAAAAAATTTTTTCATACAAAATTAATTTTCGATTTTTTATTTTATTTTTTTTAAATGCATCAAAACATTTATTTTGAATAGGAATTTATGCAAAAACGACATGAACAACGACGCTACGCGACGCATCTTCTATAAATTAACCCTGGTTATTTTTTTTTAAACCACCAAAACATTCACCCATACCACTTCCCTTGTTTTTACATACATTTATATTCAAAACCAATGTTTTTGAGCCTTAAAATTTTTTTTTTTATTTTGTATGAAAAAAAAATTCAAAATTTTTTTTCTCCGAAAGTACAAGTATCCGCGCCCTAAATCTTTTTGATAGTAGTTCCTTAGACCCTCACCTATCAGTCCCAGCTACCGGCAATCTTCAACCAAACCCGCCTTATACTACAGCGCACCCGCATTATTTAATGTTTGCCGAATGTTTGCATGATTTATGTTATGTCATTCACTATCTACACTTCTGAGTCGATGGTCGCGGGCCGGACTGCAGCCGTTCGCGGGCCGTAGTTTGCCCATCCCTGGTTTGGTATATGATAACAATGTCAAACTGTCAAAAGTTAATTAAAAGAAAACCTTTCCAAATTGGCAAGCAACATGCGGCCCCCTGTTCTTGCAAAGAGCCTTGTGTTTCTCGTCACAATAATCAACATCTGATATTTTTTGTGAATGCAGTGATCCTGCCATCATTACTAACACGAGAGCACCACACACGGCCGATATTGATTTCATGGTAAAATAACTTAAAGAAGAGTGTGTAAAATGTATAAATATAAAAAACAATTTAAAAAAATAATTGAGAAATACGTATAGAAATTCCAATAGTAAATTTGATTAAAATATAAAAAGATAATATAAATATGATTGACAAAATTAAATATGTCAAAACCATTTTTGACAGTTACATGTTTTCATAGATTCATAATATTATATTGTCAATGGTAGAGCTGGTAGAGCGACAAACTATCTTGAGTGACTACACTCAAGATTTACTTGCCAACACAGACTGTTTTCCATCCATTTACGATTTCATTATTTCAACAATTGGCGATATGTAAATAATTTAAGAATAACAACAGACAGGGCTGCATGGTATAATACCTTTGCCTATCCCAAAAAAAGGGATTAAACAACCAAAAAAAAAAAAGCGACAAACTATTTTTATTGTCACCACATGTATAAGGGTACATACTACAAATTATGTTTTAAAGGCGAAAAGAAGTTGAAGAAGACTAGAGGAGATATCAGAAGAAAATAAGAATTTGAAAATAAAGAAGATGTATTTTTAAGAAGAGTAAACAAAATAGAAAATTAATTAAGCGAAAGAATTAGGAGAACAAAAGATAGATCGATTAGATAGATTTCTGAAGAGCTAAAATTTAATTTTTTTTTTATATGAAATGGCAAAATAATAATTAGGATGGAAGTAGGCAATACTGTTTGGGAATACAGTATTGCCAATACTCAACAAGAATATGTATACTTGCATGGTGTTGTAACGGCCACTACATAAAATTTAAGAAATTATTATTGGGATCAATAGTAACAAAAAAGTCAAATAGCTCTTTTTCTGAATTCGAATTAGGGAGTAAAAGCTATATAAAAATGTTTGGACCTTGGGTTTTTTTTATGTAAAATATTTTTTTATGTATTTAAATAAAAAAGAGGTGGTTCATTTGTATAGCCTAATCGATTCAGTTTCATAACAATAACAAAAAAGTCTTCATTACCATTATGATGTAACACGTGTAAGTTTTGTTAAAAATAATCAAATTCTTTCTATTCCATACTAATAAAACTAAAATTGTCGTTTTTCACAATTTCTGAAAGAAAGATATCTATGTGTTGGAAGACTTTTTTGTTCCTGGCATGAAACTGAAACGATTTAGAATTTTTTTTTTACATGTTTCATTAAAAAAATATTTTTTTGTAAAACAAAAATTCTTTGTTCTTCAAAAGTGATCTATTTCTGATACAGAACCCTCCCTTAGCGTACTATTAACTAATTTTGAAAGACCTTATATATTCTGCTTGATACTACCTGGATAAATTAAAACAAACATTTTAATAATTTGTCGTCAGCATTTTATTATTAAATACAATAATTTATATGAGAATATTTACAACGATTAATACAATATACGTCATATCATAATTCATAATGCTTACATCTAACAGGTCTTTACAATCATAAGTCAACTTGGCGTAAGTAATCAAAGTACACCAAAAATTTACACTTGCATTATATTTCATTTGCTATGGGTAGATCCTCGATACTGAATTGACAATTAGGCTGGGCACACCTATCTGTCAAAATATATGTAAAAAAAACACCTATACTCTGTTCGACCAGTGTTGGCAGTGACTCATCACAGGTTACCGCGCCTCCCAACCCCCCATGGGGTGAATGCGCCTTTACATAGCTCAGTCTTCACTTGGAATTCACTCGACACGGACGCGTGCGTCTGTTCTTGCGCGCAACACAATTCTTACCGTAATGTATAAACGTTGTTGCAGTAGTACTTATAATAAGTTATACACGGTGTTGCAGTTGCCCCCGTAATATTTTTAACTGACATAAGGGGGTTATTCTATATGTGAAACTTAACAACTTCTGTGGAGAAAAAAAAATTTTTTTTAAACAAAAAAAAAAAATATTTTTTCCATACAAATTTTAAATACCTATTCTCAAAATGTAAAGAGAAAAAAAAAATTTTTTTCTTAAAATTAAAAAGTCGTAGAACAAAAGTTGTTCTATTTCACGTACAGAATCACCCCCTTTCGGGTTTTACGGTTGGAGTTGCAACACCGTGTATATAACATATTCCATCTTAATTTATATACAGAGTGTTGTAACGGCCAGTACATTAATTTCGCCAGCGCAATCCTCGTGTTTTTCCGAGACAAAAAAGAAAATAAAGTTTTTCCCTAAACTGTCTAGTTTTCGAGATATACATTTTTGAAATTTATGTTTTCGTCAAGTGTAATTTGGCGCGTGCGGGGGGAGGGTGCTGACGAGGGAACGGTCGGGATCAAAAACTCACGCCGCACCGCCGCCGCGCATCTCCTCGCTCCGCGCACTCGTCTTTGCTCGCTCACTCATCGCGCGCCTTTTATTCACACGTTCTTGCGGAACATTAGATCCATTTTACACTAAACTAATCAATTAGTTTGTATGAAAACTGTATTTATTTAAAGAGGATTCAGAAAAAAGTTATTACACAGATGCAGAAATAATTTATTTCCTAAATTTAATGTAGTGGCCGTTACAACGCCCTGTAGAACTATTTCCAGAATAAGACGAATCTTGTTAAGTTTTTTTTTCGTCTTACTTGAGGAATTTAATTTTTTCGACATTATTTTCTTTACAAACTATTACGTAATTTATTTTTCGAAAGGATTACCTCTCATAACAAAAGTCCATTCTGTTCCCGCTAGTTCAGAGAATTATTCGCCTCTATGTAAACACTCGTTATTTGCGATGCGTCACTGTCAACAATGGCCGAACAGAGTATAAAGTGTTTTAATTATTTACTGAGTATGCAGGCAGGCATGCTATCCTAAATTGTAAGAGCAGCTGTCATCTCGGCTTCCTCAGACGAAATGACCCGCACCCATACTAACGTAATACAACGATCACTTCAAAGATCATTCAGCATAGGGCAACGAGGTATTATGTTTTACTAGAGCTATCGCCAGGAAGAAAGATACAGAGAAACGGCGTCCCGTCAGCTGAGGTATGAGGTAAGGTAGCGGGAAGGCGGAGCGCAAAGCCGACCGGTGGAGGGGAGCTCGCGCGTGGCGGAAAGCGACCGGGAGCGGGGCTAGCGGGCGGTGAGAGGGGCTCGCGGCCAGTAAGCGACAACGCCAGCCAAGGCCGACCCACATGTGCATTGAAATACGCATGCGACGAGTTCGGCCGCTCGCGATCGACTAGTTCCGATGTGCCCTAATTCGTAAATTGTGCCTCAACTCGGCGGAGCAATGCCCGTTGCCCGAGTAAGAGCTCTAGTAAAACATAATACCTCGTCGGCTTTTACTTGTATCGATTTTTCTACTCTGTTTCTGTGGTAGCCGAAGGTACACAGCGTGCCCTTATATAAGGTGCTTCGTTATTTATGTCAAAAACTTCGGGAGGGTCACATACACACTCAAATCAACACTTTACGTAAGAAAAAAACATATGTTTATAGGAGCATTTTTTCTCCTAACAAAAAAATTTTATCAAAAAGCTGTAAAAACCAATCCTGCCTTTGCCAAACACGAAACGTAGGCACACACACCGCACACGTAGGTATGTAGGTAGGTAGCTAGTTTTAGAGTGGCGGCGGCGCGGTGGCGCGCTGACAAAAGGCCTAGTGACCTTGTGACTTACTTACAACAAACAGCTGTTCTGCGTTTGAACATAGTACGGTCATTGACCCCGTACAATGCAAGTTACACACAGGTCTAGTGACCTTGTGACTTACTTACAACAAACAGCTGTTCTGCGTTTGAACATAGTACGGTCATTGACCCCGTACAATGCAAGTTACCTACTGTTACACACAAGTTGATCCTTTTAATGTTTAGGTAGCAAACATGTTTTGTTAAATTTCTCGAAAAGTAATGCTAAAAACATATAATTTTTTTGCGTAACGTGTTTATTTGAGTGTCTATATAACCCTCCCAAAGTTTTTGACAAAAATAACGAAGCACCTTATATAGCGATAACTCTAAAATAGGCTCAATTTTACAAAACGTATAAATATCTATACAATAGTACGCCTATATATATGAATGGAATCATTTTGCCATACCTTTCACATTCTTATGATAACATTTACACAGTCAAGAAGCCGGGCCTCGCACTTAATCTGTAGTCAATAGCTGCATTAACTAATCGGGATTACTTTAGTTAATCAGTAGCTGTGTCAGTAGTTAGCTCTTATTTACAAACCGGGAGGCATATATCCAAAGTCTATAGGGTAAGTTGCTCTGATTGGTCGATGCCAGTTTGGCGGGAAATTCAAATTTCGTCTGGCTCCGCCTTCGGCACTCCTAGCGAACCTACTGAATCCGATATTCGTTAGGTCGTTTATGTGATTTGGTGGCTCAGTGGTACGGTGTAGGGTTTTTATTTTTTCGATCTCGACCATGGGTTCGTGTCCCGTTTGTCAAAATGTGTTTGTTTTTTTTTTTAAGCAATGTTAGGGTGTTAAATTTAGGTTATGGTTTTTTTATAAAGACCTAAGAAAACTTTATTTTCGGAAATACAAACGTAACAAAAACGACATGCGCCGCTACGCGACGCATCTTCTATAATTTAACACTGGTTATTTTTTTTAAACCACCGAAAACGGAAAATACTCGCATAGTGCAGTTCAAATTCCGAAATTTCAATTTCCTGCCAAACTGGCATCGACCAATCAGAGCAACCCACCCTATAGACTTTGAAAATATGCAACCGGGAGCAAGTTTAAGGCTCCCCCGCACAGGTGCGTTTCTTATCGGACGATATTATCGCAATGTGATATTGCGTTAATGCGGTACGCGTTCTTTCCACACAGCTGCGTTTTTATCGTATTACTACCAGCGTTATTAACGCAGCTGTGTGCAAGATCGTATGCGTCCTAATACAAAATGTACTAAGAAGAAATATAGCAATAACGCAATAACGCTGCCTTCCGTCGATATTATCGCAGCAGTATGTAAGATCGCAGCATGCGTCCACATACAATATGTCGTGTTTAAATAAATAGTTCGTGTTTTCCGTCCAGTTCAGTCAGTGTCAGTAGCCGACATGAAATGAAGGGAAGCACTGACACGGCACCTAGTTCACCCTGGTGTTATGGGCTGACATCACGGATGTTGTAGGTGATGTAGCCAACCGTGCTTACATAACGTAGTTTACATACAGTTTACATAAAAAAAGTAATATACTCGTATACACGGTGTTGCACTTGCTCCGGTAATATTTTTAACTGACATAAGGGCGTTATTCTATATGTGAAACTAAACAACTTCTGTGGAGAAAAAAATGTTTTGAAACAAAAAAAAAATATTTTTTCCTTGCAAATTTTAAATACTATTTTTAATACTATTCTCAAAATGTATGGAGAAATAAAAATTTTTTTCTTCAAATGAAAAAGTCGTATAACAAAAGATGTTCTATTTCACGTACAGAATCACCCCCTTTCGGGTTTTACGGTTGGGGTTGCAACACCGTGTATATGCAGTGCCCAAGACCGCCCAAAACTCCCAAATATTCGAGACAATTCATACATCGAGACAGGAATAAACATACGAACAAATGGAAAGATTCACTCTTAACATTAAAACATTGGTGTTCATTATAATATCAAAATTCATTATACGATAATTCAACAATAAATTAACAAGGTCTTTCTGTAAATTTTGTACAAAAGACATTCAACCAAACATTTCATGAAAATTCAAAACAGTAAATGTGACTTTCATTTTGATATTCTTAGCAATAGATTTTTTTTTAATAAATATACAGAAAAAAAAATTTAAGCTAAATAGTGAAAATAATGACAAAAAACATATTTTTAAACCAATATATGCCAGTCATACATATTGGACATTAATGTGTACCTGGCGTAAGCGGCTACAATTTCCCTGATTAAGGCGCAAATAAGGCTCAAAAGGTCAACTTTAAACATAATTGAGCCATTGGTAATGATAAAAAAATCTGTAAAAAAAATTGGTTGTCTGTAAAGTCGGTTTACGGACGATAGTTTTACGTGATAACGTCATACAACCCTTGTTTCATTAATATTCTAAATTTGAAATATTTTCCGACCGGCCAGATATTATGGTACGAGTAACCTCGTTTTAATTTCTGCGGCCCTGGTACTTTTACAAGGCGACGCTTGGGCCGATTGTGCCTCTCTATCGCTTGTTACGCGCTCTCGCTTGCACACACAGGCTCAGATGGAACGTGACGTGATATTCGTGCGTGCAGCGGGTGTTCATCAATTTATAAGACGTTATCACGTCAAAAATTATGTTATGTATTCGTCTTTAATTAACAAACATAGCTGAAAAAAAAATATTTTGCCACTTTGGAAAGGTATTCAATATTAAATTTTTTTTTATTGCTTCCGAACTGGGTGGCTCTGCCCGAGGTCGAAGCCTCAGGCGCAGCCAATTTCACCGCCGAGGAGGTGCCAGTCCGGCTTGAAGGTGGACTAATGTCGCTGGGGAAAGGCTATTAACCCGCGATTTGAAGATCCGTGGATTGTAGGATTGGGGAAAGATGTTTCCTGAGAGCCCGTTCCACACCTTTGCAGTGCGGCAGTCATAAATCTTTTTAGAAAAAAATTTTGGTGAATATTTTTTTTGGTAAAACTACAGGCATTCTGGTTTTATTTAGGATAGTTATCAATAGCAGAGTTATTTAGGCTTCCAATATAAAAATTTGAACAATTATATTTGCAAATTTGTAGTCGTAGTACCTAAAATGTTGTACGAGATGTAAATTATCAGCGTTTTTAAAAAAATGGTCATATCATAAGAAACAAATGACTCCGATTTTTTTTTCTTATTTTTCCCTGGGTAGTCATAAACTGGCCTACTCCCTCGTTCCCGCTTGACGTTGAGTTTTGGGACACGTTGTATATGTTTAAAAATATGTTTTCTGTATAAAAGTACTCTAAATTAATATTACAATATTTCTGATATTCAATTCGCTTAAATAAAGTATACATTTTATGTACAATGATACACAATTGGAAGATTCTTACGTCATCGACTAAGTAAACTCGTTATTTCGAATTACGACTTAAGAGTCAAATTGCAGACAATATCAGTACACCAAATTATTCATACATGACCTATCTCTCTCGCTCGCATACAGAGAGACGGAGACAGAACTAGAATAGCACACATATACTTGGTGCTTGGCCGCTGGAACACGGCTTGAGGGTCGCACAGGGTAAGCTTGTCTTAGTTCTAGAAGGTCTTATGTAAAGCAGTTTGTAATTTTTTTATACAAAGCGATAACCCAAGCCTACCCAAAGACGCCATACTTGGCGGGGAAATATAATACAATATAATACAAATTTATGTATTTATTTACTAATTTACACACGCCCTTCTAGAAGTAAGAAAGATGAGCTTGCCCCATTCCGACACTCAACCCTTACACCACCACAAATGGATAAACATAGCAACAAAATGCACTTTGAGGCACCCACAATAGAGTGCATTTTGTGTTGTCTTTGTCGACGAATTTATCCATATGTGGCGTTTAAAGCATTCACATGTTCGCGTCGCGTCGCATTGGACGGATCAAATCAAACTGATTTTTAGAAGTACTACATCTACTGTATCCGCAATCGGATTTGGATTTTCATTCACTGTGTCCGCAAACTGATTTGGATTTTAATTCACTGTATCCGCAAAAGGATTGGAATTTTCATCCACGGTATCTGCAAACTGATTTGGATTATAATTCACTGTATCCACAAACGGGTTTGGATTTTCATCCACGGTATCTGCAAACTGATTTGAATTATAATTCACTGTATCCACAAACGAATTTGGATTTTCATCCACTGTATCCGCAAACGAATTTGGATTTTAATTCACTGTATCCGCAAACAGATTTGGATTTTCATTCATTGTATCCGCAAACGGATTTGGATTTTCATGACACTATCCTCTCGTCGGCATTGCCGACGCACCGATGCGCACGGCCCGCCCGATGCGGGTGAGCGAACGCACTTCTATGGCAAACCGTACAAAGAACACTAAAATCCCGTTTTGTCCGATCCGTCCGATGTGAACATGTGCACGCTTACTTTAAAGCGGCAAAATCATTGCTCACATTAAAATGAGTGGCCTAATTAATTTTTTTGACTAACACTCATACAGTGTCCTGGAGCAAATGTAACATACAAAATTACTACAGTAGGCGCTCGGTAATCCGCTACCCAAATTTTTTCGCCTATGCCGGATTGCTGGAACTGCCGGATTATTGGATTTGTATGGGATATAAAGCATTTATGTATGTACATATGTGGCACACTGCGCGCACACACTACGTAATTCAACAAAAAAAAAAACAGACGCGTAGTTTCGCTGTCAAGGGCCGGACTGAGCGCGAGGGCAAATTTTGCTATGCTCACCCGAATCCCCCCGCTCTATAATCCGGCAGTAGTGCCGGATTATAGAGCGGGTCAGCTGAGGCTAAAAATGCCGGACTACTGGGCGTGCCGGACTGTCGAGCGCCGGATTACCGAGCGCCTACTGTATGTATATGTGCCGTGCCGATGAAATATGTTTATATGGAAAATTATTTTAAAAATATTGAAAGGGAATCTTGAATCATTGTTCGTAAGGGCTAAATTAGTAGGCGGGTGACGGAAACTACACTCACTTCACTGAACACATCCGGCCCCATCACGAGTAGGAGAAGGTTTCAATCAAGCAAGAGACCAGCGAACGGTCACACTTGCTCTTGCCGTGTGATCCACCCGCGACGAGCGAGCGGGCGATCGGGCGAACGAACCACACTGGCGAATGTGCGGGCAGTCGGCGGGAAGGTTGGATGCGAGGTCACTAAAAATCATCATACGCGAAGTCGAAAATGATGGTATTTAGGGCAAAATTATCGGACGCTGAACAAAATGCAGATATTTTCACGCATATACCGCGCCAACCTTTCACATTCTGTGATTTATTTACTTACATCCCTTGGATTACAGTACAGAATTTGAAAGCATTACGAACGTACATCATACGATCGTTATAATTATCGTACAAGTACGATAATAATCGTACGAATTCCAAGCCTGGTCGGCAACAGGCGATTGCAGCGCGCGCGTGGTAGCCACTGTAACTACAAGGTGCTGTCAGTTTTAGCTTCACGTTTTCTAACTCAGTTCGGCCACCGTTCCTTTCCTACATCGTGGTGGTGCGGTCGGTCGACTGTTGTCAAGCAACCCAGAGCGCGATCACTACTTCGATCGGTGACCGCTCGACCGTTGGAGGCTGACCGCGGTTCGGAATCCACTTTAAACTGTAAGTTCCTTCCCTTCTTACGTTACTAGGTGGTAGGGTTTAACCCGCCCGGGTTGGTACCACCACACTGAATGAGACGTGTCGGTCGAAACGGCTATGTAAATAGTTCGTGTTTTCCGTCCAGTTCAGTGTTGCCGACATGAAATGAAGGGAAGCACTGACGCGGCACCTAGTTGACCCGGTGTTATGGCCTGACACCACGGATGTTTTAGGTGAAGTATCAACCGTGTCAAGTTTTCATAAAAAAAATTTTTTTTTTAAACCAGGCTGCCTAGTGCTTTTATTTCTTAAACTATAGGAGTATCAACAGGCGGTCACACATTGCCGCGCCCTGCTTTACGCAGGCGTAAAAGGTTTTCGTTTTGCAGAGATAAGTATGTCAGATGATTTAAACATTTAAAATAAAGATACGTTTAAACATTTCACATATAGGCACATTTCATTGACAGAGCACATAAATAAATAAACACATTACAACTAAAGTCTTGTGATGTTTTTTTTTTATCATATAAACTTAAATCAAATTACTTTTAATTATGAAGTCGTGTCAACGGTGTGTTCTACAGTTTCATGATTAATTTATGAAACTGTAGAACACACCGTTAACAAACTCTAAATTAACGACAATAACCACTTATTATATGTCGTTCCGTAACAATCAGTTCAATTCAAAGTGTTGTGAGTGTGTAGAATAAAATAAACAACTGTTTGACAAGGTCCGGTGTAGCATAAATAAACAACTGTTTGACAAGTTCAGGTGTTGTATAAAATAAACAACTGTTTGACAAGTTCAGGTGTTGTATAAAATAAACAACTGTTTGACAAGTTCAGGTGTTGTATAAAATAAACAACTGTTTGACAAGTTCAGGTGTTGTATAAAATAAACAACTGTTTGACAAGTTCAGGTGTTGTATAAAATAAACAACTGTTTGACAATTTCCAGTGTAGCATAAAACAAACAACTGTTTTACAAGTTCAAATGTTGTATAAAATAAATAAACAACTGTTTGAAAAGTTCATGTGTTGTATAAAATAAACAACTGATTGACAAGTAAATAAACTAACTTATGATGGTAATTAAAGAATAATGAACAAAGATATTATGTAATAAGGGTTGGTATTCAAACTCCCACTTAATATCTGTCATATATATCGTTATTCCCACCCCAAAGTGGGAGTTGAAATACCAGCCCTTAGTGTAAAAAAAAACTGTATTCAAACGCTGGCCTTATAGGTTGCTAATAATATTAAAAAGAATGTTATGGGGCACATAATTCCTAGGCTTATGTGAAAGTTGAAATACTGGCCGTAAGAATTTCAATTTCAAAACAAACAAAAAAATCTATTTTTTTTTTCACATACAGAATAATTAACTTTCACGTTAGGCATAATAATTCCCAGAATTCATATCAGTTGCAATTTTTCAAACATAAAAAATGCATTGAAAATTTGCAAAAAAAAACTCCCATCTCAGCAAGCGTTACAGCCGCCATTTCGAATTATAAAACGAACCCTTACATTTGGCATAAAGACAAAACACAACCTTATCAAAAACCTTAATTGGAAAAGGGGAATATTTATAAAAAAATTTACTCATTCATTTTAATTGCAAAATCTAATCTCACTTTTGCAAAAATATTTCTTGGAACTGACGCCATTAGTAAGGTTTCCGACTGTCATAACATTATGTCAACTTCCTCAAATAGTAGAGTCGTCAAAAACAGAATAACATTATTTTTTTTTTGTCTACAAAAGTGGCAGTTATGCCGACTGCCACTTTTGCAGCAGTCATGCAGCAGGTGGGTCTTCGTGCCTTACTTGCTGCTTGATCGATTGAATCTTGTTCGAATACTTTGCGAAACGTGGCGGTCGGGTGTGGTGCTGCAATTTACCAGAGTTCTTGCAGCACAACACCGATTACTCTGCTTACCCCGATTGTCGGGATTCAAAGTGTGCGATATACGTAATTGGCGTCAGTCATCGTTACAAAATTTACATTTAAAAAAAAAAGTGAGATTACACCTTCCAACAATCGGCCGAGTCTTACATCGATGAGTATTAAAGTGGACTATGCACCTACAAACGTTTGGCCTTATCGTCAAGTGCGGAGCCCTTGAGCAAAGTAAAAAACGCACGTCCGTCCGTCCGTCCGTCGGGAAGATCACCCCCGCCGCGCCGGGTGCCTCACTACAGTTATATATACACGCACGTACACACTATATACACAGGACTGGCCACTCGCGTACCTGCAACAATATATATTTATATATACACTTTACTTTTTTTCAGTAGTCACATATTCTCATCACTCAGTCACATCTTCTCATCACTCAGTCACATCTTCTCATCACTCAGTCACATGTTCACATCACTCAGTCTCATCTTCTCATCACTCAGTCACTTCTTCTCACCACTCAGTCACATCGTCTCATCACTCAGTCACATGTTCACACACTCAGTCACATCTTCTCATCACTCAAGTCACATGTTCACATCACTCAGTCACATCTTCTCATCACTCATTCACATCTGTTCACATCACTCAGTCACATCTTCTCATCACTCATTCACATCCTTTCATCACTCAGTCACATCTTCTCATCACTCATTCACATCTTCTCATCACTCAGTCACATCTTCTCATCACTCAGTCACATCTTCTCATCACTCATTCACATCTTCTCATCACTCAGTCACATGTTCTCGTCACTCAGTCACATCTTCTCATCTATCTATCTCTCTATGCACTCACCGGCGGGTTCGGCATCACAAGGCGGCCGGCGCGTGGTGCGAGTGCTTGCGCGACGGCGCGTGCTGCGCGTCGCGCGGCGCGTGCCCCAGCGTGACGAGCGCCGAGGCGACCGCGAGCCCGCCGAGCGGCGGCGCGCGGCCCGTGCCGCCCGTCGGCAGCCGCACCAGCAGCGAGAGCACCGCCGCCCGCGAGCCGCGGCACGGCTCCAGCGCCACCTGCGCAGCGCCACAGATTACTTAATATACTTAGTATAGTTACTTCGTAACAGATAAATCACTCCATAGAAAATGTTCCTACCTTCGGGCTTTAATAGCCTACTGTTTCACGTCGCCAATCCCTGCGGGTGGCCGAGTGGTTTGGGCATCGGCTTCTCATGCGAGAGGTCCGTGTTTCGAATTCGGTCGGCGTGTACCGATGAGTTTTTTCTGACGAAAAAATTTTTGGTTGGTACCACCTTACTGGATGTAAGACGGCCGCATAGCAGCCTCGGTTGTGTTCTCCTCTAGTCCTGTATAGACAGCAATCCAGGGAAGTCTCCGGTATGGCATCTACACCTTCTCGGAAGTGATATTGGTCGGTCGAAGCATGCGCTTTGGCCCCTCCGACTCAGCCACCCATACCGGATTACATAAAAAAATTTAAAAAACCAGTGTGGGGCCGGTACTTTAAAAGAATAGCCCCACTGCATCTCTTCCCGTGTATGTCGTAAAAAGCGACTAAGGGATATGACTCCCTTCTTATATTACTAGGTGGTAGGGTTTAGCCCGCCCGGATTGGTACGACCGCACTGAATGAAAGGTCGGTCGAAACGGCTATGTAAATAGTTTTTGTTTTCCGTCCAGTTCAGTATAGCCGGCACGACCGAAGGGAAGCACTGACGTGGCACCAAGTTCACCCGGTGTTATAGGCTGATATCACGGAAGTACCATTGCACAAGTATGATTGTTGTACCGTGTGGGGCCGGTACTAAAAAAGAATAGCCCCACCGCATCTCTCCCCGTGCATGTCGTAAAAGGCGACTAAGAGATAAGGACAAGATGCCGCCGTAAAGGGCAACAGGCTCGCCACCTCTCACCTTGGCACGGTACTTCCACCGAGTCATGCAGCAGGTGGTCTTCGTGCCTTACTTGATGCTTGATCGACTGAATCTTGTTCGAATACTTTGCGAAACGTGGTGGCCGGTGTTGTGCTATAATTTACCATAGTTCTTGCAGCACAACACCGATTACTCTGCTTACACTGATTGTCGGGATTCAGCGTGTGTGATATGAGTAGGAACTGATCAAACAGTATTTTGTCTCGTGATCCTAGTTTCGAGAAATTTGCAAAAAACATGTATCTTGAAAACTAAAAATAATAGAAAGATGATTTTTTTTTTTTCCTAATATATTTGTTTTGGCGAGTATATTATGATGATAAAATAACAAATATACCCTTTCATATCATAAATCAGTGTTTATTAAATTATAATTTCAAACATAATACTCTTTGATGCGATCTTTGATCCATTCCATAAGAGCAGGATTCCCAAACGTAGGTGATCGTGCCGCGATCTTAACCTCAAAATTTAGGAACAAAATACGATTTGACGCGGTCGCCAACATTCGATATTTTTTTATTAATACTAAATATTATATTTCTTCATTAGAGAAAATGCAAAGTCGAAAATGAAGAGAAAAAATACGTCCCGTGCAGGAATCGAACCTGGAACTCCGGCTTGAGCTACCAGCGCGTTACCAATTCCGCTACCGGGCCGCCGACGTATTTCTTCAAATTTTCGAACCGTTGCTTGCATTTTTCTAATAGGTATGTCGCATATTCCTGCGTTCTCTTTGCATTTTCTCGAATGAAGAAATATAAAAAACGAGTACATGCTTAGTACTAACATATAAAAAAATAAATAAAATCATTATACTAAATATTGTTTAATGTGAATTCTGTAAAAACACATATAAAGGGGCTGTTGAGCTCTACCAAAATAAATTTTCATCAAATTTTTTTAAATAAATGCACAAAAGACTGATCTGTTGCTCCTCATGAGGGCTGCTATTTATGAATCCGGAACTGACCACTTACATGAACAATATTTAAAAAGTAATTACAACATTTGAAAATGGAACTCTTTGGCTGTAGAATACAGTTCGTTTTATCTAATTGTTAATTGTTATTACATTGTTGTGTCATTTTAAAAATTGTGTCTTATAATCACCATGGATTTAACTCATCAAAATTTTCGTGCGATGATTTATTACGATATTCGGCGTGGGTTAACTCAAAAACAATGCATGGATCAACTCACTTCGCCTTTTGGGGATAAAGCAGCATCGAAAACCACTGTGTATCACTGGTTTAGTGAGTTTAATCGTGGGCGTCACGGGCGAATTTAATGAAGGTCGTCCTAAATCTGTTGTTGTACCACAAAATTTCGATGCTGTGCGCGAACTAATAATGAAAGATCGTCATGTTACATATCGCGATATAGGGCCGTCCCTGGGCATAAGTATGACGAGCACACATAAGATTTTACACGAATATTTGGCTGTAAAAAAAAAGTTCGCGTTGGATCCCGCGCAACTTGAGAATTGAAGAAAAACAGGCTAGTGTCGATTGGTGTAAAAAAATGTTTAAAATGTTTCAGCGTATGCAACGCGTGCATCGATCATCATGGCGAATATTTTGATAAGCAATAAAACCATATTTAATGATAGATGTTTGTTTCTTTTTGTTATTCCGGATACATAAATAGCAGCCTTCGTATTTTTTTTTTTTTTTTTTTTCCTCTTTCCTCGTATGTATGTAAAAAAAAGCTCACGGGCGAGGGCACGCCGGGTGCGGCGGCGGCCGCTGCGGCACCCCTCTCCAGCTCCACGGCCACCTGGCTGAACGGCCGGCTCGCCATCTGCTCCATCTCCACGAACAGCCGCTGCCGCCGCCGGTAGAGGTCGTACTTCTGCTCGAGAACATTTCATTGAAATGAAATGAAATATTTGCTTACACATAAAATCATTCATTACACTGCATTATACTTGTCTTCTGCACTAGAAAATTTCTGTCTCGCAGAAAGACTTCTATAATACTCGTATACAAAAGACTTCTACAATATACAAAAGACTTCTACAATATGTAAATGTTTGTAAAATTTTAATGAAATTGGTAATTTAACACATGCAAATTAGTTAGAATAGTTAGAAGAGGTCGAAGCCTCAGGCGCAGCCAATTTCACCGCCGAGGAGGTGCCAGTCCGGCTTGGAGGTGGGCTAATGTCGCTGGGGAAAGGCTCTTAACCTGCGATTTAAAGATCCGTGGATTGTAGCAGCGGGGAAAGATATTCCCCGGGAGCCCGTTCCACACCTTTGTGGTGCGGCACAAGAAAGTATTTTTTTATGGAAACTGACACGGTTGGTTACATCACGTACAACATCCGTGATGTCAGCCCATAACACCGGGTGAACTAGGTGCCATGTCAGTGGTTCCCTTCATTTCACATCGGCTACACGGAACTGGGCGGAAAACACGAACTATTTACATAGCCGTTACGGCCGACGACGTTTCGCTCAGCGCGGTGGTACCAACCCGGCCGGGATAAACTCTACCACCTAGTAAGGTAATAAGGGAAGGGACCTACAGTTTAACGTGGAATCCGAACCACGGTAAGCCTCCAACGGTCGGGCGGTCACCCATCCAAGAACTGACCGCGCTCAGCGTTGTTTAACAACAGTCGACTGACCGCACCACTGAGCTACCGAGGCTGACGAATTTCCTTATCCCTTAGTCGACTTTTACGACATGCGACGGGGAGAGATGCAGTGGGGGTATTCTTTTTAAGTGCCGACCCCACACGGTACAGGATTTGGAAAGTATATCTCTAAAGTGTCTTAAGATTCCGAGATACCTGCTTGATCTTCCAGAGCGCGGCGGCGACGAGCAGCAGCAGCAGGAAGCACGAGGAGAATGTGATGAAGAACTGCTGCAGGTTCAGCTTGGGGTACTGCGAGAACGAGATCTGTATCCACAGCGGCAGCCGGAAGTCGTACACGTACACGAAGAACGTCGTCAGCGTCACGTTGTCCTCCACACCGAACGCGTGCTCCGACTTTGCAAACTGTATAAGATTCCGAGATACCTGCTTGATCTTCCAGAGCGCGGCGGCGACGAGCAGCAAGAGGAGGAAGCAGGAAGAGAATGTGATGAAGAACTGCTGCAGGTTCAGCTTGGGGTACTGCGAGAACGAGATCTGTATCCACAGCGGCGGCCGGAAGTCGTACACGTACACGAAGAACGTCGTCAGCGTCACGTTGTCCTCCACACCGAACGCGTGCTCCGACTTTGCAAACTGTATAAGATTCCGAGATACCTGCTTGATCTTCCAGAGCGCGGCGGCGACGAGCAGCAAGAGGAGGAAGCAGGAGGAGAATGTGATGAAGAACTGCTGCAGGTTCAGCTTGGGGTACTGCGAGAACGAGATCTGTATCCACAGCGGCGGCCGGAAGTCGTACACGTACACGAAGAACGTCGTCAGCGTCACGTTGTCCTCCACACCGAACGCGTGCTCCGACTTTGCAAACTGTATAAGATTCCGAGATACCTGCTTGATCTTCCAGAGCGCGGCGGCGACGAGCAGCAAGAGGAGGAAGCAGGAAGAGAATGTGATGAAGAACTGCTGCAGGTTCAGCTTGGGGTACTGCGAGAACGAGATCTGTATCCACAGCGGCGGCCGGAAGTCGTACACGTACACGAAGAACGTCGTCAGCGTCACGTTGTCCTCCACACCGAACGCGTGCTCCGACTTTGCAAACTGTATAAGATTCCGAGATACCTGCTTGATCTTCCAGAGCGCGGCGGCGACGAGCAGCAAGAGGAGGAAGCAGGAGGAGAATGTGATGAAGAACTGCTGCAGGTTCAGCTTGGGGTACTGCGAGAACGAGATCTGTATCCACAGCGGCGGCCGGAAGTCGTACACGTACACGAAGAACGTCGTCAGCGTCACGTTGTCCTCCACACCGAACGCGTGCTCCGACTTTGCAAACTGTATAAGATTCCGAGATACCTGCTTGATCTTCCAGAGCGCGGCGGCGACGAGCAGCAAGAGGAGGAAGCAGGAAGAGAATGTGATGAAGAACTGCTGCAGGTTCAGCTTGGGGTACTGCGAGAACGAGATCTGTATCCACAGCGGCGGCCGGAAGTCGTACACGTACACGAAGAACGTCGTCAGCGTCACGTTGTCCTCCACACCGAACGCGTGCTCCGACTTTGCAAACTGTATAAGATTCCGAGATACCTGCTTGATCTTCCAGAGCGCGGCGGCGACGAGCAGCAAGAGGAGGAAGCAGGAAGAGAATGTGATGAAGAACTGCTGCAGGTTCAGCTTGGGGTACTGCGAGAACGAGATCTGTATCCACAGCGGCGGCCGGAAGTCGTACACGTACACGAAGAACGTCGTCAGCGTCACGTTGTCCTCCACACCGAACGCGTGCTCCGACTTTGCAAACTGTATAAGATTCCGAGATACCTGCTTGATCTTCCAGAGCGCGGCGGCGACGAGCAGCAAGAGGAGGAAGCAGGAGGAGAATGTGATGAAGAACTGCTGCAGGTTCAGCTTGGGGTACTGCGAGAACGAGATCTGTATCCACAGCGGCGGCCGGAAGTCGTACACGTACACGAAGAACGTCGTCAGCGTCACGTTGTCCTCCACACCGAACGCGTGCTCCGACTTTGCAAACCTACAACACATGTTTGTTATTACCATACATCGGAATCCGCGGGGCACGAATGATTCAAGGTTATTTAGTGATGGGACAATGTATCCACAAATATCGAAAATCGATCGTTATTTTAGAATAATATGAAATAATGTTGATTATTAAAACTAAGAGTATTTCTATAGAAAATAAGATATAATAAACAAATGTTGTATTTACTTTGTAGGTACAATACAAATCTGTTCAAACAACAATATTAGTTTTATTAGTATGGAATAGAAAGAATTAGATTTTTTTTACCAACTTACACGTGTTACATCATAATGATATTGAAGACTTTTTTGTTACTGTTATGAAACTGAATCGATTAGGCTATAAAAATCAACCACCTATTTTTTTATTTAAACACATAAAAAATATTTTACATAAAAAAAAACCGTTTAACAAGGTCCAAAAAAATAGGTCTTACAAAATTAGTTCATAGTAAGCTAAGGGGGGGTTCTGTATCGGAAATAGATCACTTTTGAAGAACAAAGAATTTTTTTTTTCACAAAAAAATTTTTTTTAATGTTATATGTAAAAAAAAATTTTCTTAATCGTTTCGGTTTCGTGCTAGGAACAAAAAAGTCTTCCAACACGTATATCTCTTTCTTTCAGAAATTGTGAAAAACCACAATTTTAGTTTTATTAGTATGGAATAGAAAGAATTAAATTTTTTTTACCAACTTACACGTGTTACGTCATAATGGTCATGAAGACTTTTTTGTTACTGTTATGAAACTGAATCGATTAGGTTATAAAAATCAACCACCAATTTTTTTATTTAAATACCTACATAAAAAAATTTTTTACTTAAAAAAGGCCCAAGGTCCAAAATTTTTTATAAAGGTTTTACTCCCTATATGATACAGAACCCCTCCTTAGCGTACTATGAACTAATTTTGAAAGACCTTATATAAATATGTATTATATTTACTTAATCGTTAACATAAAGTATACATGTTTATATAAGTACTGTAGGTATATAAGTATTCAGGTCTGAAATATGACATGAATAAAATACAATAAACAAATAAATATGAGTATCGATAACAGTGTCGATTGTTTATTGATCGCCGTAGTCAATCCCTAACAAGGTCGTATTCGTGCCCCGCGGATTCCGATGTCTGGTTATTACATACATACAAACATCACAAACGCTGAATCCCGACAATCGGGGTAAGCAGAGTAAGCGGTGTTTTATGTTTATTTATTTATTTATTTATTTATTTTAGACAGGCAGCCTAGGCTGATACGTCTAAATCCAGTTAAAATTTGTTGTTTTTGTCATTATCTTGGATATTAAAAAAAAAAAAAAATTATTATTTAATTATCGTTCTTGAGCACTCTTTTTGAGATTATGTTTTATTTGTTAGATATTTATCTAGTCTATTTTTGAATTGGTTGGTACTAAGTGCGGTACTACTAGGTGTTGTGCTGCAAGAACTCTGGTAAATTACAGCTCAACACCGACCGCCACGTTTCGCAAAGTATTCGAACTAGATTCAATCGATCAAGCAGCAAGTAAGGCACAAAGACCCACCTGACCCACCAAATCTAGATTCTTAAAGAAATTATAGACTGAATTTGACGGTAGTCCCTCCTAGACTGACTTCGACTGCGAATAGTTCAGTCTTGAATCCTTTTCTCATACATACATACATATCACACACGCTGAATCCCGACAATCGGGGTAAGCAGAGTCATCGGTGTTGTGCTGCAAGAACTCCGGTAAATTACAGCACAACACCGACCACCACGTTTCGCAAAGTATTCGAACAAGATTTAATCGATCAAGCAGCAAGTAAGGCACGAAGACCCACCCACCTGCTGCATGACTCGGTGGAAGTACCTTCCTTTTCTCACTATCTGGTAATAACTTCTGAAAAAAGACCCAGCTGTTTAATGAAATTAAAAAAGACTCACCTATAGCGAAAGCTACTACAATTAACGTCATGAAACAGCGTCCTCTCGTTGGGGTGCGCGTGCGTCCGCACCGTCAGGTTCATGCGCGCGTGCGCCGAGCAAGTTATACTGAAGTCCGCGTCCACGTCCGCCTTCACAGGCGAGTTGCGGAAGTTGATCGCGGAGAGATGCCGGTCCTCCTTCTTGCTGAGGTTGAATGTGAACTGGTAGTCCACCGCGAGATCATCTGGGCGAAACATTGTTGTAAGGCTTATTGTTTATTGTATAATCTCATCCATTGTTAGGTAACCTACGCATGGATATGTCGAAAATTCCGCCAGTTCTAAATTCAATGCGAAGAAGAACTCACAAACAAACTTCGTAAGTCACAATGTTTTCGTAAGTCACAACCTTTATAAGTATTATATTAAAGTAATTTCCAATGATTAACCCATACTACCGCTCACAAGAGCATTAATATTGTTTTTTTTTTTATGTAATCCGGTTTGGGTGGCTGAGTCGGAGGGGCCAAAGCACATGCTCCGACCAGCCAAGGAGGAAATCGAACGAGAAACTAGGAATCACCTCCGAGAAGGTAGGTGGCATACCGGACACTTCCCCGGATTGCTGGCTATACTGGACTAGAGGAGAACACAAGCGAGGCTGCTATGCGGCCATCTTACATCCAGTACGGTGGTACCAACCCAGTCGGCTACAATTTAAGCCTACCACCTAGTAAGAGGAAAAGGAATGGATCTACAGTTTTACACCCGTTCCGAACACTGAAGCAGCAGGTGTAGGGATGCACGTAAATTTTTTCGTCAGAAAAAACTCATTGGTACACTCCGAACGGATTCGAACCGCGGACCTCTCGCATGAGAAGCCGATGCCCAAATCACTCGGCCGCCCCGGCCGCTGTTAAAAGCCAGCTGAGCCCGAGTGCTCGTTTTGTTCAAATAAATAAATTTAAACTAGTTGTACTCAGTGTGATGTGCCGTGTGGGGCCGGTACTTAAAAAGAATAGCCCCACTGCATCTCTCCCCGTGCATGTCGTAAAAGGCGACTAAGGGATAAGGACAAGATGCCGCGCTAAAGGGCGACAGGATCGCCACCTGTCACCTTGGCACGGTACTTCCACCGAGTCATGCAGCAGGTGGGTCTTCGTGCCTTACTTGCTGCTTGATCTATTGAATCTTGTTCGAATACTTTGCGAAACGCGGCGGTCGGTGTTGTGCTCCAATTTACCAGAGTTCTTGCAGCACAACAGCGATTACTCTGCTTACCCTGATTGTCGGGATACAGCGTGTGTGGTATGGGCCCTAACTCTCAACTTCAAATCTAAATCATAAAATCAGCGGTAGGTCTAGCAGGAACGGGCGCTCGTTTTGTTCAAATAAATATATTTAAAATATAAGCACTCACAATAGCAAGCGCCCTTGTTGAGTGGATCGGCGTGGTAGTGATTGGTCGCGTCGCACTTATCGCAGCGGTCGCCCGCGAGCCCCTTGGTGCTGCAGAAACAGCGGCCCGTGTCCGGAGCGCACGCGAGCGCTTGCGCGTTGCACTCGCACGCTGAGGATAATACAAATAGCCACGTGTCAGCCTCGATAGCTCAGCGGTGCAGACAGTCGACTGTCGCTATTGATTGTTAAGCAACGCTGGGCGCGTGGGTACTGTGTGGGGTCGTCGAATAGTCCCACTGCATCTCTCCCCGTGCATGTCGTAAAAGGCGACTAAGGGATAAGCGGCCTGCAGACACCCCGGTCGACTTGTGGCTTTCATGGAAGACATAGGCTGGCTGGGGTAGCTAGAGACTGCGGGGTTTTGCACGAAGGTCCCCAACCAAGCGGGATTAGTTTGCAGGCCTAGAGCCAACCCGAAACCAAAACAACAACAACAACAAATGCTGGGCGCGGTCAGTACTTGGATGGGTGACCGCTCGACCGTTGGAGGCTGACCGCGGTTCGGATTCCACGTAAAACTGTAGGTCCCTTCCCTCCCTACCTTACTCGGTGGTAGGGGTCAACCCGCCCGGGTTGGTACCACCGCACTGAATGAAACGTCCGTCGAAACGGCTATGTAAATAGTTTGTGTTTTCTGTCCAGTTCAGTGTAGCCGGCACGATCGAAGGGAAGTACTGACATGGCACCTAGTTCACCCGGTGTTATGGGTTGACATCATGGATGTTGTAGGTGATGTAGCCAACCGTGTCAGCTTCCATAAAAAAAAATGTCATCGGTCACCAAATATTATGAAGATAGTGATATGATTCTCCTAATATCACGACGCCAGACTCGAGTGTTGTGCGACACCGATGTCATCGGTAACCAAATATTATGAGGATGGTGATATGATTCTCCTAATATCACGCCAGACTCGAGTGTTGTACGACACCGATGTCATCGGTAACCAAATATTATGAAGATAGTGATATGATTCTCCTAATATCACGACGCCAGACTCGAGTGTTGTGCGACACCGATGTCATCGGTAACCAAATATTATGAAGATAGTGATATGATTCTCCTAATATCACGACGCCAGACTCGAGTGTTGTGCGACACCGATGTCATCGGTAACCAAATATTATGAGGATGGTGATATGATTCTCCTAATATCACACCAGACTCGAGTGTTGTACGACACCGATGTCATCGGTAACCAAATATTATGAAGATAGTGATATGATTCTCCTAATATCACGCCAGACTCGAGTGTTGTGCGACACCGATGTCATCGGTAACCAAATATTATGAAGATAGTGATATGATTCTCCTAATATCACGCCAGACTCGAGTGTTGTACGACACCGATGTCATCGGTAACCAAATATTATGAAGATAGTGATATGATTCTCCTAATATCACGCCAGACTCGAGTGTTGTACGACACCGATGTCATCGGTAACCAAATACTATGAAGATAGTGATATGATTCTCCTAATATCACGGCAGACTCGAGTGTTGTGCGACACCGATGTCATCGGTAACCAAATATTATGAAGATAGTGATATGATTCTCTTAATATCACGCCAGACTCAAGTGTTATACGACACCGATGTCATCGGTCACCAAATTTCACACAGGTACATCGGTCACAAACAAAACAAAAGGGTGCTGTAAGTGTCAGTTGTCACCAAACATCACGGAGTTACAAGTGTCATTAGAAACCAAATATCACTGAGTTACAAGTGTCAATGGTCACCAAATATTATACAGCTACAAATGTCATCTGTCAAATAATACTCACCCTGACACTTGCCGCCGTTGAGCGGTGAGCCCCAGTGTCCGGGCGCGCACTGCTCGCAGTGCTCGCCGACCGCGCGGCCCGCGCACGGCTGCACGCAGCGCGGCCCGCCCGCCGCCGGCGACGACGCGCACACAGAGTGCCCGTTGCACTGGCACGCCGGGCACCGCGTGAAGTGCCACTGCTCCGCCGCGCAGCCGTGCGGCGCGTGCGGACCTGAGCGCGATCCACGTTTTTTTTATTTGTATTTTAACTTTTTAATAACCTTTTAGGACTAAATGGCTTCACCGAACACATCTGGACGCATGGCAAGTATGAGAAGGTTTCAATCGAGCACGAAATCGAAGGGAGTGGTCAATCTTGCTCCCTTACAGTGCAGATTTGCTGTAATTTTGATGTAAAAACCGTTTGGACACTCACTCACTTGGATTCCATGCTCGATTGAAACCTTCTCATACTTGCCATGGGTCCAGACGTGTTCGTTGAAGCCATTTAGTGCTAAAAGGTTACTAAAAAGTTAAAATACAAATAAAATATGTACAATAAGTGACTGCTGAATTACAAATAGCTCTATTTAAAAAGTGCCTACCACAAGGCAGTAGAATAAATCCATACATTCTGAAAAGTCTGTGAAGCATTTCACAAACCAAAGGGCATTTAAACAAGTGTATATGTAACCTTTCGCGCCGCCCGGAACGCAGACGCCTCGTCCGCCGCCCGCGCCGTCATCGCACCAGCCGCACGCGGGCTCCGCGCGGCAGTGTGCGCACGACGCAAGCGCGCGGCACGCTGCGGCGCGTGCGCACGTCGCGCCGTTGCCGGCCGGGCCCGCAGTGGACCACGCGCGGCAACCGCCCAGCGGGAAGGATGCGCTGTATGCGTTCTGTGGAAGTAGGTATGCAGTAATTCATTTCTCATTAATGTTTTCTTCATCAGTCGAGTGAAGGACATCATGAGAAAGTATGTCTTGAACATCTTGCAAATATCTTGGCCACTTAAAAGTCTTGTTCATATTGTGACAAGTTCAAAATTTGATTGGTAAAAAAAATTAAATAAATAATTACACATACACTCACACCCACACGCACCCTCACACCACAGCACAGCTCACCTTGTCGACGCACCGCGCGGCCGACGCGCACCATATGCACTCCTCGGCGGTGCAGTTGGCGCACGAGTGCAGAGTGGCGCAGGCGGCGGCGCACCCGACCACCGCGCCGCCGCCCGCCGCCCGCGCCGTCTCCTCGCTCGCGTTGCCCGCTCGACACTTGGCGTGCTCGTAGTCCCAATGGCAACCGCGCGCGGCGCCGTTGTTGCATACACATACACTCACACCCACACGCACACTCACACCACAGCACAGCTCACCTTGTCGACGCACCGCGCGGCCGACGCGCACCATATGCACTCCTCGGCGGTGCAGTTGGCGCACGAGTGCAGAGTGGCGCAGGCGGCGGCGCACCCGCCCACCGCGCCGCCGCCCGCCGCCCGCGCCGTCTCCTCGCTCGCGTTGCCCGCTCGACACTTGGCGTGGTCGTAGTCCCAATGGCAACCGCGCGCGGCGCCGTTGTTGCATACACATACACTCACACCCACACGCACCCTCACACCACAGCACAGCTCACCTTGTCGACGCACCGCGCGGCCGACGCGCACCATATGCACTCCTCGGCGGTGCAGTTGGCGCACGAGTGCAGTGTGGCGCAGGCGGCGGCGCACCCGCCCACCGCGCCGCCGCCCGCCGCCCGCGCCGTCTCCTCGCTCGCGTTGCCCGCTCGACACTTGGCGTGGTCGTAGTCCCAGTGGCAACCGCGCACGGCGCCGTTGTTGCCGTTCGTCTACGCAACCACAACAAATAAATAAAACACTTTTATTTGTATTTTTTGCATGTCGTAAAAGGCGACTTTTTTTTTATTGTTTGCTCGATATATGGCGCCGAGGCACCCATGAGGTGTCTAACGGCGCCCATGGACATTTGGTCGTATTCGGGGGTTGCGAATGCCATGCCGGCCTGACAGGTGCCCATCACGCCCCTCTTGAAGGACCCGAGACTGTACTTGGGGGGGAAATATATGAGCAGGGAGAGTGTTCCAGAGTTTACCGGTTCTGTAAAGGAAAGATCTGCAGAATCGATTGGTACGCATGCGCGGTAAGTCCAGCGTATATGGATGCAATCCCTGCCCAGTGCGCGTGGTGCGGAGGTGGAAAGGGGACGGCGGGATCGCGTTAAACAGCCAAAAGATAAGGACGAGATGCCGTGCTAAAGGGCGACAGGCTTGCCACCTCTCACCTTGACACGGTCCTTCCACAGAGTCGTGCAGCAGGTGGGTCTTTATGCTTTACTTGCTGCTTGATAGATATCTTGGCCGAATACTTTGCACAGTACAATACGCGCCAGTAAATAATGAACATGGAGCTTTAGAAAGAGACAATCTGACTGTAAAGCGCCGTCCCTGTCGCTCGAACTCGCACATCTGTGTGTACCCGGGTTGATACCACCGTACTGAGCCAAAGGTCGGTCGAAACGGCTATGTAAATAGTTCGTGTTTTCCGTCCAGTTCAGTGTAGCCGACATGAAATGAAGGGATGCACCGACATGGCACCTAGTTCACCCGGTATTATGGGCTGACATCACGGATGCAGGGTTGTCAGATGGTCCAGATAAAAAAAGAGGACATTTTTCACCAAAGGGTTGATTTTTCGGGTAAAACTTTTACCAAAAATCTATCACCCCTTTGTTTTGTCCGCGGAAGTCTAAAACTTTTCCGCGGACAAGACTTCAAAAAAGAGGACTGTCCGCTGTAAAATCGGACACCTGGCAACCCTGCACGGATGTTGTAGGTGATGTAACCAACCATGTCAGTTTCCATAAAAAAAAAATTTTAAAAAGGCAGTTTGAAAGTAAACAAAAGGTGGCACTCACGTGATGCGTGAGCGCGTGCTGATGGCACGCGGCGCACGAGTGCAGCCGGGCGCACGTTGTCACCGCCTCCTCCGCCATCTCACCGCACTGCTCCACCTCGTGAGCCACCTGCACACGTCAACATCTAGATCTAACATGTCATGTAATGTTAGTCAGCGTGTAAGCGTCTACTGCTGGACATACGCCTCTGCAATCTTCCTCCAGTCCTCCGGGCCTTCAGCGGTACGGAACCACTGCTTTCCGCCGACGTACTTAATGTCGTCGTCCCATCTGGCGGGTGGTCTTCCCACACTCCGTTTTCCTGTCCACGGCCGACAGTGTAGGACACGGTTACTCCAACGGTCGCCGTCTCTTCGGCTGACGTGCCCAGCCCACTGACAGCTTAGCCACCCGGTATCCAATATCAACTACTTTGGTGCGTCGGCGGATTGCCTCGTTACGCACCATATCACTTCTAAATCTAACATGTGCGAAACACTCCTGCCTCGGGAAACTCGGAGGAGCACTAAAGACATTGGTGTGACATAGTGAAGCGTAGATTTAGGACGCTTAGACCGGGCAAAATCACGTATCTGCAAATAAAAACGATATTTCACTCTATTTACTAAGTAGTGCTTTATGAAAAAAGTTGTATCGATAAATATAATGGAAGACCAATCCTTGCCTTTATGCCCTTTGCTGGTAACTGTGAATCATGCCCAGGGACAGTCAGTCGTTAATGAAGATCCCTTGCCGCTTACTAGGTGGTAGGCTCAAATTGTAGCCGACTGGGTTGGTACCACCGTACTGGATGTAAGATGGTCGCATAGCAGCCTCCATTGTGTTCTCTAGTCCAGTATAGCCAGCAATCCAGGGAAGTCTCCGGTATGGCACCTACCTTCTCGGAGGTGATATTGGCTGGTCGGAGCATGCCCTTTGGCCCCTCCGAGTTAGCCACCCATATCGGATTACATAAAAAAAAATAAAAGATTAAAAATAACGTAGGTGACAGAACAGAGCCCTGCGGAACACCAGCGTTAATTGGAAAGTTATCCAACTTCGCACCATCAATCGAGGCAAAGAGGGAGCCGCCCGCCAGGAAGCTGGCAATGCAGGCGCAGAACTTTGGAGGGATGACCATATGACGGAAGCTTGCATAGAAGGCCCGGTGCCAAACGCGGTCAAAGGCTTTGGAAATATCCAATGCCAGCGCCTCCCCGAAGTTATCCAATCTTTCGGCCCAATAAAGTGTAACGTAACATTCGTAGAAATAGAAGTAGAAGAAGTACTAGAAGATATCCTGTGGATCGCAAGATTATTTAATCAAGCAGCAAGAAGGCACAATGTGAGCATTAGCTAGCCCGTCCCACTTTAGCACGGCATCTTGTCCTTATCACTTAGTCGCCTTTTACGACACTTGTTTAATCCCATACAGATTATGTTTACTCGAAAAAATTCAAAATGCTTTTTTGTGCAAATGTCAGAATATATATGACTGCCGAGCACATAGACCGGAATAGTCTGAGATCCATGGCTGGGGGCCCCGAGGCTGCTATGCGGCCGGTGGTACCGATTCAGTCGTAACAATTTATTTAAAAAACCCCAATTAAAAACAACAAGGGTGAGGTTAGGTTAGGTTAAGATTAGGTTAATCTGTGTGACCTGTCGGTGTCTGTGGCAGGGCGCAGGGTTGGCGTGGCAGGCGCCACACCACACGCAGCCGGCCGCCACGCACGCCCCGCACGCCCAGCTCGACATGCAACGCGACTCCGCACCTGCAATTAATAGCGCCAGGCCAGCTTCACGACTCGCTGGGGGAACAATTTATTCGTTTATAAAAAAAAACTATTTAAAAAAATACAAAACCACCTTCAAAAATGTATGAAATAAAAAAAAATCAAACCCTAGAGTAGAAGGCGGTGCTATAAAGAAGGCTACAAAAATCACAAAGGATATCATCCATTAATGTTTTCTTTCATGCATCGTTTTTGCTTGCTTTAGCACCGCCTTCAACTCTAGGGCCCGTATTTTTTTATTTCATACATTTTTGATGGCGGTTTTTATATTTTTTGAAATAGTTTTTATTTCACAGTTTTTTTTTAGTAATTTTTTGCCATTAATGTACTCGCTTTCCAATCCGATCTTGACCAAATTGAAATGGGACCACACGGGAAGCACCAGTTTTCAAATAAAAAAAGAATCATCAAAATCGGTTCACCCAGTCGAAAGTTCTGAGGTAACAAACATAAAAAAAAATACAGTCGAATTGAGAACCTCCTCCTTTTTTGAAGTCAGTTAAAAAAAGGGTTGACATAAAATTCAGGTCGAAGGGAATGGATCAATTCCAGTATATATACTAGGATGTGTGTAGGTTTGGGGATTTTTGAAAATAAATGTATGGAGAACACCATTCTTTTTTTTTCGAATTTCGCCACGGCTCTATTTTGGAATCTACTGAATTTTTGACACGACCGCCTGAAAGAACGAGCAAGAGCTGAAGGAGTTAAGGAGGTAATTACTGAATTTACCTCTATAACTCAGTGTCGAACTATAAAAGCACGACTCATCAGGAAGGGATGTACAGAGAATACTTATGCTCTCATCTTCAGTTACCTCAGTGACAGAATACAGTATGCTGGAGCTGAAGAAAAAAGAAACGAACTAGGGATGCATCCAGGGCTCGACTCTCAATCATTTTCTCGATGAAAGTAAGGACCTAAGTGGCGAGGCCGAGCTACGTTCATGGAAACAATAAACCTTCTTGAAGAAAGTAAGCAACTAAGGACGAGGCCGAAGGCCAAGCTTCCTTCAAATTAAGAATATTCTTCTCTATGAAAGTATATAACTAAGGGTGAGGCTGAAGGTCGAGCTGCGTACAGATAAACGATAAACCTTATCCCGCCCTCGGGCCTAACCTTTAATTACTTGCTATCTTAGATAGAATATAATATTATTTACGCGAACGCAGCTCGGCCTTCGGCAGCGCCCTACCTTGATTAATTTTAGAAGGAACGGCTTAGTTATTTTCTTTGAGAATATATATGGTTTACCTATATGAAACTCCCCTTCGGCGTCCCCTTATTTACTTAGTTTCTTCGAAAATAATAGCGTTTACCTGAAAGGAGCTCGGCCTTCGGACTCATCCTTAATTACATACTTTATTAGAGAATATTTATCATTAATCTGAACGCAGCTCGGCCTTCGACTCGGCCCTTAGTTACATACTTTATTCAAGAACATTTATCGTTAACCTGAACGCAGCTCGGCCTTCGGCCTCGCCGTTAATGGCTTACTTTCTTCTTTTGAAATACGACTTTTACGCGAGTAGTAGAACAGCAGAAGCTAGTATAATATAAATACCTCTAGCTGAAGCGTCAGACTCGCTGCACGCCAAAACTTGTGACCCGTTCCACGCACGCTCCATCCAGCCCACCTCGGTGACCTGTGTACAGTAAACACTAATGAGAGACTGCGCTCACTTAGAAGAAAAATAATTTGCATTCAATACTTTAGTTTATTTGGTAAAATGTTTATTTGATAATTATTTGTTAATTATGATCTACTGGTGTTGCTATTTGTTACATTTCTTCGATTTTTAAATACTTGTCAAGCCAATTTTTTAATGTGTTTATTGTGGGTGCTTCAATAAATCACTCGGGAAGTTTATTCCAGCTATTGTTATTCTGTCGGTACTATTCGATTCAGTTACGTGTACTATATTTTTTTTTTCCTATTTGATGTATTATATTTTCTTGATAACTCGATGGGGTATGCAAAAAAAATTCAAAGTTTGGAATTGTATATACAGAGTGTTGTAACGGCCACTACATTAAATTTAGGAAATGTTTATTGGGATCAATAGCAACAAAAAAGTCAAATAATTTTTTTCTTAATTTCCTTTCAATAAAAAGTTACAGTTTTCATACAAACTAATCTTTTATATATATTTTGATTGATTAATTTAGTGTTAAAAGGATCTAATGTTCCACACGAACGTGGGAATGAAAGGCGCGCGATGAGTGAGCGAGGAGGCACGGGTGCGCGGAGAGAGGAGATGCGCCAGCACCCTCCCCCCGCGCGCGTCATATTACACTTGACGAAAACATAAATTTCAAAAATTCATATCTCCAGTACTAGACACTTTAGAGAAAAACGTTATTTACTTTTTTGTCTCGGAAAAACATGACGATTGTGCTGGCGAAAATAATGTACTGGCCGTTACAACACCATACACACATAAGTTACTCACATAAGTTATACATAACCTATATACACCGTGTCCCAAATGTCAACGTCAAGCGGGAACCAGGGAGTAGGCCAGTTTATGACTACCCAGGGAAAAATAAGAAAAAAAAATCCGAGTCATTTATTTTTTTAGAAAAAAATTTCACTGAGTATTATTTTTGGTAAAACTACGGGCATTCTGGTTTTGCTTGGGATACTGATCAATAGCACAGTTATTTAGGTTACCAATAAAATTTTTTTAACAATTATATTTGCAAATTTGTAGTCGTAGTACTGAAAAATGTCAATTTTCAATGTTTCTCAAAAAATGCTCATATAAAAAACAAATGACTCCGATTTTTTTTTCTTATTTTTCCCTTGCTAGTCATAAACTGGCCAACTCCCTGGTTCCCGGTTGACGTTGAGTTTCGGGACACCCTGTATAATACAGTTTAGACAATACGTACGTGCAAACACAGCTGGTCATCCTCTTTCCAGACGCACTTGCGCGCGGCGACGCGCGCCGCGCCGAGGCAGCCCGCCGGCGTGCGGTACGCGCCGCACCCGCCCTCCTCCCACCCGGAGCGCAGCACCAGCGCGTCCGAGCGCAGCCGCCCGTCGAACCTGATCCGTGTCCATACATGTTTATTGTTTATTGTATAATTTCATCCATAGGTAGGCAACCTACGCTTGGATATTTTTTTTTATTTTTTATTGAAACTGACACGGTAGGCTACATCGCCTACAACATCCGTGATGTCAGCCCATAACACCAGGTGAACTTGGTGCCACCTCAGTGCTTCCCTTCGGTCGTGCCGGCTACACTGAACTGGACGGAAAACACAAACTATTTACATAGCCGTTTCGACCGACCTTTCATTAAGTGCGGTGGTACCAATCCGGGCGGGTTAAACCCTACCACCTAGTAATATAAGAAGGGAGTCATATCCCTTAGTCGCCTTTTACGACACACACGGGGAGAGATGCAGTGGGGCTATTCTTCTAAAGTACCGGCCCCACACGGTACAAGATAGGTACGGTACGGATATGTCGAAAATTCCGCCAGTTCTATATTCAAATGCGAAGAAGAACTGACAAACAAACTTCGCAAGTCACAATGTTTTGTTAGTACATTATAAGTATTATATTAAAGTAATTTACAAATAATTAACCCATACTACCGCTCACAAGAAAATTAATATTTACAGCATGAACACTCAAGAATCTGACCACTCTGCCTACACTATTACCTACATAATATCTGGTGTATAGTGCCATCGTCAATTTTGATACTTCATATATCAAGTCAAATAAAAAACAATTAGTTTACGTTTATTACAAAAAAATGTTATAAAAAAGTCATATTAAAAATCTAATGATACAAAGTGTATCCAATTGTCAAACTTGTTAGTGGGAAAAACCGTAGTCAGACTCTTAGATAAAATTACGGCCAGTTAACGCATCCTTAACAGTATAATAACTCTTTTCAATTAACATTAGTTTAATCCGTCGTTTAAAATTATTATCATCTAATTGTTTTATGTTAGAAGACAGTTTATTATAAAATCTAACACTATTACAGATAAAGCTTTTTGACGTTTTGGATAATCTATGTCTTTTTAATTGTACATTATTTTTACACCGTGTATCATAGTTATGATTGTCGGAATTAAGAGAGGAATCATGAATATATTTTCTGGCATAGCATATGTTCTGGTAAACGTATGCACTTGGTAAAGTCATGATTCCTATCTCCCCGAATGCTGTCCTACAAGTATCTCTAGTTTTCATATTTAAGATGTACCGCAAGGCCCTCTTCTGTAATAAAAATATTCTATTTGAATCTGCTGCATTTCCCCAAAACATAAGGCCATATGACATGATGCTCTCAAAATAGGCATGATAAACCGTCTTTGCAGCATGAGTTGCTAGAGTCTCCTCGAGTTTAGCGACACAAATGCCTTACAACACGATTCAAATAAGAATAGTACCGACACAAATGCCTGACAACACGATTCAAATAAGAATAGTACCGACACAAATGCCTTACAACACGATTCAAATAAGAATAGTACCGACACAAATGCCTTACAACACGATTCAAATAAGAATAGGATTCTACGAACTGTCAAACTGACAGAACAAACTGCTATTTGTACGGTCAGCACGGCCGCACAGGTTTACAAGTTTGCGTTTCTTTGTTTCAATTGTTATTTTATTTGTCATCGCGTTGTTGACTGTTATTTGTTTTCGTTAAGTTTGTTATTGATTTTCTTGCTCTGGGACCATTCAGTGTGTAGATGACAATGAGTAAAAGTGGTTCCGCTTTACATCGAAGATTTCGAGAAATTATCAGTAATGTTGATTAACATTTATTCTAATAACTTTCATTTACTCTTAGGTGATCGATGTAACAGCTGCAGCAGTGTAGCGACTCAGAATAATCAGATAACGATACTGAAATGAGTGGTATTGAACAGCTGAAGTAGAATAACAAGTTTTGTATGTAACTCTGTGTGAATCTGTGTTCTTCAAATAAATATTTCTTTAAAAGTTATTAATTATTATCTTTCTAGTTTGCTTATTTTTTCGAATCGTATATTTCTTTTCCCCTGAGCTGCTCAAGTTCTACTTAAATGCATTCCAGCTTACTCTCCCCGACCCGAGTAACCTAGTTAGATGGGGGAAATCTACAAATAGACTATGCCCGTCATGTAAGGAGTTCGTAGGCACGGCCAAATATTTGTTATGTGGATGCAAAATACTACTTGAGCGAGGCCAGTATTCCTACCGTCATGATATAAAGTCCTCCAAATCATCAGAGAGGCCATCAACCTGTCAATTGCACGGACCAGGAAAGGGCAAACCAGTAGCGGCTTCCAGAAGGTAAACTTTGTGAAACCTGGAGCCAATAAGCTGCCCAAAGATAGAACTAAACCTTCTTCAATTTTGGGAGCAGCAAAGGATTGGGAATTTTTGATGGACACACATGAGAAGCATTACCAAATGCCTTTGGAAATCTGTACCACAGCATTAAGACCGGATATAGTCATATTCTCAAAAGCGACAAAGCATGCAGTACTTGTTGAACTTACAGTTCCATGGGAAAGTAACATACCCACCACAACATCAAACTTAACAAGTACTGCAACTTAGTAGCCGGATTGTGAGAAACGGATTCAAGACTGATCTCTTCGCTGTGGAAGTCGGAGCAAGAGGACTACCAGCGAAGTCGCTCTACAGTCTCTTCAAGAATCTAGGGCTGCCAAGATCGACGCTAAGCTCATATATGGAGAGAGCTTCGAAAACGTCACTGGAAGCATCCTACAGAATATGGATAGGTGCGATGCGAGCTGAAACATGAAGCATGCGCGGGAAATTTAGAGTGGCCACTCGCTAGTCTCGACCTCGATTAACACCCTCCTCTACTGCCGATGGGCCCGGATATGTTCGGTGAAGCCATCGCAAGCTTAGTTCCACACCTTCCTTTCCTTCACCATACGGAAGTTTTACTGAAGTGAAGGCAGTTTAACGTTTGTCCCGTCAGTTTGACCGTTCGTAGAATCCTATTCTTATTTGAATTGTGTTGTACCATGTAGACAAGTTGAAATATTCCAACATATCGGTCCTTCATTAGGACATTTAGAAATTTTTATGTAGACACATTTTTTTATTTTTTTATAGAATCTGACGCGGATGGCTACATCACCTACTACATCCGTGATGTCAGTGGTCGTGCCGGCTACACGGAACTGGACGGAAAACACGAACTATTCGACCGACCTTTCATTCAGTGCGATACTACCAACCCGGGCGGGTTAAACCCTACCACCTAGTAAGGTAAGGAAGGGTAGTGACATACAGTTTTATTTATTTATTTGATGAACGAACAGCCTAGGCTGATGTGTTCATGTCTAAGTTCACTGGTGCTTTGTTATTTTGATCTTAGTTTAGTTTGGTGTTTTTTTTTAGGTGTTTGTCGAGCCTGTTTTTAAAGGAATTGGTAGTGGGTGCTTGTTCGACATCTTCGGGCAGTTTGTTCCACATTTCCACTGCTCTATTTGACAGGAAGTTTCGTCTCGGATTTGTTAAGCTGACAGTGACATTCAGCTTCAAGCTATGGCCTCGGAGATGACTATTTGTATTTCTAGTAAAGACGTTCTCCAGTTCTGGACAATCATAATGCTGATTGAGAATCTTGTATGTTTCTATGAGGTCACCCCTTTCTCTACGTTGCTCCAATGTTGTCAGGTTGAGGATTTTTATTCTTTCCTTGTATGGTTTCCTCTTCAGTGATTTTGGTATCTTGGTCGCTCTTCTTTGAACTCTTTCTAGGAGAGTAATATCTTTGACGAAGTAAGGATTCCATATTTGAAATCCATATTCCAAGAGTGGTCTAATGTGAAATTTGTAAATTTTGATTAATGTCTCTACAGTCAGGTTTTGAAATGATTTTCGTACAACATAGAGTATGGCGTTTGCTCGTTTGACTATGGTCTCTATATGATTTGCCCATTTTAGATCTTCTGAGATAGTTATTCCCAGATCTTTCTGAGCCTGTGTAGAAACTATTATGTCTGCTCCGATTTTATACTGGAGTCTTGGGTTGTTATTCCCTATATGCAAAATTGTGCATTTCGAGGGGTTAGTTCGTATTAGCCAATGGCGGGTCCATTCCAATATTCTGTCCAGGTCATCTCTGAGTGTCCCACTGCTCACAATGGGGTTGGCAATGAGTTTTGCATCATCGGTGAATAGGCTTGACATGGCTTGGATAACAGCGCAGATGTCGGAGATGTAGAGACCAAATAGAGTCGGTGCCGGAACTGATCCTTGGGGCACGCCGCTGAGAACGTCTCTCACTCCCGATAGGCAGTCGCCCACTCTCACTTGGTATGTTCTGCCGACCAGGTAGTTTTCTATCCACGTTAGTAGCTTGTCTCGTATTCCAAGGTGCTCCAATTTACCAGGAGACGTCTATGTGGAACTTTGTCAAATGCTCGTACAAAATCTAAGTAAATCACATCAACTGGGTTTTTAGAACCAAACTCTTGGGTCCAATGGTCTAGACATATTAGTAAATTCGTGATCGTAGAGCGCCTGGGGCCAAATCCATGCTGGTGAGTGGATATAATGTGCTCGGACTTGAGAAAGTTTTGCAAACTATTCACTATTAATCTCTCCATGCACTTACAAGTGATACTTGTCAAGCTTATTGGTCTATAGTTTGATGGTGTCATTTCGTCGCCTTTTTTGTATATTGGGGTCACTATAGAGTGCTTCCAGTCCAGTGGGACTATTCCGGATTCAAAGGAGGAAATCATTATATCTTGTAAAGCAGGAAGTATTACGTTAGAGCAGTTTTTTAAGATAGAGCCGGGGATACCGTCTGGTCCAGTTGATGAAGCAGCGTCGAGATTTTCCAGTACTCTCTTTATGGTGTCCGGGTTAAAGGAGATATCATTGATTGACTCTGCTACTCTAGTACTCTGGTCGAGTGCAAGGGGTGTGGTTATAGGAGTCTCCAAAGAGTATGCCTTCTGAAACTCTTCTGCAAAACAGCCTGCTATTAGGCTCGGCTCTACTACCATGTTTCTTTTAGAATCTCGTACCGCCGCACATACGGGTATTTGTCTATTTTAACTGGCCAATATTCAATTTCATCAAACTGTTCCTATTCAGTATTGTATCACATAACCTATTCTCCACAAACCAAACAACGACATTTGACACTTACCACCACCCTGCACCTCTTATCCCGCCCGCCACTTAGTGTGCAATATTGATGTTGGTACGTAATGTTTATCGTTTTGCTATCAGAGTGTTAAGAGTTTAATGGGCCTATTTTAGTTTGTTGAGTGTGGAAAAAAAAACATAAATATGGACAGTTGCAAAGCAGGTATTCACGAATGTGTATTAGTTATTTTTAATTAAATTGCAATACATTAAAAAAATTTGGCAGTACAATGATTACAGAAGGTTTATTGTGTTAAATTTTCATTTATTTAAAAGGAATTCTAAGGTTTTTGTTATACTTCTGGGTACTTCTGGGTGTCTATTCATATATCAATAAAAAGTAGTACTATTACCCTTGTTAAATACCTAAAAACCGGAGTGCGATTTTTGCGGAAGTAATATAATTATATAATTTAAAACTTTAAAGTCGTACTCGTGATAATTCACAGATAAAGTTAATGTTTCATTTATATTTTTGAAGTGAAAACTTCTTTAGCGGCGCTTGGGTAAAAAATTTTAAACTCGCGTCATCGCGTCCTCGTCAGATCTCGAAAAGCGAAATGTAACCTTAATTCATTGCATTAAGGGTTAAGTTACAGTGGCACAGGATCAATTCTGTTCGCGTCATCGCGTCATTGTTAGATCTCGAAAAGCGAAATGTAACCTTAAGTCATTGCATTAAGGGTTAAGTTACGAGTGGCACGGGATCTGCCGGCACTCCCGGAATGCAACTGTTAAGTAGGGTTCCGTAACACGTTTATGTCTGTCCATTCTACTAAGTTCTGCAAAATGAATGTAGGGTTCCGTAACAAATACATGTCTGTCCGTTCTACTAAATTTAACATTTATTTCAAAATGAATGTAGGGTTCCGTAACAAATGCATGTCTGTCCGTTATACTAAATTTTACAATTTTCAACCAAGGTCCTCCGACGGTTATTTTATAATAAAAGTAGGGTTCCGTAACACGTTTATGTCTGTCCATTCTACTAAGTTCTGCAAAATGAATGTAGGCTTCCGTAACAAATGCATGTCTGTCCGTTCTACCAAATTTAACATTTATTTCAAAATGAATGTAGGGTTCCGTAACAAATGCATATCATGTCTGTCAAAATTCGCAGAGATGTACGATATTATGGGATCGAAAATAAATTGTTGATTTTTTTTTTACGTAATAAAGATTTTTACACTACTTAATATGTAATTTCATTACTTTAGACTTTAAATACATGAAACTCATTATTTTGAATCCATAATCACACAAAACTAATTTTGGCCAGTTAAAATAGACAAATACCCCTCTGTGCGCCGGAGGTATTGTAACTTTAGATGACATTTGGTTTCGTATGTAAGAGTAAAATGCTTTATCTCCAGATAGTACTATTTTGAACTCAAATAGGCTCCTCCCTTTCCTTGTATACGCAACACATTTATTGTTAGTTGCTCTGTATGCTTGATAGTTTGCTGTATTTTTTTCCTTTGCATCCACAGGAGAGATTTTTCCTTAATCATTGTCATAGCATCTGCGTCTATCCATGGTTTATTGCTTGGTTTTACGTGGGATTTTTTTTTATTTTACGCGGGAAATTTAGAGTGACCACTCGCTAGTCCCGACCTCGATTAACACCCTCCTCTACTGCCGATGGGCCCGGATATGTTCGGTGAAGCCATCGCAAGCTTAGTTCCACACCTTCTTTCCTTTCAAGGACAACACAACAGCTTTAAACACAACACAAATAAAAATCAAGAAATAATAGTAACGAATCTAAAGCCTACTTCTATTGCCACAAAGTAAAAACTATTTAAAGTATGTATGGTAAGTATGGAATGCCCAGCGCAAGAGGCAACCACTTACGCGGTCCGGCGCGGCGGCGTGCGCGGCGCGCGCGGACGCTCGCGGCGCCGGCACCTCGTGCCACGCGTCGCAGCGCGCGTCGTACAGCAGCGCGCCGCCGGACCAGCGGCGGTACGCGCCGCCACCGCCCGTTTCGTTGTGCACGTTGCAACCACTTACCCCGCCAGCACCAGCACGGATTCCGCATGCTCGGGTCTGTGCAGGGGCGCGGCGCGCGCGGACGGGCGCGGCGCGCGCGGACGCTCGCGGCGCCGGCACCTCGTGCCACGCGTCGCAGCGCGCGTCGTACAGCAGCGCGCCGCCCGACCAGCAGCGGTACGCGCCGCCAGCGCCCGTGTCGTTTTGCACGTTGCAACCACTTACCCCGCCAGCACCAGCACGGATTCCGCATGCTCGGGTCTGTGCAGGGGCGCGGCGCGCGCGGACGGGCGCGGCGCGCGCGGACGCTCGCGGCGCCGGCACCTCGTGCCACGCGTCGCAGCGCGCGTCGTACAGCAGCGCGCCGCCCGACCAGCAGCGGTACGCGCCGCCAGCGCCCGTGTCGTTTTGCACGTTGCAACCACTTACCCCGCCAGCACCAGCACGGATTCCGCATGCTCGGGTCTGTGCAGGGGCGCGGCGGCGTGCGCGGCGCGCGCGGACGCTCGCGGCGCCGGCACCTCGTGCCACGCGTCGCAGCGCGCGTCGTACAGCAGCGCGCCGCCCGACCAGCAGCGGTACGGGCCGCCCGCGCCCGTGTCGTTATGCACGTTGCCGCCGTACACGAGCATCACTCCTGCGCGACACACGGACAATGTGTTTTATTGTTTTTAGTGTTCCGTATCAGTCGTACGGGACCTTATTACTAAGCCTACGCCATCTTGTCTGTCCATCCGTCTATCTGCCCAAGGGCTGTATCTCTTGAACCGTAATAGGTAGCCCGTTGAAATTTTCACAGAACATGGTGTTATTATGGCCGATATAACAAATAATAAAAATAAGAAAAGGTAAAAAATTCACGGGGATCCCCATACAAGAAACTAAAAATTGTATGCGCGCCATCTACCGAAAAGAGTATAAAGCATTTTAACGAATTTTAACTAATATGAAGCATTTCATAAAACAAGCCATAGATGGCGTGAGCGGCGCTGACCATGACATGGCGATACGGAACCCTCGGTGCGAGAGTTCGACTCGCACTTGACCGGTTTTTTCCCACCCACTGGAAACACCTCGCTCCACACTCGCTCCCAGGCGCAAGCAGGTCTGTCGCCCTTACCACGGCATTAAGTCCATATCACTGTTTTTTACGACACGCACGGGTTAAGTTGAATTATTCTTTTTTTTTATTATTCTTCATTGCTGCCGAACTGGGTGGCTGTGCTCAAGCACAGCCAATTTAACCTCCGAGGAGGTGCCAGCCCGGCTTGAGGGCGGAGTCAATGTTGCTGGGGAAGGGCTGTTAATATGATGTGATGTTTTGCCTTGTACCCCACAAGACAAAACATCACATCATATTATCCTAACTATAACAATATTTCAATAGATATAACTATAATTTATATGCTTATAGTTAGGTAAAGATTCAAGGTATAATGTGTGATAGGTTATTGTAATATAAACTAGTAAATTCTCTGAAAAATAAGTGGATGAAAAGTGGTAAAAACGTTCGAAAATGCATTTGCTATTAAAAACCCTCGTTACAAATACGTCCATACAAAAAACGTTCGCGCACGGCAACGGCCCAAAATTTAGAATGTACAAAGATAGTTCAGTGAAAAACCATTTATTTTGTAAGCGTTTGAATTCATTTAGATGATTCTTAGTCTTATTGACTGAAGCATTTTCATGAAGCATATTTCGTATTAGATGCAAATGTTAAGGGAAATAGCAAAGGCACTTTTGAATGATTTTACCACTTTTCAACCACATACTTTTAAGGGAATTTATAAGATTAAATTAAAAATAATGTATTCACATTATACCTTGAATCTTTACCTAACTATAGGCATATAAATTATAGTAAAATCACTTGAAATATGGGTATGGTTAGGGAAATACGAATTGCTTTTGCCTTTCTCTCTTCTCTCTCTCTGTAAATTGTTTCTTTGTCGCACCGCTAGAGTGTGGAACTGTCTTCCGGCGAGTGTATTTCCTTTATCCTTTAACACGGTTGGCTACATCACCGACAACATCCGTGATATCAGCCCATAACACAGGGTGAACTAGGTGCCATGTCAGTGCTACCCTTCATTTCTGACATTGAAAAGGGACGTTTGGAAGGATTGTTCGTACGGAGGGCCGCAGCACCGACCTGGTGTAATAAAGGTGGCGGTGTGCATGTATCTGGGCTGTGGAGCCGCGGCGAGCAGCCTCCACACCCTCGACTCGGGCTCGTACGAGTACAGCGCGCCCGACGGCATCTGGTTCGACTCAGACTCGGAGAGCAGCCCGCCGTGCACGTAGACGCGGCGCGACAGCGGGTCCCAGGCGGACGAGTGGGCGAAGCCGCCGCGCGCGGGCCAACCGCGGGTAACCGGCGCCGTCCAGTAGCCGCCCTCCACCCAGTACTCCTGCGGCGAGAGAAAACAATTCTTATTTCACTTAGAGAAGCATTAACCTTCCGTTTGCCTTAAGCTCGGATCCGTGCACCACCCTCAAACTGCCTAAGCTCGGATCCGCGCCAACGTGACTGGTGGCTTTCGGCATTTAAATATGCACTCTTTCAATATGGGGATAAGGTTCAATTATACTTCTAAAAAAAGGTGGAGTTATGCCCTTCTCGAAATGATTCACTTTGTCGCCAAGCTAGAGCAGAGAGCAGAGATCTATTCAGTTGTTTTCGAGCAGTGGCGAGGGCGACGAACGTACATGTTCGCGCGCGAATTCGCCACGACCCTGCCCCGATTACAAATGATTTTTGGTGTTTTAGTCATTAGTTTGTTGTCTTTTTGTATAAATTCGAAAGAATACAACATTTATGAAGTGAATGTGTTATTATTGGAAGTTTTTATCCATTGGCGAGTGTGTAAAATCGAAACAAAACATAACCTCACTATATTTGGTAAGTGAAATGTTCGTGCAATGTTCAACTCACAATTTGGAATCAAAACAAAAGTCAGAGCACTACAAGTTATAGATAAATTTGTAGGACATTTTGTAAGGATTACAACCATTACAACCAGGAGAAAAAAAAAATGTTTTTCTCCTTGCGTAACGAATCACTCGCGCGAAAAGGTCGCGGCATTGTAGGGAGGGAGTGCGCGCGCGCGGCGCCGGCGGGCGAAAGGTTAAATTAGGGGCCCGCGCCGGCACAATGGAAGCGAGGGGGGTCTTTTTTAGGGTTCCGTATCCGGTACGGGACTCTATTACTAAGCCTACACCGTCTGTCTGTCTGTATGTCTGTCTGTCTGTCCGTCCGTCCGAGGGCTGTATCTCTTGAACCGTAAAAACTATGTGAAGCGTAGCGAAAAGCGACATCTACCGAAAAGAGTATGAAGCATTTTAACTAATACATAGATGGCGTGAGCGGCGCTGACCATGATATGGCGATACAGAACCCTAGGTGCGCGAGTTCGACTCGCACTTGGCCTTGGCCGGTTTTTTTCATACATATTAATACTGGTATTTTAATGACTAGCCACATAATAACATAACTTACAGAATATAAAAAACGCAGCTTGAGAGCAAGATTAACAGTTTTACTGAGAGTTCCGACTACAAAGACTTTTTAATTAAGTGTATCATGTGTAAAAACCCTTTGTCAAACTTTGATACGTAATTTGTATAAACTTTATTATGTTAGTACGAGGGTGGATCCAAAAAATTTTTATTTTTCGACATAGTCTCCATGAAGGTCAATAAACTGTTTATACCTTCAAAAAATGTACCGTGTGGGGCCGGTATTTGTACCGTGTGGGGTCGGTACTTTAAAAGAATAGCCCCACTGCATCTCTCCCCGTGTATGTCGTAAAAGGCGACTAAGGGATATGACTCTCTTCTTATATTACTAGGTGGTAGGGTTTGACCCGCCCGGGTCGGTACCACCGCACTGAATGAAAGGTCGGTCGAAACGGCTATGTAAATAGTTTGTGTTTTCCGTCCAGTTCAGTGTAGCCGGCACGACCGAAGGAAAGCACTGACGTGGCACCAAGTTCACCCGGTGTTATGGGCTGACATCACGGATGTTGTAGGTGATGTAGCCAACCATGTCAGTTTCAATAAAACAAAAAAAAATTTTCCGGAAGGTCGTCAAAATACTCATTTACTGCGGCTATCACTGCTTCTTTGGTCGAAAATTTCGAGCCACCTAAGAGTTTTTTTTTTATGTGGAAAAAGGTAATCCGAGGGGGTTAAATCCGGCGAATAAGGTGAGTGGGACATTAATTCATAGCCACAATTATGGATTTCAGACATTGATTCAGCCGAAGTGTGAACTCGGGCATGGTCTTTTGGAACGACACTTTTTTCTTAGATTTTTGCAATATTTTGAATTTATAGTTTCGCCTTTTGGTAAATAATCCACGAAAAGATTCCCCTTTGCATCCCAGAAAACTGTACGACTTTTGTTGGTCGACAAAACGACCTTAGCCTTCTTCGGAGTGGGTGAGCCAGAATTTTTCCACTGCCTTGATTGTTGTTTCGATTCAGGAGTACAGTGAACAGTTTTTTGAGCAGTAAATTTAATTCTATTTTCTATTTTGGTACGGCATAATCCTGAAAATATGAAAGACCCAAACAAACCTGAACAATATTAAGATAGCCGTAGTGCGGCGAGTGCCCGAAGAGAGCGAGCATGACGGGACGAGCCGGCCGGCCGAGCTCCACCATCACCGCTGTGTGCCCGGCAACGTGTAGACCTCCTGCACGCAACACAACACACACTTATATGGCACCTACACTATACGGCACCTACATGAATATGGCACCTACACTTATATGGCACCTATACTATATGGCACCTACACTATATGACACCTACACTATATGGCACCTACACGTATATGGCACCTATACGTATATGGCACCTACATGAATACACGTATATGGCACCTACACTTATATGGCATCTACACTTATATGGCACTTACACTATATGGCACCTACACTTATATGGCACCTATACGTATATGGCACCTACACGTATAGTGCACCTACACGAATATGCCACCTACACTTATATGGCATCTACATGAAATGGCACCTACACTTATATGTCATCTACACCATATGGCACCTACACTTATATGGCACCAACACTGGCACTCATACTGTACTGATTAAAATATAATCAGTCAATTTTTAGTATTTAGTTAGATAAAGTTTTATTTTTCAAATTTATCCAAATAGGTGTAATCCCTGAGTAAATCCATTTTCACAACAAAAAATTCAAAATGTCATATTAGTGCCATATGTTGTGCGCTCGCCCAGGTTGTAATAAAGTAGTTGGTGAAAGCGCGCACCGCAATGTCCCATTGGTGCAGGCAGATGCCTCGGGCAGTCGACAGGCGTCAAGTTGGTCCACACCCTGGAGGTGAGGTCCAGCACCCACAGCTCGTTGGTCACCTCGCCGCCGAGACCCTCGCGGCCCGCCAGCCCGCCCCTGTCAAATCAAATCAAATGCATTTATTAGCACACATTTCAAACAATTAAAATCGTGATCTTGAGGCATCGTCATTACATTATACTTAAAAATTCGTAAATAATAAATAATAAATAAATTGTATTCCCATAACAATGTCCGCGCGACATACCATTTTTCATTCTTCTTGCACGCGTGGAATTTGACACTGAATGGCACGAAATTTGTACGGTGTGGGGCCGGTACTTTAAAAGAATAGCCCCACTGCATCTCCACTTTATTAAGCTCGAGAAAGGATTTTACCTCTCTGTTGTGACAGTCCATTTGCATTCCATACAACTAATTTGAGTTGATCGAATTTTGTGATAAATTAGTTGTGAGCTTCAAAAGGAGATTTGTTATAGTGGACTTCTGTAGCCCACTCAGATGATTCACTATTTGTCAGGCAAATAGTGAATCAGCTGACACAGAATGTTCGCTCACCTTGTTTTTATTTTTTTATTCGTTAACACGTTCGGCGGGGGTACTGCTATAGCAGTAATATTTTCTTAATAAAATGTGACAGTACGGCAGGAGCCGTTGGTATTGGATGTCTCGTTAGAGACACTACGGTTATAACAGTCGCCTGTATACCGGCGCTTTATATAAAACACTCTCTACTGTCGAATAATGAGCCTGCATAGTTTGCGTACTGTCACACAGACAGTACCTATTTTTGACCACTTAATTCAGAATAGTCTCACACATAGACAAATGTGTGCAGGCACGCATACGCATACTACGGTTATAGCCGGTGTGTTGCTATGGCGTTAAGCCGTACTGTTATATTACATATCGAAAAACATATGCAAAGGGACAGTACTGCTATGACCGTAGTCAAAATTTGTATGAAAAGTTTTAGTTTCGCAGCACTCACATCTAATATTTTCTTACAGCCGCTGAATATGTTAATAAATCACCAACTCACCCGTACTCGGGATCATCAGAGGACACGCGCCCGCCGTACACCATCAGCGAATCGCTCAGCACGACCGCCGAGTGGGCGAGCCTCGGCGCGGGCGCTTCGTTGGCGGCCCACACCTCACCCTTCCTCGGTCCGACCACCTCCTCCCAGTGCTCCTCTGTGCCAAACGAAGAGGAGCGTCCATGAGCGAATGTGCGAACACATAAGAGCAGTCAAGAATGGTGACCTGCAGAAATCGGCCATTGCGGAACATCTATTGCTTGGTGATAGTAAACACTGGATCCCCTTCCGAATAATCTCCAAGGATTCCCTTACCAGGTGGTACCCCTTACTAGGTGGTAGGCTCAAATTGTAGCCGACTGGGTTGGTACCACCGTACTGGATGTAAGATTGCCGCATAGCAGCCTCGGTTGTGTTCTCCTCTAGTCCAGTATAGCCAGCAATCCCAGGGTAGTCTCCAGTATGGCACCTACATTCTCGGAGGTGATATTGGCTGGTCGGAGGATGCGCTTCGGCCCCTCCGACTCAGACACCCATACCAGATTACATAAAAAAAACTTTATTTTCTTCTGAGTTTACACCCCATTTACCTAAGATATTTTCAGATTATATTTTCATAACGCGGCTACAGAGGGAAGCCATTCCCAAACTGGACCTGAGACTCAGGAAGCGCCTGCTAAAGTTCCACAGGGGTCAACTCCGCATGGCGGTGGGACTTCTTACATGTCACTGCCCACTCAACAGGCCCTTGCTCACATTAGGTGTCACCGACAGCCCCCTATGCAGAGGTTGCATGGCGGAGGACGAAACAGCAACGTGCTCCTGGAGTGCCCGGTGGTGATGGAAAAACGACTGCAGTTTCTTGGGAACGTGGGAACTGCCCATGGAGTGTGGAAACGACCGAGAAGAGTGCCCCACTTCATGAAAGAGCTCAGGTGGCTGGAGTAACACTACCCGAGCGCCAACGTACAACGGACCGTCTTGAGGTCTCAGTGGGGAGAATGGCCCACCCGCCTTCCCAAGTAGCTGGGCAGCAAACAACAACAACAACAAGGAAAAGGAAAGTGCCCCGCTCACCGTGCAGCTTGTACTCGTAGATGAAGCCGCCGCGGCCGTAGCTCTCGCCGCCGACGCGCAGCAGCGAGCCGCGCCACCGCACCAGCTGGTGCCCCGCCACCGGCGGCGGCGGCGCCTCCGTCTGCAACACACGTCACGCTCTACATCTAGCAAACTTCCTCTTGCACAACAACTCTCGCCGCCGACGCGCAGCAGCGAGCCGCGCCACCGCACCAGCTGGTGCCCCGCCACCGGCGGCGGCGGCGCCTCCGTCTGCAACACACGTCACGCTCTACATCTAGCAAACTTCCTCTTGCACAACAACTCTCGCCGCCGACGCGCAGCAGCGAGCCGCGCCACCGCACCAGCTGGTGCCCCGCCACCGGCGGGGGCGGCGCCTCCGTCTGCAACACACGTCACGCTCTACATCTAGCAAACTTCCTCTTGCACAACAACTCTCGCCGCCGACGCGCAGCAGCGAGCCGCGCCACCGCACCAGCTGGTGCCCCGCCACCGGCGGCGGCGGCGCCTCCGTCTGCAACACACGTCACGCTCTACATCTAGCAAACTTCCTCCTGCACAACAACTCTCGCCGCCGACGCGCAGCAGCGAGCCGCGCCACCGCACCAGCTGGTGCCCCGCCACCGGCGGCGGCGGCGCCTCCGTCTGCAACACACGTCACGCTCTACATCTAGCAAACTTCCTCTTGCACAACAACTCTCGCCGCCGACGCGCAGCAGCGAGCCGCGCCACCGCACCAGCTGGTGCCCCGCCACCGGCGGCGGCGGCGCCCCCGTCTGCAACACACGTCACGCTCTACATCTAGTAAACTTCCTCCTGCACAAAAACTCTCGCCGCCGACGCGCAGCAGCGAGCCGCGCCACCGCACCAGCTGGTGCCCCGCCACCGGCGGCGGCGGCGCCTCCATCTGCAACACACGTCACGCTCTACATTTAGCAAACTTCCTCCTGCACAACAACTCTCGCCGCCGACGCGCAGCAGCGAGCCGCGTCACCGCACCAGCTGGTGCCCGGCCACCGGCGGGGGCGGCGCCTCCATCTGCAACACACGTCACGCTCTACATCTAGCAAACTTCCTCCTGCACAACAACTCTCGCCGCCGACGCGCAGCAGCGAGCCGCGCCACCGCACCAGCTGGTGCCCCGCCACCGGCGGGGGCGGCGCCTCCGTCTGCAACACAAGTCAAGCTCTACATCTAGCAAACTTCCTCCTGCACAACAACTCTCGCCGCCGACGCGCAGCAGCGAGCCGCGCCACCGCACCAGCTGGTGCCCCGCCACCGGCGGGGGCGGCGCCTCCATCTGCAACACACGTCACGCTCTACATCTAGCAAACTTCCTCCTGCACAACAACTCTCGCCGCCGACGCGCAGCAGCGAGCCGCGCCACCGCACCAGCTGGTGCCCCGCCACCGGCGGGGGCGGCGCCTCCATCTGCAACACACGTCACGCTCTACATCTAGCAAACTTCGTCTCGCACAACATTCATACACTGCCACGTTCAAAGAAAAATGAGAATAAGGTGCTTCGTTATTCATGTCAAATATTTCGGGAGGGTCACATACACACTCAAATAAACACTTTACGTAAGAAAAAAACATATGTTTATAGGAGCATTTTTTCTCCTAACAAAAAAATAAAATCAAATAGTAAAGGGTGTCAGCCGCCACTCGGGACTAGTCGAGGTACGGGCGACCACGCCTTGTTCGACTAGACACGGATTCTAAAAACCCAAAGGGGAGCCAACCCGCTACCTTGAACCACTTGATCTTTCTGTTCTGTATAACCACATGTCACAATAATTACATTTGAATTTGAATTTGAAAGGGCGAGTGGCGGTGTCCTACCTTGCCCTGCTCCTCCCCCGGCTCCCTCCACAGCCACTCCCAGCCCGCGCGGCCGGCGGACTGAGCGCAGTCCTCGCCCGCCCGCCCCCGCGCGCACGTGCACCCGCTCCCCCTGCACTGGCCCCAGCCGTTCTCTGCGCTGCAATTGCCTGTCAAAACAAAAAACATTAATTTTCAAAAAAACTACTCTATCGTGGCCGGGTTGGTTGATTGGGCTATATCCCGCAAACAATTGGTAATGAAGGTGTGGATCTAAGCTTGCGATGGCTTCACCGAACATATCCGGGCCCATCGGCAGTAGAGAAGGGTATTAATCGAGGCCTTACATAAGTCGACGTTTCGCCCGCTACAGATCGGTTAACTAAAGCTGGCACGTACACAGTACTCACACCAATGCAATTGCCCGCGTGCGAGTGAGACAGATCGGGTTTTCGTGATGCGTATGCAGTGCGACGTCTCACTCGCACGCGGGCAATTGCATTGGTGTGACTACTGTGTACGTGCCAGCTTTAGTTAACCGACCTGTACGTCACGGGCTTCTTCAGGAGTTCCTGGGAGGGAGTTTGACGTCTGGTGCAACGGACACCAGACGTCGGCCCCAGGAACTCCCGCAGTTCCTGAAGATGCCTGTGACGTAGCGGGCGAAACTTCGACTTATGTAAGTCTTCAGTATCTACCACTGTTGAATCCGTAAAAAATTTAAATAAGTATAATTAATAACAGGGTAAACTTAAAAACAATAATTGAGGGGTATAACTGCAAAACTTCTTGTGTCTGTTGTGTATGAGGTATATAGAGTGTGGAGCAAACGCAGTTTTGCACCTCGCCTTACTTTTTATTAACGTTTCTCAAAGAACTTTTCATACTTTTGCACCTAACTTGCATAGATTATTCGGTAGAGAATTCGTAAAGGAACATAAACTCATACACAACTCGTTTTCGGTAAATAGTGGACACAAGAAGTTTTGAAGGTTATACCCCTCAATTTGGCAATAGAATGATAGAATATGAATATACTGACCGGGACAGAGTGGCCTATCGCAGGCGGATCCGAGCCATCCGACCTCGCACGAACACACTCCGTCATCGCACGTCCCGTGCTCTGTCAACACAAACACAGATTATTTTTATTAGGGGGTGTTAATAAACTAACGTGTAATCGAACTGGATAGGACAAACTGTGACAAGTTCGAGTGCAGCCTTACTGATATAATAATACTCAATAAAGAATAAACAATACAATAAGAAAAACACACTTAAGGGGGGGTACTAGGCAAAACATCACATCATATTATCCTAACTATAGCCATATTTCAATAAATATAACTATAATTTATATGCTTATAGTTAGGTAAAGGTTCAAGGTATAATGTGTGATAGATTATTGTAATTTAATCTTGTAAATTCTCTGAAAAATAAGTGGGTGAAAAGTGGTAAAAACGTTCGAAAATGCATTTGCTATTTCGTCACAAATACGTCCATACAAAAAACGCTCGCGCACGGCAACGGCCCAAAATTTAGAATGTTCAAAGATAGTTCAGTGAAAAACCATTTATTCTGTAAGCGCTTGAGTTTATTTAGATGATTCTTAGTCTTATTGACTCTAAGCTCAATAAAGCATTTTTCGTATTAGATGCATTTGTAAAAAATGGCGAGGGAAATAGCAAAGGCATTTTTTAACGATTTTACCACTTTTCAACCACATATTTTAAAAGGAATTTATAAAATTAAATGAAAAATAATGTATTCACATTATACCTTGAATCTTTACCTAACTATAGGCATATATATTATAGTTAAATCACTTGAAATATGGGTATGGTTAGGGAAATATGAAGTGCTTTTGCCTAGTACCCCCCCCCTTAAGTATTGCTTATTTTTATACTCTTTAAAAAAAAATTTTTTTTGTCTCATTTAATTTTCCACACTACCCATCTACCCTACTCACAATCCCAGGCATTACTGGCAAATAATGCCTTTGGCTTTAAGTCCGCCTTTTGTCACAATTTAAAGTATATTTTCATTTCATTTCATTTCATTTCCCTTCCCTTCCATTCACCTTTCCCAGACAGGCCTGGTCAGCCAGGGAGAGTAGACCGCACTTCGCGAACGCGAGAGGCCGAAGCCCAGCATAGGGTGCGCTGTAGCGTTTTAAATTACAAAATAAAAAAAATTATAAATGAAGCGCATTAGGCTATAATTTCATTTCATTACTTGAGCAATTTGTGTGGGGCTCGTCCGACGGGCAGGCGTACACCGCGTACGACACGTTGAACCCCGCCATCGAGTACGCGTCGTCCGAGAAGAAGTGCAGCAGCGCTCGCCCCGAGCGAGCGACCACCTGTCGTGTCCACCACGACGCGCCCTCCTCCGACACCACGCCGCTGCAAACAGCACAGATAGTTGAGTATGGGTGGCCAATGGAAGAGTTGATGGGGCCAAAGCACATGCTCCGACCAGCCAATATCACCTTAAAGATAAGTGCCATACCGGAGACTTCCCTAGATTGCTGGCTATACTGGACTAGAGGAGAACACAACCGAGGCTGTTATGCGGGGCTATCTTACATCCAGTATGATGGTACCAACCCAGTCGGCTAAAATTTGAGCCTATCACCTAGTAAGGGGCAAGGGAAGGGACCTACAGTTTTACACCGGCTCCGAACGGTGAAGCAGCAGGTGTAGGTATGCATGTAAATTTTTTCGTCAGTAGGAAGGAAGGTGTGGAACTAAGCTTGCGATGGCTTCACCGAACATATCCGGGCCCATCGGCAGTAGAGGAGTAGCATTTTGTCCCTTAATCGCCTTTTACGACATGCACGGGGAGAGGTGCAGTGGGGCTATTCCTTTTAACCCTTGACGTTCCAAGTTGTCCGCGCAGACAACGTCCGCCGGAGATCGAAAATATTGACAATTGCGATTTCTGTCAATGTTAAAAAGTAAAATCGCGCTAAAATCGCCAATAGTGGAAAACCCTAGCAGTTTTCTAAACTGAGTGGCAAATCTCGGATGCGTATCCAGGAAGCTCGCGGGCCGCCCACTGCGGGCTCCAACAGCCAGGAGCACTTCATACCCACTGAGTAGTTGCCTGGACCGTCGTGACAACTGAGAGATTATGCGATACCTGAAGACGCCGAGCAGCGGCGCGCGCACGCTGTCTCCATCGTACACGTACAGGTGGTCCCAGCCACACACGGTGGCGAAGCTCTCCAGCCGGATGCGTATCCAGGGAGCTCGCGGGCCACCCACTTCCGGCTCCAGCAGCCAGGAGCACTTCACACCCACTGAGTAGTCGCCCGGGCCGTTGTGACTACTGAGAGACTATCCGGTACCTGAAGACGCCGAGCAGCGGCGCGCGCACGCTGTCTCCATCGTACACGTACAGGTGGTCCCAGCCACACACGGTGGCGAAGCTCTCCAGCCGGATGCGTATCCAGGGAGCTCGCGGGCCACCCACTTCCGGCTCCAGCAGCCAGGAGCACTTCACACCCACTGAGTAGTCGCCCGGGCCGTTGTGACTACTGAGAGACTATCCGGTACCTGAAGACGCCGAGCAGCGGCGCGCGCACGCTGTCTCCATCGTACACGTACAGGTGGTCCCAGCCACACACGGTGGCGAAGCTCTCCAGCCGGATGCGTATCCAGGGAGCTCGCGGGCCACCCACTTCCGGCTCCAGCAGCCAGGAGCACTTCACACCCACTGAGTAGTCGCCCGGGCCGTTGTGACTACTGAGAGACTATCCGGTACCTGAAGACGCCGAGCAGCGGCGCGCGCACGCTGTCTCCATCGTACACGTACAGGTGGTCCCAGCCACACTCGGTGGCGAAGCTCTCCAGCCGAATGCGTATCCAGGGAGCTCGCGGGCCGCCCACTGCCGGCTCCAGCAGCCAGGAGCACTTCACACCCACTGAGTAGTTGCCTGGACCGTCGTGGATGTAACCGGCCAGGTCTGTCAATCTGAAAGTAAGAGATCACGTGAGTTTTTCCGTTCGCTCTTTCCAACTTACCTAATAGAATGGACAGACTAAACAATTATCTGACTTGTCTAGGTGGAACAACGCTCCATGGTTTACCAGAATTACGGGAATCCATGAAAGCCTCGAAGTACATACATGCATAGCGTCACGCCTGTTTCCCAGTGTGGTATGCTGAGACAACGGATCTCCAGGTGCCACGATCCTGACACACCTTTGCTGCCTCTTCCAGTCTTATAATATTCTTCAGTTACGGGTACTTCGGACCTGACCCTTGGCAGACTAGCTGACGAGGGCTTGAAGCGAGCCGAAACGTGAAGCATGCGCGGGAAATTTAGAGTGGCCACTCGCTAGTCCCGACCTCGATTAATACCCTCCTCTACTGCCGATGGGCCCGGATATGTTCGGTGAAGCCATCGTAAGCTTAGATCCACACCTTCGAGTAGTCAGGTACGTGTGTCTAGGGTGACCCTTACCGCCTCCTTCGCTCCCATTTGCTCCATAAATTTCTTTCATTTGAAAGACCCAAGACTGTACTTGGGGGGAATAATATGGGCAGGGAGAGCTTTCACAGAGTTTACCGGTTCTGTAGAGGAAAGATCTGCAGAACCAAATTGATACACATCTGCGGTAAGTCCAGCGTATAGGGATGCTATCCCTGCCCAGTGCATAGTGTAGTGCCAGTACCTTCCCTTCTTAGCTTACTAGGTAGTAGGGATAAACCCGCTCGGGTTGGTACCACCACACTGAACGAAAAGTCCAGTCCGTGTAGTCGAGTCCAGTTCTGTCCAGTTCAGTGTGGCCGGCACAACCGAAGGGAAACACTAACATGTCATTTATCTAACCAAGGTGTTATGGGCTGACATCACTGTACTGACATTTTGTAGGTTATGTAGCCAATCGTGTCAGTTTCCATAAAATATATATATTTTTTGTCCTTATCAGAGTGTAATAAATAACAGATAATTAAACCAATGGTTGTAATTACGATTACCACAGTGTGAGGTCGGTGACTCCAATAGGGTTAGCTTCCTTGTAATCAATTAACCCACATCTAATGGTCAATCAATACCAGAAAACCGCAAACAGTTGTATTGTTTATTGTATAATTTAATCCATGGTAGTTAACCTACGCTTGGACATGTCGAAAATTACGCCAGTTCTAAATTCAATGCGAAGAAGAACTGACAAACAAACTTCGCAAGTCACAATGTTTTATTAGTACCTTAAAGTATTATATTAAAGTAATTTGCAATAATTAACCCATACTACCGCTCACAAGAACATTACAGCATAAACATGAATACTCAGGAACCTGACCACTCTGCCTATTTACATTACCTATATCTGGTGTATAGTGCCATTGTCAATTTTGATACTTCATAATATGAAGTCAAATAAAAAACAATAATTTTACGTTTATTGCAAAGAAATGGAAATGGGAAATTTAGAGTGGCCACTCGCTAGTCCCGACCTCGATTAACACCCTTCTCTACTGCCGATGGGCCCGGATATGTTCGGTGAAGCCATCGCAAGCTGAGTTCCACACCTTCGAATAAGGCATACATAATGTAATGTACAACAGAATAAAAGAAGCTCTACAAGATGGAAGATGCTTTACGGAATTAATGTGAGTGGAAGGGTCTGGAAGGCCCTTCGTGGCTAGCTAGACGCACGTACCTAGACCAGGTCGGGCATGTGCTCAAAAAGGGTCAAGTGCGTAGTACCCGTAACCGACGAACATGCATGAAGAACATTATGAGAGTGGAAGAGGCGGCAGAGGTGTGTCAGGATCGTGGCGCGTGGAGATCCGTTGTCTCTGCCTAACCCACCGGGAAACAGGTGTGACGCTATGAATGTTTGTATGTGTTTATGTATGTTTTTGGCAGCTCATTCACAACTTCTGGTATATCGTGATTCATTCTTCCGAGCGAGCGTTGTACTAACTTGCCACTAATGACTGAGGTCATAGTTTCAATTAATCACATATATACCTAAATTGAATTCTGTGCGAATTAAAAACACTTCTTAAACATACTGGCATGCCATCTAGTTACGACAGGAATATAGAAAGAAAGAAGAAGAAAGAAAAAGAAAAATATATAGATTAATCAGGGCCTGATTTACCAATAGGCTGATAAGGCTCTAGCCTAAGGCGCTACGATTTAGAGGGGGAGAGGGTCTGCGCAGTGCGGGAAATACTCGAAATTCGGGCGCCCACGAATTCGAATTCGCCCATTCATGCGGCGAGAATCCTGAGTCGAACCTCCTATTTATTCGTTTATTACAAACATTTGTATTCTTAATAATATTCTCCGACCAGGCTTACATTTTCCTAGCGCCCCCCAAAGGTAGCTTTGGGGGCTAGGAAAATCAAAGTCTAGGGCGAACAGGATCCTAATTCAGGCCCTGAGATTAATAGGCTGACATTAAGAATCTAGCTGGTGGTTTAACCCAAGATGTCCTATCCTTTTTAGGGTTTCGTAACTGTATGGAAACTTACTACTAAGCCTAGATTGTTTGTCTGTCTGTCCTAACTTTAAAAGGTCGTATCTTTTGAACCGTAATAGGTAGCCAGTTGAAATTTTTACAGAATATGTGTTATTGTGGCGGATATCCTAAGAAATAATAAAAACCTGCCAATCACATGATGGTACGGAACCCTCAGCGCGCGAGTCCGACTCGCACTTGGCCACCTTTTTTTTTGTTTCTTTATCGTAAAAACGCAATACGTTCAAACGTCAAACTTGGTGTGATTATAGTGGAAACTCTAAAAAAAATTCAAAATAACCGACCAATTTATGTGGTTATACGGAACCAAAACAAGACAAACCAAAAACAAACAAAAAAAAACCAGCCAAGTGAGAGTCGGACTCACGCATCTAGGTTTTTTTTTCCCACCACAAAAAAAAAAACTTTGAAAAAAAAAAGGTTTTTCTTTTGTACCCCTTAATTTTTCATGTTATTTTTATATTTTATTATTTGTTGTTATATCCACCATAAAATAACACATATTCTGTGAAAATTTCAACCGGCTACCTATTACGATTCCAAAGATACAGCAGTAGGACAGACAAACAGATGGCGAAGGCTTAGTAATTTTAAAACCAAGATTTTAGATTTTTAAAACCAAATGGTTTTAAAAATCTACTTGACAAACCTTTGTTAAATAAAAACAAACACTAATAATATACCAAATAAAAAAATAAAAATTAAAAAAAGTAAAAAAAATAAATTAAATAAAAAATATAAATAAGATCTATTATAAAACAGTGCACTCAACACGTGAAGTACACGCATCAGCTGCAAGCTGCTAGTGTATATAAATAAATAATAATAAAAAAAAATAATAGGCTTCCGTACGGGATACGGAAACCTAAAAACAAAAAAATACAGCGCAAAGTTTCTTGCCAGTACCGGATAGAACAATTTTTAACAAGTTCGAGTGCAGTTTTCACTGCCTAAGAATGTTCAATAAACAATAAACAACAAACAAAGTAATATGCCTCTTCAGATACAGAACCCTAATAATCACCAGTACATCAAAATAAGCATACAAATTTGCCCAATCACAGAGTTTGTTGAGGAGCTACTTGAGCCAATGAGAGACCATAGTCATCTCCTTTAGAGTTAATGTGATATTCAATAAAACCAGTTATGGTCATAAAAATAAATTTGGAATTATCCTTAATCAGTGAAACGAAGACCCACCTTTTTTTTATAGAGAACCGGCATAGTGAGCTGTGGTCAACAGTCTGCCGAATTAAGACAGGCAGACACAGCCAATAGCAACATAGTAAAACCACTCAGTTAGGTGCCATGCCAGCTATGAGGCACACCAAAATGTCGTCTGATAATTTATTCACACACCTTTTCAAGACACCCACGTTGTGGAAACATGCTATCCGGAAGACCGTTGTTCGCATTAATTATACTGTGTGGGGCCGGTACTTTAAAAGAGTAGCCCCACTGCATCTCTGTGTATGTCGTAAAAGGCGACTAAGGGATATGACTCCCTTCTTATATTACTAGGTTTGGTACCACCGCACTGAATGAAAGGTCGGTCGAAACGGCTATGTAAATAGTTTGTGTTTTCCGTCCAAGTCAGTGTAGCCGGCACGACCGAAGGGAAGCACTGACGTGGCGCCAAGTTCACCCGGTGTTATGGGCTGACATCACGGATGTAGATTTAGGTGATGTAGCGAACCGTGTCAGTTTCCATAAAAAAAAAAATTAAGCGCATCGTGTACCTACTGCGAATCGTTTTAAAATTTCGAATTTCCTTCATCGTATTGCTGTCGCGTCGCTGCCCACGCGCGTGAAAAGGACAACTGCAGCTCAGAATTAAACTGCCTACGAAATATTTGTGAAACATCATTCAGGTAAAGTCTTTTTTCATGTTTTTTTTTTCATATACAATACAATATAATATAATATATTGTACCAGACCATCTACAAAATCGACAAGCTTAAGTAGGAACAGTAATTTTCCAAAGAATTAGCTGGTGAAAACAATGGCAACGAACCAACAAACAATGAACCTACCATGACAATGCACTGTTTTTGAATTGTGCTTACAAATTTATACAATATTCTTTCCTTGATAAACTAAACAAAAATTCAAACTCTTCTATAGTGCTAGTGTTACATTTATTGAATTTTACTGCGTTCACCTGTTTATTCCTTAGGGCCCCGATCGGGGGCCAATTCGTTTTCACACTTCGGCGCACTGAGCCCCCGATCGCGGCCCAAAACTTTATTCGAAACATGGTCGCACATACCCCTACCAAACGGCCAGTTTAAATATTGGCTATATCAACTAACAAAATCTAAACATGAAAATCTTTGGGCCAACACACATTGCAGGCAATCCCGGGAAGCTTTTCCCAAACTGGACCTGCGACTCAGGAAGCGCCTGCTAAAGTTTCACAGGGTGCAACTCCGTATGGCGGTACGACTTCTTACGGGTCACTGCCCACTCAACAGGCACTTCTTTATAATAGGTGTCACCGACAGCCCCCTGTGCAGAGGTTGCACGGCGGAGGACGAATCAGCCACCCACGTGCTCCTGGAGTGCCCGGTGGTGGCAGAAGAACGACTAAGCGACCGAGAAGATTGCCCCACTTCGTGAAAGAGCTCAGGTGGCTGGAGTAGCACTACCTGAGCGCCAACATACAACGGACCGTCTTGGGGTCTCAGTGCGGAGAATGGCCCACCCGCCTTCCCAAGAGGCTGGGCAGCAAACAACAATAACAACATGGTCGCACATTATAATTATCTAACTAAAATATCTGGTACTTCTAAACAAGTAAGCCCTCACTTTTTTTCCTTCATTTTGTAGGTATTTTCATTAGCTATCTATAAGCTGCAAGAGTTTATTGTTCTAGCCTCTTTATTTTATGAAATATTTGAGTTTAGGACAAGGTCAACGCTCGAGGCCGCGAAAACGCCTGGGACTCAGGGGGGTTGTTGTTGTTGTTGTGCCGGAGTAAACAGGTTAAAACAGAAAATCCGAAGCTTGAATATATTTTATTTTGCTTTGACATCACACCATGAATGACCGGTTCCGAGGTCCCTTCCATTGCCCCTTACTAGGCGGTGGGCTCAAATTGTAGCCGACTGGGTTGGTACTGCAGTACTGGATGTAAGATGGCCGCACAGTAGCCTCGGTTTTTTTTTACGGAATCTGGCATGGTTGGCTACATCATCTACAACATCCGTGATGTCAGCCGTGTTCTCCCCTAGTCCAGTATAACCAGCAATCCAGTACGGCACCTACCTTCTCGGAGATGATATTGGCTGGTCGGAGCATGTGCTTTGGCCTCTCCGACTCAGCCACACATGTTTTTTGTTTTTATTTTTATACTAAGTGCGACATGTGGCTCCAAGCCACCCATAAGGTGTCTAGCGTCGCACATGGACATTCGGTCGCAAGCGGGGGCTGCGAATGTGATGCCGGCCTGACAGGTGCCCATTCACACCGCTCTTGAAGGATCCGAGACTGTACTTGGGGCAGGGAGAGCGTTCCAGAGTTTACCGATTCTGTGGAGGAAGGATCTGCAGAACTGATTGGTACGCATCCGCGGTAAGTCCAGCGTAGAGGGATGCAATCCCTGCCCAGTACGCATTGTATGGAGGTGGGAAGGATTACATACCGGATTAGATAAAAAAAAGAACATAGAATATGTATATATTTATTTTTTACTTTTTCTTCAAACATCAATAGCTAGGCTTTAATTTCGCTCGGAAATCTACTCAGTTTCACTATTTACATTCATAAAAGGCTGTACTTATTTCCTTTATATTTTACCACGTAAGTAACATTCATGAATTAACTATTCTTGTTCTCCTCAAAGATTACTAAAGCCATGCAAAAGAGGCCAAAGGCTACAAGAATGAGATCAAACGTTGAAGACCATCAAGTTATAGAACGACAGTTTCACTCACTGTATCTTTCCGCCGCAGTGCTGACATTCGGGGCCCTGCCACCCCTCGTGGCAGAAGCATGTGTCGTTGTGGCAGTCACCGCGGTAGCAACTCCCGCCAGCTCCGCAGCGGGCCCGAACCAGCGCGGCGAAGACCAAAACTAGCACTGCGCACTCCGCCCACAGCCACCTCCGGCGGTTCTCGCTTCTCCACGCGGACAGCGAGGGCTGCAGAGCCGCGAGCATCGCGCCCGCATCCTCTACCGTCCCGTGCTGTGGGACTGGACAGGAGGAGCGTAGCAAAACTCCCGAAACCGTACGGTACCGTAGCTAGCACAGTTTGGTGGTGTTTATTCGTTGACGTCTTCAGTTAGTTCGGCGGTACTTCGGTCGGCCGTATTTGGTTAAATACTTTGTTTTATTGTAGTCTCTAAAATGCACCTTATCACAACCATTTAAAACGTAGTTTACAACTACATGGAGCGCTATCAAAGCGTGTAAGTTCATTCAACGCTTTGGTAAAAAGTAAACTGCATTCTAGTTGTCATTTTACTTGTCGCTGTCATTTGAGGCCTATTTACACGGGGATAGTAATATAATAACCATGGTTCCTTCAGCAATATATAACCATATGAAATGTAAACGTTTGAGATACAATTATTAGGACGTCTAAGTATATAAAACATGAAATGCTATTGAAGGCTTTGTAATTTTTTTTGTTACCTATGTTATGTATGCTTGATTTAATTATTTGCAGAGATCAAATAGAATTGATAACTTTTTATTATCTAATTTTGGGAAGATTTCGGAGAATTTTTTTTTCTCTTAAATTTTTTCCAGCGAAAGTAGTGCGTCTTTTATTTCTGTTAGTTTTATCTATAAGTAAATAGAGCTTGTATACACATCTCATTATATATAAAGCGCACCAACTTATTCAAACCCCTTGGTTTATCCCTTGTTTTTCTATAACAAATAATCATCTCTACTTTGACCAATTTAGTAAATGTAACGGTAAATGATTTATCTTTATTATCTACTAGCTCCGTGTAAAGGGTTCTCAAAACTTTCTCACAAAAGCAGGCATCAGTGAAGTTCTATCCTCTTCTATTTTATATTGAGAGACAGAGAAGAACCATAAAAGGGTGGAGGGTGTGGCGCAAAACAACCGCTAAAATGTGACCAAGGAAGTTTGTATAATAATTTAAACTATCAGGAATAATCAATTACATGGTAACGCAAGCCAAAAGTGAGGCGCTTTTCCTTTTATGATGACCATGCTGTACTTGCACTTTTTACTTATTAATTTAATGTACGGTAATCAGGCCACTGTACAATTTCCCTAATTTACGGTAATGAGGCTAATTGTCTACAACGCATCAAAGTAGTCGATATTGGACATTGGGTGATTGAACTCAAGTGGCAATGGGCTGGCTGGTTACGAGAATAACAGGTTGGAGTAACTTATCTTACACTGGTGGACGTGGACAGGAAAATGGACTGTGAAAAGACCACCCGCTGGGTGGGACGATGACAACATCAGACAAAAGATCAAAAGTACGCGAGGAGATACGTCGAGCTAACTTTGAAATAGATTCTGATTCTGAATTGTTAAATTTTTGGGCTTGCTCTGTAGTAACAATGTGATATATAAATAAATAAATAAATAAACATCCAAGTCGTCGGAAACTAGTAGTTCGGTACCGCTTAAGGTTGAGATGGGATGACTGGAGGAAAATTGGAGATACGTATACGTCTAGGTCTACTAGTGGACGCTTACACATTGACTGGTTGAAGATGGTAGTAATACTTTCTCAGTCTATGTACGAAAGATGTGTCACTCTCAGCTCGGTTTTAATTTTGAGGCGCGTGGCCGAGTGTCTGGGCGTCGTGGTCGGCTTCTCTTGCGAGAGGTCCGAGGTTGGAAATAACCAGAGTGTACCAATGAGTTTTTTCTGATTTGAAAAAATTACTTGCATAACTTCACCCACTGTCCCATGGTTCAGATTCCATGTAAGTGTAGGTCCACCGGGATGACTGGTGGAAATATCCAGAAAAGCCAGCCCTTGCCACACATTTTATGTGGCATTTTTGTTTTGTGGTTATAGCCAATATTATTTCTTGAATGGATCGAATTATGGTTAAATTACGTTTGCTATCTGTACCTCGATCTGGTACACTGTGTGAGTGACTGTTCCTGCTACTTAGAGTAAACAATTTCCTTGTGTCTTAGACGGACTCATTCCAAATACGATGCTACTACATAAAAACGGGATCAAACGCAGACTGTTCTCATTTAAATACATGTGTCGGAACGAGAACGGACGAAGAAAAAGCACAAAACAGTGTTTTTGGATGGAAATTTTTTGTTTATTACCTAGTTTTTGTAGGTACCTTTCAGCAAGCAGGCAGGTGGGTGTATGTGTGTGTGCTTTTGTGTATATATTTAATTTGCGCGTTTGCGTTACGTTGTTGCGCGTGTTGTGCTTGTGTGTGTAGTTACAAAGGCAGTGTTGCCATGTTAGAAGATTTTCTCCTAGATTCAGGAGAATTTCGGCGGTGTTAGGAGAAGTTTTTGCCTGTCAGGAGAGTAGGAGAAAATCTAGGAGAAAAAAAATCATTACAGGAGAAGATTTAGGAGTGAGAAACATATATTTACTAGTAACAAACAAATATGTCGGTATGTACGGGGACAACACAATGAATGAACTGTATGTGAATCAACCAACATTTCAAGTCACACAATATACGATAGGATTTGTCTTTTGATAAGAGCAAAGTTCCCCTCCTTGCTCTTTAGATAGGATAATGTGCCACTCTTTGAGTGTGTGCGCGCATTGATCGACCAACAAGCCGGCTACCGGGCGGGCCTAACCGAACGAACACTTTGTTATTGTAAAGCCGCGTACAGACCTAACGAGCGAGAGCCAGCGAGGCCCAGCGAATGCCCATCGCCGATGGCAAGCGAACCCTCGCTCGCCATCGTTTGCTATCGCTGTTACGGCCACACTGATTCGCAATCGTTCGCGCGCTCTCGCGCGTTAGTGTTCCGGCCAAATGGCAAATACTCCATTCAATAGGGCATTTAAAACACCGTCCACACTGCGCACGGCCGAACGGCTGATTCCGGAGCACGACCGAACGCCACCGAACGCAATCGAGTGCGCGCCTTCGCATTCGCTTAGCGTCGCTGTACCGTCCAGACATGTTCGCGCGGTCTCGCTTGTTGGCCTTCACGCGCTCTCGCTCGCTAGGTCTGTACGCGGCTTTATTTACATGTATTCTTTGTAATAATCAGTAGTATTACTAGGCCTACGTCGACAGTCTGTCCGTTAGTCCGCAGTACTTTATCTGTTGTAACTTTTGTAACGTAATAGGTATCTGGTTGTGATTTTCACAGATCATGTGTTATTTATTATTGGCGGACATCCTATCAAATAATAAGAAAAAAAAATAAAAATTAAGGGCTTCCCCATACATGAAAGGTGTTTTTTTCTAGAATTTTTTTTTTTGTTTGGTTTTGCTCTAACGTAAAAACGGTAATACGTACAAGTGTCAAACTTGATGTGGCAAAAACCCGCCAGGTGGGACGCCGACATGAAGTATGTCGGCTGAAAGCAGTGGTCCCTACCGCTGAAGGCCGAGAGACTGGAGGAAATTGAAGGTGTATGTCCAGCAGTAGACGCTTACACGCCGACTGACTGACTGATTGACAGAGAACCCTCGGTGCGCGAGTTCGACTCGCACTTGACCGGTTTTCAGGGTGTAAAAGATACACCTCTTCACAGGTAAGACAGACAGATGGACGGACAGACGGCCTAGGCTTAGTAAAATGGTCCCGTACGTATAAGAACACAAAAAATGTGGTGAAATTTTTATAATTTGAATAACAGGAGAATTTTTTAGGACGAAAATTTTCTAGGAGATTTTTAGGAGATTTTCGAAGTCAATCTAGGAGAATTTCAAAATTTGAGTTGGCAACACTGACAAAGAGTTTTAGTTTAGTTGTTTTCGTTTACGAAGAGGATATTTTCATGTGCGTGCGTGGTGGATCTTCAAGATTTTGCGTAACTTTCTCTTATTTCCAACTTGTTTATTAGCGATTGTACAATGTCGCGCGACCTAAACGCGTTGCCGTACGTGGTTCACCGCGATCTGTGCCGAATACTCGACAATGGAGAGGAATGGCGTGAATTAGCCGGTCGTCACATGGGTTACAGCGCTTTCGACATCAATGTGAGTACCTACGGCGCCAATTTCTCTTTATTTTCCTCATAAGGTAACTTTTATTATTGTCGAAACTATGAAGAAAGTTATCGATAGGTAATGATATGCGCTCGCGCAAGATGCCCGTGCGCAGCTTCCTATTGGGATTTCCCGGAAGAAACCGAATAGAATTCCGGTTATCCCGCCGGCGCTGACGTAAGTTTTTCTTCTCACATCTAGTTCGTTACGGTTTATTTGTCGAAATAATGTGTACACTTATGCACTGTACCTATTTATGATAACATTTTTCCTTCTTACTTTACTAGGCAGGCGTTAGGGGTTTAACCCGCCCGGGGTGATACCACCGCACTGAGCGTGTATGTTCACGAGAAAGCAAAGATTTATTTATTTTATTTTACACAGGCAGCCTGGGCTGAAGTTAGCTGACACAACCGACTGCATGCACAAATGCAGCGGACTGAAAATGTACAACAATAAACAGGAAAATAAATGAATTCTGATTCTGATTGTATCTAAATCAAGTTCATGGGGGTGGTTTGAAGAGGGGGGCCTTTGATCACAAATTGCCAGTAAGCTTATTGAGTAGGCCAAGATAATAGATGAATTATAGTGAAAGAATTGTTTGCCGGAAATGTGTAGTTTTGGAGAAAAAACAATTTTTCCCATACTAAATTAATTTTTCATACAAAATATATATTTTTTTATGGCACCATACATTGGTTTTGAATATAAATGAACAAGGGAAGTGGTGTGGGTAAATGTTTTGGTGGTTTAAAAAAAAATTAACCCCAACCTATTAGTCGTCTGTTTCCAGAATGCACCCGATGACGGTTATGACGTCACAGCTAGCGGTACCGTAGACAAAAAAGTCGGATAGAAGAATGCTCCCGCCACTAGGTGTTAAACTGAACTGTCGTTACTTCGTATTTCAAGCATAGAAGTAATATGTACTACCATGTAATAATAATTCTACGTAATTAAGTGACATGACTAGCGCACACGCAATAATCATGTTACTTGTCCTTTTTTTATTCATATTGGCATTTAAACACAACAAAATGTTAGTAATTAAAACAAATAACACAAAAAAACACAATTCATACACGCGCGAGGGGTAGGTAGCTCAATTACACATACAATACGAACGTGGCTACGCGGTTAAATACCCTCAGAGCGGTCCGAGAGGGAGGGAGGATGAACCGCTCACCGATCGATATCTCTGACAACCTTGGCATGAATATGGACTTGAAATGCTCGAAGTGTGGGAAACAATATAAGCGAAAAATCTGGCTAGAAAAGCACGTGAAGGAGAAACATAGCGACAGTGAAGCAGGGCAGAAAGCGCCTATAAGTTCTCCACCTGACACTATTGACAGAGTACAACCTCACACGTCACAAAGTGTTGCGCAACCTTCCTCTCACCATGAAGCATTTTCGCCCAGAGACCGACTAAGCTTACCGAGCATATCCGAGACCACTTGGAAGCAACATGATCGATGCCTAGCCGAAAGACTTGACCTCCCAGGCTGCAGGCAGAGTCCCGAAGATCAGCTGTATGACTTCCAGGAGAAGGTGTGGATCTAAGCTTACGATGGCTTCACCGAACATATCCGGGCCCATCGGCAGTAGAGGAGGGTATTAATCGAGGCCGGGACTAGCGAGTGGCCACTCTAAGTTTCCCGCGCATGCTTCACGTTTCGGCTCGCGTCAAGCCCTCGTCAGCTAGTCTGCGTTGACTAGGACGCGGGGAAACACCAGTCCCGCTCTCGACCTCCCTCTCTCTACCTATCCATATTCTGTAGGATGCTTCCAGTGACGTTTTCGAAGCTCTCTCCATGTATGAGCTTAGCGTCGGTTTTGGCAGCCCTAGATTGAAGAGCCTGTCTTGTCCGTTTCTCACAATCTGGTCTACTAAGTTGCAGTACTTGTTAAGTTTGATGTTGTGGTCCTTCGGTATGTTGCTTTCCCATGAAACCGTAAGTTCAACAAGTACTACATGTTTTGTCGCTTTTGAGAATATGAGTATATCCGGTCTTAATGCTGTGGTACAGATTTCCGAAGGCATCTGGTAATGCTTCTCATGTGTGTCCATCAACAATTCCCAATCCTTGCTGCTCCCAAAATTGAAGAAGGTTTAGTCCTATCTTTGGGCAGCTTTTTGGCTCCAGGTTTCAAAAAGTTGACCTCCTGGAAGCCGCTACTGGTTTGCCCTTTCCTTTTGAAGGTGTGGACCTGAGCTTGCGATGTCTTCACCGAACATATCCGGGCCCATCGGCAGTAGAGGAGGGTGTTAATCGAGGTCGGGACTAGCGAGTGGCCACTCTAAATTTCCCGCGCATGCTTCACGTTTCGGCTCGCGTCAAGCCCTCGTCAGCTAGTCTGCGTTGACTAGGACGCGGGGAGAAACAATTTACAATTACTTCTCCGAATTGTACCCTGTTCGCTATCACCACAACCCAATGGAAAGAGAAAACACTTTCAAAGCAAAGCTTAGGAGAAGGAAGAGAGAGTTGATAAAGCAGCTAAGGAAGGCTAAAGCCTCAGGAGACAGAAATCTATGCCACCAATTAGCCAGAGCGATGAGATCTATCCTAAAACTCATCCAGAAAGTATCTGAGCAAATTACGGTTGCTGGCAATGAATTTCGAAAGGCTCAGAATATAGCAGCTTTCGAGAAGAACCCCTTTTATTTCGCCAAAAAAGCTTTTAAGGAACAGCAGGGTGCAATTAGGTTAAGTACGGACGAGATGTTCAACTACTTTAAATCCACATATACCACCCCGGAGGCAGATATAACTTACAGGGATCCACCAGCTCCAAAACCCAAAGAACCTGCTCTAGCATTTGATGCTGATTCACCGACGATGGAAGAGCTGGAATACCACATAAAAAGGAAACCAAATAGTTCCGCCCCGGGACCCGATGGCATACCATACATCATATACAAAAAATGTCCATCAGTGCGGAAACACATGTTGAACATCTACAAAAGAATTTGGACGAACAGAGAAGTGCCAGACTGTCTTGGTAAAGCCGTGTTTGTTCTTCTACCAAAAAAGAAAGAAGTTACTGATCCCAAGGATATTAGACCTATAGCCCTTACGAACACAATTTCGAAAATATTCTTCTCCATTATAACTACAGGCCAGACTACTCAAACACATGTGTACCAACGACTACTTACCGAAGAAGTACCAGAAAGGTTTTCTCCCAAGAGTTGCAGGGTGTCTCGAACATAATTCTTTGCTGACTGAATGTCTTAGAGATGCAAGGAAGAATGAGAGACAATTAACTGCCACGTGGTTAGACTTTGAAAACGCCTTCGGTTCGGTGCGCCATGAGTTACTATTAAAGGCGCTAGAGTGGTATAATGTGCCACCTCTGATCTGTAATATAATAGCCTCCTACTACAAAAAACTTTCCTTTGTAATACAAGTAAAAGGCGAAACGGAGAAGATACCGGAAATTCGTTACGGCATAGGACTTTTCCAGGGTTGCTGCCTCTCTCCTGTTACATTTAACATTGTTATCAACATTCTAATTGATACGCTTGTCGTAAAAGAAAACAAATGGGGATACAGGTTCAAATATGGAGACACATATATGGCGGCCATCCTGGCATTTGCGGATGATATTACGCTGTTAACCCGCAATCCAAAACAAAATCAGGCGCTTCTTAAGGTGGTAGATGACTATTGTGAATGGACTAAAGGGATGAAGATAAAACCAGCGAAGTGCTACTGTTTGAGCTTAACCAGGAAAGGTTCAAAGTTTACCTCGAGCAATCCAGGTCTGACAGTAGCCGGAAAACCAATCGCAACCGTGGCTGATGAAGCTCCTTTTAAATTCTTGGGCAAAAGGATCACCAGCAGAGGAAAGGAGCATCCTACTGATGATATTGTCCAACTTTTCGTAGAGAGCCTCCGCCAAACTGACAATCTTCCCCTCCTGGGTACACAAAAGGCATGGATTTACGATAACTACCTGACATCAAAACTTTCATGGCCATTTCTCGTCTACGACTTCACAAAGCAAAACCTGACTAAATTAGACTCGTATGTGACCAGATTCCTGAAATCATGGTTTGGACTGGCTCACCCGGCTGACTCGTCAACGCTATACAGATCTCACAATAACTTTGGACTGAACATTAAGAAACCGTCGATATTTTATCAAAAAGCGAGAATAGCCAAACGATGTGTACTCAAAGACTCCAATGATAGCGCTATTCAAGCCTTACCCAACACATCACTATCAGATGAACTGGAATCGAGACTCGACTTCTACAAATCATTCCAAGTTGGTACACTCACCAATAGATCTGGATTGGGCATAGAAACAGCAAAGTCTGATAAAGAAATACTGAAAGGTTTTGCTCAGGAGGACATGGAACAAGGCTTCAAACTTCACGCCTTAAACCTGGAAATGCAGAATGATTGGCTAACAGTGGGTGACTTCTGCATCCCTCCTGCATTGAAGTGGAAATCCATAATATACAACTGGTCCCCTGAGCTGCTTAAGTTCTACTTAAATGCATTCCAGCTTACTCTCCCCGACCCGAGTAACCTAGTTAGATGGGGGAAATCTACAAATAGACTATGCCCGTCATGTAAGGAGTTCGTAGGCACGGCCAAACATTTGTTATGCGGATGCAAAATACTACTTGAGCGAGGCCAGTATTCCTACCGTCATGATAAAGTCCTCCAAATCATTAGAGAGGCCATCAACCTGTCAATTGCACGGACCAGGAAAGGGCAAACCAGTAGCGGCTTCCAGAAGGTCAACTTTGTGAAACCTGGAGCCAATAAGCTGCCCAAAGATAGGACTAAACCTTCTTCAATTTTGGGAGCAGCAAAGGATTGGGAATTGTTGATGGACACACATGAGAAGCATTACCAAATGCCTTCGGAAATCTGTACCACAGCATTAAGGCCGGATATACTCATATTCTCAAAAGCGACAAAGCATGTAGTACTTGTTGAACTTACAGTTCCATGGGAAAGTAACATACCGAAGGACCACAACATCAAGCTTAACAAGTACTGCAACTTAGTAGACCGGATTGTGAGAAACGGATTCAAGACTGATCTCTTCGCTGTGGAAGTCGGAGCAAGAGGACTACCAGCGAAGTCGCTCTACAGTCTCTTCAAGAATCTAGGGCTCCCAAGATCGACGCTAAGCTCATATATGGAGAGAGCTTCGAAAACGTCACTGGAAGCATCCTACAGAATATGGATAGGTAGAGAGAGCGAGGTCGAGAGCGGGACTGGTGGTTTCCCCGCGTCCTAGTCAACGCAGACTAGCTGACGAGGGCTTGACGCGAGCCGAAACGTGAAGCATGCGCGGGAAATTTAGAGTGGCCACTCGCTAGTCCCCGCCTCGATTAACACCCTCCTCTACTGCCGATGGGCACATGAGAAGCATGACCAGATGCCTTCTGAAATCTGTACCACAATATTAAGACCGGATATACTCATATTCACAAAAGCGACAAAGCATATGTAGTACTTGTTGAACTTACAGTTCCATGGGAAAGCAACATACCGAAGGACCACAACATCAAACCTAACAAGTACTGCAACCTAGTAGACCGGATTGTGAGAAACGGATTGTGAGAAACAGATTCAAGACTGATCTCTTCACTGTGGAAGTCGGAGCAAGAGGACTACCAGCGAATTCGTCCACAGTCTCTCCAAGAATCTAGGGCTGCCAAGATCGACGCTAAGCTCATACATGGAGAGAGCTTCGTAAACGTCACTGGAAGCATCCTACAGAATATGGATAGGTAGAGAGAGGGAGGTCGAGAGCAGGACTGGTGTTTCCCCGCGTCCTAGTCAACGCAGACTAGCTGACGAGGGCTTGATGCGAGCCGAAACGTGAAGCATGCGCGGGAAATTTAGAGTGGCCACTCGCTAGTCCCGGCCTCGATTAATACCCTCCTCTACTGCCGATGGGCCCGGATATGTTCGGTGAAGCCATCGTAAGCTTAGATCCACACCTTCCCTCTTTGGCTACGCGACAGCGATACTAACGCTACTGAGCTGGGCGTCAGCGGGTGTAGGGTGAGGAGCGATGTGCGGAAGCGCGGGCCGAGGTAGAGGCAAACCAGAAGAAGACAAGTAATAATGTTGAGGCGGCGCATGTCGTTTTTGCATAAATTCGTATTCAAAATAAATGTTTTGGTGCATTAAAAAAAAATAATTAAAAATTGAAAATTTATTTTGTATGAAAAATATTTTTTTCAATTTTTTTTTTCTCCGAAACTACGCATTTCCAACAAACAATTCTTTCACTATAATTCATCGATTATCTTGGCCTACTCAATAAATAAGCTTACTGGTAATTTGTGATCAAAGGGCCCTCTTCAAAGCCACACCCAAGTTCATAGATCATTGCTTTAGTTAACTATAATAATTTTTTTTTTCGCGTATTTGGTTTTGTTTCACTTAATTACTTTTTTATCTTTATTCAGATGAGTGTCCAAATGGTTTTTAAATTGGTTTACGTTGTTTGCACTGATAATGTCCTCCGGAAGTTGGCTCCTATCTTCAACAACTATGTTGGTTATGAAGTGCTTGCGAGTGTTGGTCGTTTGCTCTGTTTTGTTTAATTTCAGAGAGTGGCCACGCGGGTGAGTTTTTTTTTTTATGGAAACTGACACGGTTGGCTACATCACCTACAACATCCGTGATGTCAGGCCATAACATTGGATGAACTTGGTGCAGTGTCAGTGCTTCCCTTCGGTCGTGCCGGCTACACTGAACTGAACCGAAAACACAAACTATTTACATAGCCGTTTCGACCACCGTTTCATTCAGTGCGGTGGTACCAAACCGGGCGGGTTGAACCTTACCACCTAGTAAGGTAAGAAGGGAAGGGACCTACAGTTTTACGTGGAATTCGAACCACGGTCAGCCTCCAACGGTCAAAGCGGTCACCCATCCAAGTACTGACCGCGCTCAGCGTTGCTTAACCTGTTTACTCCGGCGTTATAACAATGCTTTCCCCCCTGAGTCCCAGGCGTTTACGCCGCGCCGCGTCCTCGAGCGTCGACCTTGACCTAAACTCAAATATTTCACAAAATAAAGAGGCTAGAGCAATAAACTCTTTTGCATCTTATAGCTAATGAAAATACCTACAAAATGTAGCGAAAAAAGTGAGGCCTTATTTGTTTAGAAGTAAGTACCAGATATTTTATTTGTATATAATGTGCGACCATGTTTCGAATAAAGTTTTGGGCCCCGATCGGGGCCTCAGGGATCCGAAGTGTGAAAACGAATTGGGCCCTGATCGGGGCCCAATTCGCTTGGGCCCCGGTTAAGGGTGAACCTCTCCTTCATTGCTTCACAGTCATATATCTCAGTACCTAAGCATTTTATACACCTCAATCATTTTTTCATTCTTTCTTTCTTTCATGACATCTGTACTTCACAGGAGATAGTGAACGAATCGCGCAAACTGACGGTGTCTCCGACTCGCCTCCTGCTCGAGCACTGGGGACGTCAGAGCCACAGCAGCAACGAGCTGTTCGTGCTGCTGTACCGCATGCGTCACGTGCCGGCGATGCGCTGCCTCACCGAGTGTGTAGACGCCAAGTGTCTGCGGCTGCTGACCAAGCTTCAGCCGGAGGGACGCACCGCCAGGCTGGATGGTAACCTTCATACATACACTGGGGACGTCAGAGCCACAGCAGCAACGAGCTGTTCGTGCTGCTGTACCGCATGCGTCACGTGCCGGCGATGCGCTGCCTCACCGAGTGTGTAGACGCCAAGTGTCTGTGGCTGCTGACCAAGCTGCAGCCGGAGGGACGCACCGCCAGGCTCGATGGTAACCTTCACACATACACTGGGGACGTCAGAGCCACAGCAGCAACGAGCTGTTCGTGCTGCTGTACCGCATGCGTCATGTGCCGGCGATGCGCTGCCTCACCGAGTGTGTAGACGCCAAGTGTCTGCGGCTGCTGACCAAGCTTCAGCCGGAGGGACGCACCGCCAGGCTCGATGGTAACCTTCATACATACACTGGGGACGTCAGAGCCACAGCAGCAACGAGCTGTTCGTGCTGCTGTAGTGCATGCCGTGCATGCCTAGTTAGTGTGCAAAAAATGAATAATGAACATTGTAGTTTAAAAAAAAATTACACCTAAGTACCAAACAAATGTTTTTTTGATTCCGTCGGCACGTCAATGTCACATCCTCTGTTTTTTGCAGAGAACGCCAACAGGAGGGACCACGATGACAGCAGTGTTACTTCAATTCCGCTTCCCGTGCGTGATATTGGAAAGGTAAAATCATGACCTTGTTATTGAGATTAAGTTAATGCATGAAGGCACAAGATCTTGGAGGTAGACAAGGAAATATTTGTTAGTTGGATCATCGCCGAAGGTACGACAGCCGACATGGAGACTATGTGGCTGGCCCAGTTCAAGATTATAAATTTGGCAAGTTTTAAATTTAATAAAAAAAAAATCCGGCCAAGTGCGTGTCCGACTCGCGCACCGATGTCCCCTCCTACAGTGCAGTAATGGTGTGTAATGAAGCTTTACCTGTAAAATATATGATTACCAGTGATCGGCGTAGGTAGTGCCATTTGGGGTCAATGAACATGAATGATGATGTTCATATGGACATCCCCCGGGATTCTGGGATTGATGATCCCGAGATCCGGGGCACCTAGTTCACCCGGTGTTACGGGCTGATATCACGGATGTTGTAGCTGATGTAGCCAACCGTGTCAGTTTCCATAAAAAAACTTTTTTGTTATAATAATTTGTGAAATATGAAGATGATTAAATAATGAAGATAAGTACAACACAAATATTCAAAACATCGCAATATTTATTCGCAGATATTGAAAATCAACAATGTTTGTTCACAGAAACAAAATCTATAACTTACGTTAAGGAATATCCATGTTAAGATAACGGTCACGAAATCCCGGGAATAGCACTACCTACGCAGATCACTGATGATTACATAATACGAGTATGTTTTGTAGTATGAGCAAGAAATTTAATTTCAATTTGATATCGCACAGGAGTCGCCTCAGGAGCAAGGAGTGAAGAGGCAACCGCCGACCGGCACTCGGGGTCGGACGGACATTACTTCCAGCGAGGTATGTGCAATTCGAGTACTTAGCGGTGGGTGGCTGAGTGGTTTGGGCATCGGCTTCTCATACGAGAGGTGCAGCCTCGGGTTTTTTTTTTTTATGTAATGCGGTATGGATGGCTGAGTCGGAGGGGCCAAAGCGCATGCTCCGACCAGCCAATTTCACCTCCGAGAAGGTAGGTGCCATACCGAAGACTTCCCTGGATTGCTCGCTATACTGGACTAGAGGAGAACACAACCGAGGCTGCTATGCGGCCATCTTACATCCAGTACGAGTAGTACCAACCCAGTTGGCTACAATTTGAGCCTACCACCTAGTAAGGGGCAAGGGAATGGACCTACAGTTTTACACCGGTTCCGAACGGTGAAGCAGCAGGTGTAGGTATGCACGTAAATTTTTTCGTCAGAAAAAACTCATTGGTACACGCCGACCGGATTCGAACCTTGGACCTCCCGCATGAGAAGCCGATGCCCAAACCACTCGGCCACCCGCCACTTCCTTGTGTGTGTTGTGTTCTCCTCTAGTCCAGTATAGGATTACTTAAAAAAAACTTTAAAATTTGGGCCCTCCAGCCAGGAGTTCTCCCACATTGGCCAGGCTTAAAGAAAACCAGAGCGTCAGAAATATAAGGTCAGCGGTTCTAGAAAAGTTGTCATTATGTCTTGGGAATTCTCTTTTTTAAGCGTATAAGCTTTTCCCTCTTCCATAAATCGTTCTGTCAGGGTGTTCAGGTGGTATTTTGAGAATTTTGTGTCACATTTACTTAAAAATTGTCTTCCACTGCTTTCCAGAACATGTCAACTACGACCAGCTCTGGCATGCCGGAGAACGAAGTGATAAAATACGCTATCTCGATACCACGCATCCCTTACAACGAGCTAAGCCAGGCCACTGACAACTGGGCTCAGGACAACTTGCTGGGAAAAGGGGGCTTCGGGGAGGTCTATAAAGGTAATCAAAATCAGATTCAGATTCAGATATTTATTTCGCCATAAAGAACACACGACATTAACAATATTTCATTGAGATATATAAGGTGTACACACTCAAACACTTTACGCAAAAAAAAAAACATATGTTTATAGGAGCATTTTTTCTCCTAACAAAAAAATTAAATCAAATAAGAAGCTTTAAAAACCAATCATAGTGACCTTGTGACTCACTTACAACAAACAGCTGTTCTGCGTTTGAACATAGTACTGTCATTGACCCCGTACAATTTTTTTTTTTTTTTTTTATGGAAACTGACACGGTTGGCTACATCACCTACAACGTCCGTGATGTCAGCCCATAACACCGGGTGAACTAGGTGCCATGTCAGTGCTTCCCCCTTTGATCGTGCCGGCTACACTGAACTGGTCGGAAAACACAAACTATTTACATAGCCGTTTAGACCGACGTTTCATTCAGTGCGGTGGTACCAATCCGGGCGGGTTAAACCCTACCACCAAGTAAGATTAGGAGGGAAGGGACCTACAGTTTTACGAGGAATCCGAACCTCGGTCAGCCTCCAACGGTCGAGCGGTCACCCATCCAAGTACTGACCGCGCCCAGCGTTGCTTAACAATCAATAGCAACAGTCGACTGTCTGCACCACTGAGCTATGGAGGCTGACAATACAGATACATGGGAATTGATTATCTAAAATGTGAATGCAATTTATTTTAATTTGTATGTATGTTAATGTTTATACGTAATGTTTAATGTTGTATGTGTGTATGTTATTCTATCGTAATTGACAGGTGAATGGAAGCAGACTCTAGTCGCCATCAAGAAGTTGAAATCGGCCACGGTCGGCAACCAGGACACGCGTCTGAAGGGCGTGAACCAGGAGTTTATTCGTGAGCTGTGCCTCAACGGATACAGGCATGACAACCTGCTGCCTCTCTACGGTTATAGCGGCGAAGAAGGTACATTTTTAAGAGGATTCATATGGCAAAACAAAAATGCCATACGAATCCTCGATCGAATCGAGCGCAGTGCGCGCGTTTTATGGTGAATTTTGTAGTTTTTTTTTTGTTTAAAAAATATTAGAATTAGTTTTTTTTTCAAATAATGCTGCTTTAGTGTCTAGAAAATTAAATTCCCTATACAATGACGTAAATTTTATTCCAAAATAATTATCCAGTATAGAGCTAGCTCGACATAAGAAATAAAAAAAAAAGCGTCACATTCAGAAATTTTTTTCACCATGAAAAAATACTGTAAATTTAAAAAGCCTGCTTCAGTGTTTAGTACATATTATCTAGTTTAAAAAAAAAATTTTTACTTCATAAAACTAAATTTTTGTTTGAAGTTTTACAATTTTCGTTCTTTTTACCCGACTACGGCGAAGCCAAAAAAGGAAGGGTTATGAGTTTGGCGTGTATGTATGTATGTATGTATGTATGTATGTATGTGACTATCTATATTCCACTCTACAGCCTAAAGTACTGGGCCGATTTGAATAATTCTTGTGCTATTGGATTCGTCTTATTCACGGGAGTGTCATAGGCTATATAACAATTTTCAAAATTCAAAATGGCGGACGCACTGCGTCAAAATGTCAAATTAGTTTTTCAAAATATATTGAGTGGGGTATCAAATTAAAGATAATTAAATTACGATTCCGAAAATATATACTTTGCTATCTATTAAACTTATGTGTACAGAGAAATAGAGCAAAATGTGTGGCGCATGCATGTATGAATCGCGATTATTCGCGATGAAGCGATGGTCGCCCGCGCACCGCGCCGCGCGCCCCCTCGGTTTCGGTACGTTACATACATATACCTATGACGCGCCACGACGACGACGACGCGAAGAAGCAACATGGTATTGTTGGTAATATACCTACATACTTACTCACTGATCTACCGCAATTATATATAGATACAGTACAGTACAATCTGCCCGTGCATTTACGCTCTACTACGTCTATGAATGTATTTAGCATAAATTTGAAGAATATTTTCCTATCCTTACTGAAGTAAATACATTTATATTGCATTATTTAACTCCCCTCTTCTCTCTCTCTCTCTCTCTCTCTCTCTCTTGTCATTCAGTTGATGGTGTTGAACAACAGTGCCACTGATTTAAGTACATATTATGTAAGTCTATTATATATGCGTATATTAAAGCGTATTTATGTAGTATTCGTTTGTACTTTTTCTTCTTAATACATTGCCACAAACTATTCTTGTTCGCCTGCGTATACTTCTCCCACATCCCAAAGGTTGGTTAGAATAGAATGTCTCACGGCATTAAGCTCACCCATTGTGCCTATTTTGTGTAAATTGTTGTTCAATAAAGAATATATACATACATACATACAGAGTTATTATTAGATACAGTACAATGCTAAAATAAATTGGTATTAAATGTCCACGTAGTGTGAGCATATGTAGTGTAGGTACACTAAATATACCTAATACCTACAATATTTTCGGATGCAAGTTACCCTTCAGCTAAACGGGATATTGTGGAACAGAAGAACTGCCGATTGCGGAAAAGTATTCCCAATTTTCTGGGTGCAGTTTTAGCCCTAGACTCGATTAGTTGCCGGAAACCTACGTCTTTGCAAATGGTGGTGCCCAGGAGGTCCAGGTGCTTCCAGAGAGGTATGACGCTGACTTAGAAACGGGCTTGTCGACCTTTGCAGATAATGCGCAACACAGAGTCTTGCTAACGTTGAAGGCGGTGGGCGTAGCATTCAGGGGGCAACATATTATCGTTGTTATGCGGACGACAGTACGGAACACGGGTTCTACACCAGTCACCCTTCAGTTAGGCGGGATGTTGTGGATGAGAAAAGGCGAAGACTTGTGTCTGTACTTGAGCAAACACTCGGCTCTATTTCCGAATGGGCCGTAGCAAGTTGGTCAAGTTCAATGCCTCCAAGATACAAGTTTGCGCGTTCAGTGCGAAGAGAGCGGCGTTCACACCAGCTCCTTCCTACCAAGGCACATCACTTAAATTTAGCGACCACCTCGGGGTCCTCCGAGTCGAACTTTCGCACGATCTAAACTTCCGGCGCCACATCGAGGGCAAGGCCAAGTTGGCTTCTAAAAAGCTGGGCGTACTCAATAAGGTGCGACGGTACTTACGGCCGTATAAATCGCAGATTCGGTCCTGCTTGGGTTACTGCTCGCACCTATGGGATGGCTCAGTCAAATACCAGTTAGCGCCTCTGGACTCGATCTAGCGTCGGGCCGTGCGAATAGTAGGTGACTCCCAAGTGTACCGCGATCTAGAACCACTGCAACTCCGTAGGTATACATATGTGGCTAAATCACAGCCTGTTGAGAGCAATATTACCCCCAAGTACAGTCTCGGGTCCTTCAACCCGGACACCTGTCAGGCCGGCATGGCATTCGCAGCCTCCGTATGCTACCGAATGTCCATGGGCGTCGCTAGACACCTTATGGGTGGCTCGGCGCCACATGTCGCGCTTACTATAAAAATAATATCAGTAGCTTTGGCCTCGCCTTAGTGGCTTACCTGCTTCGAGTGAGTACATTATTCAAATATGTACACGAATCTGAAACCTCGGTCTTCGGCCTTGAACTGATTGGTTTACTAATACTTCCCGAATCCGCTTCACCCCACGCAGATATGTTTACTTACACAGAGAAAAAAATTGTGTACTTACACAGCTCAGTCTTCGGTCTTGCTCTGACTGACTTTTTATTTTACTTCAAGACTTTATATCGTTCAACTATACATTATTTGTTTATAGATGTAGGTACTCACCCATGCCCTATATCTCTCTTCTGTGCTCATGCGCTATTTGCAGAAAACTTTAGTTTCAAATTCATATGACGACAAATAAACGGACGAATAGTATCAATATACGAAGGTATGCAAACAGTTTTTAAAAAAGCCTAAAATAAAAAATAAGTTATAAAAACTAAAACCCGACTACGAAAAAGCTAATTATGAAAATCTTGTAACTAAAAAAAAGCCTAAAATAAAAAATAATTTATAAAAAATAAAACTCGATTACGAAAAAGCTAATTATGAAAATCGTGTACCTAACTAAAAATAACAAAATAATGTTTTCAATATTATTTATCAGATACAGCAATTCTCTTTATATATTGATTTTATCTTAGCACTAACTCTTTAAATTTTAATATTTTTTTTATTTTTAACGTTCTAAATATAGAGCCGTGGTCGGGCGTTCCCGCTGAATAATAGGACATGCAAATATTACTGCTCCTTGGTGTCCATAGAATTAGAGCGAGGAACTTAAGACGGCCATCGCTATTGTGTCTTACTGGCATCGGACGGAAGTCGGAACTTCTATACGGAGGCTATAATTTTTGTAAGATCAGTCAGATCCAATCTAAAATTATTAAAGGTAGATACATAGGACATACCGAACGACAACGACCATAATGCACGACGATGGCCTCACTTGTCTTGTTGAACGAAGAACGCCCGACCACGGCTCTATATTTAGAACGTTAAAAATAAAAAAAATATCAAAATTTAAAGAGTTAGTGCTAAGATAAAATCAATATAAAAAGAGAATTGCTGTATCTGATAAATAATATTGAAAACATTATTTTGTTATTTTTAGTTAGGTACACGATTTTCATAATTAGCTTTTTCGTAATCGAGTTTTATTTTTTATAAATTATTTTTTATTTTAGGCTTTTTTTTAGTTACAAGATTTTCATAATTAGCTTTTTCGTAGTCGGGTTTTAGTTTTTATAACTTATTTTTGCCATATGGATCCTCCGCAAAACGTCAAAATTATAACGCCCCCTGTGTTCTAATTTTGATGCATACAATAATTTTTTCTGTCTGTCTGTCTTTAGGGTCGTAGCTCCCAAACGGATGGTCCGATTTGGATGCGTTTTTTTTATTAGAAAGCTGGTTTAACTGGGATCGTTCTTAGCTGACGTTTGTAATCAAGTAATCAAAAAATTACTCCCTCAACAAAATTTTAGTAAAAGTTAAATTATAAATTTAAAAAACTGCAGACACATAGAACACAAATATGCAAGAATCACTAGAGTTCTTGGCACTTCATAAGAATCACTAGGGTTCTTGGCACTTTATAAGAATCACTAGGGATCTTGGCACTTTATAATAATCACTAGGGTTCTTTGCATTTTATAAGAATAACTAGGGATCTTGGCACTTTATAAGAATCACTAGGGATCTTGGCACTTTATAAGAATCACTAGGATTCTTCACACAAATTTCGAAGTCCCCAAGAAGTATCTTTGCAGGTTTCGGTCCGTGCCTGGTGTACCAGCTGATGCTGGGCGGATCACTTGAGCAGCGGCTCCGCCTGCGACCCAGCCTCAAGCCCGCCCCCCTCCCGCTCACGTGGCCTCAGAGGCACAAGATCGCCGTCGGCACAGCCAGGTACTCAAACGAACCGCCCCGACATTCTCGAATTAAAAAACTGGATGTCACAGCTTGAAACTCAATGTAACAAGCTTTTCAATCGATGTTTGAGAGAAGCATAACAGCGAAATATAAGTGGGTTGCCCAAGTTCAATTGTCAAGTTTTTTTTTATATGGAAAGCGCGACATGTGACATTGTTTCACTTACGAGTAGGTGTCTAACGATGCCCGTGGACATGCTTTGATGCACGGGGATTGCGAATGCCATGCCGGCCTGACAGGAGGCCTTTTCACGCCCCTTTTGAAAATCCCCAGGCTGTACTTGGGAGGAAATAAATGAGCAGGGAGTGCGTGCCAATTTTTTGTTTTTCATTGCAGAGGCCTACAGTTTCTCCACTTCCGCACCAACACGGCGCTCATTCACGGAGATATAAAGCCGGCCAACATATTGTTAGACCCCTGCCTGGAGCCCAAGATTGGGGACTTTGGGCTAGCGAGGAACGGCCCCTTCGGTGACGACCGCACGCACGTTATGGTCTCCAAGTATGGTCCTTTCTATTTTTTATTAACCCCGACGAAAAAAGAGGGGTGTTATAAGTTTAACGTGCATGTGTAAGGGATGGATGGACCTATTTGGATGCGGTTTTTTTATTAGAAAGCTGGTTTAATTGGGATGGTTGTTAGCTATGTTTGTAATCAGGTAATCGAAAAATTCATATCTTAAAAAGTGGACCCATTTGCATGCGGATTTTTTTAAAAAGCTTGAAATAAAACTTAAATTACAAATTTAAAAAACCCCGACCCTTAAAAAGTAAAAACATATTTCCGTTTACTTACTTAAAGTAGTCGGGGGACCGCTAAGTAAATAAAATATAAAAACTCTGAGCAGCGCGGGTTGTTTTTTTAGTGAAGTGTCAGTTGGTGCTAGTGGCTCATGTAAATGTCCATGGATTTCCTGTCTGTTAATGGAATCGGATGTTCATTTGGTCATCCATATGCTCTGCTGGTGGGGGTAGAGTGTAGGGTAAAGCGTATTAAATTTTTGATCTTATAGTTGTATGTTCGAGCCCCTTTGTGCAAAATATTTATTTTTTATCCTGTAGGCTCCAGTTATAATAATGCTTCCTCACCCCCAAATAATGCGGTTTGATTGTTGCCATTGCAAAAGTTTCCATTTTCGAGGTACATGGTTCAAGTCATATTTTTATAACCCCGGATAAATCTTTAATAACTTAAAAAATAAATACATTGAGAAACCTTGATCTCACTTTGAGCTGTCGCGGGTCACTAGGTTGGGTCCAAAATTAGCCGAAAATCCGTCACATGGTTTATGAACGCTCTCTTAGGCTAAGTTTCAGAAAACCCTTAATGGAAGAAACTCTGTAAAAAAAACAGCAAAAACAAAGAGTTTGATTTCGTTAAATCAAATTCTAATGGAAGTTGTCTCCGTGCAGGGTGCAGGGCACACGTCACTACATTCCGGAAGACTTCGCCAAGTCGCGCTTTCTCTCGCCGGCGGTGGACGTATTCAGTTTCGGGCTGGTGCTGTTCGAGATGGCGACCGCGTTGCGCGTCTACGACAAAGCGCGCGGCGAGACCGCCTGGCTGAGGGAGCACGTGCATAGGATATATCAGACCGGCGGTAGTCTGGGTCAGTATACGCACATGTCACTTTTTTTGAAGGTGTGGAACTAAGCTTTTTTTTTTTATTTTTTATGTAATCCTGTATGGGTGGCTGAGTCGGAGGGGCCAAAGCACATGCTCTAACCAGCCAATATCACCTCCGAGAAGGTAGGTGCCATACCGGAGACTTCCCTGGATTGCTGGCTATACTGGACTAGAGGAGAACACAACCGAGGTTGCTTGCGGCCATCTTACATCCAGTACGGTGGTAGGGAAGGTGTGGATCTAAGCTTGCGATGGCTTCACCGAACATATCCGAGCCCATCGGCAGTAGAGGAGGGTATTAATCGAGGCCGGGACTAGCGAGTGGCCACTCTAAATTTCCCGCGCATGCTTCACGTTTCGGCTCGCTTCAAGCCCTCGTCAGCTAGTCTGCGTTGACTAGGACGCGGGGAAACCACCAGTTCCGCTCTCGACCTCCCTTTCTCTACCTATCCATATTCTGTAGGATGCTTACAGTGACGTTTTCGAAGCTCTCTCCATATATGAGCTTAGCGTCGATCTTGGCAGCCCTAGATTCTTGAAGAGACTGTAGAGCGACTTCGCTGGTAGTCCTCTTGCTCCGACTTCCACAGCGAAGAGATCAGTCTTGAATCCGTTTCTCACAATCCGGTCTACTAAGTTGCAGTACTTGTTCAGTTTGATGTTGTGGTCCTTCGGTATGTACTTTCCCATGGAACTGTAAGTTCAACAAGTACTATATGCTTTGTCGCTTTTAAGAATATGAGTATATTATTAATGCTTCTCATGTGTGTCCATCAACAATTCCCAATCCTTTGCTGCTCCCAAAATTGAAGAAGGTTTAGTCCTATCTTTGGGCAGCTTATTGGCTCCAGGTTTCACAAAGTTGACCTTCTGGAAGCCGCTACTGGTTTGCCCTTTCCTGGTCCGTGCAATTGACAGGTTGATGGCCTCTCTGATGATTTGGAGGACTTTATCATGACGGTAGGAATACTGGCCTCGCTCAAGTAGTATTTTGCATCCGCATAACAAATGTTTGGACGTGCCTACGAACTCCTTACGTGACGGGTATAATCTATTTGTAGATTTCCCCCATCTAACTAGGTTACTCGGGTCGGGGAGAGTAAGCTGGAATGCATTTAAGTAGAACTTAAGCAGCTCAGGGGACCAGTTGTATATTATGGATTTCCACTTCAATGCAGGAGGGATGCAGAAGTCTCCCACTGTTAGCCAATCATTCTAAACCCTAAAAATAACCCTGTATAAAGATGTTTAAATGAAAGTGTCAAATTGTCATGTCGCGTTCACAGAGGCGCTGGAGGACCCCGTGCTGATCAACACTCCGCAGTCGATGTCGGTCGCGTGTCTCAAGTTCATGATGCTGGGGCTCGAGTGCACGCGAGCGGCCGCCGCGCACCGACCCAACATGATACAAGTCTACCAGACACTCAACAACATGTAGCCGCTTCGAGGACCCTGGACGCATATTTCTAAAGTCTAGTATGCGAGTTGCTCTGATTGGTCGTTCTCAACTTTGGCGGGAAATATAAATTTCGGAAGTATTCCCGAAAATAAAGTTTTCTTAGGTGGTTATAAAACGAGATAACCATAACGTAATTCTAACTCCCTAACATTGCTTCTAAAAAACTAAAACAAAACAAATTTTGACAAAAGGGACACGAACCCATGGCCGAGATCAAAATAAAAACCCTACACTCTACCATTGAGCCAACAAAGTACATATGCGACCAAACGAATATCGGATTCAGAAGGTTCGCTGGGGGTGCCGGAGGCGGAGCCAGACTCGTCTCTCCACCAATCAGAGCAACTCGCATACTAGACTTTGGAAATATGCACCCTGGACCCCTCCCCCTAAAACCGTCATGTGGTTTATGAACGCTCCCTAAGAGTACTTCGTAAATATTTTTGTTTTTTTAATATTTTGTCAGACTAGACATCAGTAAGTACATCAGAAAACTAATAGATTTCCCATATTTATAACTACCTACTGTAAATTCTTCTTAGGAGTTTCTCTTGTGGTTTTTTTTTTATAAATTTATTGAATATTGTTATAAATTTATTGAATATATTGAATAGTGTAAACACCAGCGTTCGTTCACGGGTGTCGATTCACAATTCACTCGAGCCTCAAAAAATCTTTGTGGTACCGATGTAAGATGGAAGCGGGGAAGTCCTGCGTGGTTTTTTAATAGTTGCAATTGATAAAGGACATTGATTTTATAAACTAAAATCAATGATAAAAGATGAACTTCTGAACTTCCTCTAACTGCCTGATAGTTACCTGTGGTGGTTGGTGTTGAGCTATAATTTACCTGAATTCTTTTAGCACAGCACCAACCACTCTGCTCACCACGATTGTCTGGATATCGCATGTTATGTATATGTATGTTATGTAATATGTAAAACTGTTTTGTAGATGGCATAGGTATGAGACAGAATATTGTTGATCTCAACCAACTATTATGATTCCATAGCGTTTTTGTGATAGGCCCAACTCTCGGTAACATTTTTCGTCCATTTTTTGCTCACTTTTCGTGCATTTAGGGTAAAATCTGGCTAAGCCAGTAATTATGTTTAGAAAGAATTTATTGACGAATTTTATATGACGTAGACTTAAGTTTTATAATATTTACCTCAATTAAATAATTTGTCTTAAAATCTTCATTGAATGGAGTTCATTGTAATGAATTGTTACAATAAAAAAGGTAGCTATACCTTAAGGCGGAAATAAGACTCAAAAGGTAAACTTTAAACGAAATTATTGAGCTATTGGTAAAGATAACAAATCTGTAAAAAATATGTGTTATGTATTGATGTTTTATTAACAAACATAGCGAAAAAAAATATATTTTACTACTTTGGAAAGGTGTTAAATAAATCTCCAAAAAATAACGAAAAGTACAAAAATTGTACATTAAAGTTAAATTATCTTGAGAAACATCAATTGTTTCAATACAAGACCCTCATAGAAATATAGATAATATTTTTCCCTACAATCGTAGCGAAAAAAATATTGTTTTCCATCTTTCCAACACGTGAAATTTAATATATAGTGTGATTTTCGCGCAAACGTTCATCGCCGGCGCGACGTATCAGCCACAGCACGAGTAGAACGAATCTCGCACCTATTTACATCTGCATACGGTTCGTGTTTCAATCATCAGTGCTCGGGTAGCACGGTTTGAGTCTTATTTCCGCCTTAAGCATGCATACATGAATAGATTATTTGGAAATATCTCCTTCACCATTCGAAATCGGTGTAAAACTATAGTTCCCTTTCCTTGCCCCTTACTAGGTGGTGGGCTCAAGTTGTAGCCGACTGGGTTTGTACCACCATACTGAACGTGAGATCGCCTCATAGTAGACTGTGTGTATTCTCCTGGTAGTCCAGTATAGCCAGCAATTCAATGCTTATGGGCGTTGTGGGCTCAACAATCCATGCTGACGGTCTCGCGTATCCATAAAAAAAAAGTCTCCGGTATGGCAATCGGTGGAGACAGTGGCTGGTCGGAGCATGTGCTCTGACCTATCTGACTCAGTCACCCATACGGGATTACATAAAATTGTTTTATAGTCAGGGACTGAAAACCGGTACCTATAACGGTTTCGGTTATTTTGTGGTTCTGAAAGTACCGGTACCATGTAAAGAACCGGTTACTCCGATACCGGTACTTCAGGAGTACCGGTACTCTTGCAGTACTTTGTGAAACCGGTACTTACTTCATGAGTATCGGTAAAGGAAAGGTACCGGTACTCAACTCCTATACGCTGAGAGAAAGGGAAGCAAATAGTCACGCAAATTGGCAACATCTCTCCTCTACTCTAAATACCTCTTTGCTCGGTACGGGTATGGAACCGATAAAGTTGACAACACGATGTAGGCAACACGTTGACAACAACGCATTTTTCAAGGAACCGAAAAAATACCGGTATGTACCGGTGCAAAGGGTTCCAAAAGGGTTTTCTTTCCGAAATTAGGGTGCCGGTTCTCCCATAAATACCTATATTTACCGGTATTTTCGGTACCCTTTTCATACCCTGTGTATATTAGGTAATAAAAAATACACGATTTTTTAACCGATTTAATTAATTATTTTTTTTCAAACAAAATATGTTCTGTTTCCAAATAATGTTTGCATGTAACAGGCTACTTGCAAGTAATGTTTACTGTATTTTTTTAACTTTTAACTTTACTAGTAAGTAATGTTTACTAGCTTTTATAGAATTACATTTTTAAGATTAGTGTAGCGTTGTCAAAACTGTAAGCACTGATGCAACTTTATTGGCACCGCTACTCAAACGAAAATTATCTCCAATTTATTTTCTAAGATTACTATATTAACAAGAAAACAATGTTAATAAACTTTTTTTACACAAAAATTGGCTTTTATTGATCACTTCAAAATCAAGCGACAGGATCTTGTATGACGATTAGTATGAATTCCTTATCCGGTGCGACCATCACTTCGTTTTTTAAGCTTCTCACTCGTAGAAAAGTCAAATCATTATTAGGGTCAAGATCCCTCACGACGGCCTTCGCTCGATCCACCAGTTGCCCCATCAAACCTGCATTAATGTATGAGCATGTTATAGTGCACTGCATCGAACACTAGAACTGTCAGCATCCCTCGGTAGCTCAGTGGGGCGGTCGGTCGACTGTTGTTAAGCAACGCTGAGCGCGGACAGTACTTGGATGGGTGACCGCTCGACAGTTGGAGGCTGACCGCGGTTCGGATTCCACGTTAAAACTGTTGGTCCCTTCCCTTCTTCCTTATTAGGTGGTAGGGGTTATTCTGCCCGGGTTGATACCACCGCACTGAATGAAATGTCGGTCGAAACGGCTATGTAAATAGTTTGTGTCTTCCGTCCAGTTCAGTGTAGCCAATATGAAATTAAGGGAAGTACTGACATGGCACCTTAGTTCACCCGGTATTATGGGCTGACATAGTGGCGGATCCCCAGGTGAAGCAAGTGAGGCGCCGCCTCACTTAATATATTGAAGGTAAAGAAAAAAAAAATCAACATGGATGTTTATTTATTGCTAGACTATGGGCATGTCCTGTCCTCGAAATTAAAACTGCAATACAGCATTAATAAAATGCTATTATGTAGGTGGTGCCTCACTAAAATTCATTGGCTAGAGTCGCCACTGGGCTGACATCACGGATGTTGTAGGTGATGTAGCCAACCGTGTCAGTTTCCATAAAAAAAAACTATATTTGGTCAGTCAGTCAGCATGTACATGCGTCCACTGCTGGGCATAGCCTCTCCAATTTTCCTCCAGTCTTCCCGGCTTTCAGCAGCGGTACGGAACCACTGCTTTCCGCCTGCGTACTTGCATCGTCGTCGTCCCACCTGGCGGGTGGTCTTCCCACACTCCGTTTTCCTGTCCACGACAGCGCCACACATGGCGCCGAGCCACCTAACGGTGCCCATGGACATTCGGTCGTATGCGGGCATTGCGAATGCTATGTCGGCCTGACAGGTGCCCATTCACGCCCCTCTTGAAGGACCCGAGACTACTTGGGGGGAAATATATGAGCAGGGAGAATGTTCCAAAGTTTACCAGTTCTGTGGAGGAAAGATCCGCAGAATCAGTTGGTACGCATCCGCGGAAGTCCGCAGCGTGTTGGAATGCAATCCCTGGCTAGTGCGTGTGGTGCAGATGTGGAAAGGGAACGGCGGGTTCGCGTCAAACAGCTCCTCACGGCTCGACGTTGAGGTCGAGATTTAGCTGAGTCATTCTACAAGTGCGAGCAGTACTCCAAGCAGGACCTAATCTGGGATTTATGCAAAATCAGCTTTTGTACACCCTAGAAATAACAGACCTGCATACATACCGTAGCTTCACGCCTGTTTCCCAGTGGAGTAGGCAGAGACAACGGATTTCCACGTGCCACGATCCTGACACACTTCTGCCGACTCTTCCACTCATGTTTTTTATACATATGCTCGTCGGTTGCGGGTACTAAACACTTGACCCTTTTTGAGCACATGCCCGTTCCGGTCCAGGTACCTACGTGCGTCTAGGGCTTATGGCGACCCTTCCTGACTCTTACTCGCTCCATACATTCTTTCGTTAGTCTCCTATAACCCCACCATATAAGTTACTCTATGTCTCCTATCATCCGTTCTACTAACTTGACCGAACCACCGAAGCATTCCTTTCTCAATTCTTGTCATTATCTTCTTTCAGACCACAGCAGCGCTCTCGCACTTTCTTTTATGGATAATGACACGGTTGGCTACATCACCTACAACATCCAGGATGTCAGCCCATTCTCCAGGTACACATAGCACTACACTATTTCACAATCTATCTTTCTATGTAGGTACATCCACACGCAAACCTCAACGCGCGCATTTCCACAGAATTTATCCTGCTTTCATGCTTTGTCTGCCATGCCCAACTTTCACTCCATCACATCAGTGGAGGGGAAAGCACTCCACCATGGACAGCCAAACGCGTCCTAGTGGAGATATTACTTTGGATTTTTTTTTTTATGGAAACTTGACACGGATGCCTACATCAACTAAAACATCCGTGATGTCAGCCCATAAACACCGGGTTAACCAGGCGCCATGGCAGTGCTTTACTTCAGTTTATATCGGCTACACTGAACTGGACGGAAAACACGAATTATTTACTACTAGGTACTATTTATTAGCCGTTCCGAGCGACATTTCGTTCAGTACTAACCCAGGCGGGATAAACCCTACCACCTAGTAAGGTAAGAAGTGAAGGAACCTACAGTTTTACGTGGAATCCGAACCGCGGTCAGTCTCCAACGGTCGAGCGGTCACCCATCCAAGTACTGACCGCGCTCAGTGTTGCTTAACAACAGTCGACCGACCGCACCACTGAGCTACCGAGGCTGAATAGTACCGTTAAAATGCCCCATTCACCTGCATATTGCACTGAAGTAGCGTTGTCGAGAGTTGTTTTGATGGGAATGCCTTCTCCGTTCACTACTATTACGCCGACGACACCTTTCTGCAGGGAGAGCTTGCGGATTGTATCCTCTGCTTCGTTTGCCATTGTAGCTGTTTGGACTTTTCGGAAAGATAATATGTCAAAGAAGTGACATATTTTTATTAAATAGTGACACATATTTTTTTTATGAAATCTGACATTACTTAGTCTCATGCCAGCGCAAGGCGTGGGCGACGTGGATCGCCCACGGCCTGGCGGCGGCCCAAGGGGCCTCGCGCCTCGAAAGTTCACGCAGCGGAAATGCATTTCGACAGTGAAAATCCATAAAATACCTCTAGTGCCACCAGAGAGGGCTTCGATCGATCGACACGATCTTGCCCACATCAAATTTAGGTCTTACCCCGCCACTGATGCCAGCCAATGAGATAACATTCCTGCCGAAGCTAAGTACCATATGGCAGTGCTTTGGGTTATTGTTCAACTATAATTAAAAATGTTGAATAGAAAAACGCAGATTTTAAGCAGATATTTATTGAAATATAAGTAGATTTAATAATTTCAATAACATTAAAAACAAAATAATTACTTAAAACGAGTAATTCAATACAAAATAAATAGATCACAGACTTAAATAAAATTATTTAATATTAAATTGTTTTAAATCATTGGGAAAACAAGTCCAGAAATCGGATAATACTCCGCAGCATCATTAATGGTATCTATTGAATGTGCTTTGCCATTCAAGAACATTGAACAGTCAGAATGAGGCGCCATTTTTGTGCGAACTGTCAACTGTCACTTTGACAGACGTTTGGAATAAAAAATGGCGCCACTACTACTGCGACCGTAGTAAGCGACAAATTCAAACCGCAGTCAAATGTATTTCGTTTTACAAACAACTGCACACAATACGGCGACGACTTGACACCAACTCTTGATTAATTATCGTTTAATTGTTGTGGCATTTTAACTTCAAGGAAAAAATTAATCGTGCAGTATCATACAAAATAATTACAAATTCTAACTTGATACCGGTCACACTAGATCAGCCTTTCTCCCGAAAAAAACATGCCATCGAACAAAGGAGTTTATACACGGTGAACAAAAAACCTGTCGAACACCCGAAGGCAGGAAGTACAGTTTCAGATACTGAATCGGATAGGCTAGTTTTTTTTTTCGAAATTTATATGAAAATATGTCCTTTTTCAATTATTACTAAGTATCAAGATGTCTTTAAATAACTAAATTATGTCTGCATGTCATCATAGCAGTGATGTGAAGTTAAACCCTACTACCGTATGTCTTAAGCACGTGATGTCAGTTTTCTAGGTACCTACCTAGGTAATATTCTAAAACTTATTAGGTATACAAAATAATAGTTTGTTGCACACTAACAATACCTCAAAGCACTTACCGACTACATTTTCAGTACAGAAGACAAAAAAAAATTTTAATCGGCAAATTATTAACAAAGAATTTCACTAAAGACATAAGAACACGCTGTCTGCCTTCACTTCATTCAAAGCGGCCTCAAGATAATTTATGACACTGGCGGGGAGGCGGCGGCGGGGGCTCTTTGTGTCGCGCCGCCTCGAGAATTTTGCATTAGAAGTAAAAGGTCGTGATACTAATTCAATTTTTTTATTGAAAAATTTTGTCCGAATTTAAAACTAGCCTATCCGACTCAGTATCTGAAACTGTACTTCCTGCCTTCGGGTGTTCACAGGTTTTTTGTTCACCGTGTATAAGCTGAGTTTACAATGACTGATACCTTTTTTATATGGCTCACCTTATTGTCTTATGTCCGCAAATATGCGAGTGAGGAGCATTAGCGCATTCATAGCATGATATGGCTTGTAATGCGATCGTTTGAAAGTATTCATGATGACAATTGCACGTGGAAGGCACACACATTAGTTTACTGACGGGTAACAAGTTTCATCGTGCTTTGACTTTTCTAGTGTTTAGTTTAGCGCCAGCCACATACAATAATCACTGCGACCTAGGAAGATCTATAAATATATAATAACCCCGCCTCTATAAATCTTTTTCTCGAAGCATTTTATTGCCAAATATGGGTTGACCACGCAATACGTGTTTAAGTACAAGGCTGGTTTCAGAGTCATCCGGGCGGCCCGCGCGGGCACATCCACCAGTACTCAGCATGCGGTTGTTTAGGGCGGCCAACTTTATGATAAGCCAATGCGGGACATTCTTGGGGATAGGGGTGAAGGTCTGAGGGTGTGTCGGAGCACTTACTGGAGTTATCATTTATTTTTAAAATCATATTTCTCACATCAGTGGCATTTTTTTTACTAATTCTGGATTTTGGTTAAGAATGTCATAAAAGTTTCCATAACTGCGCATATTAAATTTTACAACAAGCATTGCACGTAACGTTTCAACTTTAAGTGACGATTTTTTCCGATGTCCATAAGGCATTCACGGAAATACTCGTTCTGTAGGTGCGTTCGTCTCTGGCAAACAAAGAAGGTACTAGACGATGGCCAGGCTATTTTTGAATGACTTGGAAATATGGAAAATGCGAGACATGCGGGACGCATTAGACGTTTTGCGTCCCGGAAAACTTATATCATATTTGATTAGTTATTGCAATGCGGGATTACGCTATTGCGGGACGGTCCCGCAGAATCCGGGACGGTTGGCCACCTTACGGTTGTTCAATGCAATACTCTTTCAGTGTTGTGCGGACCAATCATCCATTGCGGACTGTACCATGACGCGCACGCATCCCGCACGACATTGAAACCAATACCGAGCACCGAGGCTCTCGCGCACGCACCCGCACAGCCCCACATCGCGGGTCGTGACCCGCGCAGTGATTTCCGGATGGCATATTTCCAAAGTCTAGTATGCGAGTTGCTCTGATTGGTCGTTTTCAACTTTGGCGGGAAATATAAATTTCGGAAGTACTTCAGAAAATAAAGTTTTCTTAGGTGGTTATAAAAAAAAAATAACCATAACCTAATTTTAACACCCTAACATTGCTTAAAAAAAAGTAAAACAATAAAAATTTGACAAAAGGGACACGAACCGATGGCCGAGATCGAAAAAATAAAAACCCTACACTCCTACACTCTACCACTGAGCCACCAAAGTACATATGCGACCAAACGAATATCAGATTCAGTAGGTTCGCTGGGCGTGCCGTAGGCGGAGCCAGACTCGTCTCTCTACCAATCAGAGCAACTCGCATACTATACTTTGGAAATATGCGTCCGGACGACTATGAATTGATAAATTAATAATTGCCTGTGCCTTGACTCCGCACGGGCCGCCGGCTCTGAAACCAGCCCAAGGCAAGACAAATTGGTAGATTCTAGTTTCAATATATAATCGTTATTCTAAAGCATAACCACCTACAATACTGATGAAAATACTTTCAACCTGACTCACAGTGTAGTAATCAATAATATGTATTAGGTAAGTAATAGTAGGTAAGTACTATCACTTTTTAGATGCAATATTCAATCGATTTTTTCACATTATAGAGCCCAAAACTAAGTTGATATTTAGATAACATTGTGAGTGTAACATGACTACTGAATATTGTTTGTACCTATACAATACAATTGACATTTTGATCGTAAAAACTTGCTAATAAACTATATTAGTACTAATATCTATGTATGATCAAAGGACAAAGGAGATATTTATTGACAGCTGTCAGCCTGTCACACGCTTCTTATGATGAACATAGGTAGAGAGCGTTCCATATAAATCTTCCCTTCGCCGTTATGTTGGCTCCACTGTCTATCTGTCAAAACAGCGTTGAGGGTTGCTATGTGTACAGATTTACCCGTAATTATCAGTATTTGCCGTATTTATTATACGGTAAATACCTATTAAATTATTAGGTAATATAATCTTCAGAATCTGGCAACAGGAATTTAAGCACTGACAGTGACACTGGCAGTGGAGCCAACATAACGGCGAAGGGAAGATTTCGTTGGAACGAAAGAAGTCCCGCGGCATTTCATTCATTTACTTGACCGTAGCGCCGCCGCGTCTGCGGGACTTCTTTCGTGAGACCGAATTTGACAAACAAGCAAGCAGCCATCATTCTAGAAGTCCGTCTCACGAAAGAAGTCCCGTAGACGCGGCGCTACGGTCATGTAAATGAATGAAATGCTGCGGGACTTGTTTCGCGAGACGGAGTCTACATACGGTTACAGATGAAAATAGGTTTATTGACACACTGAGCTTCTTATAGTGAACATAGGTACCTACATACATACGGTTACAGATTTAAATAGGTTTATTGACAGATGTCACACGGAGCTTATAATGAACATAGATTTCCTACATCGTGGAACATAGTACCTACATAAGGTTACAGATTGAAATAGGTTTAAGTCCAAAAATGTGAATAAATGTTTCTGCCTATTTTTCGACCGTATCATTACAACATTTTCTATTCTATTCTTGACTAAATATCGACTATATTTTTACCATTAACCAACACCTAGCAGATTTCTAAATATACTAATATTATTTGTTCTCTGGAACTCGCTATAAGAGAGCAATTTTATTAAACCACCTCAAACTGTAAATGCTAGTACCTACATATTATGTAGTAGGTAATTTAAAATTATATTTTCTGTATGATTTTTGTACACCTTATTACAGTTCTCCCGACTTCGGTCACGCGGTATGGTTACGTTCCCTTGCGTTATCAATAGAGATTGGATAATCAGATACATATTTGCCTAAATGCTAAAAAATATGGAGGTGGCTTCTTTGAAAAATTTAATAATATTAAATAATTCCCAGAATTCCCGGGAACGCTACTATACTATAACACTTTGTAGATCTATTCAAAATAAATGTTCAATACTCTTTTATCATACTAGCGTTCACCCCCGACTTCGTTCGCGAGAATATTTATGCGTCTGTGTCACTAATTAATTATATAGTTACTTTTCGAGATTGAAATTCATTTTGGCCCACCTTTTACCATTATTATCTTTTATATCAGTTGTAGTGAAGCACCAAAATAATTTGTATAATATGTATTCGTGAATCAAATACTAAGAAAATAGTAAATAATATTATAATAATGTCAAAACGTTACCAAAACGTTAACACAAAAATATACGGTTACAATTAAAATACCCGGGAAAAAATTTAAAAGTGTCTTTCCATACTTATCCAACCTCTCAAATATGTATTCGATTATCCTATCTCTATATCAAGTTTGCCCGATGAAAGTACTACATAAAGTGGCCGCTCGCTAGTCCCGACCTCGATTGACAGCCTCCTGTACTGACAATGGGCCCGGATATGTTCGGTGAAGCCATCGCAATCTGAGTTGAATACCTTACTTTTGTATGACAAAGCAAAACTTTTTATTTTGACGTGTAATATGGTACAAGGTATTTTGACGTGTAAGCTAAAATATGACGTCACCAACGGCATAAGCCTGCTATTTATAATAGGTTGATTATTAACTGTTCACGCGTCGCGCCGTTCAAAATTGTGTTCATGCGACCGAAGGGAAGCACTGACGTGGCACCAAGTTCACCCGGTGTTATGGGCTGACATCACGGATGTTGTAGGTGATGTAGCCAACCGTGTCAGTTTCCATAAAAAAAAAATTATAATAATTTTTTTTTATGGTAAAAAAATTTTTTTTTTCTTCCTAACGAATTGAGTCGGAAGAGGCGCGGAGTCCGATGCCTGAGCGGTTAATAGACTGGAATGCACATTTTAGGTTATATTAAACATTTATTGTGTATATTTTGATAATATAGGTGCACCTAGCCGGCCGACATAATATTCGCAGTCCCCCATTAATATCCGAATGCCCTTGGGCGCCGTCGGACTACACCTCCAAGTTAGTCTGGCGCGCGCCATATGTGGTGCTTCCCATAAAAAAAAATTAATAAATATTTATAAACATGTTTTCTATAATACTGTAATTTTTTTAACCAGGCAATACATGTTTTGCCGAAGCTTTTAGTAGGATCTATATTTTTAATTTGTGTTATGTTTAACGTGTATTACATAAACATAATATTTTTAACATTTTGTGCAATATTTTGAATAAAATAAAAGTCTACCATAAAAGGCAAAGTCGGTCTATACCGAAAGTAAACTCAAAAACGGCTCAACCGATTTACTTTCAGTTTCACATAATTATAGCTGATTCACATACAGAATAAATAAATATAAGGTGTTTCGTTAGTCATGTCAAAAATTTCGGGAGGGTTACATACACACTCAAATAAACACGTTACGCAAAAAAAAATATGTGTTTTTAGCATTACTTTTCGAGAAATTTAACAAAACATGTTTGCTTCCTAAACATTATTATTTTTTTTTTATGGAAACTGACATGGTTGGCTACATCACCTACAACGTCCGTGATGTCAGCCCATAACACCGGGTGAACTTAGTAACCGGGTAACATTAACCTGTGTGTAACAGTAGGTAACTTGCATTGTACGGGTTCAATGACCGTACTATGTTCAAACGCAGAACAGCTGTTTGTTGTAAGTAAGTCACAAGGTCACTATGGTTGGTTTTTACAGCTACTTATTCCATTTTATTTTTTTGATAGGAGAAAAAATGCTCCTATAAACATATGTTTTTTTTACGTAAAGTGTTTATTTGAGTGTGTATGTAACCCTCCCGAAATTTTTGACATGACTAACGAACCACCTTATATAGTGAAATAAAAAAGTATCATCCATTTTGTAACAACATGCATATGTAGTTTTTTTAGTGGTTACACAGTTTAGCAGAAATTATCCTAATTTTGCTAAACAATTTTTCTATTTATGCTAATTTACACTAACTGTGACCCCTAAATAATTACTTAGTTTTTAATTCTGAGCTTATTATCTTAGTTTACGCACACACACACACACACATCTAATCAATTTAAATCTACACACGCCCATACATACATAGGTATGGCAAATTGAAACATGCGAATTTTTGACAAACAATTTTATACCACCCCATGGGGTCGGTACTTAAAAATAATAGCCCCACTGCATCTCTCCCCATGCATGTCGTAAAAGGCGACTAGGGGATAAAGACACGGTGCCGTGCTAAAGGGCGACAGGATAACCACCTCTCGCCTTGGCACGGTCCTTCCGCCGAGTCATGCGGCAGTTAAGGGTCTTCGTGCCTTACTTGCCGCTTGATATAGTTATCTTGTCCGAATACTTTGCTAAACGTGGTGGTCGGCGTTGCGCTGTAATTTACAAGAGTACTTGCAGCACAACAACGATTACTCTGCCCGACCCAGACTGGAGGGATACAGCGTGTGGTATGTATGTATGTAATTTTATACTGATACACTTATACTGATCTAGACATACATACATACATACATACATACATACAAGTACATAACATAACCTAAACGTAGTATAATACATATTAATTTGGTATAACAATTATAATTGACAATTTAGACGACATATTATTACTCAATTTGAGCTTGTCAGCCTCGGTAGGTCAGTGGTGCGGTCGGTCGACTGTTGTTAAGCAACCCTGAGCGCGGTCAGTACTAGCATGGGTGACCGCTCGACCGTTAGAGGCTGACCGCGGTTTAGATTCCACGTAACACTGTAGGTAAGGGACCTACAGTGTTATCTTACTAGGTGGTAGAGTTTATCCCGCCCGGGTTGTTACCAACGCGCTGAATGAAACGTCAGTCGAAACGGCTATGTAAATAGTTTGTGTTTTCCGTCCAGCCCAGTGTAGCCGACACGAAATGAAGGGAAGCACTGACATGGCACCTAGTACTAACGGATGTTGTAGATGTGATGTAGCCAACCGTTTCAGTTTCTATAAAAAATAAAAAATAAAACTCAGAAATGTGATCAAGATCATACTTCCGTAGACCGAAATTGTATCAAATGCACATGTTTACTGGCCGGTCCGGCTTATTCAGCAGCTCTTCATTGACGTCGACGTAACAGACAACAGCGTACTGTGTGGGGTCGGTACTTAATAAGAATAGTCCCACTGCATCTCTCCCCGTGCATGTCGTAAAAGGCGACTAATGCCTGGTTGACACGATGCGAGTTCACGCACGAGAAATGCTTTCTCGCACCGTGTAGACAGTTCTCGCAAGCTCGCATGCGTGCACGAACGCGGCGTCGTTCGCGCGCGAACGAGTTCATGCATGTTTATTAGTTGGCGTTCGAGAGGAGCGTCTCGCACGAAGTTTGTAGAGGCAAAAAAGTTTTCTTAGTGGTTTTTTGTTGTTTACGGCACCATGACAAAGTGGACTGATGTGCAAATGATTGAGTTATTTTTATATATATACTTATCCATTTCCTTTTTCCACATATATCTCAGATGACTCCCTTCTTATATTACTAGGTGGTAGGTACGATAGGTGGTGGTACCACCGCACTGAATGAAAGGGCGGTCGAAACGGCTGCCTATGTAAATAGTTAGTATTTTCCGTCCAGTTCAGTGTAGCCGACACGACCGAAGGGAAGCATTGACATGGCACCTAATTCACCAATGTGTCGGGTTGACATCACGGATGTCGTGGGTGATGTAGCCAACCGTGTCAGTTTCTATAAAAAAAATATCTTTTCTGTTTTTTCTTCTTTATTTTTGTTTCTTATCAAACGTCGTGCTATAATAAACGCTAAAATTGTACCAATACACGCCAAACCTACGTCTACAGACTCCATTTTTGCAACTGTCAAAACAGAGAAACACAGACGAGCTCGAACGAGATGTGGAATAGTGTAAACAGTTCCACGAACGCTTCACGAATGCGAGTTTTCTCGTTCGAGAAGGCGGCATGCTTCTCGTGCGTGAAACCTCGCATCGTGTTAACGTACCGTAAGGGATAAGCGGCCTGCAGACACTCCGGTCGACTTGTGGCTTCCATGGAAGACATAGGTTGGCTGGGGTAGCTGGAGACTGCGGGGTTTTGCACGAAGGTCCCCAACCAAGCGGGATTAGTTTGCAGGCCTAGAGCCAACCCCAAACCAAAACAACAACAACAACAGACAACAGCACAGTCTAGAATAGGGATGAGAAGAGATTGTGCCAACATAGTCTTTGCGCTAATAAGATGGAAATTCTTCAGACTAACCTCACCGTCACGATACAGGACCGAGAGTTGTTGCATAATGAATAATGAACCAGTGTCAAATGAGTAACAATTTTGACTGATTATTAACAAAGAAAAAAATTTTGTTTTTTACTAAATGAGCCTATAAGATTATCAATTGTTTTCGAGACTTGGTGACGGTTGCCATGTTTTTTTGTACGCAAATACGCCGTGCTGCCGCCTCAAATAACATGATTTTTTGTGTTTTTAGACATTAGTTTGTTGTTATAATTTTTTTTATATGTTAGTACTAAGCACCTACACGCTTTTTATGTCTTCATTAGATAAATGTAAATTCGAAAATGAAGAGAACAAATAAAAAAATTATCCTGGTCGGGACATATTTTTTCTCTTTATTTTCAGCTTTCGGTGGAAGAAACATTACTTTGTTGTGTTTGTGTATTTCTGAAGTGAATGTGTTTTTATTGGAGGTTTTTACCCATTCGCGAGTGTGTGAATTCGGAAAAGAACTTTACCTCACCATACATGTGAAGTTCAATTTTCGTGCAATGTTCAACTCACAATTTGGAAACAAAAGAAAGATGTGTAACACTGCAAGGTATAGAAAAGTTTATAGGAAATTTTATAACGATTACAACCATGCTTAATTTGCTATAGTGGTTCATGATTATTTTTTAAAAAATTTCTCTCTTGCCTAACGAAATGCGTCCGCGAAAAAAATTGCAACGGTTGACGGAGTCTGAAGTCGCACGGCGTTCGACGCCTGAATGTTTAAAATGTTATTTGTGTTGATGAGAGATAGATACAACGAGAGATAGAACAACTCTGTCATAAGAATTCTCAATAAACAATAAACAATAATGATTGTTGGTTTGATTAAAATAATCATACGTGACTTGTATTGGGTACCGATCTTCTCCGTTTTCCCAGTACTGGTTTAAGATCTGGTACCGAAAATATTGAATCTCTACACAGTACCGATACTGCAATCACTAGTGTTAACCCGGTAAGCTGAACGTGTAAAAACACCTTACATACAAAACTGTATTTTTAAATAAACTGAAATCGCTTCAACTTTAGTTACATTCAGCGCTGAGATTTAAAATGTAATTAAAATTTACACATTACAATTTCTAACATGGTATCACATGAACAGGACACCCTACTCTCATTTTTATTGTACTGTACGACATATGTCATACTATTGTCACATGTCAAAATGACATTTGTTTCGGCAATGTATAAATCGAGATAAAATACCTTAAATTTTAAATATTGGAATATGATATCTAAAGGGGTACTTGCCTAAAATAATAACCTAAAATAATAAATAAAACGAATGCGTCAAACAGCAATAAAAATATAAATTCATAGTCCAACAGGAATCAATAAAATGGAATATTATACAAGGTGAGCCTGAAAAGTTTTGCGAAATGGGCTCCAAAATAACAGCAAAAGTTAAGAGCATAATTTCGCCTCGGCTTCCCATTTTAGTTGATAAATTATCGTAGTGAAGGATTCTCAATAAACAATAAACAATAATGATTGTTAGTTTGATTTAAATAATCATACCTGCTTTGTATTGGGTACCGAGCTTCTTTTTCCCAGTACTGGTTTAAGAACTGGTACCGAAAATATTGAATCTCTACACAGTACCGATACTGCAATCACTAGTGCTAACCCGGTAAGCTGAATTGGTAAAAACACCTTAAATACCAAACTGTATTTTTAAATAAATTGAAGTCGCTTCAACTTCAGTTACATTCAGCGCTGATATTTAAAATGTAATTAAAATGTACATTATAATTTCTATGTATTTTCATATATTGATATTAATAATAAAATGTACACAGGTTCAAATATTTCGACTTTTTTGGGATTACCTTATTTCATCTTCAGTGAAAATATACAATATAATATATGACATATGAGAGGAGGAGATGTCATATATTATATTGTATATTTTCACTGAAGGCGACAAACAAAAAAGTCGAAATATTTGAATCTGTGTACATACATTTTATTATTAATATCAATATATAAAAATACACATAAAACAAATATTTTGTAATTAAAAATAATTTATTATTAAGAAGTACATTATAATTTCTAAACATGGAATCACATGAACAGGGCACCCTACTCTCATATTTGTACTGTACGACATCTGTCATACTATTGTCACCTGTCAAAATGACATTTGTTTCAGCACGGACCAGAACGGATAATAAATTATCATAGTGAAGACAAATAACTCTTAAATAAAATGGGAAGCCGGGGCGAAATAATAAATAAATAATTAGAAATTGAGTTAAACATTTCAGAAGCTTTGTCACAATGAACAGTAACCACTGTAGATAATTTACCTATGTAATATAGCTAGCATTATAGTACGCTTAGAGAGCAATTAGCCTGGTGTTGCAATCTCTCCATTTCTCCTGCAGTCTCCGATGCTCCTCGTACTGTTGCTCTGATATCTGCTTCACGCCTACACCACCCTGCGCATGAAAGACGTAGAAATTAGTGGCATCACCGAACATGCAGTTTGGAAAAAGTTTTTGACATTGGAAATGTCTCTTCGATCGCTTCAGTATAGTCCCCGATTTCCAGTGAGAGTGCGAATTCGCCCTGGTGTCGTGAGTTTTAAGGCTACGTAAATATTTAGTATGTCAAATGACGCGTATCGACGAGGGCTACAATCTGATGAAAACAAAATTTAAAAAAGTGTGAAGAGTTTTTGAGAAGATTGCAAAAAAAACGCTTAAAATAGTCGTTTTTAGGGGGTTTAAAAAGGGCTTTTAATTTCTAAATCTATATTTTACACTTTTATATTGTAGATTGACTCAATATCTGGGGATGTTTTTTTGATTGTTTGAAAAAAGTGAAAAATTTGCGAGTTATGATTGTTTTTATATTTTCCATTACGCGAGTTACGAGTCTTCTTTATCTTGCAGAGTGAGTAGTTAAAATGGTATTCGTGTATGCATATACTTGAAAATTAGGGATTTTTTTTATAATTTCTTTTTGACAATTTTTCAAAATTGATGATAGATAGAAATACTTTATTGCACCAAAAAAACATTTTACAGAAACAAACGATAAGTAATTTAAATGAGGGGCAAAGGCGGACTTATCCCTTACAGGTATTTCCCCCAGTCAACCTTTGGATGTTTGACATATTTCTTATATTTGAATACGCCTTAAAAGTAATTTTCAATGTACCCGAAGGTCATGTAATGCATGAGACAGAACCTACAGAACGTTGCAACAGAACCTAATTCAACAGTTAAATCTGGCGAAATCCCAAAACCACATGACCAACAGTTAGAAAAACTAGTTTCAACTTCCTGTTATGGCTTACTTAGAGCGAGACAGAACTGAATTGTCATAACAAATCATATAAGAAAAGCTCACCTTAATTTTCCTCGGATCTAAATTGGCGCCCAAATTCTGCATTCCCTTAGCGATCTTAGAGAAAGGTGACATCACCATTTCCCTCGTGGAGCTAGAGACGGGACTGGCTATATTCATCAGCTGCCTCAGGGCTGACTCGCTGTGCGATTGCGCTATGTTCAGAGTGATGTCGTGTTGCGAATTCGACCGCACGTGAAAATTAGCCCCTGGACTGTCAACGGTGCTGTCGTAGTTAACTTCGCATGAACTGTGCGACAGTTTTTGGGTCAATTTTAGAGATGTCGGTTTTGCTTCAGGTATTTCTCTATCAATTTGGATTTCTGGAGTCCTCGCATTGGCACTGGATGTTTCTAGGTTAAGGTTGTTTATAGAATCGAATGGATTCTTTTTGTTGGAAGTCACTGGTGTCTTTGATGTTTGCGTGAAATTGGAAGAAGCATCGTAGCCCATTACTATTCCAGCGCTGGACAAAAATAGGTTTTCTTCATTGGATTGAGGCTGTTCAATCTTAGATGAGTATAGAGGGTTCTCAATTAGATCGCAGTCGACGTCTGGCTGTTCTTGTGTCTTTTGATTCCCGATGTAATGTTGATTATTCTCGAAGTTATCGAGCGTTGGCTCGAAGATGTTCGTTCTGACTTCATCGTCGGAGGAATAATCGGAGCTGAGACCATCGGAGAGACTCCCTTTCTTTTTGGAAGCGCGCATGGATTCGTTGGTACGGTTCTGTCCGAGGGTGAATATCTTCTTGGTCTTGGTGGCTCCCTGGTCTAGTTTGAGCTGGAGCGAGGGTCTCGCGCGTGCGTTCAGCGTGTGGCTCAGCTTGTTCAGTTTGCTGAACTGCTCCGACATGTTCGTTAGTGCTTTTGATCCTGTTGGCAAATTAAATATGTCAATACAAGTTTGAGTTACTATGGCTGAGATATTCTAGATACTTTTCTGGATACTTTTTTATTCTAGGTATTTGTATATTTGACTAGGGAAAAGGAATAAGGAACTAAGGGACAAAGGGATAAAGGGAACCTGAACTTTTGTTTACACAATTGCCAGCGTGTCGTACACCCCTCCTTTTCCCGTTTAACTTATTCAAATGGTATGTGGCCTACCCTCGTCTTTCTCTTTCTCTTCCCCCCTCCCCCTCCTCCCTTTTCTCGCAATACCCTCTTCGAGCACTCTTCCTTTCTCTCCCCCTCACGCCTCCTCCTCAATATCACCTCTCTATCCACTATGGCTAGAGCGAGCGGTCTGTAACCAACCTCGTGTCTACCTGATCGAACACTGAAATCTAAAGCTTGATTATTATTGGTTAGCCAGGCACTGCATGTCACTACCTTACAATTTACAAAATGTCTTCTATGGATTCTGTCTGTTTTGCGCTTTTCTGCGTTCTGAATACAAATTTCTTTCTACTCTTCCCGATCATCTATACAGTCCGCAATCAAAGTCCCCGGCGCGCGCGCCGACAAACCACTTTCTATCTCTTTCTCTTCCCCCCTCCCCCTCCTCCTTTTTATCGCACAACCCTCTTCGAGCACTCTTCCCTTCCCCCACCCCTCTTCCTCCTCCTCCTCCTCAATATCACCTCTCTATCATGCATCTGCATGTCAGTACCTTTCAATTTACAAAATGTCTTCTATGGATTCTGTCTGTTTTGCGTTTTTCTTCATTCTGAATACAAATCTCCTGCGAGGTCGCCTGGTGTTTCTACTCATCTTAATCATCTGTACAGTCCAAAATCGCAGTCCCCGGCGCGCGCGCCGAAAAACCACTTCAGACAATCTTCCTTGCTCCCTCCCGCTCAGACTGGCCGATTAAAAAGGAATAGAATAGAATAAGGAAGGATTGTAAAAGGACAAACATTCAACAAAGGGTTGCGCGCCGCACTTGCGTAGATACACCGAACACCGGCGCGTGCACACCCGGCACAACCGCCCCGGGCACGAGGACAGGTAGTCCGTCTCGGCGCGGGTCGAGCCGGCGGCGAACGCAGGCAAAGCCAGCCCGTTGGCACTCTGGGCCGTTTCAATGTTTCTGAACGCCTGGGGTGTGGCTTAAAAAAACGAATACAGCTATAATTCATTATTTCTTTATTATTATAGTACTTATAGCTTTTGCCCGCGGCTTCGCTCAGGTGAAATTCGTATTTGTACCGTGTGGGGCCGGTACTTTAAAAGAATAGCCCCACTGCATATCTCCCCGTGTATGTCGTACAAGGCGACTAAGGGATATGACTCCCTTCTTATATCACAAGGTGGTAGGGTTTAACCTGCTCGGGTTGGTACCACCGCACTGAATGAAAGGTCGGTCGAAACGGCTATGTAAATAGTTTGTGTTTTCCGTCCAGTTCAGTGTAGCCGGCACGACCGAAGGGAAGCACTGACGTGGCACCAAGTTCACCCGGTGTTATGGGTTGACATCACGGGTAATGTAGCCAACCGTGTCAGTTTCCATAAAAAAAAAAAAAAAATTTAAAGAAGAAATAAGTAGGAACCGTGTGGGGTCGGTACTTAAAAAGAATAGCCCCACTGCATCTCTCCCCATGCATGTCGTAAAAGACGACTAAGGGATAAGGACAAGATGCCGTGCTAAAGGGCGACAGGCTCGCTACCTCTCACCTTGGCACGGTACTTCCAACAAGTCATGCAGCAGGTGGGTCTTCGTGCCTTACTTGCTGCTTGATCGATTGAATCTTGTTCGAATACTTTGCGAAACGTGGCGGTCGGTGTTGCACTGTAATTTACCAGAGTTCTTGCAGCACAACACCGATGTATGTATTATTTATATATATATTTTTTTAATTTTATTATAGGTATTTTAATTTTTTTGTTCATATTTACCAAATGTTTGTCAAGCAGATTTTTAAAACCATTAACTGAGATAGCTCTTAATATCACTTCTTGTGGTAGCTTGTTCCAAGGGTCCACTACTCGGTTAGTTAGAAAATACTTTCTTGGGTTGGAGTTGGAGTTGGAAGTGTTTCAGTTTAATTTTAAAGAATGTCTTAGGTATGTATGTATGTATTTGTTTATATTGCGTATATGTATATGTACTTTTGAACTTGTATGTATGTAAATCACGAATGTATTTAGTTGTATGTTATTACTATTATCTATGTTTTATTGTTTAGTTTTGTAACCTTCAAAAAAAAAAAATCTCATTTAATTTTCCGCACTACCCATCTCACAATCCCAGGTATGACTGGCAGATAATGCCCTTAGGCTTTAAGTCCGCCTTTTGTAACTTTTTGTGCAATAAAGTATATTTTCATTTCATTTCATTTCATTTCAATGTCCACGGAGTCTCTCGTTGGTGTTCATTGTGTACATTAAATTAAGGTTGGCTACGTCGTAATGGCCATTGAAAATTTTTAATGTTTCGAAGAGGTCCCCTTTTGTCTTCTTTGCTCTAATGTAGTAATACCAAGTGCGCCCAAGCGGCTTTCATAAGACTTGTTCCTCAGGGATCGAACCATCTTGGTTGCCCGCCTCTGCACTCTCTCCAGAAGTTCAATATCCTTAATGAAGTAGGGGTTCCACACTTGGTAAGAGTATTCGAGGAGAGGACGGACATACGTTTTGTAGAGTTTGATGAACAAGTCTGAAAATACAGAACAACATCTCACCAACACTCCTGATGTCGGCCACTAGCTGCGTCTCGCTCACGTTTCTGGTGAGAGTGGGCAGTTTCGAAAGATCCAAGTAGAGCGGAACCCTTCCCCGACAGCCCGCGCCGACTGTGGGGTGTATCTGACAACGCCAACACCAAGATAAGTGTCTGTATTAAAGTTCAAGTATTAAATCTCAACCCGGAACGACATAAGAGTTGTAATAAGGACCTTAACAGGACACTGCAGACTATACAGACACCTATATCGACTGGGCCTTAGCGACACACCGGTGTGCAGGTTCTCTATAAAAGATAATGAAACGCCCATACACATCCTTTGTGAATATGAAGAGCTCATTCACAGTAGAAGCCGTATTCTTGGGGGTTATATTTTCCCGTTTTATCTTTCTTGTAAACCACTTTGAGTTTCGAGAGTGTAAGTGCAGATTCAATAAAAAATGGCATACATACATACACAGCATCACGCCTGCTACCCGGTGGGGTAGGCAGAGACAACGGATCTCCACGCGTCACGTACCTTACACACCTCTTCTGCCTTTTCCACTCTCAAAATGTTCTTCATACATGCTCGTCGGTTACGGATACTATGCACTTGACCCTTTTTGAGCACATGCCCGATCTGGTCCAGGTACGTGCGTCTAGGGCGACCCTTCCCGAGTCTTCCTCTCGCTTCCCCATTTGCTCCATAAATTTCTTTCATTAGTCTCCAATCATCCATTCTTCCAACATGACCGAACCGCCGAAGCATTCCTTTCTCAATACTTGTCACTATATCTTCCTTCAGACCACAGCGCTCTCGCACTACACTATTTCTCAATTTATCTTTCATTGTAACTCCACACATATTCCTCAACGCTTGACCTTGTAATAATTTTATAATACCTTAGATTTCCTCTTTTCGAGTTTAACACCGTCATGGAATGGTATCGGCGGTAGTTTGGCAACGTCCCGCGCAACCATTATCGACTCGCAGATCGAGTGCAGCGATTCTGGAAGTCAATAACATTTCAAAACATTCATGCTCTCTTATTAACATAGTATTATGCTATTTTTTTTATGACATTTGGTATACCGTTGGAAAGGGCGTAAATTTGTGAACTTTTTAAAAGAAAATGAGGGGGGAAGCGGAGCGAGGCGAATATGTATGTATGAATTTCCTCCATAAAATTTAAGCCGATCATCTAAATTTGATTAAAATTAGTACACGCAGTAGTAGTAGCTATACGAGACACAGGATAGGCTAAATAAAATTCAGTTCCGGTTACGCTAATAGGTGGAATATTTTACTTAGTTAGGTAGTATTTGATTTATAACTGAAGTTTCTTATTTTAATATCGATAGCTTTATCCCGCGCATTCGCTCGCGTGAAATTCGTATTTCAAAAGAAGAAAGTAAGTAACTTAGGCCAGGACCGGAAGGTCAACTGGATTCAGATAAACAATAAATTAAGTAACATACTAAAGGCGAGGCCGAAGGCCGAGCTGCGTTCAGGAAGAGTATAAAGCTTTTCGAAGAAAGTAAGTAACAAAGGGCGCGGCCGAAGGCCGAGCTGCATTTAGGAAGACTATAAACCTTCTCGAAGAAATTAAGTACTTGAGGGCGAGGCTGAAGGCCGAGCTGCGTTCAGGAATACTATAAACCTTCTTGATGAAAGTAAGTAACTGAGGGCGAGGCCGAAGGCCGAGCTGCGTTCAGGAACACGATAACCTTTTCGAAGAAAGTAAGTAATTTATTATTTCTTTCATTAAGCAGCAACAACAGCAAACAACAACTCCTCTTCTTCCTTTCATCAGCAACGTCAAACAAAAACTCTCTATGCATTATTTTGATTATTTGCTAGGATATCCGCCTATTCCTATTCTTGGAAAATTTCAAGCGGCTACCTATTACGGTTCAAAAGATGCAGCACTTTAAAGGTTGGACAAACAACAACAACAACAAAACAACAACTTTTTGTGTTTTTCAACAACAACAAAACTCGTTTCGCTCCGTCAACAGCGACAGCAGAAACAAAGATTTAAAAAAATCAACGCACCCGCCATCTCCTCCTTGGTGTGTATCACGACGGCCATGTTGTTGAAGAAGCGCAGCCCGGTCGAGCGGAACATGTGGAAGTATCCCGGCTCGCCCGAGACTGTGTACTCTATGCGGAGACAGCACACCGACTCTGCGGCGCCGGCCTTGCGGCCCACGCTCCATAGCCCCTGTGGGGACGGAGACGTTTACATCACTTGCTCGCTCTTACTGTACAAGAAACAATGGGTGACGTTGTACTCTATGCGGAGGCAGCACACCGGCTCGGTGGCGCCGGCCTTGCGGCCCACGCTCCATAGCCCCTGCGGGGACAGAGACGTTTACATCACTTGCTCGCTCTTACTGTACAAGAAACAATGGGTGACGTTGTACTCTATGCGGAGGCAGCACACCGGCTCGGTGGCGCCGGCCTTACGGCCCACGCTCCATAGCCCCTGCGGGGACAGAGACGTTTACATCACTTGCTCGCTCTCACTGTACAAGAAACAATGGGTGATGGTGTACTCTATGCGGAGGCAGCACACCGGCTCGGCGGCACCGGCCTTGCGGCCCACGCTCCATAGCCCCTGTGGGGACAGAGACATTTACATCACTTGCTCGCTCTTACTGTACAAGAAACAATGGGTGACGTTGTACTCTATGCGGAGGCAGCACACCGGCTCGGTGGCGCCGGCCTTACGGCCCACGCTCCATAGCCCCTGCGGGGACAGAGACGTTTACATCACTTGCTCGCTCTCACTGTACAAGAAACAATGGGTGATGGTGTACTCTATGTGGAGGCAGTCACCGGCGGCCTTACGGCCCACGCTCCATAGCCCCTGTGGGGACAGAGACGTTTACATCACTTGCTCGCTCTTACTGTACAAGAAACAATGGGCGACGTTGTACTCTATGCGGAGGCAGCACCAGTGGCGGTTATCCAGGTGAAGCAAGTGAAGCACCGCCTCACTTAATTATCTTGAAGATAAAGAAAAAAAAAATTCAAAATACCATGAAAGAAAATTTAAAAAAAGTCCATCCAAACTGATCGATCAGGCGGCGGCGCGGCGCGGAGGCGAGCCGGCGGTGCGGCGCGGGGAGGTGGTGCGAGAGGGGTCCTTAGAGGCGACGAACGAAATACTTCAGCTCTGCGCCAAAGATGTGTTAGTGCATACAATACACATGCACTTGTCCACGCGCGTGTGTTGGCGCAAATGCCGACAGCACCATACAGCACAGCGCATAATTTGAAAAAGTACCAGGGACACAGCCATGACAAGGAGCCGCACGCGCCGGAAAAAACATTGCATGACATTGTGCACAGTTGGTGAGACGCCGGACACATCCGGCTCATATCGCTTCACCTCGTAGAGACAAAAGTTTGACCTTGGATTCGTTGCATTTACCTAGCAATTGAGGCGCTGATAAATCCTGCTGCATCATGAAACGATTACGTCGTCGCTGCGCTCGCCTAGACGGGCGGCGAGCGCTCTGTGTTCCCTTGAAGTACCAGGGTATAATCGGTAGATAAGAGTCTCAGTAAATAACATAACATGTCATACAGCACAACGCATAATTTGAAAAAGTACCAGGGACACAGCTATGACAAGGAGCCGCACGCGCGGGAAAAAACATTGCATGAAATTGTGCACAGTTGGTGAGGGTGAGACGCCGGGGCCGGCCGGACACATCCGGCTCATATCGCTTTGAATTCGTGGCATGTACCTAGCAATTGAGGCGCTAATAAATGCTGCTGCATAAGAACGATTACGTCGTCGCTGCGCTCGCCTAGACGAGCGGCGAGCGCTCATCAAGCTCATGAAGTACCAGGGTGCAATCGGTAGATAAGAGTCTCAGTAAGTAACATAACATGTCATACAATATTTTTTCCCGCGCACAGCTCCCCACCACGGCCAACCCTACCAAAAAGGTAACGATTTCCGATTGATGTTGAAGTACCAGGGTCCAATCGGTAGATACGTAAAAGTCTCTGTAAATAACATAACATGTCACATAATATTTCTTCCCGCGCACACAGCTCCCACGGCCTCTCTCGGCTGCTCTCCTGGCACCTTTTCAAATTATGTGCAAAATTCTATCATAGGAATATCAATACGTCGCTGCGCTCCTTTTATAAACCCTATGGGCACACGAGTACGAGAACGAATGAAGTCCGCTGCGGGGTGTAGTGCGGGCAGGGGAGCGCGCGCTCGGCGAAGTTCGGCTGCAACTGGGCGCGCGCGAACTGCGAACGTGTTGGTACTCAAACTTCAGGTCTCGGTGAGATCTATCCATCTGTCACGTAAACTTTTGTTTTGGTCATAACTCGAGAACCACTGGTGCTAGACCCATCGTGTCGGTACTCAAACTTCAGGTCTCGGTGAGATCTATCCATCTGTCACATGAACTTTTGTTTTGGTCATAACTCGAGAACCACTGGTGCTAGACCCATCGTGTCGGTACTCAAACTTCAGGTCTCGGTGAGATCTATCCATCTGTCACATGAACTTTTGTTTTGGTCATAACTCGAGAACCACTGGTGCTAGACCCATCGTGTCGGTACTCAAACTTCAGGTCTCGGTGAGATCTATCCATCTGTCACATGAACTTTTGTTTTGGTCATAACTCGAGAACCACTGGTGCTAGACCCATCGTTTTGGTACTGAAACTTCAGGTCTCGGTGAGATCTATCCATCTGTCACATGAACGTTTGTTCTGGTTATAACTCGAGAACCACTGGTGCTAGACCCATCGTGTTGGTACTCAAACTTCAGGTCTCGGTGAGATCTATCCATCTGTCACATGAACTTTTGTTTTGGTCATAACTCGAGAACCACTGGTGCTAGACCCATCGTGTTGGTACTCAAACTTCAGGTCTCGGTGAGATCTATCCATCTGTCACATGAACTTTTGTTTTGGTCATAACTCGAGAACCACTGGTGCTAGACCCATCGTGTTGGTACTCAAACTTCAGGTCTCGGTGAGATCTATCCATCTGTCACATGAACTTTTGTTTTGGTCATAACTCGAGAACCACTGGTGCTAGATCCATCGTGTTGGTACTCAAACTTCAGGTCTAAGCTATGTAGGTGGATTTTTAGTCGCCTCACTAAAATTTATTGGTCAAAGCCGCCACTGGGCAGCACACCGGCTCGGTGGCGCCGCCGGCCTTACGGCCCACGCTCCATAGCCCCTGCGGGGACAGAGACGTTTACATCACTTGCTCGCTCTCACTGTACAAGAAACAATGGGTGATGGTGTACTCTATGTGGAGGCAGCACACCTGCCTGCGGCCCACGCTCCATAGCCCCTGTGGGGACAGAGACGTTTACATCACTTGCTCGCTCTCACTGTACAAGAAACAATGTGTGATGGTGTACTCTATGTGGAGGCAGCACACCTGCCTGCGGCCCACGCTCCATAGCCCCTGTGGGGACAGAGACGTTTAAATCACTTGCTCGCTCTCACTGTACAAGAAACAATGAGTGATGGTGTACTCTATGTGGAGGCAGCACACCTGCCTGCGGCCCACGCTCCATAGCCCCTGTGGGGACAGAGACGTTTACATCACTTGCTCGCTCTCACTGTACAAGAAACAATGAGTGATGGTGTACTCTATGTGGAGGCAGCACACCTGCCTGCGGCCCACGCTCCATAGCCCCTGTGGGGACAGAGACGTTTACATCACTTGCTCGCTCTCACTGTACAAGAAACAATGAGTGATGGTGTACTCTATGTGGAGGCAGCACACCTGCCTGCGGCCCACGCTCCATAGCCCCTGTGGGGACAGAGACGTTTACATCACTTTGCTCGCTCTTACGGATGTAGTAGGTGATTTAGCCAACTGTGTCAGTTTATTAACATAAAAAATATGTGGAACCGTCGCACTCATTCAGAAGTGCCTGTAGATTTTCGGTTTGCGGGAGTCGGGAATGCTGACCTGATACGTGCCTATGCATGTCCCTCCTAAAAAGAGGATGAAACGCCCATACACATCATTTGTGAATGAGAAGTGCTCATTCACAGTAGAAGCCGCATTCTTGGGGATTATATTTTTAACCCATGCCTCGGTTCATAGCGGATATCAGACTAGGGGGTGAGCTCTAAACTTTTGAGAGATCACAATAGATCTTCTTAGGGCTCAGAGGGGCCCTAACTCTCACACTTTAAATCATAATCATACAAGAGATCAAAATACATCTATCTAGGTTCCAGTGATAACAGCGCTCAGAGGGGCCCTAACTCTCACACTTGAAATCACCACTTTTTATCATAATCATACATGTCCCTCTTAACCGCTCAAGTGCCCGCGCGACACATGTGTCCCTGTGGCGCGGCCGACTTTCGGCATCAAAATACACGCACTTTCAATGTGGGGATAAGGCTAAATTCATTATAAATATATTATGAAGATATGCCCTACATGATCTGATTCACTTTGTTGCTAACCTTGTAGAAAACATTTACGATCACTCCAATTCTCTTCGAGAAGTCGTGGCGCACGCGCGAGCGCGCTCGCATGCGCGGCCGCTGCAAATAAAAATTATTTTTGGTGTTTTTAGTAATTAATTTTATTGTATAAAAACGAATGAATACAAAATTTCTCAAGTGAATATTATGTCATTATTGGAGGGTTATCCATTCGCACGTGTTCGAAATCGAAAAAAAAAAACATAACCTCACTATATTTGTTTTAAACACACTTGCCGTCGCTTTGACCAATACCGACACAACATGAGACTGAAACGTCAAACAATAGCAGACCTGCGCAACTGGTTACAACAAAAGCCATATTCAGTAAATGGGGGAATACCCTACATGCCACCAAACAATAACATTACCGAACAAATATAAAAAAAACTTTATTTGTGAATTACAAGGTTCAACTCACTATTTAGCATCAAAACAAAGGTCAGTGCACTATATGTTATAAATAACTTTGTAAGAAATGTTGTAACGATGACAACCATGATAAATTTGCTATAGGTGTTCATATATGTTTCTTTCCTCACATAACGAAATGGGCCCGCGAAACTCTCGCGGCGTTTTACGGATTCGCGTGTGCGCGGGCGCTTGAGCGGTTAAGGGATCTCGATCTCAGCAGGAGAGGAGGTTTGGCGCTACGGTTACACGCTACAGCAGTGGTGTCCAACTGGTTTCGCCTTAAGAGCTTCTTTAAAATTTCTGTCAAGCCCAGTGGACTCCTTCAAGGGACCTATGTATGATGTTTGCCACACAGACACGAACCGGTCGGCCGCGTCGTCGTAGTCTGCCACGTAGTACGCCTCGCCCGTCAGCAGCACCACGCTGTCCATCTCCGTCTCGTGCGGGTCGCCGGTGCTGCTCGCCGAGAACATACGGACCTGCTGCGCCTGCGTCTCGACGGTGCCGAGCTCGAGGCAGACGACGGTGGAGAGCGGCACGTGCCGCACCGACACGAACCGGTCGGCCGCGTCGTCGTAGTCCGCCACGTAGTACGCCTCGCCCGTCAGCAGCACCACGCTGTCCATCTCCGTCTCGTGCGGGTCGCCGGTGCTGCTCGCCGAGAACATACGGACCTGCTGCGCCTGCGTCTCGACGGTGCCGAGCTCGAGGCAGACGACGGTGGAGAGCGGCACGTGCCGCACCGACACGAACCGGTCGGCCGCGTCGTCGTAGTCCGCCACGTAGTACGCCTCGCCCGTCAGCAGCACCACGCTGTCCATCTCCGTCTCGTGCGGGTCGCCGGTGCTGCTCGCCGAGAACATACGGACCTGCTGCGCCTGCGTCTCGACGGTGCCGAGCTCGAGGCAGACGACGGTGGAGAGCGGCACGTGCCGCACCGACACGAACCGGTCGGCCGCGTCGTCGTAGTCCGCCACGTAGTACGCCTCGCCCGTCAGCAGCACCACGCTGTCCATCTCCGTCTCGTGCGGGTCGCCGGTGCTGCACACCGATAACACCCTCGATTGTATGTATGACTAGCTGTGCCCGCGGCTCCGCCCGCTCTCATATTTGACTTCTCTGCTAACCTCATAAGCCATTTAGCGTGATAGTAAGTAGCCTATAATTGATGGGAAGAACCAAGCTGTTGTTGTTGTTGTTGTTTGCTGCCCAGCCTCTTGGGAAGACGGGTGGGCCATTCTCCGCACTGAGACCTCAAGACGGTCCGATCCGTAGAAGCAAACTGTATTAAAATCGGTTCAGTGGTTCTCGAGTTATAAGCGGACAGACAGACATACATACAGACGTTTGATTTTATTAAAGGTAAGGATTAATGCGAATCACTACGGAAGTATGGTCGGATAATGGAGTGTATTTGACAGGTGGCAACACTGTATCGTCTATATGAGGAGGTCTTGTCTCAGGTTTTGTGTCAGCCATTATAGTAATTTGCTTGTGACTGCTGTATTCTTTATTATCAATATCTACGTGCATCTCAAACGTAAAACCCATCGGAGCTCTCCAGGACATTACAGATAACTTCCAATCCAGCTGGAGTACAGAAGGCCCAGAACCGTGTGTACCCCTACCAATCAGCCAGTTTAAATATTGGCTACATCAACTAATAAAATCTAAACGTTGTACATTGACACTCAGGTGGTGTTACTCCAGCCACCCGAGCTCTTTCATGAAGTGGAGCACCGCTCTCGGTCGCTTCTACACTTCAGAGGTAGTCGCCACAGTTGTCAGTGTCAGCCTCGATTGGTGCAGACAGTCGACTGTCGCTATTGATGGTTAAGCAACCCTGAGCGCGGTCAGTACTTGGATGGGTGACTCGCTCGACTGTTGGAGGCTGACCGTGGTTCAGATTCCACGTAAAACTGTAGGTCCCTTCCCTTCTTACCTTCCTAGGTACCCTCAACCCGTCCGGGTTGATACCACCGCACTGAATGAAACGTCGGTCGAAACGGCTATGTGTTTTCCGTCCAGTTCAGTGTAGCCGGCACGACCGAAGGGAAGCACTGACACGGCGCCTAGTTCACCCGGTGTTATGGGCTGACATCACGCATGTTGTAGTTGATGTAGCCAACCGTGTCTTTATAAAAAAAAAAGTTGACGATAGCACGAAGGAAACAGTAAACTGACTGCGGATCAGCGTCGATGAGCCCCCACGAGCCGAGCACGGGCTCCCCTGCCGGAACCAGCATCTTCTTGCAGTCGTCTATTAGAGATTTGACGTGTTGCGCCATCGCCTGGGTCTCCGCCTCGCTGTACCCGCTCTGCAACAATTCATTTGATTAACCCTTCACGGATAAATCGGTCAATAAAAATGGTGCCTAAGACATTTATCCTGAATCAAAGCGTATTCTGTTTTGTTGTCATTACTCCTATATAAATTAAATAATTATTGACTTACAAATTAGTGAAAAACACTCAGCCAATTAACAAATTATACTTACAGATATTTTTTTTAATGCTAAAACTTTGTAAAAACTAAACAGGACAAAGCGTAGTGTACTACCATACGAATGATGAATAAAGAATAAAGTACTAAGCATGTATTCACTTTATATTTCTTCACTAGGTATATGCAAAACCGAAAAAAGCTGGTAACGCGGTGGCGGCTCAAGCCGGAGTTCCAGGTTCGAATCCTGGACGGACCTTGCATCTATCTAGTGAAGAAATAGACAGAAATTACTTAGAATTCGATCTCGATTTGATCAATATTAGAATATGTAATGATTTGAGCTCTCTTTTTAAGGCATTTTCAACCACGATAAACTACAAGAAGATCTAAATAGTATTCACCATTGGTCCTCGGAATGGCTCATAAAGCTTAATGCACAAAAATGCACAGTTCTACATTTGGGCAAGAAAAACCCGAAACTTCCCTACTACCTGGACAAGACACAACTGACACCAGTTAATTTACAAAAGGACCTTGGTATCACCATCTCCTCCGATCTCAAATGGGAACCCCACATCATAGATATAGTGAAAAGAGCCAACTCCTTGACATATCTCATAAAAAAGAGCTTCCTCGTGTTGTCGCCACTTATAATGCTTAAAATTTACAAGACTTACGTTCGACCGCTTTTGGAATACGGATTCCAGATATGGCAACCATACTTTGTTAAAGACATCCACCAATTGGAACAAGTTCAAAGAAGATTCACCAAAATTCCCTACGAGCTAAAAAGCTTGAGCTACGAAGAAAGATTAAAAATACTTGAACTGACCACATTGGAAGAACGCCGCGACAGAGGAGACCTCATGGAAGTCTACAAAATACTCACCTCAAAGTATGATTGTCCAGACTTAATTGAAATGTTTGACCTGAACCAGAACTATCACCTTCGTGGTCACAGCAAAAAACTTAACCAGACAGCTTCTAACACAAACATCCGAAAGCACTTCATAACAAATCGAGTGGTGAACGCCTGGAATAAACTCCCACAGGATGTGATTGACTCTCCAAACACAAACACCTTCAAAAACCGATTAGATAAATACATAAAAAGTACATCAACAAACAAATAGCTACAGTGCCCAAGTACGAAAACTAAAAAAAAAAAAACAAATTTAAACAATCATTCATTATAAAAAAAAAAAGACTGATATGAACACATCAGCTAAGCTCCCAGTAAGGGATATGACTCCCTTCTTATATTACTAGGTGGTAGGGTTTAACCCGCCCGGGTTGGTACCACCGCACTGAATTAAAGGTCGGTCGAAACGGCTATGTAAATAGTTTGTGTTTTCCGTCCAGTTCAGTGTAGCCGGCACGACCGAAGGGAAGCACTGACGTGGCACCAAGTTCGCCCGGTGTTATGGGCTGACATCACGGATGTTGTAGGTGATGTAGGCCACCGTGTCAGTATCCATAAAAAAAAAAAAAAGCTAGAGCTGCTTGTTCATTAAAAAATAAATAAATAAAAAATGTTGACCCCTGTCCTTAGTAAGCAAGTCCTGTCTAAGCAAGCTGTTTTACAGATACTATCAGGGACGCTGCTCTGTGGAACTAGCAGCCCTTATTCCCTGCCACTCGTCCTATCTCCGCATGACTCGTCGTAGAGAGACTCAGCACCCTTTTGTTGTTGACATTGGGCTTTTGAGAACCCATCGGTTCTCTAAATCGTTTCTTTGTCGCACCGCTAGAGTGTGGAACTGTCTTCCGGCGAGTGTTTTTCCTGAATCCTTTAACCTGTGTGTCTTCAAGCGTCGTATTAACGGGCTAGACAGCCTAGCAACAGTCCGCAAATCTGCTGGAATGGCACCTAACTGAGCGAGGTTTCACGAGGAGAGGTGATTTTGGCTCTGTCGACTGCACCATTGGTCTCTCGGCACAGCCACCCATGCTGGTTTACATAAAAAAATCTATGCTTAGAAGGACAGGGGTCTTTAGCGGCATTTAACAAACTATAGCAAAACCTTCTGGTGTCACGCTCACGCACCTTCACATCCTGCGTCTGCGCGGAGTCGGTGACAGTGCCCGCGCTGTGCTGCATCAGCTGCTCGGGGATCGTCGCCGACTCTCCGGTCATCACGTCCACCGCCACCTGCCGGAGCGCGTCCTTGAACGTCGACAGGTAGTACCTGGAACAAAGTAAGGGAAATGTTCCCTCTCGAATCAGGCCATTTTAACCAAATTTCTTTTTGGTAGATCTGATTAAAAGAATATCAGAGAGGCATTTACACGTGCATGTCGTAAAAGGCGACTAAGGGCTTGCTAAAGGGCGACAGGCTTGCCACCTGTCACCTTGGTACGGTCCTTTCACCGAGTCATGCAGCAGGTAAGTCTTTGTGCCTTATTTTCTGATTGATAGTTATCTTGTCCTAATACTTTGCTAAATGTAGTGGTAGGTGTTGTGCTTTTATTTACTGGGGTCTTTGCAGCACATCCCATCCCAGTCGCTGCCACTAAATAGGATCACAGTATAATCTGCATAAGTTAAAACTTTAGCAGATTCACTACCATTTTCAGTGTAAATTTTACAGAGGCCACTAGGAAGAGGTATACTAGGAAGAGTATGGGGCCCCAGAACACTTCCTTGAGGTACACCATATGCGGTCTGGCATGTTCTGCTCAGTTCTCCATTTATTATTACTCTTTGTGTCCTATGAGTAAAATAGTCCTGCATCCAGTCTAGGGCAACACCTCTTATGCCTATTGCTTCCAATTTCCGGAGTATAGTAACAGTATATATACCGTGTCAAAAGCTTTTGCTAAATCGAGGAATACACAAAATTTCCCATCAAATTGCCAGAACATGTGACAGAACAATGAATATTACAGCCAAAACATGCAAGGATATAGTGGAGTCTCCGGCACATCTCACCGAATTCCAAAGCAACCTGGGTCACGTATTAGTGGTTGATTGTGGATCTGCAAACTCAGCGTTCACCAAAGGACAGTTTGGTTAGAAGTCCAATTTGACCAAAGCGATTAGAACATTTACAAGTTGCGAAGAGGCATAACAATTCAAACGAATGCCGCTAAAGCGTCGTATATGGATGCCAAAGGCCCGACTATCCAACAAGATGTAGGAAATGTGTAGAGACTTTCACCTATGAGTGTAACACGCAATAAAAGAAAAAATATGTCAATTTTTTTACGAAAACCCTAATCATGTTTCAGACCGCAGTATTGAATTGTGCCTTATTTTAAGTGCATTACCGTGTGATGATACTTAAAAGAATAGCCCCACTGCATCTCTCAAAATGTCGCAAAGGCTAATAAGCGATGACAAGATGCCTTGCTAAAGGGCGACAGGCAAGCCACGTTTCACCTCAACACTGTCATTCCACAGAGTCATGTTGCAGGTGGGTTTTCGTGACTTACTTGCTGCCTGATAGTTATCTTGTCCGAATAATTTGCGAAACGTGATGATCGATGTTACAATAACACCGATTACTCTGCTTACCCCGATTGTCTGCACGCAGTGTGTGGTATGTATGTATGTATTTAAACTGAAAAGGTCATAACTACAGTCGCGTAGTCATGTATCATCATTACACTGTATGTTAATGTGATTATAAATTAAAAAGTTTTAAGGCCACACGTTAATCACTGTTAAAAAAACTTCAAAGCAATTTGGCCCCCTTGCCCAAACTGACCTTGCGAGGCCGTATGCAATCTCCACAGTGACCAGTTCCGATGTCAACGGGTGCCCGAAATAGCTCGGCATCATTTCCAGCCGACCCCGATTCCCCTCCAAGTTCTCATACGCCATCAAACTGACAGTTCTTACTGTCCGCCATAGACTATCGTGCTCCTCTATAGTCGCACGGTTGATCTCTTGACCCACTGCTATGTCTATGGCGAATTGGGTCATCGCATCGCAAAAGTGGTGGAGGATGAATCTGAAGTACAAAAGTATATAGCGTCGGTGGATAGGCAAAAGGGCATATGCGCCAAAGAATTCGACTTTCAAACCAAAATTATCGTAGACTTTAAACTAGAAAACGAAAATCCACTGTACTGTGCAATATAGTATAAATGCACAATATGTTTTGTGTTAGGAATAAAGAAGATATCATACAAACCGGTTAGCCGATGCAACTCCATCTTTCATGATCCCAGTGAATTTTCTTTCACCAGTGCGAGTATAATCGCCCTGTGGAGAAATAAATATTTTCATTATTTCTATTTTTTTTTTATGGGATCTGTCACGGTTGGCTACATCACCTACAACATCCGTGATGTCAGCCCATAACACCGGGTGAACTAGGTGCCATGTCAGTGCTTCCCTTCATTTCATGTCGGCTTCACTGAACTGGACGGAAAACACGAACTATTTACATAGCCGTTTCGACCAACGTTTTATCCAGTGCGGTGGTACCAACCCGGCCGGGATAAACCCTACCACCTAGTAAGGTAAGAAGGGAAGGGACCTACAATCGATCGCAAACAGAATTCTGACACCGGCTTTGTGACTTAGACCGTTATGTAGCCAACGCGCGTGTAGAAATGTTAGTTACGAGAAAATTAGACTTCGGTCCAAACTTGACAGCAGGCTGCAAAGATATATATTTCCCCCCAAGTACTGTCTCGGGTCCTTCAAGTGGGGCGTGAATAGGCACCTGTCAGGCCGGCATGGCATTCGCAATGCCCTCATACGACCGAATGTCCATTGGCATAGTTAGACACCTTATGGGTGGCTCGGAGCCACATGTCGCGCCTTCAATTAAAAAAAAAGAGACCACCGATAAAGGTGCAATATTGCAGTACTCTACAATCTCTACAATAAAAGTACTCTACATCAAAAGCTTTCAGTGGAGTGAAGTGAAGTGAGTGATCTGAGTGAAGTGACTGAAGTGTGTGAAGTGAGTGAAGTGACTAAAGTGTGTGAAGTGAGTGAAGTGACTGAAGTGATTGAAGTGAGTGAAGTGACTGAAGTGTGTGAAGTGAGTCAGGTGACTGAACTGTGTGAAGTGAGTGAAGTGTGTGAAATGAGTGAAGTGTGTGAAGGGTGTGGAGTGAGTGAAGTGTGTGAAGTGAGTGAAGTGTGTGAAGTGAGTGAAGTGAGTGAAGTGTGTGAAGTGAGTGAAGTGACTGAAGTGAGTGAAGTGTGTGAAGTGTGTGAAGTGTGTGAAGTGAGTGAAGTGTGTGAAGTGAGTGAAGTGTGTGAAGTGAGCGAAGCGAGTGAAGTGCGGCGAAGACTCACCTTGAGCGCCTTAGTGCCGGCGTACTGTCTCGAGATCATGTCCCCGTTGTCCGCCCACATGGTGAGGAAGGCGTGCCGGAGCGCCGGCGGCAGCCCCGCGCCCGGCGCGCCCAGCCCCAGCCGGCACAGCTGCAGCTCCAGCACCCATTTGGCGATCGCCGTCTGTACATTTTTTTCGTATTAAGCCGCGTATCGACTGCGCGCTCCAAACCCTCGAACATCGGAGCGCGCGGCAGCCGCGCTCAGTCGATACCGGTTGGAGCGCTCGAACATGGAGCGCGGCGCTCCATCCGTTGTCGGTTTTTAGGCGCGCACCAAAGGATTCTCAGTGCGTGGCGCGCGCGCTGTTTTAACGGACGTTGGCGGTGTTCGTTGCGTGCCGGCGACAGTTTGTCTAGCCATGGATGCCAGAGGAGTCGAGTGCTTATACAGCTGTATGGCCGCAAAGAAGTCTTGTGCAATAAATGAATGTGCCATGAATGATTATGAAGGCGACAGCCGCTCGCACAAGTCCGACGTCCACGGTGACCCGACGAACACTGAATCGGCTGCCGCGCGCGGTAGCCGCGCTCAGTCGATACACTATAGAAAAGTTGCCGCGCGCTCCGTGATCGTGCTGCTGGAGCGCTCGAACATGGCGCGCGCGGCAGCCGCGCGCAGTCGATACGCAGGTTTAGCCGAGTGTAATCAATAGACCATAAGGTCGACAGGCTAGCCACCATGGCGCGGTCCTTCCACCGAGTTATATAGCAGGTGGGTCTTTGTGCGTTACTTGCTGCTTGATAGTCATCTTGTCCTAATACTTTGTTAAATTGATTGCAGGGCAGGGATTGCATCCCTATACAATCGGTTCTGCAGATGTTTCCTCGACAGAACTGGTAAACGTGGAACGCTCTCCCTGTCCCCTGTCACTGTGTATAGTATCGGGTCCTTCAAGAGAGGCGTGAATAGGCACCTGTCAGGCCGACATGGCATTCGCAAACCCCGCGTGCGACCGAATGTCCATGGGCGTCGTTAGACACCTCATGGGTGGCTCGGCGCCACATGTCGCGCTTTCTATAATAAAAAAAAGATGCAGCGGGTCTATTCTTCCTTATTAAGCACCTGACCCATACGGAGTACAATTTTACCTACCAGGAGAAAATGAGTCGCACACAGGCGAAGGAACACCGACCTGCTGTTGTTCCTGTCGAGGCAGTCAATGCAGTTGACTCTGAAAATGCCGCCCTGCGTGCAGATGTGCCCACGTTCGTCGCGCCAGCAGAACTTAGGCACCGGGCCCACACGGAGTATATTGTTACTTACCAGGAGAAAATGAGTCGCACACAGACGAAGGAACACCGACCTGCACAACGTTGGTCCCGTCGAGGCAGTCGATGCAGTTGACTCTGAACACGCCGCCCTGCGTGCAGATGAGCCCACGGTCGTCGCTGCAGCAGAACTTAGGCACCGGGCCCACACGGAGAATATTGTTACTTACCAGGAGAAAATGAGTCGCACACAGGCGAAGGAACACCGACTTGCACAACGTTTGTCCTGTCGAGGCAGTCGATGCAGTTGACTCTGAACACGCCGCCCTGCGTGCAGATGAGCCCACGGTCGTCGCTGCAGCAGAACTTAGGCACCGGACCCACACGGAGTATATTGTTATTTACCAGGAGAAAATGAGTCGCACACAGGCGAAGGAACACCGACCTGCACAACGTTTGTCCTGTCGAGGCAGTCAATGCAGTTGACTCTGAACACGCCGCCCTGCGTGCAGATGAGCCCACGTTCGTCGCACCAGCAGAACTTAGGCACCGGGCCCACACGGAGTATATTGTTACTTACCAGGAGAAAATGAGTCGCACACAGGCGAAGGAACACCGACCTGCACAACGTTTGTCCTGTCGAGGCAGTCGATGCAGTTGACTCTGAACACGCCGCCCTGCGTGCAGATGAGCCCACGGTCGTCGCTGCAGCAGAACTTAGGCACCGGACCCACACGGAGTATATTGTTATTTACCAGGAGAAAATGAGTCGCACACAGGCGAAGGAACACCGACCTGCACAACGTTGGTCCTGTCGAGGCAGTCGATGCAGTTGACTCTGAACACGCCGTCTTGCGTGCAGATGAGCCCACGGTCGTCGCGCCAACAGAACTTCATGTCCGTGATGACTTCGGCGAGGGCGTTGATCAGTATTGAGACGTTCTCGTAGTGCATACCGCGACTGCCGGCGGACATTGCCCATATTCAAGCCTTTTACTGTACATGGCATTAAATAACGAATATCGAACTTTAGAAAGAGACAATCTGGTTGTAGAGCGTCGTCCCTGTCGCACGAACTCGCACGTCTCCGTGCGACAGTGACGACGCTCTGCAGGCTTAATGTCTCTTTCTAAAGGTTGATGTTCATTATTTCGACCTACAGAGGATTGATACCGGGATTGAGAACCGGGAAAATGTGGAACGTACTCCCTGCTCATCTATTTCCTCCCAAGTACAGCTTGGGGTTTTTCAAAAGGGGCGTGAAAAGGCTCCTGTCAGGCCAGCATGGCATTCGCAATCCGCGTACATTACAGAATGTCCATAGGCAACAGGAGGCCACAGGTCGCGCTTTCTATTAAAAAAATAATAAAAATCATTTACTACCGGGTAATTTTGTCAGCCTCGGTGGCCTGATGACCTTATGCACAACTTGAAAGTCAATTTAACTTCAAGCTGAACAAATCTACGAAAGCACTTCTTATGCAACAGAATGGTTGACAAATGCACTGAACTTTTCCCCCGAAATACAGTCTCGGGTGCTTCAAGAGGGGCGCGAATAGGCACCTGTCAAGCCGGCATGGCTTTCGCAACACCCGCATGCGACCGAATGTTCATGGGCGTCGCTAGACACCTTATGGGTGGCTAGGAGCCACATGTCGCGCTTAGTAAAAAAAACAAAAACTGCCCGAAGATGTCATCCAAGTCCACATATACAAACGGACAGTGTAGGTTTAGTAAATTTTGACTGCATTGTCCGCTTCTCCACATCTCATAGGTTAGTTTGTAAAGAATGATGCATTGCATTAAACTCGCCTTGTGTGTTCCATAGTTTATGTATTCCGTAATAGGCTTCCGTACCCATACAGTATGATATGGAACCCTAACAATTCAGAAATAGGTGTAGGTAAAGCAGGTCAAGGAAAACTTGGTGTATATGTTAGTGTCCACGTACAGAGGCACACCTGAGGTACTGAGCGGGTTACTTGGAGTAAAAGATTACTTGTTGCAAGGGGTTACTTGGAGTAAGGGATTACTTAGAGTAAGGGGTTACTTGATGTAAGAGGTTACTTGCAGTAAGGGATTACTTGGAGTAAGGGGTTACTTGGAGTAAAGGATTACTTGGTGTAAGGGGTCACTTGGAGTAAGGGGTTACTTATGGTAAGGGGTTACTTGGAGTAAGGGATTACTTATGGTAAGGGGTTACTTGGAGTAAGGGGTTACTAAGTAACCCCTTACTCCAAGTAACCCCTTACACCAAGTGACCCCTTACTCCAAGTAACCCCTTACTCCAAGTCTTGGAGTAAGGGGTTACTTGGAGTAAGGGGTCACTTGGTGTAAGGGGTTACTTGGAGTAAGGGGTCACTTGGTGTAAGGGGTTACTCGGAGTAAGGGGTTACTTGGAGTAATGGGTTACTTGGAGTAATGGGTTACTTGGAGTAAAGGATTACTTGGTGTAAGGGGTCACTTGGAATAAGGGGTCACTTGGAGTAAGGGGTTACTTATGGTAAGGGGTTACTTGGAGTAAGGGGTTACTTATGGTAAGGGGTTACTTGGAGTAAGGGGTTACTTAGAGTAAGGCGACGGTCGGCGCGTCTCGCCCATTATCCAATGTGGTGCACCGATGCAAGTACCGAGCTTTCCTTATGCCCCGCTTCAGATTTGGCCATTGCTCACCAATACTCGTGAAAGTCAAAAGTGGCGTATGTGATGTTGGGATTGTCGTAGCTGAATACTCGGTCGCTGAAGTTTTCCCATATGATCTTCTCCCTGCCTTGCTGTTCAACGAGGTTCACTATGCACACCGGCCCGTACCGAGATATCTCCTCTTCGAAGTGCTTGTTGAAAGCCAATTGCGTTTCCTCCTCATCTGAAGAACACAACAGCATCATCAATCAATACGTAATATAAAATGCAAACCGGAGAGCGACACAAAAAGGATCATTGCTACCAAACGGTTAAGACAATTTGCAAAATTTTTTTAAGAGTCCCGTCGCAAATTGCAATAAAAAGGGACCCTTGTGGGTCACTCACAGATATCTCCAGATCTACCGAATCCGATTTTAATGAAACAAACGCCAAAATTCGCAGGATTTTTTTTTTTGAGTAATAGTACTAGTAGTAGTAGAAATTTGGGTAATAGTACGATGGAAAGTACAGGCTTGTTCCAGAGTAAACAGTCTTACTCTGGAACAATCTCCCTGCCCAAGTACAGTCGCGGGTCCTTCAAGAGGGGCGTGAATAAGCACCTGTCAGGACGGCATGGCATTCGCAACCCCCGCATACGACCAAATTAGATCATTATTATGGCTCATCTACACAATCGGCGATGATCGTTGATCGTGTGATCGTCGAGTAATCGTGCGTAATCGGCGCGATCATTGTACAAGCATCCACACGATCGTCTGCAGTAGTTGTCGAACGGCAAGCGTACAAGATGGACGTGGAATGTGTTGATGCTGCAACCATTTATTCAACCGCAACACTCCACTGTCGACGTCGAATGAATGATCGGCGATCTTGTGGGCAGCTCAACGCAACGCGCGGCGATTCCCTTTGATGCGTGCCCGAAAAACCGACAAATCATGGATCGCAGGCGGTCATAGACGATCGATAGATGATCGGCGAGTACAGCCGAGTATGCCCTCTACACGATCGTGCTCGCTCGTAATCGTCTGTAATCGCCGATTGTGTAGAGCAGCCATTAGGGCCCATGGGTGGCTCGGCGTCACATGTCGCGCGTGCTATAAAAAAAAACATATTTCCAGTTACCTCAAATACTGACCTTTGTCTATCCGCGGGGGCGGCCGAAATTTATAATCAGGTTGACTCCAATATATCGGAACTGAACCTCGAACCTGCAGAAAATATATTTTATTAATATGTTGCACTGCATTCGGCACATTCCACCTGTTGAACAGTACTTTTTTTTTTATGGAAACTGACACGGTTGGCTACATCACCTACAACATCCGTGATGTCAGCCCATAACACCGGGCGAACTAGGTGCTATGTCAGTGCTTCCCTTCGGTCGTGCCGGCTACACTGAACTGGACGGAAAACACAAACTATTTACATAGCCGTTTCGACCAACGTTTCATTCAGTGCGGTGGTATCAACCCGGGCGAACTAGGTGCCACGGACATTAGACATTTCACGGGTGTTGCCGCTGCCGCGTCGGCTTGGCAGTGGCATTGCGCACTGCGACGAAGCCGCTGACCGTTGGAGCTTGAGCGTGGTTCCGATTCCACATAAAGCTGTAGGTTCCTACCCTTCTTAGCTTACTGGGTGGTAGGGTTTATCCCGCCCTGGTTGGTACTACCGCACTGAATGAAACGTCGGTCGAAACGGCCATGTAAATAGTTCGTGTTTTCCGTCCAGTTCAGTGTTGCCGACATGAAATGAAGGGAAGCACTGACGTGGCACCTAGTTACCACCCGTTGGCACCCTGTGTTATGGGCTGACATCACGGATGTTGTAGGTGATGTAGCAAACCTTCCATAAAAAAAAAGAACGGTGACGCACATCAAAATATTCCTTGTATGAAATGAACCACCACTACGCAGCAGCGTCCCCGCACGGTGCGGCTAGTTATTTATATGGGATATTTTGGCGTAGTGTGGTCTCACCTTTAGTGGGGCGTAAGTTGTTAAGGAAGCCACCCTCTTAAAAGACATCAGGTCGTACTTAGGGGAAATATATGAGTGGAAAGGGAGTTTTTTATTCTATAATTTGATCCATAAATAGGTAGCCTAATCTTGTCTAAAAGTTCTGTTAGTGAAAAAAGGTGCCATGACAGACCTGCATGAAGGAAGCCCGGTGGATGCTGTCGGAACAGATGATGGAGACGATTTGTTCAGTCTCCACATAAACTAAAATAATTTGGAATTTGAAATTCCCGAATGCTCCAGGTTTTTTGGCGTTTGTCATGTCCTAAAGGAAGCTACTCTTTTAAAAGACATCAGGTCTTACTTGGGGGAAATATATGAGCGGAAAGGGAGTTGTTTAATCTATAATTTCATCCATAGGTAGGTAGCCTAATCTTGTCTAAAAGTTCTGTTGGTGAAAAAAGGTGCCATGACAGACCTGCACGAAGGAAGCCCGGTGGATGCTGTCGGAACAGATTATGGAGACGATTTGTTCAGTCTCCACATAATTGGCAACTTTCCCGTTTGCTTCTATACCGCGCCGGTTGTACCTGGAAAAGGAACATTTATACACATACAGCACCAGGGCACAGATTACTTAATAGTTACTTAATAGTAACAGATAAATCGCTCCATAGAAAAAGTTCCATACCTTCGGCTTTAATAGCCTACTGTTTCACGTCGCCAATCGCTGCGTGCGAAAATGTACCTAAACGATCGAGTGTAAAGTGATTATTGCTTTGCAGCGCGCAGTTACGTGGGCGAGCGTGTAGGTATGCTTCGCGCGGCTGACGAATTTTCACTGAATTAGACCGCCGGCGGCGGCCCGCTGGGCGGTAGGTAGTTAGTGCGCGCAAGTACATAGAGTGCGTGAGGCCTGACCAGGGCTCTTTGATTAATTTAAAAAAAGTGCGACTCGTGCATCGAGATTTCCGTACCACCACATAACTGGCAGCAGGTTTTTATTATTTAAAATTATCAGATCAGCATCGGTAGCTCGGTGGTGTGGTCGGTCGACTGTTATTAAGCAACCCTGGGTGCGGTCAGTACTTGGATGGGTGACCGCTCAACCGTTGGAGGCTGACCGTGGTGCGGATTCCATGTCAAACTGTTGGTCCCTTCCTTTCTTAACTTACTAGGTGGTAGGTTTTATCCCGGCCAGGTTGATACCACCGCACTGAACGAAACGGCTATGTAAATAGTTCGAGTTTTCCGTCCAGTTCAGTGTAGCCGGCACGACCGAACGGAAGCAATGACGTGGCACCAAGTTCACCCGGTGGTATGGGCTGACATCACGGATGTTGTAGGTGATGTAGTCAACCGTGTCAGTTTCAATAAAAAAAAAAAATTTTTGTATGAGGCTGACTCGTACGAGAGCACTCGGTCCGAGTCTAATCTGATCGTGTCAACGCGGCTTTACCCTACAAGTTAGTTCACCTGTTGCATTCCATTATAATGAATCGGCTATGGTTTAAAGAGACTGTGTGTACAGGAGCACAGAATTCCAACGAGGGGTGTCACAGGGTTGCTACCTAGTGCCCGCGCGGTACCGACTGCGTCTCGATATGATGCCGACGGTGAACACCTCATCGCAGGAGCCCCCCGACGACAGCAGCGACTCCGTGTTGAGCCGCTTCGTGTCTGTCGGGTCCACAGCGGCTGTCTCTAGGCGCACAAAGCCTTGGATGATAGGCAGGATCCATGGGTCACAATTACTACGAGGTGTGTGTCAGGGTTGGTACCTAGTGCCGGCGCGGTACCGACTGCGTCTCGATATGATGCCGACGGTGAACACCTCATCGCAGGAGCCCCCCGACGACAGCAGTGACTCCGTGTTGAGGCGCTCCGTGTCTGTCGGGTCCACGGCGGCTGTCTCTAGCCGCACAAAGCCTTGGATAATAGGGAGGATCCATGGGTCACATTCCGGACTCTGCAAGTATTATAAATTAACTTTGTTAACACTTTCACTGACATAAAGACGACCTCAGCTTTCTTTTTTTTTTTTATGGAAACTGACACGGTTGGCTACATCACCTATAAAATTCGTGATGTCAGCCCATTCCCATAACACCGGGTGAACTTAGTGCCACGTCAGTGCTTCACTTCGGTCGTGCCGGCTACACTGAACTGGACGGAAAACACAAACTATTTACATAGCCGTTTCGACCGACCTGTCATTCAGTGCGATGGTACCAACCCGGGCCGTTAAACCCTACCACCTAGTAATATAAGAAGGGAGTCATATCCCTTAGTCGCCTTTTACGACATACACGGGGAGAGATGCATGCGACTATTCTTTTAAAGTACCGGCACAGATTACTTAATAGTTACTTCGTAACAGATAAATCACTCCATAGAAAAAGTTCCATACCTTCGGCTTTAATAGCCTACTGTTTTACGTCGCCAATCGCTGCGTGCGAAAATGTACCTAAACGATCGAATGTAAAGTGATTATTGCTTTGCAGCTTCACTTTGCTTTGCAGTTGCGTGGGCGAGCGTGTAGATATGCTTCGCGCGGCTAACGAATTTCCACTGAATTAGATCGCCGGCGGTCCACCGGGCGGTAGGTAGTTAGCGCGCGCAAGTACATAGAGTGCGTGAGGCCTGATGCTGGCCCCACACGGTACTCATGGTTTCTTTATCTTTTGCTGTCTGATAATTTCATTCCACCGCTCACCCCCAAGGCGATGATATCCCTCAGCATATGTTTGTTCCAGAAGAATCTATCGTCGACGTATCGCCACCACCTCTGCACATCGGTGGCCGGTCTCAGCGACTCCTCCGCTTCCAGGGCGCGTTCGTTCTCGTACTGACGCTGCAGCGTATTTGTCACGTCCAGCGTCCGCGAGTAGTAGAAACTGTCGGAATCTTCGAATATCTTGTGCAGTTCGTCCGAGAGGCGCTTTTCGAAACGCTCGGCGACTTTTGGGTCGCGCTTTTTGTTGACGGTCTGTTTTACCTGTGAAAAGAGGGTGAGTGTCAGTTTTCTATGGATTTTGAGGGCAATTTTTAATTGGCCTCAAGCAGCGAGTGGCCGAGTGGTTTGGGCATCGGCTTCTCATGCGAGAGATCCGAGGTTCGAATCCAGTCGGCGTGTACTAATGAGTTTTTTCTGACAAAAAAATTTACGTGCATACCTACACCTGCTGCTTCACCGTTCGGAACCGGTGTAAAACTGTAGGTCCCTTCCCTTGCCCCTTACTAGGTGGTAGGCTCAAATTGTAGCCGACTGGGTTGGTACCACCGTCTTGGATGTGAGATGGCCGCATAGCAGCCTCGGTTGTGTTCTCCTCTAGTCCAGTATAGCCAGCAATCCAGGGAAGTCTCCGGTATGGCACCTACCCACTCGGAGGTGATATTGGCTCGTAGGAGCATGTGCTTTAGCCCCTCCGACTCAGCCAACCATAGCAGATTACATAAAGAAAAAAAAAATTTAAACTGACACATCCGTGATGACAGTCCGTAAGACCTAAATGAACTAGGTGTCGTGTCAGTGCTTCCTTTTTACTGACTACACCGAACTGGATGAAAAACGCAAACCATTTACATAGCCGCTTCGACCGACATATCAAACAGCACCCGCCAGGCGGCGTAGCGGCGCGCGGGACACTAAGATGTACTAATTTGAGGAATCTAAGACAATACAAAGATGGTATCATCAATTAAAAATAAAACATATGAAGATCGCTTACAGGCACTGGGATTAACAACTCTTGAGGAAAGGAGACAACGAGGAGACATTATAGAAACCTATAAAATCCTAAAAGAATGCTACGATGTACCAAGTCTACAGTCAATGTACGAAAGGAGCACTGAAGAACGTCTTCGCGGTCACTCATTAAAACTAAAATGGCCCACACATAGAACCAACCCCAGGAAGCATTTTCTGACGCACCGGGTCGTAAGGGCCTGGAACAAATTATCTGAGGACACCGTCAGCGCCCCCTCGGTTAATTCTTTAAAAAACCAATTAGACAAAAAAAAAAAACAAAACAAAAAACAAACAAACAAAAATACTTAAAAACAATACAAGTGCACTCATAAATTAACCCTTCGAGTCTCAAGTGGAGCGCGCGCTCCCGTTTTCGTCGCCTACCCTTGGCTCCCAAGTGGAGCGCGCGCTCCACTTATTGCGCGCCGCTAGTTTTAATTCAGTATCTAATTCTACCAATTTTCTAACAAAACACTCAATACTGGTATCATTTCTTGGTTAAAACTTACTAATAACTATTCTCAGACACGACTGGGCACACAATAACCTTCACACAGAAAAAAAATAATGAAGTTGACAGAAAATAAAATGTCACTTTTGGCAGCTGACATTTCCACTGACCCTGGAATAGACAAAGATTGTACCCGTAAACGTATTTCGGTATTTGATAGTTCGTTTCAATGCGCTTATTTCGGTATACCATATGTAAGACGAAATTGTACAGTTTTGGTCAGAAAAATTCAAAAAAAAAATTCGAGTGTGTTTTTTTTTGCCTGGAGTTCAAAAAATCGGTCTGTGCTTCTAAATAAGTGAATCCTGAAGAGTTTGGTATCACTGAACGCGTAATTTCAGTACAAACAAGACAGAATAACGAGTATTGATGGATCGATCGATTGAGGCGGGATATTCGAATTTGTGTGGGAGCGCGCGCGCCAAAATTTTGCGTTTTTGAGCGCCGCCAAAAGGGCCTGGGAGCCAAGGGGAGGTAGGACTATTTTGAGTCAAAGGGACTCAAAGGGTTAATAAACAGAATACACGCACCAGCTGTTAGCTGTCAGTGTTTAAAATAAATAAATAAAAATAAATAAAAAATAAATAAAATTTCATGGGAAATAAGATTTACTGCACGAATGATATTTATTTATTTATTTTAATTTAGACAGGAAGCATGGGCTGATGTTTCTAAATCAAGTTAAATAGGTGTTATTATATTAAGTATATATTTATTGATAGATTAAACTTTTTTTTTATTGAAAGCGCGGCATGTGGCGCCCAGCCACCCATAAAGTGTCTAACGACGCCCATGGACATCCGGTCGTACGCGTAGGTTGCGAATGACATGCCAAAGTCACGAGTCACCTCTTTTAATCTGCACTCTTTCCAAAATAACCCTGTATACATACCTGAGTAGCGGCCTGCTGCGTTGTACTTTTGATAGTATTGCTAGCATTCTTCACAGCGCCAATAGTCTTATTCAAAAAGGCCGAATTCTCAAAAATCCTAGCGCCCATTCTCCTCGCGGTCGATTTTCCCGCATTGCCCGACGGATCGAACGAGCCGTGCTTCGTGCAGGGCGTCAGTTCGATCTCCGTGTTGGCAGTTCCGAGGTTCAGGAAGCAGATGGACTTGACTTTGTAGATGGTGTGGTGGAAGTATATCTGTCCGACCGGAGCGCTCTCCTTAATGATGATTAGTCGGGGCTCGTAGATGTTGGTGTGCTCGACCTTGCCAACGATGCCGTCCGTGATGCCGAGGCACTCGATGTCCTCAATCTCGGAGAAGTCCCATGCTGAAAAGAAAATTAATGTTGTTGTTGTTGTTTTGGTTTGGGGTTGGCTCTAGGCCTGCAAACTAATCCCGCTTGGTTGGGGACCTTCGTGCAAAACCCCGCAGTCTCCAGCTACCCCAGCCAGCCTATGTCTTCCATGAAAGCCACAAGTCGACAGGGGTGTCTGCAGGCCGCTTATTCCTTAGTCGCCTTTTACGACATGCACGGGGAGAGATGCAGAGATGCAGAGATGCAGTGATGCTATTCTTATTAAGTAACGACCCCACACAGTACGAAAATTAATGTTTTCGTGTAATCTGTTTATAATGGAAAGCGCGACATATACTGTACCGTGTGGGTACTTAAAAAGAATAGCCCCACTGCATCTCCCCCCGTCGCATGTCGTAAAAGTCGACTAAGGGATAAGGAAATTCGTCAGCCTCAGTAGCTGAGTGGTGAGGTCAGTCGACTGTTGTTAAAGCAACGCTGAGCGCGGTCGGTACTTGGATGGGTCGGATTCCACGTTAAACTGTAGGTCCCTTCCCTTCTTACCTTACTAGGTGGTAGGGTTTATCCCGGCCGCATTGAATAAACGTCGGTCGATAAGGCTATGTAACGGACGAAAAACACGAACTATTTACAGTTCGTGTTTTTCGTCCAGTTCAGTGTAGACGACATGAAATGAAGGAAAGCACTGACATGGCACCTAGTTCACCAGGTGTTATGGCCTGACATCACGGATGTTGTGTACCGGGAAATCCCTGAGAAATAAAACAATTTATTTCTTGCATTACCACGTCTGCGCATGTTTTTTCGAAACATTACACAAAAACATTTGTTTTCATACGAGATTTTTACCTGCTCATGTAAGAGGAATAAAATTATACGGTGGGCAACCCTGTTATTGATCTAGCTTCATTATTTTACGAAATATTTTAGTTCATGTTAGTCATGTGGGTTATCAACAATTTTTGGCAACCGTGATCTAACCGATATCTGTCTTCAATACCGATATTGATATCCGTTGCCAAATATCGGTAACAAAAACTCTGATTCCTAGTTAAAAAAAAAAAAAAAAAAAAAAAGTTTTTTTTTTTTTTATGGAACCTGACACGGTTGGCTACATCACCTACAACATCCGTGATGTCAGCCCATAACACAGGGTGAACTAGGTGCCATGTCAGTGCTTCCCTTCATTTCATGTCGGCTACACTAAACTGGACGGAAAACACGAACTATTTACATAGCCGTTTCGACCGACGTTTCGTTCAGTGCGGTGGTACCAACCCGGCCGGGATAAACCCTACCTATTTACATAGCTTACATTACATTACATAGCATTACATTTTTGTTGGCCATTATGATGCCTTTCTTTTTAACATTTTAAAAGTAAAGTTCTGTCTTTACATAATTTATTTTAACACTAATCAATTTTTTTTTATACACTATGTTCACGCACTATGTCATTGTTTATTAACGAAAAACCTACACACTAAGAAAGAAGAGTTGTACCTACACACTTAAATACACAGTAAAGTATAAACAAAGTTTCTGTCCTAAACTACGTAACTCAACTCAACGTTCTGCGTGTCCGGCGTGCCTGCGCGGCGCGACGCCGGAACGCACCGTGTGGCATACATCACTATTCACAAATCACAGTCACATCACAGCGCAGCACGTACGCACCGATACTATGGATATCTCTCCGCGCAGCGGCACCGCTCGGGCAGCGGCGCCGCGCGCCGCACCGGCCGCCACCGAAACCGTAACGCACCGCACGCACCGTCCGTCACCGTCCGTACCGTACCGAGTGTATCGGTAATCTGTGGTGGCTGGCTAGTGGCTACTGGCTCGATCGGCCGGCACTAAAACTAACTGAAACTGACTGGATTGGCACAACTGGTTGTTCTGATATCTAAATAACTGACAACTGTTCTAGTTGTCAGTTGTCACCCGCGCCGTTAGATATTTCGTAAATATCTAAGATCTTCGTAGATTTCCAACCCAAATACGACCTTATTGGTTCTTCCATAAAGGTAATTTTTCCATGAAAAGATTTATTTGGTGAAACTAAAAGGAATCGCACGTGCTCTTTCTTGCATTTGGGGACTTACTTAAAGAGAGAGGGAAGGCATAATAGTTGTCGGATTTGTCTGTCAGCCTGCCTGGCATACGCTGTTCGTTCGCTCGCTCGCTACCTACCTATACTTTGGTTGGTTGGTTGGTTGGTAGCCGATAGCCGATGTTTGCTATGACAAACACCGATGCGATACGTTGGAGGCGTGGCAACGGTTTTCAGCTACGTTTCGCTGTAGCGGACACATGAGTAGTTCATGTGCGAGCGCGCGCGTCGCGCGGCGCCAAATCTCAGCGCAGCGAAAGTGGCTTGGAAGTCAAGGGGAGTAAGCATTACTGCGCGATCCCAAGGGTTAAAAAGACACGTAGAACAAGATAAAATCAGTGATAACGCTGAAAGAGAGCAAAACTTATAGGTGGGCGTTCGATGTACCTGATTTCACAGAGAAAGCGCCTGTGGTTCGGTTCCACCACAGACTCGCCTCCTCTCGGACGAAGATGTAGAACTTCTCCGAACGGAACACTTCCATTTTGCACTTATCTTAATCTAGATAGAATGCAAAATATATTTTTCCTCATCCATTGTGATCAATTTGTGAGCACAGACAGCCCAGCGATCAACCGTTCCAGAATTTATTTCAGTGACGGAGACGGATATAAAAAGCGCATTATGTGCACCGCGAGCAAATGCGGCCAACGCTCTCCAAGAGCATTATTCTAAAAATCAGAAAAGGACAGCTCTCGAATGAAGCATTAAATGCGTGGCATAGAGCAACGCCTGACAGTTCGTTTGACATTTCACTCATCTCCAAGATTCAGCATGATAGTGTCCATCCAAGTAGCTGCTGTCTCTTTCGTACCGTATCAATAAGATAAAGACAACTCCAGATTGGTTTGCGCAGACGAACGATAATGTTATACGATAATCTAATATTGTATTTCGTTGATTGACCAGAAAAATAAATAACGTCGCGCGCGACTATCGCGCGACACACCAAGTCATAATTATTGTTGTTGACAATGATATTATAAGTTAAAAGGAGGTAGATAGGTTATGTGAGCTCCCAAGTGGCACATTAAATACAAGACCACAGTCCTGTCTGAAGTTAGTCGTCCACCAACCACGCACGCGTTCGGGCCGCTAACCACGAGCCGCTAACACATCGAAAATACCGTCGTGTGTAATGAGATTCTGCACTACCTAATTCAAATAATTGAAATAAGACTATTCGAGTCGGCACATCACTTATAGTTCTTCTTCTCAAGTTTTCAAGGACGTGCCATGTGTGAGCACTGAATGTCATATAATATAGATAACCTATCTTTCCTAAAATATCATTGGTTGTTGACTAAAAAATGGACTATGGATGGCACTGGGTGTAGGTAATGAACCTATGCAGTGTAATCAGATTCTTGAAATATTGTGCTGTGAATAATAATGTTCTTGTGAGCGGAAGTATTTTTTTGTTGGTTCTTCTGAGCATTGAATTAATGATACTGGCGTAATTTGCGACTTGTTCAAGCTTACGTTACTTACCTATGGATGAAATTATATAATAAACAATAAACACCGAACTAACTAAACACTACAAAGCGGCAAATCACGATGAATCTAGTTCTGTCAGTAAACAATTATTGTGCGTGCCTTCACATGCAATTGTCATGATGAATACTTATATAGGTACTTTAAAACTATCTCATCACAAGCAATTTCGTGCTATGAGTGTGGTAATGTTTCGCACTCGCGTATTTGCGGATATAAAACGATAGATAGATAGATAGAAAATTCTTTATTGCTCCAGTAAATATTAAACAGTAACAAATACATTGGAAAATTTACATAAGGTGCAAAGGCGGACTTATCCCTTACAGAGATTTCTTACAGTCAACCTTTGGATGTTTGAGATTCGATAATTTCGGAATGTAAGTAGGTAGTAGCAAAAGAGTTGCGTGACAATTGAAGATAAAAATAATAATAAGAATACTTATTAAATACATACATATAAGTACATGCTAGTAAAATATAAGCCATACATGTTTAATACATATAAATTACTAAATATATAGACTATTATATACAAATAAATATACATACATACATACTTGTCCATCCAGGTAAGTATGAAACAAAAGTGGTTTTTGTTTTTTAGGTTTTTACTTCACATTGACGGAGGTAATACAGTTTTAGGTGTTTTTTGAATAAGGGAAGCGATTTACAATGTCGGATAAAGTGTGGTAGTGAATTCCACAGTCGAGCTGCGTGAACAGAAAATGAGTTCGTATAAAAACCAGTTTTATGAGAGGAGAAAGCTTAAATATTGTCATGACTAGATCGAAGTGGGACACCGTGAGAAGATAGGTTCTGAAAACGGGAAGATAGATACTCGGGAGCAGAGGGGTTGTTAAGACAAGAGTAAAGAAGACTAAGAATGTGGGAATTCCTGCGGTAACGGATTGGAAGCCATTTGAGACGTCTGCGATATTCTGAAACATGGTCGTACTTGCGTAGTCCGAAAATGAATCGTATACACATGTTTTGCAGACGCTCAAGCTTGTCCAGGAGTTCCTCAGTAACGTCCAGGCAACATACATCTGCATAATCAAGAAGGGGGAGAAGCAACGATTGTGCTAGAATTGTCTTTGTAGTGGTCGGAAGAAGGTTCCTAAGCCGTCTCAAGGAGTGCGCCGCAGCATAGACTTTTCGACTGACCTCGTTGACCTGAGCCCGCCAAGATAGCGTGTCATCCATAAGGATTCCCAGGTTTTTGACAACCCTAGCGTATGGTATGGCAGTACCGTTGTACATAATATCAGGCAACGAAGCGCGGTCAATCCTCGATAGTAGTCGAGGACTTCCGGCAATCATTACCTGAGACTTATTCGGATTCACGATGAGTCCAAAGGATCTGGTCCAGTCAAAAATGGTGGCCAGATCAGCATTGATCACATCAATGATTCCAGCTATGTCGTCAGTACTACCTCCCAGATATAGCTGTAAGTCATCGGCATACAAGTGGTAGAAAGAAACTAAGAGTTTGGAGACAAAATTTATAAAAATTGCGAAGAGTAGTGAAGACAACACGCCACCTTGTGGAACACCAGCAGTTAGATCGTACCAATCAGAGAAGTCATTGTCAATTCTAACACGTTGCTGGCGACCACGAAGGTATGAGTCAAAGCAATCTATTACCTGCGGAGATAAGTTAAGAGACCTCAGCATTTCCACCATGATGTCAAAGTCAACTGCATTGAAGGCGTTACGAAAATCAAGCAATAGGATAACAGTGAGATCTTTGTTTCCATATTTAGACGGATATCGTCAGTGACTTTGACAAGTGCAGTAACAGTACTGTGAGAAGGTCGAAACCCAGATTGCATTGGGTTCAAAAGGTTGTTATGAGAAAGAAAGCCAGACAGTTGCTGGTGTGCAATGCGTTCCAGAATTTTTGATAGGACAGGTAATATTGAGATGGGACGGTACTGACTAAAGGAAACAGGATTGGACGTTTTAGGCAGAGGGATGACAAAAGCCTTTTTCCAGATGCTAGGAAACGAACTTGTTACCAGAGAATGATTGAGGATATAAGTGATCATGGGTAACAGCTCATCTAACACTGGTGTCAGCATATCAAGGCTTAAATCGTCTGCTCCAACTGCCTTGGTGGTAATGGAGAGAAAGATCTTCTTAACTTCACGTTCGGTAACTGGGTTGAAAACAAAGGGGTTATACTGTGGTATCGGCAGCTGTGAAAGCTGAAGGAGAGTGTTCGATTTAACCATAGCATCAATGATGACTGGCGGGGTTGTGAAATGGGCATTCAATGCATTCATATTGATATTAGGTTTCGTTGGAGTAGCCTGCGCCGATCCCGAGTGTGTTTAGAAATTTCCAAGAAAGTGCCGGAGTGGTATTTTCGACATTGGAGCGTATGTGGCGTTGTTGAGCATCTCTACACATCTTCGTACACCGATTCCTTAGTAACTTATATTTGCTAAGACTGTCATCTGAGCCATCGCTCCTATGTTTTATTTTGGCACGGTCTCGCTTGACCATCATAGCTTTGATATTGTCGCTCAGCCAAGGTGCTGGTAAGTGTTTCTTGCGATACGGTCGCATTGGAGCATGCATATCAAACAGTTGTATGACTTTGGCATTGAATTCCTCAACCATACATCGATGGAAGAGGTTTCCAGGACAGTCGACCAGTCCACACTGCGAACATCCTCCCTAAGAAGCTCCAGGTTAATACCTTTGAAGTTACGCTGCATTAACACAGCTGCATTAAAACGATAAGGTGAACCACAATATGTATGGTTCGCTGTGTTCTGTTCAATGAAGTTTGAACGAAAGAGCTATAAAAATATGACGTATTTTCCGACCAGTTCAGTGTAGCCGCACCAACCAAAGGAAAGCACTAGCATGGCACCTCGCTGTCTCCAAAAGGCATGCCGATAAATTTAGACAATAACTTTACAGCGGCTGGCACGGCACCTTGTTGAACAATGTGGTTAATGGTTGAGTCTACAGAAACAGGGTAAGGAAGATGGGTCCGGAAAGGTCCACGCCGCGCGCCGATCGCTTTCTTATGGCTGGGTGGCAGAGCTATGGATGTGCTCTGCGACAGTGCTCACCCCGTCTACAGAGGGACTACCTATAAATGCCACCATTAGGTAGATAAAACTGTGATTCTGGTGGTTTGTGACTCTGCAGACTTCAATTTTTGAATAATAAGGAAGTTTAGATGGTAAATATTTTCAACTCTGCGGCTGGCTAATGTCACACCCCGCAAAGCGTGACCCCTGGGTTAGTGCGTAGTAGCCTCTCAGTGGTTTCAGGCTTGGGTTCCCTCGAGCATGGTATCTGGATCTTGGGAAGGTACCTAGTTAGTCAATGACGAGACGTTCAGACTTTGCTACTAACTAGTTTATTAAAGCTATATAAGTATCTTATGATTTAAAAATACAGTCAGATAGACCAATAAGCGGCAATTATGGTAGCAATCTTTTTAGAGTAAGTTCCTATATTATTCTTAAGCCTAATTGTATTATTCGTAAGCCTAGTTTGTACCGTGTGGGACCGGTACTTTAAAAGAATAGCCCCACTGCATCTCTCCCCGTGTATGTCGTAAAAGGCGACTAAGGGATATGACTCCCTTCTTATATTACTAGGTGGTAGGGTCTAACCCGCCCGGGTTGGTACCACCGCACTGAATGAAAGGTCGGTCGAAACGGCTATGTAAATAGTTTGTGTTTTCCGTCCAGTTCAGTGTAGCCGGCACGACCGAGGGGAGGCACTGACGTGGCACCAAGTTCACCCGGTGTTATGGGCTGACATCATGGATGTTGTAGGTGATGTAAGCCAACGGTGTCAGTTACCATAAAAAAAAAAAAAAAAAATTAATACACCTAAGCAGCTACAGTAAGAGTTTCGGAGTTCACGGTACAGCACTTAGCTCCGGTGATGTGGTGAGAGCGAGGGTCTCCCCGGTAGGTCCGGGGGAGTTGCAGATAGCAAAGAAGAGCTCCGAGTTGCGTGTAGCTGAAACATGGCATTTGTAATAAAATAATAGGATCCCATAACGCCCGCAAGTAATGGGAAGAGAGCTATTTGGGTCCGCGGCCGAATGATTTTAAAGCCAACCGTGCTTCCTGGCTACTAATAAACTAAGAACATATAGTTGTGGCAGGGTAGACAGGTCTTCTACCATCGTACAATGCAGCCGGCCTTGCGCCCGCCCGACACGCTGGCCCAGTGGACTTTAATTCATATCGCCATTGTCACACACGCCACATAATTATCGCTCGTGTGAACTAGTCCAGCGGAAATGGAAGCGAACCATAGACAGCAGACGGTGCGACGCCACGCGATCTAAGCTCTCCCCCATTTTTTCATTATTCTCCTCTCTTTCCCACTGTCATTTTCCCTGTAATTGCCGCCATTTTGTTGGCAATCATCAAAAATCATTCTATGAACGAATGTCGTGCTTGCAAGTTGAACGTACGTTCTGAACAATGGATTGGGAGCTAACATGTCGCGTGTGCTTGGAGGGCGGCGACATGGTGTCGCTGTTCGACTGCGACGAGAACAACGAATTGCTACGCGACAAGTATAAGTACACCACGGATATCGAGGTATAGAATAATGGCCACCCCGTTATTTTTTCCCTACACTAATGTTGCTATGCGGAGGTTCGTCGCTGCAAATTCATTATTTTCTCTGCAGCTGTCAAATTTTGAATGCGACGTTTTTAGTTTGCCGAATTTCTTGGAACATTTGGTAATGTGGAAAAGCAACGGAATCGGTATGGATGACTTCGATGACGCGCCTTCTTCGTTGGCGTCGTCCATGGCGCATTTGTCGAAAGGTCAATGAGCTATATATAGCGTCATTTATAAAATAACATTCTTCATCTAATTTATGTACACAATATGTAGACATACTTCATTCAAACCATTTGTTTATATAAACAAGATACAAATATGAGACAGTCTCCTCCATTACTCCACACGAGGACAGTGTGCTACTCTTCGCTTTCTTACAAATAAAAATTACATACCATAAAAATAACCGAAGTCCAGCATTATACCATGCAATATTTTCACAGCTTTATAATTTATGACTCTTCACTTCATACAAGTAGTCACAGCGACCTTATAATTTACAATTTAATCTTTCCATTACTACACGGTTCCCGATGTGTTTCCCGAATCCTTTAACCTGGGTATCGTCAAACGTCGACTGTAGCCTCCGTAGCCGAATGTCTTAAGGCGCTCGGTCAGCTCGATTCTCGGTTTCGAAGTTGGCTTTTTTTTCGGTACTGTGTGGGGTCGGTACTTAATAAGAATAGTCCCACTGCATCTCTCCCCGTGCATGTCGTAAAAGGCGACTAAGGGATAAGCGGCCTGCAGACACCCCGGTCGACTTGTGGCTTTCATGGAAGACATAGGCTGGCTGGGGTAGCTGGAGACTGCGGGGTTTTGCACAAAGGTCCCCAACCAAACGGGATTAGTTTGCAGGCCTAGAGCCAACCCCAAACCAAAACAACAACAACATCGTCAAACATGGTATCAACAGGCTAGACAGCCTAGCAACAGTCCGCAGATCTGCTAGCATGGCACCTAACTGAGCGTGGTTTAGCGAGGAGAGGGGATTTTGGCTCTGCCCACTGCACCATTGGTCCCTCGGCAGAGCTGGCCATGTTGGTTACCATAAAAAAAACCGTTTAGATTTTAGATATGTTCCACGTTCCAAGGACCTTGCAGGCACCACGGTTGTTTAAAGCGAATCGTTACTGTTGTTTGAAGGCATGGTTTATGATTTGATGTTGAGAATTAGGGCGCTCCTGAGCCCTATTATCACTGTGACCAAGATATATCTATTTATACCTCAATGTTTGGACAAGATAATATCAAGTGGCAAGTAAGGCGCACAGACTTAACTGCTGCGTGACTCCTTGGAAGGACCGTGCCTAGGTGGGAGGTGGTTAGTCTGTCGCCCTATAGCACGACGTCTCGTCCTTATCCCTTAGTCACCTTTTCCGACATACACAGGGAGAGATGAAGTTGGGGCTATTATTTTTTAGTACTGGACCCACACGGTTGTTGTTGTTTGCTGCCCAGCCTTTTGGGGGGACTCTTCGCACTGAGACCTCAATCCGTTGTGCGTTGGAGCCCGGGTAGTGTTACTCCAGCCACCCGAGCTCTTTCATGAAGTGGAGCACTCTTCTTGGTCGCTTCCACACTCCACGGGCAGTCCCCACATTCCCAAGAAGCTGCAGTCTTTCTTCCGCCACCAGCGGGCACTCCAGGAGCACGTGGGCGGCTGTTTCGTCCTTCACCATGCAACTGCTCCATAGGGGGCCCCACACGGTATTGTTTGCAGGCATAGAGCCGCCCGCTAAAAACGTCGACAACATCGCATGTGACGATATGTTGCAGGTGTTCGAGTCAGATACGCTGCCGACGCTAATCTGCCTGACGTGCGTGGACCGGCTGATGTTCGCGTATCAGTTCAAGCAGCAATGCGTCACATCCAACGACACGCTGAAGGAATGTCTCGCCGAGCTTCACAAGAGCAGCGCGGCCATACCCAACAACAAGGTCAGCGCTGCTGGTAAGTACACTGAATATACATGTTTATTAAAATAAATAAATAAATCTTCATTTTCATTTTTTGTTTTATTTTTTTATGTAAAATAGATGCACAGAAGTGTCGGGCGTACTAGGAATATTTATACTAGATTTTTTTTTATTTCCTTCTACCTGCAATCAGCCTTTATAAGGTTTGTCAGGTTTGATGGTATTGTTTAAGTGATGCGGGGAAGCTGCTATCCATTGACAACAGCCTCCATGTTCCTTCCATCTTCCTATTTAAACAGGAGTATGTTGTTTCTTTTGAGTCGGTCGGACTTGATTTGACAATAGGTTTTTTTTATTTATGGAAACTGACACGGTTGGCTACATCACCTACAACATCCGTGATGTCAGCCTAGGTATAACACCGGGTGAACTTGGTGCCACGTCAGTGCTTCCCTTCGGTCGTGCCGGCTACACTGAACTGGACGGAAAACACAAACTATTTACATAGCCGTTTCGACCGACCTTTCATTCAGTGCGGTGGTACCAACCCGGTCGGGTTAAACCCTACCACCTAGTAATATAAGAAGGGAGTCATATCCCTTAGTCGCATTTTACGACATACACACACAGTACATTTCATTTTTTATTAAGTACGGCCTCTTTTTTAGGGTTTTTTTTAATGTTATCCAGTATGGTGGGCTGAGTCGGAGAGGCCGAGGAGAAGCACATGCTCCGACCAGCCAATATTACCTCCGAGAAGGTAGGTGCCACACCGGAGACTTCCCTAGATTGCTGGCTATACTGGACTAGAGGAGAGCACAACCGAGGCTGCCATGCGGCAATCTCACATCCAGTATGGTGGTAACAACCCAGTCGGCTACAATTAAAGCCGTGACTGTTCCGCAGGTTCGGAGATGATAACGATAAAGCAAGAGAACGGCGTGTACCTGCAGTACGAGCTGCCCGTGGAGCACGAGGGCGGGGGGCGCAGCGCGGGGGCGCCGGTGCGCCGCCCGCGCGGCCGCCCGCGCAAGTATCCCAATCAGCGCGGCGAGATATGTGAGTTTTGAACAATGATTTTTTTATTTTTTTTTTTTATTTCTTTTGAACTGGATGGCTCTGTCCGAGGTCGCAACCTCAGGCGCAGCCAATTTCACCCTCGAGGAGGTGCCAGTCCGGCTTGGAGGTGGACTAATGTTGCTGGGGAAAGGTTATTAAGCCGCGATTTGAAGATCCGTGGATTGTGGGAGTGGGGGAAGATATTCCCTGGGAGCCCGTTCCACACCTTTGCCGTGCTGCACACGAACGATTTAGAGAATCGTGCAGTTCGAAGAACTCTTCTGTCGACTACAAAGGGGTGTTCCGCGAGAGTATGGCGGGTTTGGCGAAGGCGAACAGGAGGAGGAGGGATATTTTAAGAAAGATACGTTGTCTATACGACATTCGTTGCTCACACACGGCACGAACTTGAAACGTTGACAGAAAGAATTATAAAGTGATGCGCCGACTCGAATAGTCTTATTCCAATTATTAAGGGAAGGAATTCAAGTTATGTGGCGGTTGGTATAACCGATAACTACTTAGGAAGGACGACGCACGTCTGAACGCGTGCGTAGTTGGTGCGCAACTAACTTCAAACAGGACTGTGGTCTTGTATTTAATGTGCTGCTTAAAAAAGAGGGGTGTTATAAGTTTAACGTATGTGTGTATGGGTGTGTCTGTGGCTCGTCTTGTCTTGTCTTCTTGATGGGCATTTTCCGCATGTAGGTCTCTCTGTTTGGACCCGTTGTGCGTATCACCCCGGCCGCTACTCCATCCGGCCCAGCTCCTTCCAGAAGTCCTGCAGGCGTCTGACGTCCTTGCAGGCCTCTTGGAGTGTCCTCGGGTTTTTGAGGATGTTTGCCCGCTCATTTGCCATCCCCCGCACTGTAGCAGCACGTGGGATGGCGTTGGCGTGTCTGTGGCATTGTAGCTCCCAAACGGATGGACCTATTTGGATATGTTTTTTTTTATTAGAAAAAAACTGGTTTAATCGGGATGTTTCTTAGCTATGTTTGTAATCAAGTAATTAAGTAATGAAAAAATTTATTACCTATCTTAAAATGTGGAAAGATTTGCATGCAGTTTTTTTTTAAAAACCTTGAAATAAAAGTACCTTCGACCCTTAAAACGGTCAAAAATAATTTCCGATTACTTACTAGGAGTCGGACTTGAGATCTTGAGAAAACTTGGTAGGAGCCTTGACGCAAAGACCCCGCCACTTAAAACAATTTTTTTAAATGATTATACCTTTTTCGTTTCAGCGATGTCGCCTTACCAACGCAAGATTCAAATAAAAAAAAAAGATAAGGAGCCTTCACTGTCGGAAATTCTCGCGGGCGGTGGAATCACACTGAAGGTACTTGTTTTTTGTTTTTGTTTTTCTGTGTCTTCTATTACTTGGCGATCTGTGTCAACACAATGAGCCATTCTGTTGAGGTTGTTCGTTCTGTTTTTTGTTAGCCGGAGGAAATCCGTACCGTGTGGGGCCGGTACTTTAAAAGAATAGCCCCACTGCATCTCTCCCCGTGTATGTCGTAAAAGGCGACTAAGGGATATGACTCCCTTCTTATATTACTAGGTGGTAGGGTTTACAACCCGCCCGGGTTGCTACCACCGCACTGAATGAAAGGTCGGTCGAAACGGTTATGTAAATAGTTTGTGTTTTCCGTCCAGTTCAGTGTAGCCGGCACGACCGAAGGGAAGCGCTGACGTGGCACCAAGTTCACCCGGTGTTATGGGCTGACATTACGGATGTTGTAGGTGATGTAGCCAACCGTGTCAGTTTCCATAAAAAAAAAAAAAAGAAAAAACTCTTCTGAGTCCCTTTCATTTCCTGTCTTGAAATCTCACGGCTAGCGTAGGGACACTATGCATTTTCAGTCTGGAATGTGTGACACTTCCTGTGCCAACTAGTTTTGATGCCAGTTCGTTGATGTGAGTGAAGGTACTGACTTAAATTTATCATTTATTTTTACTCAACTGCCACACAAAGGAGGGTAATGGGTTTTACTTTTTATTATCCAACTGCGAACGCAAGGGCGGTAATGTGTTTCACTTTCAAATTTCAAATTTCTTTATTTATATATTTGTCAGCCTCGGTAGCTCAGTGGTGCGGTCGGTCGACTGTTGTTAAGCAACCCTGAGCGAGGTCAGTACTTGGATGGGTCGCTCGACCGTTGGAGGCTGACCGTGGTTCGGATTCCACATAAAACTGTAGGTGCCTTCCCTTCTTACCTTACTAGGTGGTAGGGTTTAACCCGCCCGGATTGGTACCGCCGCACTGAATGAAACGTCGCTTGAAATGGTAATGTAAATATTTAATGTTTTCCGTCCAGTTCAGTTTAGCCGGCACGACCGAAGGGAAGCATTGACATGGCACCTAGTTCACCAAGGTTTTATGCGCTGACATCACAACTTATGTGTGAAGAACATTAAAAGGCACTTGGAGATCCGTTGTCTCTGCCTACCCCACCGGGAAATAGGTGTGAGATTATTTTTAAAACAAAACAGCTTTACTCACGGTTCTTAACGAGCTATGTGGCTCGACGTTTCGGGCCAAGCGTATGGCCCCTCCTCATGAGCACTCTGCCTAGTGCGACGGTTGGCAGAGAACTGCTCGTTAAGAACCGTGAGTAAAGCTGTTTTGTTTTAAAAATAATGTCTGACAACCACGGTAATTTAAAAACCCATTTAATAGGTGTGAGGTTATGCAGGTCATACATACATCTCCGCTTTAGCAGCTTTATAAAAAGTATTTTTTTTTTTTATGGAAACTGACACGGTTGGCTACATCACCTACAACGTCCGTGATGTCAGCCCACAACACCGGGTGAACTAGGTACCATGTCAGTGCTTCCCTTCATTTCACGTCGGCTACTGGACGAAAAACACGAACTATTTACATAGCCGTTTAAACCGACGTTTCATTCAGTGCGGTGGTACCAACCCGGGCGGGTTAAACCCTACCACCAAGTAAGATTAGGAGGGAAGGGACCTACAGTTTTACGAGGAATCCGAACCTCGGTCAGCCTCCAACGGTCAGCGGTCACCCATCCAAGTACTGACCGCACCCAGCGTTGCTTAACATTCAATAGCGACAGTTGACTGTCTGCACCACTGAGCTATCGAGGCTGACAAGTATATTTTGTGTTGTTGTAACATTCTGTATGTAACATTTCTAGGAGGAACCAGACGACGGCAGTATGGAGTTCATTGACGATGGTGATCATCAAGGTTAGTTTTTAACCGACTTCCAAAAAAGGAGGAGGTTCTCAATTCGTCTGTATGTTTTTTTTTATTTTTTTTTTTATTTTTTTTTTTATTATTTTTTTGTATGTTTGTAACACGATTTCTCCGTCAATTGAGGGCCGATTTAGAAAATTCTTTTTTTGTTAGTTAGGTCATACTTCCGAGGTGGTCCCATTTCAATTTTATCGAAATTGGTTCAGTGGTTTTCGAAAAATCAGCATAATACTATGGTGTGTGGTTACCTTCAGCAAAACTTGTGATGTGGTCGTTTTCGGCAATTTTCAGTTTGATAAATTAGTATGGTGTGTGGTTACCTTCAGCAAAACATTTGTGATGTGGACTTATTCAGCAATTTGCAGTCTGACACATATGGCGAATAATTCTGTACCACTTCAATCGATTTCGATTATTCGATTTCGATTATTCTTTTTTATGTAATATTACTAAAAAGAATGAAATAAAAACTGTTTTAAAAAATATTAAACCGATTTCCAAAAAACAAAAAAAAAAAAACTAAAAAGTATTAAATACCTAATATTTTGAAATTTTCTCTGTCCTGTTGAAATACATGAATCGATATACTAGTGATACATATTCGGACCCTTGTTTCATGAATATTCTAAATTTGAAATTTTTTTATCTTTTCCGACCGGCGTTTAATTTATTATGGTACCTGGCCAGTACCTACTGTACCGAGTACCATCGAGCTGGTTTGATGATGGAGACAGAAGGTGGCCATAGGAACTCCTAAACTACACATGATAAACCCATCGTGTTTGGGCTCGTTGCATTTGTCTTCACGAGAAATTTACTTTAGACCTAAAAGATTCTCAATTCGACGGTATGTTTTCTTTTTTTGGATGTTTGTTACGCCCATCTAAGTACTGACCGCACCCAGCGTTGCTTAAAATTCAATAGCGACAGTTGACTGTCTGCACCACTGAGCTATCGAAGCTGACGTGGTCCTATTTTAATTGGGTCAAGATCGGATTGGAAAGCGAGGCGGAATCGCGAGGCCGAAGGCCGAGCGATTCCGCCGAGTACATTAATAGCAAAAAATTACTAAAAAAAACTGTGAAATAAAAAAAAAGTTTTAAAAAACATAAAACCGACTTCCTAAAAAAAGGAAAACTAAAAAACTATTCAAAATAAAAATATAAAAACCGCCTTCAAAAATATATGAAATAAAAACCTAAAAAAAAAAAAACGAACCCTAGAGTTGAAGGCGGTGCTAAAGCAAGCAAAAATTATGCATGAAAGAAAACATGAGTGGATGATAATATCCTTTGTGATTTGTAAAGCAAGCAAAAATGATGCATGAAAGAAAACATGAGTGGATGATAATATCCTTTGTGATTTGTGTAGCCTTTTTAGCACCGCCTTCAACTCTAGGGTTCGTTTTTTTTTTTTTAGGTTTTTATTTCATATATTTTTGAAGGCGGTTTTTATATTTTTATTTTGAATAGTTTTTTAGTTTTCCTTTTTTTAGGAAGTCGGTTTTATGTTTTTTAAAACTTTTTTTTTTATACATTACAAGCTGTGCCCGCGGCTCTGCCCGCTCTCATATTTCACTTCACTGCTAACCTCAAAAGCCATTTAGCGTGATAGTAAGTAGCCTATAGTTGATGGGAAGAATCAAGCTATCCGTAGAATTTTGTTTTATTAAAATCGGTTTAGTTGTTCTCGAGTTATAAGCGGACAGACAGGCACTCAGACAGACAGAAAGCAGACGTTGGATTTTATTATAGGTAAGGAATCCATATTTTGTAAGTGGTTTCCCCTGCTTCGAAGCGAAGGGAAGAATCAATCTTATCTACTAGCTAGTTGGTTAACCAACGGTAACTCGTTAGCGCAGTGGTGCGGCGACTGTCGGTCGTGGTCATATTATACATACACCTTAAGCTGCGGGTGGCCGAGTGGTTTGGGCATCGGCTTCTCATGCGCGAGGGTCCAAGGTTCGAATCCGGTCGGCGTGTACCAATGAGTTTTTTCTGACGAAAAAATGTACGTGCATACCTACACCTGCTGCTTCACCGTTCGGAGCCGGTGTAAAACTGTAGGTCCCTTCCCTTGCCCCTTACTAGGAGGTAGGCTCAAATTGTAGCCGACTGGGTTGGTACCACCGTACCAGACGTAAGATGGCCGCATAGCAGCCTCGGCTGTGTTCTCTAGTTCAGTATAGCCAGCAATCCAGGGAAGTCTCCGGTATGGCACCTACCTTCTCGGAGGTGATATTGGCTGGTCGGAGCATGCGCTTTGGCCCGTTCGACTCAGCCACCCATACCGGATAACATAAAAAGAAAACCTGCGCAAATGAGTTAGTGCGTCATCCGACCTATCCCTCTCTCTAACAATCGCCCCACGACCAGGCACGCATGCACGACTTTTTGTTGAATATCGATAGTATTTTTTACGCAGGTGGCCGCGCGATCTACCCGCACCGAATACAACACTAGAAAGTGTTGTTTCGTCATCATTTCAGTTGTTCAGTTTCGGTAACTTGTGTGCGAAAAAATGGCGCCACGTAAGCACCTCTAACACTGAAGGACGAAGTGTGATTTCTCGAGATGATCTATAGAGTTGATAGTTCCACTGCGATTTCGAAGATGTTTGTGATAAGCATATTAATTACAAAATAATTTCTTGCTATAATCCGGACGCCTTGGTAATCCGACATAGCTTGGTATTTTACTACTCCGGATAATCAAGGCCCTACTGTAGTTACTATGGTGCTGGCATAGCCAAAAATGGCTAAAGCCTTAAACAAAAAAAATAAAGATAAAAAAAAAATTTAAGAGCTGATCTATTCGTCTGCAGATGACGATGAGGACCCCGACTACACTCCTGGAGAGAAGCCCAGCGAAGCAGACACCGTACAGCCACTGGTATGTTGCTTTAACACAACTTATGTTTTTAACACTACTTATGTTTTTAACACAACTTATGTTTTAACACAACTTATGTTTTTAACACAACCTATGTTTTTTTTGTGCAATCCGGTATGGGTGAGCCAGAGGGGCCAGATAGCATGCTCCGACAAGCACCTGCGAGAAGGTGCCGAGCCGGAGACTTCCCATTAGGTTGCTAGCTATACTGGACTATAGGAAAACACAACCGAGGCTGCTATACGGCCATATTTCATCCGGTAAACATTCTCAACAGTCAAACGTAGGAGAAATATATTCTGATTTATAGGTATGTAATTTTTGACCCTGACTCACGTTTTTAAAAAAAAGCTCATATCATAAAAACAAATGACTCCGATTTTTTTTCTTATTTTTCCCTGGGTAGTCATAAACTGGCCTACTCCCTGGTTCCCGCTTGACGTAGAGTTTTGGGACACGTAGGTATATAAATCAATTGCCATGCGTTAGTCTGGCTGTTTCGTTCGCCGCAGCACAGGGGTGGTTTAGGAAAAAAGAAAATTAGGAAAGAAAAAAAAAACATGAGCGGAGCTGCGGGCTCAGCTATCAATACTAATAATAATAACAACTACATACATATCACACACGCTGAATCCCGACAATCGGGGTAAGCAGAGTAATCGGTGTTGTGCTGCAAGAACTCTGGTAAGTTATAGCACAACACCGACCAGCACGTTTCGCAAAGTATTCGAACAAGATTCTATCGATCAAGCAGCAAGTAAGGCAAGAAGACCCACCTGCTGCATGACTCGATGGCAGTACCTTGTCAAGGTGAGAGGTGGCGAGCCTGTCGCTCTCTCTCTCGGGTCCGACCATCGGTAGCTTGGGTTCGCCCCGCCGCCGGTGGTGGAAACTCCATTTTGTTATTTTATATTAATTTTAGATTTAAGTTTTTTTATGTAAAATTAATATAAAAAAGAAAATGTGTCAATAAACGAATAAAATATGAACCCCACAGCTAACGAAGCGTAAGCGCGGCCGTCCGACAAAGAAACCCCCGCGCGGCGAGAACCAAGAGGATGTTCTGCTGAAGGAAACCATCATGGCGTACTCAGAGCCTCTGGCCGAGGAGATAGTACAGCCCAAGCAAAAGGAGCGGAAGAAATATGTGAAGAAGAGGTACACCTATGAGAAGACGTGAGTACATTTAAATTGAATTTTGATGTTGATAGTGTTGATGACAATGTTGATAACATTGATGATGTTGATAATGTTGATGATTTTAATAATGTTGATAATATTGATGATGTTGATAATGTTGATTGTGATGTTGATGGTATTAATAACTTTAGTAATGATATTGAACAATTGATAATGGATGGTGCTTATAAATATTGATGATTATGAGATGACGATATTGGGAACAGACTGCGCAGTGAACAGACTAAACACACCCTTTCCCAATTCTTGATTTCACTGCTCATATTCATAAATTATTATCAATTTAGAATGCTGATTGTCAGCTCAGCATCTGTCAGTTATCTATCATATATCATAACTTCAACACAAGTACCATACCATTTGCTGATGGAGTGTGGTCAGAACGAGGAATTACGGAAGGAATTGCATCCGTCACTTAGGGTGGACAGATTCAATAAGTTTTTTAGTATACATAAACTGTTGGCGAGCCCAAGTGAGAGGGATTTAGTAATTGTGTTGGATTTCGATGAGCGTTCCCTTATGCCTTAGGGACTCTGGGCCCTAGGTGGTAGAGAAGATGAGTACTGGGGCTGATATTAACAAATCATTGTCAAAAGCCCTAACAATAATAAGAAAAATCTAACAATGGACTTGGTTACTGTGGAAGCTGTTTATCTGTTGCTGGAGCGTGAAGATGATGTGGAAATGTTTTATTTACGTAATTACGTAATTCGGAACGCACCCATTGTCAAATGTTGTTGATAACTGCCTTGTCAATGTTGATGAGCATGTTGATAATATTGATGACTATGTTCATAATATTGATGACCATGTTGATAATGCTAATGCCCCTGCTGATAATGCTTAATGACCCTGTTGATAATATTGATGGCATGTCGCCGCAGACACACTTGCGAGACGTGCGGAAACTCGTTCCGGTCCAACGCATCGCTCCAGGCCCACATCCGGCGGCACCTCGGCATCAAACCCTTCGTGTGCAGGTCTGCATAATACATATTATTATATTTTATTTTATTATTAATAGGCTAACAGCTATTTTTTTACGGTTTCCATAAAAAAAAGCTGATGCGCCTATATCAAAACAATTATTTACTTAGTTACTATTTTATATATATAATTTTGTTTTTGATTTTTGAATAAATTTTTTGATTAATTAATTACTTGATTACAAACATAGCTAAGAACCATCCAGATTAAGGGGGGGGGGGGGGGGGGGGGGGGGGGGGGGGGGGGGGATAATAATGATGTGATGTTTTGCCTAGTACCCATTAAAACCAGCTTTCTTTAAAAAAAAAACGAATCCAAATCGGTCCATCCGTTTGGGAGCTACGATGCCACAGACAGACACATCCCTACAGACATACAGACACACACGATAAACTTATAACACTGCTCGGTTTGGGTCGGGGGTTAAAAGAAAAACGTGTCTGTCGCCGCAGCGTATGCGGCTACTCGTGCGTGCTCAACATGGAGCTGCGGCGGCACATGATGCGTCACACGGGCGTGCGGCCCTACGAGTGCCGCATCTGCGACCGACGCTTCGGAGACTTCGGCAGCCGGCAGAAGCACGAGAGGTGAGTGTTCACACGTGTCTGTCGCCGCAGCGTATGCGGCTACTCGTGCGTGCTCAACATGGAGTTGCGGCGGCACATGATGCGTCACACGGGCGTGCGGCCCTACGAGTGCCGCATCTGCGACCGACGCTTCGGAGACTTCGGCAGCCGGCAGAAGCACGAGAGGTGAGTGTTCACACGTGTCTGTCGCCGCAGCGTATGCGGCTACTCGTGCGTGCTCAACATGGAGCTGCGGCAGCACATGATGCGTCACACGGGCGTGCGGCCCTACGAGTGCCGCATCTGCGACCGACGCTTCGGAGACTTCGGCAGCCGGCAGAAGCACGAGAGGTGAGTGTTCACACGTGTCTGTCGCCGCAGCGTATGCGGCTACTCGTGCGTGCTCAACATGGAGTTGCGGCGGCACATGATGCGTCACACGGGCGTGCGGCCCTACGAGTGCCGCATCTGCGACCGACGCTTCGGAGACTTCGGCAGCCGGCAGAAGCACGAGAGGTGAGTGTTCACACGTGTCTGTCGCCGCAGCGTATGCGGCTACTCGTGCTTGCTCAACATGGAGTTGCGGCGGCACATGATGCGTCACACGGGCGTGCGGCCCTACGAGTGCCGCATCTGCGACCGACGCTTTGGAGACTTCGGCAGCCGGCAGAAGCACGAGAGGTGAGTGTTCACACGTGTCTGTCGCCGCAGCGTATGCGGCTACTCGTGCGTGCTCAACATGGAGCTGCGGCGGCACATGATGCGTCACACGGGCGTGCGGCCGTACGAGTGCCGCATCTGCGACCGACGCTTCGGAGACTTCGGCAGCCGGCAGAAGCACGAGAGGTGAGTGTTCACACGTGTCTGTCGCCGCAGCGTATGCGGCTACTCGTGCGTGCTCAACATGGAGTTGCGGCGGCACATGATGCGTCACACGGGCGTGCGGCCGTACGAGTGCCGCATCTGCGACCGACGCTTCGGAGACTTCGGCAGCCGGCAGAAGCACGAGAGGTGAGTGTTCACACGTGTCTGTCGCCGCAGAGTATGCGGCTACTCGTGCGTGCTCAACATGGAGCTGCGGCGGCACATGATGCGTCACACGGGCGTGCGGCCCTACGAGTGCCGCATCTGCGACCGACGCTTCGGAGACTTCGGCAGCCGGCAGAAGCACGAGAGGTGAGTGTTCACACGTGTCTGTCGCCGCAGCGTATGCGGCTACTCGTGCGTGCTCAACATGGAGCTGCGGCGGCACATGATGCGTCACACGGGCGTGCGGCCCTACGAGTGCCGCATCTGCGACCGACGCTTCGGAGACTTCGGCAGCCGGCAGAAGCACGAGAGGTGAGTGTTCACACGTGTCTGTCGCCGCAGCGTATGCGGCTACTCGTGCGTGCTCAACATGGAGTTGCGGCGGCACATGATGCGCCGCATCACCGCTTTGCGGGAGAACTGGCGTCACAGATTACTTAGATGATAGCGGCGGGTGGCCGAGTGGTTTGGGCATCAGCTTCTCATGCGAGAGGTCCGCGGTTCGAATCCGGTCGGCGTGTACCAATGAGTTTTTTCTCAAAAAATGTACGTGCTTACCTACACCTGCTGCTTCACCGTTCGGAACCGGTGTAAAACTGTAGGTCCCTTCCCTTGCCTCTTACTAGGTGTTGGTTACTGGGTTGGTACCACGGTACTGGATGTAAGATAGCCGCATAGCAGCCTCGGTTGTGTTCCCCTCTAGTCCAGTATAGCCAGCAATCCAGGGAAGTCTCCGGTATGGCACCTACCTTCTCGAAGGTGATATTGGCTGGTCGGAGCATGCGCTTTGGCCTCTCCGACTCAGCCACCCATACCGGGTTACATAAAAAAAAACTTAATAGTTACTTCGTAACAGATAAATCACTCCATAGAAAAAGTTCCATACCTTCGGCTTTAATAGCCTACTGTTTCACGTCGCCAATCGCTGCGTGCGAAAATGCACCTAAACGATCGAGTGTAAAGTGCATTATTGCTTTGCAGCTGCGCGTAGTTGTGTGGGCGAGCGTGTAGGTATGTTTCGCGCGGCTGACGAATTTCCACTGAAATAGACCGCCGGCGGCCCGCCGGGCGGTAGGTAGTTAGCGTGCGCAAGTACAGTACGCGCAGTGCGTGAGGCCGAAGGCCGATCTGCTTTTTTTGTTAGTTTTTTTTAAAATTTTTTTTATTATGGAAACTGCCACGTTTGGCTACATCACCTACGCCATCCGTGTGATCTCAGCCCATAACAGCATGGTGAACTAGGTGCCATGTCAATGATTCCCTTGATTTCGTGTCGGCTACGCTGAACTGGACAGAAAACGCGAATTATTTACATAGCCGTTTCGACCGACGTTTCATTCAGTGCGGTGGTACCAAGGCGGGCAGGATAAACCGGGATAGAGGTAAGAATGGAAGGGACCTACAGTTTTACGTGGAATCCGAACCACAGCCTCAATGGTTGGACAGTCACCCATCTAAGTTCTGACCGCGCCCAGGTGCGCTAAACCGTTCGAGCGTCGCATGCCAGCATTTTAAAGTGACCGAAACGTGTGTCATGCTGGCATGGTGGAGCGGCCGACTTTCGGCATTGAAATACATGCTCTTTAAATATATTAGGATAAGGCACATTATACTTCTAAAAAAAGGTGAAGATATCACGGTGTCAGGTGATGCAGCCACCGTGTCAGTTTCCATAAAAAAAAGTTTGAATTAGATAAGCCGATTAGAGCGAGACCGAAAGCCGAGCGGCATGTGATTTTAAGTTTTTTTTTTATAATTGTTTTTACTGAAAGCAGGCCAGGCGTGCTCCGCACTTTAGGTATGAAGCTTCAAGTACATCGGCGGGCCCGGCTTGACGGGTCAATTCAGTGAAACGTGCCGAGTCAGAAGAGATACGAGTTACGCGATAGAAAGAGAAGCGTGTTGTAGGTGCATATAATTTTTTGCAAACAGCGCTGTGCGAGCTGAATTGCACTTTATTGCGTCGTAGCGAGAGTAGTTATTTATTTGTGTGTCTTTGTAGAGTGCTCCTTCTGTACGTTACTTACTACTTTCTACGTTACTATTTTACTATTATTCTGTGCTGAAAGCACAAAATTATCTTTTTCAACTAAGAGCGTTTGTTGTGTACTGCTACCCTGCTTCTCATAACACAGGGAATCCTAGGTTGGGAAGCAGGGCTCCAGGGAAAAATACGGCCCACTATAATAATGTAACTACAATATTAGGTACTAACACTACTAACCACTATTTTTGTTCTAATTAATTATAAGAAAACTGTATTATACCTACCTACTGAAACTTTCGGCTTTATAATATGTACAGTAGAGCCTTGATAATCCGAACTACCAAGAAACTACCCCTGTTCGGACTCACAAAGCGTTGGGATTATAGTATGTCTATATAGACAAATTCAATAAAACAGCTGTATACTTTGAAAAAATATATTGAGTGACCTGCCGAATAATAAAATACACAAAAAACTGTTACTTAGTTATAAATTGATCTATCTTAGTCTGGCGGGTTCTATTTATTGACAAATAAAAAGCTTTGTCCCTCAAATTACGTAGCATCATCTTTTCGGATAACGAGAAGTCATTTTCGTCAGCCCAGTCCAATTAGTGCTGATGTGGCTTGCGAGTGGGGTATTTTCTTGACATTTGGAGTAGGAGCATCGTAAATAAAATAAAAGATTCGTCATTCCTAGATTCGCCAGCGAGAGGGGGTCACTTGGCGCTGGTTGGATTATAGAGGCGTTCGGATTAGCCTTAGTTTATTGTTTATTATTGTTTATTGTATAATTTCATCCATAGGTAGGTAACCTACGCTTGGACATGTCGAAAATTCCGCCAGTTCTAAATTCAAATGCGAAGAAGAACTAACAAACAAACTTCCACCACCACTCCACTCTGCCTATTTACATTACCTATATCTGGTGTATAGTGCCATCGTCAATTTTGATATTTCATATTATATCAAGTCAAATAAAACAATTAGTTTACGTTTATTACAAAGAAATGTAATAAGTCATATTAAAAATCAAATGATACGGATTAGTACGGATTATCGAGGCTCTACTGTATATTTTGGTAATAAATACATTTTGAAATTTGTGTTGTTCCACAGATTACATCTGGGCGAGCGACCGTATCAGTGTTCGTTGTGCGGAAAGGCGTTCACCTACTCGTACGTGCTGTCCAATCACATGCTGACCCACACCGGCGAGAAGAAATACTCGTGAGTACTTATGATATTGCGTTTAATCTTGCTGACATTTTTATTTCTTTTCTTTTTTTTTTTTCTGGATACTGACAAGGTTGGCTACATCACCTACAACGTCCGTGATGTCAGCCCATAACACCGGGTGAACTAGGTGCCATGTCAGTGCTTCCCCCTTTGATCGTGCCGGCTACACTGAACTGGTTGGAAAACACAAACTATTTACATAGCCGTTTCAACCGACGTTTCATTCAGTACGGTGGTACCAACCCGGGCGGGTTAAAACCTACCACCAAGTAAGATTAGGAGGGAAGGGACCTACAGTTTTACGAGGAATCCGAACCTCGGTCAGCCTCCAACGGTCAGCGGTCACCCATCCATGCACTGACCGCACCCAGCGTTGCTTAACATTCAATAGCGCGACAGTTGACTGTCTGCACCACTGAGCTATCGAGGCTGACATCGAGGCTGTCCACCATGTGATCAGCCCTCGCAATAAAAAAAGTATTATTTTAGTTACGCGTCTTTGCAAATCTTACATCGACGTGTCGATTATGAATTTAACTATTCAAATAACACATTCTAAATAACGCTACACTAGAAACCAGTTTACCATCCCAGCGAGCAATAGGTAGGTAGGTATGTATAAAAAAAAATTGACAGCAGTCAAAATAATCGCTAAGGACCTGGGAATATTTATAAAGTGTGTTCTATAGGAAAGGCTTCAGGAAATACACTCGCCGGAAGACAGTTCCACGCTCTAGCGGTGCGACAAAGAAACGATTTAGAGAACCGATGGGTTCTCAAAAGCCCAATGTCAACAACAAAAGGGTGCTGAGTCTCTCTGCGACGAGTCATGCGGAGATAGGACGGGTGGCAGGGAATAAGGGATGCTAGTTCCGCAAAGCAGCGTCCGTGATAGTATCTGTATAATAAAACAGACTAAGCGAACCCACAAATCGTCTGTGACTCAGGGACTCCAGACCATCTGTAAGTTTCGGGTCACCAACAAGACGGATGGCTCGATGACTTATTTGAAATTAGGCTGTCTGTTTTCTAACAAATAAATAAATTCTTGTGATTAGTATAAGGGCGCGTTTATTTCACACGAATTATTTCGTGCGGCCGCCGCGCACAGCCACCGCGTGCCCATATCTGTGGACCAGTTGTTAAAGCAAAATAAGCTCTATTTATTTAGCAACTACGTCTCAAAATCTTCCTTTAAAATTGTACATATCTCACGCCAGACTTTCAGATTCTTGCGTTTATACTTATAGGCTTCGCTGGTCTTGTCCCAAAGGACTCCTCTCTCTTCCACCAAGACAATCATTGTTTCAAGGTTGATATCCATTTTTCATTAAAATACAAAACTCCAAATACGAAAGTCAAAATACTACGACACGACGTCACTCATGCGCAGGCAACGGCGTAGTGGAGCGGCGACATCGAGACCGCGTGAACAACGCGCGGGGCCGCGCGGCGTCCGCGCGGTTAGGTGATTGCGAGGAATTTGAATGTTTTGCGTAGTACATAAAGTCCACATTCGCCGTTTCTGAACACGAGAGCGCAGCGAACGCGCGGTAAACGCGCGGCGGCCGCACGAAAACTTTCGCGTCGTCTAACTGCAGCCTAATAAATGTTTGTATGCCATCAGGTGCGCGCCGTGCAACAAGAAGTTCACGAAGGCTCACCACCTCAAGTATCACAACAAGGTGCACCACAAGGAGCTCTATCTCCAGCAGCAGATGGAGCAAGAGGCCAAGAGGGTGAGCTATTTTTTTATGTAACATGAACTGGTTGGTTACATCACGTACTGCACTGAAAAAAGTAACACCAGTGTGGTACACAATATGTTTTAACCACTCAAACGTTGTGTTCAAAATCCTGGGTTGAATGCGGTACTTGATGAGGTGATGTTTTGTTTTGACCCACTACACTATAATTTATTATGGCAAGAACCTCAAATAAAAACACAGTTTGCGCATCGAAAAACATCAAAATACGAAAAATTACTTACCGTTTGCGCCCACGATTCATGGTCACACGTCCACAGAAGCACACTTCACTACTAACAATGGCGACAGACCGAGCGCGACTCAGCGCGACCGTTGAAATATATTTTTTCCCGCCGAGGGGCGCCACTATTGCTTGCAATATTGAATCATATCGAGAAGGACAAATCTTCACCTATTTTTAGAAGTATAATTGAATCTTGTATTCAAGAGAGCATATTTCATTGCCAAAGTTGCTGTCCCATCCTGTGGAACGCGACGCTGAACGTTGTTTTTGCGTGGTTCCATACGATGGAACACCGACGCTGGAGTGATTAATAATGTATTGCCACATCCGACAGATTAGCTAGAACAGAATGGCTAACGGCATTAAGCTCACCAATATATATTTTTTCCAATTGAGAATTTTTTGGTGGATTGAGTCCAGCGACCAGTCCAAAATATAATCTGATATGGGTGGCCGAGTCGGAGGGGACAAAGCGCTTGCTCGGACCAGCGAATATTCCCTCCGAAATGGTAAGTGCCATACCGAAGACTTCCCTTTGGATTGCTGGCTATACTGGTCTAGAGGAGAACACATCCGAGGCTGCTGTGCGGCCATCTTACATCTGATGGAGGGCGGACTATTGTATTTGTTATAGTTAAGGCGTAGGTAGACGATGAGAGGCGCATGAAGAAAGGCAAGACGTAATGTCCTGAGCTCAATTTATTCAACAACAAGCGTGAAAACGAACAGGGCAGAAGTACACAGAAACAAAACAGAACTATGAGCTGTCAGCCTCGATAGCTCAGTGGTGCAGACAGTCAACTGTCGCTATTGAATGTTAAGCAACGCTGGGTGCGGTCAGTACTTGGATGGGTGACCGCTGACCGTTGGAGGCTGACCGAGGTTCGGATTCCTCGTAAAACTGTAGGTCCCTTCCCTCCTAATCTTACTTGGTGGTAGGGTTTAACCCGCCCGGGTTGGTACCACCGCACTGAATGAAACGTCGGTCTAAACGGCTATGTAAATAGTTTGCGTTTTCCGACCAGTTCTGTGTAGCCGGCACGATCAAAGGGGGAAGCACTGACATGGCACCTAGTTCACCCGGTGTTATGGGCTGACATCACGGATGTTGTAGGTGATGAAGCCAACCGTGTCAGTTTACATAAAAAAAAAAAAAAAACTAAATGAACATCATCTTCCGGCGAGTTGCCATAGAGTAACAACCATAGAGTGTTGGATTCCAACAACATGCAGTACGGTGGTATCAACGCAGTCGGCTACAATTTGAGCCTACCACCTAGTAAGGGGCAAGGGAAATCGTAATGATAATTTTTTTTTTTTTTATGGAAACTGACACGGTTGGCTTCATCACCTACAACGTCCGTGATGTCAGCCCATAACACCGGGTGAACTAGGTGCCATGTCAGTGCTTCCCCCTTTGATCGTGCCGGCTACACTGAACTGGTCGGAAAACACAAACTATTTACATAGCCGTTTCAACCGACGTTTCATTCAGTGCGGGGGTACCAACCCGGGCGGGTTAAACCCTACCACCAAGTAAGATTAGGAGGGAAGGGACCTACAGTTTTACGAGGAATCCGAACCTCGGTCAGCCTCCAACGGTCAGCGGTCACCCATCCAAGTACTGACCGCACCCAGCGTTGCTTAACCCTTCGATTGCCCGGCTCAAAATCATGCCAAAATCGTGATTGCCCCACCATTTTGGCAGTGTCGAGCGCGCTCCACCCTACTGCGTTCTAGACCTTATTTCTAGACTTTTTTCTATGAAGCATATATGAAAAGCCTATATTTTCTAAATCTTCATTAAATTTACTAGGCATTGCCTTGGTATCACGTCTAATTGTGTTTATTATTATCACCATTAAACTGGGCCAAAGTCCACAAACGAATTAATTAACATACTCGGGTAAAAAAATATTCATATTTTCTAATAAAAACTGCAGATACTGAATTTATTGTGTTTTATTTATAGTTTATTACATAATCTACCATTTCCTATCAAGATATCTTTCGTTACAGTAGAAATGTAGATCTCAACAGAGTTCCAAAGTGTAACAAAAATATGACGCTCTTCACTCGAGGTCGTAAATGTCAAGTATGTTTACAAATTAATTTCGGCTGAATGATCCACTCCAGCGGTATGATGTAAGTGTTTACACAAGCCTGGGCTCTTCAAGTACTCAGAATAAAATAATTACATGTGTCGGATGTTTTGTTTCTAAACAATACGAGGCCAAATGGAACAATGGTCAAAATGACCTACATAGCAAAAACTGCTCTAGAAGCAAATACTACTGACTGAATTAAAATAAAAGGACACTAAAAAATAGTTTATTAAATTTGCTCTTAGATTCAGTGAAAAAAAATTATACTACCGTACAAAAATATTGAAAAAAAATTCAGTGAAATTTACATAAATAAAAATAAAAAAACCAAAATTTAGTAAGTAGTAAGGATAACTTAATATGGAGGAGGCTTTCGGGAAATGATAGCAAATTTTTTGCAACATATCTTAAGGTATCTAATACCGTATTTGAAATGGTTACAGATAAATGCTCCAGAAGGCGGACTTAATGCTGAAATCTTTTTGAAGTTATACTTCTTTAAAAACGTTATGCAAATACATATGAAATAAATGAAACGCAAAAATCCATGCACAAAATTAAAAGTACGCCATTAAATTTACGGCCAAAATAAATTTCATTAAATTTAATGAAAATATCACTCAAAACAAGCACACTAAAAAAATAAAATTTTATTAAAATGTATTGAAGCCGCTATCCATATAGGTGGAGCGGTCGCTCAACGACACGGTCACGTGACCTCACGCCGATAGTGCCCCGAACCGTTGAACGGTTTCCGAAGCGACCGTGCCTTTATTTTTCGAAAAATTTAATTACTAGGCCACTTTAGGGCAGATATAATGTTCTTAAAACATTTACAATGAAATAAATAAACTATTTCAATAAACTTTCACTTGTTTTAGCGAAAATCTATAGAATTTCGATCGATCAAAGTAACCTACCATTCAAAATTTTCGTAACGGTTTTTCGTAGTGGGTCGGAAACATCAAAATTATTGACGAATAAATCATTCCTCAAGTCCGAAAAACTATTGTAACATGTAGATTACATACCCTTCCATTGTTTTTCGACAAAAAACAGCAAAAATACGGCAAAAAATCACTCCAAAACACAATTTCAATGGCACGCTATTCTGCGTCCGCGAACACAACAGAACTGAATTTCCGATCGCTTCCCATTAATATTTTGAAGTGGCAAGCATATGGAAGTGTGCATTTTTAGCTAGCCTATTCTTTCATGAATGACTGTACGTAAGTTAGAAGAGATTAGTAGGATGTATGACATTTAAATAAATTATTTAAAGTGACTAGTCTAGAGAGACCGCTCAACGGTTCGGGGCAACCATGGCAGTCCAAGGTCGGAACCGCTGAACGGTCTCGGGCAATTGAAGGGTTAACATTCAATAGCGACAGTTGACTGTCTGCACTACTGAGCTATCGAGGCTGACAAAATTTTGGTGATGAAATGATGATGCTGATGAAATGTGTTGTTGCTTCAGCTCCGGGAGCAGATCAAGATCTCCAACTTCCCGGGCGTGCTGGCGGGCCACATCCTTGAGGGGCACGGTGTGCAGCTGCTGCAGGCCGAAGGTACGTTTTTTTTTTATGGAAATTGACACGGTTGGCTTACACATCTGATCCACTTAAGGCGAGAATAAGGGTCAAAAGGTCAACTTTAAACGAAACTATTGAGCTATTGGTAAAGATAACAAATCTGTAAAAAATATGTGTTATGTATTGATCTTTAATTAACAAACATAGCGAAAAAAAATATATTTTACTACTTTGGAAAGGTGTTAAATAAATTTCCAAAAAATAACGAAAAGTACGAAAATTGTACATTCAAGTTAAATTATCTTGAGAAACATCAATTGTTTCAATACAAGCCCCTCATAGAAATATAGATAATATTTTTCCCTACAATCGTAGCGAAAAAAAATATTGTTTTCCATCTTTCCAACACGTGAAATTTAATAAATAGTGTGATTTTCGCGCAAACGATCATCGTCGGCGCGACGTATCAGCCACAGCACGAGTAGAACGAATCTCGCAGCTATTACATCTGCATACGGTTCGTGTTTCAATCATCAGTGCTCGGGTAGCACGGTTTGAGTCTTATTTCCGCCTTAATTAAGTCCTTGCAGTCAGAACTTAAAAAAAAAAACAAAAATCTGTTTTTGATCTTGCTCTCAAGCTGTATTTTCAATCGACTGTAGGCGGTGTTATTATGTGGATAGTCACTAAATGCTTGTAAAAATGATTATGGAAAGAAAAGCCCTGCAAAGTTTCTTACCGGTTCTTATTCGTGGGTGTAATCGAACCGGATAGAAGAAATTGTAACAAATTCGAGTACAGTCATGCTGTCTAATGAATGCTTAATAAACAATACAACAATACAATACAAAAAACATCACCTACAACCTCCGTGATGTCAGCCCATAACACCAGGTGAACTTGGTGCCACGTCAGTGCTTCCCTTCGGTCGTGCCGGCTACACTGAACTGGACGGAAAACACAAACTATGTATTTACATAGCCGTTTCGACCGACCTTTCATTCAGTGCGGTGGTATCAACCCGGGCGGGTTAAACCCTACCACCTAGTAATATAAGAAGGGAGTCATATCCCTTAGTCGCCTTTTACGACATACACGGGGAGAGATGCAGTGGGGCTATTTTGAAGTACCGGCCCCACACGGCACATCTAAAGTAAAGATAAAAATAACAATTCTTTATTCATCATTTGTATGGTAGTACACTACGCTTGAATTGGTCCTGGTTGGTTATATATAAGGTGTTACGTTAGTCATGTCATTAATTTCGGGAGGGTTACATTCACAATCAAATAAACACATTACGCAACATTACACATTAAGAAATTTAACAAAACATGTTTGCTACCTAAACATTAACCTGTGTGTAACAGTAGGTAACTTGCATTGTACGGGGTCAATGACTGTACTATGTTCAACCGCATAACAGCTGTTTGTTATAAGTAAGTCACAAGGTCACTATGATTGGTTTTTACAGTTACTTATTTGATAAAAAATTTTTGTTAGGAGAAAAAATGCTCCTATAAACATATGTTTTTTTTACGTAACATGTTTATTTGAGTGTGTATGTAACCCTCCCGAAATTAATGACATGACTAACGTAACACCTTATACAGGTATATTGTATCAGGATAGGTTTGAGAAACTTCAGGAATAGACAGTACTCATAATTAGAAGAAAAAAATCCTTATCACTCTAATCGAAATTCCATTGTTTTTTTGTCGTGCAAAAGTTGAAAATTGTAATAAAAACTCGATGGACAGTGAGACTGGAGAATGCAGTGAACTAATTCAGTCCTCTTTTTCTTTTGATTTCATTGAACTTTCAGTGTTTAGAATTTACCTACTCGAAGTTCAATTGTACTAGTTATGTATGCAACCTACCCATTTTTATTCATGAGTTAGAATTTATTTTTTATTTAATAAAGGCGGACGTTAACCATGCACCAAATCTTGAAGAATAGATTTTCACCAAAAAGTACTGTAAAATGATCGAATCTGGGAAAAAGTTTCAGAGCTTTTCGTCTTCAAATATGGACCCCTTTCGAACCCTGAAGTTTCGAAAACCTATCCTGATACACCCTGTATATATATACAGTATAGTATATAATATACAGTAGTATAGTATACTGAGGTTTTTTCGTTTGTCAACCTGCCGCTGCGTGCTGATCGCCAACAGGTATAGGCGAGGGCGGCGAGCTGCAGCTGCAGGTGGTGGAATCGGAGGAGGGCGCGGCGGCGGCGGAGGGGCGCGGCGGGGCGGGCGCCGCGGAGACGGAGCGCGAGGCGGGCGGCGCGGAGACGGAGGGCAGCGACGCGGGCGAGGCGCAGTACGCCGCGTACGTGCAGGATCAGGACAATAATCAGGTGAGTTGTTTTTTTTTATGTAATCCGGTGTGGGTGGGGAGTCCGGAGTCGGAGGGGTCAAAGCCATGGACAATAATACTGGATCGATCATACATAGGCGAGCGGAGTAACCACGCACGGGCGTCAGGCTCACTGACTGCCTGAGCGCGTGCGGACTGCATCTCGCTCACTCACGAAGTCACTCGATCGCCTTATCTGTTTCTCCTCTTCAAGTGTGTGTAGGTGAATTCGTAGACGAGGAAAGAAATACTGTGCGACTGCGTGATCGACAGAGATGGAAAAATATCGCATACGCAACCACAGATTACTTAACAGTTACTTCGTAACAGATGAATCTCTTCATAGAAAAAGTTTCATACCTTCGGCTTTAATAGCCTAAACTTTTGCGACGCTAGTCGCTGCATACGAAAATGTACCTAAACGAAAGAGCGTAAAGTGATTATTGCTTTGCAGCTGCGCGCGGACGCGGGGCCTTGAAGCAAACTCGGTGACGCTAGGGCTGCTACTTTTGATAAAAATATCAATGCACTATATTGTAAAGAGGAAATATGTGTGAATGTTTGTTCGCGAGCTACAGCACAGATTTAAAAATGTTTTTTTACTGTTAGATAGATACCTATCTTTTTTTTGGTTTAACATATAGGCTACTACTAACTTATGCCCGCGGCTTCGCCCTCGTTAAAATATATTAGAGGAAGAAATTAGTTCAGCCCGAAAATACTTCAGGTAATCCTACCTACCTACCTACTACACCTGTAATATTATTATTGTTACCTGTACGCATGCATATCTAACTGATTTTATTAGGTATAGATTAAAAATACATCTGCCAAGCGAATCCGGACTTATTGCCGGCGGAAATTACTTCCAGTCGACCTTTACATACACCTTTCTGCTGGGCAGAAGGCGGACTTATTATATAAGGAAGCCGACGTTTGCTTTAAAGCAGATGAAAGCGCGGACCGCACGTGTCGGTCTTATTATGGTGCGGTCCCATTGAGTGCCGCGCCTCGCGCCTCGCCGTGGCACGCCGCCGCGCCGCGCCTAGCTGTTCCCACTGCCCGGCGCGCCCCGTACCGTGCCTGTACGAGTGACACGGAGCACACGGCTGCGTGCGCGCGTGCGAGCGAGACGCTGTGCCGCGCCTTTGAAGTTACCGACTCTCGACGGATCAGGTCGCGCCACGCCTGATAAACCAAAATACCTATTTCCGTGTTCCGTACCTAAAGGGTGCCAACGGGACCCTATTACTAAGCCCCGCCGTCCGTCCGTCTGTCAGCGGGCTGTATTTCTATTACCGCTATAACAACAAATAGAAAAAATATAAAAAATTAAGTACATAGTCTTAAATCTTGTACGATGGTACGGAACCCTTCGTGTGCGAGTCGCTCGCACTTGTCCGGTTTTTTAGAATAAATTATTGCTCAACAAAAATAATATACCTACTCAAATTTCTTCATAAGCAGGTAAATGGAAAAAAGAAAGATTTTTATCTCTCCTCTTGCTGGATTTACATCCATCTACTGCACATAAACTGCTACTATTAACAGAAGCCATGTCAACTTTAATTAAGATATAGGCAAAGAAACTCTTTGGATATAGGTAGGTGCGACCGTACGAAGCAGTAGCGTGAGCGCGCACTCGCGTAGTAGATTAACTCCGCGCGGCTGTCGACAGCCCAATGAATTATGGGTCGCCGGCGGCCCGGCGGGCGGTAGGTAGTTATCGCGCGCAAGTACATAGAGTGCGTGAGCCCTGACGCAACGTTCCCCGCTCCCTCGTCGTCTTATCCCTTTCGCGGCGACCCCGGTTCGCTTTGTTGACGATATTAATGATGGATCCAGTATTATTGTCCATGGGTCAAAGCGCATGCTACGACCAGCCAATATCACCTCCGAGAAGGTAGGTGCCATACTGGAGACTTCCCTGGATAGCTGGCTATACCGGACTAGAGGGGAACACAACCGAGGCTGCTATGCGGCCATCTTAAATCAAGTACGGTGGTACGAACCCAGTCGGCTACAATTTGAGCCTACCACCTAGTAAGGGGCAAGGGAAGGGAGGGACCTACAGTTTTACACCATGTTCCGATCGGGGAAGCAGCAGGTGTAGGTATGCACGTAAATTTTTTCGTCAGAAAAAACTAATTGGTACTCGCCGACCGGATTCGAACCGATGACCTCTCGCATGAGAAGCCGATGCCCAAACCACTCGGCCACCCGCCGCTCAGCCGCCTCTTATGTTAGCGGAGGTTGCGCCATACTCCGAACTGAGACCTCTATCAAGGCAATAAGGTGAAGTCGACCAATTCGCATTGCCGCTTCCGAATGTCCATGGGCGTCGTTAGACATCTTATAGGTGGCAAGGGGCGCCATGCCGCGCCTTTAATAAAAAAAATCTTGGCCTGACATCGAAAAAAAAATTTTTATTTTATGGAACCTGACACGGTTGGCTACATCACCTACAAAATCCGTGATGTCAGTCCATAACACCGGGTGAACTAGGTGCCATATCAGTGCTTCCCTTCATTTCATGTCGGCTACACTGAACTGGACGGAAAACACGAACTATTTACCTAGCCGTTTCGCTCAGAGCGGTGGTATCAATCCGGCCGAGATAAACCCTACCACCTAGTAAGGTAAGAAGGGAAGGGACCTACAGTTTAATGTGGAATCCGAACCACGGTCAGCCTCCAATGGTCGAGCGATCACCCATCCAAGTACTGACCTCGATCAGTGTTGCTTAACAGCAGTCAACCGATCACACCACTGAGCTACCGAGGCTGACGGAGGCTATCTATCAGGGCTATCAAATCAGGTAAAGTCGGGCAATTCGCATTGCCGCATACGAACAAATTTGCATTGGCGTCGTTAGACATCTTATGGGTGACAAGGCGCCACATGTCGTGCCTTAAAAAAAACCTTCAAAAATGTAAGAAATAAAAAAAATTTTACCCTAGAGTTGAAGGCGGTCGGGTATTTTTGCTTGCTTTAGCACCGCCTTCAACTCTAGGGTTCGATTTTTTTTATTTCATACATTTTTGAAGGCAGTTTTTATATTTTTTTAAATAGTTTTTTATTTCACAGTTTTTATTTTTAGTAATTTTTTGCTATTAATGTACTCGCTTTCCAATCCGATCTTGACCAAATTAAAATGGGACCACACGGGAAGCACCAGCTTTCAAATAAAAAAAGAATCATCAAAATCGAAAGCTATGAGGGGCAAACATAAAAAAAAATTATAATAAAAAATACAGTTGAATTGATAACCTCCTCCTTTTTTTTAAGTCGGTTAAAAAGGGCTTGTCCTGTCCTTGAAAAAATATATAATAAATAATTAATTAAACGTTTATCTTAACAGATGGACCTGCAAATGGACGGGATCAGCGTCGTGGATGACGGTGAGGAGGAAGGCGAGATGATCGTCGGCGACATCCACTCGGACGAGCAGTGACGCGGTCCGTCCGTCGTCGCATCGCGACCGGCATCATCATCTACGATATCAGCACGATAGAACTAGCACGACGCTGGGCTGCATTGGCAACTGAACTACTCAATTGTTCGAAAGCAGCAGTTCCCAATTATACACGGTGTTGCAACCCCAACCGTAAAACCCAAAAGGGGGTGATTCTGTACGTGAAATAGAACAACTTTTGTTCTACGACTTTTTTATTTGCAGAAAAAAAAAATATTTTCTTCATACATTTTGAGAATAGGTATTGAAAATTTGTATGGAAAAATTATTTTGTTTATTGTGTTTCAAAAAATTTTTTTCTTCAAAGAAGTTGTTTAGTTTCACATATAGAATAACCCGCATATGCCAGTTTAAAATATTACGGGGGCAACTGCAACACTGTGTATAAGGTCTTTTTAACTGACGAACCTGAAAGGGTATGTTCTGTATCGGAAATAGAGTGTGGAACTGTCTTCCAGCGAGTGTATTTCCTGAATCCTTTAACCTGGGTGTCTTCAAGCGTCGTATTAACGGGCTAGACAGCCTAGCAACAGTCCGCAAATCTGCTGGCATGGCACCTAACTGAGCGTGGTTTCGCAAGGAGAGGTGATGTTGGCTCTGTCGACTGCACCATTGGTCTCTCGGCACAGCCACCCATGCTGGTTTATATATAAAAAAAGATCATAATAAAATTATAAAAAAAGGTGGTAATATTTTTATATTTCATTAAATATAAAAAATAAAAAAATATATACAAACAGACTCACCTGAACATATTAAACACCTTTTGCTAAGAAACTATGTTTCTATTTCTAACAATTACTGAGATAATAATTGTAAAAGTTTATTAAAGATCGGAATGCGCCAACAGTTATTGAACTTTGACTTTGGTAATTGAAAAAGAACTTATAGACACAGGGACAGAACAGAACGACAACACGGGCACTAATCGGCGGTCGCTTACCGTATTGAGAGTGTTTTCAAGAGCATTTTCAAATTTAGAACATGTACCGGTCGCGCGGGCACTCTTGCAAATTATCTCTAATTTTGTCGTTCTCTTCTGTCTCTGCGCCTAATTTTGGCCACATTGTGAATGATTTGTATGACATGTGGTATACCATTGGAAAGGGCGTAAGCTAGCGAACTTTTTAAAAGAAAATGAAGCACTCAACTGCTGTTAGTATTTTTTTTATGAATTAAGAAATTAAGATTCTGTCACATTTTTACTCGTTCTCGGGACTTTGGGAGGTCATAAAACCTTTTAATGGTATTAACTTGATCAAATATATTTTTTTCTAGAACAAGGATATATCGTAAAATTCAATAAATTTTATTTCGTGCTGATGCAATCATAACAAAAAAGTTACAAGGGTTTATAGCTGGGATTTTGGAAATTTTAAAAAATAAAGAAAAAAAATCGTATCTCGATACCACGTGACATCTGACAAAAGGTGTCATAGGTCAAAACGTTGCAAATGACCCCACTTACCTACAAAAATTTTTTGTCGGTTCATGTGCCGAACACCCTGTATAAGGCAAGATAATAATTATGTAATTTTTAATCAATCGATTAGAAATTGCACATGGAGCTGACTTATAAAATAAACTTTAGGATAATATTAATTTAATCGTACTTATAAATTATTAAACATAAAATTCTGTCATTATTATAATTTTTATGTATATTAGTAGTAGCTAATATTTTCATGCATTTTTTTTCATGTATAAAGCATCTGTAATATAGCTAGTATGTATCTGTATGTGCCTGTCCGATAAACACTTTTGAATGTTTTTTTTTTGACACGGGGCCGTTCATATTATACGCAATAAATATAGGCAAAAATCGATGACTTATATCGATTTTTGCCGATTTTCGCCCCACCCCCCCCCCCCCCCCCCCCCGCCCCCTAATTTCAAATAACGTAATATATGAATGGCACCCATCTTATAGATTCTGTACGTTTATAAACTTTACTACACCGACAAGGCAGAGTTGGCAAAAAAAACATGAAAAAACGACTATACAAACTATTGTGGTTTATTTATGTTGATGTAAATGGATGGAAGTGGAAAACTTTAATTGTATGCAAACAGTGCCGGATAAGCCGTTACAGCAGGAGTAGCAAATGCTATGGGTCCCGCGCCTCCGGGGGCCCATAGAATTTAATTGTAATAAAAGTAGAGCATCGATTCCTATTTATAAATCGTTTTTATTTAAGTATGAACAATTTTAGCAAAATTTTGATAAATTATAAAAAAATATACATTAATTCTTTATATTTTAGCAATAGAAATTGCCGCAAAAATAGAGGAATGTTTGCTTTTTTTTCTTCTTTCGAGCGAAGTTAAAAAACTTACTCTTTCAACGTTTTGGTTCACTAAAGATAATCCTACATACATACATACATATCACACACGCTGAATCCCGGCAATCGGGGTAAGCAGAGTAATCGGTGTTGTGCTGCAAGAGAACCCTGGTAAATTACAGCACAACACCGACCGCCACGTTTCGCAAAGTATTCAAACAAGATTCAATCGATCAAGCAGCAAGTAAGGCACGAAGACCCACCTGCTGCATGACTCGGTGGAAGTACCGTGTCAAGGTGAGAGGTGACGAGCCTGTCGCCCTTTAGCGCGGCATCTTGTCCTTATCCCCTAGTCGCCTTTTACGACATGCATGGGAAGAGATGCAGTGGGGCTATTCTTTTTAAGTACCGGCCCCACACAGTACTAATGATAATCCTAAAGATCCTAAAGATAATTCTGTAGATTGAAAACCTAGAACACTCCCTATACTTATCTTTCAACTTTTCATATGTCTGCATCAATCCTACGGTACAGATGACCCGAGTGGTAGAGGCTTAATGTAAAACACAAGTGAAAGAATTATGCTAACATTTCGTTACAATAGCCAGGGGTTTTCAACCGGTGTGCCGAGTGATATGAAGGTGTGCCGCGAATTCGAACTCATTCAAAATTTGGACGAAAACAGCGGAACAAAAAAGAGCAATCATAATTTTTTGTCTATCTATGTATATAAATTGATTATTCACAATGACATTTTATGACTGATTTGTTTGAATACCTCAACAAATTAAATGCGAGTTCGCAGGGAAGTATTGAGAACATTTTGAGATCGTCGGATAAAATGATAGTTTTCACTGATAAATTACATAATTCAGCGTACATTGCGTACCAAGTCGCCAATAGTTTTTAGTTTTCTAAATTCCATATGCTTTCTATATGAACATAAAATGTGGTGTGCCGTATAATTTTCGTAGATGAAAAAGTGTGCCAGTTAATAAAAAAGGTTGAAAAACCCTGATAGACTTACGGCGTTATTGTTTTGTATCTATAGGTGGTCATAGTGATTGATCCTAGCATATCAAAATCTCTCACCCTCGAAATCTGTCACTATCAAGTGAGAGATTGTGTATCAACAGACCTCGCGCTGGTTTAGTCCGGCACTGTGTGCAAAGCTATTTTGTTATAGGTAATAAAGTATTGATGACAAATTAAACATAAGTATTGTTTTATTACAATTTCCTTTCATTCAACCCCCCAACCTTAGCATGCAAAAAAAACAACAACATTTTATTGAATATTTTTATGTCAAATTGTCTGCAAGACCAGCCTTTGAAACCGAAGAGTCCAAAAATCAACTAAATGAACTTACGCATTGTACACGCGAGATTCGCGAAGGACGTCCATGGACATTCGGTCGTATGCGGGGGTTGCGAATGCCGTGCCGCCCTGACAGTAGCTCATTCACGCCCTCTTGAAGGATCCGAGACTACTCAATGCAATGATGTAGGTATTCAAGTATGACGCCCATGGACATACGGTCGTATGCGGGGGTTGCGAATGCCATGCCGGCCTGACGGGAGCCCATTCCCACCCTCCTCAAGGACCTGAGACTACTGAATGATGTGGGTATAATATTATATTATGGCATAATAGATGGCGCTGATGGCCGCGGAGGTGGAACGACATTTTCGTTTGTTTTGACAAGTGGCAGAAGTTCATATGTGTTCAACACATATGAACTGCCACTGTGTTCACTTGAGAATATTTTTTTCGTGGAAACTTGACATGGTTTGTTACTTCAGCTACAACACTTGCGATGTCAGCTCATAAGACCTTGGTTAACTAAGTGCCATGTCAGTGCTTTCCTTGGTTCGTGCCAGCTATATTGAAGTGGAGGACGGAAAACACGAGAAATGGGAAATCTTTGAGAGTATAATGTATTTTAGTACCTATACGCAAGAGGGATTTCGGGTCTTATGTTTTCACGACCCCAAATCTTATCCGATTTTTTTTCAATTCTTTTGTACCAAAGTAAGTAAATCTACGTACCTGTGTCTTTATTTTTTTGACATCCAAAGTACTAATTCAATAAAGCATAATGAACTTTATGACATCAACAAATAAAAAAGTAATTTATTTTCGTTCGAAAAACCTATTTGTTACCTACTATTGAAAGACCTTATGTGACATATTACGTCACATATATGTGACGGTCGTCGGCATTCAATACATTGATAACTCAATGTTCAATACACACACACAATAACGTATGTACATACTTATTATGTATTGTGTGTGTGTGTGTGTGTATTTAAAATGTATCTGTGCGACATCACAACGAACTGGATTTAAAAGTTGACAGCGCGCCTTGCTAAGTACGGCGGCCGCCCCGGGCTCACATTTTTTATGTAAAAAGAAAACTCCAAACTTTGGGGACGGAGTTTAAATTTTTTCCTCCCTAATGCGCTTATTATCAAGTGGTCGGAACAAGGCGCCGTCGCTTCTCAAACTTTCTGCAGGCTGATTCAGTTTTTGGCGTATTTTTTTCTCTTAACAGTACCGTGTGGGGCCGGTACTTAAAAAGAATAGCCCCACTGCGACCCTCCCTGTGCATGTCGTAAAAGGCGACTAAGGGATAAGGACGGAGATGCCGTTCTAAAGGGCGACAGGCAGCCACCTCTCACTTTGGCACGGTCCTTCCACCGAGTCGTGCCTTATACTTGCTCCTTGATAGTTATCTTGTCAGAATAGGTATGAAACTTGTCAGAATACTTTGCTAAACGTGATGGTCGGTGTAACACCGCCCCTTAGTCGCCTTGTACGACATACACGGGGAGAGATGCAGTGGGGCTATTCTTTTAAAGTACCGGCCCCACACGGTACATGTCATAATATAATATTATACCATGAGTAGTGCAGTGGCGGTGCTAGACCGCCGTCAGCGACATCTGTTTGCGAGGCCTCTTTCATTTCCCAGTCAGAGAGAAAACTATAATTAAAATGAGACTGGGATATGACTCCCTTCTTATATTACTAGGTGGTAGGGTTTAACCCGCCCAGGTTGGTACCACCGCACTGAATGAAACGTCGGTCGAATACGGCTATGTAAATAGTTTGTGTTTTCCGTCCAGTTCAGTGTAGCCGGCACGACCGAAGGGAAGCACTGACGTGGCACCAAGTTCACCCGGTGTTATGGGCTGACATCAAGGATGTTGTAGGTGATGTAGCCAACCGTATCAGTTTCCATAAAAAAAAGACTGATGTATGAGTATACGAGTTTTATGGCTAATCAAATGTTGACAAAGATTACATGAGCAATCACAAATTAAAAAAATTAATATCCCAACAAGCAATAGCCCAAAGCGGGCGACTATACTTTGATGAGAATTGTTGCGATCGCGCAATCCCAAAGGGAGTCAGCTAGGGTAAACGAATTTTTGTGAGGCCCCCTCAGGCGCGAGGGAGTCGGCGGCGGTCGCCAACGTCGCCGACGCCTTTTTTTATGTAAACCGGTATGGTTGGCTGAGTCGGAGGGGCCAAATCGCATGCTCCGACAAGCCAATATCACCTCCGGGTTGAAAGTGGACTACGGTTGCTGGGGAAGGTTACGCTAAGATGTGGCTCTCATACAAACCGAATTGTTCCGCGCGCCGAAATAAAGGTAAAGCAGGTTGTTTTTAATATTAAATAAGAATTTCACTCGAGCGAAGCCGCGGGTAAAAGGTAGTTTTTTTTTTAATGTAATCCGGTATGGGTGGCTGAGTCGGAGGAGCCAAAGCGCATGCTCCGACCAGTCAATATCACCTCCGAGAAGGTAGGTACCATACCGGAGACTTCCCTGGATTGCTGGCTATACTGGAATAGGGGAGAACACATCCGAGGCTGCTATGCGGCCAACTTACATCCAGTACGGTGGTACCAACCCAGTCGGCTACAATTTGAGCCTACCACCTAGTAAGGGACAAGGGAAGGAACCTACAGTTTTAAACCGGTTCCGAACGGTGAAGCAGCGGGTGTAGGTATGCACGTAATTTTTTTCGTCAGAAAAAACTCATTGGTACACGCTGACCGGACTTGAACCGCGGACCTCTCGCATGAGAAGCCGATGCCCAAACCACTCGGCCACCACCGGCCGCTTTAAACTTTAACCTCGCCTAGCGCCGCCCACCGACGTATATAGGGGGGGGGGGGGGGGGGGGGGGGGGGGGGGGGGGGGGGTCAGGGGGTCCGGACCCCCCCCCCCCCCCCCTTTGACACGCAGTTTACACTAGATATAATGAAATTTTCAAACTTCATCTATACGGGATGTTCGGCACATCGACCGACAAAATGTTTTGTAGGTAAGTGGGGTCATTTGCAACGTTTTGACCCATGATACCCTTTGTCAGATGTCAAGTGTTATCGAGATGCGATTTTTTTTTCTTTATTTTTGAAAATTACCAAAATCCCAGCTTTAAACCCTTGTAACTTTCTTGTTTATGATTTTATCAGCACGAAATAAAATTTATTGAATTTTACGATGTATCCTTGTTCTAGAAAAAATATTATTTGATGAAGTTAATACCATGAAAAGTTCTTATGACCTCCCAAAGTCCCGAGAACGAGTAAAAATATGATAGAATCCTAGTTTCTTAATTCATAAAAAAAACTGACAGCAATTGATAGCTTCATTTTCTTTTAAAAAGTTCGCTAGTTTATGCCCTTTCCAACGGTATCCAAATCATCATCCATATCATACAAATAATTCACTATGGGGTCAAAATCAACGACATTCTACTTTTTAATTCGTTGGTCAAAATTAGGCACAGAGACAGAACAGAACGACAAAATTAAGGATAATTTGCAAGAGTGCCCGCGCGACCGGTACATAGAAGGCGATGACTTCACCGAACATCGCCCATCGGCAGTAGACGGGACTAGCGAGTGGCCACTCTAAATTTACCGCGCATGCTTCACGTTTCGGCTCGCATCAAGCCCTCGTCAGCTAGTCTGCGTTGACTAGGACGCGGGGAAACCAGCAGTCCCGCTCTCGACCTCCCTCTAAATTTGAAAATGCTCCCGAAAAAGCTCTCAATACGGGAAGCAACCACCGATAAGTGCCCGTGTTGTCGTTCTGTTCTGTCTCTGTGCCTAATTTTGACCACATAGTGAATTATTTGTATGACATGTGGTATATGGTTGGAAAGTTTTAAAAGAAAATGAAGCTATTAATTGCTGTCAGTTTTTTTTAAATGAATTAAGAAATTAAGATTCTGTCATATTTTTACTCGTTCTCGGGACTGAAAAAAAACGTTTGATCAGGAAGGTCATAAGACCTTTTCGTGGTATTAACTTCATCAATTAATATTTTTTCTAGAACAAGCATACACCGTAAAATTCAATAAATTTTATTTCGTGCTGATACAATCATAAACAAAAAAGTTACAAGGGTTTTAAACTGGGATTTTGGTAATTTTCAAAAATAAAGAAAAAAAATTGTATCTCGATACCACGTGATTTTTGACAAAAGGTATCATGGGTCAAAATATGGCAAATGACCCCACTTACCTTCAAAAAAATGTTGTCGGTCAATGTGCCGAACACCCTGTAAACAATTTTTTTGTCGAATTCAACCTGCCTGCCACACAATTATAGAACTTTCAGTATCGGTACCCCTCTAGGCCGAAATACAGAACGACTCAACAGGAACACTAGAATCTTATTGAGTTGAGCCGATCCCTGTTCCGTCAGAACACCCCCCATGTGGAAGCTATAAATACGTCCCTGGCGCCGCCACTGACTGTGTGACAGGCAGGTTACACATGCTTGTGTGGACGCGGAAGAAAAAACCTTTTATGCAACGTGTCCCAAAACTCAACGTCAAGCGGTAACCAGGGAGTAGGTTAGTTTATGACTGACTACCCAGGGAAAAATAAGAAAAAAAAATCGGAGTAATTTGTTTTTTATGATATGAGCATTTTTTTTATTTCTCGCACAACACTTTTAGGTACTACGACTACATTGCAAATATAATTGTAATTTTTTTTATTGTTAGCCTAAATAACTCTGCTATTGATCCCAAATAAAACCAGAATGCCTGTAGTTAAAAAAAAAGTAAGTAATTTTTTTTTCTAAATAAATAAATGACTCAGATTTTTTTTTCTTATTTTTCCCTGGCTAGTCATAAACTGGCCTACTCCCTGGTTCCCGCTTGACGTTGAGTTATGGGACACCCTGTATAAGGTCTTTCAATAGTAGGTAACGATACGCTAAGGGGTGTCAGGTGTATGTGTATCAGATACTGATCACGTTCCCATACCAATTTCTTTTTACGATATAAAAAACGTACGCACTTCACGTATTAAATTTGAGGAGTGAGTAGGTTTTTTATATCGTTAAAAAAATTGCTATGGGAACGTGATCAGTATCTGATACACATACACCCCTTAGCGTATCGTTACCTACTAATGAAATACCTTATAATATTGTCATTCGATCGTCACAAGCGATGCCACCGGTGGCCAAGACAAACAGTTGGAGAGGCGCTCACATCGTCAGTAAGGAAGCTGCGGCGACGGTGGTGTCGGGGAAATATCAAGAGCCTTATTGCAAAGTAGCGCTCGCTTTCCGCGACATCCGTCCGGCTTGTGTTACACGGCATGACTTTTTTAGCTATAATATTTTTTTTCCAATTTAAAATACCGCCGATTTCACTGCTGAAAACCCGCGTCACGCCATCGTCAGCCTCAGCAGCACAGTGGTGCGGTCGATCGACTGTCGGTCGGCCATTAGCACACCTGTACCCTTATCACGAAATTTAATCTACACTGCGTACCTAGCATACCTAGTACGTGGTGTAGGTTAAATCACAGAATACTGGTTATATCTCGTGATAAGCGTACTGGATGTTGTAGGTGATGTAGCAAACCGTGTCAGATTACATAAAAAAAAATGCACGCCGTCAGTGGATGGATGACCGCTCGACCGTTAGATGCTAACCGCGGTTCGGATTCCACGTTAAACTGTAGGTCCCTTCCCTTCTTACCTTACTAGGTGGTAGGGTTTAACCCTACCGGATTGGTACCGCCGCACTGAATGAAGTGTCGGTTGAAAGGGCTATTTAAATAGTTCGTGTTTTCCGTCCAGTTCAGTGTAGCCGGCACGACCGAAGGGTTGCACTGACATGGTACCTAGTTAACCTGGTGTTATGGGCTGACATCACGGATCTAGTAGGTGATGTAGCCAACCGTGTCAGTTTCTATAAAAAAACCCTGTTTCCCAATGGGGATAGTCAGGGACAGCAGCAGATTCCGCGTTCCACGGTCGTGCCGCACCCGTGTAGAGTCTATTTTTTCTCAAAAAATATGTAACCTAATGAAAAGAAAAGTCACTGCAAAACCAGCTAAGAAAGGAGTTCATAAAACAATACACTCCTGTTCAAGCTACGTAACAGAGCCACTTATCGGTGGTCGCTTCCCGTATTGAGAACGTTTTCCGGAGCATTTTCAAATTTAGAACATGTCACGGTCGCTGGCACTTTGTTCAATTCGAACAGCTGTAGTTCGCTTCCATTGGTTAATGTTTAGACTCTTGCAAACTATGCCTAATTTTGGCCACATAGTGAATGATTTGTATAACATGTGGTATACCGTTGGAAACTAGCAAACTTTTTAAAAGAAAACCGTGTGGGGCCGGTACTTTAAAAGAATAGCCCCACTGCATCTCTCCCCGTGTATGTCGTAAAAGGCGACTAAGGGATATGACTCCCTTCTTATATTACTAGGTGGTAGGGTTTAACCCGACCGGGTTGGTACCATCGCACTGAATGAAAGGTCGGTCGAAACGGCTATGTAAATAGTTTGTGTTTTCCGTCCAGTTCAGTGTAGCCGGCACGACCGAAGGGAAGCACTGACGTGGCACCAAGTTCACCCGGTGTTATGGGCTGACATCACGGATGTTGTAGGTGATGTAGCCAACCGTGTCAGTTTCAATAAAAAAAAAAAAAAACGAAGCTCTCAATTGCTGTCACTTTTTTTTATGAATTATGAAATTAAGATTATGTCATATTTTTATTCGTTCTCGCGACTTTGGGAGGTCATAAGTCCTTTTAATAGTATTAACTTAATCCAATGTTCACAACCATGTACACAACCAGGAGTCGTACCATCATCCATCTACCTAGAGTCCAAACTTCCTATAGACAGAATTCATTCTTCTGGCGAGCTGGATACCTACTCAATTCAATTTGTGATGATGTTGATCTGTTTTGTACTAGTCCCTCTTCATTCAAATCAAAATATATAAAAACCTTTATGGAATGTTAATTAATCCCGTAATTTTTTGTCTAAGATACTTAAAAAAATTACATTTTCATTTTCTCACACACATACTCGTATAATATATAATATTTTTTCCCTAATAACTTCTATGTTCAGTTTATTCACTCATTCATACGGTGGTACACTACGCTTGAATTTGTCCTGTTTAGTTTTTATATAGGTATAGTGTAATTTTAATTTTACATCTGTGGCTATTTTGTGTAAATTCGTAATGGTGTCATTAGTAGCAATTTTTTTATGTCTATGTAACATTGTAAATGCACTGTGAATTTACCTAAATAAATAAATAAATAAATAAATAAATAAATAAATTAATCCAATGTTATATTTCCTAGAACAAGGATACATCCGTGCAGATATAATCATAAACAAAAAAGTTACAAGGTGTTACAGCTGAGATTTTGGTAATTTTCAAAAATAAAGAAAAGAAAATCGTTTCTCGATACCACCTGACACGATCACAAAAGGTGTCATAGGTCAAAACCTAGCAAATGACCCCATACTTACCTACAAAAAAATTGTCGGTCGATGTGCCGAACACCCTGTATAATGTTGCTGGTCGAAGACGTGGCACGTTTTCACGTAGTGTGAATCGCCTCCGTCGATTCTCTTTTCTTTCGTTTTGATTATTTTTTGTTTTTTCCGCTAAGCGCGGCTGAGTCGCGTATGAAAAGTTTTTTTTTCTCATTGTGTTTTATACGAGGGCGCACTTTTGCCGGGGCGTCTGTGTAGCCTCTCGCTCTGTCTTAATGCGAGCGGGCGGGACAGCGATATAGGATTACTCGCCTCTGCGGGAACTTTGCGGAAATGTGTGGGAGGGGCTTCGATGTCTACGTAGCTCGGAGGTTGAATAAACATGGCGTAGGTATGGACGCGAAGAATCGCGGAGTGGAATTAGTCTAAAAGGTTGCATTTAACATTTTAACTCGTTCAATAGTCGGGTGTTTGTCCGCAATAGTTTTTTTTTATGGAAACTGACACGGTTGGCTACATCACCTACAACATCCGTGATGTCAGCCCATAACACCGGGTGAACTAGGTGCCATGTCAGTGCTTGGCTTCACTACACTGACGGAAAACACGAACTATTTACACAGCCGTTTCGAACGACTTTTCATTCAGTGCGGTGATACCAACCTGGGCGGGATAAACCCTATCACCTAGTAAGGTAAGAAGGGAAGGGACCTACAGTTTTACGTGGAATCCGAACCACGCTCAGCCTCCAACGGTCGAGCGGTCACCCATCCAAGTACTGACCGCGCCGACCGCATCACTGAGCTACCGAATCTGACGAATTGTTTTATACAGGCTGTCCAATAGAGCCTTTTGTCAGCCTCTGCAGTAGCTCAGTAGTGCGATCGTTCGACTGTCGTTTATGATCATAAGCACAGCTGGGCGCAGTCAGGAACTTGAATGGGTGATCGTTCGATCGTTGTCGGCGGACCGTGGTTCGGATTTCACGTCAAACTGTAAGTCCCTTCCCTTCTTACGTTTGGTACTAGGTGATAGGGTTTAACCCGCCCGGGTAGGTACCACCGTACTGAATTAAAGGTCGGTCGAAATGGCTAAATACAAATAGTTCGTCTTTTCCCGTCCTTCAGTGTAGCCGGACACTGAAATGGCACCTAGTTCACCAAGGTGTTATGGGTTTACATCATGAATGATGTAGGTGATGATGTGACTTCGCGTGACTGTTTTGCTCACAGCTCAGGGCGCCGATGACGTAGCGTTATGATTTATAGCCTGAAATCATCATGACAAGTGACAGAATGTAACAATGAAAAACCGTATGTAAATCGATAAAGTGGTTCTCGAGTTATAAGGATATTCATATAATATATTGTACCGTGTGGGGCCGGTACTTAAAAAGAATAGCCCCACTGCATCTCTCCCCGTGCATGTCGTAAAAGGCGACGAAAGGACAAGATGCCGTGCTGAAGGGCGACAGGCTCGCCACCTCTCACCTTGGCACGGTACTTCCACCGACTCCTGCAGCAGGTGGGTCTTCGTGCCTTACTTGCTGCTTGATCGATTTAATCTTGTTCGAATACTTTGCGAAACGTGGTAGTCGGTGTTGTGCTGTAATTCACCAGAATTCTTGCAGCACAACACCGATTACTCTGCTTACCCCGATTGTCGGGATTCAGCGTGTGTGATATGTATGTATATTGTAATTAATAAGAAGTCTTTGCAGTCAGAACTCTCAGTCAAATTGTTAATCATGCTCTCAAGCTGTGTTTTCGATAGACTGTAAGCGGTGTTATTATTTGGTTAGTCACTAAACTACTTGTAATAATAATATGTATGAAAATAAAAATACCCTGCGAAGTTTCTTGCCGGTTCTTCTTCGTGGGTGTAATCGAACCGGATAGAACAAATTGTGACAAGTTCGAGTGCAGTGTAACTGCCAGATGAATGATCAATAAACAATACAATGGTACGTTACTCGGCCCCGCCCGCCCGTAGAAACTTCGCTTTATGTATTAGCATGACTCTTCCATGTATTTGTTGTTTTTTTTTTATGTAATCCGGTTTGGGTGGCTGTGTCGGAGGGGCCAAAGCACATGCTCTAACCAGCCAATATCACCTCCGAGAAGGTAGGTGCCATACCGGAGACTTCCCTGGATTGCTGGCTATACTGGACTAGAGGAGAAAACAACCGAGGTTGCTTGCGGCCATCTTACATCCAGTACGGTGGTACCAACCCAGTCGGCTACAATTTGAGCCTACCACCTAGTAAGAGGCAAGGGAAGGGACCTACAGTTTTACACCGGTTCCGAACGGTGAAGCAGCGGGTGTAGGTATGCACGTAAATTTTTTCGTCAGAAAAAACTCATTGGTACACGCCGACCGGATTCGAACCTCGGACCTCCCGCATGAGAAGCCGATGCCCAAACCACTCGGCCACCCGCCGCTAGTTAGGTTGTCAAATATGGCCGCGTAAGTTAATGGACGCCACTATTACTTAATTTACATTTTAATTACCCACCTAGGCCGCCGCGCGCGCCGCGCCGTCCCGGCAGCATATTTCCAAAGTATACTACGGGAGTTCTTCTTCTTCTTTTTTTAAATAATGGCAACCAATAGAATAGGAAATTCGTTTATTACTGCCAGTATCCAGTGACGGGGCGCTGCACGGCATAAATATATGTACATACATATCACACACGCTGAATCCCGACAATCGGGGTAAGCAGAGTAATCGCTGTTGTGCTGCAAGAGCTCTGGTAAAGGACAGCACAACACCGACCACCACGTTATGCAAAGTATTCGAACAAGATTTAATCGATCGAGCAGCAAGTAAGGCACGAATACCCACATGCTGCATTTTTTTTATGAAAACTGACACGGTTGGCTGCATCGCCTACAACATCCGTGATGTCAGCGTCATAACACCGGGTGAACTAGGTGCCGTTTCAGTGCTTCCCTTCGGGCGTGCCGGCTACACTGAACTGGACGGAAAACACGAACTATTACATAGCCGTTTAGACTGACGTTTCCATTCAGTGCGGTGGTAGCAACCCGGGATTCCTCCGATCGTTTATCTACAGTTCAGTGGTAGAGTCTAGGTAGAGGTATTAATTTTTCGATCTTTGTCTTGAGTTCGAGTCCCTTTTGCCAATGATTTTAGGGTTTCACAAATTACGTTATGGTAATTTTTTTATATCCACATAAAACACGTTATTTTCGGAATTGCATACTTACTTCCGAAATTTATATTCATTCAAAGTTCCTTCGCCATTGAGAACGACCAAGTGGCACTTCCGTAGTCAATTTGGAAATATGCGCCTCGGCTGTGTATAAGCTACCTACCCTACAGACACCACCAGCCCGCGCTCTGTGCTCTGTCTGACAGAAATGGTGGAAAACAATGATCTATGAACATAGAGCAGATATACGCTTTTACAAATGGAGTCGGTACGATGTAAGAGAATTGACTTACGTATTATTACTAATTATTACGCATTCTTAAACCCTGAATGGACAAGTATGTATGTATATATTTAGGTATAATATAAACTGTAATTCATATGTATTCATGTATACTTTTAATTAACTAGTAGGACAGTCGGAGTCGGACAGGCGCAACGAGGATTTCGCACCAAAAAAAAAGTGGCAAAACCGAATTTCTTGTATGGGGACTCCCTTAATTTTTCACTTTTTCAGAGCTCTGCTCCGCTCTGTTCCGCTCTGTCCCGCTCTGTCCCGCTCTGCTCCGCTCTGTCTCGCTCTGTCCCGCTCTGTCCCGCTCTGCCCTGCTCTGCACCGCTCTGTCCCGCTCTGTCCCGCTCTGTCCCGCTATGCTCCGCTCTGCCCCGCTCAGCTCCGCTCTGCACCGCTCTGTCCCGCTTTGTCCCGCTCTGTCCCGCTATGCTCCGCTCTGTCCCGCTCTGCTCCGCTCTGCACCGCTCTGTCCCGCTCTGCCCCGCTCTGCTCCGCTGTGCCCCGCTCTGCCCCGCTCTGCCACGCTCTGCCCCGCTCTGTCCCGCTCTGTCCCGCTCTGCCCCGCTCTGCTCCGCTCTGCTCCGCTCTGCCCCGCTCTGCCCCGCTCTGCCCCGCTCTGCCCCGCTCTGCCCCGCTCTGCCCCGCTCTGGTATGAAAAAAATTAGGTATAATGATTGCCGCACTAATCCTAGACGAGAGCATTCAGTCTTGTCCGAACTATAGGTAGATGATTGGACAGCATGAATTAATGAGAATTTGGCATGTAATTGGTCGCAATCGTTACAGTTGAGTTTTAACTTTGTGAATCGTTAGTTTGGCGAGCAGATTAAATGCCTAAATTATATATTTACTTGCTTTTGCCTGCGGCTTCGCTCGCGTGAAAATCGTATTTAAAAATAATAAAATAAGTGAGCCCGCAACCGTAACTTTATTTCGGCGCGCGGAACAATTCGGTTTGTATGAGAACCATATCTTAGCGTAACCGAAACTTAATTTTATTTAGACTATCCTGTGTCACGTTTAGTTAAATGTGCTTTTACTAAGTTTCATAGAATTCGGATGATCGGCTTATGAGCTATGGAGGAACATACATACATACAGAAAAGATTCCTAATAATCGCCAATGTAGTTTTAATATCATACCTACATAGAGTTCTACAAACGCAGTAGCTACCTATCTCATAAAACAAAGTAACTTACTCCAAGACCACATTCCTTACAGATTTATTATACGTAGTACTGATTGGCGCTGCAGCCGTCAAATATAAATATAAGGTGCTTCGTTAGTCATGTCAAAAATTTCGGGAGGGTTACGTACACACACAAATAAAGACTACGCAAAAAATATTATATGTTTTTAGCATTACTTTTCGAGAAATTTAACAAAACATGTTTGCTACCTAAACATTAACCTGTGTGTAACAGTACGTAACTTGTCATTGTACGGGTTCAATGACCGTACTATGTTCAAACGCAGAACAGCTGTTTGTTGTAAGTAAGTCACAAGGTTACTATGATTGGTTTTTACAGCTACTTATTTCATTTTATTTTTTTGTTAGGAAAAAAAATGCTCCTATAAACATATGTTTTTTTTTACGTAAAGTGTTTATTTGAGTGTGTATGTAACCCTCCCGAAATTTTTGACATGACTAACGAAGCACCATATATATTACACATTTTTCGTGTTTACATTAGGTAAGTAAACCGAAGAGTAGTTTTTCCCTCTCTCCCTCTCTCTCTCTCTCTCTCTCTCTCTCTCTCTCTCTCTCTCTCTCTCTCTCTCTCTCTCTCTCTCTCTCTCTCTCTCTCTCTCTCTCTCTCTCTCTCCTTTATTTCTTTCCGTGTGTTTGTCTTTGTTATTTGTAGGTTTGGGTTTGATTATTTGTGTCATGTTTATGTATCAATATGTACTCGTATTTTTAATACTTACGTACTTACTTGATACGTTAAATACGTTGCTGGGTCTTCCATACCTACTCAATTTTATTTTTACACTAGTCAACCAGGAGTTTTGATGTATGGAGACCCATACATTAATTCCTCAGTCAATGAAACTTTGATAATATCTTGGAGTAATGTTCGGAATTACTACTGACAAATAATCCAACATTTTTTTTTACGGGAAGTTGGGTATATTCAAAGAAAAGTGAAAATTTAATATAACTCCTATAGACAAATTGCTCCGTCCAAAGTTACTTCGCCATAGGGTAGGTATTATTTATATGAATAAGTACGTAAATAAATCCAACATTTTTTGTATATGGAAATAGTGAATTAAAAACAAAATGTGTTTTTTTACTATATTTTTCTCGGCAAAATTGCTCAGTCGGTTCTTTAATCGGAATATACCTTAGTATTATTATGTACATCAATAAGCATAAGAATCCAACAACTTTTTTATATGCATCATTTTTTTTCAAGGTGACGACCGAAACTCTGTTCCGCAAAATTCCTCCGTCCGTTTTTATTGTACAATTATGATTAAGAATTTTGAAGAAAATTATTTGCAAAAGAATCCAACAAAAAATCCATCGGCAAGTTTAAAAAACAAGCGGGCCAAGACGGGCGCGGTGCGCAGAGGAGCGGCCGGCCGCGGGAGGCGAGAGACGCGGCATTTTCCCCTCCTCTGCGTCCATGCTGCGCCGCGCCGCCCCTGGCGCGCCGCTGAAGTTGGCGTGCAGTGTGTGCTAACCAGGGACTGAAAACCGGTTCGAAATGGGGTTCGGGTTCTCCGAACCGGTTCGAAGAACCTTTTTAACGAGCGAACCAGTTTGGTCGCGAACCGGTTCAAAAAAACCCGAACCTGAAGCCTAAAAACCGGTTCAGAACCGGTTTGGACCTCTAATATTAACCGGTTCGCAGCAGGGTACGAAATGGGGTGGAAACCTATATACATTTTTTTTGGACTTTGGGCTTCTTTTTTAATGTAAAATATTGTTGTTTTATGTATTTAATAAAATAAAAAAATAGGTGGTTCATTTTTATAGCCTAATCGATTCAGTTTCATAACAGTAACAAAAAAGTCTTAATTATCATTATGACATAACACGTGTAAGTTGGTAAAAAAAATCAAATTCTTTCTATTCCATACTAATAAAACTAAAATTGTGGTTTTTCACAATTTCTGAAAGAAAGGGATCTATGTGTTGGAAGACTTTTTTGTTCCTGGCATGAAACTGAAATGATTAAGAAATTTTTTTTTTTACATTTTACATAGAAAAAATGTTTTTGTGGGAACAAAAATTATTTGTTCTTCAAAAGTGATCTATTTCCGATACAGAACCCTCTCTTAGCGTACTATTAACTAATTTTGAAAGACATTATATAAGGTGCTTCGTTATTCATCTCAAGTAAACACGTTACGCAAAAAAAAAATTATATGTTTTTAGCATAACTTTTCGAGAAATTTTCAAACGCAGAACAGCTGTTTATTGTAAGTAAGTCACAAGGTCACTAGACTTGTGTGTAACAGTAGGTAGCTTGCATTGTACGGGGTCAATGACCGTTGTATGTCCAAACGCAGAACAGCTGTTTGTTGTAAGTAAGTCACAAGGTAACTAGACCTGTGTGTAACAGTAGGTAGCTTGCATTGTACGGGGTCAATGACCGTACTATGTTCAAACGCAGAACAGCTATTGTTGTAAGTAAGTCACAAGGTCACTAGGCCGCCGCCGCTCTAAAACTAGCTACCTACCTACCTACCTACCTACGTGTGCGGTGTGTGTGCCTACGTTTCTTGTTTCTTGTTTCTTGTTTCTTCGCCGACTTCCTGCATGGGCGTAGCATTCATTCAGCAACCGTGCACTACGGTTGCTCGTCGGACATGTCAGTGAACGCCGGCATACCCCAAGGATCTGTGTTGTCACCCACGCTGTTTCTTCTGCATATCAATGATATGCTGTCTCTGGACAACATACATTGATGACAGTACGGCACACGGATCCTACACCAGTCACCCTTCAGCCAGTCGGGATGTTGTGGATGAGAAGAGGCGAAGACTTGTGTCTGAGCTCGAACACACACTCGACTCTATTTCCGAATAGGGCCGTAGTAATTTGGTCGAGTTCAACGCTTCCAAGACACAAGTTCGCGTGTTCAGTGCGAAGAGAGCGGCGTTCACACCGGTTCCTTCATTCCAAGGCACGTCGCTTAAATTAAGTGAACACCTCGGGATCCTCGGAGTCGAACTGTCGCACGACCTGAACTTTCGTCGCCATATCGAGGGGAAGGCCAAGCTGGCTTCTAAAAAGCTGGGCGTACTCAATAAGGTGCGACGGTACTTCACACCAAAAGCTGCTTCTCTATAAATCGCAGATCAGGTCCTGCTTGGAGTACTGCTCGCACCTGTGGGATGGCTCTGCCAAATACCAGCTTGCGCCTCTGGACTCAATCCAGCGTCGAACCGTGCGACTAGTAGGTGACCCCGAAGTGTCCTGCGATCTAGAACCACTGCAACACCGTAGGGATGTCGGCTCCCTAAGTGTATTCTATCGCTTATTCCGTGAGGAGTACTCGGAGGGGCCGTTTAATGTGATCCCGCCGTCCCCTTTCCACCTTCGCACCACGCGCACTGGGCAGGGATTGCATTCCTACACGCTGGACTTACCGCGGATGCGTACCAATCGATTCTGCAGATCTTTCCTCTACAGAACCGGTAAACCCTGGAACGCTCTCCCTGCACATATATTTCCCCCCAAGTACAGTCTCGGGTCCTTCAAGAGGGCCGTGAATGGGCACCATAAGCAATGCTCGGCATGGCATTCGGAACCCCCGCATACGACCGAATGTCCATGGGCGTCGTTAGACACCTTATGGGTGGCTCGGCGCCATACGACGCGCTGTCAATAAAAAAAACCTTTTTGGGGTCCGCTTGCACAAACGCAGATTTCCAGACCGCCGGCACACAGCCATTGGAGTAGGAGATACGGAATAGGCGCGTCAGCACTGGAGCCAGCTCGGGAGCACACTATTTTAACACCAATGCAGGAATCCATTCCGGCCCACACGCTTTCCTGACGTATAGGGAGAGAAACTCCGCCAGTACAGTCTGTTATCGAAACTGTACTTCCGGCATGGAGTTCTCACACCTAGGTATGGCTGGGGGAGTGGCACCCCCATCGTCCAGGTTGAAGTTCCCCGCAAAGAGAGATACCAGTAAGTCGGCTTTCTCCTTTGCGGAGTGGGCAAGTGAGCCTCCAGGACACTGCAGAGGTGGAAGAGAGGAGCGGCAGAAATTCGACTCGACAGATTTGGCGAGAGACCAGAACTCACAGCTCCCAGTTGGGTGCTGGTTCAGTCTGTCGCCGATGTAGTCAAATTTGGCCCTGGCAATAACCCTTTTGCAGGATCTGGAGAGGCGGTTGTATTCCATCGTCTGTTCGGATACGTTTGATTCACGTCCGGCACGGGCACGCGACCATGCCCGATAAGCTGTGCATTTAGCTGCGACAGCATCAGCACAGTTGCGGCTGTACGATGGTTGGCTTTTACCACCGAGGTGGACAGAGGCGCTGGGAATAAACATTTCCTTTGCCCCCAGAACCACATCGGCAACGGTATTACCGCATTTTGACGGATCGTCCGAACTGAAGCAGATCTCTCTCCAAGGGTAGGATGCGAAGTGTTCTCGCATCTCATCTTAATCTGCTGACGCGTAGTGCCAAATTCGACGCGTTCCTCCAGTACGGGACTGAGGAGGCGAAGATGACACCGTGGACCCCACTAAACAATGATCAGAAGAACCCGGCGGGGCTCTCACTGAGACTTTATATCCAGTGGGGTTTGTGTCAGCGGAAGATCCAGCAGAGAGGGTCCATGACCGTCTATATCTGGCAGCCTGGTGGGCTGGTCCACCAGTTGAGACAGGCCATGCGTCAGGGCGAAGTCGTAGGCGGCTCTCCCCGCAAAGTCAGTTCTCCTGCAGCCTAGCCATGCCTTGTCATGGGCATTGAAGTCTCCAAGGAAACCCAAATCCGCGGTGGGGAACCGCTCTTGGACTTTGTCTACCGCTCCACTCAGGTACTCGAATAACCGAGCTGTCTCCGCATTGCCAGAGTGCGACCTATTGGGACCCCCGACACCGTTCCCAGATCCACGTGGGGCCAGAGTATTGAGAGCTCGGAGTCCTCAATGCAGCGCAGGCGACGACAGGAAATATCAGCCCTGACAAACAGGCAGACTCCGGCTCGCCAGCGGAAGGCTTCATCCAGGGTGTAGCCGGGGTGGTGCAGGTAAGAAGTGTCGGCAGGGCGAGATATTTGCGTTTTCGTCGAGAAAGCAAGGCCGGCTTCATCCTCTTCACGTGGTGATTGACGGCATTAAGATTGGTGTGCAACCCCCGCACGTTGGTCAAGTCAACGCTAAATAGTGGTGTACTTGGGGGGTATCGCTGTTCGCGTCCGTGACACCTTAAGGTCCTTAAGTCACACGTGCCTCCTGGGTGGTGCTAAATGAACAGTAAACAGCGTGTGGGAGATCCTCGGATCGCCTGGGTCGCCACCACACCCCGGGAACAATTACACCGCCATAACAGTTATCTGCGTTCCGGTGTACATCCCGGGGACACAGTAGCAGGAGGGGCTGGCTGTGACGAGGAGTGGGCCAGTGGCTCTAAAGCCGAATCACTGCCCAGGGGTAGTGCATCGACACGATGGCCAGGGAGACCCGGTGAAACGGTTGTTCCGCTGGCCGCCCGCCGGGTAGTATAGGGGCCCAATCGCGCCTAACCAGCGCGAGAGGCTGCCCTGGTCAACCGGCGCATAATCTCGGAGTGGTCCGTCGTGCCGGATGGTGACCGGTTGTAGGGGTCCCGGCGGCCACTTCCGAGGGGGACCGGGGGCCCTTCCGTCCATCGTGTCGGCGCTCCACTATCCTGAGCACATAGTGATGAAGCCACGATCCACGCTTTGCCCGTAAATCGTCGCAGGCACCTCTCAATGCTTTCTCTCCCCCCTTCAATAATAATGGCAGCACAAAACAAAAGAATAAACGTTTGCTCAGCGGTGCACAACCCCACACATTTCAGCGTGGACGTAACAAATGTGCGAGGATTGCACTCCAATTTGGATGGCGTCCACCACCATTTGGAGACAGCGAAGCCGGCTTTATTCTTTCTGACGGAGACGCAAATATCTCGCCCAGCCGACACGTCGTACTTGCACTACCCCGGGTACAACCTGGAAGAAGCCTTCCGTTCCCGTGCCGGGGTATGCTTGTTTGCTAGGGCGGATATTTGCTGTCGTCGCCTGCGCTGTCTAGAAGACCTCACGTCTTCAGTACTCTGGGTCCACGTGGATCTGGGGTCGGAATCGCGCGTGTACGCCTGCGTCTACAGGTCGCACTCGGGTGATGCGGAGACAGCTCGCCTATTTGAGCACCTGAGTAGAGCGGCAGACGAAGTCCAAGAGCGGTTCCCTACAGCAGACATGGTACTCGTTGGGGACTTTAATGCCCACCACGAGGTGTGGCTTGGCTCCAACAGAACCGATTTCGCGGGGAGAGCCGCTTACGACTTCGCCCTGACGTATGACCTGTCTCAGCTGGTAGATCAACCTACCAGAATACCAGACATAGACGGTCATACACCCTACTTGCTGGATCTTCTGCTGACGTCTAATCCTGCTGGGTATAAGGTAACAGTGAGCGCTCCTCTTGGCTCCTCCGACCATTGCCTAGTGGGATCTACAGTGCCTTCGTCGCCCCCTCAGACCCGAACTGAAGGAGCCCGTCGAATTTGGCACTACGCGTCGGCAGATTGGGATGGAATGCGAGAGCATTTTGCATCCTACCCTTGGAGAGAGCTATGCTTCAATTCGGACGATCCGTCGGAATGTGCCAATACCGTTGCCGAGGTGATTCTGGGTGGTATGGACATGTTTGTTCCCAATGCCTCCCTTCGCCTCGGAGGTAAGAGCAAACCCTGGTACAGCCGGGACTGTGCCGATGCTGCCGCGGCTAAAGCTACGGCATATCGAGCATGGTCACGTGCGTGACCAAGACGTGATCCATATATCTCCGAATTGAAGAAGAACTACAACCGCCTCTCCAGATCCTGCAAGAGGGCTATCGCCAGGGCTAAATTCGAGCATATCGGCAGAATTGGCGATAGGCTGAACCGGTACCCGACTGGGAGCCGTGAGTTCTGGTCTCTCGCCAAAACTGTCGAGTCGAATTTCTGCCGCCCCTCACTTCCACCTCTACAGCGCACTGACGGATCACTCGCTCACTCCGCAAAAGATAAAGCAGACCTTCTGGTATATCTTTTTGCGGGGAATTCCCACCTAGATGATGGGGGAGCTTCTCCTTCATCCATACCTAGGTGTGAGAACTCCATGCCAGAAGTGCAGTTCCGACAGAGAACTGTGCGGAAGGAGCTTCTTGCCCTAGACGTGAGGAAAGCGAGTGGACCGGACAGAGTGCCTGCATTGGTGTTGAAAAAGTGTGCTCCCGAGCTGGCTCCAGTACTGACGCGCCTCTTTCGCCTCTCGTACACAACTGGCCGCGTGCCGGCAGCTTGGAAATCAGCTTTCGTTCAGCCTGTCCCAAAAAAGGGCGATCGCTCTGACCCGTCAAACTACCGACCCATAGCAATCACCTCCCTCCTCTGCAAGGTGATGGAGCGCGTAGTCAATACGCAGCTCATGACGTACCTAGAGACAAATAATCTCATCAGCGATCGGCAATACGGCTTCCGGCCAAACCGATCAGCTGGTGATCTCCTAGCGTACGTCACTCACCTTTGGGGGAAAGCGCTTGAAGGGTACGGTGAAGCCTTGGCAATTGGACTCGATATTGCCAAGGCATTTGACCGGGTCTGGCACAAAGCACTTCTGGGCAAGCTGCCGGCGTACGGAATCCCCTCTGGCCTTTGTGACTGGGTCACCGACTTCCTACATGGGCGTAGCATTCAGGTCCTCGTGGACGGCTGCTCGTCGGACGCCATGTCAGTGAATGCCGGTGTACCACAGGGTTCTGTGTTGTCTCCCACGCTGTTTCTTCTCCATATCAATGATATGCTGCCACTCGGCAACATACATTGTTATGCAGACGACAGTACGGCACACGGATCCTACACCAGTCACCCTTCAGCCGGACGGAAAGTTGTGGATGAGAAGAGGCTAGCACTTGTGTCTGAACTCGAGCAAACACTCCAGTCTATTGCCGAATGGGGCCGGAGCAACTTGGTCGTGTTCAACGCATCGAAGACACAAGTGTGTGCGTTCAGTGCGAAGAGAACGGCGTTCACGCCAGCTCCTTCCTTCCAAAACACGTCGCTGAAATTAAGCGACCACCTCGAGGTCCTCGGTGTCGAACTGTCGCACGAATTGAACTTCCGGCGCCACATTGAGGGCAAGGCCAAGCTGGCCTCAAAAAATCTGGGCGTACTAAACAAGGTGCGGCGGTACTTCACGTCGGGCCAAAAACTGACGCTGTATAAAACACAGGTTAGGTCCTGCTTGGAGTACTGCTCGCACTTGTGGGACGGCTCAGCTAAATACCAGCTTGCGCCGCTAGACTCAATCCAGCGTCGTGCCGTGCGACTGGTGGGTGACCCTGCGGTGTCCCGCGACTTAGAACCACTGCAACTCCGTAGGGACGTCGGCTCCCTAAGTGTGTTCTATCGTCTATTTCATGGGGAGTGTTCGGAGGAGCTGTTTAACGCGATTCCGCCGTCCCCATTCCACCTCCGCACCACGCGTACTGGGCAGGGGATGCACCCCTACTCAATCGACCTACCACGGATGCGCACCAACCGGTTCTGTAGATCTTTTATTCACAGAACCGGGAAAATGTGGAACGCACTCCCTGCCCATCTATTTCCTCCCAAGTACAACCTGGGGTTCTTCAAAAGGGGCGTGAAAAGGCTCCTATCAGGCCGGCATGGCATTCGCAATCCCCGTGCATCACAGAATGTCCATGGGCATCGTTAGACACCTACTTGTAGGTGAAAAGATGCCACATGTCGCGCTATCAATAAAAAAATAAAAAAAAGGGGTGTGCACAGCTGATTGAAAGTTGTTCTTTCTTTGTACTGCCATGGTTGTAGTAAGAGGGGAGGAAAGAGCGTGAAGGGTGGCTGTGGTGATTCACGGGCAAAGCGTGGACCATCGCTTACTGCTCAGGTTAGTGGAGCGCCGACACGGAAGACGGAAGGGCCCCCGGTCCCCCCCCCCCTCCCCTCCCCCCGGAAGTGGCCGCCGGGACCCCTACTCCGTTCACCAACCGGCACGACGGACCACTCCGGGATTATGCGCCGGTTTACCAGGGCAGCCTCTCGCGTTGGTTAGACGCGATTGGGCCCCTGTACCACCGGCGGGCGGCCAGTGGAATAACCGTCTCACCGAGTCTCCCTGTCAACCGTGTCGATGCATCACGTCGGAACAGCGAATCCGCGTCGGGATTACTGACCTACTCCTCACCACAGCCATCCCCACCTGCTTTTGGGTCCCCGGGAGGTGCACCGGAACACAGTGAACTGTTATGGCGGTATAATAGTACTGAGCTTGCATCGGTCGGCGACGGACGCGCACACGATGCACTCTAGACGCACCTGCGAAGTAAGCGAAAATGGCGTGCGATAAATGCAATATGGTTGTGAACGAAGTACTAGCCTTCACCGAAGATCAGCCTTCAGCATCATCCGGATTTGTGAGTCCGCCTTCACCGAAGATGACGTTGAGACCGCGAGAGTTCTGCTTTGTGCGTGCATTCCGTCAAGAAGGCCGACTCGCAAGGGAGAAAATCGGAAGAAGAAGACTATCCAGGACATCATCACCATCTTAAAGCCGACAGACCCCGACGACGTGCCAAGGTTCGTCGCGTACGACCTCAATAAGTTGCCGCCTGTGTCCTTCGACCACGTCGACGTTACGGCCTTCCTGAAAGATTTGGTGATCATAAAAGCGGACATAGCTCAACTGAAGGGAAACTGTGGAGCGACAGCGGCGTAGGGGCCAACATCTCTCGTCCCGGAAGTTCAACAGCTGAAACAGGCAGTTGAGAAATTGTCATGTTCCGAGTCACTCCGGCCGATAACCCCGTCTCTGCAGCCTGATCGCATTCCGCAAGTGGGAACACCGAACGAAACGCTGAGTGTACGCAACATCAATATGCGCAGGCGTGGTGCTCAAGTGTCGTCACCCAGCGATTGCACATCGACGCCGGTATGCTACGTAAGCGCTGATGGTGCTGTTGATGCCTCGACTTCTACACTGCTCACCCCTCCCGCTCCTCTGCCCACCCGCCCCGTTGCCGCTCGTCCAAAAAGGCGACGCGGATCTATGACGAAGCGTATCAGTAAAACGGTGGAGAAAACAACAATGGTATCCCCGCGCTTGGAACCGCGTCCCGACTGTCGGCAGGAGGCTGCACGTGACAAAGACGGGTTCGTACTCGTCGAGAGCAGGAAGAAGAGAAGGAAGAGGTGCAATAAGCACGGATCTGCGCCCCCTGAAGAGAGCTGTTTGAAGGCAGCTCCCCGCACGGCTCTCATCTACGTGTCTCGCCTGCGAAAGTACATGAAGATCGAGGACCTCATCCGCCACGTCCAGGATAAGGGTGAGCGAGTTGAGAGTGTCGAGGCTCTTCCTTCTCACTGGGCTGACACGAACTTTTGCGCTTTCAAGCTGTGCATTCCTGCCGAGAAGGTGAAGACATTCCTTCGCAGTGAGTTTTGGCCCTCCGGGGTGGTGTTCCGGCGCTACAATCGCGACCTTCATCGTGAGGTCGCGCGCCATAAGTATGCTGAGGCCGCGCCGGAGCTGTCTACAACTGCCGTCCTGCACATTCAGGAGACGCAACCCGCGCCGCCGCCGACGACGCCCGCGCCGCTGCCGACGCCCGCGCCGCTGCCGACGCCCGCGCCGCTGCCGACGCCCGTGCCGCGGACGCAATCTGCGCCCACTCTACGCGCACCTGATTCACCGCGTCAGCAGACTAATATGACGCATACGGGTCTCTATTGGGACCCGTACACACACAAGTGGAGAAAAAGTAATTTTAGTTCTTAGGTTAAGACATTTAATATGTATTGTCAATATGGCCCTAGTTGGCTGAAATAAAGAGATAAATAAAAATAAAATAAAAATTAAACAAATAATTGATTCTCCCAGGGTGTGGTCGCGAACCCAGTCGATCCGAAGATCTCCCACACGCTAACTGCTGTTCATTTGGCACCACCCAGGAGGCACGTGTGACTTAAGGACCATGAGGTGTCACAGACGCGAACAGCTTTAACTCCCTATATAAGGTGCTTCGTTATTTATGTCAATAACTTCGGGAGGGTTACATACGCGCTCAAACAAACAGATTCAGATTCAGATATTTATTTCGCCATAAAGAACACACAACAATAACAATATTTCACTGAGACATATGCATATTCAGTATGGTTCGTCATTATCATTATCATTATTATTATTTTTTTGTCATGTCCCGTTCAGCTCAACACTTTACGCAAAAAAAAAACATGTTTATAGGAGCATTGTTTCTCCTAACATCTCCTAACAAAAAAATTAAATCAAATAGCTGTAAAAACCAATCAAGGCTATAGACCCTTGCAAACAAGAAACGTAGGCACACACACCGCACACGTAGGTAGGTAGGTAGGTAGGTAGCTAGTTTTAGAGCGGCGGCGGCCTAGTGACCTTGTGACTTACTTACAACAATAGCTGTTCTGCGTTTGAACATAGTACGGTCATTGACCCCGTACAATGCAAGCTACCTACTGTTACACACAGGTCTAGTTACCTTGTGACTTACTTACAACAAACAGCTGTTCTGCGTTTGGACATACAACGGTCATTGACCCCGTACAATGCAAGCTACCTACTGTTACACACAGGTCTAGTGACCTTGTGACTTACTTACAATAAACAGCTGTTCTGCGTTTGAAAATTTCTCGAAAAGTTATGCTAAAAACATATAATTTTTTTTTTGCGTAACGTGTTTACTTGAGATGAATAACGAAGCACCTTATATAATGTCTTTCAAAATTAGTTAATAGTACGCTAAGAGAGGGTTCTGTATCGGAAATAGATCACTTTTGAAGAACAAATAATTTTTGTTCGCACAAAAACATTTTTTCTATGTAAAATGTAAAAAAAAAAATTTCTTAATCATTTCAGTTTCATGCCAGGAACAAAAAAGTCTTCCAACACATAGATCCCTTTCTTTCAGAAATTGTGAAAAACCACAATTTTAGTTTTATTAGTATGGAATAGAAAGAATTTGATTTTTTTTACCAACTTACACGTGTTATGTCATAATGATAATTAAGACTTTTTTGTTACTGTTATGAAACTGAATCGATTAGGCTATAAAAATGAACCACCTATTTTTTTATTTTATTAAATACATAAAACAACAATATTTTACATTAAAAAAGAAGCCCAAAGTCCAAAAAAATGTATATAGGTTTCCACCCCATTTCGTACCCTGCTGCGAACCGGTTAATATTAGAGGTCCAAACCGGTTCTGAACCGGTTTTTAGGCTTCAGGTTCGGGTTTTTTTGAACCGGTTCGCGACCAAACTGGTTCGCTCGTTAAAAAGGTTCTTCGAACCGGTTCGGAGAACCCGAACCCCATTTCGAACCGGTTTTCAGTCCCTGGTTAGCACACACCGCACGCCAACTTCAGCGGCGCGCCAGGGGCGGCGCGGCGCAGCATGGACGCAGAGGAGGGGAAAATGCCGCGTCTCTCGCCTCCCGCGGCCGGCCGCTCCTCTGCGCACCGCGCCCGTCTTGGCCCGCTTGTTTTTTAAACTTGCCGATGGATTTTTTGTTGGATTCTTTTGCAAATAATTTTCTTCAAAATTCTTAATCATAATTGTACAATAAAAACGGACGGAGGAATTTTGCGGAACAGAGTTTCGGCCGTCACCTTGAAAAAAAATGATGCATATAAAAAAGTTGTTGGATTCTTATGCTTATTGATGTACATAATAATACTAAGGTATATTCCGATTAAAGAACCGACTGAGCAATTTTGCCGAGAAAAATATAGTAAAAAAACACATTTTGTTTTTAATTCACTATTTCCATATACAAAAAATGTTGGATTTATTTACGTACTTATTCATATAAATAATACCTACCCTATGGCGAAGTAACTTTGGACGGAGCAATTTGTCTATAGGAGTTATATTAAATTTTCACTTTTCTTTGAATATACCCAACTTCCCGTAAAAAAAAATGTTGGATTATTTGTCAGTAGTAATTCCGAACATTACTCCAAGATATTATCAAAGTTTCATTGACTGAGGAATTAATGTATGGGTCCAACTCCTCGTTGACTACATAGATGTAAATTCCTGTTGTTGTTTTTTTTTTATGGAAACTGACACTGTTGGCTACATCACTTACAACGTCAGTGATGTCAGCCCATAACACCGGGTGAACTAGGTGCCATGTCAGTGCTTCCTCCTTTGATCGTGCCGGCTACACTGAACTGGTCGGAAAACACAAACTATTTACATAGCCGTTTAGACAGACGTTTCATTCATTGCGGTGGTACCAACCCGGGCGGGTTAAACCCTACCACCAAGTAAGATTAGGAGGGAAGGGACCTACAGCTTTACGAGGAATCCGAACCTCGGTCAGCCTCCAACGGTCAGCGGTCACCCATCCAAGTAGGTACTGACCGCGCCCAGCGTTGCTTAACAGGCTCATTCCCTTTAGCCACACTGCCTAAAGCTTTTGCTGAAGGGAACCACAAGAAATCAACCAACCAACATTCCCTTTAGCCACACTGCTTTATACTTTTGCTGAAGGGAACCACAAGAAACCAACCAACCGCATTCCATAGCGACAGTTGACTGTCTGCACCACTGAGCTATCGAGGCTGACATTTATATAGGCATTATATTAATTTCAGCGACTCTGTCAAATTTAAATGAAATATATTATTTATAGGTAGTTTTAATTTTTATTTTTTTTATTTTTTAGGTTTAGTTTATAAGTTATTTTAGTTTAGTGTTATCATATTTCTTAATTTTAGTTTAATTTTATTGTATTAGGTTATTTTGTTTAATTTAAATAAAGAGAGTTTAATATAATGTATAATAAATAAATAGAATTTATATATTGCCTTATATTTTAGTAGGATGAGTAGGTATTTGATATCGTAAAAAAATATTTGGTATGGGAACGTGATCAGTATCTGATACACATACACCCCTTAGCGTAAAGTTACCTACTAATGAAAAACCTTATATACATACTAAGTAGTTTAATATCGCAAAACAGAATACGTTGCATCTCTAATGGCATCTATCAGAGCAGAACCGGCGGCGGCGGTTTCTTTTGACGCCGCCCGAGTTTCATTTGCCGCTCCACTAGACTCCGCTCTCCCCCCCGGCCGTCTCCCGCCCACTCCCGCCCGCCCTGTCTGAACTGCCTACCTGCCGCCCCCCGCCCTAGGAGTTATCTCTGTGTATAGGAGGAACTTCTCGCGTTGATATGAGAGAAACGGTTGGCTTGCTGGCGCGGTGTCTTTCGCCGCCGTAATTAACAACACTGTACCCTAATCACGAGACTACGATTACTACGCTACGCTACGCCGTGTTCTCCGCATCATTTTGTATGGAGAAACGGAGCAGGGCCTCTAGTGATATATTCTTACCGTGTGGGGCCGGTACTTTAAAAGAATAGCCCCACTGCATCTCTCCCCGTGTATGTCGTAAAAGGCGACTAAGGGATATGCCTCCCTTCTTATATTACTAGGTGGTAGGGTTGAACCCGCCCGGGTTGGTACCACCGCACTGAATGAAAGGTCGGTCGAAACGGCTATGTAAATAGTTTGTGTTTTCCGTCCAGTTCAGTGTAGCCGGCACGACCGAAGGGAATCACTGACGTGGCACCAAGTTAATCCGGTGTTATGGGCTGACATCACGGATGTTGTAGGTGATGAAGCCAACCGTGTCAGCATCAATAAAAAAAAAATAAAATAAAAATTTGCGAACTTCGTTTCTCCTTAAAAAATGATGCGGAGTAACGGCGTAGCGTGCGTAGCGTAGTAGGTTCAATCTCGTGATTAGGGTACTGACCATAAGGCATTTTAATCCTTACCTACGCGTGTTACATACACTACGTTAGCGATGCGTAAATTACGGCCCGCGGGCCAAGTCCGGCCCGCGGGCTCGTTTTATCCGGCCCGCGGGCTCGTTTTATCCGGCCCGCGGCTAAACTAAAAAAAAAACCGGGCAAGTGCGAGTCGAACTCGCGCACCGACGACGGTTCCGTATCGCCATGTCATGGTCAGCGCCACTCACGCCATCTATGGATTATTTAAAGATACTCTTTTCGGTAGATTGCGCGCATACACTTTTTAGTTTCTTTTACGGGGACCCCGTGAATTTTTTACTTTTAGGGTTCCGTATCAGGTACGGGACACTATTACTAAGTCTACGCCGTCTGTCTGTCTGTCTGTCCGTCCGTCCGTCTGTCCGAGGGCTGTATCTCTTGAACTGTAATACGTAGCCCATTCAAATTTTCACAGAATATGTGTTATTATGATATAACAACAAATAATAATAGTGATGCAAACATATCGTAGAAGTTTCATGTTGCCACTGGAGTAATGCATCGCTTTAAGGTCTTTGCTTACGGTGACGCTTGGTCCGGGTCGCCTCTCTCCCTAAAATATGGTTGAGGGAAGCGATGGCTGGCCCTGGCGTGATGCTCGTGAACGGGTGCTGTTCGTGGAGACTGGCCTGCTCCAATTGGTAACATTGTATATTTTATATGTTAGGCGTATATTTTTAAAAGGAACTATAGTATCTGTCATGAACTGTTACATTTGTCGCAGATTGATATTTTTCATCACATTACTTTTTGGTCTTTGAGATTTGTACTACCTCGTATTATCACTGGTATAAACTGAAAATGCTACAAACATGTTCATTTGAGATTCTGACTGCATACAAATTTTGAATTTTGACAGGGTACAACCTGTACCTTAATTTATACTGCTGACGCATGCTAAATATTAATTTGACTAATTGATACATTAAGTATCAAGTTTATTTAGCACGCATACTAAAATATTACTTTGACTAATTGATACATTATGTATCAAATTTATTTATTTTATTTTTTGACATTGTACTACAATGTGGTATGAATATTTATAACTGACATGACTTGATACGATATGTATCAACAATTTCTGACAAAGGCTCTATACACCTGATTTTATCTATACTTTTACTTTAACTTTTGATTTTATGTGGTCTGAATTATCAAGCTTAAATTATAGTTATTGTAGCTATCAAACTATATCTTAACACTGTAAGCGGTGTCTATTGTGTAGCTAGTCACAATGTATTGTAATTGAAGACGTTAAAAAAAGAACCCTGCGAAGTTTCTTGCCGGCTCTTCTTTGTGGGTGTAATCGAACCGGATTGTAAAAACTAACAAGACAAATTCAACAGTAGTGTACTACCATACGAATGATGAATAAAGAATAAAGAATAAAGAATAAAGAATAATAAAAATAAGAAAAAGTAACAAAAATCATGCTAACCATGACATGGCGATACGGAACCCTCGGTGCGCGAGTTTGACTCGCACTTGGCCGATTTTCTTATTTCTTATCGGCCTTATTAACACATATTCTGTGAAAATTTCAACGGGCTACCTATTACGGTTCAAGAGATACAGCCTTCGGACGGACAGACAGACGGCGTCGGCTTAGCAATAGGGTCCCGTACCGGATACGGAACCCTAAAAATTGCTCGTGAGGAAGGAACGATTGTTACAATATGTGTACCACTTTGTAAAATAGTAATAAATAAATACACATAAAATCAATAATTGTTTTACTTTTTGAAACTATAAAAGTAACTAAGAGAATATGATATACCTAACCTAACTATATGAAAATATAGTCAAAAGATTATTTCCTGGCCGATTCCCGAAGACGATTCCCTTGCCCCTTACTAGGTGGTAGGCCCAAATTGTAGCCGACTGGGTTGGTACCACCGTACTGGATGTAAGATGGCCGCATAGCAACCTCGGTTGTGTTCTCCTCTAGTCCAGTATAGCCAACAATCCAGGGAAGTCTCCGGTATGGCACCTACCTTCTCGGAGGTGATATTGGCTAGTCAGAGCATGTGCTTTGGCCCCTCTGACTCAGCCAAAAATCACTTACATGATAAGTGCGCCTTTGCGTACTCCTGTATTTTTTTGAATCTTTTTGTCTAAAGTGTTTTTCTTTCAATTGCGCTGCGGAGATAGAACGGGTGGCATAAGGGATGCTAGTTCCACCAGCGGCGATTCCTTTAAGTTGGCTAGGTTGGCGCCGCCAAACCAAATAAAATGAATGCCAACCTTTAATATCGAAGTATTAAGCAAAAACAAATGTGAAATAATATCGGGGTTCTATAATTTTATTATATAACCCACGATGAATAAGCTAAAATGTCAATCCCGTTACATAATTTGAAATTTCGCGCGCTTCACACGCGGGCGACGAATGACGACACATCAAGGCATTCATTGGCCGGTTGGCTACATTTGAAGTGCCATCGTATTCCATACAAGCGGCCGAAGTCCCCCCGTCCCGCGCGTACCCGCTGATAAGCGTTTCGAGTTGGCGCAGCGGGGACCGCATTTAGCGACTAGCGAGCGAGGCTAGGTGCGTTGTTTGTGTGTGCGTGTGTGTGCGCGCTGCTGCGGCAGTGTATGCGTGACTGCTTTGTATACTAAATCTCGCGAGTTGATAGCTGCATATATTCCGTTTTGTAGGTATGGACCTGTTATGGATGAATCTTGTGCAGTGTTTTTTTAAAGTGATTATTTATTGGTAATAATGGCAAACTCCAGTGCGAAATCTATAATAGAAGATCTTTTGGAAAAAACATTCTCAACGAGGACATTTTCTGAAAAAAACTTTTAATTGTTCACAACCGTCGCCCTTGCCCAAGTTTGTCGAGTATAAAGTCTGTACTTAAAGACAGCAAAAGGGAATATTATGGTCTTTCACTTTTTGAACGCATTGTGGTAGAAATAAATTAACGCGTAAGTTATGAAATTATGAAAAAAAAAAATCCTTAGCCAGAGAGCCAACCCAATACTCAGCACCAGGAGTCGCTACTGAGTTCCACAGAGCAGCGTCCGTGAATTCCGTGATAGTATACCTGTGAAACAGACTAAGCAAACTACAAATCGTGTGTATATGTTGATGTATATCTTTATTGAACACCAGTTTATAAAAATTTGGCCCAATAGGCGACCTTAATGCCGTGAGGCATTCTGTTCTAACTAACCTTTGGGATGTGGGAGAAGTACACGCAGGTGAGCGAGAAAATAGAATATAATAGAATAGAGTAGAATAGAATAGAAATATCCTTTATTGCACTTAAATATAAATTTTACAAAAGGCGGACTTATTACCTATGGCAATATCTGCCAGTCAACCTGTCTTAATTGAAAACATAATATAAGGTAGCAACAAAAGAAGAAGAATAAAATACACTCAATACTAACGAAAGTTAATTAAATTAAATTTAAAAGTTAATTAATTAAAGTAAACAAGCAGACGCCAGGCAGAGATTATAGTTTGTGGCAATGTATTAAACTGTAAAGAAATATGTAATCGTCTGTGACTCAATAAATAAAATTATGGTTATGTTCAATCGCATTTGAAATAGTTTAAACTGTTCACAAAATATGTTAGCCAAGACAGTACAGAAACACTGTACCAGAGAATACTTAATAGGTACTATACTGTACTCCCTCCGCCCCCCCCCCCGCCCCCTTTCCCCCTTCCCCACCTCCCTGCTCAGTGCGCAGCTAACAAGCATGAAACCGAACCTTCTTGCTTGGCTTTACAGCTCGCCGGGAACTTTGGGCCGGCTGTCAATTTGACAAGATGGCAGAGGATAGATGACTTGTGTGTGACGCAAGACATGACTGTGGAAGAACCGTGCCTAGGCGAGAAGTGGCCAGTCTGCCGCCCATTAGCACGGCATCCCGTCCCTTATTGCTCAGTTCTCCTTACGTCATGCACGGGGAGAGATGCAGTGCGCCTATATGTAGTCAAATAGCCAAGGTACAGTGATTCAAAATCGCTGCTCCGATGAACTGGCTTCCCTCAACCATCCTGCCCCGATCCGTATCCGCCACAAGTGGCCACACCCGCTGAACTCGCTCACAACATGATAATTCGTAAGCCTAGGTAGCTCAGTGGTGCGGTCGGTCGACTGTTCTTAGCAACGCTGAGCGCGGTCAGTACTTGGATGTGTGACCGCTCGACCGTTGGAGGCTGACCGTGGTTCGGATTCCACTTAAAACTGAAGGTCCCTTCCCTTCTTACGAAATGCCTTACTAGGTGGTAGGGTTCAGCTCGCCCGGGTTGATACCACCGCATTAAATGAAAAATCGCGGTCGGTCGAAACGGCTATGTAAATAGTTCGTGTTTTCCGTCCAGTTCAGTGTGGCCGACATGAAATGAAGCCGGCACTGACATGGCACCTAGTTCACCCGGTGTTATGGGCTGACATCACAGATGTTGTAGGTGATGTAGTCAACCGTGTCAGTTTCCATAAAAAAAAAACAACCAATATCTTGTTGACACCCAACTTCTGAGAACGCATCGCTTTTCGAAATCGTTCCTATGTCGTACGGCGAAAGTATGGAACGGTCTTCCTTCCGATGAGTGTGGGAAGACACTACTACCTAATCTATAAACAGGGAATCTTCAAAAGGCGTGTTAATAAATTAGACAACAACCTCTTTGTCCGCCTTGTAGCCGGCATGGCGCCTCTCTGAGCGTGATTTCGCGAGGAGTGGTGTTATTGGCTGTGTCTGATATTCTTTTGAACTTTTAGGAAGTGCCGTTTCTCTATAAAAAAATAAAAATATAGCACCCAAACAGCAATTAAAAGCTATCGACTCAGCGAACTGAATCGGATAATTGCATTATGATATCAGCACCGGACGCCTCGACGAACGCCTAGGAATAATCAATTAGATCACTCGGCCGGCACACCCTACTCCCCCGAGGTCCATTCACTTTAGCAACATCGAATCGAATTTGGTATAGCCTTCCGGCGAGTGTGCATATACATGGTGTTTCAGGATTGGCTTGAGAAACTTCAGGAATAGAAAATACTCATTATTAGAAGAAAAAAATCCTTATGACTCAAATCTAAATTCCGTATATTTTTTTTCATGCAAAAATTGAAAAATGTAATCAAAACTCGATGGACAATGAGTACGGAGCGATTTGGCAACAGTGCTGTCTAGGTCTAGCACGAGTCAGTAAGCCTGGAGGCGCTATACATAGGAGGACAGGGGTAGCCGCGCGTCGGCGCACACGCGCCAGCGCGTCAGTCTAGCGCCGGCGACCGATCTTAGTCTCCGTCCGCCGCTCAGGCGGAGCGAACGTGCGCGTCTGTCACAAAATGCCTCATTGTGCAGTGCTTTGGTGCAAAAAGTCGTCGAAAAATTCAAACTTGAACACAGATGGAGTCACCTTTCACGAGTAAGTACTTTCATTCAATTTGATAGCATTTTTCGCTTGAATTTCAGTAACAAACATCGGCGTAAATATGTATGGAGAGCTCTTTTCTGCTTACCCACCATAGGTCGACTATCGTGTTGGATGCAGTTAGCTCTTGTAATTTTTTTTATTTATTGATAAATATGCGTATGTTAAATGTATACAGATATTTCATGCATTCTGCCTTATTGCCAAAGGACATTTCTTCTAGTCAACCTCAGCAGGTTTCCTCGTTCAATATTCGTTTATCGCGCTTTTTTCATTCAACCAGTACCTACCGGTTTTTACTTTTGAGCGACTCTAAAGGAATTAATTTCTTTAGGTCATGCGTCTACCGGGAATTAGTCTTGTTATGCTTAGCATTAACAAAATTAATTCATAATGAATACCCCGTTAGCATTTAGCACTGCTAAGCGCCCTGATGAATAAAAATTAATGCTTAATGCTAAGCAATAATCACATTTAATTTTAATTAGCATTGCTGTTTCGTTCGTAAAACTTTGTTGGTTCGTTTGTTTTGGAACGCACAAAGCAATGAAGTATGTGCTATTTATCTGTGGTACTGCTAAATGCTAAATGCTATATAGCGCCTGCGCTCCGCTGCTAGCTAGCTAGCTAGCATCTAAATGCGAAATGCGATGCGATCATGCGAGTGAGGGGTCGGAATTATCATCTGTCACGTGATCATTAGTTTTGGTCATATCTACAGAACCACTGGACTTAGACCCATCGTGTTGTACTCAATCTGAACGTCTCGATGAGATCTATCCATCTGTCACATTAACTATTGTTTTGGTCATAACTCGAGAACCACTGGTGCTAGACCCATCGTGTTGGTACTCAAACTTCAGGTCTCGGTGAGATCTATCCATCTGTCACATGAACTTTTGTTTTGGTCATAACTCGAGAACCACTGGTGCTAGATCCATCGTGTTGGTACTCAAACTTCAGGTCTCGGTGAGATCTATCCATCTGTCACATGAACTTTTGTTTTGGTCATAACTCGAGAACCACTGGTGCTAGACCCATCGTGTTGGTACTCAAACTTTAGGTCTCGGTGAGATCTATCCATCTGTTGCGCGACCATCTCTCGAGACACATGTTAGTTCTTTAGTTCTTTAGTTCAACAATAACAATGTAAATGTCAACAATGTAAACAGTAACAATGTAAATGTCGTAAATTGTGCTTTTAAATTTAATTCAATTGTTCAAAAGTTACCAAATGAAAATTTTAATATAGATACCGATCTATAAATAAATAATTAAGTAAATTATTGTTCTGTTTCAAATATATGTTTCTATTACAGACTACACAGCCTTTCATTTGTTATTTTATTAACCCTTATATAACGAATTCACACCGTCAAACTGACAGAGAGACGCATGGTACATTTTATAAGGCTCTAGCTGCATGGCTGGTTAGTTTGTTAAAAAAGGCAAAGCCTGGAAAACCTCATTTTACCCTAAAAAAATTAAATATCCAGGTGGGTATGGCTGGTTAGTTTGTTAAAAAAGGCAAAGCCTGGATAACCTCATTTTACCGTAAAAAAATTAAATATCGAGGTGGGTACTCATAAATTTTTTATGGTAGGGTAGATTTTCGCGAATTTTTCGCGAAGTCATATTGCAATATAATTTGTCATATCGTTGGCTAAGTAATTAGCAAATAGTTGTTAATAATATAATAATTATTTTTTTTGGTTACAAAACTTTTCGACTTTCTAACATTATTTTTTTAATTTTGGAAAATTCCAATAACAAATACTCCAATAAGATAATACCAATGTACGAGGTCTTACATATCATTGTTTTGGAAATTTGATGTAGATTTATAATAAAGTATCCGAGGTATCTCAGAACTTAGAACTATTATCGTGTTTATGCGAAAATCTGCAAATTCGCAAAATTGTGAAAGGGGCGTTGCCTTTGTTCATTTAAGAGAAAGTTATATTATTCCCTTGATGTAAAGAAGGGTTAAATATTGTTAAATCCGTTTCATCTTTTCATCGCGAATCGACACAATGAGCGACTTATTGTATGAATCCCGTTCAAACGTATGGAAGACTGGCGTCACGTGGCTACCTACTCGCTCGGCCAATCACGGCGTTCCATGCGCCGCTCCCGCCTCAGACTTCACACCCCTTTGGCGGCTACCTCGGTTCTCATACAAACGATGCCGTATTTCGTATCCAGGTGTGAGGTCTAGGGAGTGCAATGACCTAGTCCAGTCCCCTTTTTCTTTTGATGTCATTTAAATTGAAGTGTTTTAAATTTACTTACTTAATGCAGTTCAATTCTACTAGTTAAGCACGCAGTCCACGAAATCTCGATGAGACTATTTTCACCAAAAAGAACTGTAAAATGACCGATCTGGGTGGGTTAGGATTCCACGTAAAACGGTAGGTCCCTTTCCTTCTTAGCTTAATAGGTGGTAGGGTTTATCCCGCCCGGGTTGGTACCACCGCACTGAATGAAACGTTGGTCGTAACGGCTATGTAAATAGTTTGTGTTTTCCGTCCAGTTCAGTGTAGCCGATATGAAATGAAGGGCAGCGCTGACGTGGCACCAAGTTCACCCGGTATTATGGGCTGACATCCACGGATGTTGTAGGTGATGTAGCCAACCGTGTCAGTTTCCATAAAAAACAATTGGAAGGGTCCATAGACGTATGGAAGGGTCACATAACGGACACAATAAAGAAGTACAGCAAAAAAAAAATTAGCATTCATTTTCAAGAAATTTATCAACGTCCATAAAAAAAAAGTTTTATTATATTTATGTTATTAACCTTATAAGTGGCCAGTATTTCTGAAGTTCAAATTCAACCTCTTTGAGATGAGTCAACAAATGATAAAATACGCTATTGGCCAAAAATGTTTGTATTGGCCTTTTGCGTTTTTGGTAATTTATTAATTTGGAACAAATTAGTAAAATCAAATGTTTCAATTATTTGAAACATTTAAATAAGTGATTGGCTAAAAAAATATGTGTTGGCCTTTTGCGTTTTTGATCATATGCGTCGAATCCGTTCGATATATATTATCAAGAACATATTATGTGTGTATCATACATACAACGTGAGGATCTTCAAAAGTCGTGCCAATTTAGACGAAGTGAAGCACTGACACGGCACCTAGTTCACCAAGGTGTTACGGGCTGACATCACGGATGTAGTAAGTGATGTAGCCAGCCAACCGTGTCAGTTACAATTGAAAAAAATGTACGCACTCGATTTTCGCATTCACCGTCACCAAATTGGACCCCTACTGGACCCCAACGGGACCCCCGCGCCCCCATCATCACCCGGACACCCCTATCCAGGAGTTCGACATTCAATTTGGACTCACCTCCTGACGGTATTAATTGGGCTGGGCTGCCCCCCCGCTGAAACACCTGCGTGACGAACCCGACTCACGATCAATCAACCATCACGGCATGGGGGAATGATCGCCGATCAGATCTGGGAGTGATCGGCCAATTTTAAATGTAGTACCTACTATGAGATTGTTTGTTGTTTATCCCGACGCACCACTGAGCTACCGAGGCTGACATAATGTTTTTTTATTACCTTATACCCGCTCTCATATTTCACTTCACTGCTAACCTCATAAGCCATATAGCGTGATAGTAAGTAGCCTATAGTTGATGGGAAGAATCAAGCTATCCGTAGAATTTTGTTTTATTAAAATCGGTTCAGTGGTTCTCGAGTTATAAGCGGACAGACAGACACTCAGACAGAAAGCAGACGTTGGATTTTATTATAGGTAAGGATTTACAATAATTAACCCATACTACCGCTCACAAGAACATTAATATTTACAGCATAAACATGAATACTGAAGAATCTGACCACTCTTGCCTATTTAAATTACCTACTTCTGGTATACAAGAAAAGTGTTTTTTCAAGTTTTTTTTCGTTTGTTTTTGCTTTATCGTAATAGTTTTTACGCACAAGCGTCAAACTTGGTGTGATCATAGTGCAAACTCTAGATTAATACAACACATAATAAAAACCGGTCAATGACGTGGTGGTACGGAACCCTAGGTGCGCGAGTTCGACTCGCACTTGGCCCGTTTTTTCTGTCTGTCCTACCTTTAAAGGGCTTTATATTTATTTATCTTATGAACCGTTATAAGTAGGCGGTTGAAATTTTCACATAATATGTATGTGTTATTAAGGCGGATATATTACCAAAAATATATAAAAAAAAAATTATGGGTTTCCTCATACCAACAATTTTTTTTTGTCTACGTTTTTCTTGTTTTTGCTCTATCGTAAATCTAAGTAACTAAGTAATACATACAAGCGTCAAACTGAGCGTGATTATAAAGTAAAACAACAAATGGTACGGAACCCTCGGTGCGCATGTCCGATTCGCACTTGGTCGGTTAATTTTTTTTTTGTCAAATGAACTCGACGAATAAAACGTTTTGTACGTTTTATTTGACCAAATAATCGAGCACACTTCATCCAAGTCGGTTCCTCTTTCGCGACTTTACGACCGCACTTCATTATAATCGACCCATCTTCCCCATCCAATTATAACGCAACAAAGAATATAAAATACAACACAATTTTATTATTAAATGAACGCATTATCCGCCTGCCTCGCCAATTGTGAGCGCAGACTGCCGAGAAAATTATTCACAAAAGCAAACACAGACCTGGGTGACGACTGCCAACCCCTCGGCGTATTCCAGACTTGATGATATTGTATTAGGTGATCACATACGAACAGGACTTTAATGGATATGCTCGAAGCACCCTCTGCCTTTAATCCCTAAACTTTAACGCATACAAAATAAGGTTTAGAATGCTGTGATAAATTCTTGAAGAGTTAGGACATTTCGGTTGAAAGCGATGAGATCGCCCCATCTAAATTAAAATCTAAAACCTTGTAAACAAGGCAAGTGCTCACTTTTTCGGAGATTTTAACCCTCCGTATTAGCGGAGGGGTCTAAAAGGGATTGAGCCGGGTCCCTACGCGGTCCGCGACCCTCGCTTTTTGTTGTCACTTATTTATGTATGTAGGAATGCCGCGAGTGTATCCTCCGGAAGGTCCCTTTGTTTTAATGGATCGATTGGAATTTCTCTTATCGTTTAGTTTATAGTCCGGCACTGCAAATTGCTTCCATTATTATTGCAAAAATATAGTCTGTTTAAGTGCGCAGGTAGTTCACACATAGAGGGTTCCGTATCGATGTCCATTTTGCATGCATAGCAAGCGCGCGTCGCGCGCCGCCGCCGCGCCGGTGTCACCAAGAATTTATTTATTTATTTATTTAATAAAAAACAGACAGCCTATATTCACAAACAGATAAAACATAAGTTATACATACATTTAAGTCTGGCCATATTTTTATCCCTGGTTAGACTATAGTTTAGTAGTGGGATCTAACGTGTGTGTGTGTGTGTGTGTGTGTGTATAGTGAGTGTCAATGCAGTGTAGTGTTGTGTAATGCAGTGTGGTGTAGCGTAGTGTTTTGTGGTGGTAGTGTAGTGTAGTGTAGTGTATTGTAGTGTAGTGCAGTGCAGTGCAGTGCAGTGCAGTGCAGTGCAGTGCAGTGCAGTGTATTGTAGTGTAGTGCAGTGCAGTGCAGTGCAGTGCAGTGTAGTGTAGTGTAGTGTAGTGTACACTAGTATAGTGTAGTTTGGTATGGTGCGATGCAGTAGTCACGTACCAGCAAGCATACCAGGCCGTTTCCTTACATAATTTTGGGACCAGTCCTTTTTAAACCACGTTTAAGATCGTACACGTTGACGAACATTTGACAATTCTTTATTGATTGTACAATTTATTGTATTTTTGTTGTATTTTATTTTACTGTGTGACTCATCGTGATTTGAAGAACATTTGATAATTTTCTGAATTATGTAATTTCTTAAAATTTTTAATGTGCTGTATTTTTAAATGTTAATAAATTAGACAAAAATCTTTGTCCGCCTTGTAGCTGGCATGGCGCCTCTCTGAGCGTGGTTTCGCGATGAGTGGTTATAATGGCTGGGTATAATCTTCCTTTGAACTTTTGGGCACAGCCACCCGTGCCGGTCGCCCATAAAAAACTCCCCGATGCCTCCGTCTGTGTGTGTGTCTGTATGACTGTGGCATCGTATGTAGCTCCCAAACAAAGGGCCGATTTTGATGCAGTTAAATTTTTTTTCCCAACGGTTTGGGAGTTTGACGGTGATAGTGTTAGGGTAACCCCACAGCTTCCGTAAGGGGGATCCGCGCCGAATGCCGCGATACAAATTATTCAGGATTATCACACGCATGTTGTAAAATTGTGATACCTCAAGGGCTTTGATCCCTGACTAAACCTCTTGAAGGATTGCTTCTTGAGAAGAAAATATCTCTTGTAGGATTGCTTCTTGAGAAGAAAATACAAACTCTTTAATGATTGATTCTTGAGAAGGGAATACAAACTCTTGTAGGATAGCTTCTTGAGAAGAAAATACAAACTCTTGTATGATTGATTCTTGAGAAGGGAATACAAACTCTTGTAGGATTGCTTCTTCAGAAGAAAATACAAACTCTTTTAGGATTGATTCTTGAGAAGGGAATACAAACTCTTGTAGGATTGCTTCTTCAGAAGAAAATACAAACTCTTGTAGGATTTCTTCTCGACAAGGGAGAACAAACTCTTGTAGGATTGCTTAATGAGAAGGGTATACAAACTCTTGTACGATTGCTTCTTGACAAGGGAGAACAAACTATTGTAGGATTGCTTCTTGAGAAGGGAGAACAAACTCTTGTAGGATAGCTTCTCGACAAGGGAGAACAAACTATTGTAGGATTGCTTCTCGACCAGGGTGAACAAACTCTTGTAGGATTGCTTCTTGAGAAGAAAATACAAACTCTTGTATGATTGATTCTTGAGAAGGGAGAACAAACTCTTGTAGGATTGTTTCTTGAGAAGGAAATACAAACTCTTGTAGGATTGCTTCTTGAGAAGGGAACACAAACTCTTGTAGGATTGCTTCTCGACAAGGGAGAACAAACTCTTGTAGGATTTCTTCTTGAGAAGGGAATGCAAACTCTTGTAGGATTGCTTCTTGAGAAGGGAACACAAACTCTTGTAGGATTGCTTCTTGAAAATGGAACACAAACTCTACAATAGTTGAAAGTATGCTGTGGGAATGGATGTGATTTGAGTGGAAGGGTCGGAAGGGTTGTCCTTGATGCACGTAACTAGACCAACAGAACCCCCATTGGCAAACAGGCGCGACATAATGTATAGATTGAAAAGTCACGGGAAAGCGATGTATGTATGTGATAATGGAGTCGCAATAGGGAAACCAAATGGAACAGACGAAGAAAACTATGGAATGATGAGAAAACGATAGGGTAACGAACGAACGATAGGGGATGGTAACTGGTAAGGGTTAGAAGAGGGATAAGTAGGCGTTTCTCGAGCTCATGAGCATACGTGAACGGTGAATATTTTTTTTTTATGGAAACTGACTCGGTTGGCTACATCGTCTAATACATCAGCGATGTCTGCCCATAACATCTTTGTGAACTATGTGCCATGTAAGTGCTTCCCTTTTGTCGTGCCGGTTACACTGAACTGGACGGAAAATACGAACTATTTACACAGCCGTTTCGACGGACCATTCGTTCAATGCGGTGGTACCAACCCGGGTGGGGTAAACCCTACCACCTAGTAAGGTAAGAAGGGAAGGGACCTACCGCTTTACGTATAATACGAACCACAGTCAGCCTGCAACGGTCGAATAGTCACCCATCCAAGTTCAAACCGCGCCCAGGTATGCTTATGATCACGAACACAGTCGACCGATCGCACCACTGAGCTATATCGAGGCTGACGATTTTTCTTAACCGAATCTAATAAGGCTAATTTGTTAGTTTAAAATGTTATCCAAATACGAAAATACTCACATTGTCAAGGACAACGAAAGCTCCTTGCAACACGTGTGTGGCGGCGTCTGACGCGACACGCGACGCCACGTGTCAGCGTGTGACACCGAGCCGACATAAACTGGAAACACGTGTTCAACAGCGCGCCAGGTCTCGTCAAGCAGTGTCTGATTTTAGTCACGTTCGCAAAAATTATTGTCAACTTATAACTTTACTGCAGAACAAATCTCATTTCGCGAGGTTACTTAGTTTCACGTATCGTATTCCTATCTGTACAGTTGGCAGTTAAAATGGGTTTGGTACTTGCCGTAAAAACAAGATAAGTTTCGGCTTACATGTATGTATATATTTAATATTTTTAGTCTTAATTTATACAAAGTAATGTTAATTATACTTCAATAATATGTATTAATGTTAATTTAGATAAGTTAGTTAAGGTTAATAATAGGGAACCCTAATAATCATTTTTATTATTTAAATTTTATCCATTTATTTACACGTTCCTTTTTATATAAATTTTACATCTTTTTAAAAATTAAAATCTAAAATTAATATAAAAATAAACGGAGTTTCCACCACCGGCGGCGGCGGGGAGAACCCAAGCTACCGATGGTCGGGCCCCAGGGAGAGAAACCTCCAGACGATGCGTGCAGTGTCGAGCAGGGCTGCCTTCTGAATCTGGCCCTTGACCCAACCACTCAGCGAGAGCCTCTCAAGGTGATCGTCGAGGCTCTTCGCTATCAGCCCATGCGCCGATACGACTATGGGCACAACGATCGTCGAGTCGACGGGCCACATTTTGGTAACCTCGTGCTGCAGATCCAGATACTTTAACATCTTCTCTGCTTCCTTACTGACGAGGTTACCATCGTCGATATCGCCGTGCCGCACGATTATTAGGGTTCCGTATCCATACGGAAGCGTTATATAATAAACGTTATTTTAGGTTTCCGTACTTAAAATTTTGGAGTAGCCATAAAGTATAAGTACAGCCTGGACTTTTTTTAAAAGAGGCGTGAAAAGGACCCTGTCAGGCCAGCATGGCATTCTCAATCCCTATGCATCACAGAATGTCAATGGGGATCGTTAGACACATACTTGTGGGTAAAACGATGCCATATATCGAGCGATCCATAAAACAAAACAAAAAAGTACACGAAAATACTTTATTTTAACTTGAAGTTCTAACAGTGCGTGAAATGAAACGTACCTAAACTGACAGGACCTTAGTAGGTAATTGAATTCAGTACACCATAAGTGTATTCAAAAATACCTCATCACTGCTGAAAACTGCTAAAATATATGTTTCAAAATTTTATTATATAATATTTTTCTATGATATCTACTTTTTATTTACCATCCTCGAAATCAGGAATGCGTTAGGTCTTTTAAAAAAAAGTTGGCAAGCCTACGTACGAGGTACGGTTCTCAGTGATACGGAACCACTGTTGGCCGGCGACATATATGTTTTCTTTATGTGTTGATATATAAAGTTAAGATAAAAACCAATATGAATTTAAACAGAACATATGTAGAGAATGAAATTAAATTATAAGAACAGATGCACACCTATTGTATATTGTTGTTGTATATTGTTTATTAAGCATTCATTAGACAGCATGACTGTACTCGAATTTGTCACAATTTGTTCTATCCGATTCGATTACACCCACGAAGAAGAACCGGTAAGAAACTTCGCATGGTTTTTTTTTCATAATAATTTTTACAAGCATTTGGTGACTATCCACATAATAACACCGCCTACAGTCGATTGAAAATACAGCTTGAGAGCAAGATCAAAAACAGATTTTTGTTTTGTTTTTGAAGTTCTGTAAGGACTTAATTTAGTGGATCAGGTGTAAAGTGCCTTTGTCAAAATTTTGATACGTCATTTGTATCAGCTCAATAATGTTAGTAATAAGTATACATACTACAACGTAGTATTGTCAAATAATAATAAAAAAAATTATAATAAAAATATTAAGATACTTGAAGTATCAAGTTTTCAATCGGTTAGTAAATAAATTTGAGTACAAATCACAGAGCATCAAATACCTACCGCCCGCCGCATTTCATGCTCTGTGGTACAAATAGTACCTAGTCATAATAAGTATTCATACTACAACGTAGTAGGTATTGTCAAATAAAAAAAAATATATATATTATAATAAAAATATTAAGATACTTGAAGTATCAAGTTGTCAATCGGTTAGTAATGTAATGATGTCCTGGGATATCATTTTTCAATTTAAAACACGGCTATGTAAATACACAGTCCGTGTTTTCCGTCCAGTTCAGTGTCGCCGGCACGACCGAAGGGAAGCACTGACATGGTGCCTAGTTAACCAAGGTGTTATGGGCTGACTTTAACAAATGGTTCAGGACGGTATTGTATTTGCGACCCCCGCATACGACCGTATGTCCATGGGCGTCGTTATGGGTGGCTCGGAGCCAAATGGCGCGCTATCAATAAAAAAAAAATTTTTTTTTAGTAGGTGATAAATTTCCATAAAACATATATCTGAAATCACATCAAAATATAATCTTTGTATCCTGTCCAATGGTTGACGACGCCTGGCGGCTGCGTCCAATTCATTATTCGGTCGACCGCAGCCCGCGTCACTCACACCGCGAGCCGACCGCAGCGCAGCCCGCGAACCAACGGTTGAGCGCCTCTGTAATCAGATCGCAGCCTGACTGTTCAACTCAACAACGCACCGCGTCCTCACGGAGCGAGTCAGTCGGTCGGTCAACTTTTAGTTGGACGAGTAAAATCCTCTCACACTTGAACCGATGTCGAACCGACGACACCGGACAGTCGTTTCAAGATGGCGCAAAGAAATTCGTGCGAACGTTATAGAACCGACTTGAACACGAAAAGTTGACAGGAAGTCAATTTTCTGTCTTTCAACAGAATGTTGATCAACTTTTATTTAAAGCATGTTCTCACAAGAAGAATTTCTTTCAATTCGCAAACGTTTTTAAATTGACCGATTAAAATCGCCCCGTGAGAACGCGGCTTTGAACCGTTTTCTTGTCTCTTATCTCTATCTCTACTTGTTATAAAATGGAACGTCTGTCTCTATCCAAATCGGTCCATCCGTTTTTTTTATGTAAACCAGCACGGGTGGCTGTGCCGAGAGACCAATGGTGCAGTCAACAGAGCCAAAATCACATCTCCTCGCGAAACCACGCTCAGTTAGGTGCCATGCCAGCAGATTTGCGGACTGTTGCTAGGCTGTCTAGCCCATTAATACGACGCTTGAAGACATCCAGGTTAAAGGATTCAGGAAATACACTCGCCGGAAGACAGTTCCACACTCTAGCGGTGCGACAAAGAAACGATTTAGAGGACCGATGGGTTCTCAAAAGCCCAATGTCAACAACAAAAGGGTGCTGAGTCTCTCTGTGACGAGTCCGAGGACGAGTCATGCGGAGATACGACGGGTGGCAGGGAATAAGGGATGCTAGTTCCACAGATCAGCACAGTTTGGGAGCTACGATGCCACAGACAGACATACCTATACACACACACATACATACACACGTTAAACTTATAACACCCCTCTTTTTGCGTCGGGGGTTAATAAGGGAACGAATTTTGGCATGACACCTAATTTCGTCATGAACACGATGTAATAAGTCTAGCGACGATGTAGTCATTAATGTCGTGTCATATAAAAAGGTATGAAGATCTTCACGGGAGGCTGCGCCTGCGCAGGGCATATCGTCTCCTGTCAGTCAGCGCTGATCAAAGAGTTTGCCGCCAGTAGTGTGCTGGAGTTCTTATCCTCTAAATTGTTAAGACTGAGTATTAAAATTTATAACCGATATTTCGGTTAAGGAATTTTAATACTTATTTTTATTTTTAAAAGTTTACGAAAAAAATCATTCTTGACACAAAATAGTGCCATAATATTTTATGAATTTTCTTGACAACATTTTCATGTTGTGAGAATTTTAGTGTACCTACTTTTCAATTATGAAATTAAATTGCTTAATTTATTAAAATATTTATTTTAACTTGCAAAATAAAAAAAAAACAAATGATAATGTGAAGATGTGGTTTAGATGATTCTGTTTAAATTCTTATTTTATTGCATTTAATTTCATGCGAAAATATAAAAACAATTATTCATGATAATTTTTTTAGGGTTCCGTTTCCGTCGTACGGGACCACAGAGCATGAAATGCGCGCGCCCGCCCCTACTAGAGGCGCCGCCGTGAGCGCGATTTCTCTAGAACGGCGTTGAAGCCTGTGGGCGTGGCCTATGACTTACATATTATGTGTGTTGTGCGTGTGCATTTGTTTTGTGCGTGTGCCTAACTTGCTCCTCTTTGTGTGTAGTGTCGATACTAGCACACACACACACATACGAAGGCTAGCAGCTCAGCGTACAGCGTACGTAACGTACGGTTTCAAATATCATCGCTTAGGGCGCCTCTAGTAGGGGGCGCGGGCGGTAGGTATTTGATGCTCTGTGTACGGGACCCTATTCCTAAGCCTACGCAGTCTGTGTGTCTGTCTGTCCGTCTGTCCGAGGGCTGTATCTCTTGAACCGTAATAGGTAGCCAGTTGAAATTTTCACAGAATATGTTTTATTATGGCCGATATGGCAACAAATAAGAAAAATATGAAAAACATAAAAAAATCACAGGGTCCCCATAGAATAAACTAAAAAGTGTACGCGCTCCATCTACCGAAAAGAACACGAAGAATTTTAACTAATACATAGATGACGTGAGTGGCTCTGACTATGACATGGCGATACGGAACCCTCGGTGCGCGAGTTCGTCTCCCACTTGACCGGTTTTTTTTTCGAACTTCGCCTTGGTTTTTTTTTGTTGCAAAAGTTTGTATTACCAGAATTACTGCCTGAAGCGCTGCACGTATTCACAAAATCAAGTTAATTTTAATTCGAATTTATATATATTTTACTGCTGTGCAAGTCAAGATCCACTGTCGGAAGTGCACAGTAGTAAAGGGGCGGTGATTGTGAAGAAAATTTACGAGGAGAGTAGGCGGCTATTAGTCGAGGAACGTCGTCGTCCACTGTGCATAGATACTGAGCTAGCTAGTCGTGGGTACTGCCGTACAGCGTGTTCTAATTAATACATAATATTTTTTTTTATTTTAACTTTTTTGACTTTAGTGTGTGTGTATGTGTGCAAGGGTGTGTCTGTCTGTGGCATCGTAGCTCTCAAACGAATGGACGGATTTAGATGCGGTTTTTTTATTGGGAATTGGCTGGTTTAATCGGGATGGTTCAAGGTATGTTCGTAATCAAGTAATGAAGTAATTAATTAAAAAAAAACATTTATTATCTCAAAAAGTGGACCGATTTCCACTTTTTAACATAATTAACACTTTTTAAGATAATTACTACTTATGATAATTAATTAATTTTATTTAAAGCTTTATTTAAAAAAACAGAGACTGCGGTTTTTTTAACAAAGCTTGAAATAAAAGTAAAATTACAAATAAAAAAAAAACCCACACCCTTAAAAAGTCAAAAATAATTTCCGTTTACTTTTTTTTTATGGAAACTGACACGGTTGGCTACATCACCTACAACATCCGTGATGTCAGCCCATAACACCGGGTGAACTTGGTGGCACGTCAGTGCTTCCCTTCGGTCGTGCCGGCTACACTGAACTGGAACTTAAAGGAGTCGTAAAAAAAAAATTAAAACTCAGAGCTGCGCTGGTATGCGGCTGCAAGACCTAATGCACACACTACACCCCTGATGTAAGCCAAGAGTGTGCTTTATTTCACGATCTGACGTCTATCCATAGCACCACCGATGATCTAAAGAGGTAGAAAATTTGTGTATGATGTTATTTACAAAACATCTGTAACATTCATATACTCTTAAAATTTTAATGGTAAATGAATGTAACTGATTAGCATGAGGGAAGTAGAAAGAAAAACCGGCCAAATGCGAGACTGACTCGCGTATCGAAGGTTCCGTACCACCAAGTAATTTTCCGGCTTTTGTTATTTGTTGTTTTACTTCAGTGTTTACACTAAATCACACCAAGGTTGACGTTTGTATTTATTATCGTTTTGGATTGGGACTTAATTATTTTTTTACTTTTTGTGTTTGTTTTTTTATTATTATTTGTTAGTATATGCGTCGTAATAACACGAATCGTATCGTATTTTCTTATTTCTTCATACCTAAACCTTAGTATTCTCAGTCAGTATTTTTTTAATTTACATTTCCGAACACCGCACGCTGTATACCCCAGTCTGTACCTAATTACCTACAGCCAGTAAAAGCGTAGCGGCACGAACCACTAGCGGCCGCGAGCCGAGCGTGGCGGTTTCAGTTACGCCATTTTTCTGCGCCTACGCAGTGTGGGTGATATACACGTGCGATCATCCACTGGCGCAAGTGCGTGCCAGTAAGTATATACACGGTGTCCCCGGACAGGTGTCGTTCCTTTAAGTAGGGTATTCTACGCACTGGTGAATTTTTTTAATTATGAGCTTTCATTAAAATTTTAGGATTTCCTAACAAACTAAATGCATACTACAATGTGTGGGCGCCTTTAGACCGCGCGACTGTGAAACGCAAGGCGGAATGGCGCGGGTTGGGTCGCGAGCGGTACGCGGGCGGGGCGGGCTATCTGTTTGCGTTCACTCGCGTTGCATTCCGTCCGCATTCCGCCCGCGCGCCCGATTAGAGCATTACAAAAATTACACTACATTTATAACTTTAAAAATTTATATCTCCGCAACAGGCGTACCTAGAACCCTACTTCTTTTACTAATTATGTTTGTTACAAAGCGTAGAATAGCCTCCTTAAAGGAACTACACTAGTCCGGGGACACCCTGTATACACGTATGTATTGAATTATAGCCGAGGTTGTTCGGATAGTTAGAAAATTTATCAAATATTGCTTTTTCAAATTTATGGTCCACAGATTTGTTGTCATAAATGTCCTATTTATTCAACTGTGGCTATCAAATCAAATAAAACGCAGGAATATGCGTTTAATCTGAATGTATAATATATACTAAACTAATGTATTATTTGACAATTTATTTATTTTAGGCAGTCAGCCTTTGATACGTCGGTTTTCATCATTAATTAAATAATTTTGAATTCTTTATATTTATTTTTAAATACACAACTCTTGATCAACATTTACAAATTCTCCGTCCACCTGTGTAGTGTTGACATGCACCCCCCCCCCCCCCCCCCGCCCCCGCCATTTAAGTAAATTTTTACTTAGTTTAATATTTACGTACCTACCTTGTTACAATTTATTGTATTTAATGTAGCTAATAAGTATTATGTTAGGCTCTTTATTTGAATAATAAGGTTAGGGTCTTTATTTCACGTGTACGATTATTAAGTTTTTGGAATACGAATAAAAGCTATACTTAAATCAGAAAATAATTACAAATAAATTAATGACAAGTTCCGTTCAAATTAATCACCCATCCGACATCAGTTGACACAAACGATATTTACTTGCGCAAGTAATTCTCGCACAACGTTAATCCGACACCAGTTCGGCTTCCTCAGTTCTTCACGCAAGTATGCCACACCGACGCCATGCTATGCCACGCTATGCTACGCTACCACGCCGCCAACGTAAGCAGGATGATTAAAGCGGGCATTTTTGGAGCATCTTTACATGTTTTTTGTGACCTCAATGTGTAATTTGTAACATAATTAGTGATGATTTAAAACCAGATGGTGTTGGAGGAACATTCCGCCGCCAGTTTAGTTTGGGGATTCTCATAAAGCAAGCTATGGTGACCGCTCAACCGTTGGATGCTGACCGTGGTTCGGATTCCACGTAAATCTGTAGTTATCCCTTCTTACCTTACTGGGTGGTAGGGTTCAACCTGCCCGGGTTAGTACCACCGCACTGAATGAAACGACGGTCGAAACGGCTATGAGCATAGTTTGTGTCTAGAACGATAAAAAAAGGTATGGACCCCGAACCCTATCCTCGCCAGCGTAACACGATTTATGTAAAAGCATACTTGTTTCATTGGACGGTCGCGCGCTGGCCCGTCAGTTTGTCATGGGCTGCGTTCGAAAAAACCTGTTTAAAATGCCCGCATGCTCTGTGTTTGCGTGTAAAAACACTACAGCCAAGTTTAGTGTGCATAATAGTGGAATATCTTATCATCGGTAAGTACACTCCGCTTCCCGCAACTCGGCAACGCTAGTTCTCATACAAGCATTTGACAGTCCGGCGTCCATAGCTTTTTTTATCGTTCCAGGTTTGTGTTTTCTGTCCAGTGCAGTGTAGCCGGCACGACCGAAGGGAAGCACTGACATGGCACCTAGTTCACCCGGTGTTATGGGCTGACATCACGGATGTTGTAGGTGATGTAGCCAACCGTGTCAGTTTCCACAAAAAAAAAAGTTAGGTCCCTTCTATTCTTACCTTACTATGGTGGTAGTGTTTAGCGAGTGGCCGAGTAGTCTGGGGGTCGGTTTCCCTTGCGAGAGGTCCGAGTTTTTTCTGACGGAAAATTTTACGTGCACCGTTCGGAACCGGTGTAAAACTGTAGGTCCCTTCCCTTGCCTCTTACTAGGTGTTGCTCAAATTGTAGCCGACTGGGTTGGTACCACCGTACTGGATGTAAAATGGCCGCATAGCAGAAGCAGCCGCGGTTGTGTTCTCCTCTAGTCCCAACATCCAAAGGGAAGTCTCCGTAATGGCACCTACATTCTCGAAGGTGACATTAAGGCTTGTCGGAGCGTGTGCTTTGGACCCTCTGACTCCCATTTTTTTTTATGGATACTGACACGGTTGGCTACATCACCTACAACATCCTTGATGTCAGCCCATAACACCGGGTGAATTAGGTGCCATGTCAGTGCTTCCCTTCGGTCGTGCCGGCTACACTGAACTGGACGGAAAACACAAACTATTTACATAGCCGTTTCGACCGACGTTTTATTCAGTGCGGTGGTACCAACCCGGGCGGGTGAAACCCTACCACCTGGTGATATAAGAAGGGAGTCATATCCCTTAGTCGCCTTTTATGACATACACGGGGAGAGATGCAGTGGGGCTATTCTTTTAAACTACCGGCCCCACACGGCACAGACAACACAACCCATATCTAAAGGGTTATATAAAAAAATTAAGGGGAAGATTCGGGAAGTGAGCGACCTAAGCGACGGCCAATCGAACGCGGCGCTCAGCCACAGATTACTTAATAGTTACTTCTTATCGTAACAGATAAATCACTCCATAGAAAAAGTTCCATACCTTCGGCTTTAATAGTCTACTGCTTCACGTCGCCAATCGCTGCGTGCGAAAATGTACCTAAACGATCGAGTGTAAAGTGCATTATTGCTTTGCAGCTGCGCGCAGTTGCGTGGGCGAGCGTGTAGGCATGTTTCGCGCGGTTGACGAATTTTTACCCTGAGCGACGGTCAATCGAACGCGGCGATCAGCGGAGGAGCGTCTTCTTCACGATAATGACATCCGTATTAGCTCACAATGAAATCTCTCCCCGAATCGAGTGGCTTCGTCTTCGTGAAAATCGAGTATTTTCTCCAAGCCAACAGAGCGGCTATTATTAGGAGGACCGTAAGTAAACGAGGGGGGGGGGGGGGGGGGAGGGAGGGGATTTCAGACTCCATTAAGATTAGCCCCCCCCTCCCTCCCCCACACCCCTAGAGAGAGGAGATCTCATGGCTTTTTTATCGGCTACCCTCCCCTCCTTACGTCTTCACACAAAGCGTGCATTTTTTCCCGCGCATCGAGCCCGGGATGTTGGAGAAAGATCGACCGGGCGAGGGTCGAAAATGAATGTGATATACCTCTTGACTTAAAGATATAATACGTTTAAGATTTGGGGTTCTATGTGTGGTCTTATGGGTGGCACAATCAATCATCAATCAATATCAATCAATCAATCAATACTAATAATAAATCTGTAAGGGATGGTCATGGAGTAAGTTACTTTGTTTTATGGGATACTGCGTTTGTAGACTCTATATGTATGATACAAAAACTAAATTGACGATTTTTAGAAATCTTTTCTGTATGTATGTATTTATGTATTCCTGCATAACTCTTAAACTGATCATCAGAATTTGATGAAGCTTACTACAAGCACATTTACCTATACGAGACACAGGATAGGCTAAATAAAGTTCAGTTCCGGTTACGATAAGATGTGTCTCTCATACAAACCGAGTTGTTCCGCGCGCCGAAATAAATTACATAAATATAAATATTTGGACATAAATATTTGGACTCGTGCAAAATCGTCGTTAAAAAAAAAAAAAAAATATTTGGAGCAAAAAAGTTACATGACATTTTGTTCTATGGTGAACTTTTTGAAAGTTCACCGTGGAACAAAATGACCTGTAACTTTTTTGCTCCAAATAGGCTCAGGAGTACCTGGTTTGCTTTATGATCTATGGTCATAAATCACCCTGTATTATGGATATATCATGGACAAATTCAGGCGTAGTGTATACTATCATACAAATGATGAATAAAGAATATGCCAGGATAATAATATTATGCAGTTACGATTTTTTGCTGGTGCCTAGTACAGTACAGTGTACGTATGTTTAGTACTTACACAGTAAAGTTGTATAACAGCTGGTGAGGCAGCCAACAGTCGTATAGAGCGTTCCAACTAAAAGTTCCCTTCGCCGTTATGTTGGCTCCACTGTCAGTGTCACTGTCAGTGCTTAAATTCGTGCTGCCAGATTGTGAAGATTATTATTACCTAATAATGTAATCGGTATTTACCGTACAAAAAATACGGTAAATACTGATCATTACGGCTAAATCTGTACACATAGCAACCCTCAACGCTGTTTTGACAGATAGACAGTGGAGCCAACATAACGGCGAAGGGACTTTTAGTTGGAACGCTCTTTATAGAAAATTGACCCAACATGGCTGCCACCGTTCCGCCATATTACAAGATGGCTTCTCTCTCTCTCTCCTTCTCTCGCCGCCATTACCATACTTTACTCACAAGAGATTATTTAAATGGTACGCTGCTGATGCTGACTCCATTTAAAACTGAAGAAATAAGAAAATAACTACAGAATATCAATCTGCATTGTATGTGTGCTGGAAAGAATTTAATTAAATTTATTTTTTTATGGAAACTGACACGGTTGGCTACATCACCTACTACATCCGTGATGTTAGCCCATAACACCTTGGTGAACTAGGTGTCATGTCAGTGCTTCCCGTCGTGTCCGCTAGACTGAACTGGACGGACAACACGAGCCGTTTCAACGGACCTTTCATTTAGTACGGCGTTACCAACCCGGGCGGGTTAAACCCTACCATCTAGTAGGGTAAGAAGGGAAGGGACCTACAGTTTTCCGTGGAATCCGAACCACGGTCAGCCTCCAACGGTCGAGCGGTCACCACAGTGGTTTTATCTCATTTGTCGGGTAAACGAGAAGAAAATCTCAATAAGAAAGGAATATATAAAGTATAAAATTTTATTGTAGTTATGCGTAGATGAGTCTGGAAAGGTCGCCCTAGACGCACGTATCTAGACCAGGTCGGGCATGTGCTCAAAAAGGCTCAATTCCGTAGTACCCGTAACCGACGAGCATGCATGAAGAATATTATGAGAGTGGAAGAGGCGGCGGAGGTGTGTCAGGATCGTGACACGTGGAGATCCATTGTCTCTGGCTACCCCGCCGGGAAACGGGCGTGACGTTATGTATCTATGTATGAGACAGCGCCTATACAGTGTTTCAGGATAGGCTTGAGAAACTTCAAGAATAGAAAATACTCATTATTAGAAGAAAAAAATCCTTATAACTCAAATCGAAATTCTGCATTTTTTTTTCATACAAAAATTTAAAATTGTAATAAAAACTCGATGGCCAGAGAGATTTGGCCATAGTGCTGTCTTGGCCTAGGGAGTGCAATGACCTAGTCCAGTCAATTCTACTAGTTAAGCATGTAAGTTAGTCATTTTATTTTTATTTAAAAAGGCGGATGTTAACCGTCCACCAAATCTCGATGAAACGATTTTCACCAAGAAGTACTATAAAATGACCGAATTCGGGAAAAAGTTTCAGAGCTTTTCGTTTTCAAATATGGACCCCTTTCGAACCCTGACTATCCTGAAACATCCATACATATATTTTGTTCTGAAATGCAGAAAGGATGAAAAAGTTCTACAAATGCATCTCCTCTTTCGGAGCCAACTGTACCAATTAGCTTTTAGCTTAGAGAAGAAGAATCTTCACGTATCTTAGGCAGCTCATTCAATTTCACGTCTCCAATATAACCCACAATTTCGTCAACAATGCCAGAATCCGGTCAAGTGCTAGTCCAGACTCGCGCACTGAGGTTTCCGTACCACCATGTAAATGATTGGTTTTTATTAAGTATTTGTTATTTTTAACCCCCGACGCAAAAAGAGGGGTGTTATAAGTTTAACTTGTGTGTGTATGTGTGTACGGGTGTGTCTGTCTGTGGCATCGTAGCTCCCAAAAGGATGGACCGATTTGAATGCGGTTTTTTTTATTAGAAAGCAGGTTAAATCGGGAGTGTTCTTAGCTATATTTGTAATCAAGTAATTAATTAAGTAATATAAAAAAAAAATTATATTAAAAAGTGGAGCGATTTTTATGCGGTTTTTTTTAAAAGCTTGCAATAAAAGTTAAATTACAAATTTAAAAAATTCAAAATAATTTCCGTTTATTTACTTAAAGGAGTCGGGGGATTGCTAAGTAAATAAAATATAAAAACTCTGAGCTGCACTAATATATTTACTTACCGGTCCCCCGACGACGCCTTTCAGTAAGTAAACTGATATTTTTTCGACTTTTTAAGGGTCGGGGGGTTTTTTAAATTTGTAATGTAACTTTTGCTTTAGAGTGCCCCTCGTACGTACGTGAGTATCACGCCATCTATTTTCTATTTTTTTTTAAATGTGTTGTTATTTCGTCCATAATAACACGGTGCTTATTGAAAATGTACATACATACATACATACATACATATCACACACGCTGAATCCCGATAATCGGGGTAAGCAGAGTAATCGGTGTTGTGCTGCAAGTACTCTGGTCAATTACAGCACAACACCGACCACCACGTATCGCAAAGTATGCGAACAAGATTAAATCGATCAAGCAGCAAGTAAGGCACGAAGACCCACCTGCTGCACGACTCGGTGGAAGTACCGTGCCAAGGTGAGAGGTGGCGAGCCTGTCGCCCTTTAGCACGGCATCTTGTCCTTATCCCTTAGTCGCCTTTTACGACATGCATGGGGAGAGATGCAGTGGGGATATTCTTTTTAAGTACCGACCCCACACGGCACTTGAAAATGTACTTTGTTCCACCGAGCATACATACGGGAGACGCAACGCTACTGCGTTTGTATCGGAGCACGGCTAGCCAAAAATCCCTACTACTACGAAAATCGAAATCGCAATTTAATCTTTTATGACGTGACTTGTCTATCTCCGTTACCCATATCGCGCCCTGCGATATGGAGAGAGACAGAGCGAGCAAGGCCAGCGACAGGTTTGTTATCGCTGGCTTGGCTCGGGTATCTGGTAGTAAGAGCCGACCGTCCGACCAATCGGAAGCCTTGCTTGACGGCAACTTGACGGGATCACTACGAATGCCAGTCTGACGGACGATGATGGTGCGGTATATTTGTGAATTTTGAAATTGTTATTTGTAATATTATTTCAAATAGTTTTTACTGAACGGATATTATTGTTTGAATCCAAAAAAAAATATTGAAAAATTAAACCAGACTGTTGTTCTAATATTTTTGAAAAGTTGTACTAATAATCAGTGATAGGAATAAGTAGGGCTTATTTACCTAAACTTCGAGGAACAGAGTAAAAGATTGGAGTCTTCCTTAAAACAATATTTTTTTCCGGTTTAATAATATTCATGGTGTTTTAATCTCGCGATTTAAAAAAAGTGGCCGCCATTTTGAACTTTTTAGTTACTGGACCGATTGCTTTCAAAATCTATATCTGGGTGTATGTGTGGGCTCTGATTACGAATCTGTAGTAAAAATTTAAAAAAAGTGGCCGCCATTTTGAACTTTTTAGATAGTGGACCGATTGCTTTCAAAATCGATATGTGATTGTATGTGTGGGCTCTGAATACGAATCTGTAGTCAAAATTTAAAAAAAGTGGCCGCCATTTTGAACTTTTTAGTTACTGGACCGATTGCTTTCAAAATCGATATCTGGGTGTCTGTGTGGGCTCTGAATACGAATCCGTTGTCAAAATGTAATGAAAGTGGCCGCCATTTTGAACTTTTTATTTACTGTACCGATTGCTTTCAAAATCGATATCTGGATGTATGTGTGGGCTCTGAATACGAATCTGTAGTAAAAATAAAAAAAAGTGGCCGCCATTTTGAACTTTTTAGTTACTGGACCGATTGCTTTCAAAATCGATATCTGGGTGTATGTGTGGGCTCTGAATACGAATCTGTAGTCAAAATTTAAAAAAAGTGGCCGCCATTTTGAACTTTTTAGTTACTGGACCGATTGCTTTCAAAATCGATATCTGGGTGTCTGTGTGGGCTCTGAATACGAATCCGTTGTCAAAATGTAAAAAAAGTGGCCGCCATTTTGAACTTTTTAGTTACTGGACCGATTGCTTTCAAAATCGATATCTGGGTGTCTGTGTGGGCTCTGCATACGAATCCGTTGTCAAAATGTAAAAAAAGTGGCCGCAATTTTGAACTTTTTAGTTACTGGACCGATTGCTTTCAAAATCGATATCTGGGTGTATGTGTGGGCTCTGAATACGAATCTGTAGTAAAAATTTAAAAAAGTGGCCGCCATTTTGAACTTTTAGTTACTGGACCGATTGCTTTCAAAATCGCTATCTGGGTGTATGTGTGGGCTCTGAATACGAATCTGTAGTCAAAATTTAAAAAAAGTGGCCGCCATTTTGAACTTTTAGTTACTGGACCGATTGCTTTCAAAATCGATATCTGGGTGTCTGTGTGGGCTCTGAATACGAATCTGTAGTAAAAATTAAAAAAAAGTAGCCGTCATTTTGAACTTTTTAGTTACGGGACCGATTGCTTTCAAAATCGATATCTGGGTGTCCGTGTGGGCTCTGAATACGAATCCGTTGTAAAAATTTAAAAAAAGTGGCCGGCATTTTGAACTTTTTAGTTACTGGACCGATTGCTTTCAAAATCGATATCTGGGTGTCTGTGTGGGCTCTGAATACGAATCCGTTGTCAAAATGTAAAAAAAGTGGCCGCCATTTTAAATAATAATATAATAACCGCCATAGTAACTAAAAAGTTCAAAATGGCGGCCACTTTTTTAAATTTTGATAACGGATTCGTATTCAGAGCCCACACGGACACCCAGATATCGATTTTGAAAGCAATCGGTCCAGTAACTAAAAAGTTCAAAATGGCGGCCACTTTTTTAAATTTTTACAACGGATTCGTATTCAGAGCCCACACGGACACCCAGATATCGATTTTGAAAGCAATCGGTCCCGTAACTAAAAAGTTCAAAATGGCGGCCAGTTTTTTTAAATTTTGACAACGGATTCGTATTCAGAGCCCACACGGACACCCAGATATCGATTTTGAAAGCAATCGGTCCAGTAACTAAAAAGTTAAAAATGGCGGCCACTTTTATAAAATTTTGACAACGGATTCGTATTCAGAGCCCACACAGACACCCAGATATCGATTTTGAAAGCAATCGGTCCAGGAACTAAAAAGTTCAAAATGGCGGAAACTTTTTTAAATTTTGACAACGGATTCGTGTTCAGAACCTACACAGACACCCAGATATCGATTTTGAAAGCAATCGTGTGGGGTCGGTACTTAAAAAGAATAGCCCCACTGCATCTCTCCCCGTCGCATGTCGTAAAAGTCGACTAAGGGATAAGAAAATTCGTCAGCCTCGGTAGCTCAGTGGCGCGGTTGGTTAGTCAACTGTTATTAAGCAACGCTGAGCGCGTTCAGAGATTGGATGGGCGACCGCTCGACCGTTGGAGGCTGACCGTGGTTCGGATTCCACGTTAAACTGTAGGTCCCTTCCCTTCTTACCTTACTAGGTGGTAGGGTTTATCCCGGCCGGGTTGGTACCACCGCACTGAACGAAACGTCGGTCGAAACGGCTATGTAAATAGTTCGTGTTTTCCGTCCAGTTTATTGTAGCCGACATGAAATGAAGGGAAGCACTGACATGGCACCTAGTTCACCCTGTGTTATGGGCTGACATCACGGATGTTGTAGGTGATGTAGCCAACCGTGTCAGGTTCCATAAAAAAAAAAAAAAAAAATCGGTTCAGTAACTAAAAAGTTCAAAATGGCGGTCACTTTTTTTTTAATTTTGACAACGGATTCGTATTCAGAGCCCGCACGGACACCCAGATATCGATTTTGAAAGCAATCGGTCCAGTAACTAAAAAGTTCAAAATGGCGGCCACTTTTATAAAATTTTGACAACGGATTCGTATTCAGAGCCCACACAGACACCCAGATATCGATTTTGAAAGCAATCGGTCCAGTAACTAAAAAGTTCAAAATGGCGGCCACTTTTATAAAATTTTGACAACGGATTCGTATTCAGAGCCCACACAGACACCCAGATATCGATTTTGAAAGCAATCGGTCCAGTAACTAAAAAGTTCAAAATGGCGACCACTTTTTTTAAATTTTGACAACGGATTCGTATTCAGAGCCCACACGGACACCCAGATATCGATTTTGAAAGCAATCGGTCCAGTAACTAAAAAGATCAAAATGGCGGCCACGTTTTTAAATTTTGACAACGGATTCGTATTCAGAGCCCACACGGACACCCAGATATCGATTTTGAAAGCAATCGGTCCAGTAACTAAAAAGTTCAAAATGGCGGCCACTTTTATAAAATTTTGACAACGGATTCGTATTCAGAGCCCACACAGACACCCAGATATCGATTTTGAAAGCAATCGGTCCAGTAACTAAAAAGTTCAAAATGGCGGCCACTTTTTTTTAATTTTGACAACGGATTCGTATTCAGGGCCCACACAGACACTTTTATTATAAAATAACCGTCGGAGGACCTTGGTTGAAAATTGTAAAATTTAGTAGAACGGACAGACATGCATTTGTTACGGAACCCTACATTCATTTTAAAATAAATGTTAAATTTTGTAGAACGGACAGACATGCATTTGTTACGGAACCCTACATTCATTTTGCAGAACTTATTAGTAGAATGGACAGACATAAACGTGTTACGGAACCCTACTTTTATTATAAAATAACCGTCGGAGGACCTTGGTTGAAAATTGTAAAATTTAGTAGAACGGACAGACATGCATTTGTTACGGAACCCTACATTCATTTTGAAATAAATGTTAAATTTTGTAGAACGGACAGACATGCATTTGTTACGGAACCCTACATTCATTTTGCAGAACTTAGTAGAATGGACAGACATAAACCTGTTACCGAACCCTACTTAACAGTTGCACTCCGGGTGTGCCGGCAGATCCCGTGCCACTCTAACTTAACCCTTAATGCAATGACTTAAGGTTTCATTTTAAAAATGACGCTGACGCGATGTCGCGATTTCGAGTTATAAATTTTATACCCACCTAAAAAAGTGCCAAGCACCGCTAAAGAAATTTTCACTTAAAAAAAAACAAGCAAACAAATAAACAAACAAATATACTTTCGCATTTATGATAAACAACATGATAGCAAACAAATAAACAAACAAATATACTTTCGCATTTATGATAAACAACATCGCATTTATTATAAACAACATCCCCGTATACAATAATTGATTTCAAATTTCTTTTCAGTCTGTCAAATTTGCCTATCATGTGTACGCGCCCGGTATGGCGCGCAGTCGTGCTCCTAACTCGCGGAGTTATTGTATTTTTCACGTTTTAAGCGTTGTATTATCATTAAAATGACTTACCTATGAAAGGTTACGCCATCTTTTGTTATTCCTGATGATCTTGAGCTCTTTCGACACGTACGAACTGCACAACTCGCCATTTTGCGTAGTGCACATATACGTGTTCTTTGTCCCCAAGTCACATGTGCACTGACGTTCGATCCCGCAGACTATTATATTGTAAGAGCATAATGCACTAAGACGCGGCTAATTTTCCCATATAATAGCGCTCGACGGTTGCCACTCCCGTATGTATGCTTGGTGACTTTGTTCATTTATCCTTTCCTATTTCCTTATTTCCTTTTTCGTTTCCTTCCTTATCCCTACCTATAATAAAATCCAACGTCTGCTTTCTGTCTGAGTGTCTGTCTGTCTGTCCGCTTATAACTCGAGAACCACTGAACCGATTTTAATAAAACAAAATTCTACGGATAGCTTGATTCTTCCCATCAACTGTTCATTCTTGTGCCTCTGCCAGCCGAACTCGGGGCAGGTAAGGCCAGAATGATGCACTGGCGCTGGTTCAAAAAATATAAAAAAATGTCCGCTTGTATGTGTCCGCATAAAATACATAAATATTCGAAGGACCAGGCATATAGCCAAAAATTAACAAATAAAGGATGGAGCGTTACTCACGTCTGAAGGATTCTTCTTCCGCCGCCGACTGGAACTATGAAGACTCCTGGATATGGTGTGGCCTCCTCCCTCAGGACTCGACCGCGATTCGTCTACTGGGGGCCCCCCGACACTACACAGTTCTCCAGACTCGTAAATCACTCCTTTCTCCATAAAAATACAGCACAACAATGTTCAAAATGCTTGAAAAACCGCCCGCGAATATAGCTGAAGAGAGTGACGTCGCGCCCGCGCACAATCAAGGTCAAAACTCCAACTTCATACTGAAGTGTGCAACGTCACGGATGCAGCCGTCCTGGCGTCATCATTACTTCTGCAGCTCCGTCTCTCTCCTTCATGTCCGTCATGTCCGATGTCAGAAGGAGAGGAAAATAGACATACATAGATCATAAATAATGTATTTGTGTGGCTATGTATGAACCGCTATTTTGAATGCGTGTTGGTGTGTGGAAACAACGCTGAAGATTGAATATCCCCCCGCCTGAGAAAGGGTGAAAACCCTTTATCAACAAAAACAATAATATATATTAATTAATAAAACCAACACCAAAAATTTTACTATAAACATAACCGCTACCAAAGGTCAAGCCTCCTTGCGGAGCCTGAACCCCAGAAAAATACCATCTCTCTTCCACTGTAGAGACGGCCTTCCATCTAACGAAATACTAGAGATCAAAACAAAATATCCTGCAGTAGGTAAACAAATAAAACATTCCAAATCCATTGTGTTTTGGGGTTGAAACCTACTTGAATAAATAGCTTAATTAAAGCTCCGCAAATTGGACCCGCAATGTCCTCTAAATATCTAACTACTTAAAGTTGAGTCAGAGCAAAATCCGCTCTGCCTGACCAACGAATTAAGAGTAAAATTAAAAGAACAACTATATAAAGTAGAAAAAAAAAATACACTCAAAAGGAAAAAAAATACTACTTAACCACACTGCAAATTAATAACTACACTAGATTATTTCGTAACCGAACGAAGAGCCGACCCGCACCGTCTGCTTCGTCCGATTTACAAAATATTTTGCACTCTGACTCCTAGGGCTCCTCCAGCTCGGCTGCCTCCACCGCGGTGGCAAGTCACGAGACTGAAGAACTGAGAGCGAGTGCACCGCCTCCGGCACCGCAAGAGCTGCGCCCGCGCGCTTATTTCCGCCTCTGCCCCCGCTCGTGCAGGGTACAGGGCCCATCAAAACGTAGCCGAAAATCGTCGGAACAGCAATCGGCATGTTCCTACCGATACCTACGACCGAACCGTTGGTCATTATTTCTCCTAGAACATCCGCTCCTAGGAGAATTTCGACTTCCCTGCTTTGGAAAAAGTCCTTGTCCGCCAATTGCAGATCCTTATATCTGAATCGCATTAACTCCGGCAAGGAGGTTGAGGGAAGGTTCCCCGTTATTCTTGGCAGCACTATACCGCAGGCCGCCACCGCTGGGTAATCCGCATGTGCGGGACGGATAGTTAATTCTACCGCCCCTTCACAACTTTCAATATTTCCTCCGCCAATACCCTTAATATTTATATTAGCCCCAGAGGAAGGCAATCTCAACCGCTCCGCTAGCGCGCTCGTGACCAGCGTCACCTGGCTACCGCTATCCAGGAGCGCCCGAGCGCTTTGAAAATGACCAAAGTGGTCTTTGATCTGCACCACCGCAGTGCCTAACAATACCGAACCGCATTTATCTGTTGACGCACTAAGTGCGCTCGGCTGCCCCAGGGATCCGCCACTGGAGGATGAGTCTGTCCGCTGCCGCTCGCTCCGCGCCGGCGGTGGCGGAGATCGAGAGCCCCTCGACTCGTTACCGTTCGACCGCTCCGCTTGTGGCAGTGATAGTGGTGACCTTGAGCCCCGCGGCCCGCCCTGGTCATCACCCTCGCGTTTACCCACTTCACCACTGCTGCCATCGAAGTGCAATAGTGTGTTGTGTTTAGTAGATGAGCACACGACGCACTTAGCACTCGATCGGCAGTCCGCTATCGCGTGACATTGAAGGCATCGATAGCACAACCTTTTGTTAACCGCGACATCCTTCCGCTTTCGTGGGTTCAACCCACGGAACTTGTAGCACCTGTCCACTTGGTGATTATTTTCTCCGCAATAAACACACTGCACTGTTTCGACGGATGACTGGTGTGATCTGGGATTGCTCGGGGTGGTGCGCCGTGACCCGCCTTTGTCATGCGACTCCGCCGAGCCTGAGCATATGCCTCGATCCGCCGAGGGCAGAGCTGTCTCCAGAATCCTGCATTCAATTTGCAAAAACTCCGTGAAGTCTTCGAGAGTAGGTATTTTGCCATGCACCCGCGTTTCAAACCTATCTCGAAGCTCCGAGTCAACCTTTTGCAGATTGATGTACACCAGCAAGTACGACCACTCATCCACCGGAAAGTTCAATTTCTTCAGAGCCTTGGTGTTCTCGAGCAGTGTATTTAAAAACGTCCGCAACGAGTCGAAATTCCGACTGACTCGTGACACCGCTAACAAGTTACTCAGGAGTTTATCTGCCAAAGCCCGCTTGTTGTCGTATCTGTTCTTCAACAGGTCCCAAGCAATGGTGTAACTGTCACCGACAATCGACAAATGCTGCACCAGGGTCTTTGCTTCGTCGGATAAACATCCCAATAGATAATAATTTTTTTTCCGTTTCTGAGAGGTTGGGATCGTTCCCAACTAAAGAATTAAACAAGTCCCGAAACGAGTAAAATTCTTCGATTTTTCCCGCGAACTTGGGGAGTTCCGCTTTAGGTAGTGCAATATTTCTCCGCGGTTGCACTCCTACTTGTTTAATATCACGAGGTGGGTCCACGTGTACGACAACTTCCTCATATATTTCCTGTATTTTATAATATTTCTCCCGGTAACTTTCAAACCGCTCGCGTTCGCCGTCTTCGTTAAAACCGTCGTCCCCTGCCGACAACGTGCATATCTCAACGTATATCGACGACAGGTTATCATAGGTAGCCGCGAGATCCTTGTACCTAACCTTGAAGGCTGCCGCATTTTCAATGTTTGTTACCGTGAGCACCGCTTGATTCAATATCATGTCAATATTGTTCATTGACATGTCATACCGAAGTTTTAATGAAATCAGTTTAGTTTTAGAAGACATTTTGAAAAATGTAAATTTCAACCGCAAAAAAAAAAATATTTATGAAAACTAATTTCATAAAAAAATTCAAATTCAAATTTCAAATGCTTATGCATTAAAACAAAACTAAAATAAATGGAAGCAATGAAAAAAAAAGGAAAAAAAAACTACTCAGAAATATTCGGGATTGGATCTTGAGTCACCCGCGCGACCCGTTAATAGAAGCCGCTCTTCTAAACCGCTAGGCTATCGTAACCGATACTTGGAATATCGAATTAATGGTTGCCTATCATCTATCCATATCCGCCCCGCCCACTCACTGAAACTTGTTATACCTAAACATGTACCACCACGTACAAATTGGAAATGATTATTTGTAAACGAAATATTTTCTCGTTTCAGTTTCAAACTTTAAATTGAACTTTGATTAGGTAGTTTACCGAAAAAAACCATATTCAAATATTTTGTATCGAGTGGAATAGAACTCGGGTTCACCCGTACCATAGCCCGTACACAAGGTGCAACCGCTTACCGTTGGTCCACGAACACAACGGAAATTGAAGTAAAAATGTTAGTTCCTTTCGACCGACTAGTCTACCTAAACTAGTAGAAGAGAGATAGAACTAGTCCGAAATACACCGCACCGCAAGGAGACCGACCAGAGTGAAGTTAGGCGGAGAACGTTCAAAATTCTAACCACGTTTCCCCCCGCACCCCGCACCAACCGTTAAATGAGTTAGCAAAATTGAGACGCAGTAAAAAATTATGTAGGTAGGTATGTAATAAATCCACATAAGGGGTTTTAGGAAGAGAATTATAACAAACGTACACAAATACAACTGAATTTACCGTTACAAGATAATAATTGTGTATGATTTTAATAAATTTACCGCGGCCGCCCGCTACCTTTCTTAGGAAAATGCTCAGAACGCCGCTCGCTCTGAGACAATTTTACATCAAAAGGTATTAAAATGTCCGAAATTTTTTCAATAATCACGGCTCGAAGGACCAGATGTTCATTCTTGTGCCTCTGCCAGCCGAACTCGGGGCAGGTAAGGCCAGAATGATGCACTGGCGCTGGTTCAAAAAATATAAAAAAATGTCCGCTTGTATGTGTAAATACATAAATATTCGAAGGACCAGGCATATAGCCAAAAATTAACAAATAAAGGATGGAGCGTTACTCACGTCTGAAGGATTCTTCTCCCGCCGCCGACTGGAACTATGAAGACTCCTGGATATGGTGTGGCCTCCTCCCTCAGGACTCGACCGCGATTCGTCTACTGGGGGCCCCCCGACACTACACAGTTCTCCAGACTCGTAAATCACTCCTTTCTCCATAAAAATACAGCAGAACAATGTTCAAAATGCTTGAAAAACCGCCCGCGAATATAGCTGAAGAGAGTGACGTCGCGCCCGCGCACAATCAAGGTCAAAACTCCAACTTCATACTGAAGTGTGCAACGTCACGGATGCAGCCGTCCTGGCGTCATCATTACTTCTGCAGCTCCGTCTCTCTCCTTCATGTCCGTCATGTCCGATGTCAGAAGGAGAGGAAAATAGACATACATAGATCATAAATAATGTATTTGTGTGGCTATGTATGAACCGCTATTTTGAATGCGTGTTGGTGTGTGGAAACAACGCTGAAGATTGAATAATAGGCTACTTACTATCACGCTAAATGGCTTATGAGGTTATCAGTGAAGTGAAATATGAGAGCGGGCGGAGCCGCGGGCACAGCTTGTTCAGTATGTAATCCATTTATTATACTGTTTTATTTATTCGTAGACCTACTCCCACAATATTATAAACACCTTAGCATGATTATCTATTATACCTATTATTTAATATTTTACATGACATAACTTCTTATCTATAGTCTAACACAATTAATAGGGTCGAGGATGTCTGCTGCCATAGGTCACCCCTCTTGCCTCACCTTCTTCCGCCAAAGGATAAGCCTGGCAATTCAGAGGGGTAACGCGGCTGGCATCCTCGGCACAATCCCGGGGACAAAAGCACTAAATGAAATTTATTTTTTAAGGTAGTTTATTTCCTAAGTTAGTTTATAGGTGTAAAACTGTAGGTCCCTTCCCTTGCCCCTTACTAGGTGGTAGGCTCAAATTGTAGCCGACTGGGTTGGTACCACCGTACTGGATGTAAGATGGCCGCAAGCAACCTCGGTTGTGTTCTCCTCTAGTCCAGTATAGCCAGCAATCCAGGGAAGTCTCCGGTATGGCACCTACCTTCTCGGAGGTGATATTGGCGGGTTAGAGCATGTGCTTTGGCCCCTCCGACTCAGCCACCCATACCGGATTACATAAAAAAAAATATATTATTTTTAGATTAGTTAATTATTTTATAACTATGTTAATTTGAATTGAATAAACTATTTACATTTTACACAATTAATTACTCCTAATTTCTATTTATTCTTCCTAAGTATTACTTACATACATAAATGTACTTATATTTTTCAGGTTTTCATAAGTCCTTATATTTTTAAATTAAAAATTGTCTAATCGTATCGTTCGTTGTTACTACCTACATTCTTTTATTTACACATTTCACACACCTAAAGGTTGGCAAGTAATATTTTTAACTTTTTTTATGGAAACTGACACGGTTGGCTACATGGTGCCACGTCAGTGCTTCCCATCGGTCGTGCCGGCTACACCAAACTGGACGGAAAACACAAACGGCTATTTACATAGCCGTTTCGACCGACCTTTCATTCAGTGCGGTGGTACCAACCCGGGCATTGTGTTATTCTTGTAAAATAAATAATTCTCTATCTATCTATCTAACACATATTCTGTAAAAATTTCAACCGACTAGCTAATACGGTTCCAAAAATTCAGCAGTAGGACAGACAGACAGATGGCGCGCATAGGCTTCCGTACGGGGTACGGAAACCTAATAAAAATACAAAACAAACATGTAGGTATTATAGGTTCGCGACTTACCCATACCACATAATGGACTCGCCCAACGAGCTATCATCGAGGTGAGCCCGAACAATAAGTTAATTTAGTCCCGCTATAAGTATGTAATTAGCAAACGTTGCCTTATCGCCTCCCAGAGTTATTAACCTCTCCCCCCCTTTCGACTTCCCCCTAAAATATTTCCGCCATATTACCATAGTTAAACCACACAAGTTAGCCGTCTTCATACAAACGCGCCGATTTCGCACTCACACAAGCGCGCGCCTGCGCACGCTGTCTGTACACAACCACTACATGCATTCTCACTGTCTCTCGCGCGTAGTCAGTGATGGTCGTCCCGCCCCCGCGCTCGGTGACGCACACCACGTGACGGCCGCTGCCTGCCGCCTGCCGCTTCCCGATAGAAAGTATTATTATTCGAATTTTATTTTATTGCACTAAAATAATGGCTCCGCGTTTCTGCAGTGTGTACGCGGCTGCATGAATAGATCAGGCTCGAATCGCGAGTTAACATTATTCTCATTACCTGCTGCCATCAAAAGGTAAGTAACATAAAAAATATTATTAAAGTATGTAGTTAAATTATGTAAGTTATTAATACGAGTAGGTACTAAGCGAAGGAATTGACTTGAGCCCTGGCTCGGTAACGTCAGAGCAAAGTACCTATTAGTATTTAATTATAGTATTAATTAGTTATTAATAGGTAGGTACTAGCTGCAAAAACCATTCGCGAACCCCGGCATCGGGCGCGGCCGTGCGGCGCACGCGAAGACTAAGCCGTGCGCGGGCCCGCGGTTGTCGACTTGTTCAGACTTGTTAGAGATACCACGCACAACGCATTTTCGCGCGGTTTTGTCTTCTATAAACGGCCACAGCTCCTACCGCGGACACTTTCATGACTGCTAGCGACCAACCAAGTTATTAAGTAATTCATTAAAATAACAAAAATAAAAATGTAAGTTATTAAGTAATAATAAAACAAAATTAATAAATACATTTTAAAATTATTTATTTGATAATTTTTTTATTAAGATTAATAATTATATTAATCTATAATTCTAAATATATTTTCTATAATTTTTATAGTTATAAATTTTTTGCGCACTTATTAATTCTCTCCAAAGACGGACGTGAGTTAAAGTTGAATTTTGACATTGCATTAATTTTTGGGAGGTTAAAGTTAAAAAAAAATTTTACCCGACTGCGCGAAGCAAAAATGAAGGGTTATCTTTTTAGCAATTTATGTGTGTGTATGTTTGTTTTTACGTATGTTCCACCGTAGCGCCAGAACTAAGCATCCGATTATTGAGTGGGGTATCGTTGTCAAGGGTTCAAACATCAAAATAACATCGTTCACTGTCTATCGAAAATACAGCTTTCGAAAATATACCTTAACGCCAGTATATAATAAATCTATGACAACTCATATATTTTGTTAGACTAAAATTTTGGGAGCTGGCTCTTGGTCTATAAATAAAAAAATACATAAATGTACATAATAATTTAAAAGAATAGCACTTCCACCATGATGGGCTCACTGCCTGTCAATTGTGTTAGTGTTGTGAGTTGTGACATCCCTGGAGGCTCGGCGCAGCGTAGGTAGTTATTTTAAAAATGGCCTCCAGTTATCTTACTCGTCTTCTTTTACTATGATATTACCGGGAGACCACCCACGCTCACTTCTCCGCCAATCGGAGCGTTTCCCGCGCTTTTGTCTCGCCGACGTCGCGCGTTCGAATCGAAATGGAACAACCGCCACGTGCTGGGCGCGCGCCATTTTATTTCGTTCGAAGTTTGAATATAGAAGACGATTTGTAATGGCGGCCGTGTACAGGGTGGCTGGGTAAATGTAGGATGTTTATCGTGAGTTTACGGGGTGCGAGGTTATTGTTGGCGGGACACCCTGTAATGTGCGCAGCTCGTTATCTCCGCGGCTGGAGTGTGTTTAGTGACGCCATTTATTATGGACGTTGTGGCTCGGCGTAGGTACAGTATGTCCCGAGGTATGTCCGGCGGGTAGACAATTTGTATTGTAGATAGACACGAGTACCTACTCTGTCATATCTGTACGTTGGAAATTGAGTTTTTGTTACGTGTGGTGTCCAGGAGGAGCACAATGTTGTTGCAAGATAAACGAGTTAATTAGTGACCAAAGGGAATGATGAGCTTACGCCATGAATGTAAACGGTGTGGCCAACCATATCAGATTCAATAAAAATATTTGCAAATATTATACCTTTTTTTTATAGAAAGCGTGGCATGTGGCGTTGAGCCAGGTATCTAACAAATAATGACTTGATAAAATTTCTTATCAAATTTGGCGATGACACCGGACTTTTTACATAATACCTATATACTTCACAAGTTGTCAGAATCACATGATAAATAAATATAATTAATGATGCGATATGAATGTAATTAATTAGTTATGCGATAACGACATGTGGTGGTTTGTGACAGAAACCAGTAGTCCATACAATTTCATAGTAAAAATGTTTTCACTTTGTCATGAATTGCAGCATGTCACAAATCAGCACATGCGTGTCTAGGCAGTGGCAAACATTTTTGTATAGACTAAGTGGACATTGAAAAAAATGTCCAGTGAAGTTGCTTGTCAGTTCTTCTTCGCTGTGATAATCGAACTGGCGGAATGTTACAATGTAAATATGACAAATCTGAGCGCAGTGTACTGCCAATAGATGCTAAATAAACAATAAACAATAACGAACGACGCCCAATAATATTCGGTCGTACGCGGGGGTTGCAAATGACATGCCAGCCTGACAGGTGCCTAGGTATTCACGCCTCTCTTGAAGGACCCAAATTTCAAATTCAAATTCCAAACCAGGTATACCTTACAACACCCGAGACTTTTTTTTTTTATGTAATCCGGTATGGGTGGCTGAGTCAGAGGGGCCAAAGCACATGCTCTGACTAGCCAATATCACCTCCGAGAAGGTAGGTGCCATACCGGAGACTTCCCTGGATTGTTGGCTATACTGGACTAGAGGAGAACACAACCGAGGTTGCTATGCGGCCATCTTACATCCAGTACGGTGGTACCAACCCAGTCGGCTACAATTAGAGCCTACCACCTAGTAAGGGGCAAGGGAAGGGACCTACAGTTTTACACCGGTTCCGAACGGTGAAGCAGCTATACTTGGGGGGGAAATATGTGGGCAGGGAGAGCAACCACCTTAAATTTGTACGTTTATTTTTTATTTTTAGGGTTCCGTATCCGGTACGGACCTTTGTGTCTGTCTGTCTGTCCGAGGGCTGTATCTCTTGAACCGTGGTAGCCCGTTGAAGTTTTCACAGAATATGTGTTATTTATTATGGCCGATATAACAGCAAATAACAAAAATAAGAAAAAGTAAAAAATTCACGGCGATTCCCATAGAAGAAACTAAAAAGTGTATGCGCGCCATCTACCGAAAAGAGTATGAAGCATTTTAATTAATCATGAATTTTAACTGATATGAAGCATTTCATAAACACGCCATAGATGGCGTGAGTGTAGATGGCCGAGCGCTGTATCTCTTGAACCATAATAGGTAGCCCGTTGAAATTTTCACAGAACATGTGTTAATTATGGCCGATCTATCAACAAATAATAAAAATATGAAGAAGTAAAAAATCCACAGAGCTCCACATAGAATAAACTAAAAAGACTGTGTATGCGCGCAATCTGACGAAAAGAGTATGAAGCATTTTAACTAATACATAGATGGCGTGAGTGGCGCTGACCATGACATGGCGATACGGAACCCTCGGTGCGCGAGTTCGAATCGCACTTGGCCGATTTTTTTTTTATTATTCGTTAGTATATCCGCCATAATAAATAACACATGCGAGTATTATGTGGAAATTCAACCGGCTAAGATACAACCCTTTAAAGGTAGGAAAGATGGATGAACGGACAGTCGGACAGACGTGAAACACGTTACCCTCCTATCCGTTTGAAGTCGGGTAGAAGGTGAAACACGTTACCCACCTTTCCATTTGAAGTCCGTTATAAGGTAAACCACATTACACGTCTTTGCGTTTGAAGTCGGGTAAAAGGTGAAACACTCTACCCTCCTCTCCGTTTGAAGTCGGGTAAAAGGTGAAACGTATTACCCTCCTTTCCATTTGGAATCAGTTTATAAAACAAACAGGATGCAGAGCGGCGGTGGCGGCGAAGCGGTGTCGAATGGTGTGCGATAAAACTCGGTTTACACAAGGTTTTAATTAATAGAGGTTTCAGCGCGCAAGGGGGATGCTGTTAGGGGTGTGGGGATGGGCGTGTAGGGGTGGGAGTGTCGTCATAGCGACCGCTAGGGGCTTGTGTAGCGGTTAACGGCGCAGGTAGAGATGGGGTTTAGGACAGTGGTGTCCAAGTGTTTTGGCCTAAGAGCAACCTTCCATATTTCTGTAAAGCCCAGCGGGCACCTTCAAGTAGGGATAGTACCTATCTATTGACGTTTACCTATAAATTGTGATTTGTGACAAATTTACATAATCTGCTATAATGACAGCATACCTACACCTGCTGCTACACCGTTCGGAACCGGTGTAAAACTGTAGTCCCTTCGCTTGCCCCTTACTAGGTGGTAGGCTGAAATTGTAGCCGACTGGGCTCGTACCAACGTACTGGATGTAAGATGGCCGCATAGCAGCCTCGGTTGTGTTCTCCTCTAGTCCAGTATAGCCAGCAATTCGGGGAAGTCTCCGGTATGGCACCTACCTTCTCGGAGGTGATATTGATTGGTCGGAGCATGTGCTTTGTTTGGCCCCTCCGACTCAGCCACCCATACCGGATTACATAAAAAAAAAAACAAAAAACAAATGACAGCATTAGGCAATTTTTTACATGATCTGGATGTTCTGGAGTCAAAGTTTTTTTAAATTTATTTTTTAGATTTTTTTGCGCGGGTTAATTTCAATGTTTATGTTTATTGGAACGTCTGTCTGTCTGTCTGTCTGTCTGCGCCTAAAAATAAGGACGCGTGCTACCGGGGGCCCGCGGTCTACCGGTTAGACACCGCTGGTTTAGCAGGCGATGAATTAGTGGACTGAAAGTGAGGCGGTACCTAAATCTTTATCTCTATGTGCAAAAGTGCATCTCTCCCCGTGTATGTCGTAAAAGGCGACTAAAGGATATGACTCCCTTCTTATATCACTAGGTGGTAGGGTACAACCCGCCCGGGTTGATACCACCGCACTGAATGAAAGGTCGGTCGAAACGGCTATGTAAATAGTTTGTGTTTTCCGTCCAGTTCAGTGTAGCCGGCACGACCGAAGGGACGCACTGACGTGGCACCAAGTTCATCCGGTTTTATGAGCTGACATCACGGATGTTGTAGTTGTAGGTGATGTAGCCAACCATGTCAGTTTCCATAAAAAAAAGAATAAAATAAATTAAAATATCTACACTAATAGTACTGTGTGAGGCCGGTACTTAAAAAGAATAGCCCTACTGCTTCTCTCCCCGTCCATGTCGTAAAATGCGACTAAGGGATAAGGACGAGATGCCGTGCTAAAGGGCGACAGGCTTGCCACCTCTCACCTTGGCACGGTCCTTCCACCGAGTCATGCAGTAGGTGGGTCTTTGTGCCTTACTTGCTGCTTGATAGTTTTTTTATCCGAATACTTTGCTAAACGTGGTGGTCGATGTCGTGCTGCAATTTTCCAGAGTTCTTGCAGCACAATACCGATTACTCTGCTTACCCTGATTGTCGGGATACAGCGTGTGTGGTATGTAATATGTATGTAACTAATAATTTTTTTTTATCAACATCGTTTTTTAAAAAGACTTACATAAGTCGACAATTCGCCCGCTACGTCAAAGTTTGAAGTACCGGCCCCACACGGTACTAGTTAATGTGCCTTATATTTAAGTATTTTTAATTAAGTCTGTGTTGGGATATTCGGACCTAAGAGAGAGAGATGAGCCAGCTTTTTTGTACAGCTAAAATGTTAATGTACAAATAATTTAAATAAATAATTCTTCCTCAATGCGATAGCAGCGGAGATGAAGAAACGACTCATCTCCAGGTTGGCTTTATATTTTAACACAGAAACATAGACAAAATTTATATAGAACGCCTTACCTTACCTAACACACATAGACTGAATTTATATAGAACGCATTATCTTACCTAACATACATAGACTGCATTTATATAGAACGCCTTACCTTACCTAACACATATAGACTGAATTTATATAGAACGCCTTACCTTACCTAATACACATAGACTGAATTTATTTATGATGATACACTGATTTGTTTCCTTGTGTATGACTTAGGATCTTTCAAGAGAAGTGTAAAAAGGCATCTGTCACGCCGCCGCGCCGGCACGGCATTCGTAGCGCCCGTTCTGAACCGAATGCTTTTGGGCGTCGTCGGCTCAACAATCCACGCTGACGGCGGCGGCGGCGCCAAGTGTTTTGCGTATCGCGTATCCATAAAAAAAAATATATATAGAACGCCTTACCTTACCTAACACACATAGACTGAATTTATATAGCACGCCTTACCTTACCAACATCATACCTATCTCATACATCTAACTAGATATGTACTACAGGCTGTATCGAGGGTGGCTGTACATACCTATACAATATACAGGGTGTGTCGGAGGCGCCGACGTTAAGCGATCTCCGCAGCCACAATGCAAGCCGCGTAAAAACCTTATAAAATTTCAAATGGGAAAACGTACCCGGAGTTTTTCCCGTGAATTATGAATGGTAACGAGCTTGCCCGCCGCGCCCCGGGCGCGCGGGATACATACCATAGATCAGTGGTGTTTTTTTTTATTCAAAGTGATACGGTTGGCTACATCACCTACAACATCCGTGATGTTAGTCCATAACACCGGGCGAACTTGGTGCCACGTCAGTGCTTCCCTTCGGTCGTGCCGGCTACACTGAACTGGATGGAAAACACAAACTATTTACATAGCCGTTTCGACCGACCTTTCATTCAGTGCGGTTGTACCAACCCGGGCGGGTTGAACCCTACCACCTAATAATATAAGAAGGGAGTCATATCCCTTAGTCGCCTTGGTTACGACATACACGGGGAGAAATGAAGTGGGGCTATTCTTTTAAAGTACCAGCCCCACACGGTTACAAGTGTGGGTGTCAAGAAGGTGTTCAACTGGTTTCATCTTAAGAGCTACTACCATATTTCTGTCAAGCCCAGCGGGCAACTTCAAGTAGGGACACTACCTATGTATGAGCTTTACCTACCTATATAAATTTTAATGGGGTACCTGGCTATTTTGACAACAAATTTACAAAATCTGCTTTATACACGGTGTTGTAGTTGCCCCCGTAATATTTTTAACTGACATAAGGGGGTTACTCTATATGTGAAACTAAACAACTTCTGTGAAGAAAAAAATTTTTGGAAACAAAAATAAATTTTTTTCCATACAAATTTTAAATACCCATTCTCAAAATGTATGAAGAAAAAAAAATGGTTTTTCTTCAATTAAAAAGTCGTAGAACAAAAGTTGTTCTATTTCACGTACAGAATCACCCCTTTTCGGGTTTTACGGTTGGGGTTGCAACACCGTGTATAATCCATATGACAGCATTACAGCATTAGGCAATTGTTAACATGTTCTGGAGTCAACGTATTTATAAATTAATTTTTTATAAATGTTTTTTGCGCTATTATTTAAATTTTTATGTTTATTGGAACGTCTGTGTGCGGGCGTCACCGACTCAACCAACCACAGAGCAATGAAATTGGGCGCGCGCTATTCGATGCTTGAAGCCGCGTCTCGTGCGAATGTTTTTTTTCGAAACATTACACAGAAACATCGAAACATTGGGGTGCACATTTGTATGAAAACGAATGTTTTTGTGTAATGTTTCGAAAAAACATGCGCAGGAGACGCGCCTTAACTAACAAATGCTAACAATAAATGTACGCCTACTGCGAAAAAAATCCTTTTAAAACTTTCGTTTAAAAAAAACAAATTCCGAGTGTTTACTCGGGCCGTCTTGTTGCCCCGCGGGGGTGGCGGGGGGGGGGGGGTCTTTACCCCCTGACCACCTCTTCCCCCCTGTGCTCGCGAATGCTTCGAACGATGGGCTTCAAAGGAAGAATGGTCCACGATGTAAGTATACTAATCACTAGCATGACGGTGGAAGTTCTTCAACGTGTATGTCGTACAAGGCGACTAAGGGAAGGTTTAACCCGCCCGAGTTGGTACCACCGCACTGAATGAATCGTCGGTCGAAACGGCTATGTAATTAGTTTGTGTTTTCCGTCCAGTTCAGTGTAGTCGGCACGACAGAAGGGAAGCACTGACATGGCACCTAGTTCACCCGGTGTTATGGGCTGACATCACGGATGTTGTAGGTAGGTGATGTAGCCAAACGTGCCAGTATCCATTAAAAAAAACGTTTTCAGCGACAGCGTTATGTCGCACACAGACGACGTAACGTGTGAATCCCCCCAGCGAGTATCGCCCAGCTCGCAGCTCACGAATGCCTACACGTTGTTTAGATTGCGCCACAAAAAGCATCTGAATTATATAAACGTTTCTTTGTTTCAAATTCGCGAGGAGTAAACGACGTTCTTTTGGAAAAATAATAGGTTTTTGCTTAGGTATGTTTGTTTTTACTCTGAAATAATGATCTGAAATCGTCATTGCAATCCTTCCCTTATTTTTTTTATGGATAGCGCGACATGTGGCATAGTTTCACCTACAACAAGTAGGTGTCTAACGATGCCCATGGACATTCTGCGATGCACGGGGATTGAAAATGCCATGCCGGCCTAATAGGAGCCTTTTCACGCCCCTTGCCATCCAACCTACCTTCGCAGCACTCGCTGCAGAGAAACTGAGCACACCCCTTTTGTTGTTGACATTGGGCTTTTGAGAACCAATCGGTTCTTAAAATTGTTTCTATGTCGCACCGCTAGGGTGTGGAACTGTCTTCCGGCGAGTGTGTTTCCCGAATCCTTTAACCTGGGTGTCTTCGAACGTCGTATCAACCGTCTAGACAGCCTAAACAGTCCGCAAATCTGCTGGCATGGCGCCTCACTGCAGCCCCGGATCTACATATTTTTGGAGGGGGTGCAAAATCTTAAAATGCCGCCTTTGGTTCTCGTTTTTTTTTATAGTAAAATGTGTGACATTCCCGAAAGAAAGGTGGTTATTCTAGGTCATTTACTAATACTAATACCAAAAAAGGTATGTTTTTTATTTCGAGGTTTGGAAAAAATTGTATTTGTACCTACTAGAAAACACACTATGTTAACAAAAAAAAATATCGAAAAGAGGACATTTTGTCTTAATGAAAAAAATTCACATTCAATTCGACAATATACAATGGTTGGCGCGAACGGCCGTAAAAATTCCTACTCATATCATCATAATGTAGTATTTGTTATTATATGTATGTATTTTATGTATACAGGGTGTCCCAGAAACCGACGATAATCCTTTAACAGGAGATAGGGCTGCTAATTACCTCTCTAGAATATCTAATTTTAGGTTTAGTAAAAATGGCTTAGTTTTTGAGATATTGTCATTTTTGTAAAAATCCAAAATTTTCTCCCTCAGCTCATTTTTTTAAATGCCACGAGTACAAGTGTAAGATTTTCTTAAATCTAGTTTTTGTCAAATATTCCCGAAAAGTAAGGCTTTCACACGGTGTAATTTATTTTTTTATGTTTAATAATGTTTAGCTGAAAAACGACTTAAGAGCCACATGTTAAAAAAATTTCAGCCTCATCCTTTGAGTTTGGCCCTTCGCGGTGAAAAAAAAAATTACTACACTAAAGTGGCATTATGCAAAAAAAATACGCCCATCTAATGTAGTTTTTAAAATGGTAAATCACTTACCGCTTTGCCCAATAATTTATGAGATATTGTTATTTAACTGCAAAAAGACCTCGGAATTTGATAACTGTTCTACAAACTACGAATTGGAATAAAATAAACATTTGAAGTAATTGGTCTTTATTAACCTGTTAAAGTAGATGTTCAAATTGTTTACAACCTGCACAAATGCTAGCTCGACATCTTCTCACAAATGCCCGGTTGATGCGTCGAGCAAGTACTCGATGCAAGTGCAGATACGTCCACCTCCGATCCATCTGTGGGGATATGCTTGGTCTAAAAAATTACGCACTTCTCTAGCGTAATGGGTTGGGCAGCCATCATTTTGCAACCACCTCCGTATGGCCAATAGGTACATCTTCTAAAAGGCTCTGAAGCTCCTGTTTCAGAAAGTCAAGATAATTCGCCCGTTTAAAGTCTCTACTATTCAACGGACGTCTTCTTGCCTCCTAGCCACTTGCATCCCCACAGATAGACCGGACGTCTAGATCACCGGATTTAAATCCGTTAGATCTTTATTATTGGGGCTATTTAAAAGAAAAAGTTAACGGGAAACCGGTGGAAAACTTGATAAAGCTCAAAGAAAGAATTACAGAAAGTTTTTTTTATGTAAACTGACATGGTTGGCTACATCACCTACAACATCCGTGATGTCAGCCCATAACACCGGGTGAACTTGGTGCCACGTCAGTGCTTCCCTTCGGTCGTGCCGACTATAGTCAACTGGACGGAAAACACAAACTATTTACAATAGCATAGGTGGACGTATCTGCACTTGCATCGAGTACATGCTCGACGCATCAACCGGGCATTTGTGAGAAGATGTCGAGCTAGCATTTGTGCAGGTGGTAAACAATTTGAACATCTACTTTAACAGGTTAATAAAGACCAATTTACTTCAAGTGTTATTTTATTCCAATTCGTAGTTGGTAGAACAGTTATCAAATTCCGAGGTCTTTTTGCAGTTAAATAACAATATCTCATAAATTATTGGGCAAAGCGGTAAGTGATGTACCATTTTAAAAACAACATTAGATGGGCCTATTTTTTTTGCATAATGCCACTTTAGAGTAGTAATTTTTTTTTTCACCGCGAAGGGCCAAACTCAAAGGATGAGGCTGAAAATTTTTTAACATGTGGCTCTTAAGTCGTTTTTCAGCTATTCCCCTCACCTCATTTTTTTAAATGCCACAAGTACAAATGTAAGATTTTCTTAAATCTAGTTTTTGTCAAATATTCCTGAAAAGTAAGGCTTTCCAACGGTATAATTTATTTTTTCATGTTTAATCCTGTTTAGCTGAAAAACGACTTAAGAGTCGCATGTTAAAATTTTTTCAGCCTCATCCCTTGAGTTTGGCCCTTCGCGGTGAAAAAAAAAATTACTACACTAAAGTGGCATTATGCAACAAAAATACGCCCATCTAATGTAGTTTTTAAAATGGTACATCACTTACCGATTTGCCCAAAAATTTATGAGATATTGTTATTTAACTGCAAAAAGACCTCGGAATTTGATAACTGTTCTACCAACTACGAATTGGAATAAAATAAACACTTGAAGTAATTGGTCTTTATTAACCTGTTAAAGTAGATGTTCAAATTGTTTACAACCTGCACAAATGCTAGCTCGACATCTTCTCACAAATGCCCGGTTGATGCATCGAGCAAGTACTCGATGCAAGTGCAGAAACGTCCACCTATGCTATGTAAATAGTTTGTGTTTTCCGACCAGTTGACTGTAGTCGGCACGACCGAAGGGAAGCACTGACGTGGCGCCAAGTTCACCCGGTGACGGTTCACGGGCTGACATCACGGATGTTGTAGGTGATGTAACCAACCATGTCAGTTTACATAAAAAAAAACTGAGCTACTGCCGTAATTCTTTCTTTGAGCTCTATCAAGTTTTCCACCGGTTTCCCGTAAACTTTTTCTTTTAAATAGCCCCAATAATAAAATTACTTCAAGTGTTTATTTTATTCCAATTCGTAGTTGGTAGAACAGTTATCAAATTCCGAGGTCTTTTTGCAGTTAAATAACAATATCTCATAAATTTTTGGGCAAATCGGTAAGTGATGTACCATTTTAAAAACTACATTAGATGGGCGTATTTTTGTTGCATAATGCCACTTCAGTGTAGTTATTTTTTTTTTCACCGCGAAGGGCCAAACTCAAGGGATGAGGCTGAAAAAAATTTAACATGTGGCTGTTAAGTCGTTTTTCAGCTAAACAGGATTAAACATGAAAAAATAAATTATAATGTGTGAAAGCCTTACTTTTCAGGAATATTTGACAAAAACTAAATTTAAGAAAATCTTACATTTGTACTTGTGGCATTTAAAAAAATGAGCTGAGGGAGAAAATTTTGGATTTTTACAAAAATGACAATATCTCAAAAACTAAGCCATTTTTGCTAAACCTAAAAGTAGATATTCTGAGAGGTAATTAGCAGCCCTATCTCCTGTTAAAGGATTATCGTCGGTTTCTGGGACACCCTGTATATATATAAATCTTTGTTTTCTATTTTTCTATTATCTAAGCTAAGACAATGTTTTGTTGCACCTACCCTGGTTTTTATATTTTAAAAAGGGTAGGCTGGCGGAAAATGCCATAGGCATTAAGTACTACCTTCTGTACGCTTTTATGTGCAATAAACGTTTTTTGATTTGATTTTGATATTTATTCTGCCACATAATAAGTACATATCTTTTTTTTGTTATGGAAACTGACACGGTTGGCTACTCCGTGATGTCAGTCCATAACACCGGGTCAACTAGGTGCCATGTCAGTGCTTCCCTTCGATCGTGCCGGCTACACTAAACTGGACGGAAAACAAGAACTATTTACATAGACGTTTCAACCGGCACGTTTCATTCAGTGCGGTGGTACCACCTCGGGCGGGTTGAACCCTACCACCTAGTAAGGTAAGAAGGGAAGGGACCTACAGTTTTACGTGGAAACCGAACCGCGGTCAGCCTCCAACGGTCGAGCGGTCACCCATCCAAGTACTGACCGGCAGCGTTGCTTAACCTTCAATAGCGACAGTCGACTGTCTGCACCACTGAGCTATAATCGAGGCTGACAAATTGACAATTGACTCAAAGCTTAAATTGTCGCTCATCTAAAAATTATACACTAAAAATAGTAGTACACTAAAAATTGTGTATATTTATTTTGTATGTACCACAAAATGATCAGTACACAAAATAGTATACAGGGTGTTCGGCACATCGACCGACAATTTTTTTTGTAGGTACGTGGGGTGATTTGCAACGTTTTGACTCAGAATACCTTTTGTCAGATGTCACGTGGTATCGAGATACCATTTTATTTCTTTATTTTTGAAAATTACCAAAATCCCAGCTTTAAACCCTTGTAACTTTTTTGTTTATGATTGTACCAGCACGAAATAAAATTTATTGCATTTTACGATGTATCCTTGTTCTAGAAAAAATATTATTTGATGAAATCGTATTGTATTTATTGTATTGTCAACGTCTTATGTATGACCTCCCAAAGTCCCGAGAACGAGTAAAAATATGACAGAATCTTATTTCTTAATTCATTTAAAATTATCTGACAGCAATTGATAGCTTCATTTTCTTTTAAAATGTTCGCTCGTTTACGCCCTTTCCAACGGTATACCACATGTCATACAAATATTTCACTATGTGGTCAAAATTAGAGATAATATGCAAGAGTTTAAACATTAACAATGGAGAATTGAACAAAGTGCCCGCGCGACACTAGACTAGCCGCTGCGGCGCCGCCCTCTGCCCCCTCCGCCGCGCCGCCCGGATCAACGCCTCCGCTCCTTTACCATTGCACGAATTATTTCGCGAGCATTCTTATTAAATCGAAATCAAAGACATATTTTATAAGTAATTTACAATTTATCTTTATGTTTATGGGTGTGATTTTGCCGCCCCCCAATCTTGCCGCCCGGGGCAAGTGCCCCTTCCCGCCCCCCCCTAGATCCGGCCCTGCCTCACTGAGCGTGGTTTCGCGACTCGCGAGATGCGTTTTTGGCTCTGTCGACTTTACCATTGGTCCCTCGACACAAAACACCCATTCTGGTTCACATAAAAAAAAAAAAAAAAAAATTAAAAAAATTTCGATTGTAGTATTTTCAACTATAATTTATAGTACCCAGATAATTAAATTTTTTCCCAGTTGATTACTCAAATTCAAAGTTGATGTTTGAAAATGCCGTTCGATATATTCGTCACTCACTCACACAAATGGACACATCTCGCTCACGCGTTGGTGCCACCGCAATTAGTTACCCACACACACAGACCCAACTATCTTAGCCACCTTTTCGTCGCATTTTTACACCCGCCCGACTATCCGGCGAGACGAAAAAGCAGGGTTGTGATTTGGGCAGTCTACCTATTTTATTACATCACAAGGTGCCGTGCTAAAGGGCGATAGGCTCGCCAACTCTAACCTTGGTACTGTCCTTCCACCGAGTCATGTTGCAGATGGGTTTTTGTGCCTTACTTGCTTCTTGATAGTTATGTCACAGATTACTTAATAGTTGGTTATGTATCTTATCTTATCTTAATACATTGCTAAACGCGGTGGTCGGTGTTGTGCTGTATTTTACAAGAGTACTTGCAGCACAACACCGATTACTCAGCTTACCCAGATTGCCGGGATAACGTTACATTGGCATATCGGGATACCGGGATATCGGGATATTGTTATTGGTTAATTTCTTTTTTCTATAGATATTTTTTTGTTCTATTGTTCTATTTAATTTTATTTTGTTACTGCCCTAAATTAACCAAGAAGTGTACAAACGTTTAGGAACTACTTAGGTCTGTAAATTATATTAACTTTTATTTTAACATTGTTGCCGATACCTATGTTTTCGTGGAGTTCGCCGTCGAGACCCTCGGTGCGTGGGCACCAGAATCAAAAGAGTTCGTCGACAAGCTGGGCGATTTGCTTGTCGACAAGTCTGGTGAGCCACGTGCCAAGGCTCATCTCGTACGGCGAATTAGCCTCGAAATTCAGAGGGGCAACGCAGCCAGTGTGCTGGGTAGCGCTGGGGGGTCGACGGTCGAATTGGAGGAAATTTTTTTTCTTTAACATTAAGTTTTTTTTTTAGTTTTAATTTTATTAGTTTAGTTTTATGTTTTACTTTGGCGATTCTAGTTATTATGTTATTAAATTAATTTTTGTGACATGTTGTTTATGTCAAAAATAAATAAATAAATAGATCCCTACAGCTCGTGGTATGTATATGTACCAAATTGTGTTTCACGCACAATTTATGCCCTTCATAAAATGCCATCATAAATGCTCAGCGCTCAACAATGACCAGGTGTTACCAATAACACGCCGAGACATTATATCGAAGTAAAAATGCGTAGAGAATAAATAAAATATAAACGCCATATCACACTCCAACCCCCACCCCTTGGGAGGGGTGTCTTCAGAAAGTTATCATAGCGTTCGCTTTAAAAACGTCTTAACATACACTCGGTTACATCCGATTGTAGACTTAATATATTTGCGCCGGTAGATGTAAAATTCCGCTCTCACGCGGAGCCGTTTAGGACATTCGACGTCGAGCCGCGGAGGCGAGCGGACGTGCTGACTTGAGCTCTCCATGTATATTAAAGTGTCTCGCGGGCGTCATTCGCCCTCACTCATATTATTGCGTTATGATGATATCTCGCACTCGCGGAATATTCTCTATGCTCTGAGTGAACTGCGACGGTTTTAAGCTGATTTTATTTTTAATTCAATGTTTGTAGTTTATTTAATAAAGAGCTATCACGGATGGCTGTGGAAAGTTTTCCGTCGGATGATCAGCCAAGTACACCATTCCACCAAAATACACTCAGCGATGTGTTATCGCCATTAACAGCTAATTTTGTTTAGCTCTCAGCGCCTATTTTGTCCCCTGCGGGGTTGGTACTTAAAAAGAATTAGCCCCATTCCATCTATCCCCGTGCATGTCGTGAAGGGCGACTGAGGTATAAGGACCAGATGCCGTGGTAAAGGCAACAGACTAGCCAAGGTAAGGTCCTTTCAACTCACGTGAGTAAGCCTGGATGCGCTATACATAGGAGGACAGGGGTAGCCGCGCGCCGGCGCAAACGCGCCAGCGCGTCAGTCTAGCGCCGGCGACCGATCTTAGTCTCCGTCCGCCGCCCAGGCGGAGCGAACGTGCGCGTCTGTCACAAAATGCCTCATTGTGCAGTACTTTGGTGCAAAAAGTCGTCGAAAAATTCAAACTTGAACACAGATGGAGTCACCTTTCACGAGTAAGTACTTTCATTCGATTTGATAGCATTTTTCGCTTGAATTTCAGTAACAAACATCGGCGTAAATATGTATGGAGAGCTCTTTTCTGCTTACCCACCATAGGTCGACTATCGTGTTGGATGCTCTTGTAATTTTTTTTGTTTATTGATAAATATGTATGTTAAAGGTATACAGATATTTCATGCATTCTGCATTATTGCCAAAGGACGTTTCTTCTAGTCAACCTCAGCAGGTTTCCTCGTTCAATATTCGTTTATCGCGCTTTTTTCATTCAACCAGTATCTACCGGTTTTTACTTTTGAGCGACTCTAAGGAGAAAGGAATTAATTTCTTTAGGTCATGCGTCTACCGGGAATATCAGATCGCGGATATTTAGGAGAATTAAAAATAACTGACGTAATAGTTTAAACGTTTGCCTTTAATGTCAGAGATTCAGAATGTATAGAACGTATATAAATGTACAGGATGTATATGTAGATGGTAGGGTTCAACCCGCCCGTGTTGGTACCACTGCACTAAATAAACGTCGGTCGAAGTCACTATGAAAAGTAGTACCTACGTGTTTTCCATCCAATTCAGTTTAGCCGGATCGATTAGGGGGAATCGGTGACAAGGCACGTACCTAATTCACCTAGGTATATTTATTTATTTTAGACAGGCAGCCTTGGCTGATGTGTCTAAATCCGGTTTTTCTTCATATTTTTTATTTTATTTGGTTTGTTTGTTTATTTTTTTTTATGTGTTTATCGATCTTGATTATTTTTATTATTTTAGTTTATTGTAGTTTTATTTTAGTATTTATATATTGGGCTCCCATCATCACTGGTACCAAACTGAAGCATTATTACGATGATGGAGCCATCCGTATCAGTTTCCTAAAAAAAGTTAATCTTTATGCTTAACTATTTTCGCATACATTTTGATAATTTTTATTATGGAATACACAATTGTAGATTTATAATAAAGTATCCGAGGTATCTCAGAACTTAGAACTATGATCGTGTTTATGCGAAAATCTGCAAATTCGCAAAATTGTGAAAGGGGCGTTGCCTTTGTTCATTTAAGAGAAAGGTATATCATTCCCTTGATGTAAAGAAGGGTTAAATATTATTAAATCCGTTTCATCTTTTCATCGCGAATCGACACAATGAGCGACTTATTGTATGAATCCCGTTCAAATGTATGGAAGACTGGCGTCACTTGGCTACCTACTCGCTCGGCCAATCACGGCGTTCCATGCGCCGCTCCCGCCTCAGACTTCACACCCCTTTGGCGGCTACCTCGGTTCTCATACAAACGATGCCGTATTTCGCACCCAGGCTTACTGACTCGTGTTTCAACTAGTCACGCAGCAGGTGGGTGTTCGTTATTACTTGTATTAAAATATTACGCCTAAAATTCAATATTTACTAGTATTGTGTGAGGCCGGTACTTAAAAAGAATAGCCCCACTGCGTCTCTCCCCGTGCATGTCGTAAAAGGCGACCAAGGGATAAGGACGAGATGCCGTGCTAAAGGGCGACAAGATGCCACCTCTCACCTCGGCACGGTCCTTCCACCGAATCTTGCAGTAGGTGGGTCTTTGTGCCTTACTTGCTGCATGATACCTAGTTATCCTGTCCGAATACTTTGCTAAACGTGGTGGTCGATGTTGTGTTCCTTGTTATGTTGTTTCCAGAGTTCTTGCAGCATAGATTACTCTGCTAACCCCGATTGTTGGAATACAGCGTGTGTGGTATGTATGTAATTAAATATTGATTTAATTACATCCAAACTCAGTGGTTTACGAGATACATAAATAGGCAGAAATCGATGTTTGGTTGCCGACTGCCAGGTTTTAATAGGCTAGACAGCCCAGCAATAGTCCGCAAAATTTCCTAGCATGGCATCCCACTGAGCGTGGTTTCGCAAAGAGAGGTGAATTTAGCTCCTAAGCGATTTTGGTCCTTCTTCGGCAGTGACACTCGTTTTCATAAAAAAAAATTTTTTTTACTCATTATTTTCGGAGAAAAGTGAGGGCATACCCTTTCGGCATACCTCCTGATTTTCGAATATTTTCTTTAATTTCTTTTAAACTGTGCATTCCTAAGACAAATAATGCACTTGAAAAAAAAACATTTTTTACTTTCCTATTTGCACCCAAAGCTTACCCCCAAAATAAAAATTCCGTGATTGGGTTTTACTCATCAAACTCTACATTATGTATGTATGTACCATTTTTTTTCATTTTAGTACATTAGGAGATAAGAAGGAAGACAGACAGACAGACACGAGAGTGCTCCTATAAGGATTCTGCTTTTTTCCTCTTTTGAGGTACGGAACCCAAAAACGTATTAAAAATCAAACGCAACGTAGCATCATACACCGTCGCACAGCTCCGGAGTGTGAGGCTGTATGGGGTGGTTTGTGGGGTAGCCTGTAGCGGTGGCTTGAGGGGAAGGAGTGGGGGTGGGGGAGGGGGCGGGAGGAGGTAGGGAGGGGATCACAAATGGCTGCGGTGGGTAGAGAGAGCGGACCCGCGATCTTTAGACGAGAGCGTAGGAGACTGGGGTGGTATATTTATGTTGTGTTTTGATATAGCGCGACACGGATGGCTACATCGCTTGTTGGTTTCACGATGTTTCACACAACTTGACACATAAAATGTCGCTTATCTCTTTCTCCGTCCCTCCCTTCGTCCCTCGCCCTCCCCCCTTTCTTTCCCTCCCCCGCTTTCTCTCCCTCCCCTCTCCCTCCCTCCCCCCTCCTCCCTATCTTTCTCTCCCTCCCCTCTCTCTCCCTTCCCCCCTCCTCATCCCCCCCTCTCTCTCTCACCATGTCAGTGCTTCCCGTTGGTCGTGCAGGCTACACTGAACGTATGGAAAACACGAACTATTTACATAGCCGCTTCAACTGACCTATCATTTAGTGCGATGGTCTCAATCCGGTCGAGTTAAACCCTAGTAAGGCAAGTGAGGGGGCCCACAGTTTTACTTGGAATCCGAACCACGGTCAGTCAGTCAAGTTTTGACCACACCGGCGCGGCGTGTGCTTACTATTCACCATAGAACAACGAGGAGGGCGACAAGACCGGACTTTTTTGCTCTCTGCTGTTCACGATCACACGTCGAGCCATTGCACCATCGAGCTACGGAGGCTGACAAAAGTCTTGCGGTGGTGTCCTCATCTGAGGACGGATATGGAGATTTAAAAAAAAAAATTTTAAAACTTTTAACAGGTTTTTTATTATTTATAAACTTTTTCTTCATAATTTCGCAATACCGCTAGGTACGCTTTAATCTGCCCCACAATTCCAGGCAAGACTCGTAGGGAATATTTTCAGGCTTTAAGTTCGCCTTTTGTCGCTTTTTACATATCACACACGCTGAATCCCGATAATCGGGGTAAGCAGAGTTATCGGTGTTGTGCTGCAAGTACTCTGGTAAATTACAGCACAACACCGACCACCACGCTTCGCAAAGTATTTGAACAAGATTAAATCGATCAAGCAGCAAGTAAGGCACGCAGATCCACCTGCTGCATGAATCGGTGGAAGTACCGTGCCAAGGTGAGAGGTGGCGAACCTGTCGCCCTTTAGCACGGAATCTTGTCCTTATCCCTTAGTCGCCTTTTACGACATGCATGGGGAGAGATGCAGTGGGCATATTCTTTTTAAGTACCGGCCCCACACGGTAGGACATGTCCTAGATTTCAGGTTGCATGAACTGGCTACAGGGTGACATACTCCAGATTCGATAACTATGACAGAAATACAACATACGCTGCGTTCTAGCGAAGCATTCTAAGTTTGCGCTCGTGTTTGCATGGCGTATTAGTGAAACAACCCCGTATAAATATATTAATAAAACATGATGTTTCAAAATGTTTGGATTTTAATTAAAACATATTTTAGAGTGTTTGAATTTTAATAAAATAAAACAAATAGAACAAATTGTGACCAGTTTGAGTGCAGTATTGCTGCTTTAAGAATACTCAATAAACAATATCCAGATTCATTAATGGAATGTTCACATAATGAATGATATACAGGATGTTTCAGGATAGGGTCGTAATTTCAGGGTTCGATAGGGGTCCACATTTTTAGACGAAAAGCTCTGAAACTTTTTTAGTAGATTCGTTCATTTTTTAGTACTTTTTGGTTAAAATAGTTTCATCGAGATTTGGTGGACGGTTAACGTCCGCCTTTATTAAATAAAAATAAAATCACGAACTCATGGATAGAAATGGGTATTTTGCATACATAACTAGTAGAATTGAAGTGCATGTAGGTAAATTCCAAACGAAAAAGCGAAAAAGGTGACTGGACCCCTAGACCTAGACAGCACTGTTGCCAAATCTCCCCATACTCACTGTCCATCGAGTTTTTATTAAAATTTTCAATTTTGTATGAAAAAATAATAATACGGAATGTCGATTTGAGTGATAAGGATTTTTTTCTTCTAATAATGAGTAATTTATATTCCTGACGTTTCTCAAGCTTATCTCTACTTCTATATCTCTATCTCTATCTCTACAGAGATAAGAGGGAACGTCTGTCCTGTCTGTATGTATGTTTAAGGTAAACGCCGGAACCACTGAACAGATTTTGATGCGGTTTGCACCAATGGGAATAGTAGCTCTTGAGGCTATATACCATCACGCTAAATAGCCTTAGGGCTGAGCAGTATCAAAGAAAGTATAGCATGGGCGGGAGAGAGAGTTTGTAACGTCCTATGAGATTAATAAAGATTCTATAAACAGATACTATGCTAAAGAACACACACCTTTTCGCCTGTAACGAGGAGCTAGTCTTTATCATAATCATATTGGTCCACTGCTGGACATAGGCCTCTCCCAAGGCACGACACCACACGCGGTCTTCCGCTCTTCTCATCCATCCACTCCCGGCTACCTTTTTATTTAGGTCATCTGTCCACCTAGCCGGGGGGCGTCCCACGCTACGTTTGCTTGTACGTGGCCTCCATTCGAGCACCCGTCTACCCCATCGGTTGCCGGGTCTGCGACAGATGTGCCCAGCCCACTGCCACTTCAGCTTGCTTATTTTCTTAGTCTTTATAGTGGCTTTAAATTTTAATTTATATACCACCCACTAATACGTACGTAATACTAAACTCACCTAAACACATAGCGAGCGCTTAATGCCACCCCAGCTCATAGTTACATATGCAAGCCGGCGGTGCTTCGCTTAAAACAAGCGAATTCACGTTACATCATTTATTAACGACATACTAACTAGCAACACCACGCCGTCTAATAGTGATGCGTCGTGTAGTTCGGTTAATTAAGTACAGTCATCGGCAGAAAATAATGCGTCTCAAGCTTTTACTTATATGTATTGTTAATAAGTATTCTTATTTTATTCATTTATTCACACATATACAAATTTACAATAATTTTAATTTTTTTTTATGGAACTTGACACGGTTGGCTACATCACCTACAACATCCGTGATGTCAGCCCATAACACAGGGTGAACTAGGTGCCATGTCAGTGCCTCCCTTCATTTCATGTCGGCTACACTAAACTGGACGGAAAACACGAACTATTTACATAGCCGTTTCGACCGACGTTTCGTTCAGTGCGGTGGTACCAACCCGGCCGGGATAAACCCTACCACCTAGTAAGGTAAGAAGGGAAGGGACCTACAGTTTAACGTGGAATCCGAACCACGGTCAGCCTCCAACGGTCGAGCGGTCACCCATCCAATCACTGACCGCGCACAGCGTTGCTTAATAACAGTTGACTAACCAACCGCGCCACTGAGCTACCGAGGCTGACGAATTTTCTTATCCCTTAGTCGACTTTTACGACATGCGACGGGGAGAGATGCAGTGGGGCTATAACAAACTATACCTAAAATATACAAAAATTATATATAAAATTATTATAAAATAAATGGCGCTTCCACCACCAGCGGCGGGGCGAACCCAGGCTACCGATGGTCGGGTCCCAAAGAGAGAAACCTCCTGCAGTGTCGAGCAGGGCTGCCTTCTGGATCTGGCCCTTGACCCAACCACTCAGCGAGAGCCTCTCAAGGTGGTCGTCGAGGCTCTTCGCTATCAGCCCATGCGCTTATACGACTATGGGCACAACGATCGTCGAGTTGACAGGCCACATTTTGGTAACCTCGTGCTGGTGCTGCAGATCCAGATACCTCGTGCTGCAGAATAAGTATTCTTATTATTATTTACCGTACCGGTACCGTGTGGGGCCGGTAATGTACCGTGTGGGGCCGGTACTTTAAAAGAATAGCCCCACTGCATCTCTCCCCGTGTATGTCGTAAAAGGCGACTAAGGGATATGACTCCCTTCTTATATTACTAGGTGGTAGGGTTTAACCCGCCCGGGTTGGTACCACCGCACTGAATGAAAGGTCGGTCGAAACGGCTATATAAATAGTTTGTGTTTTCCGTCCAGTTCAGTGTAGCCGGCACGACCGAAGGGAAGGCTGACGTGGCACCAAGATCACCCGGTGTTATGGGCTGACATCACGGGAGTTGTAGGTGATGTAGCCAACCGTGTCAGTTTCCATAAAAAAAAAAAAATATATATTTTATCTTCAATTGTCACGCTCAAATCTTTAGCTACTACCTACTTATATTCCACTATATCATTATCTCAAACATCCAAAGGTTGACTGTAAGAAATCTCTGTAAGGGATAGGTCCGCCTTTGCACCTTATGTAAATTTTCTAATGTATTTGTTACTGTTTAATGTTTACTGGAGCAATAAAGAATTTTCTATCTATCTATCTATCTTTAGAAAGAGACAATCCGGTTGCAGAGCGTCGTCTCTGTCGCACGAACTTGGACGTCTAGGTTTTTTTTTTATGTTATCCGGTATGGGTGCCTGAGTCGGAGGGGCCAAAGCACATGCTCCGACCAGCCAATTTCAACTACGAGAAGGTAGGTGCCAATACAGGAGACTTCCCTGGATTGCTGGCTATACTGGACTAGAGAAGAACACAACCGAGGCTGCTATGCGGCCATCTTACATCCAGTACGGTGGTACCAACCCACTAGGCCACAATTTGAGCCTACCACCCAGTAAGGGGCAAGGGAAGGGACCTACAGTTTTACATCGGTTCCGAACGGTGAAGCAGCAGGTGTAGGTACGCACGTAATTTTTTTCGTAAAAAAAAACTCATTGGTATACGCGCCGACCGGATTCGAACCTCGGACCTCTTGCATGAGAAGCCGATGCCCAAACCACTTGGCCACCCGCCGCGCCGCTTAAAGGTGACAGGGACGGCCCCTATGCACAATTTTATTGACGACTCTACAACAGCATTATTTGCTCCCGGGAACTGCACACTACGCGGCATTAGATAATAAAAAAGTCAGCCTCGATAGCTCAGTGGTGCGGTCGTTCGACTGTTGTTAAGCAACCCTGAGCGCGGTCAGTACTTGGATGGGTGACCGCTCGACCGTTGGAGGCTGACCGTGGTTCAGATACCACGTAAAACTGTAGGTCCCTTCCCTTCTTACCTTACTAGGTGGTAGGTTTTATCCCGCCCGGGTTGCGTACCCCTGGGGGTACGAGTAACACTATTTGGGAGCCTCTGATTTAAGACATACCTTTAACGCCTCATCCAGGCATCTCCACGCTCTCTTTCAACAACGTCTAATTAATCAGGTACAGAACCGGGGTACTAGAAACGACGGAGTTGCCAAGCTTAAGTGTTGCGCGCTGTTAAATTAATGAGGCAATCTCGACTGCCTCCTCCCCGGGGTGTTGCCAGGCTGCGTGCATATTTTACTATGTGGTAATTCGTTTCTAGCGCCGGCGGAATTAAGCTTTTGGGTAGAATACAAAGTGGAGGCTTTTTGGAAAGTCTTGTCGTAAATTAGAGCGATTTTTAACGGCCTTTGCTGGGGCTTTGTGTGAAATGGCGCGTTAAGTGTCACCAGACAAAGGGTATACAGACAAATGTGTGTGTGACTACACATATAGAGAGAAGAAAGAAAGAATGATAGTAATACAAAATTATATATTATCTTAAGGTTATATACAGAGACGAAAATGATTATATCTTTATTTTCACATTTTTACCATATATTTATATTAATTTTACATATTTTAAATTATACAGAAACTTATAAAAATACACAAAATTATTAAAAATCTAAATAAAAACGGTAAATATCCGCCGGCGGCTGGAGGCAGGCCTCCAAGCACGCCGGCGGGTGCAGGCCGTGGCTACGGAGCTCTCCGAGACGACGCGAGACAAGCTACGAGCGATAGGTGGTGGTACTAGACACGTAGGCCTATACACCCCCATCTCGGAGAGCTCCGTATCCACCGGGCTGCGGGGCGACGTCACGCAGCTCTTCTATACTTGAAAGGCCTCTTGCGTGCGTCGCTGTGGCGCACGGCGCTGCACCGGAGGCTGCAAGCGGGGCACAGGGCCGCGATAGCCTCAAGCTAACCGGTGGCGGCGGACTTCGTCCCGTCGTAGCTCGTGTGGCGGGGCGCGTCCCTGGTTCGCCACCCTCACCGGCAGACGCGGGCGATGGAGTAGCAAACCGTGGTGGATTGTGTGCGCTGCTGGTGCTGAAAGAAGCGGCAGGTCCTTGTCACTGGATCCTCCGGCCACACCGCGAGGAGGGCGAGGCCTCGGACGAGGCGCTGTTGACTCGGACGCGTTGCATCACTTGTCCCTCCTCTGACACAGCGGGGTGGTGAGGCGCTGAGGCGGTGTCGCCAGTATTCCACTGCCGAGGCTGTCGGTGACTAGTTTTATAAAATTTTCATTTTTCCAGAGAAATTTTTTCCACCTGGTCAGTCTGACAGCTTTTCTTCTTTAAAAAAAAAATTATTATTTCTTTATTAACACATTTACAATATTTACATTAAAGAAATAATAATAATTATTATTATTTCTTTATTTTCACGCTTTTTGTTACATATTTACATTAATTTTATATAATTATAAAATAAAATACCTATACAAAATTAATACAAACAGACAAAAACAAAAAACGGTATTCTCGCTGGCGGCGGGAGGCGGGCCTCCAAGCACGCCGGCGGGTGCAGGCCGTGGCTACGGAGCTCAATGAGACGACGCGAGGCAAGCTACGAGCGATAGGTGGTGGTACTAGACACGTAGGCCACCACCACCCCCATCTCGGAGAGCTCCGTATCCACCGGCTGCGGGGCGACTACACGCAGTCCTTTCATGGATCTTGATCCTCGTGCGTGCGCCGCCGTTGCGCAACGTACCGCCACGCCGGTAGCGGGGGCTGTAGTCAGAGCACGAAGCCCCGATAGCCCCAAGCAGGCCGGTTGATTATTATTTTATGGAAACTGACACGGTTGGCTACATCAACTACAACATCCGTAATGTCAGCCGATAACAACGGGTGAACTAGATGCCATGTCAGTGCTTCCATTCATTTCATGTAATTTTATCCCACTTAATGTGCGGCAAGGGCGGGCTTATTGCCTTAGGCAATTTCCACCAGTCAACCAATCAATGCATGAATGAATAATTTGTGAAGCTATTTCTAGGTTTGTTTTATGAAGATAGGCACAGGTGGTTGTACCAAGCAAGGAATGGTGCGTGGGCACAGTTTTTTTTATTTTATCGATAGCGCGACCTGTGGCATCGTTTCACCTACATTTAGGTGTCTAACGATGCCCATGGACATTCTGTGATGCACGGGGATTGCGAATGCCATGCCGGCCTGACAGGAGCCTTTTCACGCCGCTTTTGAAAAACCCCAGGCTGTACTTGGGAGGAAATAGATGGGCAGGGAGAGCGTTCCACATTTTCCCGGTTCTGTGAATAAAAGACCTACAGAACCGGTTGTTGCGCGTAATCAATGCATGAAAGCATTTAGTATTTACATTTACAGTATATACTCATGTAAATATATATGACCAGTGTGTCCTCCTGGTTATGACGTACGGGTGTGAAACGTGGACTCTGACGGTCGCTGTTGTCCAAAGGTTGAAAGTTGCCCAGCGAGCAATGGAGCGAGCCATGCTGGGAATATCGCTACGTGATATGGTGCGTAATGAGGCAATCCGCCGACGCACCAAAGTAGTCGATATTGGACACCGGGTGGCTAAGCTCAAGTGGCAGTGGGCTGGGCACGTTAGCCGAAGAGACGATGACCGTTGGAGTAACCGTATCCTACACTGGCGGCCGTGGACAGGAAAACGGAGTGTGGGAAGACCACCCGCCAGGTGGGACGACGACATCAAGTACGCCGGCGGAAATCAGTGGTTCCGTATCGCTGAAGGCCGGGAGGACTGGAGGAAAATTGGAGAGGCGTATGTCCAGCAGTGGACGCTTACACGCTGACTGACTGACTGACTGACTCATGTAAATGTTCTAATGCTCTTTTATTACTGTTAAATGTTTTCTGGAGCAATAAAGTATTTTCTAACTATCCACTATCACCCCTTTGAGAATTCCATAACTCACGCTGTATTTTAAATACCTACCAACATCGCAAGAGGAAAGTCTCTGGTTTCCCGATCGTATAATTAGTTCCCAGCGAGCCGAGTAATAGTCCTTATAGTTCAGGGCGAGTGGCCGCCCGCCCACCGCGCTGGGCGCCGCCCCGCCCGCCCAACGCCGCCCAGTGCGCCCCCGCCCTGGAGCTTCTCAAATAACGGTATAAATGTCGTAATTAGGGACGCCCCGTGGAGTTGTTTATATTTGGGAAGTGGACTACGAACGGGACATTTTTGCTTATACACGATGTTGCAGTTCCCCCGTAATGTTTTAAACTGACATAAGGGGGTTATTCTATATGTGAAACTAAAGAACTTCTGTGGCGAAAAAAAAAAATACATACAAATTTTAAATACCTATTCTCAAAATGTCATCATCATCATCATCAGCCTGTATCGATCCACTGCTGGACATAGGCCTCTCCCAAGGCACGCCACCACACGCGGTCTTCCGTACAGAATCATGCCCTTTCGGGTTTTACGGTTGGGGTTGCAACACCGTGTATAAATCAAGATGATTTGATGAAGACACCAATGGTACAGTCAACAGAGCCAAAAACGCCTCTCCTCGCGAAACCACGCTCAGTGAGGCGCCATGCCAGTTAATTTGCGGACTGTTGCTAGGCTGTCTAGCCCGTTGATACGACGTTTGAAGACACCCAGGTTAAAGCATTCGGGAAACTCACTCGCCGGAAGACAGTTCCACAGCCTAGCGGTGGGACAAAGAAACGATGGGTTCTCAAAATTCCAATGTCAACAACAAAGGGGTGCAGAGCACTGAATTGCGTCTCTCTGCGACAAGTGACTACAACAGACTAAAATACACATTGTTAATGTTGTGTGTTCTTTAGAAAAAAAATTATAAAATAAAATAAAATAAAATAAAATAAAATAAAATAAAATAAAATAAAATAAAATAAAATAAAATAAAATAAAATAAAATAAAATAAAATAAAATAAAATAAAATAAAATAAAATAAAATAAAATAAAATAAAATAAATAAAATAATGAACAATAGCGGGCCAAGGTGGACTGAACTTATCATTAAGGAATTTACATCTTCCAGTCAACCTTTGCGATGTAATCATAAGGAAGGCTTCAGCGTCCTACGTCTCTGCGGAATGCTGACTCCACGTGCACTTCTCTTTAACTAATCACCAGTTCGAGTTGATAAACTCGCTCGCGGCGCTTCTTAGCGACATCGATATATTTACTGCTTACTCGATACAATTACTGCACTGGCTGTGTGTGAGTATGTAGGTAAGTCAGCCTTTATAACTTAGTGGTGCGATCGGTCGGCTGCGGTTCGTGATCTTAAGCACACCTGGGCGCGGTCAGGGCTTGTACGCGGCGGAGGCGGCGGCGACGCGGCGCATGGGCGGAGGCGTTAGAATACCTATTGCTCACCAAGCCGAGCGATCCACCTAGTTCACCCGTGTTCACACCTAGTTCAGGTGTTGTGGGCTGACATCATGGATGTTGTAGGTCATATAGCCAACATTTTTTTGTATGGTGTCAGTTTCCGTAAAAAAATGTGACTCACAGACGGACAGACACATAGACCGACAGACGGACAGACAACATCCTGAGTGATTCCATAAGGACCCTTTTTTGCATCTTTCGACGAACCTGAAAAAATGACAAAATGAAAAAAAAATGACCAAACTGTGCCATATTTATCAACGCAAGCGCATCTACAGGAATGTTGCATCGTTGATAGGTAGCTAGGTTCGACTAGAGAAGCTCCAGAGGGAAGGCTTATGCGGTCTTGCCGAAATCTAAGGCAGATCGAGTGTTTGATCGGGTTCGGCTTTCAGGCAAACTCGTTCGTTCACCCTGCCGCCCGCCACCCGCCCTCGCTTCAGGGGCGAATTTTGTTCGATGCAGTGAATTTAATTTAAGCGTTCGATAGAGTAATACATACTATTCTAGTTCCCATGATCAAGGAACTATGTATAACGGTAAATTTTTGACATTGTTCAAGTCATAACGTAGAAGTCGTTCGCAGGAAGTATCTGTGTTTACAGACAATGTATGTTTTGTCGAGTTTTGATTGGTCGTACTACAGGGTTCGCAACTGGGTCTTAAACTTTTACACTATAACGTCTTAAGTAATTTTCTGGGGATCTTGCTCGTGTTACACGTTTGAGATAACAATGTATGATTATTTACACAATTTTTTAGCTTTTTCCAGCGCCTTCGCTCGCGGTAGACTCGGTTTAATAGCAAATCCTATTTGAAGGCAAACGTGATAATAAACGATCGCTTCTTTTATATTCTCTCTTTCTCTCTCTCTCTTTCTCACTCTTCCGCCCATATTATACCTTCTTTGATACTGCTCAGCCTTAAGGCTATTTAGCCTGATGGTATATAGCCTATAGTGAACCTCAAGAACTGCTCTTTCCCTTGGTGTAAAATCTGTTAAACCGCGTTAAAATCTGTTCAGTGGTTGCAGAGTTTACCTCAAACATACATACATACATACACACAGACAGACGTTACCTTTTATAAGAAGTAGAGACTTGGCTTCTGCATACTTATTATAATGTCAGTAATGTGTTTGTGGTTTTGTTGGTTATGTGTTTTGTTTATGGACAAATAGTCTGAAATAAAGAAATGTATGTATTTATTATTATGATTTGTTATGTATCGGTCCTACGAGAATATATTTTGGAAGTTACATAATATGTTGGATTTCCAAATAAACAAAATAAACCTAAAACACAATATTTTTTTTCAAATCCGATCCTGTTCAAGGTTCTCAACAAACTCAGATTTGTTAGACCATTTCCATCTAAGTCACTAACTGGAACCCCCTCAGTTTACCCCTAACTCCAATTCACGCTGCCATCTTCTCTAACGTTAACATCTGCGTTAGCATAGTTCGTTATTAGAGAATCGGGTTAGCGGGAGGGCGTCCGAGGTAAGAGGGAGCACTTTCCTGTTCAAACAGGAGTTGTAAATTGATTGGTCTGCGGCGACCGCTATAAGAGGCTATCACGGGCTTCTGGACTATAAGGGCTGCGGGGCTATAAGGGCTACGGGGCAATAACGGGCTACGGAAGGCACTGGGGAATCGGAGTAATATCCCACCGCTTTGTTGATAGGTGTGCGCACAGTATCAATGTGTGTTAAGGTTTGGATGAGATGGGGTATCTTGAATATTGGTTAACCCATTTTTTACGAAATTGCAGTGAAATAGGTAAATTAACTTAAGGGTAATAAGGTGTAAGCCCACCGGCTAGGTGAACAGACGACCTAAAAAAGGTAGGTAAAAAAGGGCGAAGAGCGGAAGACCGCGTATTGTGGAGTGGGTGAATGAAAAGAGCGGAAGACCGCGTATTGTGGAGTGGGTGAATGAAAAGAGCGGAAGACCGCATCTGGTCGAGTGGAAGGATGAGAAGAGCAGAAGTCCGCGAGTGGCGAAGTGGATTAATGAGAAGAGCGGAAGACAGCGTTTGGTGGAGTGGATGGATGAGAAGAGCGGAAGACCACGAGTGGTGGAGTGGATGGATGAGAAGAGCAGAAGACCGCGTGTGGTGAAGTGGATGAATGAGAAAAGCGGAAGACAGCGTTTGGTGGAGTGGATGGATGAGAAGAGCGGAAGACCACGATTGGTGGAGTGGATGGATGAGAAGAGCAGAAGACCGCGTGTGGTGAAGTGGAAGAATGAAAAGAGCGGAAGACAGCGTTTGTTGGAGTGGATGGATGAGAAGAGCGGAAGAGCGCGTGTGGTGAAATGGATGAATGAAAAGAGAGGAAGACAGCGTTTGGTGAAGTGGATGAATGAGAAGAGCAGAAGACCGCGTGTGGTGAAGTGGATGAATGAAAAGAGCGGAAGACAGCGTTTGGTGAAGTGGATGAATGAGAAGAGCGGAAGACAGCGAGAAATGAAATAAAAATGAAATGAAATGAAAAGGAAGTGAGAGTTTATTTGTCGCCAGTTTAACAAGGAACATATAACAGCACATCAAACAATGGCGACAAATGCTATTTGCCTGTTTCGAATAAAAATAAAATATTATAATAACTCCCTTTAGTTCAGATAGGTTTTCTTTATTTGCGGCAAATAAAAATTGGTTTCGCCTGAATGTGGTCGAAATATATTCAAGTATCGTTGAAAGTTGGCGAATCAAAGACGCAGATAAACCGAAGATAATCAGATTTCTACACTCAAAAAGAATCGAACGGTGTACACTAAGCCCGGCGCGTCGCGTCAGTAGAGTGCGTTTCAACAAAAACCGGCCAAGTGCGAGTCGGACTCGCGAACAGAGGTTTACGCACCACAAAAAAAAAATTTACAAAAATAAACACGTTTCTTGTATGGGAACCCCCTTAATTTTTTACATACTCAATTTTTTATTATTTGTTGTTATATCCGCCATAATAACACATATTCTGTGAAAATTTCAACGGGCTACCTATTACGGTTCAAGAGATACATCCCTCGGACAGACAGACAGACAGACGGACGGACGGACGGACGGACGGACAGACAGACAGACAGACGGCGCACGGACTGGTATTTGATCAATCTAGCCGGCCATAAGTCGATTTTGTAAAACTGACTCGACATAGAAAAAAATAGCTGCCTAGGAAAGTTGAGTAGTCAGCCGATACTCGCCCACCCTTACCTTGCCCCTCCGCCGCCGCCCGCCTGTATCCGATCAGCCGGAACTTGATGATCGCCGTGCGCGCAAATATTGTTTCTCGATGATTTTCACGCATACGTAATTTCGAGTGCTTAAATTTAATTTAGCAGTCATTGCTGAAAGTGAATCGCTATGGATTGTGTTGAAGCGGGTAATTGTCCATTTGTTTTCAATGTTATGCTTTGTAACTGTTATATTTTCTATTTTAGTTAAATATTTTTGCAGAGTGTGTATTTGAGTTAGATTTTAAAGCCAATTTATACAAACTCGAAGGTATTTGTTGTACTTCAGGGTTCGTCCCGGCAACATTTTATACTAGAAAATAAAGATGGCGGTTTATACTAAAGGATGTTGTAAGAAACCGCTGCGGATTCGTGCGGATTGTGAATCCGCAGCTAAAAACAAAAGGGTCAGGGAATCAAAATTAGCAAATAAAAATTCGCACATCCTACAACACCCTGATGAACCGGAAAGGTCCTCAGATGAATCAAAACAGTCTTCGGATCAAGGCCACTCTGGTGAAGAGCTGTGACACCCTACATACATATACTACACAGATACGCAGGTATCTTTCGAATAATTATATTGTTTGTAAGAATATTTGACCAATGCCTATTTTCTTTGTCTTATATTTCATATTATTTTCTTTACCAATTATTTTTATAATTATTTTAACACCAGCCCATAATTGAAAAACACATTCTGTAATAGTTTAACTGCATAAATAATATTGGCCACCTAGATCGATCAAATACCCCTTAGTGCGGCGTAGGCTTAGTAATAGGCTACCGTACGGGATACGGAAACCTAAAAATACCCGCTGCGACTTTTATGTTCAAGCGGGGAACTCACTAGACGGGCCTCTATTACTAAGCCTACGCCGTCTGTCGGTCCATCCGTATGTTTAAAGAACTGTATGTACCGTATTGAACCGTATTGAACCTGTATTGAACCGTAATCGGTAGCCGGTTGAAATTTTCACAGAATAAGTATTATTTATTATGGTGGATATCCTAATCCTTACCTATAATAAAATCCAACGTCTGCTTTCTGTCTGAGTGTCTGAGTGTATGTCTGTCTGTCTGTCCGCTTATAACTCGAGAACCACTGAACCGATTTTAATAAAACAAAATTCTACGGATAGCTTGATTCTTCCCATCAACTATAGGCTACTTACTATCACGCTAAATGGCTTATGAGGTTAGCAGTGAAGTGAAATATGAGAGCGGGTGGAGCCGCGGGCACAGCTTGTAAATAATAAAAAGAAAACAATTGTAGTGTGTTTAATGTACTAACATAATTATGTCTATACAAATTATACCTGATACACTTAATTAATAAGTATTTGTAGTCAGAACTCTCAGTAAAATTGTTAATCTTGCTCTCAAGCTGTCTAGACGATGTTATTATTTGGTTTGTCACTAAAATAATTGTAATAATATTAAAAAAAATACCCTGCGAAGTTTCTTGTCGGTTCTTCTTCGTGGGTGTAGTCGAATCGGATAGAACAAATTGTGACAAGTTCAGTTTAACTGTCATATTATGAATGATCAATAAACAATACAATACAATACAAAAACCGGCCAAGTGCGAGTTGAACTCGCGCACCGAGGGTTCCGTATCGCCATGTCATGGTTAGCGCCACTCACGCCATCTATGGCGTGTTATGAAATACTTCATATTAGTTCAAATTCATGATTAGTTAAAATGCTTCATGCACTATTCGGTAGATGGCGCGCGAGCATACACTTTTTGGTTTATTCTATGGGAACCCCTATGAACTTTTTCTTACTTTTTCTTATTTTTATTATTTGTTGTTATATCGGCCATGATAGATAACACATATTCTGTGAAAATTTCAACGGGTTACCTATTACGGTTCAAGAGATACAGGACAGACAGACAGGCAGACAGACAGACATACGGCGTATGCTTAGTAATAGGGTCCCGTACCGGACACGGAACCGTAAAAAGAAAAAAAAGTTTCTTGTCGGTTCTTCTTCGTGGGTGTAGTCGAATCGGATAGAACAAATTGTGACAAGTTCCAAGAACAAACTGCCACATGAATGATCAATAAACAATACAATTCAATACAAAAAGCGATGGACATGTTTAGTGAAACGTTCTATACGGGCGTCCCGAGCTCTTATCCGGATAATTCTTTGTCATGGCGGCAAGTGAGGGCAGGGCGCGTTTTCACACGATTTTTTCTCGACTGAAAGTTTAACCCCTTTTTTTCGCGAGAGCTTAGAACTTCGCCATCAGATTAGGAGGAGATTTTTACATTGAAATTACACGTTAAGTGGACGTTCGTGGGGTGTCCGTGTGTGAGGGTGTGGGTCCTCCTACCTATCTATAAGAGTTGTTAGGTACGTGTCAGCTCAACAATCCACGCTGACGGCGCGCCAAGTATCTCGCGTATCGAAATTTGATACATAGTAGAGAGTTTGATGAGGCAATAACGCATGAATAGCGTAAATGGTTTGTACCGTTTGGGTCCGGTACTTTAAAAGAATAACCCCACTGCATCTCTCCCCGTGTATGTCGTAAAAGGCGACTAAGGGATATGACTCCCTTCTTATATTACTAGGTGGTAGGGTATAACCCGCCCGGGTTGGTACCACCGCACTGAATGAAAGGTCGGTCGAAACGGCTATGTAAATAGTTTGTGTTTTCCGTCCAGTTCAGTGTAGCCGGCACGACCGAAGGGAAGCACTGACGTGGCGCCAAGTTCACCCGGTGTTATGGGCTGACATTACGGCTGTTGTAGGTGATGTAGCCAACCGTGTCAGTTTCCATAAAAAAAAAAAAAATGGTCGAATTTCGAATTTTGGGGGTAAATAATATTTACAAAGCTATAGAAACTAAGCTGTAACAATTAATAACTAAAGAATGAAAACCTACCTTGTGCAACTGGCGTCCCGCTATCAAGGGCGGATCGGGGTGTCAATACCTACAATGGGCCTACGTCTTTATTCAAATCCAGCGGGGTAATGCCGCAAGTGTTCTAGGAACATTTGAAAACGCCCCTTTTGATAGCTGTTATTTTAATGTTTGTTAGGGATAAATTAAGTATTTTGTTTTTCAAGTTCATCATGTGCCCTCAATGGAAAGTGCTCCATATAAGAAATGCATGTTTTTGAAATATGTAGTTTGAAAGACATAAAAGAAAATATACAAAAATAGAGCATTTCCTTATCTTCATAACTACTGAGTCTCTCTTATAATTTACAGGAAAACCTAAACCAAAATCATAAGTCTTAAAGTTCTCACGGAAAACGGAATGGACTCGCGCTTGCCGTCCGTTCTTTAGGTTTCCGTATCCGGTACGGGACTCTATTACTAAGCCTACGCCATCTGTCTGTCTGTCCGTCCGTCCGTCTGTCTGTCTGTCTGTCCGAGGGTTGTATCTCTTGAACCGCAATAGGTAGTCCGTTGAAAAATAAGAAAAAGTAAAAAATTCACGGGGTTTCCCATAGAAGAAACCAAAAAGTGTATGCGCGCGCGCCATCTACAGAATAGAGTGTGAAGTTCTGTGGTGTGAAGCATTTTAACTAATCTTGACATCTAATATGAAGCATTTCATAACACGCCATAGATGGCGTGAGTGGCGCATGACGATACGGAACCCCCGGTGCGCGAGTTCGACTTGCACTTGGCCGGTTATTTTAATGTATCTAATTCGATATGGGTGACTGTGTCCGAGGGGCCAAAAACACCTGCTCCAGCCAACATTACCAGCCAACATCACATATGCGAAGGTAGGTGTCATATCTTTCATGATATTTCCTTTTGGATTGCTGGCTATACTGGACTAGAGGAGAACACAGCCAAGGTTACTCTGCGTGCAGCCATCTTACATCCAGTCCAGTACGGTGGTATCAACCCAGTCGGACAGTTTTACACCGGTTCCGAACAGTGAAGCAGCATGTGTACACGTGTTTATTAAACTTTTTAAACTAAAACCATCGAAATGGGCTCCGAAGAGCCACATCGCTTATACCCAAAAGGGTCCCGGGCAATATTCTCAATTTATTAATCACAAAGTAATTGGCTTTACAAATATTGGCTCAGGCAGGAGTCGCGGCCGCCGTATCGGCCCCCTCATCTGGGGCCTCGTCGCCCCCACAGCGCGCCCCCACACGCTATGCTTCTGTCTATTGATGCTGTTGTATAAGAAGACTGAGAGTTGGTTTTATTTCTTATTAATATTTTTATAGAAATCTAGATTATCGTGCGCGGCCCGTTACTTACGAATAGTCCCACTGCATCTCTCCCCATGCATGTACGAAAGGTGAGTAAGGGATTTTTTATTTTTTTATTTTTTATGGAAACTGACACGGATGGCTACAACATCTGTGATGTCAGCCCATAACAGCGGGTGGATTTGGAGCCACTTCAGTGCTTCCCTTCAGTCGTGCCGGCTACACTGAACTGGACGGAAAACACAAACTAAATGAATTTGGAATAGAACAAAATGCTGAAGTAAAGGGAGTCAGTCACAAAAAAAAATGCTCCAGTTAAAAATATATCTACTAGCTACATCGTATGCGACAGTTAAGCTCATCTATTGGTAATTACAATATAATTACATTCCCCATCACTCATTCGGTTTGTTCAACAAACACAAAAACAAAACTCAATCATCGTTAATAAATTACATTAAAAAATCACCCAGCCAAATAAGAAAGTCAAACATTCCCATTTCGACCCCTCTTTGATGAATTGTGGTCATAGAAACACATACATAGAATAGGCATACACTTATTGAGGAGGTATTCGTATTTCTATGTTCGCATTACTTGTTAAAACTAAAAACAAAATACCATTTCATATTAACTTAACTAACAATAAAAGAATAATTAATATTATTAATATTACAATCTGAACTATCTCAAAAATATATTATAATAAAATAAACTAAATATAAATTAAATACAACTATTATAAATAAACATATGAAGAAAAATTAAGGTTGCACCGGTTGAGCGTCGTCGGGGGTGCGGTTGGGAGCGCTAGGAAAGAAGGTAAATCTCCCCCAGTTCTGCAAACTCCTTTGCGATACCTATACTCTATTGCGCGAGACAAGCCAGTACTAGAACGGTAATAATAGTAGCGCAGTGAAGCGCTATTGGTTCACGCCAACTCGTTAAAGCTTCGGTCATACGGGCCGCCGGCTTGCCGCGCGCTGCTGCCACGCTCACAATTGCAAAACAAAATTACATTTAACTTAACACTGCCACCCAACTAGACTCAGCCTGTTAATTAAGGGTAAGCGAGACGAAATTATAACACATTTGACATTTGTAAGTCACATTTGACAGTCACTCTGACATTTAGAGCCACATTACTTAACACTTTATCAGCTATTCACGTACCTAATACGGGCAGACGATGTCGTGTCAGGACGCTGATCACGCACCCCATACGGGACTGACTTTCATATCGTTTATTATAAAATCCCGCTCATGGAACGAGTTCTGCGTGTAACTTCTTGTAGTGTATTTCATTAGCTACACACACATGCAAAATTCACCGACATGCGGTGCGCGGTATAGGGGGGGGGAAAGAGTTTAGCCAGGCGCGGCGCGTAGCGCTCCCCCGCCCCGCCGTTTGCAGTTTGTCCGTTTTTGGCGCGAAATGGCGTACGCGCGTCGGAATTATCGTCTCGATTCGAGAGAAATCGTTGACGTTTGTGGGAAGACACTTTCTGGAGACACACACGCAAGGATTATACATAGTAAACAAAAAAATAATAATTTGTAAGAGTTTTTCTTTTTTCGCTTTCAGACAGTATTTGGACGTTCATTTAAAAATATAAATAAATAATTTTAATATGTTTTTGTTTTAATTCTCAAAATATATAAAACCATCCTATAAATAAAAAAATAATTATGCATGCACCACTGATAGTTATTTTTTTATAAATCTTACAATATCGCCAAAAATGGCCGGCGCACCAGAGAAGGCGCGCCTTAAAACGCTTGGCTGTTAAAGTGTTAAAAAAGAACAACTAAATTATTTATTAGAAAAAAATATCTGTAAAAGAAAAACATAGAATATATGTAAAACATAAGTGTACCAACACAAAAACCTTAGAAAAAAAGTCTTTTTATCACCAACGTAAAAAAAAATTATGAAAGTAAGGTGAAAATGACGTAGGTAATTATAAGCACTTATATCTGGCTGTCACCTTTCTTACTCACGTTTCTCTTGTTTGTTGCAAATCCAAAGAGATGTCTCCGGTATGGCACCTAACTTAGAGGCGGTACTGGCAACTCGGAGCATGTGTGTGTCGTGTATGTCGTAAAAGGCGACTAATGGATATGACTCCCTTCTTATATTACTAGGTGGTAGGGTTTAACCGTTGAAGGCTGACTGTGGTTCGGATTCCACGTAAAACTGTAGGTCTCTTCCCTTCTTACCTTACTAGGTGGTAGGGTTTATCCCGCCCGGGTTGATACCACCGCACTGAAAGAAAGGTCGGCCGTAACGGCTATGTAAATAGTTTGGATTTTCCGTCCAGTTCAGTATAGCCGGCACGACCGAAGGGAAGCTCTGACGCGGCACCAAGTTCACCCGGTGTTATGGGCTGACATCACGGATGTTGTAGGTGATGTAGCCAACTGTGTCAGTTTCCATAAAAAAAAGTGCTTTGGCCCCTCTTACTCAGCCAGCCTGGACTACATAAAAAAACAATGAACTGCATGCCGACCATTGGTAACAAGTTAAAATGTGTACAATGTTGACAATGGCGTTTCTAGGTATATTTTTCATGATTGTGGCTCTGTTCGTACCACATTATACGGGAACAAAGCCTAGTTCCCTTGGGATTTGTTTGTGCAAATGTTTCTTCGTTTTTAATGCAAACGTTCTAGTATACGTTTAATCAAACTTAGCACATCGATTAGGGGACTGGTACTGGAAAGGGGCAGAATATTACAGATAAAAAAAAATAGAGATCGAATATTGTAGAAATGAAAAATTATAAAATCGGCAAATCAAACCGTGTAATCGAACCGGATAGAACAAATTGTGACAAGTTCGAGCGCAATCTAACTGCCATAATATGATCAATAAAACAATACAATACAAAGATAAGGAATATTGACCTTAGAGAAAATAAGAAATAATATAGTCAAGCTACCTGTCATTCTCTCTCTATAATGGCTTTCATTTATAATGTTCAGTGTAGCCGTCACAACCAAAGGGAAGCACTGACATGGCACCTAGTTCACCAAGGTGTGATGGGCTGACATCACCAGTGTAGTAGGTGGTGTCACCAAAAATGTTTTTGTTTTTGTTGGGTTTTCACAAAAATATTTTATTATAAAAATGATTTTTAGTACTACTTTAGGTGATATATTTTTTTTTATGTAATCTGGTATGGGTGGCTGAGTCGGAGGGGCCATAGCGCATGCTCCGACCAGCCAATATCACCTCCGAGAAGGTAGGTGCCATACCGGAGACTTCCCTGGCGGCGGGTGAAATATTTTAGACCATCGACTGCCTTTTAGAAACCTGACAGGGGTATACATAGGTACATACATTCCGTAAGGTCTCATTATTTATAATGATAATTTTTTAAATAATTATTTTACTTATCTCCAATTACATGTGTTTTTTTTATTGACAGCGCGACATGTGGCGCCGAGGCACCCATAAGGTGTCTAACGACGCCCATGGACATTCGGTCGTATACGGGGGTCGCGAATGCCATGCCGGCCTGACAGGTGCCCATTCACGCCCCTCTTGAAGGACTCGAGACTGTACTTTGGGGGAATTATATGGGCAGGGAGAACGTTCCAGAGTTTACCGGTTCTGTAGAGGAAAGATCTGCAGAATCGATTGGTACGCATCCGCGGTAAGTCCAGCGTGTGGGGATGCAATTGAATTTCTCCAAATTTATATTAATTTGAGCATTAATACATTTTTGAATAATCGGAATGAAAATGTCAAGAACGTTGCAAGAATGAATTAAAAATAGTTTAATTATTTTTTTTGTATGTTAGTATGAAAGCGAGACGGAAGTTAAATTTTTCCAAACAAAATCGTCTTTCGGTATTTATGTTTTCTAGCCCCCTAAACCTTATCCGATTTTTACAATTTATTTTTTACTTCAGGACAGTCCAATCTACGTTCCTGTATTTTTATTTGTATTTCGACCGAAAAAAAAAGGAATTTTTAATTTTTTGATTTCATGAAGTTCATTAAGCTTTATTGAGTCATCCATCACTTTATATATTAAAAAAATAAAAAAATTTAACGTAGATTCGACTGTCCTTAATACAAAAAAAAAAGTTTTGTAAAAATCGGATAATGTTTAGGGGGGTTAAAAATATATTATGCCCAAAGACGATTTTGTATGGGGAAAGTTTACTTCCGTCTCGTCTTAAGCTTCCAGTAATAAGCATGTACTCGCTTTATAATTTCTTCAATAGATGATGCAACTGTACGAAATTTTGAGAGAATTCATCATCAAACCGGTGGCAAAATTGGTAATGCTTTGGCGGCTCACGCCAAAGTTCCAGGTTCGAATTCTGTTCAGGGCGCATTTTTTCTCATTATTTTCGGATTTGCATCTAAGTAATGAAGATAATAATTAAAAATATAGATAATGAAAGAAAAAGGTAAGATAAATATTTCTTACTCGTGCGTAAAAGGCCGAGTTGCGTTCATCTAAATCATAAAAAATATGTCGTTGAGCTGAACGCAGCAAAAATTAACAACATACTTTCTTGAAGAAAGCACGAAGTCGAAGGCCGAGCTGCGTTCAGCTGAACTGAACGACATACTTTCTCGAAAAAAGTACGAAGTCGAAGGCTGAGCTGCGTTCAGCTCAACGACATATTTTCTCGAAGAAAGTACGAAGTCGAAGGCCGAGCTGCGTTCAGCTGAATGACATACTTTCTCGAAGAAAGTACGAATTCGAAGGCCGAGCTGCGTTCAGCTGAATGACATACTTTCTCGATGAAAGTACGTAGTCGAAGGCCGAGCTGCGTTCAGCTGAATGATATACTTTCACAAAGAAAGTACGAAGTCGAAGGCCGAGCTGCGTTCAGCTGAACGACGTACTTTCTCGAAGAAAGTACGAAGTCGAAGGCCGAGCTGCGTTCAGCTGAACGACATATTTTCTCGAAGAAAGTACGAAGTCGAAGGCCGAGCTGCGTTCAGCTGAACGACATACTTTCTCGAAGAAAGTACGAAGTCGAAGGCCGAGCTGCGTTCAGCTGAACGACGTACTTTCTCGAAGAAAGTACGAAGTCGAAGGCCGAGCTGCGTTCAGCTGAACGACATATTTTCTCGAAGAAAGTACGAAGTCGAAGGCCGAGCTGCGTTCAGCTGAACGACATACTTTCTCGAAGAAAGTACGAAGTCGAAGGCCGAGCTACGTTCAGCTGAACGACGTACTTTCTCGAAGTAAGTACGAAGTCGAAGGCCGAGCTGCGTTCAGCTGAACGACGTACGAGTACTTTGCCGAAGAAAGTACGAAGTCGAAGATCGAACTGGGTTCAGCTAAATGACATACTTTCTCAAAGAAAGTACGAGGTCGAAGGCCGAGCTGTGTACAGCTAAACGATATAATTTTCGAAAACAGTTTCATATCATTCCATATTTAGACCTACTAATTTATATATATATAAATATCTGAATCTGACAGATCGATAAATTATTGTGGTATTGTTCGTCCAGTTACAACCCCTTAAAAAACCAACCCCGTTTTGTTTGCTAACACAGTCGGTTCCTTACCATATGGCGTGGATGTTACATTAGCGACAATGACCTGGGCGGACTTGGGGTTCGATTCCCATGGGGCGAAACTAAAGCGACAGTTGTAGAAATGGTATGCCCGATTTAATCGACAATTTAGTTAGTAAATAGCAGTCAAAATGTTGTCTATTTCGTTTTAGAGTGTACATTGGTGTAGTGGGTCGTTCAAAATTCGTGTTATCATGCGCGAGGTTCGAGATTCGGTTAAGGCCATGCACGGGGAGAGATGCAGTCAATGGAAGAGGAGAAGCAGATGAAGAGATCAACGAAATCAGTTTTCGTTGATCTCTAAAAAAAAAACAAAATTTGTTTAACACAGTGTAAATAACTTCTCATTGGTATAAATTCAAATTGATTCCTAATTGAAATCCATGCATCCATACCGCTGTAGCTCTAAGCTACACTGCCAGATATTCTTCTAACTTCTCTGCATACCCCTCCGCGAAGACGGCGTGATGTTAATATGGATCTTCAGCACAATAGGAGGTTATACTATCTTGTAATATGTATGTGTGTGTGTAGTCAGTCTCTGTGAGCGATGTGTCAATGGATGGGTCAGGCCGGATGAGAGCGGCTGTGATAACCGGAAACAATGGAGTGCTGATAGTGCTGTGCCTGAGGCGCAATGTCGATAAATTATTATCGAATTGAAAACTTACTCGTTCGCTTGAAGCCTGAATGGATAAGTGTGTATATTTAGGTATTATATTAGATATTATATATATATATATATATATATAGTATTATATATAGGTAGTATATACAATTATTTGCTGTAAATAATAAAATAAAATAAATCTAAACCTGAACTTATAAAAAAAAATTCTTCCAGTTCCAGTTTGTGGCCGAGGCAGCCACGATTCCTAGGACGCTCATAGCGTTCCCTCTTTTAATTTCCAGGCCTGTGCGGCTTATGAAGAAAGCTAAGGCACTCTCATTTAAATTAATCAAAATGAAGCAAAATAACACCGACGAATACGTCAATAACCAAAATATACTAAAGGCTTTATCGATAAAATTACAATATACGGCTTTTATTTATTTATTAGTATTCTGTTTATTCACGTCTTAGACTTTTATATTATTTTTTATACATTTTACAAAAAGTAATAAAAATACACAAAATTAATACAAAATGAAAATAAAAACGATAATTCCCGCCGGGGTGGCGGGAGACAAGCCTCCAAGCACGCCGGCGGGTGCAGGCCGTGGCTACGGAGCTCTCCGAGACGACCCGAGGCAAAGCTACGAGCGATAGGTGGTGGTACTAGATTCGGGTAGGCCCATCACCACCCCCATCTCGGAGAGCTACGTATCCGCCGGTCTGCGTGGCGAACGTCACGCAGCCCTTTCATCGTCTTCGCTCTTCGTGCGTGCGTCGCCGTTGCGCACTGTACCGCCACACCGGTAGCGGGGGCTGTAGGCGGAGCACCGAGCCCCGATAGCCCCAAGCAGACCGGTTATGTGTGGCGGACGTCGTCGTCCTGTCGTGGTTGGTGTGGCGGAAGCGCGACGTTGTTCGCCGTCATCGCCGGCAAACGTCGGCGATGAAGTGACAAACCTTGGTGGAGGGTGTGCGCTGGTAGTACAAGAAGTGGCAGGTCTACGTAACTGGACCCGGGGACTCCGCGAAGAGGGCGAGACGGTGTTGTTCAGACGCGCGGCGACGCGCGGCGCAGCGGCGGTGGCGTATGACGCGACGGCGGCGGCAGCGGCGCGCAGCACGCAGCGTCTGATGTCCCTCTTCAGGCTCGGCAGTGGTAGGTCGCCGGCCGCGTCCCCGTAGTCCTCTGCCGGGCTGTCAGCTGTCAGGTCAGTGAGCGGTGTTGGGGACGCCAAGCAGCAGCGGTGGTGGTGGCCGCACGGTGGCTCCATCGATGAGCGGCAGCTGCGCCGCTGGTCCTGGGTTCGCGTCTAACGCGCGAGCTTGACTTTTTTCCCCCTCACGCTTTAATTTATAAATTTTCCGGATGAGAGAAAAATTGTTGTATTCCTATTATTATTTTATTTATCTTCAATTCTCACGCTCAACTCTTTGCTACTACCTGCTTACATTCCACTACATACATATCACACATGCTGAATCCCGACAATCGGGGTGAGCAGAGTAATCGGTGTTGTGCTGCAATAACTCTGGTAAATTACAGCACAGCACCGACCACCACGTTTCGCAAAGTATACGAACGAGATTCCAACGATCAAGCAGCAAGTAAGGCACGAAGACCCACCTGCTGCATGACTCGGTGGAGGTACCGTGCCGAGGTGAGAGGTGGCGAGCCTGTCGCCCTTTAGCACATCATCTTGTCCTTATCCCTTAGTCGCCATTTACGACATGCATGGGGAGATATGCAGTGGGGTCATTCTTTTTAATACCATCCCCACACAGGACATTCCACTACATTAATCGAAATATCAAACATCCAAAGGTTGACTGTAAGAAATCTCTGTAAGGTCCGCCTTTGCACGTTATGTAAATGTTCTAATATTCTTATTAGTTTTGAATGTTTCTTTGAGCAATAAATAATTTTATCTATTTTATATATATTGCCAAAATTTTCACAAACATCGCCAATATAAACCGTCGACTCTTGCCCATCACTACAGACAGACGCCTACACAATTATAGCGTTAACTACGATAATTTATGGCAGCGAATATTTAATTGGCTTTCCTTTGTTTAGGCAAGCTCCCCCCTTCCCCCTCCAACCCGAGTGCCCCGCCTAACACCCCCTTGACTCGGCAATCTGCCCCCCCTCAATACCGTGTGGAGGGTTGGTAGAACAAGAGGAAAGTGTATTGGCGGGTTTGTTGGAAACTGAGAAATAAGGATGTAATATCTATCTAACGACGCCCATGGACATTCGGTCGTATGCGGGGGTTGCGAATCACATGCCGGCCTGACAGGTGTCCATTCATGCACCTCTTGAAGAACCCGAGACTGTACTTGGGAGGATATACGTGGTGGTAGGTGTTTTGCTACAATTTACCGGAGTTCTTGCAGCACAACATCGATTACTCTGCTTACTCCGATTTTCGTGATACAGCGTGTGGTATGTATGTAAGTATTGAAACTTATAAAAATATATGACAATAAACGAAAATATCAACATCAATACTAACAATAAATCTGTAAGGGGTGTTCATAGAGTAAGTTACTTTGTTTTATGAGATACAAGCTGTGCCCGCGGCTCCGCCCGCTCTCATATTTCACTTCACTGCTAACCTCATAAGCTATTTAGCGTGATAGTAAGTAGCCTATAGTTGATGGGAAGAATCAAGCTATCCGTAGATTTTTTTTAAATTAAAATCGGTTCAGTGGTTCTCGAGTTATAAGCGGACAGACAGACACTCAGACAGAAAGCAGACGTTGGATTTTATTATAGGTAAGGAAGGATTGCGTTTGTAGACTCTCTCTATGTATGACACTAAAACCAAATTGACGATTTTTAGAAATCTTTTCTGTATGTATGTTCCTCCATAACTCTAAAACCGATCATCCGAATTCGATGTAACTTAGTACAAGCACATTTAACTATATGAGACACAGGATAGGTCAAATAAAATTCAGTTCCGGTTACATAAACCATCTCAAAAATCCAAAGTTTTATTGTAAGAAATCTCTATAAGGGATAGGTCCGCCTTTGCTATCTCTTATAATAAATGTAGGGATGTAATATCAAACGCACTGCCGACGGTACCCGCGTGTATCCGGTATCTCCGGGTATGTCATTAGCTGGTTATGAATCACCGGTAATTAAGGCGTCATTTGCCGGGTGAATTATAATTGCTCCGATAACGCCTCGCCCGGATATTATGGTCACACCGCCCGGATTGCCATAACCGGGCTCGATATCCGGCTATGTACGTGTATAACTGGGTATTCAGTCTGTTAGCGTATTATCTGTAGCCTTTAGGTATCTATACTAATAATATATAAGCATGCAACCTAGGTATGCTTATAATATGCCTCTATACTGATGATATTAGTAAGTATGCCTTTCAGGTACCAATTACTGATAATACCTATAGGTAGGTATATCTTTTAGGTACCTAAACATACTGATAATAAATCTAGGTATGCCTTTTAGGTACATATAGGTATGCTTTTAATATGCCTATACTGATCATATTAGTAGGTATGCCTTTCAGGTACCTATACGGGTAATTGTTGTTTATTGTTTACATAATATAGATAGGTACCTATGCTTTTAATATGCCTATACTGATAATATTAGTAGGTATGCCTTTCAAGTACCTATTACTGATAATACCTATAGGTAGGTATGTCTTTTAGGTATACATACTGATAATAAAAAGGTAGGTATGCCTTTTAGGTTCCTGTAATGATAATATGCATATGTTTCAGGTGCCTATACGGGTAAATTGTTGTTTGTTGTTTACTGATAATATAGATAGCTATGCTTTTAATATGCCTATACTGATAATATTAGTAGGTATGCCTTTCAGTTACATATTACTGATAATAACTATATAATAAGTATGTTTTTTAGGTACCTATAATGATAATATGCATATGCATGCCTTTCAGGTACCTATATATACTGATGATACCTATAGGTAGGTTGTTACTACGGTGTTATGGGCTGACATCACGGATGTTGTAGGTGATATAGAAACCGCGACAGTTTCCATAAAAAAAAATATAGGGTTTTTTGCAAATTCTAAAATTATATAGCCCCTATCAAATGACGCCCCTGCCCACCGCCCTGCAGTGATTTTGTCGGGCGGGTCGTGCATTTTTGAATTCGACAGGTAGTCATGTAATCGCGGCAGGTGGCGCCCGCGTCGCGTCGTCGGTGTCGCGTCACACAATACGGCACACGTGGCCGGGCCGCGAAATGAACGCATCGCGGGGGTTGAGCACACCTGGCTTAATAGGATTACATAGAATTATAGATTATTCGAGCGTAGAATATTTCTAGTGTGGATAGATAGATGAATATATATAATATTAAATATACCAAGTGTGGGGGGCCGGTACTTAAAAAGAATAGTCCCACTGCATCTCTCCCCATGCATGTCGTAAAAGGCGACTAAGGGATGAGGACAGCCTCAGCCTCGATAGCTCAGTGGTGCAGACAGTCGACTGTCGCTATTGATGGTTAAGCAACGCTGGGCGCGGTCAGTACTTGGATGGGTGACCGCTCGACCATTGGAGGCTGACCGTGGTTCGGACTCCACGTAAAACTGTAGGTCCCTTCTCTTCTTACCTTACTAGGTGGTAGGTCCCATAGCACAGGGAATCCTAAAATGGGAAACAGGGCACCACTAGAAACTACGTACAACTATATATAAGCAATAGTAATATACTCTAGTTTAAGTAGTACCTATGCATTGTATGTAAAAAAACTCTTTATTTTATACAATAAACCATTTCTGGTAGGGTTCAGCCCGCTCGGGTTGGTACCACCGCACTGAATGAAAAGTCGGTCGAAACGGCTATGTAAATAGTTTGTGTTTTCCGTCCAGTTCAGTGTAGCCGGCACGACCGAAGGGAAGCACTGACGTGGCACCTAGTTCACCCGGTGTTTTTTTTTTTTTTTTTTTTTTTTATAGGCTGTCATTACGGATGTTGTAGGTGATGTAGCCAACCCGTGTCAGTTTCTAAAAAAAAAAGGACAAGATGCCGTGCTATGTGCGATGTTTATTTGTTGAATATACAGGGTGTTTCAGGATAGGGTTTCGTAACTTCAGGGTTCGAAAGGGGTCCATATTTGAAGACGAAAAGCTCTGAAACTTTTTCCTAGATTCGGTCATTTTATAGTACTTTTTGGTGAAAATCGTTTCATCGAGCTTTGGTGGACGCTTAACGTCCGCCTTTATTAAATAAAAATAAAATAACTAACTAATTACATGCTTCACTAGTAGAATTGTACTGCATGTAGGTAAATTCAAAACACTTAAATTTGAATGACATCAAAAGAAAAAGGGGATTGGACTAGGTCATTGCACTCCTTAGACCTAGACAGCACTCTTGACAAATCTCACTGTCCAACGAGTTTTTATTACAATTTTCAATTTTTATATGAAACAAAAAATACAGAATTTCGATTTGAGTGATAAGGATTATTTTCTTCTAATAATGAGTACTTTCTATTCCTGAAGATTCTCAAGCCTATCCTGAAACACCCTGTATATCCGTAGCTTTTTACTTTTTTGTTTCGATCCGTAGTTTTGGAATAAAAAAATAAAAACCAAATTTTTTATTGATTGATTGTGTTGCATCCTACCAGCGAAAGTGGCGTCTTGAAAGAGGAGTACGGGTGAATACGGGTTGACAGGGCCTCAAAAAGCTTTGCTTCAAAATCTGGTTGAAGTGTGCGATATGCGGTATAGTGGCTCTTTGTTTTTGAATTCTTCGTGCTGACAATAGAGTGTTGACAGTGTACCGCTGCGGCGGCAGGGGTAATTACTGGCGGATCGTTGACGCGCGAAACAAACACTTGACCGCGACGCGGCGAGCGGACCGCGCTGCGCAAACTCCTGGACAATCGGTAGATTCGATGCGATGATGGTAGTTAACACGTTAACAGTCCCCATACAAAGCGAAAAAACTACCCCGTAAGTACCATACAACTACTAATGGTTTATGAATATATGTCTGGAATCATTTGAAAAAAAAAATTAAATTTTACCTGAAACAAAATGACATCCATCACCCAGTTTTCAGCGTGTACCACATGTGGGTCACGGACGTGTGAGGCGAAATATCTTTCGTCAGCCTCGATAGCTCAGTGGTGCAGACAGTCAACTGTCGCTATTGAATGTTAAGCAACGCTGGGTGCGGTCAGTACTTGGATGGGTGACCCCTGACCGTTGGAGGCTGACCGAGGTTCGGATTCCTCGTAAAACTGTAGGTCCCTTCCCTACTAATCTTACTTGGTGGTAGGGTTTAACCCGCCCGGGTTGATACCACCGCACTGAATGAAACGTCGGTCTAAACGGCTATGTAAATAGTTTCTGTTTTCCGACCAGTTCAGTGTAGCCGGCACGATCAAAGGGGGAAGCACTGACATGGCACCTAGTTCACCCGGTGTTATGGGCTGACATCACGGACGTTGTAGGTGATGTAGCCAACCGTGTCAGTTTCCATAAAAAAAAAAATATATATATATTTACCTGGGTCTTCTACGTCAGTTACCATAATTGTCATCTACTGCCAGAAATCCCCATTTTCTCAGAGATATTCTAAGAAAACAAGACATTAAAATTGTAAGAAGACGCTGCAATGGGTGTTACAAAAAAATGAAGACTGAAGGTCGATGGCTCTTTTTGTTTTTTTTATAAAGTAATTTCTTACCCACACGTCCAACCAAACTCCTATATTCACAGTCGTAAGTCCACTGAGAAATTCTTGATAGAAAATGTTCTTGCCAGTGTCCCACATGTGGGTCATGGATGTATCAATTGAGTGTCACGTGACCCACATGTGGGACACTGGACTGTTATCGTGTTAATGACCTGGGCCAGTATTCTCTCACGTCCTACCGTCAACGTCGGTGACGCTGACTAGTTATGTCTCTGTCTAGTTCATATAATTAGACAGAAACATAACCACCCATAAGGTGTCTAACTACGCCCATGGACATTCGGTCGTATGCGGGGGTTGCGAATGTCATGCCGGCCTGACAGGTGCTCATTCACGCCCCTATTGAATGACCCGAGAAAGTACTTGGGGGGAAATATGTGGGCAGGCAGAGCGTTCCAGAGTTTACCGGTTCTGTAGAGGAAAGATCTGCAGAATCGATTGGTACGCATCCGCGGTAAGTCCAGCGTGTAGGGATGCAATCCTGTTCAGTGCGCGTGATGCTGAGGTGGAAAGGGGACGGTGGGGTTGCGTTTTCACGATCGGCGGGATTACGTGATTCCACGTAAATTCCACCGTAGGTCCCTTCCCTGCTTACCTTAATAGGTGGTAGGGTTTAACGACCAGTTCAGTGTAGCCGGCACGACCGAAGGGAAGCACTGACATGGCACCTAGTTCACCATGGTGTTATGGGCTGATATCAAGGATGTAGTAGGTGATGTAGCCAACAACCGTGCCAGTTACCATTAAAAATACCAAAATAAAAATCGGCGAATTATGTGTTGGTACGGAACCCTCGGCGCGAGTCCGGCTCGCAATTGGCCGGTTTTTAGTTTTCCGTATCCCGTACGGAAGCCTATTACTAAGCCTACGCCATCTGTCTGTCTGTCTGTCTCTCTGTCTGTCTGTCCTACTGCTGTAGGTATCTTCGGAACCGTAATAGGTAGCCGGTTGAAATTTTCACTGAACATGTGAAAAACAACAAATAATAAAAAATAGAAAAAGTAAAAAATTCACGGGGGCTCCCATACAAGAAACGTGTTTTTTTCAATGTTTTTTTTGTGGTGCGGAAACCTCGGTGCGCGAGTCCGACTTGCACTTGGCCGGTTTTTTCCTCAAAGAAGCATAATATAGCGAAGAACTAAAAGGCACACGAAACAATCTCGTGCTTGGCCGTTGATAAAATTGTAAATGCTCGGTCACTTCCGGGTCGTCGCCCGCGGGTTGGTTTGCCCGCGGAACCCTCCTCGAAAGTATCTGACCTGGCCGCCAGCTGTCGCACTCTCACGTCACGTCTCTGGGTGCAAAAACAAATGCCTGTCGAAGGATTTAGAGCCTTTTTTAGCGCTTTCGTGACGAGATGCATAAAGTATATAGGGTGAGTGTTTTTGGTACAACATGATTCGGGAATTTGATGAAACTGAACTAATGAAACATTTTAGGGTTCCGTATTTTCTTTTTTATTTTTGGAAACTGACACGGTTGGCTACATCACGTACAACATCAGTGATGTCAGCCCATAACACCGGGTGAACTTGGTGCCACGTCAGTGCTTCCCTTCGGTCGTGCCGGCTACACTGAACTGGACGGAAAACACTATTTACAATTAGGTATATTACTAAAACTATTTACATAGCCGTTTCGACTGACCTTTCATTCAGTGCAGTGGTACGAACCCGGGCGGGTTAAACCCTATTACCTAGTAATATAAGAAGGGAGTTATATCCTTTAGTCGCCTTTTACGACATACACCGTATCCGTCGTACGTGATCCGTATTACTAAGCCTACTCCGTCTATCTGATCTGATATATTTAAACCGTAATAGGTAGCCCGTTGAAATTTTCACAGAATGTGTTATTTTATTATGGCAGATACAATAACAAATAATAAAAATAAGAAAAAGTAAAAAATTCACGGGGGTCCCCATACAAAAAAGTGTATGCGCGCCATCTACCGAAAAGTGAAGCATTTTGACTAATACATAGATGGCGTGAGTGGCGCTGACCATCACATGGCGATACGGAACCCTCTCGGTTCGCGAGTTCGACTCGCACTTGGCCTGTTTGTTTATGTAATGCGGTATGGGTGGGTGATTCGGGCTCGGTTTATAGCGGAAATCGGACTCGGGGGTGAGCTATAAACTTTTAAGAGATCACAATAGATCTTCCTAGGTCGTCGCAGTGACAACAGGGCTCAGGGGCCCTAACTCTCACACTATCATAATCATAATTAATCATGGGTGGCTGAGCCAGAGGGGCCAAAGCACATAACCACCCAAAGTCAAAGCACCAGCAAATATCACCTCCGAGAAGTTAGTTGCCATACCGGAAACTTCCCTTTGGATTGCTGGCTATACTGGACTAGAGAACACAGCCGAGGCTGCTATGCGGCCATCTCACTTACAGTACGGTGGTAACAACCCAGTCGGCTACAATTTGAGCCTACCACCTAGTAAGGGGCAAGGGAAGGGACGTACAGTTTTACACCGGCTCCGAACGGTGAAGCAGCAGGTGTAGGAAGGCACGTACATTTTTCAGTCAGAAAAACTCATTGACATTCATGACTCATATGAGGGACCGTGCCAAGATGAGAGGTGGTCCTTTAGCACGGCACTTACTTGTCCAATTTTATTGAATTTTATGAATTTTTAGGGTCCCGTCTGTTTATAAATAAAAGTCAGTTGTATCAGCCTTTTTGGAAATTCACGAATAACGAAGTAAAATGGGAGGAACGTTTATATTATGGTAAATGCGTCATTTTTGTAGTTAGAAATATCAAAATAGGGCGGTGGGGGTGGAGGGAGGGATGGAGAGATGGGGCAGGGAGGGAGGGAGGGAGAGATGGGGCAGGGAGGGAGGGGGGAGGGAGAGAGAGAGAGAATATATTGCGTCTACTCAAATGAAGCATAACCCGCAATGCCGCGAGCGAAGCCTCGGGCAAGAGGCTAGTTTTTAAATAAATCATAATTTCTTCCACCATAAGAATGCCGCACAATAATCACCCTGTCCCGACGACCCCATTTAAATTGCAATAAATTAATCTGTCCCCTCCCACTCCCCCCAGGACCCCGGCGAAGTCCCAGATGTCCCCATCGGCGTCCCCGTGTCCCCTCGAAGCGACACTCAAGAAAGAAATCCCATTATAGAGGAATGGATTCGATTAACGACACACAAACCCTTGCGTATGCAGAGTGCGGGGGTGTGGGATGGGGGTGGTGAGTGTGTTGGGGCTGCGCCGCCGTTTGGGGTTATTAGATTCAGATAGAGTTGCAGCTTCTTTGCGATTAAGGTTAATTTTCCTAATATACAATATAATGTAATATACAGGATGTTTCAGGATAGGCTTGACAAACTTCAGGAATAAAATAAAGTAATTAATAAAATAAAGGGATATTCCGATACTCTCAACCTTGCCAAGCTAGTCGGTCGACTGGTGTTCGTGATCTTAAGCACACCTTGACGCAGTCAGGATTGGTGATCGTTCGACCGTTGGAGGCTGACCGTGATTCGGATTCCACGTAAACTTGTAGGTGCCTTCCCTTCTTACCTTACTAGGTGTTAGGGTTTGACCCGCCCGGGTTGGTACCACCGCACTCAATGAAAGGTCGGTCGAAACGGCTATGTAAATAGTTTGTGTTTTCCGTCCAGTTCAGTGTAGCCGGCTCGACCGAAGGGAAGTACTGACGTGGCACCAAGTTCACCCGGTGTTATGGGCTGACATCGCGAATGCTGTAGATGATGTAGCCAACCGTGTCAGTTTCCATAAAAAAAAAAGTTTTGTTTTATTTTCTTTTATGGAAACTGACACGGTTGGCTACATCACCTACAACATCTGTGATGTCATCCCATAACACCGGGTGAACTAGGTGCCATGTCAGTGCTTCCCTTTATTTAGTGTCATACTCAAAAAGACATCGTACAAAAGTACTCATTATTAGAAGAACTATTTTTTAACCGACTTCAAAAAAAGGAGGAGGATCTGAATTCAAATGTATTTTTTTTTTTCATACAAAAATTGAAAATTGTAATAAAGACTCGATGGACAGTGAGTATGGGGAGATTTGGCAACAGTGTTGTCTAGGTCTAGGGAGTGCAATGACCTAGTCCAGTCCCCCTTTTCTTTTGGTGTCATTCAAATTTAAGTGTTTGGAATTTACCTGCATGCAGTTAAATTGTACTAGTTAAAGCATGCAAGTTAGTCATTTTATTTTTATTGAATATAGGCGGACGTTAACCGTCCACCAAAGCTCGATGAAATGATTTTCACCAAAAAGTACTATAAAATTACCTAATCCGGGAAAAGTTTCAGAGCTTTTCGTCTTCAAATATGGACCCCTTTCGAACCCTGAAGTTACGAAACCCTACCCTGTAACACCCTGTATACTGTGATATTATATATTTACTGTAATATATACTGCAATATATGTTCTGTGACAAAATAATAATATACTGTATACAATATACATACTGTAATTTACCATTACTTCTGTAAAATATTAGCCTCAGTAGCTCGGAGGTGCGATCGAAGTCTATTAGGTAGGTGCGGTCGCTCGACTGTCGGTCGGATCATAAGCACACCTGGTCACAGTCAGTGGCTGGATGGGTGACCGCTCGACCGGTGGAGGCTGACCGTGGTTCGGATTCCACGTAAAACTGTAGGTCCCTTCCAGGGTTTATCCCGCCCGGGTTGGTACACTGAATGAAACTTCGGTCGAAACGGCTATTCGTGTTTTCCGTCCAGCTCAGTGTAGGCGACATGAAATGAAGGGAAGCACTGACATGTCACCTAGTTCACCCGGTGTTATGGGCTGACATCACTGATGTTGTAGGTGATGTAGCCAACCGTGTCAGTTTCCATAAAAAAAAATTTAAGTAAAAAAATTTTTTTTGAGAATAAATAAATTATAATTTTTTTTTATATTCAGTTTGACTATTAAAGCATTTTTATATCCATTATATCATTAAAATTCGCAAACTTCAATCCCGTACAAACTGAGCAACACAGAACAAAGAGGCAACTAATTTTCCCCCGCAATGCACATCTCGATACAATGCTCGCGAGATTAGCGAAATCAATGAGGACTCGCCGCGGCACCCCTCTCGCACATTTGTCCGTTCGGATGAGCGAGCGAGAGGTTAGAAGTGCGGAAAAGAGCAGGGACCGCACCGCAGGGAAAACGGTGGCAAGTAGAATTGTTTCACTTCACAATAAGGGGTTTTTTTGTTTTAACCCTAAAAAAACTTAGAGCCGAAATAATCACCAAAACATAACCAAAAGAAAACAAGAATCTAAATTTTTTTTTTTTATGTAATCCGGTATAGGTGGCTGAGTCAGAGGGGCCAAAGCACATGCTCTGACTAGCCAATATCACCTCCGAGAAGGTAGATGCCATACCGGAGACTTCCCTGGATTTTTGGCTATACTGGACTAGAGGAGAACACAACCGAGGTTGCTATGCGGCCATCTTACATCCAGTACGGTGGTACCAACCCAGTCGGCTACAATTTGAGCCTACCACCTAGTAAGGGGCAAGGGAAATGATTTGCATTGTCATTTATTCAGTAATAATGAAAAAAAATAACCCAATTAAGAACTGTTTAAACTTTGAACTAGGTGCTATGTCAGTGCTTTCCTTGGGTCGTGCCGGCTACATTGAACTGGACGGAAAACACGATTTACTTACATTGCCGCTTCGACCGACCTTTCATTCAGTGCGGTGGTACCAACCCGGGCGGGATAAACCCCTACCACCTAGTAAGGTAAGAAGGGAAGGCACCTACAAGTTTACGTGGAATCCGAATCACGGTCAGCCTCCAACGGTCGAACGGTCACCAATCCTGACCGCGTCAAGGTGTGCTTAAGATCACGAACACCAGTCGACCGACTAGCTTGGCCAGGTTGAGAGTATCGGGAAAAACATTCGCCGGTAGACCAATTCCACACACTGGCGATTTCTCGAACGATTTCGGTTTGAGCTTAACATTTTACATACATACATACATAGCGTCACGCCTGTTTCCCGGTGGGGTAGGCAGAGACAACGGATCTCCACGTGCCACGATCCTGACACACCTCTACCGCCTCTTCCGCTCTCATAATTTTTTTATTTTTTTTTTTATGGAAACTTGACACGGTTGGCTACATCACCTACAACATCCGTGATGTCAGCCCATAACACCGGGTGAACTAGGTGCCATGTCAGTGCTTCCCTTCATTTCGCGCCGGCTACACTGAACTGGACGGAAAACACGAACTATTTACATAGCCGTTTCGACCGACGTTTCGCTCAGTGCGGTGGTACCAACCCGGCCGGGATAAACCATACCACCTAGTAAGGTAAGAAGGGAAGGGACCTACAGTTTAACGTGGAATCCGAACCACGGTCAGCCTCCAACAGTCGGGCGGTCATCCATCCAATAACTGACCGCACCATTAAGCTGCCGAGGCTGACGATCCCTTAGTCGACTTTTACGACATGCGACGGGGAGAGATGCAGTGGGGCTATTCTTTTTAAGTACCGACCCCACACGGTACAAAATGTTATAATGATCTTCATGCATGCTCGTCGGTTACGGGTACTACGCATTTGACCCTTTTTGAGCACATGCCCGATCGTCCAGGTACGTGCGTCTAGGGCGGGTCGCGACTCTTCCACTCACATTTGCTTAATTTTTCAAAATTAGTAGTACTTATTAGGCGGGGGGTGGCCGGGTGGTCTGGGCGTGTCGGCTTCCCCCCCCCCCCCCCCCCGCCGAGTACAGTCTCGGGTCCTTCAAGAGGGGCGTGAATGGGCAACTGTCAGGCCGGCATGGCGTTCGCAACCCCCCCCCCACACGACCGAATGTCCATGGGCGTCGTTAGACACATGGGCGCCATATGTCGCGCTTTCAATATAAAATCCTTTGAACTGCCTGTTTTATCGGTACTACTATTATAGCCGCTGCTCTGACGAACTTGCTTCCCTTATGCCTCCTCCTCCTGTTCGCCTTCGCCAAACCCGCCATACTGTCGCGAAACACCCCTTTGTAGTCGACAGAAGAGCTCTTCGAACTGCACGATTCTCTCCCGGCTCCCAGGGAATGTCTTTCCCCACTCCTACAATCCACGGATCTTTAAATCGCGGGTTAATAGCCTTTCCCCAGCAACATTAGTCCACCTACAAGCCGGAGTGGCACCTCCTCGGCGGTGAAATTGGCTGCGCCTGAGGTTTCGACCTCGGGCAGAGCCAGCCAGTTTGGAAACAATAAAAAAATTTATAAAAATAAAGAAACATTTTTGAAACATTTAGCATTTCTGACTCACTTTTCGCCTCTAAGCACCCCCCAGTGGCACCGTTACGTCCCCCCTCGCCTCGTTGTCTCGATATAATTGTATCGCATTAGACCCTAGGCTGATCCCTGCGGTACCACTATCTCCTGTTTGCCCAACATTGATTTATTGTCCGCATTTCGGGCACCTGATACCTTGGCCTCTCTTGGGGGGATGGACTGCTTCCTTGTCGGAGGAGGCGATTTATTTTGATGCCGATGATGCTTCAAGTACGATAGCGGGCATGTTCGGATAGTGTTTTGATAATCCATTCTGTTATCAAAATGACATTGCGTCTGTCGGTCTGTTTTGTTATTCGTCTAGCTCAGGGGGCAAACTACGGCCCGGGGGCCATCTCCGGCCCGCGAACGGTTGTAATCCGGCCCGCGAACATCAACCCAGAAGTAGGTAAATTTATTAATAATTTTTTTTTGAAACCTATGAGTCAATATGAGAGAATGAGTCAATGAGAGAGAACCCTACCGCTGCCACGATTTCGAAAATCTATCCATTGGAAGACGTATTTTATAGTATTATTGAATTTTTAGGTCATGTATTTTATTCGATTTTATGTTTATTGTGACTATGTTTTAAAATTATTATAAAAACTTTAGAAGAAATTTTATGAAAACTTTAGAAGGCTCAACTAAATTTTAAAATTTTACAAAATCTCTCTCTCTCTCTCTCTCTCTCTCTCTCTCTCTCTCATACATAATTCAATTGTATACAAATTACAAATTATAAACAACTTTAAAATAGAAAAAAAATACATATTCTATAGTATTAAGGTGCTAAATTGTTTGTTAAGTACACTGTAAAAGAAATATACTCAATTGAACCAATAAATAAAAAAAACAATAAATTGAACTGAACTGTACAATAAATAACTTTATTTCGGAAAAAAACAAATAGCCTTATTTCAACAAAGAATTATATTATAGCCAAAAATTCAAAACCTGTTACTTAGATAGATAGATGTGTATGTGTATTTTAAATACCATTTTAATAGTAAAATTGTATTATGTAATAATTTGTTCAAATTATTGATTTGAAATTTATGTTCCAAAACTTCTACGATATTTGCATTTGAATTATTAAACTTTTCACGGAATTCTTCCAAATCGTTACAATAAACTAAATTGATTATAAACTTTTATCTAGCATTTATTCAAATTATCTACAATTTCAGTTTGAGATATAAATTAATAATTTTCCACGCTATTTGCCACCACACTAATAAACTTGGACTTTTGTACACGTGTTACGCTAGCGAGCTTTTATATTTAAATTCTATTGTTAATATTATAATTAACACGTTGGTGTAATGTTCCATCCGTGACCATTTAAATGCATAATGTTGATAAATGATACGTTAACTTTTGTTACTTGTGCAAACATATTGTTAGAATTTGTCCTTGTGACAAATTATTATAAATCGTCTATCACGCTTGGTTGTTTGTTTTTAATAATAACACAAAAAAAACTGAAATCAGTTAACAAGTATTTTCTTAGGTTACTAGAATTCGTTATAAAGGCTCGCTAATAATAAATCTTTAAGGGATGGTCATTGAGTAAGTTACTTTATTTTATGAGATATTGCGTTTGTAGACTGTATGTATGAAGATAATTAAAACTAAATTCACTATTTTTAGAAATATTTTCTGTATGTACATATGATCCTCCATAACTGCTTAACTGATCATCCGAATTCGATGAAACTTAGTACAAACACATTTAACATTACGGAACACAAGGTAGGCGTAACAAAATTCAGTTCCTTGTTGTAAATTAAAGCAGCTTTACTCACGGTTTCACTCCGAGCTATGTGGCTCGAAGTTTCGGGCCAAGCGTATGGCCCATCTTCATGAGCACTCTGCCTAGTGCGAGAACTCTGCCAACCGTCGCACTAGGCAGAGTGCTCATGAAGATGGGCCATACGCTTGGTCCGAAACGTGGAGCCACATAGGTCGGAGTGAAATCGTGAGTAAAGCTGCTTTGATTTAAAACAATGTCTAACAACCACGGTAATTCAAAAACCCATATAAAATTCAGTTCCGGTTACGCCAAGATGTGGCTCTCTTAAAAACCGATTTGTTCCGCGCGCCGAAATTCTTCTTTTTAAATACGCATTTCACGCAAGCGAAGCCGCGGGCAAAAGCTAGTTAATAAATAAATAAGCAATATTTATTCGATCGAAAATATCCCTAATTGATATAATCCTAAATAATTGATATATTTTTTCAGGAAATGTCCAAGCGAAAGTTAATTAATAACTTGATCCCAATATATACCAACAATCAAGATCAGGAAGCTGTAAAATTAACAAGTCTTAAGCCAATTAAAATAAAAGGTGAGGACAGAGTAAATTCAAATTAAGTCGAAGCAAATTGGTATTCGCCTAGCGGCTTAGTCGATTCCTCCCCTTGGATATTCAGCCAATTATATTCGGTTCCGCTGACGGCTTCGGTGTTGCTGCCGGCGGCTGATAACTTTGACATTTCCCTTTAAAACATAATGGAATAAAGAAACAGTAAACTGGCAACCCCGGCTGGGGGAGACCCCTCGTTAACTCGCCGCGTGGGAGTCAACCGTCTTGGCACTTGAGCGAGTTTTGATAGTGATGAACGTTGGAGTAAGGGAGTCTGGTTTCATTTAATGTAGCTGAAAAAATGTGGAGGTATTTAATATGCATTTTAAAGTAAAATTTTCTAAGGGTCCTACACAAAAGCTAAACCTACATTTTAATTGTGAGCTGAGCGCATTTTTCAAAAGAATGTCTAAAACCTTCTATTTAAAGCACTGACTGAGTGAAATCTCAAGAATGACAAGTAAATTACAATATATTTCTTGAATTACAATGACTCTAAAAATCCACATATATTTTCAAATATGACACTTAAATTAGACTACCTTGCAATCACTAAACAATTTGTCAAACTGTGGTCGCAGTATACGAGCAGAGGAGTCAGGCGTAGGTATCACACACCATTCAGAACGAATCACCGTACAAAATGATATTATTTGTAACACAATCCGCTAACAATTCATGTAGGCGAGATTGATATTACACTGGGGTAAAATTGACATTAATTTATATGGATACGGTTTAAAAATGTATAATAGCTAGAACGGCGGTGCTAATAATGTCCCTTGAGGTACGCCCAGCGCGCCGCTCGTTCCTCCTTAGTTTCGTTGCGGAATAAATACATATTTTGATGGGGATGTCGTATTACAGTGGTTAGAGGATCTGGGGTTGCTAGGTGTCCTGTGGATGATGGATCGCGTCATTATGAGGAATGACGCAGGCAGTCGGAGGCGTCAGCGTGGTCGTTTTGTGCAATTAACTCATTTTATCAATTTTTTTAAGGATAATGTGGTTTAAAGGGTGGGAACCGTAGAGCGATCCATTATTACATAGTAACGAAAGCATAACAAACACCTTTAAGCAATCTAATAAAGTTTAAGAGAACCGATGTACCGATTCCCTTGCCCCTTACTATGTGGTAGGCTCAAAAGGTAGCCGACTGGGTTGGTTCCAACCACCGTACTGAATGGAAGATGGCCGCATAGCAACTTCGGTTGAGTTCTCCTCTATGAACTAGAGGAGAACTCAACCGAAGTTGCTAGCAGTTTATAGCCAGCAATCCAAAGGAGGTCTAAAGTGTGGTACTTACCTTCTCGGAGGTGATATTAGCTAGTCGGAGCATGTGCTTTGGCTCCTCCGATTCTAGCATTATATTATAGTCTAATACTAGTATTATATTATACATTTGGTTTAACAGAATGCAACTTCATCTTCGTTATTTATAAATATTACCTATATAATACAAAATCTCATCAAAATTGCAATGCAATCTCTATTGTAACGCTATACTTCCTTCCCTTTAGCGATTCTAATCAATTCTGCAAGAGAAATGGTATCCACTTACAGGAAGTTATCACATTGTATAAAGGTGTATTAATATGTATTTTAATAACTTTTTTTAAATCTTGGTATTTTAATTCGATTATGTCATTTAATAGGATAATAAAACAAGTTATATAATCAGCACAACTAATTTAATAAAATTGTTATAAGTTTGTTGTATTTTAAGAACTGGTTTATTGCTTCATGATAATTAAATTATTATGGAATACCTAAATAATGGAGATTAAAAAAAACCCGTTGTTTTAAATTTATTTGTTCACGAATAATCTAAAAAAAAAACTTCCCAATTTTTGATTATTTTAAAAATGTAATAGAATAGAAATAAGGAATTTGCACACCAAACTATAAGAAACAATGATACATAAAGAAAACATATAGAAGAACAATAGACATATACAATAATGTATCACAATAAAAATATATACTATTGTAGAATATAATACTTAGAAACACTTTATTGAACACATTCTCAGAAGAACATGAGATTACAGAAAAAATAACCTAGTTTCAAAAATTCCAAATTGTTTATTTTAAATGGTTAAAACTTAAATTCGTATTTCGACAAAAGAAACTCAACTCAAGTGTGAACTTTTAAAGAAATAAGAAATTATTAGAAAATATTTTATAAATACTAATTTTCCCTTTCAACGATTCAATAACGTAGACATTTCACACAGAGTATAGATCGACAGAAGTGCATGCATTGCATAATGAAATCGCATAGGGTAAACCAAATGCAGCTTAATCAGAATAGGGTAGACAGGGAGCTAAAATAGGGTTCGTAACGCACATTCAATAGTCGACACGTGGCTCTCGGTAGTTAGTTGACAACTAAACAAACAAGATAAGAAAATCTAAATGTTATTAATATTTTATCTTGTTGTTCTTACAAACAACAAAGTAAATAGTTTTGAGTAATTGATCTCGTCAAATGCTTCCCCTTGTTTGCGTTTTGGGATTTAATTTTGATAATTAAAGCCTATGTCCAGTAGTGGATCGATACAGGCTGATGATGGAAGTCAAGATGACGTTGGTCTTATGATATCAACGGTCTTGGGAAAGGGCAACAAAGCCTGTAAATGCTATATCCAGTAGACAAGTGGTTTCAAAAGCATGCTGTGGCTCCCATACTGTTTTTATGTATTTGTTTATTTATTTATTGAAAGCGCGACAATTTGAAATTAGAACAGAAAGAATGCAAGATATCAGAAGGCTTCCGAAATTAGACTTCACTTCACGGTAATTATTACTTCCTTTATCGATGCTCATAACGCATTGCCACCACAATTCCACGCCGTAGCTGTGCGAAAGGGGAACGATTTTGAGAGACGATGGGTTCTCAAAAACCCAATGTCAACGACAAATGGATGTTCAGTTTATCTGCAACGAATGCTGCAGAGATGGAATAGAATAGAATAGAACGGAACGGAACGGAATGGAACAGAATAGAATAGAAATGCTTTATTGCACACAAAAACACAAACAGAGATACCGAAGACAGAAGATAACATACAGAATAGCAAGATAGATTTGGATGGTAAGGAATAAGGGATGCAAGTTCCTCCGAGCAGCGTCCGTGATAGTACATGTCGAAAATACCGATTGACCCTTCAAATCGTCTGTCGCCCAGAAACTTCAGACCATCAGCGAGTTTCGGGTTTCCAAGAGGTTTTAACGATTTCCATACTCGTATTTTAGATATGTAATAATCTATACTTTATTCCTAGAGATTTCTTCACACCACACCAGCTGGCCAGATCCGGCCGACCCCTACAAAGCGTTCCCTAAACTTTTAAAGCAAAAACTCAACTCAATTATCTGTAATTTCGGATTCAGTTGGATTTGCATAAATTTATCGGGACCAAATTGGCGCTTAAGTGACGTCATGCCGAGCTATAATAAATTGTCTTGAATTTTATCCGTTTTTTGCCCCGGAATTCTCCGGATATCCGGCTCGGGTATGGGTACATTTGGTGAAATAAGGAATATTTTCTTGTGATCATCGTTCTTTGGTCGCGACCGTGATCTTTTGTGTACATTGAACACATTGATATTAAAAAAAATATTTTTGTGCTTTACGTTATTTCTACGGCGATCATATAAATAACCTTAAGTACAAAAATATTGGTTTTGGTCTTAAGACGAGACAGGGGTTGTTTTTCTCCATCTAAAGTTGTCTTTCAGGATTTAAGTTTTCTCCACCCCTGAAATCTTGACAGATTTTTATAATTATTGTTTCTTGTAATAAGGACAGTCTAATCTATGTACCTGTCATATTTTTTGTTAGATGAAACTATCTATAGGGAGTACCAATGGGCTTTTGAGAACCGATCGGTTCTCTAAATCGTTTCTTTGTCGTACCGCTAGGGTGTGGAACTGTCTCCCGGCAAGTGTGTTTGCCGAATCATTTAACCTGGGTGTCTTCAAACTTCGTATCAACGGGCTAGACAGCCTAGCAACAGTCCCTAAATCTGCTGGCATGGCACCTAACTGAGCGTAGTTTCGCGAGGAGAGGTGTTTTTAGCTCAGTCGAATGCATCATTTGTCTCTCGGCCACCCATGTTGGTTTACGTAAAAAAAACACTACTTAAATTTTGTGTCATTTTTTTCTCGTGCAAGTGGCAACTCTGAAATTTGACAGCTGTCACCACAGATCGCTGTCACCTATGATTGTTCCGATTATTAGTGGTTATATCCTCTTTGGATTATTAGAAATGGAGCGCTACACAAAAGAAGAACACGTTATCATTGTGAAATAAAAACACATTACAAAAACGTGGAAAGTTACGCTGAGACCGCTCGCAAAACTTCGCGGAACTTTCGGTCGAGAAAGTGCACCAAATTTGTCAACAATGCGAAGAGTGGTGAAACAAATTTAAGAAACTGGGTCGATTATTTCTTCGATCGTACCGTAACGTGTGGGGCCCTTCGATCGTACCGTGTGGGGCCGGTACTTAAAAAGAATATCCCCACTGCATCTCTCCCCATGCATGTCGTAAAAGGCGACTAAGGGATAAGGACAAGATGCCGTGCTAAAGGGCGACAGGATGGCCTCATCTCACCTTGGCACGGTACTTCCACTGGAGTCATGCAGCAGGTGGGACTTCGTGCCTTACTTGCTGCTTGATTGATTCAATCATGTTCGAATACTTTGCGAAACGTGGTGGTCGGTGTTGTGCTGTAATTGACCAGAGTTCTTGCAGCACAACTTCGGATTCCATGTAAAAATGTAGGTAAGGCAATAAGCCCTCCTTTGCCACACATTAAGTGGCATAAAGTTTATTTATTATTATTTATTGATTTAATATTCCTATTTGAAAAATGGTACATACCTGTATAATCGGATGTATATAAAACCTAAAATCTTTTAAAATCCCAGTTTATTTGAGCGAAAAGTGCAAATATCTTCCCCAGCTAGTCTTCCATTTTGGCCAAGTGTACGGCGGGGTTGGGCCATGCGTGAAATCCTTGGACTTAATTTAAGTGACGGATATTTAGAGCAATGGAGATATAAGCTCTTTTAAAAAGAATCACAGAAGCCGCGTACAGTCACCGGTTAAAGATGTAGCAATAACCGACTTCGGATTTCAATTTTCAATTTTTTTTTTTGTATAAGTCTGGTGACCGACGTGCCAAGTCTTTCTTCTTTCAGCGAATAGGGCTAGCCATTCAAAGGGGCAACGCAGCCAGCGTATTGGGTGCTGTGGCGGAGTCGACTGAGTTGGACGAAATTTTTACTTACAGTAAGTCTAACCCTTTCGGCTCATAAGGACCACTTCCCAAAAGGACAACTTCCCAAAAGGACAACTTCCCAAAAGGACAATTCCCAAAAAGTCAACTTTCAACAAAAAGATAAAGAAATATTACTGTTATGTGTTTTTTCTTCATTCAATAAGAGTTCATTAGTTCATTTTCAATTTGAAACTCTTTTTTCAAATTGATGTAATCCGGTATAAGCGGCTGAGTCAGAGGGGCCAAAGCACATGCACCGACCAGCCAATATCACCTCCGAGAAGGTAGGTGCCATAACGGAGGTTTCCCTTTGGATTGCTGGCTGTACTGGACTAGAGGAGAACACAGCCGAGGCTGCTATGCGGCCATCTTACATCCAGTACGGTGGTAACAACGCAGTCGGCTACAATTTAGAGTCTTGCCACTTGGTAAGGGGCGAGGGAAGGGACCTACAGTTTTACACCGGTACCGAAAGGTGAAGCAGCAGGTGTAGGTAGGTATGCACGTAAATTCGGTTGCCTCTTGCCTGCTCAGTTCGGGAGTTCGCAAATACTGTCATGGAGCACCTGAATCGGTAATAAAATTCCCAAGATGTTCTTGAACATCCTATATGTGATGTTTTGGGTAACTCTGTAAGGTCATGTATAATCATTAAAATAAATAATTAAATATATAAAATAAATAATTAAATATATAAAATAAATAAAATAATCCGGAGTTTAACTCAAAACATACATACAGACAGACGTTCCCTTTTATTTCACGTTTCACGGCACTGTGTTACAAAAATTTTTGTAAATGTCTTTAATGTTAACACGAGAAAATCTTTTACTGGTTTAGTAATTTATATGAAAAACCGCTGGCAACTGTAAGTATGTACTATAAACAACTGTTGATTTTCCAAATATACAAAAATATACAAATAAAATAAAATAGAGACAGAGACAGAGAGAGAGACAGAGACAGATACAGAGACAGAGACAGAGATAGAGACAGAGACGGAGAGAGGGATAGAGATAGAGACAGAGACAGAGACAGAGATAGAGACAGAGACAGAGACAGAGACAGAGACAGAGACAGAGAGAGAGAGAGAGAGAGAGAGATATATTATTAAATTGTCATTCACACAGCCGTCGACTGTACAACAGCGCGGGAAGCGGAATAAAAAGTCAAATTAAATCCGTATGAGAAAATTGCTTTCGACGATTTGTTTTGTTAGGCGCTGCCGCCGCCTCCACCGTTCTCGTGAACCCCCAGTAGAGAGCGCTCATTTTATGCTACCTATATGTGATGTTTTGGGTAACTCTGTAAGGTCATGTATAATCATTAAAATAAATAATTAAATATATAAAATAAATAATTAAATATATAAAATAAATAAAATAATCCGGAGTTTAACTCAAAACATACATACAGACAGACGTTCCCTTTTATTTCACGTTTCACGGCACTGTGTTACAAAAATTTTTGTAAATGTCTTTAATGTTAACACGAGAAAATCTTTTACTGGTTTAGTAATTTATATGAAAAACCGCTGGCAACTGTAAGTATGTACTATAAACAACTGTTGATTTTCCAAATATACAAAAATATACAAATAAAATAAAATAGAGACAGAGACAGAGAGAGAGACAGAGACAGATACAGAGACAGAGACAGAGATAGAGACAGAGACGGAGAGAGGGATAGAGATAGAGACAGAGACAGAGACAGAGATAGAGACAGAGACAGAGACAGAGACAGAGACAGAGACAGAGAGAGAGAGAGAGAGAGAGAGAGATATTAGTAAAATGTCATTCACACAGCCGTCGACTGTACAACAGCGCGGGAAGCGGAATAAAAAGTCAAATTAAATCCGTATGAGAAAATTGCTTTCGACGATTTGTTTTGTTAGGCGCTGCCGCCGCCTCCACCGTTCTCGTGAACCCCCAGTAGAGAGCGCTCATTTTATGCTAAATACTGCTCACGTTTTCTCCCGCTCATCGCAATCGTGTGTGAGCGGGACAGCGCTAGAACTATCAGAAGTTGAACTTAAGGCGAGACTACACTATGCACAGTTCCCGAAAGCAAATAATGCTTGTCGAGCTTTAGAAAGAGACAATTCGCTTGTAGAGCGTCGTCCCTGTCGCACGAACTCGCATGTCTTCGCAACCTTACCCACAATCCCACCCAGGCATAACTGGTAGATAATGCCTTTAGGCATGAAGTCCGACATTTGCCACTTTTTATTGAGCAATAAAGTCGTAAAAAAACATTTGGGCGAGGGCACACACCAGGGGAAGTCTCTTTCCAACCCGTAAATCTTGCACTATCATTTTTTTAACATTTAGTGTGTAAAATATATTATCAATATATATGTCCATATGTTGTCCTTTTTTAGTTTTTTCATTTTAAATGAAAGTACCTGGGCGACCGAGCTTCGCTCGGCGTCTACACCTATCTAAATAAACTAGAAAAAAAAACATTATCTAAATACAAAATTTCATCCAAATTGTTAGAGCCGTTTCCGAGAAACTAATTATATAGGTATATATATGTATACAAGTTTAGCTCACTTAAAGTAATAGGATATAATATTTTATTATAAAAAATTGAAAATATAGCAACTTTAGCGTTAACTTTCATATTTTTTTATAAAAAAAATTATTAAAATTAACACATAGGGAGATCCAGCAAGCTTTTTTTGATAACAAAAAATATATATCTATTATTGAGGAAGAATAAAGACATTGAAAAAAGATTTCGAAGACATGAATGACGATCCACAAATATTTTGCAGTTGTCCTTTTTACGTGCGCTAGCGGCGCGACCCACAGCGACAGCACTGCAATACCATGAAGGAAATTCGAAATTTGAAAACGGTTCGCAGTACACGATGCCCTTAAATAGGGCGGAACAGAGCATCAACGAGTTTGAGTTTGACAAAGCTATGACAGTTAATTTCAGGCAAGAGAAAAATAACGAAAAAATGAATTGTTCTAAACGAACAATAGTGTGGATTTGATTGAAAGAGCAGAAATTCCGTTTTTCTCCTCTCTGGTAATCCATATTTTATTTTGTACAGAGGAAAATGGTTAGGTCGCCGTCTCGTCGGCTGACGTGCCGAGCCCACTGCCACTCGAGCTTAGCCATCCACTGTCCAATATCGATCGACTACTTTTTAAGCATGGCTCGCTCCATCGCTCGCTGGGCATCCTTGGCCCTTACTAGGTGGTAGGCTCAAATAATTGTAGCCTGACTGTGTTGGTACAACCGTACTGTATGTAAGATGGCCGCATAGCAGTGCAGCCTCGGTTGTGTTCTCTAGTCCAGTATAGCCAGCAATTCAGAAAAGTCTCCGGTATGGCACCTACCTTCTCGGAGTTGATATTGGCTGGTCGGCGCATGTGCTTTGGTCCCTCCGACTCAGCCATACCCACACCGGATTACATAAAATATATCGCTGAAAAAATAATACGCTGTGACAGACAGACTAGAGTGATGTATGTACATATGTATATATTCTTTATTGAACACCAATTTATACAAAATAGGCACAATAGGTGAGCTTAATGCCGTGAGTTATTCTATTCTAACCAACCTTTGGGATGTGGGAGAAGTATACGCAGGCGAACAAGAATAGTTTGTGGCAATGTATTAAGAAGAAAATCAATATGATAAACTACAAACGAATACTACATAAATACTATTATACGCATATATATGTATATAATAGACTTACATATTATGTACTTAAATCAGTGGTACTGTTGTTCAACACCATCAACTGAATGACTAGAGTGATCGTATAAGGGTTCCGTATTTTCCTCTTTCGAGATACGGTACCCTAAAAATATCGATTCGTCTACTTTGACACATTCGCGAATCCCCGCCGAATCATAGCCGAAATCGCATGAAAATTAGCATTAAAAATCTATATAAGCGCAATTATACGCTCGTGTGGCGCTGTATCGAATTCCTCCGCCGTTCCACACCATAAATACGTCATATTGAGCGTCACAATGGCACTAGATGCGCGGGAATTAAACTGAATAATTTTTAATCATACGACTGAGTGGACGCCTAATATGGGGTGTGGGGAGATGGGACCGCGGATAGGATAGACTGGCCTAATGTTTGGAGATGGTCGAATGAGTCGGGTCGTTCAGTTCAACCGTAATTAGGTAGCCCGTTGAAATTTTGCACAGAATATGTGTTATTATGGCGGATATAACAACAAATAATAAAAAATAGAAAGAGTAAAAAATTAAGGGGCGTTTCCATACAAAAAACGTCTTTTTTTACATTTTTTTTGTGCCCGACTCGCACTTAGCCTGTTTTTTTTTAATAGGTTGTACCTATTAAGGTTTACAAGCTTTTATTTAACTACACCTGTTAGTATTGTGTGGGTCAAGTCTTGGAACTAAATTTTACACCAGTTCCATCCAACCTATTAAGCTTAATGTTTGCACACACTTTTGGTATACTCAAAATTGTATAAAAAATAATAAATAATGAAGTGTTTTAACTCAAGCTTTCATTTAACATGGCTTAAATGAAAGTGATTTTATAATGTGGACAGTCACTGAAATACTTTTATGATATGTATGAAAAAAAAACTTTGTGAAGTTTTTGGCCGATTCTTTTTGTGGGTGTAATCGAACCAGATAGAACAAATTGTGTCAAGTTCGAGTGCTGCACTAAGAATGCTTTAATAAATAATAATGTTAATTATCTGTTTAACACAGTGATACACCGCAAACTTTATATAAAATTTAAAACGCTTTTATGCCATCTCTAAAAAAATTATGTAGGTTTTATATTCTTTATTGAACACCAACTTACTTACACAAATTAGGTGGAATAGGCGAGTATAATGACGTGAAGCATTCTATTCTAACGAAACTGACGTGGGAGAAGTACATGCAGGCGAACAAGAATATTTTGTGATAATGTATTAAACAGTAAAGAAATATGATGAACTACAAGCGAATCGCGTCGCAAATTTTGACCACATAGTGAATTATTTGTATGTGATGTGGTATACCGTTGGAAAGGTCGTAAACTAGCAAACTTTTTATAAGAAAACGAAGCTCTCAATTGTTGTCAGTTTTCTTTAATTAATTAAGAAATTAAGATTCTGTCATATTTTTACTCGTTCCTGGGACTTTGGGAGGTCATATGGTACTGTTTCGGTTTCATGGTATTAACTTCATCAAATAATATTTTTTCTGCAACAAGGATACGTCGTAAAATTCAATAAATTTTATTTCGTGCTGATACAATCTTAAACAAACAAGTTACAAAGGTTTAAAGCTGTGATTTTGGTAATTAAAAAAAAAATCGTATCTGGATACCACGTGACACCATCATGGGCCAAAACGTTGAAATGACCCCGCTTACCTACAAAAAAAAATTGTCAGTCGATGTGCCGAACACCCTGTATAATAGACTTACACATTATGGATGGACTTACCGCGGATGCGTACCAACCGACAATGTAATGAAACATTATATTTGCGCAAAGGCCACTCTATTCTCCATAAGGCCAAGTACTGAGAGAACCGGTTTGCACAAAAACCATTGTTAAAGTATAGACGACTTTATCAGCAAGTTCCTATTGGGGATTATAGTGTACCATCAAAGCGAGCACTCCGAGGGGTAGGCTGTCGTTAGAACACATAATTGTTGACTGGAATAAAGAAAGCTCGGAACGAAGCTGGCCGGAAACGAGATTTTCTATTTTTTTAGGGTTCCGTATAGCCATCGATACTTATAAAATACATACATACATACATACATACCACACACGCTGTATCCCGACAATCAGGGTAAGTAGAGTAATCGGTGTTGTGCTGCAAGTACTTTGGTAAATTACAGCACAACACCGACCGCCACGTTGAGCAATGTATTCGGACAAGATAACTATCAAGGAGCAAGTAAGGCACGAATGCCCACCATGCATGTCGTGTAAGGACTGTTCCAAGGTGAGAGGTGGCCCGCCTGTCGCCCTTTAGTACGGCACCTTGTCCATATCCCTTAGTCGCCTTTTACGACAAGCACGGGGAGAGATGCAGTGGGGCTATTCTTTTTAAGTAGCGGCCCCACACGGTATAAGCATCAATATAGTAAAATCTGGCATGGGGGGCCATGCTAATGGTCCCATGGACAATTATTTTTATTTAGGTCTAGATTTAATTATTTTTAAGTATTTATTTTAAATAAAGTATTTAATTAGAACTGTTATGTATATTTAAAACCGGCCAAGTGCGAGTCGAACTCGCGCACCGACGGTTCCGTATCGCCATGCCATGGCTCGCGCCAGTCACGCCATCTATATGGCGTGTTATGAAATGCTTCTATATTAGCTATGCTTCATAATCTATTCGGTAGATGGCGCGCGCGCATACACTTTTTGGTTTCTTCTATGGGAACCCCCATGAATTTTTTTACTTCTTCTTATTGTTATTATTTGTTGTTATATCGGCCATAATAAGACATATTCTGTGAAAATTTCAACGGGCTACCTATTACGGTTCAAGAGATACAGCTCTCGGACAGACGGACGGACGGACAGACAGACGGACGGACGGACAGACAGACAGACAGACGGCGTAGGCACAGAATAGAAAAGAGTACTGGCGTAGGCTTAGTAATAGGGTCCCGTACCAGATACGGAACTCTAATAAAATCTGTTATATTTCTCACATTTTACTTTATTACCGACAGATAAACGTTACCTAAATCACGTTGACAATTTGTCACTGACAATCACACAGACCCTTAAGCCTTCCTACAAGATTCCGCCCAATGATCGATTAAAACGTCCGCCTAATCGGCCGCCCGCCTACCGCGCGCCGCCCGCCTCCGCCGCGCCGCCCTACAAATCCATTTCACGGGCCGACGCGTCTCTCATTTTTGTCGCTTCGATCCGAAGAGGAGACAACGTCCGTATAGAAGGAGTGAAATTTCGTACGCTAATATAGAATAGGACCACTGCATCTCTGCCCGTGCATGTCGTAAAACACGACTCGTCCCCGCCCTGAGTGGTTCACTTTCGTCGAGAGACAGTAAGTATATCGTTTATGTGAATGCAGCTCGGCCTTCGGCCTTGGCCTTAGTTACTTACTTTCTTCGCGAAGGTTTATCGTTTACTCGGACGTAGCTGGGCCTTGGGCCTCGTTCTTAGTTACTTACTTTCTTCGAGAAAGTATATCGTTTACCTGAACGCAGCTCGGTCTTCGGCCTCGCCCTTAGTTAAAATACTGTCTTCGAAAAAGTAAATCGTTTAATTGAACGCAGCTCGGCTTTCGGCCTCGACGTTAGTGAGTGACTTTCTCTTTTTGAAATTCGAATTCACAAGAGAGAAACGACCATATAAATAAATGGTAGAACCTTCCAACTATACACGCAGGTACTATTGGGCTTGATTTAATCCATTCCCTCTACGCCAGCATACACACATTTTCTCAATGCCTCAATCGCACGCGTGCTTGCCTACCCCCGCGCCCGCGCCCGCGCCCGCCCCCACGTGATCCGCCTCAAGCCACGCTCGGGCGGTCTCGCGGAGGCTGCGGCGGCTGGTACTGAAACATGGCTGAAATTGTGGATCAATTATCGTCGGCTATGAAAAAAAATTATCTTGATTTCAGTATAGTTCAACGTCAAGCGGGAGCCAGGGAGTAGGCCAGTTTATTACTACCCAGGGAAAAATAAGAAAAAAAAAATCTGAGGCATTTATTTTTTAGGAAAAAATTTAACTGAATATTTTTTGGTAATACTACAGGCATTCTGGTTTTATTTGGGATAGTTATCAATAGCAGAGTTGTATAGGCTTCCACTATAAAAATTTGATCAATTATATTTGCTAATTTCTAGTCGTAGTACCTAAAATGTTGTATGAGATGTCAATTTCCAACGTTTTTCAAAAAATGCTCATATCATAAAAACAAATGACTCTGATTTTTTTTCTTATTTTTCCCTGGGTAGTCATAAACTGGCCTACTCCCTGGTTCCCGCTTGACGTTGAGTTTTGGGACACGTTGTATATAATGTACTGATAGCCACGTAGTTCATCAAAGTGTACTGAACTTTTACTAAAATAAGAAATGGTGTTTAAAAACCGGCCAAGTGCCAGTCGAACTCGCGTACCGGGGGTTCCGTATCGCCATATCAACGCCACTCACGCCATCTATGGCGTGTTTTATGAAATGCTTCATATTAGTTAAAATTCATGATTAGTTTAAATGCTTCATACTCTTTTCGGTAGATCGCGCGCATACACTTTTTAGTTTCTTGTATGGGGACCCCCGTGAAGTTTTTACTTTTCATTATTTGTTGTTTGTTATTATTGGGTATCCAAAGACGATGCCGTGGAGTGAATGTCCATCAAAGCCGATGTTTCATATTTTTATAAGCACTGCAATATACTCGTGTAAAGGATCTTACAAAACTCAAAGCGACAAGTCGAAATGTAAATATTTTCCACATATATTATATTCACATATTTTAGAGTATGTCTGTGTGTTCGAGGAACGCTATTAATTTACATATTAATTCGCCTCGTGATTAAATACCGGTTTCGTTAAATTGCTATCTCAGGCCTACATAATCCCTTGCGGGCGATTGCGAACCGCGCGCTTCCACTGAGAGCCTATCATCTGCCACGCTGGAATAATATGGAAGATGTTCTAGGTGTTTTATAAAAAAAAAGTGGTCAAACAGAACAGAACGACACCACGGGCACTAATCGGTGGTCGCTTCCCGTATTGAGAGCGTTTTCGGGAGCATTTTCAAATTTAGAACAAGTACCGGGCGCGCGGGCTCTCTTGCAAATTATCCCTAATTTTGTCGTTCTGTTCTGTCTCTGTGCCTAATTTTGGCCACATAGTGAATTATTTGTATGACATGTGGTATTCCGTTGGAAAGGGCGTAAACTAGCGAACTTTTTACAAGAAAATAAAGCTATCAATTGGTGTCTGTTTTTTTTTAATGAATTAAGAAATTAAGATTCTGTCATATTTTTACTCGTTCTCGGGACTTTGGGAGCTCATAAAAATTTTCATGGTATTAATTTCATCAAATCATATTTTTCTTAGAACAAGGATACATACTAAAATTCAATAAATTTTATTTCGTGCTGATAATATCATAAACAAAAATGTTACAAGGGTTTAAAGCAGGGATTTTGGTAATTTTCAAAAATAAAGAAAACAAATCGTATCTCGATACCACGTGACAACTGACAAAAGGTGTCATGGGTCAAAACGTTGCAAATGACCCCACTTACCTACAAAAAATTTTTGTCGGTCGATGTGCCGAACACCCTGTATATTATAGCATAGTTACTGTCTGTGACAGCTTGCTATAACTATATAGCTTTGTATAATAATAAAGTGTTTCAAGATAGGGTTTCGTAACTTCAGGGTTCAAAATGGGTCCATATTTGAAGACGAAAAGCTCTGAAACGTTTTCCCAGATTCGGTCATTTTATAGTACTTTTTAATGAAAATCGTTTCATCAAGATTTGGTGGGCGATTAACGTCCGCCTTTATTAAATAAAAATAAAATTACTAACTTGCATGCTTAACCAGTAACATGTAGGTAAATTCCAAACACTAAAATTTGGATGGAATCAAAAGAAAAAGGGGACTGGACTACGTCATTGCACTCCCTAGACCTCACTGTCCATCGAGATTTTATTACAATTTTCAATTTTTGTATGAAAACAAAAATACGGAGTTTCTATTTGAGTGATACGGATTTTTTGACGTGATAACGTCACGTCTTATAAATTGATGAACACCGGCTGCACGCACGAACAAAGTGTCACGTTCCATCTGAGCCTGTGTGTGCAAGCGAGAGCGCGTAACAAGCGATAGAGAGGCACAATCGGCCCAAGCGTCGGCTTACCACTTTATGACGTTATCACGTAAAACTATCGTCCGTAAACCGACTTTACAGACAACCAATTTTTTCTTCTAATAATGATTGCTTTCTGTTGGGCTTATGGGCTTTAACCTGGCTGGACTCTCCCCGAAAAGAAATCCTGGGTACTTGCTTGCCGGCATATCCACACAATGCTTACAGCGGACCCCGCCTGCTAGGGGTGGCACTGGATGACGCTGCGTGTCGTTGACACGTTGTCGCTCCACAGACACGGCTTAGGCCACTATCTGCATTACAATACACCCTCTGACACCCCTAGATAGCTTGTCTGTGTATACTACATCGACAGAAGCGCCGCCGTACGCGCCTACCTGGTTAGAGATACGTTGGTTTGGCTTTTCGTAGGTAGAATGTAAAAGTCGTTGATTGAAATGTACATATATACATATACTAGCTGAGCCCGCGGCTCCGCTCGCGTGAAATTCGTATTTCAAAGAAGACATTAAGTAACTGAGGGCGAGGCCGAAGGCCGAGCTGCGTTCAGGAAGACTATAAACCTTCTGGAAGAAAGTAAGTAACTAAGGGCGAGGCCGAAGGCCGAGCTGCGTTCAGGAAGACTATAAACCTTCTCGAAGAAAGTAAGTAATTAAGGGCGAGGCCGAAGGCCGAGCTGCGTTCAGGAAGACTATAAACCTTCTCGAAGAAAGTAAGTAACTAAGGGCGAGGCCGAAGGCCGAGCTGCGTTCAGGAAGACGATAAAACTTCTCGAAGAAAGTAAGTAATTAAGGGCGAGGCCGAAGGCCGAGCTGCGTTCAGGAAGACTATAAACCTTCTCGAAGAAAGTAAGTAACTAAGGGCGAGGCCGAAGGCCGAGCTGCGTTCAGGAAGACGATAAACCTTATCTAAGAAAGTAAGTAATTAAGGGCGAGGCCGAAGGCCGAGCTGCGTTCAGGAAAACTATAAACCTTCCCGAAGAAAGTAAGTAACAAAGAGCGAGGCCGAAGGCCGAGCTTCGTTCAAGAAGACTATAAACCTTCTTGAAGAAAGTAAGAAACAAAGGGCGAGGCCGAAAGCCGAGCTGCGTTCAGGAAGACGATAAACCTTCTGGAAGAAAGTAAGTAACTAAGGGCGAGGCCGAAGGCCGAGCTGCGTTCAGGAAGACTATAAACCTTCTCGAAGAAAGTAAGTAATTAAGGGCGAGGCCGAAGGCCGAGCTGCGTTCAGGAAGACTATAAACCTTCTCGAAGAAAGTAAGTAACTAAGGGCGAGGCCGAAGGCCGAGCTGCGTTCAGGAAGACGATAAACCTTATCTAAGAAAGTAAGTAATTAAGGGCGAGGCCGAAGGCCGAGCTGCGTTCAGGAAAACTATAAACCTTCCCGAAGAAAGTAAGTAACAAAGAGCGAGGCCGAAGGCCGAGCTTCGTTCAAGAAGACTATAAACCTTCTTGAAGAAAGTAAGAAACAAAGGGCGAGGCCGAAAGCCGAGCTGCGTTCAGGAAGACGATAAACCTTATCTAAGAAAGTAAGTAATTAAGGGCGAGGCCGAAGGCCGAGCTACATTCAGGAAGACCATAAATATTCTCGAAGAAATTACGCAACCGAGGGCGAGACCGAAGGCCGAGCTGCGTTCAGGAAGACTATAAACCTTCTCGAAGAAAGCAAGTAACAAACGGCGAAGCCGAAGGCCGAGCTGCGTTTAGGAAGACGATAAACATTCTCGAAGACAGTAAGTAACTATGGGCGAAGCCGAAGGCCGAGCTGCGTTCAGGAAGAGGATAAACCTTCTCGAAGAAAGTAAGTAACTGAGGGCGAGGCCCAAGGCCGAGCTGCGTTCAGGAAGACCATAAACCTTCTCGAAGAAAGTAAGTAACTGAGGGCGAGGCCAAAGGCCGAGCTGTGTTCAGGAAGACGATAAACCATCTCTAAGAAAGAAAGTAATTAAGGGCGAGGCCGAAGGCCGAGCTGCGTTCAGGAAGAGGATAAACTTTTTCGATGAAAGTAAGTAGCAAAGAGCGAGGCCGAAGGCCGAGCTGCCTTTAGGAAGACTATAAACCTTCTCGAAGAAAGTAAGTAACTGAGGGCGAGGCCGAAGGCCGAGCTCCGTTTAGGAAGAGGATAAACCATGGGTCAGGCCGAAGGCCGAGCTGCGTTAAGGAAGAGGATTAACCTTCTTGATGTAAGTAAGTAACTATGGGCGAGGCCGAAGGCCGAGCTGTATTCTGGAAGACGATAAAAAAGTAAGTAACTAACGGCGAGGCTTCAGGCTAAGCTGCATTCTGGAATACAATAAACCTCCACGAAGAAAGTAAGTAACTAAGGGCGAGGCCACCGTCACACCCATCCCCCCTCCCCCCCCCCCCATTTATTTGTTTTGAGTAGCTATAAGTATGATTTTCCTTTTAAAAAAAACGATATTCCCATACAATCTTTAACACTCCCTTTCCTCCCCTTATATGTGAAAATCCAACAATCCTGGACCTTAAGAAACCGATACTCCCATACAAACTTTCGCATCTCCTATTTCACCCCCTTAAGGGTTGTTTTTTGAGACTATGTCCTTCCTCAGGATGCAATTCATCTCTGTACAAAATTTTATAAACTCCTCTCCCTCTCCCTCTCCCTCTCCCTCTCCCTCCATCTCCCTGCCTCTCCCTCCCTTCCGTTGAGTCTCGCTATCATCGATACTTCGAGTAAATATGGCAACCCCAAAGATGGTAAACAGACAGACATACATACAGACAGACAGAAAGCAGACGTTGGATTTTATTAGAGGTAAGGAAGAAAGGTCCATCGCTCTACCTCCACCTCCCCTCCCGCCCCTCCCTCACCCCCCTCCCTATATGCCTCTACTTATCCCCCCCCCCCCCCCCTTCAGGATATTGTAATGTCATCGGTTCTTACTCGGGTGAATGATTCCGTGTCCGTTACATACAAATATTGCCAAGTGCTCTCATATTTCACTTCACTGCTAACCTCATAAGCTATTTAGCGTGATAGTAAGTAGCCTATAGTTGATGGGAAGAATCAAGCTATCCGTAGAATTTTGTTTTATTAAAATCGGTTCAGTGGTTCTCGAGTTATAAGCGGACAGACAGACACTCAGACATACAGAAAGCAGACGTTGGATTTTATTATAGGTAAGGAATAAGGAAAGGAATAAGGAGGATACATAGATACTAGACCAGGGATGGATGAACTTTTTTCTACGCGGGCCAATATTTACAAACATAATCTATGGGGGGCTAGGTTTTTGAATTTTTGGCTATATCTAATATAATACTTTATTGAAATAAAAATATTCGTATTTTCCGAAATTAAGTTATTTATTGACTCATTATGTTTCAACAACATTAAAAGTTCTCTTATTTAGGCAACATTAAATTATATGAACTATCTAACTATAGATATTCGAATCAGGTACAGTGTATCTGGTGCACTATTAAATAGTGAAATATATATTTATTGCAGGTTATCTATAAAATAGGACAAAGATTTATTAATTAAAGTAACCAAGTATACTATTTTAATGTGTGCTGAATTTTTCCATGATTTATGTTATGTTATTATCTCCTTCTGGGTCGATGGTCGCGGGCCGGATTGCAACCGTTCGCGGGCCGGAGATGGCCCGCGGGCCGTAGTTTGTCCATCCCTGTACTAGACGATACTAACTCTTTCTAAATTTGGTACCCACGCCCCACGCTCTACGCGTCCCACGCGAGCGTAGACCGCGGCTCGAGGTATTGCATGCAAGACATCCTATTTAATTTCAATTGGTTCATCTCCTGATTGATCTATACACTGCACAGAGATTGCATGACATTATTTTTATGTAATCCGCTATGGTGGCAGAGTCGGAGGGGCCAAAGCACATGCTCCGATCAGCTAAAATCACCAACGAAAAGGTAGGTGCCATACCGGAGCCTCCCTGGATTGCTGGCTGTGGCTATACTGGAATAGAGGAGAACACAGCCGAGGCTGTTATGCGGCCATCTTACATCCAGTACGGGGGTATCAGCCCAGTCGGCTACAATTTGAGCCTACCACCTAGTAAGGGGCAATGGAAGGGACCTACAGTTTTACACCGGTTCCGAACGGTGAAGCAGCAGGTGTAGGTATGCATGTAAATTTTTTTTTTCAGAAAAAACTCATTGGTACACGGCAACCGGATTCGAAGCTCGGACCTCTCGCATGAGAAGCCGATGCCCGAGAAGGTAGGTGCCTTACCGGAGCCTCCCTTGGATTGCTGGCTATACTGGACTAGAGGAGAACACAACCGAGACTGTTATGCGGCCATCTTACATTCACTACGGTGGTGGTACCAGCCCAGTCGGCTACAATTTGAGCCTACCCCCTAGTAAGGGGCAGGGAACGGGAAGAACGGTTATTCCAAAATAGTCGTCCGATCCGAAAGAAAGATCCTTTGACCTATGCGAAACTATACATAGAACCACATCGTAGCTGGCATCTGTGTACTCCTCTTGTACATATTTTATGTACAACTAGCGAATCCCTCAAGCTATCACACCAACTGAATCGTCGAAAAGAAAATGGCGGCCTTGCTTTTCTTTTTCGCATCACTCCGATACGATTGCATCGTCGTCTCATGTCGTGCAATCTTGCGGGAAGAAGCAATTGGCTGTTGTGGACGTGAGAAGGTTTTGTGCGTTATCGAGTATCGAAGGCGAGAATGTCGGTTGAATATTTCATGATGTGGAGGGAGCAGTGGCTTAGTAGGAGGGGCCAAAATGTGGTCCCAATTTTTCCCTATATAAAAAAGTATTTGTATGCTAAGAACATTTTTTTTATCGTATCATGTCACGGTTGGCTAAATCACCTACGACATCCGTTATGTCAGCCCATAACACCTTTGTCAAATAGGTGCCACGTCAGTGCTTCCCTTCGGTCGTTCGGGCTACACTGAACTGGACGTGAAACACGGATTATTTACATAGCCGTTTCAATCGACCTTTCATTCAGTGCCGACAGTTAATGTTCATATGAAGACTGGGGCTGTTTATATAGAGATGTTGAAATCATCTCTCGTCCGATAGCTTTTTTTCTGTTGAAAGCGTACATGTAGCGCAGAGCCACCCATGAGGTGTCATGAGAATTGTTGCTATAGTGCTATGCCGGCATGACGTACCCATTCACATCCTTGAAGGACATGAGACTGTACTTGGGTGACACACATGGAGTGTTCCACAGTTTACCGGTCTTATAGAGAAAAGATATGCAGAACCGATTGGAACGCATCAGCGTTAAGTCCAGTGTGTTGGGATATTGAGATATTTGAATTATCAATCTTCCTACCATTTTTTTTAATGGAAACTGACACAGTTGGCTACATCACCTACAACATCCGCGATGTCAGCCCATAACACCGGGTCAACTAGGTGCCATGTCAGTGCTTCCCTTCATTTCATGTCAGCTACACTGAACTGGTCAGAAAACGCGAACTATTTACATAGCCGTTTCGACCGACGTTTTATTCAGTGCGGTGGTATCAACCCGGGCGGGATAAACCCTACCACCTAGTAAGGTATGAAGGAAAGGGACCTACAGTTTTACGTGGAATCTGAACCACGGTCAGCCACCAACGGTCGAGCGGTCGCCCATCCAAGCACTGACCGCGCTCAGGGTTACTTAACAACAGTCGACCGACCGCAGCACTGAGCTACCGAGGCTGACAGACCATACCTCGGTGAGATCTGTCTACCTCTATGCACCAGAAATTTCAGCGCCCAAACCAAACCAGCTGAGTGACTGAACGAATATGCTCCCAAATTTCAGATGGCCGTCAGGGATCGCAAGCATCAGACGGAGAAAAATTTTGCCCCCCTTAGAAAATCACCAAACTACGGCCCTGGAATGGAGGGGGCGAGATAAAAGAGGGATGCTGAAACCGCGAAATCTCCCTCCACGTGTACAAAGCCTCGCGGATGTACAGAATAACTTTGCTTTTGACATCTCACAGCTTTCCCTATGTAAGGGCTTATACATGGTGGCGAGTAAATAGGTGAGAGATACATGTTTTGAGAATTTTTTGCGGTTTTTTTATCGTTCGGTTTTTGTTTTTTTTTGCTTTCTCTCAATGATTGTAAGTATGTATATGCTGTATAGAGGATTTAATTAAATTTAAATGTTCAGCTTTTCAGGGTTAATTTATTTCATAACACTGAATACTTCATCGATCGAGAGCAAGGCCAAGCTGGCTGCTAAAAACCTGGGTGTACTCAATAAGGTGCGTTGGTACTTCACGCCGCCGGGCCAAAGGCTGCTTTTGTATCAATCTTTAAAAGAATAGCCCCACTGCATCTCTCCCCGTGTATGTCGTAAAAGGCGACTAAGGGATATGACTCCCTCTTATATTACTAGGTGGTAGGGTTTAACCCGCCCGGGTTGGTACCACCGCACTGAATGAAAGGTCGGTCGAAACGGCTATGTAAATAGTTTGTGTTTTCCGTCCAGTTCAGTGTAGCCGGCACGACCGAAGGGAAGCACTGACGTGGCACCAAGTTCACCCGGTGTTATGGGCTGACATCACGGATGTTGTAGGTGATGTAAGCCAACCGTGACAGTTTCCATAAAAAAAAAATAAAAAAAATCGCAGATTAGGTCCAGCTTGGAGTAGGCACTGGTCGCGCTTGTGGGATGGCTCAGCTAAATACCAGGTTGCGCCTTTGGACTCGATCCAGCGTCGAGCCGTGCGGCTAGTGGGTGACCCCGACGTGTCCCGCGATCCAGAACCACTGCAACTCCGTAGTGATGTCGACGCCCTGAGTGTGTTCTATCGCTTATTCCATGGGGAATGCAAGAAGGAGCTGTTTAACGCGATCCCGCCGTCCCTTTTTCACCTCCGCACAACGCACACTGGGCAGGGATTGCATCCCTAACGCTGGACTTACCACGGATGCGTACCAATCGGTTCTGCAGATCTTTCCTCCACAGAACTAGTAAACTCTGGAACGCTCTTCCTGAACACATATTTCCCCCCAAGTATAGTCTCGGGTCCTTCAAGAGAGGCGAGAGCCACATATAATGTTTCTAACGACGCCCATGGACCTTCGGTCGTATGCGGGGGTTGCTAATGCCATGCCGCACAGTGCCTCGTCCCTTGGACAATAATACAAAAATCGACTTTCAACTACATTCAATTTGAACTTGTTATTGTAAAGAGGATGAGTTATTACCTCGTAATGATCAGGGATTATGACGTAGTCGATTGCCATTGGCTAATTATACCCCCTCCATTTTGGTATTCCTATGCGCGATGCACTAATTGCTTATAAGTCGCATTTTGCCCCTTGTGCTTTACGTTTTATTGAAGTAAAAGTATCACGTGTTTACGATCAAATCACCATGGAGTTTACAGGCACAGGTAAGTACTTTAAAAAAATAATTAATATATTTAATTAAATTGCAGGATTCAAATTCTATATGTGATAAAAGTCTTTGTTCTGATTTAGCTTAAAATTTATGCATTAACGAACTTTCACAGAGCTTTAAAAAAAAACATGGAATAACATATCGTGGTTTTTATGTTTTCCTATTGCTACATTTATATACTTTAATTTACATTAAATTCATCTGCGTCTGCCTGCGACTTACATAGTTATGATTTTTTTTTTCAGCCGGAAGCAACTCTATTAAAAATCTCAATCTCGCAGAAGTGTGCTTCTACAGCGGAAAAGGTGATAGAAAAGCGGTCGTTTTTGAGAAATTATGTTCGCTGTTGAACGTAACATCCTGCACAGATGAATATCGAGATAAACTGAAAGCTTTCAGCAGTCTGTTTTGTTTAAATTTTAACGAAAATTTGGACGATGTCAGCCGCAACCGCCAAAAATTAAGTGAACGCAACGAAGCATGGCTTCAGAAGGAGATCACGTTGCCAGAAGAATTGACAACTGCTCCAGCGCCCGCTGACACCGAAAAAGGCCAGCCTGGACCAAGTCGTCCTCGTAGAAGACTCTGCAAGCCGTTCGAAGATGCGTCCCTGAAGTCTAAGAAAGGCGCGTCTCGGATCTCGCAGCTAGCAGGACATCTGATGAGTTGCAATTTGCTGCTGCTATTGCTACGGGTTCACAAACTCAAGGTCAGGCGTCTTCCCTTACTCCTCTTCAAACACTAGCTTTCTATGTATTTAGATTTAGACTTATCTGAAACTAAATATAAAGTGTTAAGGTCTGTGGTAAATGGTGTGAACAAAGACTTGTTTCCTAGCCTCTATGCGCTAAGCCAATATAAAAATTTCCTTCTGCCATCAGTAGCCGCATTTGAAATTTCTGCAGAAGTAAATTTGCAAGAATTACTTCAACTAACATAAATATAATTAAAGTGGCGAATTTAGAAGTAGTGACGAAGATTCTTCGGATTCCGAGTAGGTATTTATTGTTAGTATAATAAAATAATGATGATGTTAAATATATGTATTAGAAATAAGTAAGTTACTTAGATATAAAATCGAAAGTAGTTATTTTTATTCGAAATTAATTAGTTATAAAAATTTTAATATTACTACATTTAGGGTACTTGCTTTAATAGATTTATAAGTATAAATAATCTTTTCAGTTTAAAATACAGTTTTTTATGTCTGAGTTTATTGTTCTTTATTAAATACAATATTCCTCGTCATATTCCTCAAACTCATAATATTTTACCCTCTCCCAATTTTCTTCCTGTAGGAATAGGGGATTGAAACTTTCTCAAAATGTAGGTTCTAGTGAGTACTAGTAAGTAATTTTTATTTCACAAAAATCCATGAAGAAATATCGAAGTTATGATTTTTGTCCCATCGCCCCATACATTCGATGCACTGTGTGCCGGCCTGACACAGGTGCCTATTCACGCCTCTCTTGAAGGACCCGGGACTTTACTTGGGGTGAAATATATAGGCAGTGAGAGCGTTCCAGAGTTTACCGGTTCTCTAGAGTAGAGATCTGCAGAACTGGTTGGTACGCGTCCGCGGTAAGTCCAGCGTCTAGGAATGCAATCCCTGCACGGTGCGCTTCTGTCGTTATTCAAGTGACCTGTGATGGTAGCCAATAAAATGTAAGAGGGACTTCAGTATATCACAGCGATATTCAGCAGTCTAGACTAGATTTACCAGGTAGTATGTATTGTATTCGAATTTAATATTTTTGAACTTACATAAGGGGATTGCAGGATACGCAGGTCCTAATCGTGTGGGGCCCGTACTGTACCATGTAGGGCCGATACTTTGGCATTGAATCTTCTTCTATCTATGATAATAAAACCTAATTGACGATTTTTAGAAATGTTTTCTGTATGTATGTATGTATGTTCCTCCATAATTTTTAAACCGATCATCCGAATTCGATGAAACTTAGTACGAGCACATTTAACTCAACGCGACACAGGATAGGATAAATAAATCAGTTCCGGTTAAATTAAGATGTGGCTCTCATACAAACCAAATTGTTCCGCGCGCCGAAATAAAGGTACGGTAGCGGGCTTACTTACTTTCTCGCGAGCGAAGCCGCGGGCAAAAGCTAGCTAGATATAAATGAGCATTCTGCCCTATGGGTACGGAACCCTAAAAATACAATAAAACTGGATTCCTAACAAGATCTCCTCCCATAAATTGGTTAAGGTTGCAATTGTGTTGCAACTTTTGTTGTTGACATTGGGCATTTGAGAACCCATCGGTTCTCTAAATCGTTTCTTTGTCGCACCGCTAGGATGTGGAACTGTCTTCCGGCGAGTGTGTTTCCCGAATCCTTTAACCTGTGTGTCTTCAAGCGTCGCATTAACGGCCTATACAGCCTAGCAACAGTTCGCAAATCTGCTGGCATGGCACCTAACTGAGCGTGGTTTCGCGCGGAGAGGTGATTTTGGCTCTGTCGACTGCACCATTGGTCTCTCGGCACAGCCACCCATGCTGGTTTATATAAAAAAAAAATTGTACGAACGTACTAAAGTTAAATAGGTAGATATAAGCCAAGGTGTCAGTCGACCGAGGCAGCAGCGCCACGCACGACTATCGATATTATAGCATGTCTATAGCGGGTCTGTCTATAGCGCTGTAGCACCGAGAACAGCTATAGGCTGGTCAATTAGGACAGAGCTTCTCAAAGCTTCCTTTGATTCACTTGTAAAGTTAATTTTCTTTTAATCTGTGTTCGCTGTTAAATATCCTTCCTTACCTATAATAAAATCCAACGTCTGCTTTCTGTCTGAGTGTCTGAGTGTATGTCTGTCTGTCCGCTTATAACTCGAGAACCACTGAACCGATTTTGATAAAACAAAATTCTACGGATAGCTTGATTCTTCCCATCAACTATAGACTACTTACTATCACGCTAAATAGCTTATGAGGTTAGCAGTGAAGTGAAATATGAGAGCGGGCGGAGCCGCGGGCACAGCTTGTACTCCATACAATACACACATTTGATGTGCTGAGTGGGACGGGTACGTAGAAAGAATACTGTATCTCACACCGTGCATGTCGATAAGGACGAGATGCTGTGCTAAATGACGACAGGGTAGCCACCTCTCACCTTGCCGCGATCCTTCCACCGAGTCGTGCAGCAGGTGGGTCTTCGTGCCTTTATTGCTGCTTGCTTGCTACTTATGTCGTGGTGGTAAGTCTTGTGATGTACATTTACAAGAGTACCTACTTGCTGCGCGGCACCGATTACTTTGCTAACTCAGATTGTCGGAAAAAGAAGTGAGATCTAACTGGATACCAAGTTCTTCCGAAGTGCTTAAATCAAAGCTCCTGCTATGCATAACGTTCTTCAGTTGCTTTAAAAGAAAATTTGTTATGTTCTTTGCTACTCAATAGTGCGTCTTGGCAAATTTTTATCCACCTACTTTAATCTTTGATTTTGAGAACAGTTTAGTCAAGTATTTCATTGACAAAGAACTAGTTAAATAAGATAAAACTTGCCAAGTCGGACTATTGAGTAGCAAAGAACATAACAAATTTTCTTTTAAAGCAACTGAAGAACGTTATGCATACCAGGAGCTGTGATTTAAGGAACTTCGGAAGAACTTGGTATCCAGTTAGATCTCACTTCTTTTATTAGCTGACACACTGCCGTGTGTCTAGATGTTACAATTTAGAAATATGAAACATGGATATAGCGACAGTTTGGGAAGCTGCGTTTGGCGGCTGCGGACAGCTCCGAGTCGGATGACGCGATAAGCTCTCGTTTATCTACTCGGCCAATCAGCGCGCAGACCGCAACCGCCCTCCCCCCGCGCCCCCCTTACGCAGCCGACCTCCTCACCGCACACCGCGCGCGCCGCCAATACCGCTCTATACTGATAGGTATAGCCTATGAATACAACAGCTGTTGCTAGCTATTATAGGTACCAGTCGTGCCCATACGTCCCAGAAGATCTACCTTTTTTTTTATGGAAACTGACACGGTTGGCTACATCACCTACAACATCTTTGGTGTCAGCCCTTATCACCGGGTGAACTTGGTGCCACGTCAGTGCTTCCCTTCGGTCGTGCCGGCTACACTGAACTGGACGGAAAACACAAACTATTTACATAGCCGTTTCGACCGACCTTTCATTCAGTGCGGTGGTATCAACCCGGGCGGGTTAAACCCTACCACCTAGTAATATTAGAAGGGAGTCATATCCCTTACCAACCAAAAATTCATGATTATGAGATCGACAGTTGTACCAAAAGTATTCGTTGTGCAATAATTTACAGTAATTATTGTTAGACTATGTATAATAAATTATTCGAAGTTTATATACTATTTTTGTTATTATAGGGTAAATAAAACATATGCCTACGTATTGTTTCTAAATTACAATTAAAATAATTTTATAAATGATACCGCATTGGGTGCAATCACAGAGCATCAAATACCTACCGCCCGCGCCCCCTACTAGAGGCGCCCTAAGCGATGATATTTGAAACCCAATAACCGTACGCTGAGCTGCTAGCGCTTCGTATGTGTGTATGTGTGCTAGTATCGACACTACACACAAAGAGGAGCAAGATAAGCACACGCACAAAACAAATGCACACGCACAACACACATATTATGTAAGTCATAGGCCACGCCCACAGGCTTCAACGCCGTGTTGTAGAGAAATCGCGCTCACGGCGCCTCTAGTAGGGGCGGGCGCGCGCATTTCGTGCTCTGTGGGTGCAATTTATTATTATTTTTATTTTAATTAATAAAATTGAACCATTCTTGCTCAAATGGAATTCACATCCTTGAAAGCTATGTTCATTAAATCCTTTATATTTGTTACTATTGCGGTCCCTGCGGTAGATGACACCATCCGGAAAATGTCAGTCACATCAAATATTATGAATTCTTAGGTTTTTTTTTTTTTTTTATGGAAACTGACACGGTTGGCTACATCACCTACAACATCCTTGATGTCAGCCCATAACACCAGATGAACTTGGTGCCACGTCAGTGCTTCCCTTCGGCCGTGCCGGCTACACTGAACTGGACGGAAAACACAAACTATTTACATAGCCGTTTCGACCGACCTTTCATTCAGTGCGGTGGTACCAACCCGGGCGGGTTAAACCCTACCACCTAGTAATATAAGAAGGGAGTTATATCCCTTAGTCGCCTTTTACGACATACACGGGGAGAGATGCAGTGGGGCTATTCTTTTGCTCAACATATTTTCAGCGATCGACCTATAATCCTCTTTCGATCGACAGGTGGATCGCGATCGACCGTTTGGGCACCACTACTATACTGGGTGTAAAAGCGGCGAGTACATTAAATTTAGGAAATGGTTGTTGGGATCAAGAGTAACAAAAAAGTCAAATAACTTTTTTCTGAATTTCCTTTAAATAAAAAGTTATAGTTTTCTAATTGATTATTTTAGTGTAAAAATGATCTAATGACAACCGGGCGGCGCGGAGGGGGGAAGAGCGGGTGAGACGTGAGCGCCTCGGACGGAGGTGTGGATGGCGGGAGGGGCGGGGGTTAGCTTTGTGAGTGGAGGACTGGAGGTCGGGAGGCGGAGGGTGCGGACTGGCAACAAAGCGTTACATTACACTAGACGAAAACATACATTTCAAAAATTCATATCTCAAAAACTAGATACTTTAGAGAAAAACTTTATTTGCTTTTTTGTCCAGGAAAAACACGAGGATTGCACTGGCGAAATTAATGTACTCGCCGTTTCAACACCCTGTATACTACCCAGTAGCGATTCCTGGTGCTGAGTATTGTGCTGGCTTAAATAAAAAATAATTACATGCTGACTGTACAGCTATAAAACGCCGCCATTTTCAATCCCTTTCTTTAAATACCAGGTTATACTTCCGTTGTACCTACCTAAGAGGTAGATAGGGGTTTTATAAGGCAAAAACGCTAGCCTTTCTAAGGTTTTCCGATGTGAAATAAAAATTAAATGAATATTAAGCGGCGGGTGGCCGAGTGGTTTGGGCATCGGCTTCTCATGCGAGAGTTACGAGGTTCGAATCCGGTCGGCGTGTACCAATGAGTTTTTTCTAACGAAAAAATTTACGTGCATACCTACATCTGCTGCTTCACCGTTCGGAGCCGGTGTAAAACTGTAGGTCCCTTCCCTTGCCCCTTACTAGGTGGTAGGCTCAAATTGTAGCCGACTGGGTTGGTACCACCGCACTGGATATAAGATGGCCGCATAGCAGCCTCGGTTGTGTTCTCCTCTAGTCCAGTATAGCCAGCAATCCAGGGAAGTCTTCGATATAGCATCTACCTTCTGGGAGGTGATTTTGGCTGGTCGGAGCATGTGCTTTGGCCCCTCCGACTCAGCCACCCATACCGGATTACATAAAAAAAAAATTGGTTGTCTGTAAAGTTGGTTTACGGACGATAGTTTTACGTGATGATGTCATAAAGTAAATCAGTTCCGGCGGATATTTACCATGTAAAATTAATTTAAGTACATGATAAAGATGCGATAATAACTAATAAAAGATATGAGAAAATAACGACTATTAATTTTTGTTTAATTTATATTTAAAAAACCTACATAACGCCATCTACATGTTCAACGTTGCAACAATTACCTAACTGCTAAATCAAGTATGCCGTTGGCTGAAGTATTTCATTTAATATTGACGCTAGATGTGGACGCTAGTTGTCGCTCCATGAAATTCACATATGAAATTCACATACTGTTGAGAAAATTTGCAGCGATAAGTACACGGTCGATAGCCTGCGTAGATAACACGTCTGGTCAGTGATGGTGGCAGGTTCGAGGCTCGCAAAAGACGGAGAAATATATTTTGTATTTTCTACTATTGTATATGCCTCTCTATCGCGCTCTCGCTTGCACACACAGGTCTCTATCGCGCTCTCGCTTGAACACACAGGTTTAGATGGAACGTTACACTTCTTCGTGCGTGCAACCGGTGTTCATCAATTTATAAGACGTGACATCATCACGTCAAAATGTCATGCAATCTCTGTGCAGTGTGTAGGTTCTTAGCTATTTTTGTAAACAAGTAATCAAGTAACTAAGTATCCATTAAAAAAATTATAATAAAAACAAATTAAAAAAAAGAAGCGTCGTCGAATCGTTTATACATATTTGCTATTAAACCGAGTCTACCGTGAGCGTAGCCGCGGGCAAAAGCTAGTGCATATTATATAAAATTTAAAAGCTAGCCACAAATCTATGCTACATCCTTTCGTGATGTCGACACAACTCTCAACGATCTAACACCTAGATCCCGCTGAAAGCTATTATTTGACACTGCGTTATATTTGACAGCAGCAACTGTCAACTTCAAAAGCTGACTGGCGCGGCGCTGGCGGCGCCTCGTTTCATCTTATTTCATATTTTAGCCCAATGGTCGGCGTGGATGACAGCTATGAGAATGAATTGGAAAACTAATTGTGTGTTCCGAAGTCATATTTAAAATAACTTTGGAGATTGTTGAAAAGAGATTATGAATAGAAATTGGGAAATAGGCGAGCGAAATATTAAAATGAAATCGCATCTAAGTTTTCAATCTGTTGTGACAACCATGTTCATCCAGCGAATATTACCGATCTCCCTGTTCATCTGTATCCCAATGATATTTACACGTTTTTTTTTATACTAAGCGCGACATGTGGCGCCGAGCCACGCATAAGGTGTCTAATGACGCCCATGTACATTCGGACGTATGCGGGGGTTGCGAATGCCATGCCGGCCTTACAGGCGCCTATTCACGCCTCTCTTGTAGGACCCGAGACTATACTTGGGAGGAAATATATGGGTAAGGGAGTTTTCAATTTGTTGTGACAACCATGTTCATCCATCGACCATTGCCGCTCTCTGTACTCATCCCTATGATATTATGTTTAAAAAGGGTAGATAAGTTGTCTACACGACATTCGATCTTTACAAATGGCACGACGACCGAATGAATCACAATGCCACGAGATAATTTTAATATCATAATATTGCATGGATGGCCGAGTGGTTTGGGCATCGGCTTCTCATGCGAGAGATCCGTGGTTCGAATCCGGTCGGCGGCGGCGGCGTGTACCAATGAGTTTTTCTAACGAAAAAATTTACGTGCATACCTACTGCTACACCTACACCTGCTGCTTCACCGATCGGAACCGATATAAAACTGTAGGTCCCTTCCCTTACCCCTTTCTAGGTGGTAGACTAAAATTTTAGCCGACTGGGTTGGTACTATCGTACTGGATGTAAGATGGCCGCTTAGCAGCCTCGTCTGTGTTCTCCTCTAGTCCAGTATAGCCAGCAATCCAGGGAAGTCTCGGGGTATAGCACCTACCTTTTCGGAGGTGATATTGGCTGGTCGGAGCATGTGCTTTGGCCCCTCCGACTCAGCCACTAATACCGGATTACATAAAAAAAAGAGGAAATAGGACGGCATGTCTGTTGTTGAGAGCAAAAGTATATGTTGCTCTACATCGTACGAACGTGTTTGAACACGTGCGTTGTTGGTGCGAGACTTAGGCCCACTTGCACCAACACGAGTTTAAAGTTAAGTAGCGAGTTATGGATTTAAACGCGGTTCACACAGTCAACGGGTGCTACCTTAAACTGGTTTAGCGAGTTAAACTGGTTTATATATTAAATTTGTGTTGGTGCAAGTGGGCCTTAGTTTAGTACCTTAATCACGAGATTTAATCTACTACGCTACGCCGCCGTATTCTCCGCATCATTTTGTATGGAGAAACGGAGTAGCGCTAAGCGCGTCTTGCACCAACACGAGTTTAAAGTTAAGTAGCGAGTTATGGATTTAAACGCGGTTCACACATACAACGGGTGCTAGTTTAACGAGTTAAACTGGTTTATATATTGAACTTGTGTTGGTGCAAGTGGGCCTAGTGATAGATTTGCGAACTTCGTTTCTGCATACAAAATTATGCGGAGAACACGGCGTAGCGTGCGTAGCGTAGAGGTTAAATCTCGTGATTAGGGTACTGGTAGGACAAGTGTCCTGATTTTAAAGTGCCACTTGCGGAGTTCGTATAACACATCTACGTATTTTTAACACCTGACGAAAAAAAGTTGGTGAAATTTAACGTTCGCATGCGGTTTTTTTACAAAAACCTTGAAATAAAAGTTAAATTACAAATTTTAAAAACCCTTAAAACTTTGGACTTAGCGGTCCCCCGACTCTTTTAAGTAAGTAAACGGAAATTATTTTAGTTTTTTAAGAGTCGGGGTTTTTTAAATTTGTTATTTTTAACATATAAAATCATTGCTACATATATGAACGGCGTGATGGTACACGTTTATGCTATTTCCTGCTATTAACCGTTTGGCAACAGTAGAGCGAGCCGACTTGGCACCTAGAGTGGAACTGATGAAGAGTTAAGAGCAGCTATTCAAGACTATAAATGTTGACGTCCGTTAAAATTAAATTAATGAAGGCAGGGCTTCACAACCTTTTTATTCAGACTGCGACTCCGCCAACATGTTTTAAATTTGTTTACGCATCTTTAACTTTTATAGCACCAAATTTACCTGACTGCTTAATTAGTTAACTCATAACTAGGTACGATTAGTATCTCAATTTTATTAACCCATTTACAACGTGATACTTCAAGTATATTAATATTCATATTTATTTTTTATTTTTGACAATTATACTACACTAGCTGAGCCCGCGGCTCCGCTCGCGTGAAATTCGTATTTCAAAGAAGACAGTGAGTAACTATGGGCAAGCTGCGTTCAGGAAGTCGATAAACCATCTCTAAGAAAGTAAGTAATTGAGGACGAGGCTTCAGGCCGAGCTGCATTCTAGAAAGAAAATAAACCTTCTCAAAGAAAGTAAGTAACTGAGGGCGAGGCCGAAGGCCGAGCTGCGTTCAGGAAGACGATAAACCATCTATAAGGAAGTAAGTAATTAAGGGCGAGGCCGAAGGCCGAGCTGCGTTCAGGAAGACGATATACCTTCTCGAAAAAGTAAGTAACTGAGGGCGAGGCAGAATTCCGACCTGCGTTCAGAAAGACTATAAACCTTCTCAAAGAAAGAAAGTAACTAAGGGCGAGGCCGAAGGCCGAGCTGCGTTCAGGAAGACATCTTCTCGAACAAAGTATGTAACTGAGGGCGAGGCCGAAGGCCGAGCTGCGTTCAGGAAGACGATAAAAAATCTCTAAGAAAGTAAGTAATTAGGGGCGAGGCCGAAGGCCGAGCTACATTCAGGAAGTTATGGTCTTCCTGAATGTAGCTCGGCCTTTTCGAAGACAGTAAGTAACAGAGGGCGAGGCCGAAGGCCGAGCTGCGTTCAGGAAGACTATAAATCTTTTCGAAGAAAGTAAGTAACTGAGGGCGAGGCCGAAGGCCGAGCTGCGTTCAGGAAGACTATAATCCTTCTCGAAGAAAGTAAGGAACTGAGGGCGAGGCCGAAGGCCAAGCTGCGTTCAGAAAGACGATAAACTATCTCTAAGAAAGTAAGTAATTAAGGGCGAGGCCTAAGGCCGAGCTACATTCAGGAAGACCATAAACCTACTCGAAGAAAGTAAGCAACTCAGGGCGAGGCCGAAGGCCGAGCTGCGTTCAGGAAGACGATAAACCATCTCTAAGAAAGTAAGTAGTTAAGGGCGAGGCCGAAGGCCGAGCTGCGTTCAGAAAGACGATAAACCTTTTCGAAGAAAGTAAGTAACTAAGGGCGAGGCCGAAGGCCGAGCTGCGTTCAGGAAGACGATAAACCATCTCTAAGAAAGTTAATTTTAAAGAAATTAAGGGCGAGGCCGAAGGCCGAGCTGCGTCCAGGAAGACGATAAACCTTCTCGAAAAAGTAAGTAACTGAGAGCGAGGCAGAATGCCGACCTGAGTTCAGATAGACTATAAACCTTCTCAAAGAAAGTAAATAACTAAGGGCGAGGCCGAAGGCCGAGCTGCGTTCGGGAAGACCATAAACCTTCTCGAAGAAAGTAAGTAATTGAGAGCGAGGCCGAAGGCCGAGTTTCGTTCAGGAAGACGATAAACCATCTCTAAGAAAGTAAGTAATTAAGGGCGAGGCCGAAGACCGAGCTACATTCAGGAAGACCATAAACCTTCTCGAATACAGTAAGTAACTGAGGGCGAGGCCGAAGCCCGAGCTGCGTTCGGGAAGACCATAAACCTTTTCGAAGAAAGTAAGTAACTGAGGGCGAGGCCGAAGGCCGAGCTATGTTCAGAAAGACCATAAACCATCTCTAAGAAAGTAAGTAATTAAGGGCGAGGCCGGAGGCCGAGCTACATTCAGGAAGACCATAAACCTTCTCGAAGAAAGAAAGCAACTGAGGGCGAGGCCGAAAGCCGAGCTGCGTTCAGAAAGACGATAAACGATCTCCAAGAAAGTAAGTAACTAAGGGCGAGCCCGAAGACAGAGCTGCGTTCAGGAAGACTATACACCTTCTCGAAGAAAGTAAGCAACTGAGGGCGAGGCCGAAGGCCGAGCTGCGTTCAGGAAGACTATAAACCTTCTCGAAGAAAGTAAGTAACAAAGGGCGAGGCCGAAGGCCGAGCTGCGTTCAGGAAGACGATAAAACTTTCCGAAGAAAGTAAGTAACTGAGGGCGAGGCCGAAGGCCGAGCTGCGTTCCGGAAGACCATAAACTTTCTCGAAGAAATTAAGTAACAAAGGGCGAGGCAGAAAGCCGAGCTGCGTTCAGGAAGACGATAAACTTTCTCGAAGAAAGTAAGAAACTGAGGTTGAGGCCGAAGGCCGAGCTACGTTCAGGAAGACCATAAACATTCTCGAAGAAAGTAAATAACTGAAGGCGAGGCCGAAGGCCGAGCTGCGTTCAGGGAGACTATAAACCTTCTCGGTGAAAGTAAGTAACTAAGGGCGAGGCCGAAGGCCGAGCTGCGTTCAGGAAGATTATAAACCTTCTCGAAGAAAGTAAGTAACAAAAGGCGAGGCCGAAGGCCGAGCTGCGTTCAGGAAGACGATAAACATTCTCGAAGACAGTAAGTAACTATGGGCGAAGCCGAAGGCCGAGCTGCCTTCAGGAAGAGGATAAACCTTGTCAGCCCCCCCCCCCCCCCCCCCCGTTCCCACCACTTTAAATGTGAAATCCAAAAACCCTGAAACACTTAATCATTTATTTATGATGAGTAGCTAGAATTATGATTTTCAAGTTTCTTCCTTTAAAAAAACTGATACTCCTACACAATTTTTAATCCCCCGTTTCCTCCCCTTAAAATGTGAAAATAAAAAAATCCTGAAACACGTCATTATTTATTTATGATGAGTAGCTATAATAATGATTTTCAAGTTCCCACCTTTAAAAAAATCTAATTTTGAAATCATCCACTATTTTAATTGAAGGGTTGATTTAGCAAAAAACGCTGAAACACGTAATTCTTTATTTCATACCAAAAGCCTAAATATGAATTGTCATATCCGTAACTTGAGAAATGCTGGGTTCCCCATACAAACTTTCATCCCCTATTTCACCCCCTTAAGGGTTGTTTTTGAGACAAAAGGTAGCCTATGTCCTTCCTCAGGATGGAATTCATCTCCGTACAAAATTATATAAAATCCTAAAATATTATGTTGAAATCATCCCCTATTTTAATTTAAGGGTTGAATTAGCAAAAACGCTGAAATACGTAATTCTTTATTTCATACCAAAAGCCTAAATATGAATTGTCATATCCCTAACTTGAGAAATGATGGGTTCCTCATACAAACATTCATCCCCTATTTCACCCCTTTAAGGGTTGATTTAGCAAAAACGCTGAAACACGTAATCCTTTATTTCATACCAAAAGCCCAAATATGAATTGTCATATCCCTAACTTAATAAATGCTGAGTTCCCCATACAAACTTTCATCCCCTATTTCACCCCCTTAAGGGTTGTTTTTTGGGACAAAAGGTAGCCTATGTCCGTCCTCAGGATTCAATTAATCTCCGTGCAATATTTTATCGAAATCTGTTCAGCGGTTTAGGCGTGAAAAGGTAACAGACAGACAACAGAGTTACTTTCGAATTTATAATATTAGTATGGAGTATGGATTGTAGTATGTTTAATATACTAAAATTATTATGTTGATACAAATTACGTATCAAAGTTTTGCAAAGACTCTTTGCACCTGATTCACTTAATAAGTCTTTGTAGTCAGAACTCTCAGCAAAGTTGACAATCTTGCTCTCAAGCTGTGTTTTCGATAGACTGTAAGCGGTGTTATTATGTGGCTAGTCACTAAAAAGTACTTGTAATATTATTTATAATACCCTGAAAAAAAAACCCTGCGAACTTTATTGTCGGTTCTTCTTCGTGGGTGTAATTGAACCGGATAGAGCAAATTGTGACAAGTTGGAGTGCAGTCCAACCACAGATTAAGTAATAGTTACTTCGTGTCTAACTGCCATATGCATGACCAATAAACAATACAATACAGTTTCAGAAGTAAAGATATTTTGTTAGGTTGAACTACACTGTTGTCGGACGGGTACTCTTAAGTAGGGTAATAAAATGGTGTGCAAAATTGAGTGCAACCCGCGATAGTTTACGTAATTGTTTTTTACAGTGAAAATAATGATTATTTTAAATTGTAAGAAACATGGAACCTGTTTTAATTAGGATTTTGTTGGGCTTCCGTATGCATACGGAACCCTAAAAATTTTGTGTTTTCCGTTTAGTTCAGTGTAGCCGGTACGGCCAAAGGAAAGAAGGGAAGACAAGGGGTAGAAGAAGTAAAAATAGCAATGATAACTTTAAACTATGTTTTTATTTTTAACATCGATCTTATGAATATAGACACTACAATAATTTATGACAAATTAGTGAATTAATCTAAACTTTGTACAGATACATCGGATGGTGAAGTTAGTTTAGTTATATTTAGTGATTTTACTGACATAACATACACTATTTTAAAGAATAAATTAAAAACATTTGTTCCGTGCCGTAGCGAAATTGATATATTTTTTAATACATATTTTAACAGAATAATTTTGACTGAATAAAATAATAAAAAAACACAGCTCTAATATAATAACAAAGGTAGAAAAAATACAATTTGAGTTTCAAAAATCCTCTCAGATCAGCAAAGCAGAAATCAACAAGCAGATGCTTGTTGCTTTTCATGCAAAATTCATCTTGGAAAAACTTTTTTTAGAAGTAAAATAATCAAACTGTTATTTTAGGAAGATTTCTTTACCGAATAAACAATACACGCATCACAATTAAGGCTTAAAAATAATCTTCTAGTCTATATTGTTTTAAAATATTTGGCACATGAAAATAAACAAAATCTACAATTAATTATTCTCACACTGCTATTGCTTATAATTCACTAGTTTACTTACAATTTATCTATGTTATACAATTTGGTAAGCTTTTTACATACAATTTTACAAACATTTCTGTTACCTTTCCAATAGAAAAATTGTTTCAATAGATACGTCAATTATTATTTTTTCTTTTGTATTATTCTTGTTATCTTTATGAATTTCACATTTTTCTATCCCTTTTCTGAACGTTTATGTGTGTTATGTTTGGGAAGGCTTAATTTCCCTCACTTTTAGCATTCCACTAACCAAGCCTACTAAGGTTCTTTGGGTTTACAACTTTCTTAAATTTTTTCACTTCCTTTCGCTTTAACCATTCTGATAATTTCAAGTTGTTATATCAATTTTAGATTGTCTTTCAATTGTATAATGTCCCTAAATGTTATAATTTCCCTAAATATTAAACTTTCCCAATCCAACAGGTTTCTCAGTTTTGTCACTATCTCCAATTTTACCACTTGCCTCAGTCTCCACACTTTTAGCAAATCCTTCAATACTGCCACATCCTTGACACAGACGCTGTACACAGAATTCACAACACAGATTATTCACTTCGTTTAGTATTAACACCTCCATCATCGCCAGGAACAATCTCGTACCAAGAGCCTGCACTGTCTATGATCCAAGCATCAGCACTGTGCACCAAGGGACCCCAAGGATCCGTTCTAGCTCCAAGATTCTGTACTATTTCAAGGATCCACACTGTGTTCTAAGTTTTTGCACTATTTCCCATCGTCCACTGGTTCCTTCTCGAAGTTCCTATCTGCTGGATGCTGAGGGTGTTGTGGACGTGTCCACAATCACGAATGGGAGTGTCCAAGGTTCGGTGCGTGAGAGTGGTGGTGGTTCGCCGCTAAGTGGTGGAAGTACGGCGCGTAGCCGGCTGGACCTAGGGGAAGAATGTTAGATATTAGCAAATACGCCCTTAGAAATTGGAATGAAATTGGCAACTCATGACCAAACTGTAAACACCCTGACTTAGCTGCGAGAAACATGGATTCAATACCCTATGCACCGTTTTCTTGCTTGCTCTGAGTTAGCGATATTTTTTAAAGAAAACTTTATGGATGGCTGGCTGTGTCGAGGGACCAATGGTGCAGTGGATAGAGCTAAATTCACCTACACACATACATACATAGCGTCACGGCTGTTTCCCGGTGGGGTAGGCAGAGACAACGGATCTCCACGTGCCACGATCCTGCCTTGCCTCTGCCGCCTCTTCCACTCCCATAATGTTCTTCATGCACGCTCGTCGGTTACGGGTACTACGCACTTGACCCTTTTTGAGCACATGCCCGATCTGGTTCAGGTACGTGCGTCTAGGGCGACCCTTCCCGACTCTTTCAATCACATTTGCTTCATAAATTCACCTCTCCTCGCAAAATCACGTTCAGTGAGTTGTCATGCCAGCAGATTTGCGTAATGTTGCTAGCCTATCTAGCCTCTTATTACGACGTATGAAGTCGTCCAGATTTTAGGATTCCGGAAACACACTGCCAACATTCGTCAGCCCCCACCTAGTAAGGTGAGAAGGGAAGGGACCTACAGTTTTAGGAACCCGAACCACGGTCAGCCTCCAACGGTCGAGCGGTCACCCATCTATCTACTGACCGCGCCCAGGTGTACTTATGATGCGATCGACAGTCGACCGACCGCACACCGAGTGCGGTGGTACCAATCCGGATGGGTTGGTACTAGCACAAGATGCGGTGTCATTACCACGTCATGTCACATATGCAAAGAAAGGCAAACACCTTATTTTTGTACCTTTTGAAGTGCAGTAAATGTATTTTGATCTGATTTACTTTTGATAAAATTTTGTGGGTGTTAAACTGTAGGTCCTTTCCCTTCCTACCTTACTAAGTGGTAGGGTTTATCCGGGTCGGGTTGGTACCACCGCACTGAGCGAAACGTCGGTCGAAACGGCTATGTAAATAGTTCGTATTTTCCGTCCAATTAAGTGTAGCCGACATGAAATGATGAGAAGCCTGGCATGGTACCAAGCACTGGCGGCTGGTCCTAAAGTGCGCTCGTGCGCCGCACTACCATACCACGAGAAGTCTTCACTTCACTCAAAATAAATAATATCTTACAATACAACATACCTACATTAAAACCATAAAGATCGTACTCCAAATAAATACGAATGTGAATTCGACCTTATTTTATAGACCACAAGGCACTTTTTTGCGTTTAAACGCGCGCTCCGTGCGGAATCGAGTAACGCACGCGGGTCTCCAATACTGAATGTATGGCGATCAGCAAAACACCGCTGGCGCGTGAGACAAAAGATACTTCATAGAAACAGTATGGGCCGAAATGGAGTTCTGCGTGCAGCGCACGAGCGCCAAACAAGGACGCTATATCGTGAATAGCCGCGCGTGCGACACGTCGCGAGCGATTCGTTTTGCACGAGTCCGTCTGCCTAGACTCAGCGCGCTGTCATGTGATGTATAATGCGCGGGGCGGATCTCGGCGTGTCGCCGCCGCAGCGGCTCGTCAGTGTGCTCCCTCGCACACGCACCGTACTTGTATAGTGTATGCGCGTGGGCGACGACACGCCGAGATCCGTCCCGCGCATTATACATAAGACACGTTAGCGCGCGAATATTTAAAATGGGATATGGTTAGGTTTTGTGCTATCTGTCACGTGATACTGGAATTAAGTGGTGCCGATATTTGCCTAAGCGTTGGTTAAAGGTAAGGCTTCACAATCAGGTGATCCCGGGTTCAATTCCTACTTTTCAAATGCTTTAATTTTTATATATTTTTTGAAGTATTTTTGGGACATTACTACTGTTTTCTTTTTGAAAGCTGCAGTTAGTGTTGTGGTCTATGGGTGTGTTTATAAAGGTACTAAAAATGAGTTAAAAACTTGTTTGGATTTTTTTTCTTGTTTTTTGCAACTCATTGAGTGCCTCGAGAATATTCTAGGTATGTACATAATAAAACGCAGGCGTTTAAAAAATTCGGAAGTCCCGATCTTAAAATAACATGACAGGAATGTGTTGGGAAATTTGGTATTTAAGTACCTAGGTAGGTACTTCGCGCACTACCGGTCACTGAAGTCACCAGCCGCCACTGGTACCAAGTTCACCCGGTGTTATGGGCTGACATCACGGATGTTGTAGGTGATGTAGCCAGCCGTGTCAGTTTCCATAAGAATAAAAAAAAAATGGAATACACAAGTCACAAAAATAAAGGGTTTTTTCGTATAGAGCACCCCAGCGTTGCACGAGAGATGCATGGTTTGACTCACCAGAGAAGGGATAATGTACGCCGTGTGAGTACAGAAGACCTCCAGGGTAGCCAGAAGGGAAGGGTCCCCCAGCCGAGGGTGGCGGGGGGTACTGTTGGACTGTTGACGTCCATGCCAGGGTTCTGCTTCTTCCACTTGGTGCGTCGGTTTTGGAACCAGATCTTTACCTGTGGATAGAAAAAGATTGTGTTTGTTCTTTATTTTGTAACTCCACGCACGCACGCTCGCACGCACGCAAGCACCCTGTCCCTCCACACGAATGTGAATGTAATCTTCTTCTTCCTTACCTATAATAAAATCCAACGTCTGCTTTCTGTCTGTCTGTCTGTCCGCTTATAACTCGAGAACCACTGAACCGATTTTAATAAAACAAAATTCTAAGGATAGCTTGATTCTTCCCATCAACTATAGGCTACTTACTATCACGCTAAATGGCTTATGAGGGTAGCAGTGAAGTGAAATATGAGAGCACTTGGCAATATTTGTATGTAACGGACACGGAATCATTCACCCGAGTAAGAACCGATGACATTACAATATCCTGAAGGGGAGGGAAGGGTTGGGGGGGTGGGGGGGTAAGTAGAGGCATATAGGGAGGGAGAAACGGAAACGGAGTGTTAGAGATTGTATGGGAATATCGGTAATAAATGGGGGGGGGGGGGGGGGGGGGGGGATGGGTGTGACGGTGGCCTCGCCCTTAGTTACTTACTTTCTTCGTGGAGGTTTATTTTATTCCAGAATGCAGCTTAGCCTGAAGCCTCGCCGTTAGTTACTTACTTTATTTAAGAAGTTTTATCGTTTATCTAAACGCCATTACTTTCATCGAGAAATCGAGAAGGTTTATCGTCTTCCAGAATACAGCTCGGCCTTCGGCCTCGCCCATAGTTACTTACTTTCATCAAGAAGGTTAATCCTCTTCCTTAACGCAGCTCGGCCTTCGGCCTGACCCATGGTTTATCCTCTTCCTAAACGGAGCTCGGCCTTCGGCCTCGCCCTCAGTTACTTACTTTCTTCGAGAAGGTTTATAGTCTTCCTAAACGCAGCTCGGCCTTCAGCCTCGCTCTTTGTTACTTACTTTCATCGAAAAAGTTTATCCTCTTCCTGAACGCAGCTCGGCCTTCGGCCTCGCCCTTAATTACTTTCTTTCTTAGAGATGGTTTATCGTCTTCCTGAACACAGCTCGGCCTTCGGCCTCGCCCTCAGTTACTTACTTTCTTCGAGAAGGTTTATGGTCTTCCTGAACGCAGCTCGGCCTTGGGCCTCGCCCTCAGTTACTTACTTTCTTCGAGAAGGTTTATCCTCTTCCTGAACGCAGCTCGGCCTTCGGCTTCGCCCATAGTTACTTACTGTCTTCGAGAATGTTTATCGTCTTCCTGCTCGGCCTTCGGCTTCGCCGTTTGTTACTTGCTTTCTTCGAGGTCTCACCCTCAGTTGCGTAATTTCTTCGAGAATATTTATGGTCTTCCTGAATGTAGCTCGGCCTTCGGCCTCACCCTTAATTACTTACTTTCTTAGATAAGGTTTATCGTCTTCCTGAACGCAGCTCGGCCTTCGGCCTCGCCCTTTGTTACTTACTTTCTTCAAGAAGGTTTATAGTCTTCTTGAACGAAGCTCGGCCTTCGGCCTCGCTCTTTGTTACTTACTTTCTTCGGGAAGGTTTATAGTTTTCCTGAACGCAGCTCGGCCTTAGGCCTCGCCCTTAATTACTTACTTTCTTAGATAAGGTTTATCGTCTTCCTGAACGCAGCTCGGCCTTCGGCCTCGCCCTTAGTTACTTACTTTCTTCGAGAAGGTTTATAGTCTTCCTGAACGCAGCTCGGCCTTCGGCCTCGCCCTTAGTTACTTACTTTCTTCGAGAAGGTTTATAGTCTTCCTGAACGCAGCTCGGCCTTCGGCCTCGCCCTCAGTTACTTACTGTCTTCTTTGAAATACGAATTTCACGCGAGCGGAGCCGCGGGCTCAGCTAGTTATATATATAATTATTTTATACGTGTGTTTGTCACTTAACTCCTCCTAAACGGCTGGACCGATTTGGATGAAATTTCGTGTGTATATTTGAGTGGGTCCCTGGATGGTTTGAAAGTACAATTGGACCCGGTAGATGGCGTGTCGTGATAAGTCCACGCGGACGAAGTCGCGGGCACAGCTAGTAAATTATAAATATTATTAATATAATATAATTATATTATATTGAATATTAATTTCTTATTTTTATTAATAACCACCGATATTTATTCAGTGACCAATCATGTATACATAGTTTATTATAAATTTGATACTATTTCGAAATCAATTAAAATATACTTACATATTTTAGTTCATAAATTTATATTTGTATCTACGTGTTTTTCAAATAAACTAAATTGAAATAAAATTCATTCTGATTGCTAAATATATATAAAAAAGTATTCTTAGAGCCACACATACACACACCACACGCCGTATCCCGACGATCGAGGTAAGCAGAGTAATCGGTGTTGTGCTACAAGTACTCTGGTAAATTACAGCACAACACCGGCCACCACGTTTAGCAAAGTATTCCGACAAGATAAGTCAGATCAGGCAGCAAGTAAGGCGTGATGGCCCACCGCTGCATGACTCGGTGCAAAGAACGTGCCAAGGCGAGAGGTGGCTAACCTGTCGCCCTTATGCACGGCATCTTGTCCTTATAACTTAGTCGCATTTTACGACACCCACGGGGAGAGATGCAGTGGGGCTATTCTTATTAAGTATTCACACTATTCTTAGAGCCCGAAACGAAATTGAGACAACAAAAAACACTCACTTGCGTCTCGGTAAGACTTAGACTCAGCGCCAGATTGAGTCTCTCGCAAACAGACAGGTACCGTGTCGTCTTGAACTTGTTCTCGAGCGAGACCAGCTGCTCGTAGGTGAAGGCTGTGCGGGCTCGTCGAGGCTTTGTGCCGCCCTTAGAGTCGCGCCCGGAGGAACTGCCCTTGCCGCTGCGGCGGGAAGAACCTGGTGGATTAAACGTTCTGATTACACATAATTTTTTTGTTGACCAGGTTCTCGAAAAAATATCCTCTTGGGGTAAGAAGAACTTGGTCAACTTCAACGTAGACAAGACGCAAGCTTGTGCCTTCTTTACTACGGCTGATCCGTTTCCTCTCCAAGCCACTTTCCAGGGCAGCCAAGTCCCCAACGATGGTAGTCTGGGCGTCCTGGGTATGGAGGTGTCCATGGACGTTGGTTTTCGATCTTTCATAGAGTCCAAGGCGAAAGTAGCGTCTCGAAAATTAGGGATCCTTTACCGATGTCGGCGATTTTTCACGCCGGTCCAACTTCTTACACTCTACAAAGCACAAGTAAGACCGGTGATGGAATATTGCAGTCATCTTTGAGAGGGTTCCCCTGAGTACCTTCTTTCCAGCCTTGGATTCTATCCAGCGACGAGCCATTCGCCTCATTGGTGACTCTGTACTCACAAAGGACCTTCAACCTCTAAAGCACAGACGTATCGTTGGTTCATTGAGCCTGTTTTATCGGTACTACTATGGCCGCTGCTCTGAAGAACTCGCTTGCCTTATCGCTTCTCCTCCTGTTCGCCTTCGCCAAACCCGCCATACTCTCGCGAAACACCCCTTTGTAGTCGACAGAAGAGTTCTTCGAACTGCACGATCTTCTAAATCGTTCTTGTGCCGCACTGCAAAAGTGTGGAACGGGCTCCCAGGGAATATATTTCCCCACTACTACAATCCACAGATCTTCAAATCGCGGGTTAATAGCCTTTTCCCCAGCAATATTAGTCCACCTCCAAGCCGGACTGGCACCTCCTCGGGGGTGAACTCTTCGAAGAGGCTTCGACCTCGGGCAGAGCCACCCATTTCGGAAGCAATAAAAAAAAAACGCCCGGGAGGACTGGAGGAAAATTGGAGAGGCGTATATGTCCAGAGCAGTGGACGTATACACGCAGACTGACTGGCTGATTATCAGCCTCGATAGCTCAGTGGTGCAGACAGTCGACTGTCGCTATTGATGGTTAAGTAACGCTGGGCCGGTCAGTACTTGAATAGGTGACTGCTCGACCGTTGGAGGCTGAGCGTGGTTCTGATTCCACGTAAAACTGTATGTCCCTTCCCTTCGGTCGAAACGGCTATGTAAATAATTCGCGTTTCCCGTCCAGTTCAGTGTAGCCGACATGAAATGAAGGGAAGCACTGACACGGCGCCTAGTTCACCCGGTGTTATGGGCTGACATCACGGATGTTGTAGGTATGTAGCCGACCGCGTCAGTTTTCATAAAAAAAAATCTACCTGAAGGTGACTTGGGCTCGCCGTTGTCGTCCACATCGGAGTGCGTGAGCGCGTCGTCCTGCTCGTCCTGGTTCTCCTGCTCGTCTGTCTCCAGGTCGTCAGTCTCCAGGTCCGAGTGTTGAAGCTGCTCCTTCACTGTAACAATACATCATTGTCAGCCTTGGTAGCGATCGGTCGTGATAATTTATTTATTTATTCTTAAGAGAACCAACCAGTTTGTACATATAAAACCGGCCAAGTGCGAGTCGAACTCGCGCACCGAGGGTTCCTTATCGCCATGTCATGGTTAGCGCCACTCACGCCATCTATGGCGTGTTATGAAATGCTTCATATTAGTTAAATGTCATGATTAGTTAAAATGCTTCACACTCTATTTGGTAGATGGCGCGCGCGCATACACTTTTTGGTTTCTTCTATGGGAACCCCGTGATTTTTTTACTTTTTCTTGTTTTTTTGTTATATCGTTATATTTGTTGTTATATCGGCCATAATATAAAGACACATTATTCTGTGAAATTTCAACGGGCTACCTATTACGGTTCAAGAGATACAGCCCTCGAACAGACAGACGGACGGACGGACGGACAGACAGACGTAGGTGTAGGCTTAGTAATAGGGTCCCGTACCGGATACGGAACCCTAAAAAAGATAAAAATGTAAGTTTAAACAGCGTATATAACCAGTTAGAGGTTTCCTTAAACAACAAGAATTAAAATAAAAAAATGTGGTGTGTAGGTGTGTAAGAGTTGTGTGTGAATGTATGTGTGAATGGGTAGAATGTGAGAAAGTACATTACATGTGTGGATATATATAACACTATACCATAATAAGCACAGCACACCTGCTTGGATTGTTGACCGCTCGACCGTACCTACAGTTTTACGTGTAATCCGAACCACGGTTAGGATTACATGTAAAATTTCTGACCGCGCCCGGGGGTGATTATGATATTTACATTTGAAATTGTTTTTTGTTGAATTCTTAACAAAGTAGGTAAATGTTCAAAATTAAATAAAAAATAAAGCCTACGAATAAAATAAATATGAATATGTAGGTACTCTATTTTTATACATTTAAAATGTTAAATTTTCGTTCTACAAAATGTTTGGGGAAGCAAATGTTTTATTTCCGGCCTTTTACCTAACCAATTAATTTAAAGTATTTTAAAATGATCGTTATACATCTCGGAAGCATAATTCACATTTTAATTGGAAAATATCTTTATGTATTTCATAAAGACATTATAATTTAATGACCCGTCCGCGAAATACAAATTTATTTTCCAAAGCTTAAATTCATTTCTGGTGAGTAATGTTCTCTCTTCGTTTGTGCGATGTGAAACGTGGCGACCAAAATGACAGCTCAAACGGTAATTTGTTTTTAACAGGCGCGAGAAAATGCGAAAATTGAATAGGTGTTTAACGTAACGTTACGACCCTCGAGTGTTGTGCTAAATGTGTTATTTTTCGCATTGCTGAAAGCAGATAAAGCGTTTTAATTTTTGTTCGCCAAACGATCATTCTAAATTTAATATTTAACTTTCTCATTGAATAGGTAGTTAACGCCACGACCCTCCAGTGGTGTGCGTCGCATTGCTGAAAGCAGTTAAAGCGTTATAATTTTCGTTCGCATTGTTCCAGTCGATCGTTCTAAATTTAAAATTTTAATTTCGCATTGAATAGGTATTTAACTTAACGCCGACGATCCTCTAGTGGTGTGCTTCGCATTACTGAAAGCGTTATAATTTTCGTTCGCACTTTTTTAATCTTTATTCTTTTTTCTTCTATATTCATACACCTATGATAGCAGTACACTACACTTTAATTTGTCATATTTTGTTTTCACAATTCGGTTCGATTACACAGACAAAGAAGATCCGGTAAGAAACTTCGCAGGCTTTTTTTTTAAATTCGTTGATGACTTTGATGATTCGTTGTGACTACATAACTACATAATTTCTTACGCTTACACATTTAAATTACAGTTTGAGAGCTAGAACAATTATAATTTTAAGCTAGATAATTTAACGATTACCTTTTTTTTTTTTTATTGCTACCGAACTGGTTGGCTCTGTCCGAGGTCGCAACCTCAGGCGCAGCCAATTTCACCCCCGAGGAGGTGCCAGTCCGGCTTGGAGGTGGACTAATATTGCTGGGGAAAGGCTATTAACCCGCGATTTGAAGATCCGTGGATTGTAGGAGTGGGGGAAGATATTCCCTGGCAGCCCGTTCCACACCTTTGCAGTGTGACACAAGAACGATTTAGAGAATCGTGCAGTTCGAAGAACTCTTCTGTTACCTACGATTAAATTTAAACGATGGTTTTAAATTTAAAACGTATCTTTCGCATTTACCAAATTGTTTGCAATGTTTTTTTTTATTTTTTCCAATTACTATGCACATTTTTGGGTGTTGTATGTCCGTCCGTCCGTTCGTCGAATGTGAAGCTCAATAATATATAAAGCCAATTTATAAAGTAGTCCATTTAATCCATAAGGCTTGAGAATTATTTTTATATTTATAATCTTAAAAGGTTATTGAGGAAATAGCATTCCAGTGAACTGTGGCGGGGCGGCCCGCGCTACCGCGTGGTCGCTGCGCGAAATAGCTATGCGTATAAGAAGGAAATGGCTACGGAACCCTCTATGCGTGAAAAAACGTTCGCATTTAATTTTTAACTCATCTCTATTCAACCGTCACGCTGTGTTTTTATAGTATTAGCAACGAATGTAGTGCCATGTAGGACTATTTTACACTTATGTCATACCATTATCGTCGCGACGATATTTTCCTATTACTTACCTTCGTGTAATTTCTCGTAATTTCTCGACACGGTAGCACGGCTTGCGCGATATGGATAAAATCGCGTCAATAGCTATTTTACTTTGTTTTTACGAAAGAATTGCCATCATAGCTCGGAGAAGTAATAACGAAATGCGCCATCAAAAGCACTCGGTATATACGGAATACGGTGTCAGCTAAATTCATAAAAATCAACTTGCACAGTTGCAATGTTGCAAACATCGCCACCGACCAAGTTTAGTGCTCGGTGTCTTACAGCCAATGAGAGCACGCAAGGATGTACGCATTCTCTGCCATAAGCGCGGTAACTCCGCATAAATGCGGCGATGATGCTTTATGGTCCATCTGGTTAGCATTTTTCTCTAATAATTTATTTTCGTATCTGTGATATGTTCGTTGATATATGATGTGTGCATGACAGTACTGTCACCGTGCAGTTGCTTAACACGTGTATATGTTGTGATTTTAAGTTGAATTTTCCGTAGATACGCTTCGAAAACACCGTCGTCGTCGTCGTGTTTTTACCTGACTACGGCGAAGCCAAAAGTAGGGTTATAACTATGGCAGCGTATGTATGTGTGTTTGTAAAGAGAGAGATATAAATTCTTTATTGCGCACCAAAACACAAACAAATATACAGCAGATAATATACAGAAGAACAATATAAATAAATATACAATAATATACACAGAAGCAATGATAGTATTGCACAGAAAGCAAAAGAACAAGTATGACTTTAAGTGATTTCTTCTTCTTTGAAAGGTTTAGTCAACCTTTGGCTGATGAGATTAAGGAAAGATGTATATATGTAAGTATGTGGGTTCGTTTGTTCCGTCGCAGCGACTAAACTACTTAATTTATTTCAAAATACTTAGGTAATATTAATATTATGATGCATTGTTGGATTCGTCCCGATAGTCCGCGTGTCATAGGCTATATTTTTGAGAGGAAAATTCAAAATGGCGGGTGCCTGTCGCCACTTTGTCAAACGTTGAAAAACAATTTTCAAACCCCATAGAGTGGACATCGTTGTGGATAGCTTGAAAGGCGCCTGAATGGTTTAGAACTAAGAGGAATAATTATTAACATACACTTTTTGTTTTATGGAAATAGATACGATTCGCCAGATAACCAACATTAGCCGTAATGGCAGCCCATCACACCTTCGTGAACTAGGTGCCATTTCAGTGCTTTCCTTTTAGTCGCGCCGGCTACACTGAACTGGACGGAAAGCGCGATCTGCTTTCATAGCCGCTCAACTTCCGAAAAACTCACCTTTCGTCACGACAGTAAAAACTTCCGCGACAGTTATTTGAAAATATAATTTCGCTTCCAGTGTTAGCCTCGTTTGTACTGACACGTAGTGTCACGCGTGTTGTTTGTAGTATCATGTTGGTGTGTATTTCTAGTGTCACGTTTATGTATTGGTGTAGTGACACGGCCGGTACTATTTCTGTCGTCGCGTTTCGCCATATGACGGTAATTTGAAGCGAATGAAGACATAGGCCGGGCGCTGAGTAACGTTTGTTAATGATCATAGCCATAAAATTGACAGATGATGGTTTTGGTCTAGTTTCTGATTAGCACAAGGCAAGGTGAGAAATTGTCAATGTGCAGTTTTATTATAAATACTAGCTTTTTCCCGAGGCTTGGCTCGCGGGAAATTCGTATTTCAAAAGAAGAGAAGATGAGTAAGCCCGCTACCCGGTACCTTTATTTCGGCTCGCGGAACAATTGTATGAGAGCCACATCTTAGCGTAACCGGAACTGAATTTAATTTAGCCTATCCTGTGTCTCATATAAGTAAATGTGCTTGTACTAAGTTCCATAGAAATCGGATGATCGGTTTAAGAGCTATGGAGGAACATACGTACAGAAAAGATTTCTAAAAATCGTCAATTTAGTTTTATTATCATACGTATCGTCTACAAACTCAGTATTTCATTGAGTTATCTCATGCTCGCAATGAGTTCGTCTTATAGCATTATATTATTTGTTGTGATTTCTTCCATTCAACCTTTAGAGAAGTAAATGAAGAGGAATAGAAACAAGGGTATCTAATGTAGACATTTAAAGTTCATTTGAGATCATGTAAGACTTTGTTTAAATCAATAAACCATTAATTGAATGCAGAACATTAAAAATAATTATAGTTTTATAAATCTGCGTGATTTATTGTATTATATTGTATAGGTAGGTACTGCATCCTTACCTATAATAAAAGCCAACGTCTGCTTTCTGTTTGTCTGAGTGTCTGTCTGTCCGCTTATAATTCGAGAACCACTGAACCGATTTTAATAAAACAAAATTCTACGGATAGCCTGATTCTTCCCATCAACTATAGGCTACTTACTATCACGCTAAATAGCTTATGAGGTTAGCAGTGAAGTGAAATATGAGAGCGGGCGGAGCCGCGGGCACAGCTTGTATAGTTATAAAGTAGAAATACCGGCGCAGCTTTAAGTTTTTATATTTTATTACTTAACGGCCCCCTGACTCCTTTTTTATCTTTTTTTAAGTAAGTAAACGGAAATTATTTTTGACATTTTAAGGGTCGGAGGATTTTAAAATTTGAAATTAAACTTTTAGTTCAAGCGTTTTTTTAAAAACCGCATCCAAATCCGTCCATCCGTGAGACGTATTTTTTTAATACGTCATAATAATTAATTATTAATTAATTATTACACCTCGTGTTCATACAGTTATATTCATTTCAGCTCTCAGGCTATTCGATCTGTCGTACAAGGACTGAAATGCGTGAGAGTGTTTAAATAAATTGAAGCCATTTTCACGTTATTTCAAAGTTTAAATTCGTCTGTCGCATCTTTTTTAGAAAACGTTTGATATTCTCGTTTTGAAAATAAAGCGGTGAATATATTAAAATAAAGATGAAAGTGTTTATAAAGTTCTGTTTGTTGTAAGCATCCTGTTTTCACATCAATGGATTATTTATTACTCGTGGACAGAGATTGTGTTAATATTTTTAATTTCATTTGTTTTCTAATTTAGTCAGTCAGCGTGTAAGCGTCCACTGCTGGACAAACGCCTCTCCAATTTTCCTCCAGTCCTCCCGGCCTTCAGCGATACGGAACCCACCTGAGCGGAACGGCGGATATTATTGATAGCGAATTGATACGGAAACGTGAGTAAAACTCTGCGCGCGAGTAAAACTCGCACTGGGCAGATTTTTTTGAACATTGCTTTAAACGTGTAAAAGATTTCCATAGACATTTCATGATTGCGCGCATAGCGGTCACGTGGTCGCACCGCGTCTCGCGCGACTACTTACGAGACGCAATCGGCTGTGCTCTCGGGCTGTGTTTTCGATAGACTAATGGGCGGTGTTATTATGTGGCTAGTCACTAAATACTTGTAAAATATGAATGTATGAAAAAAAATACCCTGCGAAGTTTCTTGTCGGTTCTTCTTCGTGGGTGTAATCGAACCGGATAGAACAAATTGTGACAAGTTCGAGCGCAGTCTAACTGCCATAGATTCAGATTCAGATTCAGATATTTATTTCGCCATAAAGAACACACAACAATAACAATATTTCATTGAGACATATGCATATTCAGTATGGTTCGTAATCATTTTTTATGATGTCCCGATCAGAAGTGCAATCTATAAGGAAGAACCGGGTAAGAAAGGTTCAGTCAAGTTATTAATAAAATTTGTGTTTATGCATATAAACAATTTTCATATGAATGATCAATAAACAATACTACAATACAATACAATACAATGTACTGCCGTGTTCTCAAATATACTTTCAAAATATTAAAATGAAACATAAAATAAAATATATTTGTATAATAAAACATAGCATAAAATATACTTCAAAATAGTTTTCATGCCGCAAGGACTTAATTTTTTTAATCAAATTAAATGTTTTAACTTTTTTATTTATTTTATTTTATCTTTAATTCGCACGCTCTCTACTCTACTACCTTTTTTTATCGAAACTGACACGGTTGGCTACATCATCTACAAAATCCGTGTTATCAGCCCATAACACCGGGTGAACTAGGTGCCATGTCAGTGCTTCCTTTAATTTCGTGTCGATTTTTATCTTTATATTTTTATCGACTTTAATTTTAAAAGTCAACCTCCTAGTTTTAAATAAATTTGAGTTAATCATTTTAATCATTAAAATAAAGCTTTAGAAAGAGAGAATACCGCTTGTAGAGCGTCGTCACTGTCGCACAGAGACGTGCGAGTTCGTGCGACAGGGACGACGCTCTACAACCGGATTGTCTCTTTCTAAAGCTCGACAAGCACTATTTGCTGCCGTGAACTGTAAATGGAGATGAACAAATTTGACAAAATTCATACCCACAGCACAGGGCCGAACGAAAGAAATTTATGGAGCAAATGTGAGTGGAAGAGTCGGGAAGGGTCGCCCTAGTAGACGCGCGTACCTGGACCAGTACCCTAATCACGAGATTTAACCTACACCGCGTACTACGCTACGCCGTGTTCTCCGCATCATTTTGTATTGAGAAACGGAGCAGCGCCTCTAACGATAGATTTGCGAACTTCGTTTCTCCATACAAAATGATCCGGAGAACACGGCTGGCGTCGGCGTAGCGTAGTACGCGGTGTAGGTGAAATCTCGTGATAAGGATGCTGATCGGGCATGTGCTCAAAAAGGGTCAAGTGAGTAGTATCGTAACCGACGAGCATGCATGAAGAACAAAGGGAGTGGAAGAGGCGGCAGATGTATGTCAGGATCGTGGCACGTGGAGATCCGTTGTCTCTGCCTATCCCACCGGGAAACAGGTGTGACGCTATGTATGTATGTAGTATGCCCGAACTTTGCTATAAACTTGATAAAATACTCTGATACTGTGTGAGGCGGGTACTTAAAAAGAATAGCCCCACTGTGTCTCTCCCCGTGCATATCGTAAAAGGCGACTAAGGGATAAGTACAAGATGCCGTGCTAAAGGGCGAAAGGCTTGCCACCTCTCACCTTGGCACGATCCTTCCACCGAGTCGTGCAGCAGGTGGGTCTTTGTGCCTTACTTGCTGCTTGATAGTTATCTTGTCCGAATACTTTGCTGAACGCGGTGGTCGATGTTGTGTTGCAATTTTCCAGTGTTCTTGCAGCACAACAACGATTACTATGCTTGCCCTGATGGTCGGGATACAGCGTGTGTGGTATTGATAAAATCCTAGTTTACACAGCCAACAATAACCTACCTTTATTGAAAAGTGTCGGTTCGCCTTTTAATCGCGTACTAAATTATGAAAACCGGAAGCGATTGGGCCGCGCCAAATATATCGGCTGTAAAGTTGGTCGGACGTCGCAAATGTTTCAGCGGAGTTATATTTTCAGTTTCGTGAAATATAATAAAATGCCAGGGAAACCGATTCGTTTTGTTGTATTTATTTGAGGTATTATAAAAAACCGGCCAAGTGCGAGTCGAACTCGCGCACCAAGGGTTCCGTAACACCATGTCATGGTTAGCGCCACTCACGCCATCTATGGCGTGTCATGAAATGCTTTATATTACTTAGATGTCATGATTAGTTCAAATGCTTCATACTCTATTTGGTAGATAGCGCGCGCGCATACACTTTTTGGTTTCTTCTATGATCTATGGGAACCCCCGTGATTTTTTTTACTGTTTCTTATTTTTATTATCTTTTCTTATATCGGCCATAATAACACATATTCTGTGAAAATTTCAAAGGGCTAACCTATTACGGTTCAAGATATACAGCCCTCGGACAGACAGACGGACGGATGGACAGACAGACAGACAGACATACGGCGTAGGCCTAGTAATAGGGTCCCGTACCGGATACGGAACCCTAAAAAGGCTGCTTTTTGTTGACTTACATATACTTTTTTATGTAAACATGGGTGGCTGTGCCGAAAGACAAATGGTGCAGTCGACAGAGCCAAAATCACTTCTCCTCGCGAAACTACGCTCAGTTAGGTGTCATGCCAGCAGATTAGCGGACTGTTGCTTGCTAGGCTGTCTATAGGCCGTTGATACGACGTTTGAAGACACCCAAGTTAAAGGATTCGGGAAACACACTCGCCGGAAGACAGTTCCACACCCTATAGCGGTGCGACAAAGAAACGATTTAGAGAACCGATGGGTTCTCGAAAGCCCAATGTCAACAACAAAAGGGTGCTGAGTCTCTTTGCGACGAGTCATGCGGAGATAGGACGGGTGGCAGGGAAACAGGGCGACAGGATGGCCATTGGCCACCTCTCAACTCGGCACGGTCCTTCGTCCTTACTTGCTGCTTGATAGGTAGTTATTTTGTACTTAATAATTTGCTAAACGTGGTGGTCGGTGTTGTGGTGTAATTTACTTGCAGCACAACACCGATACTCTGCTTACCCCGACTGTCGGGATACAGCGTGTGGTATGTATGTATGTACAGTGTTAGATTTTAGGTGGTAGGTACTATTTAGGTTTCCGTAGCCCATCAATCCTCTTCAAACGTGGAACGTTTTAGGTTCCGGAGAGGCACGAACATTTTTGGTAACCAATGTCAGGGGTCCTCAACTATGAATCTATTAATATGAGCCGCAAAAATGAAAAGTTAGGAATAATTTTTTTTTATATAATAGGTCGAAATGTATAACTAAGCCTAACTTAACACGATTTTTAGGGTTCCGTATCCCTCGTACGGGACCCTATTACTAAACCTACGCCGCCGTCTGTTTGTCTGTCCGAGGGCTGTATCTCTTGAACCGTAATAGGTAGCCCGTTTAAATTTTCACAGAATATGTGTTATTATGGCCGATATAAAAACAAATAATAAAAATAATACAAAGTAAAAAAAAAATCACGAGAGTCCCCATACAAGAAACTAAAAAGTGTATGCGCCATCTACCGAAAAGAGTATGAAGCATTTTAACTAATAAATAGATGGCGTGAGTGGCGCTGACCATGACATGGCGATACGGAACCATCGGTGCGCGAGTTCGACTCGCACTTGGCCGGTTTTTTAAAACAATATTTTCAAAAATAACATAAAAAATACTATTTCAGTAACCAAAAAGTACATTCATACCCATATCGCTGTTGTTCATATAACACTAAAAAGCACATTAATTATTAGCAGTGACATACAATTAAAATGTTCGCAGCTAAAATTCTAAAACTTACTGAAAAATATACGGACCGTGGAGTTTATAGTTTTATCGGTATCGTGCCAATTTATGTATCCGAAATCGATAAATATAACGAATGAGCGAATTTTCATCTATACGTTATTAAAAATATTTTTTATTAGACATTTTACAATTCCCGTTTCCGGACCACATAGAGAGACGGATGCCACTTGTTCGAATTTCATAATTTTTTCGGTTGGAATTATAATATGAATAAGCGAATTGTAAATGTAGGCAATTCAATTCAATTCTATTCTATTATTGTCAAATACTGTAAGTATTAAAATTATTCTTATTCTATTTCCAACCAAGCAAAAATAGGCCATCATCAAAACAACAATTTTATAATCAAAATAAAACACTTAAATACTAAAATTTACATTTGAAATCAGAACTAACAATAAAACCAATAAACTTTTTTTTAATTCATTAATTAAAATAAGTATTAAAAATATAAAAATCTGGGGGTATGGTAGGGGTCGCTTCGCACTCTTGCCGCCTGTTCTTTTTAAACGTGGAATCAAGGTGGCACGTGGAGAATGCATGTATGTATGTTCTCTTGATAAACAATTAAATTCGAATTTAGAATTGAAAAAAATAGTCTAACTTTGATTCATATTTTTTTTTTATTATTGTTGGATTTGCGCCATCTTCCCATTTTGCTGATATGTGTTTTGTATGTGTTACTTAGAGACTGAGCATTGACCATTTTCCCGGTACCTACATGCTTTTTTTATTTTTTTTTTTTTTTTGTGGAACCCGACACGGTTGGCTACATCCTTTACACCTACAACGTCCGTGATGTCAGCCCATAACACCGGGTGAAATAGGTGCCATGTCAGTGCTTCCCCCTTTTGTTCGTGCCGGCTACACTGAACTGGTCGGAAAACACAAACTATTTACATAGCCGTTTCGACCGACGTTTCATTCAGTGCGGTGGTACCAACCCGGGCGGGTTAAACCCTACCACCAAGTAAGATTAGGAGGGAAGGGACCTACAGTTTTACGAGGAATCCGAACCTCGGTCAGCTTCCAATGGTCAGCGGTCACCCATCCGCAACAAGACCGCACCCAGCGTTGCTTAACATTCAATAGCGACAGTTGACTGTCTGCACCACTGAGCTATCGAGGCTGAGGCTTCGTGTCGGTGACGTCATATTTTAGCTTACGTCAAAAACTGCATTTTGATCGCCGTCTCCCGTACCACATGTATAAAGTCACACACCTAAGTATGTAGGCATACCTAATCACTAACTACCAGACATACAACCCTTAAATAAGACGACGAGTTCCTTAGAGACAAGGCGAGTAATCGAGAAGGGTCCTTTCTCTCCAAGATACCTTATTAATTACAAACTTCCACATCACCCCACCCTTAAACCACTCCTAACAAACTGTCACATCAAGCGATAACCTGCACTATTGCCTAAGCGTTTAGACTCATTTCGGCCTGCACATGTAATTGGTAGTTAAAACGTTGTAAGTACAGGATTTGGACATGTCTCGCAAATGCGTAGTGGTAAGGTTAAATTTAGAACGCATTCGACTTGAAGAGTCGCGACGTTCGATTAACGACTGTAATAGAAGGGAGTACGAGTCAAGTTCGCTTGTTGTTGTTGAGGGAGAAATAAGGGGTAAGTGCGGAATGGGCCCCCAGGGTAAACGCGGGAATGGGGTAAGATGAAGCGAGGCGGTAATAATGGAATAATATCGTAATGGCTTCTCCTGTAAACGCCGTTGTATGGTCTTAGCAACCGGAGGGTTCCCTAGCTATGTGCGTATAACACAGTGGCACTCAATTAGTTTAAAGCTGAAATCCCAAATTAGAATATAGAATCGTGAAGCAAATTCATTTTGAAAATACATAAATGCTCCTTTAACAGCATACTTTTCTTTATTATATGGAAGAAAATATCAAAGAATGTACCGTGTGGGGCCGTTACTTAAAAATAATAGCCCCACTGCATCTCTCCACGTGAATGTCATAAAAGGCGACTATAAGAGATAAGTACAAGATGCCGTGACAAAGGGCGACAAGATAGCCACCTTTCACCTTGGCACGGTCCTTCAATCGAGTCATGTAGCAGGTGGGTCTTCGTGCCTTACTTGCTGCTTGATAGTTATCTTGTCCGAATATTTTGCTGAACGTGATGATTGGTGTTCTGCTGTAATTTACATGAATACTTGCAGCACAACACCGACTACTCTGATCACACCGATTTTCGGGATACAGCGTATGGTATGCATGTCAATAATAAAATATGGTGCGATTTAACAACACTATTAGTTCGTCGATAAAATGCGTAGTGACGAAATACGACAAAGAAATAAGCCGAAGCCCCAAGCCGATTCGAGTCTTCGAGTTCCCAAGCCGAAGTGGCAGTGGGCTGGGCACATCTGTCGCAGACGCGACAACCGCTGGGGTAGACACGTGCTCTAATGCCGACCACTTACAAGCAAACGTAGCGTGCTATATAACTATATAACCCAATTTTTTTAACTGTGCACTTCGAGCTGTCAACGTCGTTAGGTTGGCAGGACTGAATTCACCCCCCGCTTACTTCCTCACCTCTCCGCCGGCGCCTATCAGTACGCACACACACACAGCAAGGGCGTGTAATGATTGGCGTCGGCGGAGAGGTGAGGAAGTAAGCGGGAGGTGAATTCAGACCTGCCAACCTAATGACTGACAGCTCGAAGTGCACAGTTATAAAAATTGGGTTATACCCCGGCTAGGTGGACAGACGACCTAAAAGAGGTAAGAACGGATGACCGTGTGTTGTGGCGTGCCTTGGGAGAGGTCTGTGTCCAGCAGTGGACCGATACAGGCTGATGATATATATATATTTTTTAATGAAGACTGACACGGTTGGCTACATCTACTACAACATCCGCGATGTCAGCCCATAACACCGGGAGAACTTGGTGCCACGTCAGTGCTTCCCTTCGGTCGTGCCGGCTACACTGAACTGGACGGTAAACAAAAACTATTTACATAGCCATTTCGACCGACCTTTCATTCAGTACGGTGGTACCAACCCGGGCGGGTTAAGCCCTACCATCTAGTAATATAAGAAGGGAGTCATAATCATAACACTTAGTCGCATTTTACGACATACACGGGGAAGATGCAGTGGGGCTATTCTTTTAAAGTACCGGCCCCACACATGATGATGACGGAGAAGCGACCCTATTATTCGGCGCTTTTGCTGTGTTCGGTTTTGGAGTGTGGAGTGGAGCCCGGACGATGAATATTGAAAATAATTGCGAATATAGTTATAGTGGGTATTGTTTAGACGAAAACCTAAAAGAAAATCCTGTCAACTTCAAGGCGACCCTAGTATTACTAAGCCTCCGCCGCCTGTCTGTCTGTTTGTCCGTCTGTCTGTCCGAGGGATGTATCTCTTGAACCGTAATAGGTCAGCCTAGTTCACCCGGTGTTATGGGCTTACATCACGGATGTTGTAGGTGATGTAGCCAACCGTGTCAGTTTCGATAAAAAAAAAAGAAATAGAAAAGGTAGCCTGTTGAATTTTTCACAGAATGTGTTATTATTAAGTATGGCCGATATAACAACAAATAATAAAAGAAAAAGTAAAAAATTCACGGGGGTCCCCATACAAAAAACTAAAAAGTTTATCCGCGCCATCTACCGAAAACAGTATGAAGCAGCGCTGACCATGTCATGGCGATACGGAACCCTCGGTGCGCGAGTTCGACTCGCACTTGGCCGGTTTGTTTTATATTGCAACAAGTCACTCGGAGTCCCTCAAAATGACTTCATAATTAAAAGTTAAGCAAATCATTTCAACTCGTTCCGTAGCATAATTTGAATTCGGAACACCGGCTAATTCCCTCCTTACAACCTCGCTTCCTCCCTCTCGATCCCTCGACACCGGAAGCCATTCGCTTCCGGAAGTCAGGTCACGGAAATCGCGATTGTAGCGTTAACGGCGCTCAAGTAATTTCGATCGTTTCATAATAATTTTTACCCGACTGCGCGAAGGGAAAAAGAAGGTTATGTTTTTTTCGAGTGTATGTATGAATGTCTATTTTTATGGCACGCGCTGTAGCCTAAACGGCTTGATGAATTTTAACATTTGAGGTGTCGTTAGATTTGTCTTAATTGTGGAAGTGCTAACAATAAATAATAGGAACTAATATATTGCCACAAAGTAAAAACTATAATTTAAAGTATGGCTTAATTCCTACATTAATAATATAAGGTCTTTCAAACAGGTCATTTTTTTAAAAATATAAAATGTAAAAAAAAATATTTCTTAATCGTTTCAGTTTCGTGCCAGGAACAAAAAAGTCTTCCAACACATAGATCTCTTTCTTTCAGAAATTGTGAAAAACCACAATTTTAGTTTTATTAGTATGGAATGGAAAAAAAAATATTTTTTTTACCAAATTAGACGTGTTACCTACATGATAATGGTAATGAAGACGTTTTTAGGCTATAAAAATCAACCACCTACTTTTTATTTAAATACATAAAAAAGTATTTTACTTAAAAAAAAGCCCAAAGTCCAAAACCATTTATATAGGTTTTACTCCCTATATGATACAGATACCCTTAGCGTACTATTAACTAATTTTGAAAGACCTTATATATATATTTTTTCATAATATTACGTATAATAACAAAAACAAATTACACACTATGCTGCAATTAACGTAAAATAATCCAACCACCCAAAATAAACAAGAGTTACAATTAACAAATAAACAAATAAATTATAACTCTCATAAAATACTCAACTTCACTAACTCCAACCGTAAGACATGATGACGTGAGACTGCGTGTGACTCGAATTTCAAGAAGTGTACCGCCAATATTACTCACCTGACAGATTCAGTTTTAATATAATATGTAAAACTTCATCTATCAGCGCAGATCGATAGCTTTTTGAAAACACGATTTCATTAACTTCGCTCGATAGAAAAAAAATCATGAACATAACTCTGAATTTAGTTAAAAAACGTGACCAAATCAAGGCTTTGGAAAACATATATTTTATTTGTTGAATATAATATAACTAAATCCGTAGCTTTTTACTTTTTTTTTTCGATCCGTAGTTTTGGAATAAAAAAATAAAAACCTAATTTTTGATTGATTGTGTTGCATCCTACTCCAACCAGTGAAAGCGGAGGCGCCTTGAAAGAGGAGTACTGGTGAATACTCGGGTGAATACGCGTTGACAAGGCCTTAAATACTCCTGCTTACTCCGATTGTCGGGATATAAAGAATCGCAAGAATCGCATAATACAACTTCGCTAAGCACCAATACATTTATATACCTACATTCACCAGTCTAATACCTACAAATATATACATACATATATATAAAGGCTGTGTGTGTTTCAGATCTCAATCAGCGGGGTTGTAATTGATTCCAGGGCGGCCGACGGGCGGCGAGGGCGGATAGGGCGGCGCCCTGAGAGGAAAAATAAAACCGCCCAAAAGAGACGAGCTGCCGGGAAGGCCACATTATGCGGTCAGGCTATTGATTCTGGCTCTTTCGAGGGTTTTGTGCTTTTTATTTTATCCGTATCCCGTACGGAAGCCTTTTTTAAATTTTCTTTTATGGAAACTGACACGGTTGGCTACATCACCTACAACATGCGCGATGTCAGCCCATAACACCGGGTGAAGTTGGTGCCACGTCAGTGCTTCCCTTCGGCCGTGCCGGCTACACTGAACTGGACGGAAAACACAAACTATTTACATAGCCGTTTCGACCGACCTTTCATTCAGTGCGGTGCGGATAAGAAGGGAGTCATATACCTTAGTCGCCTTTTACGACATACACGGGGAGAGATGCAGTGGGGCTATTCTTTTAAAGTGTTTTGTGCTTTTTATTTTATCCGATACAGGTGGCCGAGTCAGAGGGCCCATAATACGAGTACCTATATAGCGAAAGGAACTTCGATCCAAGCGGGTGTCCCGCGACATCACTCGTCTCTTTTTAACCCCCGGGTGTTATAAGTTTTACGTGTGTGTGCATGTGCGTGTGTGTGTGTGTGTCTGTCTGTGGCATCGTAGCTCCCAAACGGATGGACCGATTTAGATGCGGTTGTTTTATTAGGAAGCTTGTTTAATCGGGGCGGTTCTTAGCTATGTTTGTAATCAAGTAATCAAGTAATTAAGTAATAAAAAAGTTAAATTACTAATTTAAAAAACCCCCGAAAATTAAAATATAAAAACTCAGAGCTGCGCGGGAATTTACTTAGCGGTCCACCGACTCCTTTAAGTAAGTCAACGGAAATAACTTGTTACTTTTTAAGAGTCGGAGTTTTTTAAATTTGTAATAATTTAACTTTTCTACATTTTGTAGTTTTCAATAAAAAAATTTTAACCTAATTTTCGCCTACACTACAGACTTCCGTGCTATTCCTCCTATTCTACTGCAACACGAAGAGACGGCGTATACCTATCCAGCTTTCACCGTGGTTGCTGATCTTGTGCGGACCCTTAAGTGTTTTTTTATGAAATCCGGTATGCGTGGCTGAATCGGAGGGCCAACGGGGCCCTTGTACCAAGGGCCCGTACCCGGGGCCAAGCACATGCCCCGACCAGCTAATGTCAGCTCTAAGAAGGTGTAGATGCCACACCGGAGACTTGCCTTTGGATTGCTGGCTGTACTGCACTAGGGGAGAACACAGCCGAGGCTGCCATCTTACATCCAGTACGGTGGTACCAATCCACCAATTGAGGCTACAATTTGAGCCTACCACCTAGTAAGGGGTAAGGGAAGGAACCTACAGTTTTACACCGGTTCCGAACCGTGAAGCAGCAGGTGTAGGTATGCACGTATATTTTCCATCCAAAAAAACTCAAATCTTCCGTCTAGTCTATCCGTCCTACCTTTAAAGGGCTCTTTATTGAACCGTAATAGGCAGTTTAAAATTTCACCGACCATTTATTATTATGGCGGATAAATTTTACTAATAAATATAAAAAAAAAAAACAAAATTAAACAACCGAGAGTTTGTTTTACTCACGCACGCTGGATTCAGGATTCAGTAGATCCGGTATACCATACCTACCATATCCGTCTATCCTTTGTCTGGCTGCAATGTAAACCACCTGTGGCGCCATCTATTATTTAGTAGCGTGAATATGTACTAATTCATTCTTAGCACGTTTCTTGTATGGGGAGCCCATAATTTTTTCTTTTTGCATTTTATATCGGCCATAATATCACATATTCTGTGAAACTACCTACTCTACTAGCTATTATCAAAGGATACATCCCTAGGAAGGGTGGACGGACAGTCAGACAGACCCTAAAGGGGTACACGAAAAGTGTTTTAAACGTTTTTTTGTTTGTTTGTTTTGGCTCTATCATAAAAACTGTAATACATAGATATATAGATATCATATAAACTGTAATGCACTATAGTCACACCAAGTGTCCAACTTGGTGTGACTATAGTGCAAACTGTGAAGTAAATCAACAATGAATAAAAACCGGCCAATTGCGTGGTGGTACGGAACCCTCGGTGCGCGAGTCCGACACGCACTTGACCGTTTTTTTTGTTGTTATTTCAGATATTATTAATATTGCCTGGGCGACCGAGCTTCGCTCGGCGTCTACATACACCTATGAATAAATAAAATAATAAAATGAAATAATAAAAAGAAAAATACAAAATTTCATTCAAATCGTTAGAGCCGTTTCCGAGAAACCAATTTATTATATAGGTGTATTTTGAAGTTTAGCTCACTTATAATAATAGTATTTATCATATCACCCATGAATTTACGTAAATAACCAATATTTTAAGAAGTAAACGAAGAGTACGAAGCATAATCTCTGCAAGTAGGTAATCTTCAAAGCAAATCCCGAAATCTTTCACTACCCTTTAATAATCTTCGAACCCGAAAAAAATAAACCGTTTCGGCCCCTCTGGGCGCGTCCGACCGGAAGTCGTCCGAAAAATAAGCTAGTCCCCTTCCACTTAACCTGAACGCGGCGAAATTTATGTTCTTTCGGCCCCTAGACTCTGCCGTCAGGACCGTATCGAGGAAGATTTGAAGGGGCCAACATTTATTTGGTCCCTCACAAGAGAAACCGAAGTAGCTTTTTTATTGGTAATTACTAAATTAGCATAATTGGGAGCGTAGTTGGGTAATATAGGGCTCATTTGCCGCTCGTAAAGTGAAGATATGTATAAAAGGTAAATAAAAAATTCAATTATAACACTGCATTTTTTAATGGAATGGACAACTCACACAAATAGAAAGAACGGAAGGCCGTTAGAAGAATAAGTGTATTATCGCTTGTTTAGAAACTGCATTATGTAGGTATGTATGTATTATCGGCGCGCACGCACATGCGCTGCGCGGCCAGAGGTAAAGGGGGAAGAGGAAGCGCGCTTCCCACCCGCATCCTGCCGCGCGGGGGTTAGCTCGGGTGTCGGCCGCATTTCTTACGCGGCGCATATGCTCGCGCGCGTACAATATGTATGTATTTGTATTTGTTTATATTGTGTATATGTATGTACTTTTGAACTTGTATGCATGTATGTCACGAATGTATTTAGTTGTATGTTATTACTATTATCTATGTTTTATTGTTTGTTTTTATACACTTAAAAAAAATATCTCATTTAATTTTCCGCACTACCCATCTACCCTACTCACAATCTCAGGTATGACTGGCAGATAATGCCCTTAGGCTTTAAGTCCGCCTTTTGTCACTTTTTGCAATACACTTTCACTCTATAGACTATGTCCACAGACAATGGAACCATAAATTGGTTTGTTTACTCATTTCTACTCATGATTTATTATTTGTCGGCACGAATCTAGTGGTATATTATAATTTTTTTAAATATTAAAACATTTATTTTACAGTTTGAAATATGTAATGGCCTTTGGTTCTTTTTTTTTTTTTTTTTTATGGAACCTGACACGGTTGGCTACATCACCTACAACATCCGTGATGTCAGCCCATAACACAGGGTGAACTAGGTGCCATGTCAGTGCTTCCCTTCATTTCATGTCGGCTACACTAAACTGGACGGAAAACACGAACTATTTACATAGCCGTTTCGACCGACGTTTCGTTCAGTGCGGTGGTACCAACCCGGCCGGGTAGCCCATAACCCTACCACCTAGTAAGGTAAGAAGGGAAGGGACCTACAGTTTAACGTGGAATCCGAACCACGGTCAGCCTCCAACGGTCGAGCGGTCACCCATCCAATCACTGACCGCGCTCAGCGTTGCTTAAAAACAGTTGACTAACCAACCGCGCCACTGAGCTACCGGTTCTATCTATAGTCAGTCAAAGTAAATTTTAATAATTTGATTAATAGAAATCGGACATCAGAATGCTTTTAGGTTATTGATAATCACAATGTTTCTTATGCTTAAAGGGCGGATATTTTTTATTGAAAGCGCGCCACTGCGCCTATCCACTCATAAGGTGTCTGACGACGCCCATGGATATTCAGTCGTATGCGCGGGTTTCCAGCCTGACCGGTGCCCATCCACGCCCCTTTTGAAGGACCTGAGACTCTACTTGGGGGAAAATATATGGGCAGTGAGAGAGTTTCAGAATTTACCGAGAAGAGAAGAGGGAAGATCTGCAGAACCGATTAGTACGCATCCGCGGTAAGTCCAGCGTGTAGAAATCCCTGTCGAGATCATCACTTTTAGTTAAAAATACTGAAAACAATTTTCGCCCCCTAAAAACCGTAATCCGAAGCACGGGCCCCCCCTTAATGCCCCCTTGCTACGACTCTGGCCGCACCTTACTTTTATTTGACTGAGCAAGGAACAAATCTTAGTACGGAGGCAGTAATAAAATAAACGTTAGATTCGTTTAGGGCTGGCTCAATTTCACGCACCAGTGAACAAAGGGACAGCGGCTAGCTCGCTAAAGTGTCGTTCCGTCCCTTACGCACTTATGCGCAAAGTGTATGTCCGTCTCTGTCTACGCGCGTTGAGTTAGATCTTAGGCGAGTGCGAGTTTGCAACGTTTTAGGATCAATTTGGCGGTTCGAGATCAAAGTCAACAGCCATAGTAGGTAATATAACATTAAAAGTTGGTTTAATATAACTTTATGAATTAAATGCTTGTTTACACCAATATTTGGTATTGACATTATTAAAAAATGTAAATAATTTAAATAATTTAATTTAACTTTAAATTTTTTGACGTGGAATACTACCTAACTATACACACGGTGTTGCAATCGCACCCGTAATATTTTTAACTGACATCAGGCGGTGGTTCTATAATATTTAAAACTAAATAACTTATGCGACAAAAAAAAACATTTGAAACAAAAATAAAATTTCTTTTTTCATTACAAAATTTTAATACCTATTCTCAAACTTGGGAACTTTCCCTGGATCGGTCGGTATGGATGAGATTTTTTATTTATCAACCTGATTTACAGATCTTATTCATATCATTGGTCCGGGGTTGTTCTTTTTCTTTAGGGGGCTTTTCTTTTATATGTATAGATTAACGAAATCACTCTGTTTATACGATGCAAATAATTTTATTTTATTCTCAAAATGTATGGGGAATATAATTTTTGTTTTCTTCAAATTAAAAAGTCGTAGAACAAAAGTTGTTCGGTTTCATGTACAGAATAACCCCCTTTCGGGTTTAACGGTTAGGGTTGCAACACCGTGTATATATTTTCTGCGTACAATTATTTTATGAAATGAAATGAAATGAAATTATACTATTACTAGTATTACAAAAATGATTGTGTGTTCATTCTTAATGTTGTTTTTTTAATGGATAGCGCGGCATGTGGCATCGTTTCTAACGATGCCCATGGATATTCTGCGATGCATGGGGATTGCGAATACCATGCCGGCCTGACAGGAGCCTTTTCACGCCCCTTTTGAAAAACCCCAGGCTGTACTTGGAAGGAAATAGATGGACAGAAAAAAAAACCTTATCATTTTTAACTTATGCTTGGAGGCATTTTCTACAGACAGTAATAGGCTTCCTAAACCCAAAGAGAGTATTTTGCATAAATATAACTGGTATTATATTACATCTGTTGAAATGTTCGCTTCATTTGCCTTCTGTTGTCGGTTCAATAAATATTTTATATCTCAGCGGATAAATCCAACGAATCACTGAGCGGGAAAATAGACGTATCTAATATGCTTTTACGAAAGAAAACTAAATACCTACCTACCTACTTTTACTTTACATCTTGATAAAGTATGTTTTTTAGTTTTTTTTTTATGGAATCTGACTCGGTTGGCTACATCAATTACAACATCCGCGATGCCAGCCCATAACACCGGGTGAACTAGGTGCCATGTCAGCAATAGCGTCTTTACCATAAGAGCACACGGGCACAGATTACTTAATAGTTACACGGGGCACGGGCCCAGCAGGTCTATTCTTGTAAATTCTGACAGCGGAATCAGCGCTGATGTGGCGCTGAGAGCCATTTTGATAAGTGGCTCTACGCGCCACAACAGCGCTGATTCCGCTGTCAGAATTTACAAGAATAGGCCTGCTGGGCCCCCGACATCAAGGGGGCCCCCGGGGCCGCCTTGATGTTGATGAAAATGTTTCCGCCGCTCGCATTAGTTATCTATCATATCATAATATCATAGGACGCGCCAACTCAGACTAACAAGAAAAAAATACTCTTTCAAAACTACATTACCAGCGATCGCTTGGTTCTATAATAATTGAGTGAATTGAGTATAATATAAGCTGTCTCAAAGCTGTATTTAGAAAAAACCGCCTTCAAAAATGTATGAAATAAAAAAGTAAAAATCGAACCCTAGAGTTGAAGGCGGTCGGTTATTTTTGCTTGCTTTAGCACCACCGCCTTCAACTTGAGGGTTCGATTTTTATTTTTTTATTTCATACATTTTTGAAGGCGGTTTTTATATTTTTTTATATAGTTTTTTATTTCACAGTTTTTTTAGTAATTTTTATTTGCTATTAATGTACTCGGCGGAATCGCTCGGCCTTCGGCCTCGCGATTCCCCCTCGCTTTCCAATCCGATCTTGACCAAAAAAAAATGGGACCACCTTGGAGCTAGACTGAACCGAACACAAAAAGAATCATCGAAATCGGTTCACAATTGGGGAAGATATTGCTGAACATACATAAAAAAAAATACATACAGCCGAACATAGAACCTCCTCCTTTTTTGAAGTCGGTTAAAAAATGTTATATATGGCAGCTCAGACGCCAGAAAATTCTCTGATACCCGATAGAAAAAAATAAATTACAATTAAACGGTACAATATGGCTTCAGTTGATATTCAGTGGCTTCCCACAAGTTTAATAAAGACATTAAAAAAATAATTAAAAAAAAAAACGTTTTTTTCGGACGTAGTTGTGTTAACAATGAGAGTACATCGGAAAAATTGGCCCCGTAAGCTAACAAAATCACAATTTTTATGTAAAAACGGCATTTAATTATTGTAAAAAAACTTAATCTCGCTCTAATAATTTTTATACCTAATAACGTGCTTTTATCATGATATATATGTGTATTAATACTTTTTAAATAAAGACTTTTAAATAAAGATTTAAAGTGAAAAAAAATAAGGTGAGCGAATTTATGCCTTCGCGCCGAAGGCATGCAAAATTGCAGCTCAAGAGGGCCCCAAATTGTTTTCTGCCCACGGGCCCCTGCATGGCCTAAGACGGCGCTGCATGTCAGTGCTTCCCTTCATTTCATTTCGGCTACACTGAACTTGGACGGAAAACACGAACTATTTACATAGCCGTTTCGACCGAGACGTTTCATTCAGTGCGGTTGTATCAACCCGGGCGGGATAAACCCTACCACCCAGTACCGTATGAAGGGAAGGGACCTACAGATTTACGTGGAATCCGAACTACGGTCAGCCGCCAACGATCGAGCAGTCACCCATCCAAGTACTGACCGCGCTCAGCATTGCTTAACTACAGTCGACCGACCGCACCACTGAGCTACCGAGGCTGTGTTTTCAAAAAGATACATATGTATATCTGCCCTGATGGATGAATTTTTTCATATATTAAATCGGAATATATATGTCACGTGGGTAATATTGTTGGTAGATCTTTAAGAAAGAGCGGAATTTGAGCAGCGGGCAAAATGTCCTTATTAATAATGCTAATTATTATTACAACGCAGTTCGACTTTTTTTCTTCCCATTTTGATATTCCCTTTCATGCCCTTGCGCATCGCTAACAGCCGCCCCGGTGGCGACATCTTTACGGCTTCCTAGAAACCACTCCTGCGCACGTCCGACCGAGCCAAGGAATACTGTAAAGAATGATGAACACTATAGTTCGTGAAATATAGCTTGATACGCGTGGCAGCGTCTCAGAGTGGCTCGAACAATGTAAATTAAAAATTAATTAATGTACTGTGTGGGGCCGGTATTTAAAAATAATAGCCCCACTTTATCTCTTTTTTTACGAACACGCCTTTGACGGGCATGTTCGTAAAAGGCGACTAAAGGCCGCTGCATACGTAGCGGGGTGCCGGCGGGGCGGGGGCGGGGCCAGCTTTTCTGCAGGATCCTCAGGAACTAGTGCAAGCACGTGTTTATACGCGGCGGGGCGGGAGCGGAGCGGCGGCGGAGCGGTAGCGGAGCGGGAGCGGAGCGGGATATAATATATTCTTATGGAGAATATTTCCCCGCTCCGCTCCGCTCCCGCCGGAGCCCCGCTACGTATGCAGCGGCCTATATCCCGCTCCGCTCCCGCTTCGCCGCCGCTCCGCTCCCGCCCCGCCGCGTATAAACACGTGCTTGCACTATACTCAAATCAAAACAAACGTCCAGCTCGCACAACAATATTTTATGGCTCAGTGAAGGGAGATTCCCTTCACTGAGCCATAAAACTTTATTATGCGAACTGCACGTTTGTTTTGATTTGAGAATAGTTCCTGAGGATCCTGCAGAGAATCTCGCCCCGCCACCGCCCCGCCCCCGCCCCGCCGGCGCCCCGCTACGTATGCAGCGGCCTTTAGTTACAAGGAGCCGCGTGTGGGACCGCGCGCGGGACTCAGCGCGTATTTTGATTGTTCTGCTTTAGTTTTGCATATTTATGATGAATTTGGTTTTTTTAGTGTTTTTGGTAAGAATTTTAGGATATCTTTTTTTTTTTGTTGTTTACTTATGTCTAGCCTGTAAGTAAAAATAGTAAAATTTATATGTATTTCCCGGCAAAATGGGTTCAACTGGAGTATGGTACCTACCTTCTCGGAGGTGATATTGGCTGGTCGGAGCATGTGCTTTGGCCCCTCCAACTCAGCCACTCATACTGGATTACATAAAAAAAAAACTTAAAATCGTAATCGAAAAAATACGTTGTCTATTTGCACACGCTGAGTTGGGCCCAATTTGTCGCCAATATTAGTTATGTATGATAGATAGATAGATAGATAGATAGATTAGTCAATGATTGTAGTGTATTGAAAATTGTCAATTGTATAAGTGCCGACAAATAAATGTTTAATTCATTTTTCATTTATTTAAATTTTTCATTTCATTTCATTTTTCATTTCATTTCCTTTTTCATTTCATTTCATTTTTCATTTCATTTCATTAATTTCTCATTTCAATTTTCATTTCATTTTTCATTTCATTTTTCATTTAATTTTTCATTTCATTTTTCATTTCATTTTTCATTTCATTTCATTAATTTCTCATTTCATTTTTCATTTCATTTGTCATTTCATTTTTCATTTCATTTTTCATTTCATTTTCCATTTAATTTTTCATTTCATTTTTCATTTCATTTTTCATTTCATTTTTCATTTCATTTTTCATTTCACTTTTCATTTAATTTTTCATTTCATTTTTCATTTCATTTTCATTACATTTAGGTAATGATTACGGAACCCTCTCTATGTGTGAACAATGTTCGCACTTGACATGAGGCCTTTGATGTTCCGTGGCTAGGTACCCAGTAAGTAGGTAACATCTCAAAATATCCGCAGTAAAGTCGCATAGCTGTACTTCTGGCCATGCGGCGCGCTAAACGACGCGTAATGACCTGTTAAACACAAATTAGAGAATATCAAAAGGACACCGCTAATTAAGACACCGGATCTGCGCTTGCACAGCCGCCGTCGTCGTCGCGGCGGCGGTGCGGTGGCGGCGCGGCCTTTACTGCACTTGAAATATGTGAGGTGTCCCTTTTCATATTTGGTCTCTTTTCTTCATGTTGTTGCAAGTGAACCAGACCAGGCCTTTTTTTTTGTGGAAACTGACACAGTTAGCTACATCACCTACAACATTCGTGATGTCAACCCATAACACCGGGTGAACTAGGTGCAGTGTCGGTGCTTCCCGTTGGCTCGTGCCGGCCACACTGAACTGGACGGATAACTCGAACATTACGTAGGCGCTTCGACCGATTTCATTGTTTATTGTTTTTTGTATAATTTCATCCATAGGTAGGTAACCTAGGCTTGGACATGTCGAAAATTCCGCCAGTTCTAAATTCAATGCGAAGAAGAACTGACAAACAAACTTCGCAAGTCACAATGTTTTGTTAGTACCTTATAAGTATTATATTATAGTAACTTACAAATAATTAACCCATACTTCCGCTCACAAGAGCATTAATATACAGCATAAACATGAATACTGAAGAATCTGACCACACTGCCAATTTAAATTACCTATATCTGGTGTATAGTGCCATCGTCAATTTTGATATTTCATATTATATCAAGTCAAATAAAACAATTAGTTTACGTTTATTACAAAGAAATGTAATAAGTCATATTAAAAATCAAATGATACAAAATGTATCGAAATTGTCATTCAGTTCGGTGGTATCAACAGGGCGGGTTAAACTCTACCACCTTCTTAGTAGCGTAAGGCATAGACGGACGGACCGAACGGTCACATCAGCTGCTATACAAGCGATGTCAGCCTATAACTTGGTAGATATGTGCGTCGGACGGCACACAATTTGAAAAACTGGCCAATTGCGAGTCGAACTCGCGCACCGAGGGTTCCGTATCGCCATGTCATGGCCAGCGCCACTCACGCCATCTATAGCGTGTTTATGAAATGCTTCTTAGTTCATAGGTATTAGTTAAAATTCATGATTACTTAAAATTCTTAATACTATTTTCGATAGATGGCGCGCGCGCATACACTTTTTAGTTTCTTCTATGGGAACCCCCGTAATACTTTTTCTTATTTTTATTATTTTTTGTTATAACGGCCATAATAACACATATTCTGTGATAATTTCAACGGGCTACCTATTACGGTTCAAGAGATACAGCCCTCGGACAGACGGACGGACAGTCAGACAGACAGACAGACGGCGTAGGCTTAGTAATAGGGTCCCGTACTGGATACGGAACCCTAAAAATAGTTCCACACCTCTCACTTCGCAGAGATGCAAACCGATATGTTGATTGACTTCCTATTTCTTCCACTCATTTGCGATACCATTCAACATCGAAAAGGCGACAAAAACCCAACTGCGATTTATATTTAAATTGCCCGATTTCGTTGTTGCTAAAAAAAAGTACAACTCGATCTAATAGGCGCTTGCTTATTTGTTGAGTTCGATTTCTGAGTTTTAATGTTTGCTCAACAGAGCAGTTCTGGAATTTCAACAATTATTGCTCGATACATATTTGTATTAAATTGTTAAGTAGGTACACCCTTACTTTATCTTTATCATTTCCGAATGTCAGTGAGTCAGTCAGTCGGTGTGCAAGCGTCCACTGCTGGACATACGCCTCTCCAATTTTCCTCCAGTCCTCCCGGCCCTCAGAGGTACGGAACCACTGCTTTCCGCCGACGAAGTACTTAACGTCGTGGTCCCACCTGGCGGATGATCTTCCCACACTCCGTTTTCCTGTCCAAGGACGCCCGCGTAGGACAAGGTTACTCAAACGGTCGTCGTCTCTTCGGCTAACGTGCCAGTGCCACTTGAACTTAGCCACCCGGTGTCCAATATTCCGAATAGGGCCGTAGTAGTTTGGTCGAGTTCAACGCTTCCAAGACGCAAGTTTGCGCGTTCAGTGCGCTTAGAGCGGCGTTCACGCCGGCTCCTTCCTTCCAAGGGACCACGCTTAAAAATTAAGGAGTCGGGGGACCGCTAAGTAAATTCCTGCGCAGCTCTGAGTTAACGGAAGTAAGTAAACGGAAATTATTTTTGACTTTTTCAGGTTGAGGATTTTTTTATTGCAATTTAACCTTTATTTCAAGCTTTTTTAAAAACAGCATGAAAATTGGTCCACTTATTAAGATAATACATTTTTTGATTACTCAATTACTTGAATACTTGATTACAAACATATTTAGAACCATCCCGATTAAACCAGCTTTATAATAAAAAAAACCCGCATCCAAATCGGGCCATCCGTTTGGGAGCTACGATGCCACAGATACAATTCATACAATTGCTAGACAAATGAACTTGCTAGTTTGGAATAGCTCAACTTGCATCTCGTTCACATCACAATGTCGACGAATGACCAGCTATTTAGCATGCCCAATGAACTGGAAAATGTACCAGCTCACGTTGCGTCCGCAATAAAGTGGATAATTATATTATTTACTTTTAGAAGTTCTTGGATTTTCAGGGTTTCGTATATCTAAATTATATCAATCAATACTAATAGTAAATCTGTAAGGGATGGTCATGCAGGAAGTTACTTTGTTTTATGAGATACTGAGTTTGTAGACTCTATGTATGATACTAAAACTAAATTGACGATTTTTAGAAATATTTTCTGTATGTATGTATCTCCATACCTCTTAAACCGATCATCCGAATTAGATGAAACTTAGTACAAGCACGTTTAACTATGTGGGACACAGGATAGACTGTGTAAATAAAATTCAGTTCCAGTTACGCTAAGATGTGGCTCTCATACAGACCGAATTGTTCCTTGCACCGAAATAAATGTACGGTAGCGGGTCTTGCCTTTTGTTACTTACTTTCATCGAGAAGGTTTATTGTTTACCTGAACGCAGCTTGGCCTTCTTTCTTACTTTCTTTCTTCTTTTTAAATACGAATTTCAGGCGAGCGAAGCCGCAAGCAAAAGCTAGTACTGAATAAAAGTATGCAAAACAACTCACCCGAATCACTATCATCTCTATCAAACTGAGGCCTCCAATAGTTCTCGTCGACGTACCGCCCCCACGGCAGCAGCCCCCCCTCAGGGCCGTCTCTGCTGTCCCTGCCGCCCCCACAGCGTCCGGTGAACTTCGTGGGGTCTAGTATGTTCTCCACGGAGAACGCGATCGAGGTGCGCTCGGGAGGGGGCGACGAAGGGGCGCGACCTGGTGCGACGGAAGAGCAAGCGTTAGAGATAAAAGGTAAAAATATTCTATGCTTTAAAAATCACAAGAACATAACATACAATGTTATGTTCTTGTGATGATTTTGTACTGTGTGGGGCCGGTACTTTAAAAGAATAGCCCCACTGCATCTCTCCCCGTGTGTGTCGTAAAAGGCGACTAAGGGATATGACTCCCTTCTTATATACTAGGTGGTAGGGTTTAACCCGCCCGGATTGGTACCACCGCACTGAATGAAAGGTCGGTCGAAACGACTATGTAAATAGTTTGTGTTTTCCGTCCAGTTCAGTGTAGCCGGCACGACCGAAGGTAAGGCTGACGTGGCACCAAGTTCACCCGGTGTTATGGGCTGACATCACGGATGTTGTAGGTGATGTAGCCAACCGTGTCAGTTTCCATAAAAAAAAAAAAAAATACAATGAAACAATAATAACGTAGTAATCTTATAATAATAATAATTATATATACTCGTTTATATAAATAATGTTATAAGTTTATTATATCAATTATTTACATTTCTATTAGATGTCAAGTTATAGACGAAGGTAAGTGTTGAGAAGCAAAGAATAAATTTCTAATTAAAAAAAAAACCCCGACCCTTAAAAAGTCAAACATAATTTACGTTTACTTTCTTAAAGGAGTCGGGGGACCGCTAAGTATATGCCTGCGCAGCTCTGAGATTTTTTTATTTACAATATCATTATCTCTATCATATCTCTATAAACATTTTCATCCGCCTAAACCAGTCCTGGAAACATTTATTTCAGTCTTTCTCCGACAGGTAAGAAATGGCTGTATCGTAGGCAGCCACCGCTTCTTCGGCACTTCACTAGAAGCTAAGTCGGGACTGTAAAGTGAGTGAGGTAGGGTTTCAGAACCAGATTCTTGTATAAACGCCTATGTTGTGAGGGAAGAGTGTGAAGACGCGTTGTCGTGGTGCAGCAGCATTCCCCGGAGCCCGGTCTTTGGTCGTCTCTCCTGCACAGCTTTGATAACTTTTGGCAATGCGACTGTAGTGTACCATTCTAAGTTAACTGACCTACAATTCTCTAGCATTGATGTCGCAAGATGTCCACTCCGTGAAAAAAAACTGGCCACCATTTTTTGCCGCGGCCTATGAAATCTTTTTGGCAACTGGCCGTCTCGAAATACCTATATCGACGAACGCTTCTTGCTTTCCGGATCATATTAAAATATCCATGTTTCGTCACCAGTAATGATTTCAGAAACACGTCAAGATCTCCCATTTTTAAAACGTAGACTGATCTCACGGGACCAACCACTCGGGCTTCTTTTCCGTTTCGGAGAGCAAACGTGGTATCCAACGACAAAAGAGCTGCCTCATTTCAAGATGTTCATGTAATATGGTGTGAACACTAACCGAACTGATGCCTAAGATTTTCTCTATGCTCCTGTATGTAATTCGTGGATCTTCTCGCACCAGCGTTTCAGTAGTTCACACATATTCTGCAGTGACTTCTCTTGGCGAGCGTCCACTTCTGTCATCATCTTCGAAGCTAGTATTCCACCTTTTATATTCGTTAAACCATCTAAAAATGGTTGCCCGAGAATGAGCACGGAGCTCACCTAAAGCTGATTTTAAACGTTCCAAGCTCAAAACTTCAGATACAATAAATTTAAAGTCGTTATATATCATAGCACGCACCACATATTCACGTTTAATCTCCATCGTAGCAGACGAAAAAAAGCGGGAAATAATGGGTTTTTGTGTTCGATTTTAAAATAAAGCCATTTAAAATGTATAACACAGATGCGTCCCACTTTAAAATTTCGAGCATCTCAAAACTTATATAAGTGACCTACGTAACAAATATAACCCCCACGGACCCTTAAAAAAAGTAAAAAATTATTGCCGTTCACTTAGGTGCCTACTTAAAGTTTACTTAAAAACAGGTTTCTTGTATGAACCGCTTTAATTTTTTACATTTTTTGTAAAAAAATGGCCTCTCATATATTTTATAATCCTGTCTTAACGTTCTCCCGGAAAAAGAAAAGGTACGGACGGAGACCTCTCCGCGCGAGGTCGATTCGCACTTGACGGCTTTTTTATAGACAGCCGGCACAGGTGTCTGCCTAAAACTTCAACGGAAGATCAGACACAGCCACTAACACCACTCCTTGCGAATCCATTTGAATTGAGGTTGATCGAAATAAAAGTTTCCCGATACTCTCAACCTGGAAGTCTTTAAGCGTCGTATTAACAGGCTAGCAACAGTCCGCAAATCTGCTAGCGTTTTCACGAGGAGAGGTTTGGATCTATTGACTGCCCCTTGGTCTTTCCGCACAGCCACCCATGTTGGTTTACATAAACATTCTGGCTTTCATTAAAAAAAACTATGATTATTATATTTAAACATTTCACGTTTCCTTGCAAAACTCACCTTCTAGCCTCGTATATCGATATCTCCTAGTCAGATCTACAGGCGCTGCTTCCTCCCCTACAACATCCACCTCCGCCGCTTCCGCCTCGTCAGCTTCCTCCTCGTGCTGCTGGCATGGCACCTCTCCGTCCCCTTCCCTCCCTTCTTCGTCCTCATCTCCGTCGCGGCAGCCGCGCGTCAACGCTAGCATCGTCATCTCTCTGCGTCAGGCTAGCGCGCGAGCGAGAAATCTTGCTGATGTTCGATGAAGAGGAAACTTGCTGATGTTTGATGATTTGGGTTCGGGAGTTTCGGCGATGGTTTGTGGAGGTTCAGGAGTGATGTTTTCATTAAATACATTTATGAGTCTTTGCGATTTAGGAATCTTGGTGGCGTTTTGGTGATGCTTAGGAATTTTGACGACGTTTGTTGCAGGATTTTGAGAAGAGTATAGGTTTTGATGAGATGTTTTCTAAATCTTGTTGAAGATTGGATGATTTGTCTACCTATTTAGGAGCCTTGCTAAGGCTTTGATAACATTTCAGAATCTTGGAGACGTTTGATGAGCATTTGTATGTTGAAGATTGAAATTGATTCTTTCTTATGGTTCTTCTTGATAAAATGTTCTTTATGGTTGTAGTAAGTTCCTTTGGTGAAGTTTAAAGTGCTTTCTTTTAACTAGACATTGGCTGGGTTTGATTAGCTCTTTTTAGCAAGGTTTTTGTGAAATATGACGAAATGTTGCAGCAAGATTTTAAATAGGTTTGAAGACCTTCTGTATTCTGATCGTGCAAAAGCACTAAAATTTGTGAGTAGTTACCTACATTATTATTACGTTTTGCATTTAAGATTTTTATGTATTTTGCAGTTTATATTATATTGGAGTTTTCGATTTTGATGTTAGGATAATTGAAACTACAATGCTCCTTGTCGTTGATGAGCCTTTTTCTGTTATTTCTTGGTTTTGGAAAGATTTCTTCGTTTGTCTAATATTTTGTCTCGATATTTATTCTAATTTAGTTTACAAAGTTATACATTTCTTTCTAAAGGGCTTCGTCAATATGTTTGTGGATTTTATCACTGCCGGCTTCGTTGGGATAAATGATAGTGAGTTGGTAGGTACACATTAGATTACAACTGTTGAACTGTTTCATATAAGTTTTATATCACATTTCACTGAACGTTTTTTTTAACTGGTGCACAAGAAAAGCTTAGGAAAACTAAGTGCACTTTATTATTTTATCCTAAATCAAAAAAGATTCCAATTGGAATCTAATTCGGTATAATTTAGTATTTAAATACACACAATAAAAAGCACTACTTATTTTTAGTAAATAAAAAATGTTTTAAGCAGTCCACTGAACAAGAATCACAGCTCCGTCATACATCGCCATAAGGCCGGTCATCCACCGCGCTGCGTCGCTCACTCGCGCACGGGCCGACGGCTCGCATTAACTGAGCTCGCCTCTGGCATCGCCTCGCGCGAATGGCGATGGGAGGGGGCAGCGGCGCACTCTCATTGGTCGAGACGCTGTGGGCGTGGCGGGGGCGGAGCGGCGAGTCGGGCGTAATCGAGCAATAAGGTTTAAACAATTTCATTTAATACGTTAAATTATGTAATGGATGTGGTGCGGGGGGTGGAGGACCCCGCGGGTGGAGAGGGGGGAAGGGGTAATCGCGCATAAGGTGATAAGGCCATTTGGGCGGCGACTCGTTACGTATTAATGGTCCAGGAAATTGACTTATGAATATTGGAGGTTGGTCGCGGTAAAGATTGCCTGGCAAAGCGGTCCCTGAGGTCCGTCGCGGCGGGTGGGGGCTGTCGACCGGTGGGAGGGAGGGAGGCGGGGGGTCACGTGATAGACGCGCGAGGTAATTACCTCGGACGTAGTGGATGGCCGGCTTTAGTTTACGCGTTAGTTATCGCGGTGCGAAATTCGGGATAATGATGGGACCGAGCTACTGAAGCCATTAACTGTTTTGGGTCTGTATGGTTTTTTTTACATCTAATTACGACCAGTGTTCGATTCACTGTTCAGACTTCTGAATCTTCTTTCTTTGAAAGCTTTTACGGTTATTTAAATGACTTATTTATATTTTTGTTACGTAATGTAAAAATAAATATATTACTATATACCTATACATTCCTGGACAAGTATGTATGTATGTATATTTATTTGTATATAATATTCTATATATTTAGTAATTTATATGTATTAACACATGTATGGCTTATATTTTACTAGCATGTACTTATATGTATTGTTAATAAGTATTCCTATTATTATTTTATCTTCCATTCTCACGTTAAATTCTTTTGCTACTGCCTACTTATGTTCCACTATATTATCGAATCTCAAACATCCAAAGGTTGACTGTAAGAAATCTCTGTAAGGGATAAGTCCGCCTTTGCACCTTATGTAAATTTTCTCATGTATTTGTTACTGTTTAATATTTACTGCAGCAATAAAGAATTTTCTATCTATCTATCTATCTATCCTACATACATAGCGTGACATGTAAGGACATGCCCTCAGAGGACATGCCCATACTAACTCAATAAATTTCCACACTATAGTGGTGGTCAAACTATAGTAAGAACTTCAAAAAATTGCCGGAAAACTATTTGGAAACTAAATATATCATACTATAATTGCAATAGAATAGAATAGAAACTCTTTATTGCACACAATGGAAAGAAGAACAGTACACGAGTAGAACTAACCATTACAGAAGTGCGCAAAGGCGGATTGATCACTGCAAGTGATTTCTTCCAGTCAGCCTTTGGCTGATGAGGAATAGGTAAAATACAGAGAAAGAAGTATGGGTAGTGCAAACGGAAGGAGGAGGAATGTGTGTTTTATTTTTATGATGAATATACCTACATGTAACATACATACCTATTATTACAATACATAAAATACAAACAGCATAAACATACATACAATGTATAGAACATAGATACTACATACAAATAATACATACTATACTATACAAAGGTAAGGTAAGTTAAGGTAGAATTTCTTCAATGATTTTTTAAAAGAATTTAAAGTTTGGGAGTGACGGACGTGGTGCGGCACCGAGTTCCATAGACGAGCAGAATGGGCAGAAAATGAATCGGTATTGAATATTGATTACATTAAGTTATATTTAGATTATTTTTAGGGTTCCGTACAGTGGCGGCTTTGATCAATAAATTTTATTGAGACGACTAAAAATCCATCTACATAATAGCTATTATTTTATTAATGTATTGCAGTTTTCATTTCGAGAACAGGACATGCCCGAAATATAGCAATAAATAAACATCCATGTTGATTGCGTTAATTAATGTGTATAAGACAGATAAATATAACATAGAAGTGACTAATAAAACTTCATTCCAACTTATCATTAAACCCTAGGTTCTACTCGTACACTACGAAACGATCGAAGGAAAGTTTTAATTGTGTATAAATGTGTTTTCTATGGTAACTGATACGGTTGGCTACATCACCTAAACCTACAACATCCGTGATGTCAGCCCATAACACCGGGTGAACTAGGTGCCATGTCAGTGCTTCCCTTCATTTTTCATGTCTGCTACACTGAACTGGACGGAAAACACAAACTATTTATTACATAGCCGTTTCGACCCACGTTTCGTTCAGTGCGGTGGTATCAACCCGGGCGGGTTAAACCCTACCACCTAGTATAAGGTAAGAAGGGAAGGGACCTACAGTTTTACGTGGAATCCGAACCACGGTCAGCCTGAGCCACCAACTGTCGAGCGGTTACCCATCCAAGTACTGACCGCGCTCAGGGTTGCTTAACAATAGTCGGCCGACCGCACCACTGAGCTACCGAGGCTGACAAGTATGGCGTATTACAAGTGTTAACACTTTCGTGGAACAAAGATATGCTAACCCCGTCTCTATTTGTGTCTCGAATCCCAAAACGAAGTTGCAAGTCATCCACCACCACTCTATACATCCCAGAACCACAAAACGAAGTGATAAGATCAAAATGAGAGGAATGTTTCCAAAGAGCCGTATCAAAACTCGTCCACCAATTCCGGATGTCATTCGGCTGTCAAACGGCTGTCAGGGGATTGTCAAACGGCTGTCAGCGTGAAAGGAAAGCTATCAGATGCACTAAAGAGCCCTTTTCTACAAAAGGCACGAATTAAACGCGTTTTAGGACGCGTCCTAACGATAAACTGGCCATCAGAATTAATGATCTTATATTAAAATAGATTGAGAGTACATCCAAAACGGTCCGAAACTTAGGAGCGCGAGCGATCCATGGCGAAGTTCTTTTTTAGAGTTCCGTATCCGTCGTACGCGACACTATTACGAAGCCTATGCTGTATGTCTGTCTGTCTGTCTGTCCGTCTGTCTGTCCGAGGGCTGTATATCTTGAACCGTAATAGGTAGCCCGTTGAAATTTTTGTTTCTTTTATGGGAACCCCATGAATTTTTTACTTTTTCTTATTTTTCTTATTTGTTCTTATATCGGCAATTAATAACACATATTGTGTGAAAATTTCAACGGGTTAATTATTACTGTTCAAGAGATACAGCCCTCGGATAGACAGACGGACGGACGGACAGACAGAGAGATGTGCATACAGACGGCGTAGGCTTACTTAGTAATAGGGTCCCGTACCGGATACGAAACCCTAAAAACGGTTAGTCGTTAGAAAGATGAAAATGGCATCCCGGCGCCGGTTTTGGTAATTTAGTTACATTTAACCATCGATGTCTAATTTTATAGATCGAACGTCGCGCGATTTAACCTGTACTATTTTTCGTCTTAACAAGTGTGCGTGCATTCACAGACAGTATTGTGATACTCACACAAGCACACACTTACATCATATAGTCGTTTCATGTCCGTAAACGGCGGGCATCGGAGCGCGCCGCGCCTCCTGCCACGAGATACTTTCGTGTTTGCATTTTACACGTCACGTGACGCGATCCCTACGACGTTGCTGTCGCGTTCTCACTTGCCTGCAGGTGATAGGAGTGAGCGAGAAAGTTGTCATCGCTCGCCCATCGGCGCGATTGTCGTATTTCCGCTCACTCTTGTGATCAGTAGGCGGGTGGGAACGAGAGCGCGATAGCTGCGTCACACAATCCGTGACATGTCAGCATGGCTTCTTAACACGTCATAACATGCTCAGGCGAAACAAACAACAACGTTTGTCACTGTTACTCTTGCGTAAAACACAGCTTTACTCTTTCTCGTTCGCTCTTTATATTAATTACGTATACAAAAATCTGTTTAACATAAAATTTGAGAAAAAAACCAGCAAAATAAATACTTACTGATGGAAGGAGACGCCATTCTTTACGTAATTTCGATCTGAGCTGTTACAATACTTGTAACAGCAACCGGGCATGCTGAACACACGCACTTTTGCGCCACAGACTCGGTACAGTAAGACTTACGCTCAACACGCGCTGCACACGCCGTATGAAGCGGCTGTCCGTGAAATCTGCAATTTATGCAGTTCTCGTCGAGAACAAATTTTTTCGGGAGTAATGTATGGGATGGGCATATCTCTAAATATACATCAATGCATTTAACAGACTAAGGTAGCCGGCACGATCAAAGCGAGGCACTGGGCATCTAGCTAACCCCTAGGGGTTATGGGCTAAAATTTCGGATTTTGTAGGTGGTGTAGCATAAGCAACCGTGTCACCTTGTATACAAAATAAATAAGAAAATAAAAACATGGGTACAGTTCCCGGCAGAAAATAATGAGTGTCGTGCTTTAGAAAGAGACAATCCGGTTGTAGAGCGTCGTCTCTTTCGCACATAGGCGTGCGATTTCGTGCGACAGGGACGACGCTCTACGACCGTATGGTCTCTTTCTAAAGCTCGACACACCTTATTTGCTGCCGAGAACTGTACATAAACACCGGCTACCTATCTGGATATGACTAGATCGTTGTTCTTTCCAAATCGATAGATCTATTGTGGGATACGCTAGTAAGTAGTTTAGTATTTATTATACAGGGTGTTTCAGGGTAGGGTTCCGTAACTTCAGGGTTCGAAAGGGTTCCATATTTGAAGACGAAAAACTCTGAAACCTTTTCCCAGATTCAATTATTTTATAATACTTTTTGGTGAAAATAGTCTCATCGAGATTTGGTGGACGCTTAACGTCCGCATTTATTAAATAAAAATGAAATAATGACTAACTTGCATGCTTAACTAGTAGAATTGAACTGCATATAGGTATAAATGCATATAGGTAAATTCCGAACACTCAAACACACATCAAAAGAAAAAGGAGTCTGGACTAGGTTATTGCACTCCCTAGACCTAGACAGCACTGTTGCCAAATCTGCGCATACTCACCGTCCATCGAGTTATTATTAGAATTTAAAATTTTTGTATGAACAAAAAAATACAGAATTTAGATTTGAGTGATAAAGATTTTTTTCTTCTAATAATTAGTACTTTCTATTCCTGAAGTTTCTCAAGCCTATCCTGAAACATACTGTATAGGTAGATAGATTTCGACCTTATTTATTACTAGCTGTTGCCCGCGGCTTCGCTCGCGTGAAATTCGTATTTCAAAGAAGAATCTAAGTAACTAAGGGCGAGGCCGAAGGCCGAGCTGCGTTCAGGTAAACGATAAATCTTCTCAAATAAAGTAAGCAACTAACGGCAAGGCCGAAGGCCCAGCTGCATCCTGGAAGACAATAAACCTTCACGAAGAAAGTAAGTAACTAAGGGCCAGGCCGAAGGCCGAGCTGCGTTCAGGAAGACGATAAACCTTCTCGAAGAAAGTAAGTAACTAAGGGCGAGGCCGAAGGCCGAGCTGCGTTCAGGTAAACCAAAAACCCTCTTCTGCCTTCGGGCCTCGCCTTAAATGACTTCCTTTCTTCGATAGCATATAATATCGTTTACTCCATCTATTTATTTAATAAAATATATAAAGAAGTTATATTAATAACTAAATAATTAAAACCTACCTAACAAACATTAAAATAACTATCATAAAAGGGGCGTTTTCAAATGTTCCTAGAACACTTGCGGCATTACCCCGCTGGATGGCAAAGCTTACCGTTTGAATGAAGTAGGCCCTTGATTGCGGGACACCAGTTGCGTCCACCAGCAGAGACCCAAGCCTCTTCAAGAAGCTTTTGGCTTCAATGACTGCTCCACGGACCGAGGGTTTCAACCGCAAACGCAACAAATTCGAAATCTTGAATTATATATCTATAATATTTATTGCGTTTGAGGCTGTCCGCCCAGGCCTCGACCGCGCCGGCCGGTCTTGAAGATGCCCGAACGTGACTTGGAGCCAATGTGAGAACACAAATGGCGTCCCACATCAAAGACCTACCCTTGGCCCATGGAACTAAGGTGATACCATCGGGCCTCTTGCCATCCAGCCGGGAATAACCGCAAGGTTTTAGGATGCACGGTATGTTTGCCGTCAGAAGCGTGGACTTTATAATAAAATTTAAATTAATTTAACTCAATCTTAATATCGCTTAGTTACCTACTTTATTCGAGATGGTTTAGCTTCATCCAGAACGCAGCTCGGCCTTCGGCCTCGCCTTAGTTACTTACTTTCTTCAAGAAGGTTTACCTTCTTCCTGAACGCAGCTCGGCCTTCGGCCTAGCCCTTAGTTACTTGCTTTCTTCGAGATGGTTTAGCTTCTTCCCGAATGCAGCTCGGCCTTCGGCCTCGCCCTTATTTACTTGCTTTCTTCAAGATGTTTTATTATTTATCAGAATATAGCTTGGCCTTCGGCCTCGCCTTAGTTACTCACTTTCTTCAAGATGGTTTAGCTTTTTCCTGAACGCAGCTCGGCCCTCGGCCTCGCCCTTAGTTACTTCCTTTCTTCGAGATGGTTTATTATTTATCAGAACGAAGCTCGGCCTTCGGCCTCGCCTTAGTTACTTACTTTCTTCAATATGGTTTAGCTTCTTCCTGAACGCAGCTCGGCCTTCGGCCTCGCCCTTAGTTAATTGCTTTCTTCGATATGGTTTATTATTTATCAGAATGTAGCTCGGCCTTCGGCCTCGCCTTAGTTACTTACTTTCTTCAAGATGGTTCAGCTTCTTCCTGAACGCAGCTCGGCCTTTGGCCTCGCCCTAGTTACTCGCTTTCTCCGAGATGGTTTATTATTTATCAGAACGTAGCTCGGCCTTCGGCCTCGCCTTAGTTACTTACTTTCTTCAAGATGGTTTAGCTTCTTCCTGAACGCAGCTCGGCCTGCGGCCTGCCCATAGTTACTTACTTCATTCAAGAAATAATGTTTTTTTTCTTCCTGAACTCAGCTCCGACTTCCGCCTCGCCCTTAGTTACTTTCATCGAGAAAGAATATTGTTTACGTGAGCGCAGATCCGCCTTCGGCTCCGCCTTTAGTTACTTACTTTTTTTTTTAATACGAATTTCACGCTAGCGAAGCCGCGGGCAACAGAAATATAAATTGCACCAATGACAGTGACATAAGTTCGACTTAATTTTTTTTTATTTTTATTTATCAAACATTTTGTCACCGGCCAGCTCACGTCGAGATGACAGTTCTCCGTTGTCAACTTGTCATTTAAATTTTATAATAATTTTAATTTTTATTATATTTTTTTATTTATTATGTTAATCCGGGATATACACTGTCACTATACAAAGTTTCATCAAATTCCGTTCAGTGGTTTTTGCGTGATGCGCGTACAGACAAAGAGAGATTATTAATTTAACGATTTTATTATATGTATAGAAGATAGATTTACAGATATGTATATCTAAGTGGTTTATGTTATTTAGGTACAGAGTATCCATCGTTAAGTATGCATCTATGCATTATTATTTAGCACTAGCTTTTACCCGCGGCTTCGCTCGCGTCAAATTCGTATTAAAAATAGGAAAGTAAGTAAGCCCGCTACCGTATCTTTATTTCGGCGCGCGGAACAATTCGGTTTGTATGAGAGAGAGCCACATCTTAGCGTAAGTGGAACTGAATTTTGTTATATCTTGTATCATGTGTAGTTAAATGCATCGATATGTGCTTGCACTAAGTTTCATCGAATTCGGATGATCGGTTTAAGAGCTATGGAGGAACATACATACATACAGAAAATATTTCTAAGAATCGTCAATTTAGTTTTATAGTATCAGTAATTATAGTATCATACATAGAGTCTACAAACCCAATATCTCATAAAACAAAGTAAGGTAGGTATTACATGGCCATGCCTTACAGATTTATTATTAGATTTGATATTTTATTTTACATTTTCACACAAAATGTTTCTGCTACTATACCTACTAATTAAATTTCACAACGTTTAGAGCAATAAAGTATATCTATGTATCTACCGGCCTTTGTGTATCCTCATAAAATATCATAATAAGTACACATTTTGTGGCGGTTATTTCGAAAAATATTTATATTTAGAACATGGAGATCATGAAATATGACATATTATACATAGGTACTCTCACACCTCACTTTCACAAACTCACTCACACAACATACCTATACATCATACAGGTCATGCAAATACACAAACGCAACACTCAATCCTACACACACCATCACCCCCCCCCCCCCCCCCCCCCCCCCCACCCACACACACACCCTCACCTTATTTAAATTAACGCAGTCTTATATAAATTATATACATCGTCGGTATACTGGTAAAACCCATTTAATGTAGACAGGAGAGTTTTTGAGATAAATGGATTTGAAAGTTTAATGGCTCAAAAGTATTGGTAAAGGTGTAAATATATAAGAAATGTGTCCATCGTTTTGTAGTATATCTAGTTAATGTTTAATCAAAGATACAAATCCTCCTTAGAAGTTCAGTATTTTTGTAAAATTTCATAAAACATAAAATGGGACTGTGCTTAATGGGTTTTACTTGTACACATATTTTTAAAATACCGCAATATTCATGGTAATTGAGCTTATAGGGTTTTGCTTGTATGGTATTTGGACCACGAGAGGACGTTCACTTAAATAATGTCAGTACATTTAAAATACTTTAAAGGCTACGGAACCAATTTATAAAATATTTCATTAAATGGTTTTAATTGGTTTTACTTGCGTATTCTAAGGAAAACTTGAGAGATTACCTGGTATTTACACAACCTAACTTCAAAACTAAACGTCGTATCAATAAACGGGTTTTACCAGAAGAAAGAGCATGAAAAAATATGTAGAACTTCATTATTAACTCATTTTACCTAAAAATGGCATTTAACGGGTTATACCAGGATACCGACGATATTGTATATTCTATGTTTTAGCCTTATATATTATATTTTATGTTTTTCTTGTTAAAATACCTATTTCTTTTATCAAAATTGTTTTTATATAGTTAGCGATTGAAATATATTTTTGTTATATATAGTTATAAATTTTGGAAAATGTGGAACTTTTTTACTGGCTGAACAGTTTATTTTTAGTTTTAGTTGTAAATGTACTTGTATAGCTGTTAAGTTTCCGAACAAAATAAAATAAAAATAAATGTTTTCAATGTTTTCGTATTTCGATTTTACCATATTCAACATTATTTCAAGGAAATTCACCTCTGTCTTTTCCCATCTCTATGTCCCAGTATTGACAAACAATGACCACATTCCCTCACGTTGTTGGTCCGATTTGACCCGTCGCGCCGCCGCCGTGGGGCTCCATTCTGTCTCGGACGAACCTTCTCGTAAGTAGCATACAATCCAGTGTCTGTATGTCTGTCTGTTCGTTTATAAATTGCATTTAAAAGCAGAGATTACACAATAGTTACATACATACACACCACACGCCGTATCCCGACAATGGGGTTAAGCAGAGTAATCGGTGTTGTGCTACAAGTATTCTGGTAAATTACAGCACAACACCGACCACCCACGTTTAGCAAAGTAATCGTACAAGATAACTCAGAAAATAGTTTTGTAGTTGTCATAAAAAATATATATTTCGACTTAATAGTTACTTTTGTAATTTAAGTTCTTTCGTTTAAAAGCTTGGTTTAAGCCACACTTAAGCATACACTGCGTTATCGGGATCGTAACTTATATGAGTGACTAACTAACTAAGTTTTTATTACTCGACTAGCTTTTGCCCGCGGCTTCGTTCGCGTAAAATTCGTATTTAAAAAGAAAAAAGTAAGTAAGCCCGCTACCGTACCTTTTCGGCGCGCGGAACAATTCGTCGGCTTTGTATGTATGAGAGCCACATATTAGCGTAACCGGAACTGAATTTTATTCAGCCTATCCCTCGGTCTATCCATCCTGTGTCCCGTATAATCAAATGTTCCGTTGATCGGTTTAAGAGTTATGGAGGAACAAACATAATACATACATACATACAGAAAAGATTTCTAAAAATTGTCAATTTAGTTTTAGTAGATAGTCTACAAATGTAATCCTTCCTTACCTATAATAAAATCCAACGTCTGCTTTCTGTCTGAGTGTCTGAGTGTCTGAGTGTATGTCTGTCTGTTCGCTTATAACTCGAGAACCACTGGACCGATTTTAATAAAAAAAAAATCTACGGATAGCTTGATTCTTCCCATCAACTATAGGCTAATTACTATCACGCTAAATGGCTTATGAGGTTAGCAGTGAAGTGAAATATGAGAGCGGGCGGAGCCGCGGGCACATATCTCATAAAACAAAGTGACTTATTCCATGACCATCCCTTACAGATTTATTATTAGTATTGATGATTAGTCGAGTAATAAAAACTTATGAAAAACCAATGGGACTAGATGTGTACATGCTTCTCATGAACCCTAGTTCACTTAACCAATAATTAGTGCAAATGTTGAAAGTATCCCAGCGAGAAATACTGGGAATATCGCTACGTGATATATGGTGCGTAACGAGGCAATCCGCCGACGCGCCAAAGTAGTCGATATTGAATATGCCGTGTGGCTAAGCTAAGTGGCAGTTGGCTGGGCACGTCAGCTGAAGATACGACGACTGTTGGAGTAACCGTGTCCTACCTGGCGGCCGTGGACAGGAAAACGGAGTGTGGGAAGACCGCCCGCCAGGTGGGACGACGACATCAAGTACGTCGGCGTAAAGAAGTTGTTCCGTACCGCTGAAGACCGGGAGGACTGGAGGAAAATTGAAAAAGGCGTATGTCCAGCAGCAGTGGAGACTTACACGCTGACTGACTAATTATTCCGGGAGCCCGTGTGCCGACTAACATTAGTCAGCAGCGGTGGTGGCCGGGCGGGCTGCGGGCTACACCAGGCAGCAAGGGCGTAGCCAGGATTTTGTTCAGAGGGGGGCAGACAAGGGAAAACTAATAGGTAAATACGTTTTTAGGGTCGTGCGTACCCTATAACTAAGCCTACGCCGCCGTCTGTCTGTCTGTCCGTCTGTCCGAGGGCTGTATCTCTTGAACCGTAATAGGAAGCCCGTTGAAATTTTCACAGAATATGTGTTAATTATGGCCGATCTATCAAGAAATAATAAAATTATGAAAAAGTAAAAAATTCACAGGGTTCCACATAGAATAAACTAAAAAGACTGTGAATGCGCGCAATCTGACGAAAAGAGTATGAAGGATTTTAACTAATACATAGATGGCGTGAGTGGCGCTGACCATGACATGGCGATACGGAACCCTCGGTGCGCGAGTTCGACTCGCACTTGGCCGGTTTTTTCTTTAAAATCAACTAATGACAATTTTACATTGGACAGCGATTTTTGAATGATGAATTTTTTAATGATTTAAAAAATTCAATTCATAGAACGGGGTCACTCCGAGCACTTACCCACATCCAAAGAGTTTGTATTTTTTATGTAAACCAGCATGGGTGGCTGTGCCGAGAGCCCAATGGTGCAGTCAACAGATCCAACATCACCTCTCCTCGCGAAACCACGCTCAGTTAAGTGCCATGTCAGCAGATTTGCGGATTGTTGCTAGGCTGTCTAGCCCGTTAATACGACGCTTGAAGACACTCAGGTTAAAGGATTCAGGAAATACACTCGCCGGAAGACAGTTCCTAGTTCCAGTTCCAGTATTACGTCGCCTAGGAGCGCAGCGACGCAATACAAACTCTTTGCCGACATCCAGCTAGAGGGGGGGGGGGGGGGGGGGGGGGGGTGCAGTCCCCAGGCCCCCCTGCCTGTACCTGGTTACGCCCTTGTCAGGCAGTTACGTATTTGTCATTGTGTGACGCATCTACTGTGATTGATGACTTTCACAGCATTCCTAAAGGACCACCCTTCGTTTGGACATCTGCGCAGGTGCATCGGGGGAAACAGGACTTTACGTTGTATAGAGGTTAGGTTGAAATTTCTATAGTGAGTATATCAATTTAAGAGTTACAATGGGAAAATTGACCTTAAATGATATAAGGTGAGGTTTAGTTTGGAATGGATTTTGGAATGGATGATATTAATGGTGTTTTGTAGTAGATTAAATGAGACACGAATAAAGGTGCATATTTGTTAAGACGTTATCAGGGTTTTATTGATCAATACATTTTTAGGTTTACGTATCCCTCACGGAAGCCTATTACTAAACCTAACCCATCTGTCTGTCTGTATGTCTGTCTGTCCATCTGTCCGTCCGTCCGTCCGATAGCTGTATCTTTGGAACCGTAATAGCCAACCGGTTGAAATTTTCACAGAATAAGTTTTATATTGGCGAATGTAAGAACAAATAATAAAAAAATAAATAAAAGTGAACAATTAAGGGGCGTCAACATACAAGAAACGATGCAGCCAACCGTGTAATTTCCCATAAAAAATTGATATTTAAGGGTCGTATATGTTGTGAAATATAATTTAGTAAGACTAATTCAGTGTGGGATGTATGATAAAATTAAAAAAATATATTTATACCTATAATAAAATCCAACGTCTGCTTTCTGTCTGTCTGTCTGTCCGCTTATAACTCGAGAACAACTGAACCGATTTTAATAAAACAAAATTCTACGGATAGCTTGATTCTTCCCATCAACTATAGGCTACTTACTATCACGCTAAATGGCTTATGAGGTTAGCAGTGAAGTGAAATATGAGAGCGGGCGGAGCCGCGGGCACAGCTTGTAATATAATATAAACAAGCTGTGCCCGCGGCTCCGCTCGCTTTCATATTTCACTTCACTGCTAACCTCATAAGCCATTTAGCGTGATAGTAAGTAGCCTATAGTTGATGGGAAGAATCAAGCTATCCGTAGAATTTTGTTTTATTAAAATCGGTTCAGTGGTTCTCGAGTTATAAGCGGACAGACAGACATACACTCAGACACTCAGACACTCAGACAGAAAGCAGACGTTAGATTTTATTATAGGTAAGGATATTATATATAGCTTTTGCCCGCAGCTTCGCTCGGATAAAATTCGTATTTAAAAAGAAGAAAGTAAGGAAACTCGCTACCGTACCTTTATTTCGGCGCGCGGAATAATTCGGTTTGTATGAGAGACACATCTTAGCGTAACCGGAACTGAATTTTACTGAACGTATAGTTGAAAGTTTGATCAAATACACAAAAGATTTCTAAAAATCGTCAATTTAGTTTTAGTATCATACATACAGTCCACAAACGCAATATCTCATAAAACAAAGTAACTCACTCCATGATCATCCTTTACAGATTAAAAGTATTGATAAGTACATACGTTCATAGTTACTACTTTGATAATACTATTACATTTTTTATTTTTTTTTATTGATACGCGAGACACTTGGCGCCGTCAGCATGGATTGTTGAGCCGACGACGCCCAAAAGCATTCGTTTTAGAACGGGGGCTGCGAATGCCGTGCCGGCGTGACAGATGCCTTTTTACGCGTCTCTTGAATGATCCCAAGTCATACACTGAAGGAAACACATCGGGAGGAAGCGCATTCCAGAGTTTCGCAGTGCGGAAGATAAAAGAAATACTGGAGCGCTTAGTCCGCACTTTAGGCAGCTCTACATTATAGGGATGCATTCCCTGTCTGTTACGCGTGGACCTATGGTGAAATGTGAATAATAGTATTATCAAAGAGTTTGTAGCAGCGACGTAATACAAACTCTTTGAGTATTATTTACAAAATATCTACTCTTTCTTTATTTTTAACACGCGGCCTACGTTTTCATTTCACCAAAATTATCTAAAGTTTGTCACGTAAAATAAAAAAAAATTGCCAATATACCAGTCTCAAAACGAAAACCATCAAGATCGTCTACTCATTCAATTTGAACCCTTATCGTCATATTATTTAAGTTAATTTTTGCTTGCACATTTACATTATAAGTGATTTTTCAGTAAGTTCAGTTGCAGGATTCCAGAGTTAATTGTATGCATCGTCGGTCGTTTGTCAGTTGTCGTGCATGGTGCCTGTCCTGTTTATAATAGTCTGCAGACTATTTCGGGATCTTTGACGGGTCGTTACGGCCTTAATTGAACGCCAATTGGCAGTTACTGGCGATAGGTCGACGGGCGTTAGGTTGACACCTACGGAATGGAGAATATCTCCGTGTCTTTGTACCGTGTGGGGCCCGTACTTTAAAAGAATAGCTCCACTGCATATCTCCCCGTGTATGTCGTAAAAGGCGACTAAGGGATATGACTCACTTCTTATATTACTAGGTGGTAGGGTTTAACCCGCCCGAGTTGTACCACCGCACTGAATGAAAGGTCGGTCGAAACGGCTATGTAAATAGTTGGGGTTTTCCGTCCAGTTCAGTGTAGCCGGCACGACCGAAGGGAAGCACTGACGACGTGGCATCAAGTTCATCCGGTGTTATGGGCTGACATCACGGATTTTGTAGGTGATGTAGCCAACCGTGTCAGTTTTCATAAAAAAAAAATATCGGAACTGTAAGTCCCTTCTGTATGTCTACTCAATGTTGGACCCTTGCCTTACTAGGTGGTGGAATTTAACCCATCCGGGTTCGTACCACTACATCCATAGAACAAAGATCGGTCGAAATGGCAATGTTGAAAATATGTAGATAGTGTAATTCTGACTGCATATTAATTTTGAGAGCCTATACAACCTATGTACCCTAATTTATTCTGATAAATCATTCATTTGACAAACTGATACATTGAGTATTGACATTGATCTACAATTCGCCTGTTCACCTGCTGGTTTCCTAACCATGGGTTCCTTCACACGTGTCCTTGGCATCTTATAAGGGAATCGAAAAACTTTAGTGCAGACCTGGAATTCAAATTATTTTCGAAGTATGAAAAAGTACCCTACGAAAAGTATGAGTAAAATTAACTGCTAATAATGTCAACACCTCGTTCAGTGTTGACCTTAATCGGTGTTGACCTAGCGCAGGTAAGCCGTGTCGGCGAGACAAACTTATTAGGATTCCAAATTGGACACAAATGAGATGTCGTCTGTGAATGACTCTCGTTCTCACCTTGGACTAAGTGTGGCGAGATAAACTCAACCAACAAATATAAAATATATTATAACTAGCTGTGCCCGCGACTTCGTCCGCGTGGATTTATCGCGTCACAACGCCATGTACCGGGTCCAATTGTATTTTCAAACCATCCCCAAATATACACACAAAATTTCATCCGAATCGGTCCAGCCGTTTAGGCGGAGTTAGGTGACAAACACACGTACAGAATAATTATAACACACATTGGTTGAGCGGTTGTCGAATAAGCCATGTAAATGCATGTGTGTGTAAGCAAATTTATACCGCTTCTCCGACAAACACACTAGGTAAGCCAGAAGACGCACTCAACGAAATTTCCGGCCGCATTTTCCGGAAGGCGGTAAATTTTATGAGACATGAATCGGCACAAGTGTATCACCGTGCATATTCTTTATTCTTTATTCATCATCCATAGACAGTACACTGCACTCGGATTCGTCATATTTTAACATTTACAATTTAGCATAGAGACCCATTCTATATTTAGGTGTGCGTATCTTAGTGCTTAGGGCTGAAAAAAAATTACAAAACATTTTAAAATGTGCATCAAGAATTTATTATATTTTTTTTTTAAACATGGAAACTGACACTGTTAGCTACATCACCTACTACATCCTCGATGTCAGCCCATAACACATTGGTGACCTAGGCGCCATATCAGTGCTTCCTTTCAGTCGTGCCGGCTACACTGAACTAGACGGAAAACAGATGATGGTGTAGTTTTTTTTGCAATAAAAAAAGCAAAAAAAAATAATATTGTACGTCAACGCTTTCTATCGTACAATGTCGTATCCTGCCATTACTAAGTCCACCACAGCCCGCTGATCTTTTCCCGTGAAGCGCAATCACTATGCGACTTATGATTTCAGTTCGACGATGACAAGTTAGTTACAGGCGCATTACATGAGTATTAAGATGTAATTTCTTAAAGATTTGGTTAGAAAGAGACTTTGATCGATTTGGAAGGATATTGGACAGAAGATCGATTGACAGTTTGAGATATTTTTGACTGAAGATAAGACGAGACGGAAGTTAACTTTCTCCATACAAAATCGTCTTTCGGCATTTATGTTTTCTAGCCCGCTAAACCTTTTTCCAATTTTTTTTTGTCTTGTCTTAAAAGGACAGTCCAATCTACGTTCCTGTAATTTTTTGATTAGATATGTACCGTGTGGGGTCGGTACTTAAAAAGAATAGCCCCACTGCATCTCTCCCCGTCGCATGTCGTAAAAGTCGACTAAGGGATAAGAAAATTCGTCAGCCTCGGTAGCTCAGTGGCGCGGTTGGTTAGTCAACTGTTATTAAGCAACGCTGAGCGCGGTCCGGTATTGGATGGGTGACCGCTCGACCGTTGGAGGCTGACCGTGGTTCGGATTCCACGTTAAACTGTAGGTCCCTTCCCTTTTTACCTTACTAGGTGGTAGGGTTTATCCCGGCCGGGTTGGTACCACCGCACTGAACGAAACGTCGTCGGTCGAAACGGCTATGTAAATAGTTCGTGTTTTCCGTCCAGTTTAGTGTAGCCGACATGAAATGAAGGGAAGCACTGACATGGCACCTAGATCACCCTGTGTTATGGGCTGACATCACGGATGTTGTAGTAGATGTAGCCAACCGTGTCAGGTTCCATAAAAAAAAAAAAAGATGAAATATACCTTAAGCTACACCGGAGCTAAAAATTTGTATTTGGAGCGAAAACAAAATTATTTTAATTTTTTGATGTCATGAAGTTCATTAAGCTTTATTGAGTCATCCATCACATCAATTTAGATATTCAAAGTAGTCGGGTAAAAATAAAAAGACAGGAACGTAGATTCGACTGTCCTTATTACAACAAAAAAAGAATCGGATAAGGTTTAGGGGGGTAAAAAGCATAAATGCCGAAAGACGATTTTGTATGGAGAAAGTGCACTTCCGTCTCGTCTTAATTAGGAAGTCAAATGGTTGGAATTACTTGAAACAACCTATGTAGATAGCTAACGTGATTTGCGCTCGTGGTCACTAATAAAGTGTGTGTGTAAGTAGAAAGAACCTACAAATAAGTTTATTTTAATTTTTTTTATAGTTAGCGCGACATGTGTCTAACGACGGCCATGGACAACCGGTCGTATGCGAATCCCGTGCCGGCCTGACAGGTGCCCATTCACGGCTCTCTTGAAGGACCCGAGACTATACTTGGGGGGAAATATGTGGGCAGGGGGAGCGTTCCAGAGTTTACCGATTCTGTGGAGGAAGGATCTGCAGAACCGAATTGGTACGCATCCCCGGTAAGTCCAGCGTAGAGGGATGCAATCCCTGCCCAGTGCGCGTTGTACGAAGGTGGAAAGGGGACGGCGGAATCGCGTTAAACAGCTCCTCCGAGCACTCCCCATGGAATAAGCATATTCCACGGGGACACACTTAGGGCGCCGACATCCCTGCGAAGTTGCAGTGGTTCTAGATCGCGGGACACGTCGGGGTCACCCACTAGTCGCACGGCTCGACGCTGGATCGAATCCAAAGGCGCAAGCTGGTATTTAGCTGAGCCATCCCACAAGTGCGAGCAGTACTCCAAGCAGGCCCTAACCTGCGATTTATACAAAAGCAGCCTTTGGCCCGGGGCGTGAAGTACCGTCGCACCTTATTGAGTACGCCCAGCTTTTTATAGTACATGGTAGGTGATTAAAATAGCTGCAGTCTTGCCAGAAGGCGAAACATTTCAAATCTGCTTAAAATTAGAAAACAAAACAAAAAAACATACAAATAGTAGATACGAATAGCAGACAGACACGGATGTTTAGACAACTAATTGGAAATGTTGTGGGAGAAATCAAACTAATTGTTGGCTCAGATATGTCGTGGAGTTAGTAACATTTAGCAGTGGGTACAGGCGAGAGTGCTATAGTCAAAGATTTAAATCGATAGATTTAAGGCAAACCGCTCAACAGTACGTCATCGATAGATATAACGATGTGTGTGTATTTCATTTAGTTTTTTTTTAAGGCTGAAACCTACAAAATCCGTGATGTCAGCCCATAACATCGGTTGAACTTGGTGCCATTTCAGCGCTTCCCTTCATTTCATGTCGGCTACACTGAATTGAATTTGAATACATTGAATTTTACCGAGCGTTCCAATTTCCGTTCGTGACGTTTCACTTTTTCCGAATTAGGCCCCCATCCCAAACGTGCGTTAAAAAAACATTCGCTACAAAAACATTCCTAGCTCCATGCAACAGCTTCACAACAAGAGAACGCTCCGCTCGAATCGAACGTATTAAATCGATGATTCGCGCTTGTCGCGGTACCACAGTGCCCGCCTCGGCCAGATGTCGAGCCTTCGTCACTTCTGACGAAATGGAAGCCTGTGATGAGTGTATTTCTGTGTTTTTTTTTTTATTAAAACTGACACGGTTGGCTTCGTCACGTATTACACCCGCCCTTACCTCGGTGAGCTAGGTGCCATGGCCCAGGGCCGTCTTAGACCATGCAAGGGCCCTTAGGTACACTTGGAGCCCTTATAGAGAGAGAGAAAAAAAGGAATGAAATGAAATGAAATGTTTTGGAGCAACAAAGTACCTATTTCTATCTATCTATTCTGGCTAAATTAATGATTTAATAACTTTTTTTTACCGTGTGGGGCCGGTACTTAAAAAGAATATCCCCACTGCATCTCTCCCCATGCATGTCGTAAAAGGCGACTAAGGGATAAGGACAAGATACCGTGCTAAAGGGCGACAGGCTCGCCACCTCTCACCTTGGCACGGTACTTCCACCGAGTCATGCAGCAGGTGGGTCTTCGTGCCTTACTTGCTGCTTGATCGATTGAATCTTGTTCGAATACTTTGCGAAACGTGGTGGTTGGTGTTGTGCTGTAATTGACCAGAGTTCTTGCAGCACAACACCGATTACTCTGCTTACCCCGATTGTCGGGATTTAGCGTGTGTGATATGTATGTATGTATGTATTTTATTTTATTTGCGCAGTGATCACCCCGGGCGCCGGACAGCGCGCGCGAAAGACAGATGGATGAACAGAAAGCTGACCGATTTTGTAAGGGTCGCCGGTTACGGAACCCTAAAAATGCTCCAGCTAACAAAACGTGACAAATTGGTTAAGCAGATCCAATGAATTTAATTGAAATCGTCAGAAATTTCGCAGGCTCTAGGAATTTAAAGTGCAAGTCATCGCAAGCGAGATTTAAGGGAAAAAGTAGATAAATAGATTATTTATATCCTCACAGCTCCAAGCAACTTTTTACAGAAGCTAGCATAATGCTATAATTACCCAAATGTTGACTGGAAGAAATCACTAGCAGTTATAAGTTCGCCTTTTTGCAGTCCTGTATATTGTCTAGTTTATTTTTTTCGTGTACTTACGGTTCTAATCTAATTATATTCTATCATAATTACATGAGGTGGCCCACCTTATAGAGATTTATTCCAGTCAACCTTTAGATGTTTGAATAGATACCTAAGTATAACCATATCTACCTACCTAAAATTGGTATTTCGAAAAACTTCGAGTAGCGTTCATGTCTTCAATGTTTCGGTCGGTGGTTCAGTCATTTTGAAAGAACTATTTATTTAAAAAACATTGAAAAAAAAAACACTTTTCTTGTATGGGAACCCCCCTTAATTTTTTACTTTTTATATTTTTTATTATTTGTTGTTATATCCGCCATAATTACACATATTTTGTGAACATTTCAACGGGCTACCTATTACGGTTCAAGAGATAGAGCCCTCGGACAGACGGACGGACGGACAGACAGACAGACAGACAGACAGACAGACAGACAGACAGACAGAAAGACGGCGTAGGCTTAGTAATAGGCTTCCGTATGGGATACGGAAAACTAAAAAGAATTATAGGAGACCACAGAACAGCAATCGGCGGTGATCTCCCCGCCGCCGGGATTGTTTGTTCCTTGCTCTGCGTAGGAGACTTTAAATGGGTGATCGTCCGACCGTTGAAGCTGACCGTGGTTCGGATTCATAAAACTGTAATTTCCTTCCGTTACCTCACTATATGGTAGGGTTTAACCAAAGACCGTACGTATTTGGCTTTAACCCACACAGCACGAAATACCGCGCGCCGCGCCTCCTAGAGACGCCCTGAGCGCGATTTCACTACAACGCAGTTGAAGCCTGTGGGCGTGGCCTATGACTTACATATGTGTGTTGTGCGTGTGCATTTGTTTTGTGCGTGTGCCTAACTTGCTTCTCTTTGTGTGTAGTGTCGATACTAACACACACACACACATACGAAGCGCTAGCAGCTCAGCGTACGGTTATTGGGTTTCAAATATTATCGCTTAGGGCGTCTCTAGGAGGGGGCGCGGCGCGCGGTATTTCGCGCGAGTGTATTTCCTGGATCCTTTAACCTGGGTGTCTTCAAGCGTCGTATTAACGGGCTAGACAGCCTAGCAACATTTTTAAGTTTACGGATTAACAGTAGGTTTAAAGACTTACATAAGTCAAACCAGTTTGACGTCTGGTACAACGGACACCAGACGTCGGCTCCAGGAACTCCCGCAGTTCCTGATGAAGCCCGTGACGTAGCGGGCGAAACGTCGACTTATGTAAGTCTTTAAACCTACTGTTAATCCGGAAACTTAAAAATTAATATAATTAATAACAGTGTAAACTTAAAAACATTAGCCTAGCAACAGTGCGCAAATCTGCTGGCATGGCACCTAACTGAGCGTGGTTTCGCGAAGAGAGGTGATTTTGGCTCTGTCGACTGCACCATTGGTCCCTCGGCACAGCTACCATGCTGGTTTACAAAAAAAAAAAAGGCTCTGTGGTTTAACCCGTCCGGATCGGTAACACCGCACCGCAGTTCATTGTGGCCGGGACGACCAAATGAGGCACTGACAATGGCACCTAGTTAACGAAGTTGTGATGGGCTAATGACATTGGACATCGCCGAATGCAGCCGTGGTGCGACGGCTGCATTAGGCGATGTAGCCAACCATGGACGAAATATACTGCAGGACCGATCATACATAGGCGAGCGGGAGTAACCACGCACGGGCGTCAGGCTCACTTACTGCCTGAACTGCATCTTGCTCACTCACGAAGGCACTCGATCGCCTTATCTCTTTCTCCTCTTTAAGTGTGTGTAGGTGAATTCGTAGACGAGGAAAGAAATACTGTGCGACTGCGTGATTGACAGAGATGGAAAAACATCGCATACGCAACGTCCCCGCTCCCTCGCCGTCTTCTTACCCCTTTCGCGGCGACCCCGGTTCGCTTTGTTGACGACGTTAATGATAAGTCCAGTACATTTCGTCCATGTAGCCAACCATGTTGTTTTCCATTAAACACTTTTATTGTGCTATCTCTTAATAAAATATTTTTTTCCTTTATTTCCGTCTTCATTTCATTTTCACACCACAAATAAATCATTTTGTGTCATTCTACCCATCTTCCTTATTAACCCAGTCAGTGGGGACAAAAACAGACCTTTACCTTACAACAGGTGGTACACCACCTTTTGTAAGGGCCGAAGCACACGCTCTCCGCTCCGACCAGCCAATATCACCTCCGAGAAGGTACATAGGTGCCATACCGGAGACTTCCCTGGATTGCTGGCTATACTGGATGGACTAGAGGTCTTAAGACAATTTCAATTTCTTCATATGTTATGCCAAATTGTTAGATCAAATTTTTTAAGGTTTCGTGCGGAGAAATAATTTTCTCATTTTAACCAAAAATTTAGAGAGTTCAGGCAATTTTCGCCATTAAGTTCGCGGATTAAGTCCGACAATAAAACATATTCTTTGATTAATGTAGTAGGAAATAAATATGGAATGTTTTTAAATAAAAACGAATTTTTCATTGAAAACAGAATTATGTGTCTTTATTATAAAATTTCTTATTAAAATATTACTTAGCATTTTATTTTATTTTTTTTAATTACATAAACTAAAGTAGAAGCTAAAATTACCTCTCACCTTTTAAAATATCAAAAATATTAAATAAAACTTTGAAAACCAAAAAGTTAATTTTTTAAATAAAACTTATAACTAAATATAAAAAAAAACTAGGTATCTTATAAAATTATAAACTATGTTTCTTCAATTAAGAGTTTTTTGATATTTTATAACAAGAAATAAGCCGTACCGGAAACCACTCCATACGCCATAGAGTTTCACGACGCGCGAAGCGGAATCTTCAAAGCGGCGCAGGAAGCAGCCCGGAGCATCGACAATCTGGAAGGTATGCGCTTTGGCACCCTGTGATTAGTCCGATCATCGCTCCTGAAAAGTATATGAAAAAAAACGGTCAAGTACGCACTGTGTCGCGCGCGGTGAGGTTTCCGTTCCTTTACGTTACGATTGATGATGTAAACCACCAATGACCATTAGTCCCTCGGCACAGCCACCTTTGTTGGTTTACATAAAAAAGTACTCATCTTAAAAGAATTGGTAAGTATGTAGGTATGAGCTCTTTGGATTTTTCTGCGATTTAAAATACATATATATAAGTGCCTAAATTGTTTCAAAATGTAATCAAAACTTCAATAAGTTATGGAGAAATGCTATCGTCAAAAATAAAAAATTTCAGAGGGTAATCAGATAAACGGATTATGGGAAGACCACCCGTCAGGTGGACCATAAAGTACGTCGCCAGAAAGCAGTGGTTCCGTACCGCTGAAGGCCGGGAAGACTGGAGCGAAAGGGAGAGGCGTATGTCTAGCAGTAGCCGTATACACGCCGGACGATGACCGACTACAGCAATTTGTCACGGAACCCTCGAAGCAGGCAGTCTGCGCGCGCATGTGATGTTCAAAGCCGCCGGCCGAGCGCGCCAACAATTTTAATAACCAATTTGTGTTTCACAAGTCACAAGGCGACCGCGACGCTGTCACTTCGCGTCGCGACGAACGAGAGACGGTGGCGAGATAGATTACATCACATTGTTAATTTATTAGTCTTTAGGCATTAAGTCTGTCTTTTGCCAACTTTTTTTGTTTTTGTGTATGTTTGTAGATATTATTTATTTATTAATTTTTTAAACACACGTTTTTGTTAAACATATGCTCTGCACTAGAAAAATCTGTCTCGCAGAGGCAGTTATTGACAATATTAGAAAGAAAAATATTATTTATTGTCATTATACATAGGTTACAAGGTTTCATTATACAAAGAAAAGAAAACATTACAAAAAGAACTTATACACGTAAAACCTAAATTAACAACACAAGTAATGACAATATGGAACCATCTCAGCATGGGCTATAGGTGCACAAGGCGACCTATAGCGCTGTTTTTCAGATGGGCCCAGAGTAGTAAATATAGAACACTAAGAAACATAAACACGACACTTTTTTTTATCTACAAACAAAAACTAACACTATAAATAACTACATAAAACAATACCTTATAATAACACATAACAAAAACAGAATAATTACAAAAAGAACAGAAAAAAAAATATATACAGCACAACAGAATAACATAACTAAATGCAACACAGCAATATATACAATTTGATAGAATTACACAAAATGACATTAGCAGGGCTGATGAGGATGATGATGATGATGGTGACATAAAATGAGAGAACATTTAAAATTTTAAATTGGTCACTGGCCTTTTTGTGCCAGCAAGAGTGCAGATTTCACCTTTTTTCTGAATTATATTAGGCAGACATTGTGCGCTTATCTAGACAACATTAAATGAAGTTATATATTACAGAAATAAAAAAAAAGTAATAAATTAACAACAATATCAAACCCTTAATTAAAATCAAAATAAATATTAAAAATAATTCTTACATGCTTCAGTTTATTGATGCTCAGTGCATCAATAAACCATATACCTTTATTAAAGAATAAAAAATAAAAAAAACATACAATTCACATAAAATACAATAATTGTGTGTGTAATAAAAATAATGCCTTCAGCGAATTTATTTATTTTAGCAGACAAACAGCCTAGTTACAAAATTGTCGACAATTGGCGTTCCAAGAGGAAGGTTGGACCACCAAACACCCCGGGTTTGGTGGTCCAAACTGAAAATTCCTTTGATCAAATCTAAAACCCCCAAAGAACCAAAATCCTGAGCACGCCCGTCGAGTTGTACAGTGTCGTCGCTGTCGCACAGACACATGCGAGTTCGTGCGCGACAGGGACGGCGCTCTACAACCGGATTGTCTCTTTCTAAAGCTCGACAAGCATTATTTGCCGCCGGGAAATGTATGAAGATTTTCTGAATATCAACTTATAAAAAACCGGCGAGTCGAACTCGCGCACCGAGGGTTCCATATCGCCATATTATGGTCAGCGCCACTCACGCCATCTATGGATTAGTGAAAATGCTTCATACTGTTTTCGGCAGATGGCGCTTGCGGTTGTTTCTTGTATGGGGACCCCGTGATTTTTCTACTTTTTCTGATTTTTATTATTTGTTGTTATATCGGCCTTAATAACACATATTCTGTGTACATTTCAACGGGCTACCTAAGTATTACGGTTCAAGAGATACAGCCCTCGGACAGACGGACAGACAGACAGACAGACAGACAGTCAGACGGCGTAAGCTTAGTAATAGGGTCCCGTACGACGGATACGGAAGCCTAATAAGTAATTTGTGTTGACTAACGTCAGTATTTTAGTCGCATCTCTTTTCCTACCCAGCTGTCACTGTCCACAGATGACTCCCGCCTTTTTTCACAAAGCCACACCATCTTGAAAGGATATTAATGAGGTCGTTTTCGTTAGTTAATTGTGTGTTCCTTGCTTAAAGTCGTTTTAATTTGTGCGTCGCGATGCCAGAGTGGATTGCTATTGCATACTTAGGTGCTTTTTGATGTGATTGATCGAGTGAAATGCTTTTGAGTAGGTGCATTAACTGGGTACGATCGTCGTGCAATAAAAAAGGACCCAGAAGAGGCATTAGCCTGTACACTTTAAGATAATTAGTATGTGTCATGTGAATGATGTTAAAGTGTCTCGAATAATCCTTAGAAATGATGTCTTTATTAGAAGTATTAGTTAATTAAGGTATTGAGGTTTTTTTTTATGTCATCCGGTGTGGGTGGCTGAGTCGGAGGGGTCAAAGCGCATGCTCCGACCAGCCAATATCACCTCCGAGAAGGTAGGTGCCATACCGGAGACTTCCTTGGATTGCTGGCTATACTGGAATAGAGGATAACACAACCGAGGCTGCCATCTTACATCCAGTACGACTTGGTTGTGTGGTACCAACCCAGTCGGCTACAATTAGAGCCTACCACCTAGTAGGGCTTTATTTGGGGGGTGGCGAGCTTACAAATTGCTGGTAAGCTTATTGTGTAGGCCGAGTTAAAAGGCGAATTTTAGTGAACAGATTTTCCATACAAAATAAATTTTTCATATATGTACAATTAAAACTTGTAATTTTTTTTAAAGCCCAAAAACATTGATTTCAATAGAAATGTGTGTACATAAACGACATGGACCCCTATTTATTTCATAAAAATAAAAAAGTAATATTAATAACTAAAGAATTAAACCTACCTAACAAACATTAAAATAACTATCAAAACGGGCATTTTCAAATGTTCTTAGAGCACTTGCGGCATCCCGCTGGATGGCAAGGCTTACCCTTTGAATGAAGTACATAAGCCCTTGATGGCGGGACACCAGTTGCGTCAACCAGCTCAAGCCTCTTTTGGCTTCACTGCTCCACGGACCGAGGGTTTCAACCGCAAACGCAACAAATTCGAAATCTTGAATTGTATTTCTATATTTGCTGCGTTTGAGGCATCAACATTAGGTTAGGGTTAAAAAAAATCCTTGAAAATGAGCTAAAATTGCAGAAAATAATATTTTTTAGAGCTGACGGTTAAGATTTAGTACTAAATTTAGCTCTAAAAGAGCTGACTTAGCAACAATACAGACTCTACCGCTAACTCTACGACAGTAGCCATCTGTTGTTCAAGTTTCTAATCTAACTTGATTTAAATCGAGATATTTTATAGACGTTTGTCTAATCAGCTGTTACTATTACTTCTGCTTCACTGGTTTGTCAATAGATGGCGGTAGTTGTATATAGATTTCATTTGAGCGTTTTTCAATTTATTATTTTTCCGGTTCCGGTCGACAGTTTCTCGTGTAGGAGTCCGCAGGTAAAAGTATGAATTATAATGTATTACAATTGTTTGAATAAATATGTAAGGGATGATCATGGAGTAAGTCAGGGGTGGAAGGGCGGGAGCGGAAGGAGACGGAAGGGAGGGATAGGGAAGGGAAACATGGGTAAGGGATAATAGGGGTGGGGTGAGAGGTGTGTGGATGGAGTGGAGGGAGAGAGAGAGGGGAGGAAGGGGTTAAGATGGAAAGGGAGGGTAAGGGTGCTGGAGAGGTGAGGTAAGGTAGGGAGAGGAGAGAGGGAAAGAAAGGGGCAATTACGGAGGTAATGAGAGCAGGGAGGGGAGGAAGGGTGATAGATTGTGAAAAATACGGGTGAGAGAAATGACGGGAAAGAGCGGTGGGATGGGATAGGGAAGGAGGAGGACATAGGAATGTAGATAGGAGAGAAAGACGAAGGGTAGGGGTGAGGAGGGAGGGAATGAGGGGAGGGAGGGAGAGAGGGGAAAGAAGGGGAGCGAGCGAGGGAGGGGGAGACAGATAATATGAGATTGTACCGTGTGGGGCCGGCACTTTAAAAGAATATCCCCACTGCATCTCTACCCGTGTATGTCGTAAAAGGCGACTAAGGGATATGACTCCCTTCTTATATTACTAGGTGGTAGGGTTTAATCCGCCCGGGTTGGTACCACCGCACTGAATGAAACGTCGGTCGAAACGGCTATGTAAATAGTTTGTGTCTTCCGTCCAGTTCAGTGTAGCCGGCACGACCGAAGGGATACACTGACGTGGCACCAAGTTCACTCGGTGTTATGGGCTGACATCACGGATGTTAAATTGTAGGTGAAGTAGCCAACCGTGTCAGTTTCCATAAAAAAAAAAACCGAGTCTACCGCGAGCGAAGCCGCGGGCAAAAGCTAGTAAAATATAAAAAGATTGCAGCATTTGAATTTTAATTGATTAGCTTACACAGAACGCTCTGTAAATTGCATAATATTGTCAGTTTTTTTTGCTATTCTCACCTCGTGCAGCAGAAAAAATGGCTATCCCTTGCCGACGCAGACAAATGCACCACCACCGGGGTGGTGAGACCCTCCCGCCCTCCCGTTCCCTGTACTCAAATACTCCCGGAATGATTTTAATTGGCTTCCGGTTGCTCGGGCAAGTAAGTCGAATTGTTAGACCTGCGCTGTTTTTACGTCGTGTACAGTGTATAGTCCGATATCGATTGGTATTTAATTTTACACTAGCTTTTGAGTGGCATGATCCTGAAGTGTATGATCCTGAAGTGTGTACTCCTAAAATGTATACTCGTGAAGTGTATACTCCTGAAGTGTATACTTCTGAAGTGTGTATTCCTGAAGTGAATGATCCTGAAGTGTATACTCCTGAAGTGTGTGCTCCTGAAATGTATACTCCTGAAGTGTATACTCCTGAAGTGTATACTTCTGAAGTGTGATTCCTGAAGTGAATGATCCTGAAGTGTATGATCCTGAAGTGTGTGCTCCTGAAATGTATACTCCTGAAGTGTATGCTCCTGAAGTGAATGATCCTGAAGTGTATACTCCTGAAGTGTGTGCTCCTGAAATGTATACTCGTGAAGTGTATACTCCTGAAGTGTATACTTCTGAAGTGTGTATTCCTGAAGTGAATGATCCTGAAGTGTATACTCCTGAAGTGTGTGCTCCTGAAATGTATACTCCTGAAGTGTATACTCCTGAAGTGTATACTTCTGAAGTGTGATTCCTGAAGTGAATGATCCTGAAGTGTATGATCCTGAAGTGTGTGCTCCTGAAATGTATACTCCTGAAGTGTATGCTCCTGAAGTGAATGATCCTGAAGTGTATACTCCTGAAGTGTGTGCTCCTGAAATGTATACTCGTGAAGTGTATACTCCTGAAGTGTATACTTCTGAAGTGTGTATTCCTGAAGTGAATGATCCTGAAGTGTATACTCCTGAAGTGTGTGCTCCTGAAATGTATACTCCTGAAGTGTATACTCCTGAAGTGTATACTTCTGAAGTGTGTATTCCTGAAGTTAATGATCCTGAAGTGAATGACCAGAAGTGTATACTCCTGAAGTGTACGCCCCTGAAGTGTATGCTCCTAAAGTGAATGATCCTGAAGTGTATACTCCTGAAGTGTATACTCCTGAAGTGAATGATCCTGAAGTGTGTACTCCTGACGTGTATACTCCTGAAGTGTACGCCCCTGAGTGTATACTCCTGAAGTGAATGATCCTGAAGTGTGTTCTCCTGAAGTATACGCCCCTGAAGTGTACGCCCCTGAAGTGTATTCTCCTGAAGTGTATACTCCTGAAGTGTGTGCTCCTGAAGTGTGTTTCCCTGAAGTGAATGATCCTGAAGTGTATACTCCTGACGTGTATACTTTTTTTTTTTTATGGAAACTGACACGATTGGCTACATCACCTACAACGTCCGTGATGGCAGCCCATAACACCGGGTGAACTAGGTGCCATGTCAGTGCTTCCCCCTTTGATCGTGCCGGCTATACTGAACTAGTCGGAAAACACAAACTATTTACATAGCCGTTTGGACCGACGTTTCATTCAGTGCGGTGGTGCCAACCCGGGCGGGTTAAACCCTACCACCAAGTAAGATTAGTAGGGAAGGACCTACAGTTTTACGAGGAATCCGAACCTCTGTCAGCCTCCAACGGTCAGCGGTCACCCATCTAAGTACTGACCGCACCTAGCGTTGCTTAACATTCAATAGCGACAGTTGACTGTCTGCACCACTGAGCTATCGAGGCTGATACTCCTGAAGTGTAGGCCCCTGAAGTGTATGCTCCGAAGTGCGCGTTCCTGAAGTGAATGTTCCTGAAGTGTTCTTCCTCCGCTTCTATCGGTTCTGACTTCTCTGTGCTCGGGACAGATTTTCCGGGGTTCAAAAATGAAAGAGGTTTTTCCTCACTGGCGCTTTAATCCGAGGCTGCCCTAACTGGCTAGAGAAGAATTAATTAAAACCTGACATTTTATCACCTTGCTCGTAGCTACACCACGGAGGAGAGAGCAGAGAGTGGAGAGTTGATCTTACCAAACTGGGTAGGCCGTCGTTAACAACTGGGGGTTTGCGTCATTGAAGCGAGCACTGCACCAGTCAGTCAGTCAGTCAGCGTGTAAACGTCCACTGCTGGGCATACGCCTCTCCAATTTTCCTCCAGTCCTCCCGGCCTTCAGCGATACGGAACGACTGCTTTCCGCTTACTTGATGTCGTTCTTTCATATGACATAGGTTTGAGCTAATTGGTTCGCAATTGTAATGCATAGAAAAATAGGCAAAGTTAGAAATGAATGATTTACGGGAGTCGGAAGGAAAGAATGAAGATTCCTCAAAAAGTAAATCGATAACATATGTTTTTTTTGTTTTAAAATAGAACTAAAATACATTTGCAATAAACCTACATCAAATTTAGTAAATATCTTCTTGATAAATATTTCACCAGAGCCCTCCAACCATGAGCCAACCGGCGCGTAATTTGTACCGGCGGCAGAATTTTGAATGGTACAAAAAAGTGCTGTTATTATCGAAAATGAGCAATAAATACAAAAAGTATGGCCATTGTCGTCTGCCCCCAAGTGTCCTCCATATTGAATAGAAGAAATCATAACATTTTACGTATTAGATTTTTTTTGAAAAATAAAAAACCAACGCAATCCCTTTCTAGTGCGTGAGAAAACTACTTCCCGTTGGAGCGATGTTTTGGCTATAATACAACACTTCGTAAAGGTTATATCCCACTAATAAATTAGTCTATGACATGTTTATCAATATGTCAATGTCATATGAGCACTCACTGAACATATTATAATAACCATACATCGGAATCCGCGGGGCACGAATGATTCAAGGTTGTTTAGTGATGGGACAATGTATCCACAAATATCGAAAATCGATCGTTATTTTAGAATAATATGAAATAATGTCGATTATTAAAACTAAGATTATTTCTATAGAAAATAAGATATAATAAGCAAATGTTGTATTTACTTTGTAGGTACAATACAAATCTGTTCAAACCACAATATTAGTTTTATTAGTATGGAATAGAAAGAATTTTATTATTTTTACCAACTTACACGTGTTACATCATAATGATATTGAAGACTTTTTTGTTACTGTTATGAAACTGAATCGATTAGGCTATAAAAACCAACCACCTATTATTTTATTTAAACACATAAAAAAATATTTTACATAAAAAAAGGCCAAGGTCCAAAAAAATTGGTCTTACAAAATTTGTTCATAGTAAGCTAAGGGGGGGTTCTGTATCGGAAATAGATCACTTTTGAAGAACAAAGAATTTTTTTTTTCACAAAAATTTTTTTTTTAAATGTTAAATGTAACAAAAATTTTTTCTTAATCGTTTCGGTTTCATGCTAGGAACAAAAAAGTCTTCCAACACGTATATCTCTTTCTTTCAGAAATTGTGAAAAACCACAATTTTAGTTTTATTAGTATGGAATAGAAAGAATTTAATTTTTTTTACCAACTTACACGTGTTATATCATAATGGTCATGAAGACTTTTTTGTTACTGTTATGAAACTAAATCGATTAGGTTATAAAAATCAACCACCTATTTTTTTATTTAAATACCTACATACAAAAATTTTTTACTTAAAAAAAGCCCAAGGTCCAAAAATGTTTATATAGGTTTTACTCCCTATATGATACAGAACCCCCCCTTAGCGTACTATGAACTAATTTTTAAAGACCTTATATAAATATGTATTATATTTACTTAATCGTTAACATAAAGTATAAATGTTTATATAAGTGTTGTAGGTATATAAGTATTCAGGTCTGCAATATGACATGAATAAAATACAATAAACAAATAAATATGAGTATCGATAACAGTGTCGATTGTTTATTGATCGCCGTAGTCAATCCCTAACAAGGTCGTATTCGTGCCCCGCGGATTCCGATGTCTGATAATAACACTGGCCTATTGAAATCAAACAAAAAACTGAAGTGGCTCACGCACACATGCACACAATGACGTCAGCCGGCAGCCGTGCGCTAGTATTAGTAAGTCGACGACCTGTTCTCGAAAGATACATAGAGGGTGTTTGCAATATACAGATAACGAAAAATATTTATATTTAGCTACGGTTGGTCAAGCAAGTGTGAACAAATTAGGAATAGCTGTAAAACACAAATGCTATTGTGTCAAGTGTGTACTTTAAAAGAATAGTCCCACTGCATCTCTCCCCGTGTGTGTCGTAAAAGGCGACTAAGGGATAAGACTCCCTTCTTATATTACTAGATGGTAGGTTATTCCGCCCGGGTTGGTACCACCGCACTGAATGAAAGGTCGGTCGAAACGGCTATGTAAATAGTTTGTGTTTTCCGTCCAGTTCAATGTAGCCGGCACGACCGAAGTGAAGCACTGACGTGGCACCAAGTTCACCCGGTGCTATGGGCTGACATCACGAATGTACCGTGTGGGGCCGGTACTTTAAAAGAATAGCCCCACTGCATCTCTCCCCGTGTATGTCGTAAAAGGCGACAAAGGGATATGACTCCCTTCTTATATTACTAGGTAGTAGGGTTTAACCCGCCCGGGTTGCTACCACCACATTTGTGTTTTCCGTGCAGTTCAGTGTAGCCGGCACGACCGAAGGGCAGCACTGACGTAGCACCAAGATCACCCGGTGTTATGGGCTGACATCACGAATGAACCGTGTGGGGCCGGTACTTTAAAAAAATAGCCCCACTGCATCTCTCCCCGTGTATGTCGTAAAAGGCGACAAAGGGATATGACTCCCTTCTTATATTACTAGGTGGTAGGGTTTAACCCGCCCGGGTTGCTACCACCACATTTGTGTTTTCCGTGCAGTTCAGTGTAGCCGGCACGACCGAAGGGCAGCACTGACGTAGCACCAAGATCACCCGGTGTTATGGGCTGACATCACGGATGTTGTAAGTGATGTAGCCAACCGTTTCAGTTCCCATAAAAAAAAAATTATAAATAAATTTTGTAGGTGGTGTAGCCAACCGTGTCAGTTTCCATACAAAAATACTAGGTTAGTATAAGGCTTCGTCGCCCAACCTAACCTTTCACTGTAACTGTAACGTAACGTAGCGGGGGGGGGGGGGGGGGGGGGGGGGGGGGGGGGGTGGTTGTTTTGTTTGATAGTCTGACAGTTTGACAGATTTGACAGTTGTCATGTATGACAAAGTTGGACAGTTTGATCTCTGTCAAAAGTTGACATTGTCAGATTTTGACATTTGACAGTGTAAATCGGAGTGAATTGATGACATCTGGGGGGGGGGGGGGGGGGATTTGGGGAGATAGTTTATTGGGTCTAACTCGTAAGGGGTCCGAGTTATAAGCGTAAACGGGGTTGTCAAATGTACATTTTGGGTTCCAGCTTGATAGTTTGACCGATTTGACAGTTGTCATGAAAAACAAAGTTTGAGATTTGGGTATAGGGCACAAGTTGACACTGTCAGATTTTGACATTTGACACTCCTTGACAGATTTTTGGTTGACAACTTTGACAGATTGACAGATTTGACAGTTGTCATGTACTACAAAGTTTGACAGTTCGATCTCTGTCACAAGTTGACATTGTGAGATTTTGACATTTGACAGTTTAAATGGAAGTAAAATTGATGAAATTTTGGTGGAGGGGGAATTTGGGAGTGGGGGGGGGGGGGGATTTTTGTTCTCCCCGATATCTATCCGAATATGTAGTTATACCTCTCTACCTAGTCTATTTCAAAAGTAAGTTTTCGTAATTTGAAAATCGACTAAATTGTGTGAGCAACTTGATGTTTAATTCACTACACTATTTTCAGATCTTCCATCCGAAATGTAACTTTGGATTGAGCAGTCCTAGGGAGATGTCTGATGCCTCGTCGGAAGCGTCTCATCGAGTGTAACAACATATTTGAGTTTCATCGAAATCATTTGAGCGGTTTTTGAATTATTGGCGTTTGAAATGTGGGCGTCAAAATGTTTGTAGCTCTATAGCGATCGCATTTTAGGTCCGATCGAGTCAAAACTTGGTGTAGGAGTCTATAATAATGGTCCCGAATGTTTTCTAGAGTTTGACCCCTCCAGCCCCCTCCCCTACGAAAAAGGTTGGGTTAGGTTAGGTTAGGATTGGTTAGTTTGACAACTTTGGATTGCGCAGTCCTAGCGTGATGTGTGATGCCTCGTCGGAAGCGTTTCATCAAGTGTAACAACATATTTGAGTTTCATCGAAATCATTTGAGCGGTTTTTGAATTATTGGCGTTTGAAATGTGGGCGTCAAAATGTTTGTATCTCTATAGCGATAGCATTTTAGGTCCGATCGAGTCTAAACTTGGTGTAGGAGTCTATAATAATGGTCTTCAATGTGTTTTAGAGTTTGACTTCTCCAGCCCCCTCCCCTACGAAAAAGGTTGGGTTAGGTTAGGTTAGGATTGGTTAGTTTGACAACTTTGGATTGCGCAGTCCTAGCGAGATGTGTGATACATCGCCGGAAGCGTATCGTCGAGTGTAACAACATATTTGAGTTTCATCGAAATCATTTGAGCGGTTTTTGAATTATTGGCGTTAGAAATGTGGGCGTCAAAATGTTTGTATCTCTATAGCGATAGCATGTTAGGTCCGATCGATTCTAAACTTGGTGTAGGAGTCTATAATAATGGTCCCGAACGTTTTTTAGAGTTTGACTCCTCCAGCCCCCTCCCCTACGAAAAAGGTTGGGTTAGGTTAGGTTAGGATTGGTTAGTTTGACAACTTTGGATTGCGCAGTCCTAGCGAGGTGTGTGATACATCGCCGGAAGCGTATCGTCGAGTGTAACAACATATTTGAGTTTCAACGAAATCATTTGAGCGGTTTTGAATTATTGGCGTTTGAAATGTGGGCTCCAAAATGTTTGTCGCTCTATAGCGATTGCATTTTAGGTCGGATCGAGTCGAAACTTGGTGTAGGAGTCTATAATAATGGTCCCAAACGTTTTCCAGAGTTTGACCCCCCAGCCCCCTCCCCTACTCAAAAGGTTGGGTTAGGATTGGTTAGTTTGACAACTTTGGACTGCGCAGTCCTAGCGAGATGTGTCATATCTTGTCGGAAGCGTCTCGTCGAGTGTAACAACATATTTGAGTTTCATCGAAATCATTTAAGCGGTTTTTGAATTTTTTATTGTTTCCGAACTAGGCTAGGCTGTGCCCGAGGTCGAATCCTCAGGCGCAGCCAATATCACCCCCAAGGAGGTGTACGTCCGGCTTGGAGGTGGAGTAATGTCGCTGGGGAAAGGCTATTTACCCGCGATTTGAAGATCCGTGGATTGTAGGAGTGGGGAAAGATATTCCCCGGAAGCCCGTTCCACATCTTGCGGCTCAAGAACGATTTAGAGAATCGTGCAGTTTGAAGTACTCTTCTGTCCACTACAAAGGGATGTTCCGCGAGAGTATGGCGGGTTTGGCGAAGGCGAACAGGAGGAGGAGGGATAAGGGAAGCAATTTCGTCAAAGCAGCGGCCATAGTAGTACCGATAAAACAGGCTAAATGATCCAACGATCCGTCTGTGCTTTAGAGGTTGAAGGTCCTTTGTGAGTACAGAATCGCCAATGAGGCGAATGGCTCGTCGTTGAATAGAATCCAAGATGCTAGTTTCGCCTTGGACTCTATGAACGATCGAAATCCAACGTCCCTGGACACCTCCATACCCAGGACGCCCAGACTACCATCATTGGGGACTTGGCTGCCCTGGAAAGTGGCTTGGAGGGGAAACGGATCAGCCTTAGTAGAGAAGGCACAAGCTTGCGTCTTAGCTACGTTGAAGTTGACGATCTGTTGGTGAGCGTACGTCACTCACCTTTGGGGGGAATCGCTTGAAGGTCATGGTGAATCCTTGCCAATTGGCCTGGATATTGCCAAGGCATTTGACCGGGTTTGGCACAAGTCGCTCTTGGGCAAATTGCCGGCTTACGGACTACCTTCTGGCCTCTGTGACTGGGTCGCCGACTTCCTACATGGGCGTAGCATTCAGGTCCTAGTGGACGGTTGCTCGTCGGACGCCATGTCAGTGAACGCCGGCGTACCACAAGGATCTGTGTTGTCACGCACGCAGTTTCTTCTGCACATCAATGATATGCTGTCTCTGGGCAACATACATTTTTATGCAGATGACCGTACGGCAGACGGATCCTACACCAGTCACCCTTCATCCAGTCGGGATGTTGTGGATGAGAAGAGACGAAGACTTGTGTCTGAGCTCGAACATACACTCGGCTCTATTTCCGAATGGGGCCGTAGTAATTTGGTCGGGTTCAACGCTTCCAAGACACAAGTTTGCACGTTCAGTGCGAAGAGAGCGACGTTCACACCGGCTCCTTCATTCCAAGGCACGTCACTCAAATTAAGCGATCACCTCGGGGTCCTCGGAGTCGAACTGTCGCACGACTTGAACTTTCGTCCCCACATCGAGGGGAAGGCCAAGCTTGCTTCTAAAAAGCTGGGCGTACTCAATAAGGTGCGACGGTACTTCAGGGCGGACCAAAAGCTGCTCCTGTATAAATCGCAGATCAGGTTTTTTTTATTTTTTTATTTATGTAATCCGATATGGGTGGCTGAGTCAGAGGGGCGAAAGCACATGTTCTGACTAGCCAATATCATCTCCGAGAAGGTAGGTGCCATACCGGAGACTTCCCTGGATTGTTGGCTATACTGGACTAGAGGAGAACACAACCGAGGTTGCTATGCGGCCATCTTACATCCAGTACGGTGGTACCAACCAAGTCGGCTACAATTTGAGCCTACCACCTAGTAAGGGGCAAGGGAAGGGACCTACAGTTTTACACCGGTTCCGAACGGTGAAGCAGCAGGTGTAGGTATGCACGTAAATTTTTTCGTCAGAAAAAACTCATTGGTACACGCCGACCGGATTCGAACCTCGGACCTCTCGCATGAGAAGCCGATGCTCAAACCACTCGGCCACCTGCCGCGTAAAGGTCTTGCTTGGAGTACTGCCCGAACCTGTGGGATGGCTCCGCCAAATACCAGCTTGCGCCTCTGGACTCGATCCAGCGTCGAGCCGTGCGACTAATGGGTAACCCCGAAGTGTCCCGCGATCTAGAACCACTCGGCGCCATATGTCGAGCTTACGATAAAAAAAAAATATGAGATCATTTTTTTTTTACTTTTTAACCTGTCAGCTCCCGCGTTATAATATGCCCACAGCGGGTCTAGCTCCCGCATGGGCGTGGCCCGTGGTACGGCGCGCGCGACCTTGCGCGCCGACCTCGACATAAACGCAGATATTTCGGAAACTAATAAAGTCAGATCTATAAACTCTTGTGGCCTAGAAAGCCTAGAAAATTTCCTAAAATCCATGTGAAACAGTGAGGCTTACCTTGTTTAGAAGTACCAGATAATTTAGTTAAAAAAAAAAATCCCAAAAAAAAAAATTGAAAAATTCATCTAATATAAATTCAAAACATACCTTTACAATATCTATATCAGAATACTCGTAAAGAAACATACTTTTAGAAATAGTACAGTATAATATACGTTTTCTTTACAGAAATCGGCGAAATCTGATGTTCAACATAGGACATTCCGTAAACTACCAGAGGGCGCGCGCGTGCCATTTTTTTTTTCAAATATTTTTAGAATCTACAAGTTGATCCGGTTCCAGCGATGTATCACTTGCCATATACAAAAACAGTTTTTTGAAAATATCACAAAAATAAATTTCAAATTTCATCAAAATAGTTATTACATGTCAGTTTGTGGGTATCCGCCTGTATAAGATTGGCGCGGTCGGCAGGCAGCTACGTCACGAGCAAAAAACGAGACGATTACACAGACACTACGTCATAACGGTTTTACACCCCATCAAATGTTGCCGGCCGTTCAGCTTTTGAGAGTTTTTTATATATTTGGGCATGAACACTCGTGTGATCATCATGTGACATATCAATTCATATGTGATATAGTTTTGTCTAGTCCATACATACAATGAAATGTGATATATTATCGAAACGTTGATAATAATCACGCTTTTAGCCACACCGACACGATACAATTGGAACACAAAATCACTTGCTCAACTTTGGACAGGTATATTTAATTCAAAACAACTTACCATTGCACACAAACACGTCTAGTAAATAGTAAATTTCACTGCGATTACACCAATACCACACACTCGATGAAAAATTTGAATTATGCTTACAGAAACACGAATTTATTGTCGAAGAGTCGCGCCGCCGTGATTTTTGAAGCGCATTTGTTTACAAACAATGTAAACAATTTTTTTACGGTCAGTCCACAGCTCGCATTCTATGCGAGCATTTTTTGTCACCTTCTGTCACTATTCAACTAATGATTAGAGGAAAAGAAATAGCTCTAAGGTCAAAGCATAAAGAATTAAAAATAAAAAACCAACTCCGGTTGTCAATATTAGGCTTGGCACTTAAGTGCCGTCGGAGGACCCGGTCGTTTTTTCGCGTGGCACCAAAAGGCCGTTTTTGGGATTAAAGGTTAAAACCTGACATTTTATCACCTTGCTCGTAGCTACACCACGGAGGAGAGAGCAGAGAGTGGAGAGTTGATCTTACCAAACTGGGTAGGCCGTCGTTAACAACTGGGGGTTTGCGTCATTGAAGCGAGCACTGCAACAGTCAGTCAGTCAGTCAGCGTGTAAACGTCCACTGCTGGGCATACGCCTCTCCAATTTTCCTCCAGTCCTCCCGGCCTTCAGCGATACGGAACGACTGCTTTCCGCTTACTTGATGTCGTCGTCCCACCTGGCGGGTGGTCCTCCCACACTCCGTTTGATTTCCTGTCCACGCCCCCAGCTAGTGTAGGACACGGTTACTCCAACGGTCATCGTCTCTTCGGCTAATGTACTGCACCAGTAGTCGAGTCCAAAGTAGTCCAAACTCAACTACTTTGTCATTTTTAGTTTTCTCAAAATAAAAAAAAGAGATTAAATAAAATTATGCTTTATTGTTTACCGTTAATTATTTGAAATGGTCACAAACGGCGAGTTTAATGTCTTGCGGCATTCTTTGCGAATTAACCATTGGGATGTGAAAAATTCGTAGGGACGGAATACTAAAGAAAGCGAGAAAGAAAGCACAATAGCACAGATTACTCAATAGTTACTTCGTAACAATAGTATGAAATATACTATGTATTTAAACGATACTTAAACTAAATTGACGATTTTTAGAAATCTCTTAAACCGATCATCGGAATTCGATGAAACTTAGTACAAGGACATTTAACTATACGTGACACAGGATAGGCTAAATAAAATTCAGTTCCGGTTACGCTAAGATGTGGCTCCCATACAAACCGAATTGTTCCGCGCGCCGAAATAAAGGTAACGCAGGAACGCAGCTCGGCCTTCTTTCTTACTTACTTAGGTACTTACTTTCTTCTTTTTAAATACGAATTTCACGCGAGCGAAGCCGCGGGCAAAATCTAGTACCTACTTATATAAAAATAAAATAAATATTGTAATATACGTCAACTCTTATATACTATACATATCTGGGTAGAAGATTTAAAAGCATCGAAGAGTAATTATATTATTTTAACTACTATATGCCATTATAAAAAATTTAAAACGTTTTTTTTTGGCACCAAAAAAATTTAAGGAGGAATGGAATTTTTTTGTTGACAACATTTTATAAAAACCTTTAAAAATGACTAAAATGTCATTTGGCTTCAAACATTTTAGGAGTTATTGCTGAATCTGAACAGCGTTCGGTTTTCTAACGGAACCCTATAATACGCAAGAGCGTGTAAGTGGAAGAAAGTCCTAACAACCTTTTCTGCTTGGTAACAAGAGAGAATGATAAGAATGATAAAAAATAGCCGACTTCAATTCAACCAACCGTTCAGTTCTATGTCCTTGACTTTCAATTGTTTTTCTTTCGTACCTAGGCCATCGAGATACGTTACTAGAGGACATATTACGTTGGATCATTATGCCTGTTTCAACGGTAGGTACTACTATTGAAAGAAAGAAAGAAATGATTTTTATTTTCTCTTGAAATGAAATGAAATGAAAATATACTTTATTGTACACCATTGCATAGAAAGGTTACAAAAGGCGGGTTTAATGCCTTGCGGCATTCTTTACAAACTAACGTTTGGGATATGGAAAACATAATACCTACTAAAGAGGGAACAATAGTATGAAATATAAAATACACACATATACAAATTGTGCAAAGATACATACAATCAATATAAATCATTACATATACATAATTAGAATTACATATATGAGTCGTATAGTTCCAGAACCCGCCAAATCCATTTCTCTAAAAAAAATTGTTATAAACAGTTTCGAATACAGTGTCAAATTTGTCACTTATCTGTAAAGACATTATGTTCCTAACACAGTCCAATCCAGAGTGAATCGCAAAGAAAAATTAGCAATATTTCCAGCTCCCTTGTAGTTTGTATGGGTGGCTATTTATCAAGGTCAAGTTTTTTCGTCTTACTGTAAAATCGTCCGAAACGGAGTTGGCGGGTTCTGGAACTATACGACTCATATACAATAAGAAACATAAATATTATAATATCCCTACATCAACTCTTATATACTATACATACATACTTATATACATACTTTAGATTATTTCAACTGGATTGAAGATGCAAGGGCATCGATTCTCTTAATTAATCCTTAAAAATAACAACGGTTCAAGAAAACCTAAAATAGAAAAAAACGGACAGGCGCGCCCTTTGCCGCTACAAACCCACTCGCCTCCGACTGGAAGTGTGCTGCGCTGAATTGAAGCTTGCCCCACACAGTCAATACATTTTTGAGCATGAACTTAGCTTAAATGAACAATAACTTATTTATTGTTTTATATTTTATAACAATAAACATGTTAGTTTAAAATAAGATTAAAATAATATTGGCAGCTGCTCTGATGAACTACCTTCCTTCATCCCTCCTCCTTCTGTTCGCATTCGCGAAACCCGCCAAACTCTAGCGGAACACCCCTTTGTAGTCGACAGAAGAGTTCTTCGAACTGCACGATTCTCTAAATTGTTCTTGTGTGGCTTCACAGGTGTGGAATGCACTTGTTCTTTTTTTTATGGACACGGTTGGCTACATCACCTACAACATCAGTGATGCCAGCCCATAACACCGGGTAAACTAGGTGCCATGTCAATGCTTCCCTTCATTTAATGTCGGCTACACTGAACTGGACGGAAAACATGAACTATTTATATAGCCGTTTCGACCGACGTTTCGTTCAGTGCGGTGGTATCAATCCAGCCGGTATAAACCCTGGTAGGGTTTATCCCGGCCGGGTTGATACCACCGCCGGGTTTAACGGGCTTAACCCTACCACCTAGTAAGAAGGGAAGGGACCTACAGTTTAACGTGGAATCCGAACCAAGGTCAGCCTCCAACGGTCGAGCGGTCACCCATCCAAATACTGACCGCACCCAGCGTTGCAACGTTGCAATCAATAGCAACAGTCGACTGTCTGCACCTGTGAGCTATCGAGGCTGATGCTGAAGCTTCGTCGGCGGATCGCGACCGACTAACTCAGTTGTGGCTGGATGGCTTCACCTCGGTGGAACACAGCGTGCTGTCCGAATGCACCCTCTATTACGAAGTACATATTACTCGATGGCATAAACAGTTAATTTCAACCTTATTTTGATGGTAGCAGTAGTGACTGCGCAGATTCGAGCGAATTAGAGGTAATGATTGCGTTGGTAAAAATAAATCACCTCAAGGTAGAACTCATTAACTGTTTCTACTTATGTTGATTTTTAGGGATCCGTAAGTCTGTCTGTCCGTTTGTCTGTCTGTTTAACACAGCCCGTTAACTAATAAACGGTTAGTCTTTAAAAAAAATATTCAGTATAACACACAAGGAAAGAAAGGTCAATTAAGCCAAAAATAAACCATAGTATGTTTACATGATAAAAATTTGTAGCCATTGTTTAGTTACAAATAAATAAATAAAATGTTCAAAACTAAAAAAATAATAATACCTATATTTATATTGCAATACATGTTGAAAAGCTGTTTCGTCAAGTTTAATTTAAAAAATATTTAAATAATGTTTTTAAATGTATTTTTTTCATTTCTAGAAAATAATAGCCAAAAAGTATTTCCTCTCTTCCCTTATCTCCGAAAGGTGTGAGTGTAAAATTCTGAAATACATGTACATGAAGAGTTCTAAAGATAATTAAACGAAAAATAGTCAGATTTTTAATATATTTTGAAATGAAATAATTTTTTTTTTAATTTCCACATTTGTTTTTTTTATATTATTTAATATAATAATTTAGAGAATTACGGAACCCTCGGCGCATGAAGTATCTTCATGGTAAACCGTTTTTTTTATTATTTGTTAATTTGTTTTTGACGTAAATAATGTTGATCAGTTTGGGATTGAGAACACATAAACATGGAGAAAAAACAATTGATTGATTAAAAGTAAAAATTCATCATTCATTACTGAAAAAAATCCATATATTTAGATAGCAAGGAGTTTGTAATGAAATAAAATGAAATGAAATGAAATATGTTTATTTATCTTATTTTACACGATTATACAATTGAAAGAATAACTTAACTTAAAAAAAAACAATAAGATAAATGGGTGTCTGTCTCAGCTTATTGCTGCGACAGCGGGCGAGCCTTCTGCCGCAGCACTGATTTTCAGACAGACCCCTCTTTTATATTATTAAAAAGAACATAACAAACACAATTGCGATAGGGATACAAATAAATACAGTACAATATACTCACATACATATAAAAACAGTTTACATAGAATAACGCACACATCTGAAACATTTATCATAAATTTATATTGATAAATATATATATATATGTATATACACACAAATAGGACTAATTAATTAATAGGACTAAACTAATAAAAAATAAAAATAAAAATTAGAAGAAAGTGGTGTTAGTATTATTTATTTATTTATTATTTGCTAAGGTGTTTTGTTTAACCAGCAACCACTTCTTGCAGGATATTTTAAATGCGCCAATTCCAGACATTCCTCGGGTGGGGGGAGGCAGATTGTTCCAACATTTGGTGGAGTTGTATTTGAAACATCCCCTGAACCTTGTCGAAGAATGTCTGGGCACCACGAGCAAGTAGTTGCTGGCTCGCGTTCTGAAGCTGTGCTTCTCTCGAGACCACGCTAATTTTCTATAAAGGTATTTTGGCTCTTCGGTTTTCATAATTTTAAATAACATGCACGCATTATGTAAGTAACGTCTATTCTCCATTTTTAAAATATTATTGTTATTTAAGAAGGGCGTAACATGTTCCCTTTTAGGAATTTTGAAGCAGAAGCGGGCGCACGCGTTTTGCACTCTCTGGATAGCCTGAGAGGATTTGGCGTACAGTCTTGGCCCGTACACCACGTCACAGTAGTTGAAGAGGGATAGTACCAGCGAGTCCACGAGCATGATTCTCACCTTTTCTGTTAGGTGGTTTCCTAGAAAACAAAGAGTAAAACTCGGTAAAACAAAGAGTTTGTATTACCGACGTAATACAAACTCTTTGTTAGATAGGTAATAAATTATTTTTTTTATTTTTTTTTATTTTATTTAAACTTGTGTGTGTGTGTGCGTGCCTGTCTGTGGCATCGTAGCTCCCAAACGGATGGACCGATTTAGACGCGTTTTTTTATTAGGAAGCTTGTTTAATCGGGATGGTTCTTAGATATGTTTGTAATCAAGTAATTAAGTAATAAAAAAATGATTATTTTAAAAAGTGGACCGGTTTGCATGTGGTTTTTTTAAAAAGCTTGAAATAAAAGTTAAATTAAAAATTAAAAAAAACCCCGACCCTTAAAAGTCTAAAATAATTTCATTTTACTGACTTTAAGGAGTCGGGGGAATAAATAAATAAAATAAATAAATAAATAAATAAATAAATAAATAAATAAAATATAAAAATTTAGATCAGCGCGGGAATTTACTTAGCGTTCTACCGACTCCTTTAAGTTAATAAGATAGGATAGGATAAGATAAATTTTGTTAATAAATAAAATTTAAAATAAATTTTGTTTGGATAGGAACACTCATACGGTACCTACTAGGTACAAACTCTTGAACGTTTAGTTTTTTCGTCAAACCTCTCATCGATCAGTCGTCTCAAGTAGATGACGGTGCTAATCGCGGGCTAATGAACGTCATGAGTTTTTCATTTATTTTTTTGTAAGGGCTCGGAGGAATTCTCTCGAGATGCACCTAATCAACCGTGAACAAGGATTATTCACGCTGTTACTAAAGGCGCTTGTACATTTGCTACTACGTTTACGGTCCGGGGATAAACTGTCGTTGCGTTCTATTGAAATAAATCTTTAGAACGGGATAAATTAAATTCTAATTTTTTTTTTTTTTTTTTTTTTATTGTTAGCTCGACATATGGCGCCGAGGCACCCATAAGGTGTCTACCGGCGCCCATGGACATTCGGTCGTATTCGGGGGTTGCGAATGCCATGCCGGCCTGACAGGTGCCCATTCACGCCCCTCTTGAAGGACCCGAGACTGTACTTGGGGGGAAATATATGAGCAGGGAGAGCGTTCCAGAGTTTACCGGTTCTGTACAGGAAAGATCTGCAGAATCGATTGGTATGCATGCGCGGTAAGTCCAGCGTATATGGATGCAATCCCTGCCCAGTGCGCGTGGTGCGGAGGTGGAAAGGGGACGGCGGGATCGCGTTAAACAGCTCCTCCGAGCACTCCCCATGGAATAAGCGATAGAACACACTTAGGGAGCCGACATCCCTACGGTGTTGCAGTGGTTCTAGATCACGGGACACTTCGGGGTCACCCACTAGTCGCACGGCTCGACGCTGGATCGAGTCCAGAGGCGCAAGCTGGTATTTGGCAGAGCCATCCCACAGGTGCGAGCAGTACTCCAAGCAAGACCTGATCTGCGATTTATACAGCAGCAGCTTTTGGTCCGCCGTGAAGTACCGTCGCACCTTATTGAGTACGCCCAGCTTTTTAGAAGCCAGCTTGGCCTTCCCCTCGATGTGGCGACGAAAGTTCAAGTCGTGCGACAGTTCGACTCCGAGGACCCCGAGGTGTTCGCTTAATTTGAGTGACGTGCCTTGGAATGAAGGAGCCGGTGTGAACGCCACTCTCTTCGCACTGAACGCGCAAACTTGTGTCTTGGAAGCGTTGAACTCGACCAAATTACTACGGCCCCATTCGGAAATAGAACCGAGTGTATGTTCGAGCTCAGACACAAGTCTTCGTCTCTTCTCATCCACAACATCCCGACTGGCTGAAGGGTGACTGGTGTAGGATCCGTGTGCCGTACTGTCATCTGCATAACAATGTATGTTGCCCAGAGACAGCATATCATTGATGTGCAGAAGAAACAGCGTGGGTGACAACACAGATCCTTGTGGTACGCCGGCGTTCACTGACATGGCGTCCGACGAGCAACCGTCCACTAGGACCTGAATGCTACGCCCATGTAGGAAGTTGGCGACCCAGTCACACAGGCCAGAAGGAAGTCCGTAAGCCGGCAATTTGCCCAAGAGCGACTTGTGCCAAACCCGGTCAAATGCCTTGGCAATATCAAGGCCAATTGCCAAGGATTCGCCATGACCTTCAAGCGATTCCCCCCAAAGGTGAGTGACGTACGCTAGGAGATCACCAGCAGATCGTTTTGGCCGGAAGCCGTATTGCCGATCGCTGATGAGGTCATTTGTCTCTAGGTACTTCATGAGCTGCGCATTGATGATGCGCTCCATCACCTTACAGAGAAGGGAGGTAATCGCTATAGGTCGGTAGTTTGACGGGTTTGAGCGGTCACCCTTTTTGGGGACCGCTTGCACAAACGCAGATTTCCAGGCCGCCGGCACACGACCATTAGAGTAGGAGAGACGGAATAGGCGCGTCAGCACTGGAGCCAACTCGGGAGCACACCTTTTTAACACCAATGCAGGAATCCTGTCCGGCCCACTCGCTTTCCTGACGTCTAGGGAGAGAAGCTCCGCCCGTACAGTTCGTTGTCGAAACTGCACTTCCGGCATGGAGTTCTCACACCTAGGTATGGATGGGGGAGTGGCACCTCCATCGTCCAGGTTAGAGTTCCCCGCAAAGAGAGATACTAGTAAGTCGGCTTTCTCCTTTGCGGAGTGAGCAAGTGAGCCTCCAGGACACTGCAGAGGTGGAAGAGAGGAGCGGCAGAAATTCGACTCGACAGATTTGGCGAGAGACCAGAACTCACGGCCCCCAGTTGGATGCTCGTTCAGTCTATCGCCGATTCTGCCGATGTGGTCAAATTTGGCCCTGGCAATAACCCTTTTGCAGGATCTGGAGAGGTGGTTGTATTTCTTCTTCAGTTCGGGTACATTTGGGTCACGTCCGGCACGAGCACGCGACCATGCTGCTGCGCATTTAGCTGCGACAGCAACAGCACAGTCGCGGCTGTACCACGGTTGGCATTTACCACCGAGGTGGACAGAGGCGCTGGGAATAAACATTTCCATTGCCCCGAGGACCACTTCGGCAACGGTATTAGCGCAATCCGACGGATCGTCCGAACTGAAGCAGATCTCTCTCCAAGGGTGAGATGCGAAGTGCTCTCGCATCCCATCCCAATCTGCTGACACGTAGTGCCAAATTCGACGCGTTCCTCTAGTACGGGACTGAGGAGGCGAAGATGGCACCGTGGACCCCACTAAACAATGATCAGAAGAACCCAGCGGGGCTCTCACTACGACCTTATATCCAGTGGGGTTCGTCGTCAGCAGAAGATCCAGCAACGAGGGTTCATGACCGTCTATATCTGGTAGTCTGGTGGGTTGGTCCACCAGTTGAGACAGATCATGCGTCAGGGCGAAGTCGTAGGCGGCTCTCCCCGCAAAGTCAGTTCTCCTGGAGCCTAGCCATGCCTCGTGATGGGCATTGAAATCTCCAAGAAGAACCAAGTCCGCGGTGGGGAACCGCTCTTGGACTTTGTCTGCCGCTCCACTCAGGTACTCAAATAACCGAGCTGTCCCAGCATCTCCACGACCTGTAGAGACAGGCGTACACCCGCGAGACTGTCCCCAGATCCACATGGACCCAAAGTACTGAGAGTTCGGGGTCCTCAAGACAGCGCAGGCGACGACAGCAAATATCCGCCCTGACGAATAGGCAAACCCCGGCTCGCGAGCGGAAGGCTTCTTCCAGAATGTAGCCGGGGTAATGCAGGTAAGAGGTGTCGGCAGGGCAAGATATTTGCGTCTCCGTCAGAAAAAGCAAGGCCGGTTTTGTCGTTTCTAGATGGTGGTGGACGGCATTCAAATTTGAGTGCAACCCCCGCACGTTGGTCGAATCGACGCTAAAGAGGGTTGTAGGGATGTGCACCGCTGATTTAACCTTACTTATTCTTTGTTGTGCTGTCATGATTGTTGTGAGGGGAGGAAAAAGCGTGAAGGGTGGCCATGGTGATTCACGGGCAAAGCGTGGACCCTAGCTTCAACGCTTACTGTTCAGATTGGTGGTGCGCCGACACGGAAGACGGAAGGGCCCCCGGTCCCCCCCGGAAGTGGCCGCCGGGACCCTTACACCGGTCACCATCCGGCACGACGGACCACTCCGGGATTATGCGCCGGCTGACCGGGGCAGCCTCTCGCGTTGGTTAGACGCGATTGGGCCCCTGTACTATCCGGCGGGCGGCCAGCGGAATAACCGTTTAACCGGGTCTCCCTGGCAACCGTGTCGATGCAACACCTCTGAACAGCGAATCCGCGTCGGGACCACTGACCTACTCCTCACCATAGCCAACCCCACCTGCTACTGGGTCCCCGGGAAGTACACCGGAACACAGCGAACTGTTATGGCGGTGTAATGTTTCCCCCGGGGTGTGGTGGCGAACCCAGCCGATCCGAAGATCTCCCACACGCTAATTGCTGTTCATTTGGCACCACCCAGGAGGCACGTGTGACTTAAGGACCTTAAGGTGTCACGGACGCGAACAGCTCTACCCCCCCTCATTTAAGGCCCTGTCAACCCCATTCACCCGTACTCCTCTTTCAAGGCGCCGCTTTCGCTGGTTGGAGAAGGACGCAGGATGCAACTAAATCAATCAATTTTAGCGCAAGCGAAAATTAGGTTTTTATTTTTTTATTTCAAAACTACGGATCGAAACAAAAAATTAAAAAGCTACGGATTTAGATATATATTCAACAAATATAATATATTTTTTCCAAAGCCTTGATTTGGTCACGTTGCATTAAAAACGTTTTTATAACTAAATTCGGAGACATGTTCATGATTTTTTTCTATCGAGCGAAGTTAATCAAATCGTGTTTTCAAAAAGCTATCGATCTGCGCTGATAGATGAAGATTTACATATATTAAAACTGAATCTGTCAGGTAAGTAATATTGGCGGTTCACTTCTTGAAATTCGAGTCAGACGCAGTCTGACAACACCTTATAGCGCCTAGTAACGCCAACAGCGGCGTAGCGCGTAGTAGTTTTCATAAGGGTTTTTTTTCATAAATTGCGATCCTTCGCATTAGAACTTTGATAAGCGTGTGAGTGATTGATTAAGATATAACAAATGGCGTCATTTTGCTATAAACATTCCATTCAAATTGTCTTTAGTTTCTGAGATCAAGTCTTCTAAGTTTACGCGGAAGAAAAAATCTACATTTGGTTACCATATAGTAGTTTGAATAGAAAAAGAAAAAAAAAATTACGACCAAAAACGTGTGATCGATAGATAAAGAATAGTTATATATTTTGCAGTAGTTTATATCGGTCTAGTGACTCAATGACTCCGACAAGCAGTATGAAAAATAAACGCATACATTATCGAACTGACTAGAAAGAATGATTTTCACATAATTTAGGGTTCTGTATCAATTCGCTTCTTCTTGCATCAACAATCGGGGTTAGCAGAGTAATCGGTGTTGTACTGCATGTGCTCTTGTAAATTACAGCACAACACCGATGTACCACGCTTAGAAAAGTATTCGGACAAGACGAGGGACAAGATATAACTATCAAGCAACAAGTAAGGCACGAACACCCACCTGCTGCATGACTCGGTGGAAGGACGGCGTCAAGGTGAGAGGTGGCTACCTGTCGCCCTTTAGCACGGCACCTTGTCCTTATCCCTTAGTCGCCTTTTACGACATGCACGGGGAGAGATGCAGTGGGGCTATTCTTTTTAAGTATCGACCCCACACGGTACATTCTAAAGTGACTCTCATGTTTATTAATTCTCTGACGAAAATACAACGAAAACCAACTGGTAACTAAACTAGTAGGTACCTACTATATCCATTGACTCGACATATTAAACTTCTCCGGAATAATCTACTATACGAACGACAAATGGACAATCAGCCTTATCGTTAACAAACAGAGCTAGATTGATTCCTCGTTTCACAAATCCTCGAGTGATGGCGTTCTCATTTGCCGTGTGAAGTGAAGTGAACTGGTGTTATCCTGTGACTGACTTGTGATCATGGTCAAATTTGATTTCGTGAAAGAACTGAGGGTGAAATGGCGGCAGTATCTATACGCCTCGTTAGGTTGGTATTTAAATTTTTATAGAACATAATGGTTGGCCCTCCGGATCTGGGATGTTGCGGATGTTAAAATTCGCATCCGCAAATGCGGAGCATCCGCATTGATTTTGACATCCGCATCTGCATTAAATCGATGCGGCACTCATGCGTATGCCCAGGTGAGGTTTTCTTACTAAAAAAAATACTTTTCATTAAATACAATAGCCCAATCTTAAAATTTTCATGATGCCATAATCTCTTTTTTAACCGACTTCAAAAAAAGGAGGAGGTTCTCAATTCGATTGTATTTTTTATTTTTTATGTTTGTTACCTCAGAACTCTCGACTGGGTGAACCGATTTTGAAAATTCTTTTTTATTTGAAAGCTGGTGCTTCTCGTGTGGTCCTACTTTAATTTAGTCAAGATGGGAATGGAAAACGAGGCGGAATCGCGAGGCCGAAGGCCGAGCGATTCCGCCGAGTACATTAATAGCAAAAAATTACTAAAAAAAACTGCGAAATAAAAAAACTATTTAAAAAATATAAAAGCCGCCTTCAAAAATGTATGAAATAAAAAAAAATCGAACCCTAGAGTTGAAGGCGCTGATATCCTTTGTGATTTGTGTCCTTGAGCCTTCTTTAGCACCGCCTTCAACTCTAGGGTTCGTTTTTTTTTATTTCATACCTTTTTTATTCAAGTACTTAGTTAAACTAACCGTCTCTTCAAGCAATCTTGTCTCACATCCGCATCCGCGGATGTGAGCGTCCAAAAATCCGCATCTGCATCCGCGTCCGCGGATGTGAAAAAAAATCGCATCCGCAACATCCCTGCTCCGGATTGATACCGCCGCAGTGAAGATCGGTCGAAACAGCTATGAAAAAATAATAAATATTTTTTGTTTTAAAAATAAGCTTTCAATTGCTGTCAGATACAATCTGATACAATCATAAACAATCAGATACAATCTGATACAATCATAAACAAAAAAGTTACAAGGGTTTCTTGGTGAGATTTTGGTAATTTTCAAAAATAAAGAAAAAAAATCTTATCTCGATACCACGTGACAACTGACAAAAGGTGTCATAGGTCAAAACCTTACAAATGACCCCACTTACCTACAAAAAAATTCTGTCGGTTCATGTGCCGAACACCCTGTATAACCCTAAAAATAGACATTTTAGTTAGTTAGCTAGCATTGAGGTTACGTGGTGATGATTGATTCATGGGTATGATGCAGCGAGCTACGGCAGCCTCTGCACCGGAATGTCTATGGGCTGGACCTCGCCTGTCCTGCCCAAGCTCCGTGTCCTCTCCACCTCTCCGTTGCTGGAGCCACTTGAAGACTATCAGGAATCGTGGGTTGGGTCTCTGCTTGTTTTGGGGGGAATGTTTGGTAAGCTGCTTTTTATACTGTTTGAAATGAAATCGGCGGCATCGCAGCTCACTGAGCGAGGTTTCGCGAGGAGTGGTCCATTTTGTCGGCCTCGATAGCTCAGTGGTGCAGACAGTCGACTGTCGCTGATGGTTAATTGATGGTGCACCGCTGGTGACCGCTCGACCGTTGAAAGCTGACCATTACTTGACCGCTACCTTACTTGGTGGTAGGGTTTATCCCGGCCGCGTTGATACCACCGCACACCGAGCGAAACGTCGTCGGTCGAAACGGCTATGTAAATAGTTAGTGTTTTCCGTCCAGTTCAGTGGAGCCGACATGAAATGAAGGGAAGCACTGGCATGGCACCTAGTTCACCCGGTGTTATGAGTTGACATCACGGATGTTGTAGGTGATGTAGCACGGATGTTGTAGGTGGTGTAGTTTCCATAAAAAAAAACACGCCAGACATGATGGTTTCCTTAAAAAAATGGGCCTACGGAGGCTGAATCCTTTTTGTTGCGTTCTTTCATTACTAAAGTATACATTAGAGGAACAGAGATAACCCTAAGTTCAAAGCTGACAGAGTAATAAATAACAAACCAACTCCGGCTCTTTGTACCGGCCGTTGTCGTGGCAGTTGAGTGTTCTGGGAATGCTCAGCGGTACACTGAAAAAACGGTTAGTCAGTTAGTAACTAAATTTAGTGTAATATGTTACAAAGCAGTTTAGTTGCTGTGGTGACTACAAAACTAGCAGTTACCACAACTGAACCGAGTTTAGTAAATCAGTTTGGTTGCTTCCTACTTAACTGTTTGTTAAAGAGCAACAATTAATTTTGGTTACAAAAGAGGGTTTTACTAAATTATGGTTAGTTGCCGCAACTAAACCGGTTTAGTTAACTTTATTTAGTAGGTACCAAATTTGAGTAAAAAAAGACGTTACTAAACAGTTTAGTAATAAAAAATTTCTCAGTGTAAGTTTTTGCGGGTAGTTGAGAGTATCGGGAATGCTCAGGCGGTATGAACAATAATTTGGCAGGTCCCCTAATCACGGTGCCCGCGTCTAACTGGATTGGAAGACGGTACACTATATTGGCCTCCAACGTTCCACTGCTGTTGGGCTGGATCCTGGCCGGTGTCGCCAAGGATTTGACCACACTGTACGTGGCCAGGCTGTTCTGGGGGTGTGCTGTGGGCATGCAGTTTGCTATCGTTCCACTCTACATCGGTGAGATTGCTGAGGTGAGTAGGTCCTTCACACACACGATAAACATTTATATAATGTTTTCATGCTTACTCTGTTATTAATTATATTAAATTTTTAAGTTTCCGGATTAACACTCCGAAAATGTGTAGAATGAAAAGCGAAAATCATTAGAAAAAATACATCCCGACCAGGATTCGAACCTGGGTCTCTGGCTTGAGCCGCCAACGCGATAACCAACTACGCAACCGGGCCGTGACGTATTATCTCCAAATTTCGATCTTATTGCACCTTCATGCATGATGTCGCATAATTTTTGCGAACAGTCAACTTGCACGGTTCCATATTGAACCTTATGGTGTCGTCACCAAAGTCGTATTTGGCATCGGACACTAGAAGTTGACTTGAGGTTTTTAATCATATTTTATGTTTATGTGTTAGTACTAAGCACGTACTCGCTTTATATATATTATTAATTAGAAAAATTAGTTTATTTTTAGTAAAATTTTTAGTATATAATTAGTAAAATTATTAATTAGCAAAGCGAAAATCATTGGAATTTTTCTAATTAAAAATATATATAAAGCGAGTACGTGCTTAGTACTAACATATAAACATTAAATATTATTAGGTTTAAAGACTTACATAAGTCGACGTTTCGCCCGCTACGTCACGGGCTTCTTCAGGGACTGCGGGAGTTCCGGAGCCGACGTCTGGTGTCCGTTGTACAAGACGTCAAACTGCTCTTTTTATATTCGAAGATTATAGCTGTGGGTAGGTTGCACAATATTCGGCAGCGGTGTCAGATCGCGATCCATACATCGTACGAAGTCCCGGCTCACAACACTCACTTTATTTTTTATTTTTTTTATGGAAGCTGACACGGTTGGCTACATCACCTACAACGTCCGTGATGTCAGCCCATAACACCGGGTGAACTAGGTGCCATGTCAGTGCTTCCCTCTTTGATCGTGCCGGCTACACTGAACTGGTCGGAAAACACAAACTATATACATAGCCGTTTAGACCGACGTTTCATTCAGTGCGGTGGTACCAACCCGGGCGGGTTAAACCCTACCACCAAGTAAGATTTGGAGGGAAGGGACCTACAGTTTTACGAGGAATCCGAACCTCGGTCAGCCTCCAACGGTCAGCGGTCACCCATCCAAGTACTACCGCACCCAGCGTTGCTTAACATTCAATAGCGACATTTGACTGTCTGCACCACTGAGCTATCGAAGCTGACAAAACTTGTCTTCAGACGCTGGCTTGGCGGAAGATCTTGAAGATGTGTGCTGTGAAACGTCGACTTATGTAAGTCTTTAAACCTACTAGTGTTAATCCGGAAACTTAAAAATGAATAACATTTAGGTATATATTTCAGTGCGAGAGCGCTGTGGTCTGAAAGAAGTTATTGTGACAAAAGGATTGTGAAAGGAATACTTCTGTGGTTCAGTCATGTTGGAAGAATGGATGATATAGGAGGCTAAAATATAAGATGATATAAGCGGTGGGTGGCCGAGTGGTTTGGGCATCGGCTTCTCATGTGAGAGGTCCGCGGTTCGAATCCGGTCGACGTGTACCAATGAGTTTTTTCTGACGAAAAAAATTACGTGCATACTGCTTCACCGTTCGGAACCGGTATAAAACTGTAGGTAGGTCCCTTTCCTTGCCCCTTACTAGGTGGTAAGCCCTCATTGTAGCCGACTGGGTTGGTACCACCGTACTGGATGTAAGATGGCCGCATAGCAGCCTTGGTTGTGTTCTCCTCTAGTCCAGTATAGCCAGCAATCCAGGGAAGTCTCCGGTAAGGCACTTACCTTCTCGGAGGTGATATTGGCTGATCGGAGCATGTGCTTAGACCCCTCCGACTCAGCCACCCATACCGGATTACATAAAAAAAGAAACGAATGAAACCTTGTCGGAGGTGATATTGTTACTCTGTCGACTGCACCATTGGTCTTTGCATCACCAGTGGTCTGGGCGTCATGGGTTTCTCCTGCGAATGGTTTAAGCTTCGAATCAGGTGGGCGCGTACCAATGAGTTTTTTTTAACTGAAAAATTACGTGCATACCTTCACCAGCTGCTCCATGGTTCGTATTCCATGTAAAACTGTATGTTCACCGGGTTGGCTGGAAGAAATTGCCTAAGGTAATAAGTCCGCCCTTGGCACACATGATGTGGCATACAATTTAATAATATTAATATGTTTGGGTTCGAGACGTCACAGACGAAAGTCCAGTGTCTCGGCTGGCTCTCGACCCAAGCACCAAAACACTCCTTTGAAGGGAACATGTTCCTATTTTATTTTATGTTTCGCAATACTGTTTTATGTAGGTACCATGTTTCTTTTACTAATAAATTATTAAAATTTGAACTTTCCAGGACAAAGTTCGAGGTGCCCTCAGTTCCTTCTTTCTTCTCTTCATAAATGTCGGTTTTCTCCTGGCCTACGCAATCGGACCGTACACCTCATACTGGACCGTGACAATCATCGGGGGAGTGCTCTCCGTTCTGTATATATTCTGTGTTCTGCTGCTGCCGGAGACGCCGTTCTTTCTGGCGTTTAAAGGTAAGCAGAGGCGGACTTTCCTTAAGGCCGACTAGGCCCGGTCCTAGGGCGGCCAGATATTAGGGGCGGCCAATCTGTACCTGATGCTGGAAGCAGTGAGCGCAGGTACAGAATAGACAGGGTGCCGGCCGGAGCAAGTGCGTGCGACGTGCGGGAGTGGTGAGCGCGGCGGAGGAGACGACGCACTATTTACGCGGACAAAATAATTTAGCTGTGACGATAAGGTCAATATTGCCGCAAAAGTTATAAAAAATACTTTAGCTATTATGTAAAATAAACCGAGAAATATTATATTTCTGGCAGGTTGAACCGAACGCAATACTGATTTTCGTACAACTTCTCATTTGTATCTATGCTGTAAACTTGAAAGGGGCGGCTGCATTGAATTGGGGCGGCTGGTACTAAACGGCCTAGGGCGGCTAAGGCTGCTAGTCCGCCTCTGGGTAAGGAGGTCCGATTAAGCCGCATTGACTTAAATACCTAATCAAAGTTCGCTTCGACTTGGGTTGCCATATCCAAATCCTTGAAAATAGGACTAGCAAACTAAAAAACCCTGACTATTGGGCTAAAACCCCGGACGCAAATGAAATGCGAAGATAAAATATTATAGATTATTTGCGTTTAGATCGTATTTGCTATTAAACCACGCCTGTCTTGAAAGATCCGAGACTATGCTTGGGGGGAAATGTGTCGGGAAGGATTGCATCCCTATACGCTGAACTTACCACGGATGCGTACCAGTCGGTTCGGCAGATCTTTCCTCCACAGAACTGGTAAACTCTGATTCGCTCTCCCTGCCCACATATTTCCCTCCAAGTATAGTCTCGGGTCCTTCAAGAGAGGCGTGAATAGGCACCTGTCAGGCCGGCATGGCATTCGCAACCCCCGCGTACGACCGTATGTCCGAATGTTAGACACCTTATGGGTGGCTCGGCGCCACATGTCGCGATTTCTATAAAAAAACCGAGTCTACCGCGAGCGAAAGCTAGTACCCTAATATATTTACTTATTTTAAGGTAAAATCGAAGAGGCCTCCACAGTCCTTCAAGAATTGAGAGGAGCGACCAGGGAAGAAGTGAAACCGGAACTGATAAACCTTCAGCAGATGATAGCGAGGGAATTCGAAACGGAGCCGAAAATTTCGGACCTCTGGGCAACGAGGGGCAACGCCAAGGCGCTCGGGATGTGCGTGTTTCTGGCTATGCTGCTGCAGTTGTCTGGAATCGATGTTCTTTTGTTCTACATGGAAGGGCTCCTCGTGAAGATCGGGTCGACCATATCGGCGGCCGAAGGGACGATATTGATGGGAGTAGTTCAGGTTTGTAAATTCGCTAAATATTATATGTACGCTGCACGCACGTGTATGAACGCTTCGCGTGACTTTTCAGCTCAGGCGGCCGAAGCCGTAGACTTTATGATCAGCAAGTCATCCACGTCAGTTCTTTAAAAACCTAAAAAAACCTCACTTCTATCCTAATTTCTTAGGTCTGTCTGTACATGATCTTTACTACTGAATTGGGTCCCGTACTGAGGCCCTTACCTACTCATATTTCGTGATCCGTTCGGCATCTTCCGTTGCGTCTTGGGATGTGCGTGTTTTTAGCTATGCTCCTGCAGTTGTCTGGAATCGATGTTCTTTTGTTTGGAGCAAGGGCTCCTCGTGAAGATCGGTTCGACCATATCGGCGGCCGAAGGGACTATATTGATGGGAGTAGTTCAGGTTTGTAAATTCGGTAATTTTTTTTTTATGGGAACTGACACTATTGTCTACATCACCTACAACATCCGTGATGTCAGCCCATAACACCGGATGAACTTGGTTCAGTGTGGTGGTAGCAACCCGGGCGGGTTAAACCCCACCACCTAGTAATATAAGAAGGGAGTCATATCCCTCAGTCGCCTTTTACGAAATACACGGGAAGAGGTGCAGTGGGGCTATTCTTTTAAAGTACCGGCTCCACACGGTACAAGTTTCTTTCTAATTGAGATATTTTTACGGTAATTATTCGTAAAATATATAAAAAATTGAGCTCCTCTTTTTCGGTGTAAACGACGACGTCGGCACTTTGGGACCCTCATCCAGCCGCGGGGGCCCTAGGCTCGTGCCCCACGTGCCCTTATGGAAAATATTTCCCTGGCTGTCGTCGCCAAATATTTTGGTGGAATCTATCTAATGAAATGATGCTTAGTAATAAATAACATATATATAGTGTGGGGCCGGTACTTAAAAAGAATAGCCCCACTGCATCTTTCCCCGTCCATCTCGTAAGAGGCGACTAAGGGATAAGGACAAGATACTGCGCTAAAGGGCGACAGGCTAGCCACTTCTCACCTTGGCGCAGTCCTTCCACCTAGTTATGCAGCAGGTGGGTTCTTCGTGCCTTACTTGCTGCTTGATAGTTGTCTTGTCCGTATACTGTGCTAAACGTGGTGGTCGGTGTTGTGCTGTAATTTGCCAGAGTCCTTATAGCACAACACCGATTACTCTGCTTACCCTGATTGTCGGGATACTGCGTGTGTTATGTATAAAAATATTGTTGTTTGTGATTGTGCGCAGGTGGTTACGAGCTGCATAACGCCGCTGGTCATTGACAGATTGGGTCGTCGGCTGCTCATGTGTGTAACCTCGGCAGGGCTCACCATTTGTTTGGTAAATCTTTTGGTACTATTTCAGGAATCGTGGAATGTGCACTGCCCCCGCACTGTCCACGACCCAGAGTCAGTGGTGTTCCCTGGAACTATTGTAGGTCTAGGGGACTAGCTCACGTTCTGAGCAGGATATGCGCGGATTCCGTCAAGCCCAGGTGTTTCATCACGGTACGGAACATTTGGGTTGGACTCTCGGTGGTTGCGGTATACTTAGAGTGGCTTCAAGCCAGGGCCGTCTTGAGACCATGCAGGGGCCGTACATGTTAGACGCACACGCACACAGAGTTTGGGGCACTTTAAGAAAATAAAAAAAACATTTGAATGAAACATAACAATGTACTTTTATTTATTTATTTTTTTATGTAATCCGGTATGGGGGGCTGAGTCGGAGGGGCCAAAGCACATACTCCGACCAGCCAATATCACCTCCGAGAAGGCAGGTGCCTTAACGGAGACTTCCCGGGATTGCTGGCTATACTGGACTAGAGGAGAACACAACCGAGGTTGCTATGCGGCCATCTTACATGCAGTGCGGTGGATAATTTATGATAAATAGCCAAGTCAACAAAACGAATTATTGAGACATCAGGAGAATCACCAGGAAGATTAAGATTTTGAAATTTTGTCGGCAATTCTTAGTAAAATAAGCTAAAAATTTAGCATCATCTCCTCTTTTCGGTGTAAACGAAGACGTGTGCACTTTGGGGCTCTCATCCAGCTGGGGGCCCTGGGGTCGTGACTCGTGCCCCATGAGCCCTTATGGAAAAGACTACCCTGGTTCCAGTAAGATGTTACAGAAGAGAAGACTAGAACCTGTGGCGAGTGGTGAACTAAAGAGCTCCGACAGAAATGTGGATAATTGGTAGACATTCAACGCTAGAAGAAGTGAATAGCAAAGAGTTTGTGGAGAGTTACTAATAGTTTGTCGCGTGGTGAACTACCTATAACAGCTCCGAAAATGGACGGATTCCTGGTACACGCTGGGTGATGGTCATGTGTACTTTCACACATGCTGGGTCAGGCGCATACTGATTACCATAAAAAAATATAATAAAAATTACTGTTTGCAGGGGATCATAGGCCTATACGCCGTACTGGACGCGTACAAGTACGCCTTCATACCATCTGTTACCTTCATCCCGCTGCTGTGCCTCGTCCTCTATATGGTACTCTTCACGTTAGGTAAGTCCCGTCTACAATTTATAAAATATTACATAAGTACAGTCTCGACTCCTTCAAGTGGGGCGTGAATAGGCATGACATGCGCAATATGATACGACCGAATGTACATGGGCGTCTTTAGACACCTTTGGGTGGCGCGGCGCCACATGTCGCGTTTCAATAAAAAAAAAAACAAAAAGCTCAGTGTAGGTACTGATAAAAGTTAACCCGAAAAGTGCCTAACCTATCTGGCATACGAACAGTGAATGCCTTGCCTCTTACTAGGTGGTAGGCTCAAATTGTAGCCGACTGGGTTGTTACCATCGTACTGGCCAAACTGCCTCTCCTAAAATTTGCGAGGACAAGAGAATCGGCTATGTAAATAGTTAGCGTTTTCCGACCAGTTCATTGTGCAGTGTGCCGGCACGACCAAAATGAGGCACTGACATGGCACCTCGTTCACTAAGGTGTTACGGGCTGACATCACAGATGTTGAAGGTGATGTAGCCAACCATGTCAGGCTCCATAGGCTGATAAAATTGGTACCTATTCATTCAACTAGCCTAGGTACTTCAAAATTAACTAATAACTATTAAAAGTCCCATATTGTGTACCGCAGGGGTGGGACCGGTGCCTTGGGTACTTGTGGCTGAAATGTTTCCGGTGAAGACCAAGTGCCTGGCTGCAGGAATATGTTCCTTCATGTGCTGGCTCGCCGGATTCGTGTGGACCAGGTGAGTAATAATCTTTTTTTTTATATTTTGAACGTTTGGAAGTCAAAGGGCTCGTCCCGATCAATCACGAGTCAAAAAAATGGGTAAAATCGGTCACGTAGTATGGGTATACTACGTGACAGATTTTACCCATTTTTTGACTCGTGATTGATCGAGATGGCTCTTTACCTAGTAATTAGGCAATATAAATAATATTGTTTTTAAAAAGTGAACCGATATGCATGCGTTTTTTTTAACTTGAAATAAAATTTTACTTACATATTTGTATGATATTTCAAAAAACCCTACGATAGGTGTCAATGCCGCTCTCTTCGCACTGAACGCGCAAACTTGTGTCTTGGAGGCGTTGAACTCGATCAAATTACCATGGGCCCTTTTGGAAATAAACCAGATTAGTTCCCTCTGCCCAGTCCATTGGGAAACGGGCGTGAGGTTATGTGGATTTCATCCAGTTTTTAGGGTTCTGTATACGGAAGCCTATAACTAAGCCTACGTCGTCTGTCTGTCTGTCTATCTGTCCGTCCGAGTGCTGTATCTTTTGAACCGTAATAGGTAGGCGATTGAAATTTTTACAGAATATGTATTATTTATGGCAGATGTGCTAACAAATAATAATAAAATAATAAAAAAAGTTTTTTTTATGGAAACTGACACGGTTGGCTACATCACCTACAACATCCGTGATGTCAGCCCATAACACCGAGTGAACTTGGTGCCACGTCAGTGCTTCCCTTCGGTCGTGCCGGCTACACTGAAATGGACGGAAAACACAAACTATTTACATAGCCGTTTCGACCGACCTTTCATTCAGTGCGGTGGTACCAACCCGGGCGGGTTAAACCCTACCACCTAGTAATATAAGAAGGGAGTCATATCCCTTAGTCGTCTTTTACGACATACTCGGGGAGAGATGCAGTGGGGCTATTCTTTTAAAGTACCGGCCCCGCATGGTACAAGCTAAAAGTAAAAAATTAAGGGAGGTCCTCATACAAGAAACATGCTAAGAATAGACTAGTCACGCTACTGAATAATAGAATGGCGCCACAGGTTTTTATAGTTTGCACTGTAGAAAGACAAAAGTTAGACGGATATGGTTTTTTGACAGGTATCATATAGCGGATCTACGGAACAATTCGTGCGCGAGTAAAACTTGCACTTAACCGAATTTTGTTTTTTTTTTTGTTTATGACACCTCACATTTTTGAATTGTTTTCAAGATTCTTCGGCGACGCAGAGAGGGCGTGGGGTATCTACACAGCTTTCTGGATCCTGGCGGCTTGCTGCGCTGTCGGTTTCGTCTTTTCCGTCACCCTGCTCCCTGAGACCAAGGGGAAGACCTTCGACGAGATACAAGCTCTCTTGAATAAGTAAGTCCTGCCAAAATGACAGGTGGCTAGCGTGTCGTCCTTTACCACGGTGCCTTGTCTTTATCGTTGGCTTTGACGGTACGCACGGGGAGAGATGCAGTGGGACTTTTTTAAGTATCCGACTCACAACTACTGAAACAATCTCATAGGCGATTAATATCACGTGTATAGACACGCGAAACATTCACAAGGGCTTTCCATAAAAAAAATTGGAAAAAAAACCGGCCAAGTGCGAGTCGAACTCGCGCACCGAGGGTTCCGTATCGCCATGTCGTGTCACTCACACCATCTAAATGGCGTGTTATGAAATGCTTCATATTAGTTAAATGTCATGATTAGTTAAAATGTTTCATATTCTATTCGGTAGATGGCGCGCGCGCATACACTTTTCGGTTTCTTCTATGGGAACCCCCGTGAATTTTTTACTTTGAAAATTAAAACAGGCTACCTATTACGGTTCAAGAGATATAGCCCTCTGACAGACGGACGGACAGATAGACAGACAGACAGACGGCGTAGGCTTAGTAATAGGGTCCCGTACCGGATACGGAGCCCTAAAAAGCACAAAACATTTGTAAACTGAAATTGTGTTTTTTTCCAGGCAATCAAAATCGGAAGACATGGTGTCATCTTCGACAGACCAGACCATTCAACTGGAAGTGTTTGCTGAGAAAAAAATTATTAAATAAATTCATAATTCATTCCACACTAGGCCGTTTGTCCACGACTTCCGATACCGCCAACTGACATATCGGCTGTCGGTATTGGTTATGTCGACAACTGCCTCATAGGTTAAGACTAGCTCAGTGCTGACACGGCGCGTATAGTCCGGAGGTTTCTCTCTTTGGGACCCGACACAGAGCATCAAATAACTACCGAGCGCGCCCCCTACTAGAGGCGCCCTAAGCGATAATATTTGAAACCCAAAAACTACACGCAGTGCTACTAGCGCTTCGTATGTGTGTGTGTGTGTGTGCTAGTATCGACACTACACACAAAGAGGAGCAAGTTAGGCACACTCACAAAACAAATGCACACGCACAACACACATATGTAAGTCATAGGCCACGCCCACAGGCTTCAACGGCGTTGTAGCGAAATCGCGCTCAGGGCGCCTCTAGGAGGGGCGGGCGCGCGCATTTGATGCTCTGTGGGACCCGACCATCGATAGCCTAGGCGCGCTCCACCGCCGGTGGTGGAAACTCTGTTTGTTTTTATATCAATTTTAGGTTTTAATTTTGTAAAAATGTAAAATTTATATAAAAAGAAATGTGTAAATAAATGGATAAAATAATAATAATAGGTTAATATCCCTAGGGCCCGACCATTGGTAGCTTGGGTTCACCCCGCAGCCGGTGGTGGAAACTCCATTATTTTTGTAATAAATTTCAGATTTTTCGATGTTCTAATTTTAGATTCGTTTTGACGATGGCCTATTTTTGCTTGGATCGAAATAGAATAATAAGAAATTTGTTTATACAATCTGACCTGTCTAAGTGTATAGATATACCAAAAAGACCAAGGAATAATTGAATTGAATTGAGTTTTTGAAAAAAAAAAAAATTTATGAATAAAATGGATAGGTAACATAATAACTATGAACTCTGTACTATTTTTAATTTTAACGGTTTTATTAAAGAGAATAAATCGAATATACACTTTAATTTTATTTTAACATTTCGGTTCCTCTTTGGGCATCAGAGCATGGTTTATATTTTCCGGTAACACTCGAGCGACTTTTCTCTGTTCCTTCACGAGGGATTCGGGACACTGCATCTCTGTCCAACTTGTGGGTATCATGTTCGCTCCTTGAGGATTGCCCTCGGCGCAGGCTATCACAACTCCGAGCTCGTTCTCGGCCGTCGTGAGGTGATACCAGTGCACTTCCGTTATTGGCATCTGAACTTTGGGTTAAGGATAAAATAAATCGCGCCAAACGGCAGGCCTCACTCACTCTATGTACTTGCGCGCGCTAACTACCTACCGCCCGACGGGCCGCCGGCGGTCTATTTCAGTGGAAATGAAACGAAGACCCACCTGCTGTATGAATCGCTGGAACCCAGACGCAACAGGTTGGGAATGCATCCACACACTGTCAATATCCCCCCCCCACCTCTAGGACAAATTTGATCCTGTAAATCCTTTATTTACAGGGTTGCCAACATGTGGAATGCACTCCCACCTGCATCCTTTCCCCTAACTAATGTACAGTCTGGGGTCCTTCAAACATTATTATTATATATTTTTTTATGGAAACCGACACGGTTGGCTACATCACCTACAACATCCGTGATGTCAGCCCATAAACCGGGTGAACTATGCCATGTCAGCGCTTCCCTTCATTTCATGTCGGCTACACTGAACTGGATGGAAAACACTGAACTGATGCATGAAAAATAATAGCCCCCCTGCATCTCTCCCCGTCGCATGTCGTAAAAGTCGACTAAGGGATAAGGAAATTCGTCAGCCTGATAGCTCAGTGGTGCTCGACCTTTGGAGGCTGACCATGGTTCGGATTCCACGTTAAACTGTAGGTCCCTTCCCTTCTTACCTTACTAGGTGGTAGGGTTTATCCCGGCCGGGTTGGTACCACCGCACTGAGCGAAACGTCAGTCGAAACGGCTATGTAAATAGTTCGTGTTTTCCGTCCAGTCAGTGTAGCCGCGGAAATGAAGGGAAGCACTGACATGGCACCTAGTTCACCCGGTGTTATGGGCTGACATCACGGATGTTGTAGGTGATGTAGCCAACCGTGTCGGTTTCCATAAAAAAAAACATGAAGCAGAGCGGTAAATTAAAAGGATACAACTCTAGCCAGAATGATATCTCCGGGTCTGAAGCATTTATACGGATCGACTCTGTCCTTCTCCGTTTGTCGTATGTCCTCTTTTTTTATGACACCCCGGTACGAGCGTGCCAGGAGGTGTTCCGCAACGCACTTGATGACACACTGTACCATTCGCGAGTTGACGACCGTCACCATCGCCGTGACTATGTCGCCGGCCATCGGGAGGATGCCAGGAGTTCTGGGGCTGTTCACGTTGATGGTTTTCACCTGGAAAATGTAAATTTATTTAATTACTAGCTGTGCCCGCGACTACGTCCGCGTGGACTTGATCTTTATCAGCCTGTTATAAAACGCAACGTGACTGTCTGTCCGTTCGTTAGTATGATTCAATTGTTTTGGTGTTTTTTAATTGGGCAGGTACACCTACAACATCCGTGATGTCAGCCCATAACACCGGGTGAGCTAGGTGCCATGTCAGTGCTTCCCTTCATTTCATGTCGGCTACGCTGAACTGGACGGAAAACACGAATTATTTACATAGCCGTTTCGACCGACGTTTCATTCAGTGCGGTGGTTCCAACCCGGGCAGGATAAACTCTACTATCTAGGTAAGAAGGGAAGGGACCTACAGTTTAACGTGGAATCCGAACCACGGTCAGCCTCCAACGGTCGAGCGGTCACCCATCCAATCACTGACCGCGCTCAGCGTTGCTTAAAAACAGTTGACTAACCAACCACGCCACTGAGCTACCGAGGCTGACGAATTTTCTTATCCCTTAGTCGACTTTTACGACATGCGACGGGGAGAGATGCAGTGGGGCTATTCTTTTTAAGTACCGACCCCACACGGTACATATCATACATTACTCAGAATAAAGCTTAATTTTTTGTAGTAATTAGATTTTTAATCCAATGAGCGGTTTTTGCGTGATGCGCGACAAACGAACAAACAAACCAACAAACCAACAAACCGACAAACAGACAAAAATTTCAAAAACTATATTTTTACGTTTTATTACTTATTTCTTCCGTCCCCCAGTTATTGTTTTGCAAAAATATTTAATGTACAGACACGGTAAGTCTACGATTTTATTATATGTATAGATTTATTAGCTTCGTTTAGTGTGATTTTTTGCTCACAGGTCAGGCCGCCGAGGTCGTGGCGTTATCCTAAAACCATATTGGGAAGTAACAGAATATAACAGAGAAAACCGTATGTAAATCGGTAAAGTGGTTCTCGAGTTATAAGGTTCATATAATGATGTGGATGGATAACTTTTTCTTGTCATGTAAAAACCAGCTGCACAGTAAAAAAAAAAATGTTAATTGCAAATCTTGCATTACTTAGTTCAAAATCAATAAGTATAAAATACTTATACTTTATAGGCAATTGAAAAAAAAGCAGAGACCTATTTAAAATAAAAAATTAACTAAATTTTTAGGGGTGACCCAGGGGACAATTTTGTCCCCAGTTTTGTATGGAAAAAAGGGGTTGTCCTCGGGGTAACGAATATTTAAAAAAAATTACTAAAAATGTTTTGTGCAGCTTCTTTCTTATTGATCAATTACTTATCTGAGAGTTGCTGTAACTATTAAAATAAGGTGAATTTATCAAGATAATATCTATCCTTTTTTTCAGACAGATACCAAAAACAAGAAAAAGTTGATCCACCCATCTACATTTTTTTTTATAGAAAGCGCGACACGCAGTGCCGCGCCACCTATAGGGTGTCTAACAACGCTCACAGATATTTATTAGCGTACGCTACACGTTACACAATCACCTGTAGAAACTTCACTTATTATGATTAACATGGGGGTCTTCAAATATCGTATCAATAGGCTAGGTTTTCGTGAAGGAGCCAAATTCACCGCTCTAAATTTGTTCAACGCAAGTGTTACCAGATGAGTCAGGAAAAACGCTCAAGCCAGAAGATCGTTCCATATCGCTCGCTTACAGGCACTGGGACTCTTGAGGAAAGGAGACAACGTGGAGACATTAAATAAAAATAAATATTTTCGCAGTGTTGTGTAAGTCGCACAGTTAGGTTAGGTTAGACTGCAACAAATTGCCAAGTACTTTGGGTTCCGTGTGGCAATGGACCTTTCAGCAAAATTCAGGCTCCAACAGACAGTGTCTTGGAGAAATGGATCCACAAACCCCGTTCTTTTCTGTGACTCTAAGGGCTCCACAAAGTGATGCATAAATGTAGCCGTCCAGTTCATAGGTGCCTAGACCAGACACAGACTTGTCGTTCGCCTCTTTTAGACGCGTCCCAGGTACCACTATTAGACCTTCGTCCGTTTGCGCGGACATTTTTCTTTGAAAACTTTTTTGGCCGTTTCGAGCAAAACTGAAAACCGAATCGGAAAACCGGCTGGCTGTCACTGATAGTGACAGCTTGTAATTTTTTTTTTATTTTTTTTTTATCGTCTCCTCCCGAAACAGGCAAAACTCATTAGAGTATACAGCCAATTCTGTCGTAGCTTTTAACATCTGTTGTATAAGTTCTCGCACCGCGAGAACCACAAAAATATATTTTTTTAATTACAAGTGACAGCTTGTATGTGGCAGTGCAGTAGGTAGTAAAAATGTTGCCATAGTGTAAATATCTAAAACTTCAAGCGGCATTACAAAAGCTACGTTCTAGCGACAGTAAGCGATGCGATCGCTAACTGTAACGCGAGAGGTCGCTAGAACGACTGTTAATCGTATTTTTATGGGTAGCGCGACATGTGGCATCGTGTCACCACGATTTCTTTCCTTTCCTACATTGTGGTTTCACTTACAAATAGGTGAAATCATACAAGCTATGTTCATTAAATTGGCCGCTTATATTTTTAGTTCATTAGAACGCAGCTATTTATTGGCTAAGTTGTCCGGGGGTTGTTGTCTTCGGTTGTTGTAATTCGATTTAAAATTAGATTAATTTGTCCCCGTTTGGAATACTATCCCGTATACTATAATACGTCTAGAAATTTCGTTCGACAACCATGATCTGTGGTGCTTTTACTGCGATCTACCTATCCCTTTTTATTTCATAATAAAAGACAAAGACATATCTTGAACACAGCGTTTGTGAGGTTTGCTGCTGGCTGTCAGTCAGTAACGTCATTTGCTGACGTGTCGCCGGCCAGCGAGCCTGAACCGTCAAAAATTTGGGTTGGTTTTTGTCGTGTTGTTACTTGTTCCACCAATCCAAGTGTTCTCATTCAAGTTTTCCATCAACTGGGCTCATTTAAACTGAGACTCCGTACGCGGTCACGATGCTGACCAAGTTCGAAACAAAATCTGCCCGCGTGAAGGGCCTGTCGTTTCACGGCAAGCGGCCATGGGTCCTCGCCAGCCTGCACTCCGGGGCCATTCAGCTGTGGGACTACCGTATGTGTACATTGCTGGATAAGTTCGACGAGCACGATGGACCCGTGCGAGGAATCTGCTTCCACGCGCAGCAACCGCTGTTCGTGTCCGGTGGTGATGACTACAAGATCAAAGTAAGCATGCATGAAATTCTACAGTACATACATACTTACCATACTCTGCATCGCGACAGTCGGAATAAGCAGAGTAATCGGTGTTGTGCTTCAAGAACTCCGGTAAATAACAGCACAGCACCGTCCACCACGTTTTGCAAAGTATTCCGACAAGATAACTATCAAGCAGCAAGTAAGCACGAAAACCCAACTGCTGCGTGACTCGGTAGAAGAACCGTGACAAGGTGAGAGGTGGCTATACTGTCGCCCTTTAGCACGGCATCTCGTTCTTATCCCTTAGTCACCTTTTACTACATGCACGAGATGCAGCAGCTGCAGTGGGGCTATTCTTTTTATGTAGGGACCGACCCCACACGGTGCGACATGAAATGAACGGAAGAAATGACGTGGCACCTAGAAAAGAAAAAGATATTCCATAAAATAGAATTTTTTGAAAAATTCATTTTTCAAACATTTACTTATTTTGTAAAATAAATCTTAATTTTTCAAAATTAAAACTTGTTATTATTTTTAAACATCAAAGCATTGATTTTGAATGAAAATGTATGCAAAAACGACATGGGCCGAAAGTAACAAACTGAAACAGAACTGAATGATCAATCACAGGTGTGGAACTACAAGCAACGCCGTTGTCTGTTCAATCTTCTCGGCCACCTGGACTACATACGGACGACGGTCTTCCACCACGAGTACCCGTGGATCCTCAGCGCCTCTGATGATCAGGTATTCACTTAATTTTCAGTTCTATCCATAGACATTATGCAATACCTTTTGCCCCCGGCTTCACTAGCGTGAAATTCGTGTTTAAAAAGAAGATAGTACTATCGTATGTAGTACTATAGTATGATCGCTTTAAGAGTTATGGAGGAACATACATACAAACATACATACAGAAAAGATTTCTAAAAATCGTCAATTTAGTTTTATTATCATCATACATGGAGTCTACAAACGCAGTATCTCATAAAACCAAGTAACTTAATCCATGACCATCCCTTACAGAATATGGATAGGTAGAGAGAGGGAGGTCGAGAGCGGGACTGGTGGTTTCCCCGCGTCCTAGTCAACGCAGACTAGCTGACGAGGGCTTGAAGCGAGCCGAAACGTGAAGCATGCGCGGGAAATTTAGAGTGGCCACTCGCTAGTCCCGGCCTCGATTAATACCCTCCTCTACTGCCGATGGGCCCGGATATGTTCGGTGAAGCCATCGCAAGCTTAGATCCACACCTTCCTTCTAAGCCCTCTACCGTACCTTTATTTCGGCTGGCGGAACAATTCTGTTTGTATGAGAGCCACATCTTAGCGTAACCAGAACTGAATTTTATTTAGCCTATTTACTGTGTCATGTACTCATGTATAATTAAAAGTTTAATTGAATTTGGATGATGATGGAGGAACATACATTATCCTGTGGCCCGTATAGTCAAATGTGCTTGTACTAAGTTTCATCGAATTCGGATGATCGCTTTAAGAGTTATGGAGGAACATACATACAAACATACATACAGAAAAGATTTCTAAAAATTGTCAATTTAGTTTTATTATCATCATACATGGAGTCTACAAACGCAGTATCTCATAAAACAAAGTAACTTAATCCATGACCATCCCTTACAGATTTATTATTAGTATTGATGATGATTGATACATACATACATACATAACTCACGCTTTTGTATCCCGACAATCAGGGTAAGCAGAGTAATCGGTGTTGTGCTATAAGTTCATACATACATACACATACATAACGTCACGCCTGCCTGCCTCCCAGTGGGGCAGGCAAAGACAACGGACCCAACGCTGACACACTTTTGCCGCCTCTTCCACTCTCATAATGTTATTCATGCATGTTCGTCGGTTACGGGTACTACGCACCTGACCCTTTTTGAGCACATGCCCGATCTGGTCCAGGTACGTGCGTCTAGGGCGACCCTTCCTGACTCTTCCACTGATGATTGATAATGTATGTAAATATGTATACATGTCAGCCTCTGTAGCTCAGTGGTGCGAGGGTCGACTGTCGTTCGTGATCATAAGCACACCTAGTCGCTGTTAGAACTTGGATGGGTGATCGTTCGACCGTTGGAGGCTGACCGTGGTTCAGATTCCACTTGAAAACTGAAGGTCCCTTCCCTTCTTACCTTACTGGGTGGTAGGGTTTATAACGCCCGAGTTTGTGCCCACACTAAATGAAAGGTCGGTCAAAATGTAAATAGTTCATGTTTTCCGTCCAGTTCATTGTAGCCGGCACGACCCAAAGGGAAGCACTGACATGACACCTAATTAGTTCAACAAGGTGTTATGGGTTTACATCATGAATGTTGTGGGTGGTGCAGCCAACCGTGTCAGTTTCTAAAAAAAATGTAGTTATGTAATGCACCTCAAAATATGTAGATTAATAAATTTGACTTAGTTGTAATGTTAATCAACATCATCATCAGCTCGTATCGGTTCACTGCTGGACATAGGCCTCTCCCAAGGCACGCCACCACAAGCGGTCTTCTCCACTCTTCTCATCCATGCACTCCCGGCTACCTTTTTTTTAGGTCATCTGTCCACCTAGCCGTGGGACGTCCCTCGCTACGTTTGCTTGTGCGTGGCCTCCGCGGGCTACGCCAACTTTTGTTGGTTCTGCGATAGATGTGCCCAGCCCGCTGCCCGTTCAGCTTACAAATTTTCTTAGCAATGTCGATTACCTCAGTTCTTTGTCTTATTTCGTCTTCGTCATTCATTACGGATTGTATCAATGTGTAATGACAAGATTGACGGTAAGCTCATTTATAGAGAAATCCACATCACTGGAGGCATCCTACTGAATATGTATAGGTGGAGATTCCCTTCTTACCTTACTAGGTGGTAGGGTTCAACACGCCCAGGTTGGTGCCACCTCACTGAATGAAACGTTGGTCGAAACGGCTATGTAAATAGTTTGTGTTTTCCGTCCAGTTCAGTGTAGCCGACATGAAATGAAGGGAAGCACTGACGTGGCACCTAGTTCACCTGGTGCTATGGGCTGACATGCAACATCCGTGGATGTTGTGGCGGGACTGGTGGTTCTCCTTGTCCTAGTCGTCACAGACTAGCTGACGAGGACTTGCCGCGAGCCTAAACGTAACGCATGCTGGAGAACTAAACTGAGCGACCGCTCTCTATTGCCAACCTCGATTGACACCCTGCTCTACTGCCAATGGGCCCGGATATGTTCGATGAAGCCATCGCAAGTTCAGTTCCACACCTTCCCTTCTTACAGACAATCCGAATCTGGAACTGGCAGTCGCGCCAATGCATCAGCGTCCTGACCGGCCACAACCACTACGTGATGTGCGCCCAGTTCCATCCGACGGACGACCTGGTCGTCTCGGCCTCGCTCGACCAGTCGGTGCGAGTGTGGGACGTCTCCGGCCTGCGCAAGAAGAGCGTGGCGCCCGGCCCGACTGGCTTGGCTGACCACCTGAGGAACCCGCAGGCCACTGATTTGTTCGGGCAGGTGATGGTCGGTGATTTGCTATTTTCGTAGAGCGCAGTCTGGGTGCCATCGCGGGATCATTTCATTGTAGATTTGCATGTTGCGGTAAATATGTTTGTGGTTTTGTTATATTTTGCTGTATAAAGCCGCGTATCCATCAGAGCAGCCTCAGGACGAGCAGCCTCGACTTGAAACAAACTGAGGCTGCTCACTCTGAGGCATAGAGTCTCGAGGCACGTTGCGGATCATTCTCAATCAGCATTATGATTGTCCAGAAATGGAGAACCTCTTTACTAGAAATACAAATAGTCATCTCCGAGGCCATAGCTTGAAGCTGAATGTCACTGTCAGCTCAACAAATCCCAGACGGAACTTCCTGTCAAATAGAGCAGTGGAAATGTGGTACAAACTGCCTGAAGATGTCGTACAAGCACCCACCACCAATTCCTTTAAAACAGGCTCGACAAACACCTAAAAAAAAACACCAAACTAAACTAACATCGAAATAACAAAGCACCAGTGAACTTAGACATGAACACATCAGCTTAGGCTGTTCGTTCATCAAATAAATAAATAAATAAATAAATCAAGGTGAGGCGTGGACCAAGTGCACGCCTCGGACTGAGGCTCCTTTGAGCGCGGCAAAAAACCGACAAAATTTGGCTCGGCCCGCGGCGTCAAATTTGCCTCATGGCGCTGCGTGCCTCAGGTTGAGGCAGCGCCTCCACTTGTGCGGCCTCGGGTCGAGCGGCTGCCTCGCCCTGAATCTGCCTCTAGTGGATACGCAGCTTAAGAATTTTTTTTTGTTGGTATTGTACTGTCCGCACGCGAGCTCCGAGGAATCGGGGGCTGGGGAAGCGGGCGGGTGTGCGCCCCTCCCGACCGTCGCTTCACACCCCACTCGTTCCCAATGCGAGTATTGCTTTTGATGCGAGAGCACGCTTATCGATGCCGTATTCGTAATATGCGCGCGTATTAGTCCGCTTGTTAATTCGTTACTCGTTAAGTTATTAACAGGTGCTCCTTTGTTTGTGACCAATGAAATACTGCACCATGACCTGAAAGTCCTAATGGTCAATGAAGAAATCCTGGCCCACACTAAATCGTACAAGAGGCGAATAATCCAACATCCAAACATCCTGGCTCGGCAGCTCATGGACCCTCCAACATCCCAGCGAATACTGAAACGCTACAAGCTACCCCAAGACAACATAGCACTAGTAGATGCTGCAGTAGAATAGTGAGGGACACTGGTCCCCCACTAAACAAATCACAAATCAAGAGTCATACAAACTCCAAATGTCCCTAGACGGAGACAGATTGTAGTGAATAAATAAGACATAAAAAAAAAGTTATTAACCGACTTCATTTGGTGTGTACAAATAGCGATTTAATATGGATGAAGAATAAATTGCGATCACGAGCAATAAGAACAGGGAGAAAAAAATAGATGATTTCATAATTAATTAATATCGATAACGTAATATCGACTAAATCACTGCATTAGGTCATTACGTCAACATTCCTTAAACTTCCTCGGAGCTCGCGCGCGGTCTGTAATGGGGATATTCTTTATTTTTAAAATTCAGTTTTGAATTGATTAATTTTTATTTTAAATTTATTTATGAGGCTTATTATATGCATATTATTCATATATCTTTAGACAGACCAGGTGCACAGCATAATAATGTTCTTGTAAGCTAATATTATAAGTAGGTTTATAAGGCACCATTAAAACATTGTGACTGGCGAAGTTTGTTTGTCAGTTCTTCTTCGCATTGAATTTTGAACTGGCGGTGTTTTCGACATGTTCAAGTGTAGGTTGCCTACCTATAAATCAAATTATATAATAAATAATCTACTCAGACTAAATATAATAATTTCATGTAAAATATAAAATACTTTTTGTTTTAATTATTTAAATGTTTAATATTTTCTTCAAATTGGGTTTTTGGTTCTTTCCATCATGGGGCTTTGAGATTCATTTAGAAAATTACTGTTTGCTCGGTGCTCCACTGTTATTATATATGTTCACCAATTTATACAATTAGAAACACTTCCATTGTAAATATGTACAGCACTCACCATACTTAAAATGATTGATTCTGTCAGTTAATTTGTTTTTAGTAATTTTTGATTCACAAATAAGTGGGTACTTCCGAATACATTGTGTATCGAGAACTGGAACAAATCACTTACTAAGTGCCGCTTTTCTCTTCTGTATTTCTTTTATCTATGGAAAGAGAGATTTGTATGTGGCATCGTTCCTTTTACAAGCATGTGTCTAATGATGCCCATGGATATTCTGTGATACGCGGGGATTGTGAATGCCAGCCGACTTGACAGGAGCCTTTTCACGCCCCTGTTTGAAAAACTCCAGGCAGTACCGGGGAGGAAATAGATGGGCAGGGAGCGCGTCCCAATTTCTTTTCCAGTTCTGTGATTGAATAACCTAGACTCTTGTTTCTTGTCATTTATTTTTTAATTTTAAAATTTGTGCAATATTTTGTTTCTTTTATGTTCTTGGTATTCTATACCACAGTAATATGCAGAGCCATCATTTATTTATTTATTTTAGACAGGCATCCTTGGCTGATACACCTAAATCTGATTAAGAGTTGTTGGTTTTATTTGGTTTTATTTCTTTATTCACACATCTTCTTAAAACTAATCTTATGATTTATTGTTTATTGTTTTGACATACTTAGCGGCTTAAAGCTGATGCGTATCATAGTTAATGTTTTTTTTTTTCATAATTTTTTATAAATTTTTTTCTGTTTTCCATTGAAATTCTTGTATTCTTGTACCTATGATTCTTTTTCTAAAGTTTCTGATTTTTTAATTTTAATATCAAGTCTGTTTTTGAAACTGTTAACAGAAGTATCACTAATCATTTCCTCTGGGAGTCTGTTCTATGACTCAACTATTCGGGTGAATTAGATTTTGTTTTTATTAAAAAAAAATTACAATTTACTTGTAGTTCTTGTGCCTTCTTTTTCACAATAGTTTTTTCTTCATTTGTTAAGTATTTCTGAATTTAAGTATTTCTATTTTTGAATTGTCCGGTACTAAGTGCGCTTATTACTTCCTCTGTAAGTCACATCCAGTCGCCCACGGCTCTGTTCTACGAACACACGTGATAATTTCCATGTTGACAGTGCTTTTGCGGCTATGTGTGTGCGCAGGCGGACGCTATAGTGAAGCACGTGCTGGAGGGGCACGACCGCGGCGTCAACTGGGCCTCCTTCCATCCTACTCTGCCGCTCATCGTCTCCGCCGCCGATGACAGACAGCTCAAACTGTGGAGGATGAACGACGCTAAGGTATACATTTTATATATATTTTTTTTATGGAACAAAAGGACCTTCCGTCAAATTGGGCTCAGTCACATATTGTATCTGACGGATTCTTAAAACTGTATATACAAAGATATCAATCAGATAGAATAATATTCAAATTACTTCTATACAAAAAAACATTTTCAAAATAATTATTGGATTTTGGAAAATAATTATTGGATTAAGGTCTTCATACATTACAGCATGTTAAAAGTGTCAAAAGTTACTAACTGTATCACTACCAGGATATATTTTTCAAATCCCGGAATTCCCGGGAATTTTTCAGAATTCCCGAGAATTTTTCAGAATTCCCGAGAATTTTTCAGAATTCCTGGAAGATGTGGTTTTAACCACTCAATGTTATGTCTTCTCGCTAACATTCGGTATTTATACTCTACCTATTCCGATCGCTGATAATAACACACATTCTGTGAAAATTTCAACCGGCTACCTATTACGGTTCAAAGGATACAGCCCTCGGTCAGACAGACAGACGGCGAAGACTTAGTAATAGGTTTCCGTTCGGGTAAACTCCAAAAAAAAAAAAGATGCTCTAAAAAGAAGGTAACTGTGCTCTAAAAAGAAGGTAACCGAGGTTCGATCGGCGTGTACCAATGAGTTTTTTCTAACGAAAAAATTTAAGTGCATACATACCTACACCTGCTGCTTCACCGTTCGGAACCGGTGTAAAACTGTAGGTCCCTTCCCTTGCCCCTTAGTTGTTAGTTAGGTTTGGGGTTGGCTCTAGGCCTGCAAACTAATCCCGCTTGGTTGGGGACCTTCGTGCATATCCCTTGCCCCTTACTAGGTGGTAGGCTCAAATTGAAGCCGACTACGTTTCTACCACCGTACTGAATGTAAGATGTCCGCATAGCAACCTCGGTTGTGTCATACCAATATGTGACATTTGTCAACAGGCTTGGGAGGTGGACACTTGCCGCGGTCACTACAACAACGTGTCGTGCGTGCTGTTCCACGCTCGCCAGGAGCTCATCCTGTCTAACAGCGAGGACAAGTCCATACGCGTCTGGGACATGAGCAAGCGCACCTGCCTGCACACCTTCCGGAGGGAGCACGAGAGGTATTGTGTTGCATTGTGTTATACTACAACAGCGTGTCGTGCTCGCTGTTCCACGCTCGCCGGGAGCTCATCCTGTCCAACAGCGAGGACAAGTCCATACGCGTCTGCGACATGAGCAAGCGCACCTGCCTGCACACCTTCCGGAGGGAGCACAAGAGGTATTGTGTTGCATTGTGTTATACTACAACAGCGTATCGTGCGTGCTGTTCCACGCTCGCCAGGAGCTCATCCTGTCCAACAGCGAGGACAAGTCCATACGCGTCTGGGACATGAGCAAGCGCACCTGCCTGCACACCTTCCGGAGGGAGCACGAGAGGTATTGTGTTGCATTGTGTTATACTACAACAGAGTGTCGCGCTCGCTGTTCCACGCTCGTCAGGAGCTCATCCTGTCCAACAGCGAGGACAAGTCCATACGCGTCTGGGACATAAGCAAGCACACCTGCCTGCACACCTTCCGGAGGGAGCACGAGAGGTATTGTGTTATACAAATAGAGGAAAATTAGAGAGACGTATGTCCAGCAGTGGATGCATAAAGACGCTGACTGACATACTACAAAGCGTGTCATGCGTGCTGTTTCACGTACCACTGTCCCTTTTCCACCTCCGCACCACACGCACTGGGCAGGGATTGCAACCCTACACGCTGGACTTACCGATCGGTCCTGCGAATCTTTCTTCTACAGTCTTTAAACACCTTATGGGTGGCTCGGCGCCAAATGTCGCACTTTCTATATAAAAAAAAAACTTCAACTTTCAGGTTCTGGGTGCTGGCAGCTCACCCGTCGTTGAATCTGTTCGCGGCGGGACACGACGCTGGAATGATCCTGTTCAAACTGCAGCGCGAGAGACCAGCGTACGCAGTGCACAACAACACCCTCTTCTACATCAAGGATAGGTGAGAGACTGAATTTCTATTTATGGCGGAAATAAGACTCGAACCTTACAGTGTTACAGTGAAAATATGGTTTGCGTGCTACTCCTCGGCGTGTTCAATCGCTACTTTACTCCTTTCTATTTTGGAGTTGCTGACGGTACACCCCACAATTCTATTCCTTTACTTAAATTTAATACAATTTTACTTTAATAAATTGAAATAGTACTGCGTCGTGCCGGTACTAAAAAAAAATAGCCCCACTGCATCTCTCCCCGTGCATGTCGACTGTGGGATAAGGACAAGGTGCTATGCTAAAGGGCTAGGCACGGTCCTTCCACTGAGTCACGCAGCGGGTAGGTCTTCGTGCCTCATTTGCTGCTTGATAAGTTATCTTGTCCTAATGCATTGCTAAACGTGGTGGTCGGTGTTGTACTGTAATTTACAAGAGTTCTTACAGCACAACATCGATTACTCTGGCTACCCCGATTGTCGGGATGCAGCGTGTGGTATGTATGTAGTATGTAAATTGAAATATATAACATATTTTTTCACTCAGGCAACTGCGAAAGTTGGATATGCAGACGTCACGCGACGCGCCGGTCATGACCATCAAAGGCAGCGGGCGGAACACCCCGTACAGGTATCTATTGTACTTTCCCACTACCTTTACAATCACTCCAGTTATTTAACTTAGAATAGTCTTCGAGTTTAGGTTATATAAAGTGGTTATAGGGTGGCACTTTCGAAATTCGAGAAACATAAATTATAGCAACAAGACGACATATATTTTATCCATTCGGGGTATACCCTGAGTCAAAGGGTTCAAAGCGCATGCCAATATCACCTCCTGGAAGATGACGTACCGGGGACTTGACCTTTGAATTGCCGGCTATACTAGACTATAGAGGTCGGGCTAGTTGAGTACCCTTTGACTGTGGTTATGTTGTGATATTCATACCTTTTTCTTACGCTACAAATTTCTGTGCTGTGCTTCGAACTCCAACCCGATGTACACCAGTCTTTTGAATTGAAGAAGTACTGCACGGCGGCTTTACTAGACATATTGCAAGCCTTCGATAGAGTATGGCACGAATGGCTACTACGGCTACTAAAGCTAAACCTTCTGGAAAATGCTTATCTTATTCTCAAGTCATACCTAATAAAGAGGAACTACCTAGTTAAATGTGGAGAAGTAACTACTGACCATTACCCAATAGAAGCCGGTGTTCCACAAGGAAGTATTCTTGGTCCTGTGTTGTACCTTCTGCATACTGCAGACCCCCCTACAAATAGTAAGACCACTACCGGCACATTTGCTCATGACAGCGATCCTGGCATGCCATGAAGATCCTGCTACAGCTTCTTCTATACTCATCACAATGGTTTAAAAACTGGAGAATAAAGGCAAATGAAAGCAAGTCAACAAATGTCATCTTCACTATCAGACTAGGAATATGTTCTCCAGTAAAATTAAATGGTCTTCCCATCCCTCAAGCCAAGCACGTCAGATACCTAGGTATTCACCCCGACAGAGAACTCACATGGAAAAAACTTATTCACCAAGCGCAAGAAACTTGGAATCCAACTGAGAAAGCTGTACTGGATGTTAAACAGAAACTCTTGACCTTAGGCTTGAGAACGCATTATAACAGGTGCTCCTTTCTTTGTCACCAATGAGCTACTTCACCATGGCCTGAAAGTCCTAACGGGCAATGAAGAAATCCTGACCCTGACTAAAACTTATACGAGGCGAATAATCCAACATCCAAACATCTTGGCTCGTCAGCTCATGCGGAGCCTCTCAGCGGAGATTGAGATGCTACAAGTTACCCAAAGACAACATAGCACAAAGAATATTAGAAGAAGAATATATGCCGCAGAAGAATAGTGAGGGACACTGGTTCCCCACTTAAAAAGTCACAAATCATGAACCGTACAAACTCCGAATGTCCCTAGATGGCGAAAGATAGACAGATAGTGATGAAATGGGACATTTTTTAAGCCTAGCCAATAAGCGCTAAGCTCCTAACACACAATAGCTATAATATGCGTTGTAGCGCTGTCCTTCACCGAGCCATTTCAGCTTTTTCCAAAGTGACTCAGTCTTTCGAGTATTTATTTTTTTGTGCACCAAAACGGCCTGGTGAAGGGATCGACGAGCCTTAAGAGCGCGGTACTACAGCATCAAAATGGCGCACCGCGCGGCACTGATTGAATAGCGAAGCGTTCGCTTGTTTTACAGCATTTTTTCACAGTTTGTTATACCAATTACACGAATATCCAAATGTGTCAGAAGAAAATTTTATCTTACATCATCTGCAATTAGTATAAACTCAAAATAATGTTTTAGAAAACTGAAATTTCGAAACAAAGAGAGCATTTCGGAGTATGAAGTATGAAAAAAAAAATCACAAACATACTACTAAATGGTCCTAAACCATTTAGTAGTATGTTTGTGATTTTTTTTTTCACATATTAATTGACATAAATAAAAAAAATTAAAATCTGTCACCAACTTTTAAATATGGTCAATTTTTAGACAGGATTTTTTAATATACATATATATTTTTGAAATTCGTTGAACAAAAAACTGAAACGAAAATGTGGCAAATTTTGCAAATTGTGCCTCACGCTGTAGTACGCACGTCTTAATAAATAATTTTTTTCATTTGCCAACAGCATGTCACTGAACCACGCCGAATGGTGCGTACTGGTGTGCTGGCGCGCGGGCGAGGTGATGACGTACGAGCTGTACTCGGTGCCGCGGGAGGACTCGGCCGCGAGCTCGCCGCCGGAGCCGCAGCGGGGAAGCGCCTCCACGGCCCTGTGGGTCGCTCGCAACCGCTTCGCAGCGCTGCACAACAACCAGGTATAGAGTGTCTGCACTTGCGAGAACTTGTCCCAACAGCTCTGTACTGGAGGAAACAAACACGCAACAGCATGTTGCTGAACCACGCCGAATGGTGCGTGCTGGTGTGCTGGCGCGCCGGCTAGGTGATGACGTACGAGCTGTACTCGGTGCCGCGGGAGGACTCGGCCACGAGCTCGCCGCCGGAGCCGCAGCGGGGAAGCGCCTCCACGGCCCTGTGGGTCGCGCGCAACCGCTTCGCAGCGCTGCACAACACCCAGGTATAGAGTGCGTGCACTTGCGGTAACTTGTCCCAACAGCTCTGTACTGGAGGAAACCAACACGCAACAGCATGTCGCTGAACCACGCCGAATGGTGCGTGCTGGTGTGCTGGCGCTCCGGCGAGGTGATGACGTACGAGCTGTACTCGGTGCCGCGGGAGGACTCGGCTAAAATAACTTTATGATATTGTCTGCAATAATGTGTTTCTATTCTATTCAAGTCATGTCCGTGTTGTTTTAAGTTTCTTTCTTTCTCCAGCTGGTGATAAAGATTGTTTCCTTCTTTCTCAGATGGTAATAATGATAATTTCCTTCTTTCCCAGCTGGCAATAATGAGCGTTACCTTCTTTCCCAGCTTCTAATTATGATTGTTTCCTTCGTTCCCAGCTGATAATAATGATTGTTTCCTTCTTACCCAGCTGGTAATAATGATAATTTCCTTCTTTCCTAGCTGGCAATAATGACAGTTTCCTACTTTCCCAGCTGGTAATAATGATTGTTTCCTTTGTTCCCAGCTGATAATCATGATTATTTCCTTCTTTCCCAGCTGGTAGTAATGATTGTTTCCTTCTTTCCCAGCTGATAATAACTATCAATTCCTTCTTTTCTAGCTGGTAATAAAGAACCTGAAGAACGAGGTGTCTAAGAAGATATCTCTGCCGACGTGTGAGGAGATCTTCTACGCCGGCACCGGCATGCTGCTGCTGAGAGAGCCTGATGCAGTCCAGCTGTTTGACGTTCAGCAGAAGAGGACCATCGCTCAGGTAGGTGTTTCGAGGGGACGGTACCTTTCAAATTCTTTTTTAATGTTCAGTCAGCCTCGATAGCTCAGTGGTGCAGACAGTCAACTGTCGCTATTGAATGTTAAGCAACGCTGGGTGCGGTCAGTACTTGGATGGGTGACCGCTGACCGTTGGAGGCTGACCGAGGTTCGGATTCCTCGTAAAACTGTAGGTCCCTTCCCTCCTAATCTTACTCGGTGGTAGGGTTTAACCCGCCCGGGTTGGTACCACCGCACTGAATGAAACGTCGGTCCAAACGGCTATAAGTAGTCTGTGTTTTCCGACCAGTTCAGTGTAGCCGGCACGATCAAAGGGGGAAGCACTGACATGGCACCTAGTTCACCCGGTATTATGGGCTGACATCACGGACGTTGTAGGTGATGTAGCCAACCGTGTCAGTTTCCATAAAAAAAAAAAATAAAAAAAAAATGTTACCTGACATGATTGACTGCGGAAAGCAGTGGTTCCATACCGCTGAGGGCCGGGAGGACTGGAGGAAAATTGGAGAAGTGTATGTTCAGCACTAGACGCATACACACTGACTGACTGACTGTGGTTGACTGCATCAACTGCTTGATTAAGAGGGGCCATTGTACTAAGTTTCTGCTGATATTAGGTGCCATGCTTTCCTTGTGTTTGTGTCGGCTACACTAAACTGAAAAAAAAACATAGTTACGACAGAACTTCATTCAACGCCACAGTATCAATTTGCAAGTACAGTCTCGGGCCCTTTAACAAGAGAGGCATAAATAGGCATCTGTCAGGCCGGCATGGCATTCGCAACCCCCCGCCTGCAACCAAATGTCCATCTAGTACAACACACACCACCACGTTTAGCAAAGTATTTGGACAAGATAACTATCAAGCAGCCAATAAGGTATGTAGATCCACCTGCTGAATGACTCGGTGGAAGGACCGCGAGGTGGCTACCCTGTCACCCTTAGCACGACATCTTTCTAGGATACCCTAAATACGCAACACTGTTCTCCTCTCGGCAGGTGAAAGTGAACAAATGCCGCTACGCCGTGTGGAACGGCGACATGTCCGTCGTCGCCCTTCTCGGCAAGCACACGGTGACGCTGTGCTCGCGCCGGCTCGAGCAGACGTGCACCGTGCAGGAGGGCTCGAGGATCAAGTCGGGAGCGTTCGACGACTCGGGACCGCAGCCCGTGTTCATATACACGACGCACAACCACATCAAGTACTGCTGCAGGGACGGGTGAGTGTTGGCTGTGAGATGTTGTGATGACACCCTAATGATAGATGATAGACCAGTATGATGATACACTAGTGTCATGATACACTAGTGTGTTGATACACTTTTGTGATAATACACTAGTGTGTTGATACTCTAGTGTGATGATACACTACTGTGATGATAACACTAGTATGATGATAAATTAGTGTGAAGGTATACTATCTGTGTCGAAACCTATTCGAGACAAAAAAAAAACAAATTAGTATGTGGGTGTATCAATGTGTATTTTCCTCCTTGAATCATGTGAAACCACAAGCTAGTGTGTTTATAATTTGTTGTTTTATATACTATTTTCTTTGTTACAGAGACCACGGCATAATACGCACACTGGACGTGCCCGTGTACGCGATGAAGGTCATCGCTTCGGAGACGGGCGCTCGCGTCGTTTGCCTCGACCGCGAGTGTCGTCCGCGCGTTCTCAATATTGATCCTACTGAGTACAGGTCAGTGAGTTTTAAAGGATAATATTTTACATGCTAGTGACATGCTAATATGCCAACACTCTAGCTAGTGCGATGACACACTAGGTTCACGACACTAGTGCAATGGATACATTAGTGCGACGACGCAGTAGTGTGATGATGATGATGCAATATCGTTTACACGGTGGCATATCAGTGTGGTGACACACTAGTGTGATGATGACATACTAGTCCTATAACATACTAGTATGATGGATGACACACTAGTTCTACGACACACTAGAGCAATTGATACATTAGTGCGACAAGACACTAGTGCGATGGCATACTAGCATGAAGACACACTATTTCCATGACACACAAGTCCAATGGATACATAAATGCGACAACACACTAGTGAGATTACGAACTAGTGCTATGAACACATTTAACATCGCCTGGGTTCTAAAAGGCTGCCAAGATGGCTGCAGAGCCTGCACCCTCTGTCATTGATATCCAACGTCCAGGTCGTTTGATGTGATATTACAATAGCCAAATGACACATTAGTGTGATGATGATTCATTAATGTATTGACACACTAGTGTATCGATACACTAGTGTATTAACACACTAGTGTATTGACATACTAGTGTATCAACTATTAACACAATGATGTGGTGAGGCACTAGTGTGACGACACACTTCTGTGTACAGCTAATTGTCCTCAATAACTTCCTTGTGTACCTTATAGGTTAAAGTAGATAGATAGAAAGAAATACTTTATTGCTCCAAAACCTTTTGCAGTAACAAACGATAAGTAATTTACATGAGGGGCAAAGGCGGACTTATCCCTTACAGGGATTTCTCCCAGTCAACCTTAAAGTATATAAATATTCACGATAGACTTTATTTGTATGAAATTTAGGTTCAAATTGGCGCTGGTGACTCGCCGCTACGACACTGTACTGCACATGGTGAGGACCGCCAAGCTCGTGGGGCAGAGCATCATCGCTTATTTGCAGGAGAAGGGTGAGTTAATTTGACTAGTGCCTTCTCTTGCTAACTTTGGTCATACCTACTCTTCTTTGTCTATTCAAATGCCGAAAGTGGGCCGCGCCGCCGGGACGATTTCGTCCCCGAGTTACTTCGAGCACTCTTCGGCGACACTTGAGCGGTTAAAAAGACTAGCTCCACTGCATCTCTCCCCGTGCATGTCATGAAAGGCGAAAATTATAAAAAAATAATTTAGAAATGTGTCATATTTCTTATTACTGCATCTAAGATGGCCGCATAGCAGCCTCGGTTGTGTTCTCCTCTAGTCCAGTATAGCCAGCAATCCAGGGATTTCTCCGGTATGGCACGGTCGGAGCATGCGCTTTGGCCCCTCCAACTAAGCCACCCGTACCGGATTACATAAAAAAAAATATGAATTATGTAGCAGATTTTGTAAATTGGTCTGAAAATCAAATAGCCACGTATCCCATTAAAATGTATAGGTAAACGTCATACATGGCACTGCCCCTACTTGAAGGAGCCCGCTGGGCCTGACAGAAATATGGAAGTAGCTCTTAAGGCGAAACCAGTTGCACGTCACCGCCTTAGACTATGAACTGAGTCCGGAACGAAGTCTAAGTCCTATTTTTTATTTATTTTTTTCCTTTGTCTTCAGTTACTTGGCGATCTGCGTAAACACAATGAGCCATACCGTTGAGGTTATTCGTTGTTTTTTTTTTTTGTTAGCCGGAGGAGCCCTAGGTGTGTCCCTTTCATTTTCTTTCTTCAAATCTCACGGCTAGCGTAGGGACACTATGCCTCTTCAGTCTGGAATGTGTGACACTTCCTTTGCCAACTAGTTTTGATGCCAGTTTGTTGACGTGAGTTTAAATTATTGTCTGATAGCTTTTACTATGTCTAGAAATTTTTTGTTTGACATTGCTGATTTTAGATCCTCGTTTCCTATTAGACCCGCCAGGTGGGACGACGACATCAAGTACGTCGGCGGAAAGCAGTGGTTCCGTACCGCTGAAGGCCGGGAGGACTGGAGGAAAATTGGAGAGGCGTATGTCCAGCAGTGGACGCTTACACGCTGACTGACTGACTGACTGACTTTCCTATTAGAGTAGGAAGGAAGGTGTGGAACTAAGCTTGCGATGGCTTCACCGAACATATCCGGGCCCATCAGCAGTAGAGGAGGGTGTTAATCGAGGTCGGGACAAAATCGGGTGTAAATCATGTATTGTATGTTCTTGTACGTATACAGCTATGTATATATTTAGGCTACCCCGAAGTGGCGCTACACTTTGTGAAGGACGCCCGCACGCGGCTCTCCCTGGCGTTGCAGTGCGGCAACATTGAAGTGGCTCTCGAAGCGGCCAAGAGTCTCGACGAACCGCAAGCTTGGGACAAGCTGGCCAAAGCGGCTCTGCAGCACGGCAATCATCAGGTATTAAATATAGTATCAAAATTCACGATAGCACTATACTCCAGATATTAGGTAATGTAAATAGGCAGAGTGGTCAGATTCTTGAGTATTCATGTTTATGCTGTAAATATTAATGTTCTTGTGAGTGGTAGTATGGGTTAATTATTGTAAATTACTAGGTATAATACTATACCTAAGTACCTAATAACAAATCATTGTGACTTGCAAAGTTTGTCAGTTCTTCGCATTGAATTTAGAACTGGCGGAATTTTCGACATGTCCAAGCGTAGGTTACCTACCTATGGATGAAATTATACAATAAATAACTATTCGTGGGACGGTGCACGCTTACATGCTGACCGACTGACAGACCGACATGTATTGTAGAGATTAAATTGGTTATGTCTTCTCATAGTGACAAAATGATATCAACCTGTGATTTGAAGATATGTGGATTGTAGGAGTAAGAAAATATAAGGTGTTACATCAGTCATGTCATTAATTTCGGGAGGGTTACATACACAAATAAACACGTTACGTAAAAAAAAACATATGTTTATAGGAGCATTTTTTCTCCTAACATTTAACAAAAAATTAAAATCAAATAACTCTAAAAACCAATCAATCTATAGGCCCTTCTTGCCAAACACGAAACGTAGGAAGCCCATTCCACACCTTTGCACAGCGACAAGGACGATCTAGCTAGGGAAGGTTTTTCTATATGTGTATCTTATAATTCTTAACTGTTGTACCTGTCACCTCTTGTGCTGATGGAATTTTGAGATCACTGTGAAGGATGTTGTTATTGACATACCATCCCTTTTTATGTATGTAGTTTTTTTTTGTGGTTCGAACCTCTGACCTCTCGCATGAGAAGCCGACGCCCCTGCCCACCACTAAAACCCGTGATAATAATACTTAACAACTAATATGTTTGACAGATAGTGGAGATGTGCTACCAGCGCACAAAGAACTTCGAGAAGCTCTCCTTCCTCTACCTGATAACGGGCAACCTGGAGAAGCTGCGCAAGATGATGAAGATCGCCGAGATCAGGCGCGACGTCTCGTCGCAGTTCCAGGGCGCCGTGCTGCTGGGCGACGTGCACGAGAGGATTCGCCTATTGAAGAACAGCGGCCAGGTTTGTGATTCTATCTATCTATCTAAGTTTGACAGATAGTGGAGATGTGCTACCAGAGCACGAAGAACTTCGAGAAGCTCTCCTTCCTCTACCTGATAACGGGCAACCTGGAGAAGCTGCGCAAGATGATGAAGATCGCCGAGATCAGGCGCGACGTCTCCTCGCAGTTCCAGGGCGCCGTGGTGCTGGGCGACGTGCACGACAGGATTCGCCTATTGAAGAACAGCGGCCAGGTTTGTGATTCTATCTATCTATCTACGTTTGACAGATAGTGGAGATGTGCTACCAGCGGACAAAGAACTTCGAGAAGCTCTCCTTCCTCTATCTGATAAAGGGCAACCTGGAGAAGCTGCGCAAGATGAACAGCGGCCAGGTTTGTGATTTTATGTATCTATCTAAGTTTGACAGATAGTGGAGATGTGCTACCAGAGGACGAAGAACTTCGAGAAGCTCTCCTTCCTCTATCTGATAACGGGCAACCTGGAGAAGCTGCGCAAGATGATGAAGATCGCCGAGATCAGGCGCGACGTCTCCTCGCAGTTCCAGGGCGCCGTGCTGCTGGGCGACGTGCACGAGAGGATTCGCCTCTCGAAGAACAGCAGCCAGGTTATAGAAAACACAAATAATTGTTATAGCCATTTTATTCGACCAACTTTTGATTTATGAAGTAAATGTGAGTGGAAGATTTAACTGGATTTAGACGTATCAGCTTAGGCTGCCTGTCTAAAATAAATAAATAAATAAATAAAGATCCGGGAAGGGTCGCTCCAGACGCACGCACCTGGAGCAGATCGGGCATGTCCTCAAAAAGGGCCAAGTGCGTAGTACCCGTAACCGACGAGCATGCATGAAGAACATTATGGGAGTGGAAGAGGCGGCAGAGGTGTGTCAGGATCGTGGCACGTGGAGATCCATTGTCTGTGCCTACCCCACCGGGAAACAGGCGTGACGCTACGTATGTATGTATGTAATAATAACTAATAACTATTTTTAGTTAAAATCCGACTTCAACCCCTGTAGTACCTCCTATTCAACATAAAAATAATCATCGAAATTGTTTGACGTGGTATAGAATTATTCGCGAGTTAAACATAGAACATCACTTACACTCCACGCTATAACTTATTTGTGACACACGACTCAGACCGTCCGCATGCCCACAGACGCACCTCGCCTACCTAACAGCGGAGACGCACAAGCAGAAGGAGGAGGCGGAGAAGCTGCGCGCGCAGCTCGAGGGTGCGGGCGCGCGCGTGCCCACACCGCGCGCCGATGCGGTCCTGCTGCGCCCGCCGCTGCCTGTCGCGAGCGCGCAGACTAACTGGCCTCTACTCTCCGTCTCAAGGTACGCTATATAGTCTCTAGGGAGGCTATAGTCTCTAGGTAGGCTACAGTCTCTAGGTAGGCTATAGTCTCTAGGTAGGCTATAGTCTCTAGGTAGGCTATAGTCTCTAGGTAGGCTATAGTCTCTAGGTAGGCTATAGTCTCTAGGTAGGCTATAGTCTCTAGGTAGGCTATAGTCTCTAGGTAGGCTATATTCTCTAGGTAGGCTATATATATATATATATATATATATTTTATATTGCTCCCGAACGGGGTAGCTCTGTCTGAGGTCGAAACTTCAGGCGCAGCCAATTTCACCCCCGAGGAGGTGCCAGTCCGGCTTGGAGGTGGACTAATGTTGCTGGGGAGAGGCTATTAACCCGCGATTTGAAGATCGTGGATTGTAGGAGTGGGGGAAGATATTCCCTGGGAGCCCGTTCCACACCTTTGCGGTGCGGCACAAGAATGATTTAGAGAATCGTGCAGTTCGAAGAACTCTTCTGTCGACTACAAAGGGGTGTTCCGCGAGAGTATGGCGGGTTTGGCGAAGGCGAACCGGAGGAGGGGGGATAAGGGAAGCAAGTTCGTCAGAGCAGCGGCCATAGTAGTACCGATAAAACAGGCTCAATGACCCAACGATACGTCTGTGCTTTAGAGGTTGAAGGTCCTTTGTGAGTACAGAGTCACCAATGAGGCGAATGGCTCGTCGCTGAATAGAATCCAAGGCTGAAAGAAGGTACTCAGGGGAACCCTCCCAAAGATGACTGCAATATTCCATCACCGGTCTTACTTGTGCTTTGTAGAGTGTAAGCAGTTGGACCGGCGTGAAAAATCGCCGACATCGGTAGTCTCTAGGTAGCCTATGTAGGGTATAGTCTCGAGGTAGGCTATAGTCTCTAGGTTATATTGTCTAGGTAGGCAATAGTCTCTAGGTAGGCTATAGTCTGTAGGTAGGCTATAGTCTCTGGGTAGGCAATAGTCTCTAGGTAGGCTGTAGTCTCTAGGTAGGCTATAGTCTCTCTCTAGGTAGGCTATAGTCTCTAAGTAGGCTATATTCTCTAGGTAGGCTATAGTCTCTAGGTAGGGTATAGTCTCGAGGTAGGGTATAGTCTCGAGGTAGGGTATAGTCTCGAGGTAGGGTATAGTCTCTAGGTTATATTGTCTAGGTAGGCAATATGTCTCTAGGTAGGGTATAGTCTTGATGTAGGGTATAGTCTCTAGGTTATATTGTCTAGGTAGGCTATAGTCTCTAGGTAGGCTATAGTCGCTAGGTAGGCAGTCTAGGTAGGCTAAATCCCTAAATAAACTGTCCTAAAATTATCATAATTATTATCTCTGTGAACAGAGGGCTGCTGGAGGTGGCGGGGGTGGGTCAGGAGAGCGCCGCCGGGGCGGGGGTGGGTGCGGTGATCGCGGACGCTGAGGAGCCGCTGGAGGCGGCGGGCGCGTGGGGCGACGACGACGACGTACTCGTACCGGACGAGAACAAGGTGGGTCTGTGTGTGTGTGTGTGTGTGACTCCGCCAACACCGCTTAAATGTACGCCGCTAGCTAGACCGTACATACATACATATCACACACGCTGAATCCCCGGAGTGAGCAAAGTAATCGGTGTTGTACTGCAAGGAGTCTCGTATACAGCACAAAACCGACCACCACATTTCGCTAAGTATTTAGGCAAGATAATACAAAACAGCAAGTAAGGCACTAAGACCCTCTTTCTGTACGACTCGGTGGAAGGACCGTGCCGAGGTGATAGGTACAAAAAATTAAGGATTGTGAGATCGACACTTGTACCAAAGGTTTTCGTTGTTAAATAATTTGTAGTATTTTTATTTGAATTGAAAACTATTTTCATTACTTACTTTATATTTGGTACTATTGCGGTCCTTGTGGACGATGACACCACTCGGAAAATGTTGAGACAAATGAAATGTTATGAATTCTTCGATGTTTCTACGAGTCACTTCTTCCTCTACATATTTTCAGCGATCGAGCTAAAAGCCTCTTGCGATCGACCGTTTGGGCACCGCTGAAGTAGGGCATACCTTCACCTTTTTTTTTTATGGAAAGCGCGAAATATGGCATCGTTTCACTTACGAGTAAGTGACTTACGATGTCCATGCACATTCTGTGATGCACGGGGATTGCGAATGCCATGCCGGCCTGACAGGAGCCTTTTGACGCCCCTTTTGAAAACCCAGGCTGTACTTAGGAGGAAATAGATGAGCAGGGAGTGCGTTCCACATTTTTTTTGTATGAAGTATTATTTTATGCCCATATTGAAAGAGCGTGTATTTTAATTCCGAAAGTTGGCCGCACCACCGGGACACGTGTGTCCCACAAGCGTTTCCGGCACTTTTCGGCGCTGGGACATATATGTCCCGCAGACGCTTAATATTCTCATGGAGGTGAAATGTGGCAGGTTGCCGGCGGACCGGCGGACGGGGAGGGCGACGAAGATGCCTGCGAGGACGGAGGGTGGGATGTCGGGGACGACGATCTTGAGCTGCCCGAGGAGATCACACCCGTTACCGGTGCGTGCCGTATAACAAACATTATTATCCAATTTTTTTTTTTTTAATGCAATCTCACATGGTTTGCTACATCACCAACAACATCCGTGATGTCAGCCCATAACACTGCGTGAACTAGGTGCCACGTCAGTGCTTCCCTTAGGTCGTGCCGGCTACACTGAACTGGACGGAAATCACGAACTATTTACATAGCCGTTTCGACCGACCTTTCATTCAGTGCGGTGGTACCAACACGGGCGTGTTAAACCCTACCACCAGAACCACTTACCATAAGACCATAAGAAGGGAGTCATATCCCTTAGTCGCTTTTTACGACCTACACGGGGAGAGATGCAGTGGGGCTATTCTATTAAAGTAGGCCCTACACGGTACAAGTACCGGCCCTACACGGTACTGGTTTGGGCATCGGCTTCTCATGCGGGAGATCCGAGGGAAGAAAGCAATCCAGGGAAGTCTCCGGTATGGCACCTACCTTCTCGGAGGTGATATTGGCTGGTCGGACTCGGAGAATTTGCTTTGACCCCTCCGACTCAGCCAACCATACCGGATTACATAAAAAAAAAAGATTTGTCGAACTGATTGGACAGAAGGGGCGGCTCGTTCGATGGCCGTATCAGTCTGAGAGTTAGGCGCATTGGTCCACTGCAAATGTGTGTGAATCTTGTATGTTGTGTTTGCAGCGGACATCGATGGCACAGAGGACGGTGCGGAGTACTTCGTCGCCCCGACGCGCGGTCCCTCGCTCGCTCAGTCGACTAAACTGCGGACCGCACACGATAACATCGTCACCGGCCAGTTTGAGGTCGCTATGAGGTACCGATGTTTTATCAGCATTTGTTTTATTGAAAAGGTGATTTTTTTTCATATATCATCGCTTTAAATCCTATTACTTTAAGTGAGCTAAACTTATATACATATATAAGGTGTTTCGTTAGTCATGTCAAAAATTTCGGGAGGGTTACATACACACTCAAATAAACACGTTACGAAAAAAAAAATTAAATTACTGGTGGTTTCCCCGCGTCCTAGTCAACGCAGACTAGCTGACGAAAGCTTGAAGCGAGCCGAAACGTGAAGCATGCGCGGGAAATTAAGAGTGGCCACTCGCTAGTCCCGGCCTCGATTAACACCCTCCTCTACTGCCGATGGGCCCGGATATGTTCGGTGAAGCCATCGCAAGCTTAGATCACACCTTCCTTTTTAGTGCCTGAATTAATAAAAATGATTTGATTTGATTTGATTTGATTTAGCATTACTTTTCGAGAGGAAGGAGGTATGGATCTAAGCTTGCGATGGCTTCACCGAACATATCCGGGCCCATCGGCAGTAGAGGAGGGTATTAATCGAGGCCGGGACTAGCGAGTGGCCACTCTAAATTTCCCGCGCATGCTTCACGTTTCGGCTCGCTTCAAGCCCTCGTCAGCTAGTCTGCGTTGACTAGGACGCGGGGAAACCACCAGTCCCGCTCTCGACCTCCCTCTCTCTACCTATCCATATTCTGTAGGATGCTTCCAGTGACGTTTTCGAAGCTCTCTCCATATATGAGCTTAGCGTCGATCTTGGGAGCCCTAGATTCTTGAAGAGACTGTAGAGCGACTTCGCTGGTAGTCCTCTTGCTCCGACTTCCACAGCGAAGAGATCAGTCTTGAATCCGTTTCTCACAATCCGGTCTACTAAGTTGCAGTACTTGTTAAGCTTGATGTTGTGGTCCTTCGGTATGTTACTTTCCCATGGAACTGTAAGTTCAACAAGTACTACATGCTTTGTCGCTTTTGAGAATATGAGTATATCCGGTCTTAATGCTGTGGTACAGATTTCCGAAGGCATTTGGTAATGCTTCTCATGTGTGTCCATCAACAATTCCCAATCCTTTGCTGCTCCCAAAACATGTTTGCTACGTAAACATTAACCTGTGTGTAACAGTAGGTAACTTGCATTGTACGGGGTCAATAACCGTACTGTGTTCAAACGCAGAACAGCTGTTTGTTGTAAGTAAGTCACAAGGTCACTATGATTGGTTTTTACAGCTACTTATTTGATTTGATTTTTTTGTTAGGAGAAAAAATGCTCCTATAAACATATGTTTTTTTTTACGTAAAGTGTTTATTTGAGTGTGTATGTAACCCTCCCGAAATTTTTGACATGACTAACGAAACACCTATTATATACAATATTTATAAACTTATATACAGGTTGTTGTAACGGCAAGTACATTAATTTCGCCAGCGCAATCCTCATGTTTTTACGAGACAAAAAATTAAATAAAAAATAAAATTAAATAAATTACCTCGAGCAATCCAGGTTTGACAGTAGCCGGAAAACCAATCGCAACCGTGGCTGATGAAGCTCCTTTTAAATTCTTGGGCAAAAGGATCACCAGCAGAGGAAAGGAGCATCCTACTGATGATATTGTCCAACTTTTCGAAGAGAGCCTCCGCCAAACTGACAATCTTCCCCTCCTGGGTACACAAAAGGCATGGATTTACGATAACTACCTGACATCAAAACTTTCATGGCCATTTCTCGTCTACGACTTCACAAAGCAAAACCTGACTAAATTAGACTCGTATGTGACCAGATTCCTGAAATCATGGTTTGGACTGGCTCACCCGGCTGACTCGTCAACGCTATACAGATCTCACAATAACTTTGGACTGAACATTAAGAAACCGTCGATATTTTATCAAAAGGCGAGAATAGCCAAACGATGTATACTCAAAGACTCCAATGATAGCGCTATTCAAGCCTTACCCAACACATCACTATCAGATGAACTGGAATCGAGACTCGACTTCTACAAATCATTCCAAGTTGGTACACGCACCAATAGATCTGGATTGGGCATAGAAACAGCAAAGTCTGATAAAGAAATACTGAAAGGTTTTGCTCAGGAGGACATGGAACAAGGCTTCAAACTTCACGCCTTAAACCTAGAAATGCAGAATGATTGGCTAACAGTGGGTGACTTCTGCATCCCTCCTGCATTGAAGTGGAAATCCATAATATACAACTGGTCCCCTGAGCTGCTTAAGTTCTACTTAAATGCATTCCAGCTTACTCTCCCCGACCCGAGTAACCTAGTTAGATGGGGGAAATCTACAAATAAACTATGCCCGTCATGTAAGGAGTTCGTAGGCACGGCCAAACATTTGTTATGCGGATGCAAAATACTACTTGAGCGAGGCCAGTATTCCTACCGTCATGATAAAGTCCTCCAAATCATCAGAGAGGCCATCAACCTGTCAATTGCACGGACCAGGAAAGGGCAAACCAGTAGCGGCTTCCAGAAGGTCAACTTTGTGAAACCTGGAGCCAATAAGCTGCCCAAAGATAGGACTAAACCTTCTTCAATTTTGGGAGCAGCAAAGGATTGGGAATTGTTGATGGACACACATGAGAAGCATTACCAAATGCCTTCGGAAATCTGTACCACAGCATTAAGACCGGATATACTCATATTCTCAAAAGCGACAAAGCATGTAGTACTTGTTGAACTTACAGTTCCATGGGAAAGTAACATACCGAAGGACCACAACATCAAACTTAACAAGTACTGCAACTTGGTAGACCGGATTGTGAGAAACGGATTCAAGACTGATCTCTTCGCTGTGGAAGTCGGAGCAAGAGGACTACCAGCGAAGTCACTCTACAGTCTCTTCAAGAATCTAGGGCTCCCAAGATCGACGCTAAGCTCATATATGGAGAGAGCTTCGAAAACGTCACTGGAAGCATCCTACAGAATATGGATAGGTAGAGAGAGGGAGGTCGAGAGCGGGACTGGTGGTTTCCCCGCGTCCTAGTCAACGCAGACTAGCTGACGAGGGCTTGAAGCGAGCCGAAACGTGAAGCATGCGCGGGAAATTTAGAGTGGCCACTCGCTAGTCCCGGCCTCGATTAATACCCTCCTCTACTGCCGATGGGCCCGGATATGTTCGGTGAAGCCATCGTAAGCTTAGATCCACACCTTCCTTCTTTCTCTAAAGTGTCTAGTTTTGGAGATATTAATTTTTGAAATTTATGTTTTCGTCTAGTGTAATTTGACGCGCGCGGGGGGAGAGTGCTAGCGCGGGAACGGTCGGGATCGAAAAACTCACGCCGCGCCGCCGTCTCCGCCGCGAATCTCCTCTCCCCGCGTACTCATCATTAGATCCATTACACTAAATAAATCAATTAGTTTGTATGAAAACTGAAACTTTTTATTTAAAGGGCATTCAGAAAAAGTTAGTTGACTTTTTAGGTTTCCGTATCCCGTACGGAACCCTATTACTAAGCCTCCGCCGTCTGTCCGTCCGTCCGTCCGTCCGAGGGCTGCATCTCTTGAACCGTAACAGGTAGCCCATTGAAATTTTCACAGAATATATGTGTTACTATGGCGGATATAACAACAAATAATAAAAAAAAGAAAATGTTAAAAATTAAGGGGGGCTCCCATACAACAAACGTGCGAAAAATCTATTAGTCACGCTACTGAATAATAGATGGCGCCACAGGCTTTTATACATTGCATTGTTGAAAGACAAAAGATAGCCGCTCAATTGCCAACGACCTCATTGAGGTGCTGTCATTTTCCCACCGTCAATTGCCATCGACCTCATTGAGCCTTCTCTCCGATCGTCCTACATATCTTTGAAATTAGAATTCGAAGACCATGCCACCTGAGCGGATAGGCGGATATCATTGATAGCGGATAGATACGGAGACCTCCGTGCGCTAACGCTCCGTGAGTAAAACCGCACTTGACATATTTTTTGTTGCTATTCATCCCAATAATCATTTCCTAAATTTAATGTAGTGGCCGTTACAGCACCCTGTATATACTTATATCCATCCGCAGATTACTGAATGAGCAAGTTGGCATAGTGAACTTCGAGCCGTACGAAGAGGATTTCCTACGAATGTACGCGAGCGGCCGGATGACGTTCGCTGCTCTGCCGTCGGTGCCGCCTCTGGTGTGCCACCTACATCGCAACTGGAAGGAGACTACCGCAAAGGATCTGGTGCCTGTCGTTGGTGAGTTGGATAAAAATGACGATGAGACAATGATGATGATCATAACGATGATGATGATGATGGTGATGATGTATTGTATTGTATTGTAGTATTGTTTATTGATCATTCATATGGCAGTAAGACCGCACTCGAACTTGTCACAATTTGTTCTATCCGGTTCGATTACACCCACGAAGAAGAACCGACAAGAAACTTCGCAGGGTATGATAATGACCATTGTGATGATGATGATGGTGGTGATGGTGATGATGGTGATGATGATGGCGATGGTGGTGATGATGATGATGATGACGGTGATAGTGATGATAAGACTTACTAACTTAGTGTAATAGTTATGTATTGCTCTCTGTCATTTTATTGGTGAGATAGTAACTTAAAGATGATTGGTTCCTCAAACTTTAAGATGATGAATATTGATGATGTTAATTACAATGTTGATATTGATGACCATGTTAATGACAATGTTGATATTGATGACTATGTTAATTACAATGTTGATTTTGATGACGGTGTTGATGATGACTATGTTGATCGCAGTAGAGTTATTTGATAATTGCATTCTTAATTTGATGCTCATCTATTTGTCGGCAGCGGCCCGCCTCAACGAGCTCGTGTCGCACCTGCAGCAGTGCTACCAGCTGACGACGGGGGGCAAGTTCGCCGAGGCGGTGGAGAAGCTGCGGTGGGTGGCGCGCGCGGTGCCGCTGCTGCACGTGGACAGCAAGGCGGAGCTGGTGGAGGCCGAGCAGCTGCTGCAGATCTGCCGCGAGTACCTGCTCGGGCTGCAGATGGAGAGCGCCAGGAAAGGTAGAGTATCGTTGTCAGCTACCAACTGACGACCAGCGGCAAGTTCGCCGAGGCGGTGGAAAGGCTGCGGTGGGTGGCGCGCGCGTTGCCGCTGCTGCACGTGGACAGCAAGGCGGAGCTGGTGGAGGCCGAGCAGCTGCTGCAGATCTGCCGCGAGTACCTGCTCGGGCTGCAGATGGAGAGCGCCATGAAAGGTAGAGTATCGTTGTCAGCTACCAGCTGACGACCGGCGGCAAGTTCGCCGAGGCGGTGGAGAAGCTGCGGTGGGTGGCGCGCGCGGTGCCGCTGCTGCACGTGGACAGCAAGGCGGAGCTGGTGGAGGCCGAGCAGCTGCTGCAGATCTGCCGCGAGTACCTGCTCGGGCTGCAGATGGAGAGCGCCAGGAAAGGTAGAGTATCGCGCCGGCTGTGGGCGTAGGGTCGACCACGAATGGCGTGCGGTGACGCAGCTGTTGGCTTGATGAAGATATCGATGGCAATGTTGATGCCCACGTTAGGAGGATAGGCAAAAATGTATGGACTCTGGTACCCCCCACCAACCACCACCAACAGCAATGAGTCATATATCGATGGAAAGGTCTTTTAATATGTATCAAATTACTATGACGGCTCATCCCAAAGAGTTTGTGCTTTCGGAGATATACCGATACATGTGAATGGTGTTGTATTATATTTTTTTAACTCAGACAGAACATCGACTGTGACAAACCGCGGGTAAGTGCTGACCGCACCCAGGTGTGCTTAACAACAGTCGACTGACCTGAGCTGAGCCACCGAGGCTGACAAAAATCTGCAGTATCCTGTTAAGGTCCTTATTAGGACTCTTATGTCGCTCCGGTTTAGGTTTAACAACACAAACACTTGCTAAAGAGGAAGGTGTGGAACTAAGCTTGCGATGGCTTCACCGAACATATCCGGGCCCATCGGAAGTAGAGGAGGGTGTTAATCGAGCTCGGGACTAGCGAGTGGCCACTCTAAATTTCCCGCGCATGCTTCACGTTTCAGCTCGCATCAAGCCCTCGTCAGCTAGTCTGCGTTGATTAGGACGCGGGGAAACCACCAGTCCCCCTCTCTACATCCCTCTCTCTACCTATCCATATTCTGTAGGATGCTTCCAGTGACGTTTTCGAAGCTCTTTCCATATATGAGCTTAGCGTCGATCTTGGCAGCCCTAGATTCTTGAAGAGACTGTAGAGCAGAGCGACTTCGCTGGTAGTCCTCTTGCTCCGACTTCCACAGCGAAGAGATCAGTCTTGAATCCGTTTCTCACAATCCGGTCTACTAAGTTGCAGTACTTGTTAAGTTTGATGTTGTCGTGCTTCGGTATGTTACTTTCCCATTGAACTGTTACAATTATTATTACAGCTATTATAATTATTACAGCTATGCCGAAGAACACCCTCGATGAGCAGAAGCGAACATGCGAAATGGCCGCTTACTTCACGCACTGCAAGCTTCAGCCGGTGCACCAGATCCTCACGCTCAGAACGGCCCTGAACATGTTCTTCAAGCTGAAGAACTTCAGAACGGCCGCCTCCTTCGCGAGAAGGCTGCTTGAGCAGGGCCCGAGGCCGGAGGTCGCCCAGCAGGCGAGGAAAATCCTCCAGGCGTGCGAAAAGACCCCGACGGACGAGCATCAGTTGGTCTACGACGAGCACAACCCTTTCACCGTCTGCGGTATCAGTTACAAGCCGATCTACAGGGGAAAACCGGAGGAGAAATGCTCTCTCTGCTCCGCCAGCTATCTGCCAGAGCATAAAGGCAAGCTGTGTCAGGTGTGCGGTGTCGCCGAGATCGGCAAAGATGTTATCGGCTTGAGAATTTCGCCGTTGCAATTCCAGAGATAGACGTTTCGGTGTATTATGTAGAATATGTTGTAAGGATAATAAGTTATATGGTATTAATAAAATATTATGATCTTCTCAGTTTGTTGTTTTTATTTTTTACTTTAAAATGTTTTAAACCCTAGGCGTTCCATCCATGTCTTAACACCCCTAAAATTTTAACTCCACCGCGCCAGCGCCGTAACAGTGGAAGTTTACGTATATGTATTGCAATTTCAATGAATTGTTCGTATTAGAACGAGACAGCACTTTAGATAGCTGATAGATGATTAAAATGCCTTTCCATTGACATGAAACACACCTACAAACAAAGAATTCCGCACTCAAACAGAACAAAATATATTCTGACATATCGATGGCTTAATCTGCAAATCGGACAACTCCATTTTGGTAATTTTACAGGAGAGCGAAAAAACTGATTGATGAAAATTGAGACAACTCCCCAGATGAAATTCAAATTCACCATTTTACACTTTCGAAAAATCGTCCAACTTCAATACCAAATTATGTGAAGGTTATATTGCTTACAATCGTAAGCACGGTCAAAAATAATACTTTATAGTGATAGATCGACTTACCGAGCACTCAATGCACACACAACAATGTCTTACACAGTAATATTAGAATTTTTAAGAATATTTTTCTATGCTACAAACGCACAGCTCTGTCACCAACAGCGGAGTTGTCACAATTTCGGTACCCCCCAAAAATGGAGTTGTAAGCCATCGATATTGTCATTTTTGACTTGACGGTTCCTTGGTTTTCTGTATTTATGTGGGAATTGGATTCAATCCCCCAATTTTTTAATTGTTTGTGGTCTTTTAGTTCTCGTACTACACGATGATATATAATTTGTGTATTCAAATTGTCTATTTAAAGTTAGAAAAAATTCGAAAAAATGTCCGGCGTGTTTTGTTTTTGTGTAGTTAAAAAAATCCGTCTGTTTTCATCATCAATACTAATAATAAATCTGTAAGGGGTGGTCATGGAGTAAGTTACTTTGTTTTAGGAAATATTGAGTTTGTAGTCTCTATGTATGATACTAAAGCTAAATTGACGATTTTTAGAAATCTTTTCTGTATGTATGTATGTATGTATGTATGTTCCGCCATAACTCTTAAACCGATCATCCGAATTCGATGAAACTTTGTACAAGCACATTTAACTATACGGGACACAGGATAGGCTACATAAAATTCAGTTCCGGTTACGCTAAGATGTGGCTCCCATACAAATCGAATCGAAATAATGGCGGCGCGGCGCGGCGGGGGCGGTTAGTAGCGGCTAGATGGCGGAGGCTTGCGGCGGTGGCGGAGGCGCGGGCGCGGCGCGGGGTGCGGTCTGGCGGAGCGCGGTGTGTGTATGCATTGTCTCGAGCAGAGTTTTTTATTAAATTCGATTCATAATGGTTTACTTCGTTAGGTATCTATTTGATTAATTTTAGGTGCAAGCCTATGTAAAGGTGTTGTTGCAAGTCGATGTTAGCGGATATTTACTTAACTGGAGTTCCTATTTGATGTTGTTTGATTGTTCCTATGTATGTATGTTTGCATGTATGTATGTATGTATGTATGTATGTATGTATGTATGTATGTATGTATGTATGTATGTATGTATGTATGTATGTATGTATGTATGTATGTATGTATGTATGTATGTATGTATGTATGTATGTATGTATGTATGTATGTATGTATGTATGTATGTATGTATGTATGTATGTATGTATGTATGTATGTATGTGTATGTGTGTGTGTATGTATGTATGTATGTATGTATGTATGTATGTATGTATGTATGTATGTTCATCTGTTCCCTCATAACTTCGAAACTACTTATCATAATTTGACAAAAAATGAGGTATCGTTGGATGCGTCTTGACGCTGGTTATAGGCTATGTGACGTCCCATAAAATTGGATATGGCGCCATCTAACGGACACAAAGTCATGACCTAAAAAAAATGTATTTAATGATGCCGTGTTGGGTATCACATGAAAGGCCTTAATTAACACATTTCAAAAATGTATATATTGTTAGCTATTGCTTTCGGATTTGCTTGCATGCATCCGATAATTGGGAATAATTTCTAAAATCAGGCCTCACTCCAAACCTACCCAAAATACATCCTACTTCCTACTAATATTATAAACGCGAAAGTTTGTAAGTGAGTTGCGTTCAGGAAGACGATAAACCTACTCAAAGAAAGTAAGTAACTAATGGCGAGGCCGAAGGCCGAGCTGCGTTCGGGAAGACTATAAATCTTCTCGAAGAAAGCAAGTAACAAAGGGCGAGGCCGAAGGCCGAGCTGCGTTCAGGAAGAGGATAAACCTTCTCGAAGACAGTAAGTAACTATGGGTGAGGCTGAGGGCCGAGATGTGTTCAGGAAGAGGATAAACCTTTTCGAATAAAGTAAGTAACAAAGAAGTTACTTTCTTCGAGAAGACTTATAGTCTTCCTGAACGCAGCTCGGCCTTCGGACTCGCCCTCTGTTACTTACATTCTTCGAAAAGGTTATCCTCTTCCTGAACGCAGCTCGGCCTTCGGCCTCGCCCTTTGTTACTTACTTTCTTAAAGATGGTTTATCCTCTTCCTGAACGCAGCTCGGCCTTCGGCCTCGCCCATAGTTACTTACTGTCTTCGAAAAGGTTTATCGTCTTCCTGAACGCAGCTCGGCCTTCGGCCTCGCCTTCTGTTACTTACTTTCTTCGAGAAGTTTTATGGTCTTCCTGAACGCAGCTCGGCCTTCGGCCTCGCCCTCTGTTACTTACTTTCTTCGGAAAGGTTATCCTCTTCATGAACGCAGCTCGGCCTTCGGCCTCGCCCATAGTTACTTACTGTCTTCGAGAAGGTTTATCGTCTTCCTGAACGCAGCTCGGCCTTCGGCCTCGCCCTTTGTTACTCTCTTTCTACGAGAAGTTTTATGGTATTCCCGAACGCAGCTCGGCCTTCGGCCTCGCCCTCTGTTACTTACTTTCTTTGAAAAGGTTATCCTCTTCCTGAACGCAGCTCGGCCTTCGGCCTCGCTCATAGTTACTTACTGTCTTCGAGAAGGTTTATCGTTTTCCTGAACGAAGCTCGGCCTTCGGCCTCGCCCTCTGTTACTTACTTTCTTCGAAATGGTTACCCTCATCCTGAACGCAGCTCGGCCTTCGGCCTCGCCCATAGTTACTTACTGTCTTCGAGAAGGTTTATCGTCTTCCTGAACGCAGCTAGGCCTTCGGCCTCGCCTTCTGTTACTTACTTTCATTAAAAAGGTTATCCTCTTCCTGAACGCAGCTCGGCCTTCGGCCTCGCCCATAGTTACTTACTGTCTTCGAGAAGGTTTATCGTTTTCCTGAACGAAGCTCGGCCTTCGGCCTCGCCCTGTGTTACTTATTTTCTTCGAAAAGGTTACCCTCATCCTGAACGCAGCTCGGCCTTCGGCCTCGCCCTCTGTTACTTACTTTCTTCAAGGCGGTTTTCCTTTACCTGAACCCAGCTCGCCCTTAGTTCTTCCTTTGAAATACGAATTTCACGCGAGCGAAGCCGCGGGCAAAAGCTAGTTCTAAATAAGTAAATACTCACTTGTTTGACATAGACTAGTGGATGATTTTATTGACACTGTAATTTCCCTCGCCTAGGGTTTAACCCACAGAGCAGCGCGCATTTCATGCTCTGTGGTTTAACCCCTGGATCGATACCACTGCACTAAATGACTATCGGTCGGAAATGAAAATACGTCCAGCGGTCAATCTACGATCCAGTTAGTGTAGCCGGCATCAAAAAAAGCATTGACATGGCACCTAGTTCACTAATTTGCGATGGGATAACATCACGGGTGTCCCCCGACGCCTTTATGTAACTAAATGGTAATTATTGTCGACTTTTTAAGGTGTCATTCGCGAAAGTTCAACTACACTTATGAAATGCATGAGCATTTATAGATAACTGAATCAAAGAGTTTAGGAGCGCAGCGACGTAATGCAAACTCTTTGAACTGAATAAACTTTTCAGTCGTAGATGAATTTTTTCACATAAGTAAAATTTACTATAATTTATGAGCTCTCAAAGTCGACAAAATTACGGCATAGATTTAAGTCATTATCTGTGCCCAAATTCATGTTTAATTTATTTGAAGTGTATAATTTCCATGAATATGTGTCATACATGGTTGAAAAGGATGTTTAATTTTATTTTCAGAAATATAAAACGTATGTGAAAAAAAATTATTGAAGCGATTTTCTTTGTTATTTTAGAAATATATTTATTATAATAAGTTTAACATTCCACTAATTTAGCATAATTAATATCACCCTCGACGAAACCCAATGGACGCAAGCTTCCCTTCCTGTCATTTTCGGTGGTTTAGGGATAAGAAAACCCTCTGATTTATCTATGCCCGCATACCTATCATCTGTGCACAGCGTTTCGAATCTTGTCAACCAAATGGTTGGAAACATTGTTATAGATAACGATTTGAATTCAAAAGTTACAGGAACACAGCTCTGGCAGACAAAATGTCTAAACTCTCCAGTCCCCGAGATGCCAGCGATCCAAAAGGAATGGAACACTCCTCTAATCAAAATAATTTTTAACAGTTTAATGAATCCATCAGCCACTACAAAAGCCCGTCTGAGTGCCTCCACTCGAAGGGAGTCTGGGGCCTGGTTGCATGCTATCCCATCCCGATCAATCGGCACGCTGCTAGATCCAGATTCACTTCGCATTGGAATGGCACTCAAGCTTGGGTGCAAAATTTATAAACAACATTCATGCGTGTGTGGAGTTACTGTCGACCCGTTAGGCTACCACGGTCTGAGCTGTGCCAAAAACGCGGGCCGGTACGCTCGACATCACGCATTAAATGATATCCTCAAAAGAGGTCTGGTGTCAATTGATTTTCCGAGTATCCTAGAACCACCAGGCCTATGCCGTGATGATGGAAAGCGCCCCGACGGCATGACGATTGTCCCATGGAAGAACGGAAGGGCGCTAGTCTGGGACGCACATGCGTCGATACCATCTGTGCCAGCAACCTCGCCCTATCGGCCATGAAGCCGGGTTCGGCTGCGGAGGCTGCAGCCAAAAGAAAGCACAAAAAATATGAAAACATCAGCCTTAATTATTGGTTTGTGGCTTTCGCGGTCGAAACCTTCGGCTCCTGGTCTGAGGAGGCGATTAGTACGAGAGCGCACCGTAAAAAACCAACGTCATCGAGTACCAAGATGGGACTAGTTTGTGGTGGTCTAGAATAGGATAGGCATCTAAAATATACAGGGTTGCCTGAGCAAATCCTGGCACGTTTTGTGTAAAAGGTAATTAAACATGTAATTTTTTTGGTGCAATTTACGTCATCGAGTACCAACTGGAGACCTGGCACATTCGATAAAGGTCATCAAGAAGATCACAAAAATACTAGGTTGCCTCGTCCTACCTTGGCAGTTTTTGGAGTCGGGCAAATTTAATGGTGAAAAATGGTAAAATTTACGTCATCGAGTACCAAGATGACAGTCACACCATTCGATAGTTCTAATAATCTAATTCATAAAAAACCTTGGTTGCCTGCCCTCACCTTGGAGCATTTCCTAGTCGGCCAAGTTGAATATCGGATAGCAGCCTTGTTACTAAGTTCTAAATCGTTCATGTGTAATCATAGGACCGTTTAAAGATATATTTATCATAAAACTGTGAACACTTTATTAATCCAGCTATACCAGTGGTAGTCAAACCGCGGCCCGCGGTCCGCATGCGGTCCGCGGGCGGTATTTGCACGCATTGTCACAAACAGCGCAGATAATAATAGGTATATATTTTAGCTTTTACTCAGTATGAAAATATTATCTGCGCTGTGAGTGTGTGTGCGCACTTGACGACAAAAACTGATGCGGAAATATGCAGAGCAAGTGAGCGGGTGGCGGGATTGTCGGGAGAAGAGTTTCGGCAAATTTTCCAACTGTTGCTGCCCTGCGATACGACATATCTAATATCTATCAAGATATGGTGTCATATTTGATGGAATATTTGACATAAATTAAAAAAAGAATTAACGATGTGAAAAGTATTAATAATTGCTTTATTTCTACAAAGAAAGCCCGTAACATTTTGAAAATGATGACATGAAATTATTCAAATTGATGAACGTTATACCGCCCGCGGACCGCACGCGGCCCGCGGGCCGCATGCGGTCTGCGGGCGGTATTTGCACGCATTGTCACAAACAGCGCAGATAATAATAGGTATATATTTTAGCTTTTACTCAGTATGAAAATATTATCTGCGCTGTGAGTGTCTGTGCGCACTTGACGACAAAAACTGATGCGGAAATATGCAGAGCAAGTGAGCGGGTGGCGGGATTGGCGGGAGAAGAGTTTCGGCAAATTTTCCAACTGTTGCTGCCCTGCGATACGACATATCTAATATCTATCAAGATATGGTGTCATATTTGATGGAATATTTGATATAAATTAAAAAAAGAATTAACGATGTGAAAAGTATTAATAATTGCTTTATTTCTACAAAGAAAGCCCGTAACATTTTGAAAATGATGACATGAAATTATTCAAATTGTTGAACGAAATCATCGAACTAAAACACGGCACACAACCTAAAGCTCACTTCATCGAACATCGTGAAAAGCAGGACATAAAATTTTTGAGGAAGCCTAGCACCCTTAAATGTTTTAAAGACTCCACACTATTTTAACAAAGTTTCTTTCGACGTACCTCTGAGAAGTTTCATTTTCAAAAATGAACATCTTAAAAAACACATATATTGCAATAGCCTTTGCAGCCGGAAAACGCAATGAGGATTGCATGTAGTCCCAAAGACGCCAACATAGAAGAAATAAGTAACGTAGTACACCTTTACTTTAAATTACTTTAAAGAACACAGTACAGATCAATACTTTAAATTATGTCACATATAAATTAACTAAAACATGTTTGTCGTTGTATTAAACATCTCGAAGACACATTTTTTGTATACTATACAGTACGTGGCAGTAAATCGGGATTTAAAAAGAGACAATCCGGTTGTTGAGCATCTCTCTGTCGTTCTAACTCGCACGTCTCTGTACCCCTATAAGCTTTTCGAGACAATAGTTTCGCCTTCAACTCTATGAACGATCAAAATCCAACGTGTCTGGACACATTCCCCACCCAGGACGTCCAGACTACCGTCGTTGGGGACTTGGTTGGGGACATCCTGGAAAGTAGCTTGAAGATGTGATGGATCAGCCTTAGTAGAGAAGGCGCAAGCTTTCGTTTTGGCTACCTTGACGTTGACCAAGTTCTCCTTTCCCAAGAGGATACTTTTTCGAAAACAAGGTCAACCTGAGCACAGTTTCGCGCCTCGCATTTGCTGCTGAGGCCCCTCTACCCTTCCAGTCGTTGGTGAACCCTTGTTGATAAATAAAAGAAACAGCATTGGCGACAGCACGGACCCTTGTGAAACACAAGCATTGATTGATTAATCGACCAGACAGGCACCATCTAGGGCGACAAAGATCAACCGACCACTCAAACACTGGAAATCCAAGTGCACAGTTTCGTTGGGACACCGTAGGCTGGAAGCTTGCTTAGTATTTCCCGGTGCCCGACGGCGCGATAATGCTTTGGAAATATCCAGAGCGGCCGCCAGCGATTCCCTAAAACTATCGAGCCTTTCAGCCTACAAATGTGTGACGTACGCTAGAAGATCTCCAGTCGACCTTTACTTGAGTAAGCCGTACTGCTTGTCGTCGAGGAGTTTAAAGTCTTCTAGGTACGTCGGGAGCGCTGAGTTGACCATACGCTCCATAACATTAGTGAAGAGTGAGGTTAACGAAATAGGGCGATATTTTGATGGGTTCGCTGGGTCCGAAACCGACCGGACCGAAGCTCTCTTCCAGCAAGAAGGCATTGAACCGGAGGAATAGTGGCATTTGAATAGGCTGGTAAGGAATGGCGCCAATTCCAGTGCACAACTTCTCAAGACGATCGCTGGAACGCCGTCAGGCTAGCTCCTAGCTCCTCTTCGAAATATTCAACCCACGTGCGTTTTATAGACGACTCTAGGGTGGAACGTAATATTTGCCATCATACGGCCGCAATGGGGTAGGGCTCCCACACAAAACTGCGATACGATGCGATGCGACGCCGCATCGCAGGAACCTGCGATGCGAATTACTGCGATTCGATTTCGTGCGGCAAAGCGTTGGTTCAGGTGACCATACCCTCGACGGTAGTCAACCGTACTGGACGTGTTTTTAGAAGTAGTGACATGGATCGCAAGAAGCGTGTTGCACTGCTGTTATTGTTAAATAGATATAGAAAAAGAAGAAGATTTTGGGTTCATCCAGTTATTACGACAATGAACGCTAATGGTAACTATTTTATTCGAAAATGCTATGGTTTTAGAACAGAGGAAGATACATGTTTTGATAATTTTAGAATGAATATATCTTCATTTGAAGAGCTTTTAAGTTTATTATCGCCATGTCTACACAAACGATCGTACAAGGGAAGAATTCCTGCCCACACGCTGCTCCAGAGCGGACTAAAAATGGTGTCACCAAGTGTGACGTACCATCGCAGGAATGCGCGATGCGAATCAAATCGGAGGTTTTTGCGATGCGTCCTGCGAGCTCGCAAGTTTTTGCGATGCGATGCGAATTCGCAGTTTTGTGTGGGAGCCCGAAGGCGCCCAGGTCATCCATGTTGGAGTTGGATGCGAAAAGGCGTGCAAAGACATTTACCTTTTCCTTCGCGAGTATGGCGAGAATTACGTAGTCGACACCGGTTATTTACTTTTTAAAAAGTATTTAATTAATTAGTAGTAACTTTACACAGTTCTTTTCAGGTCGGCGATAGCTTACAGACTAACTAAAATATATCGGAGTCTTCAGTGAAGAGAACAATGCAGGCGGCCGGCCGAGGTGCTGTCCTCAGAAGTCGTCTGCATCGTCAGCGGGAATCGCCTGCTGCTGGGCACATAACTCGAGCAAACCATCCGACCGAACGCTCCAGCGGAGGTAGCAAGACGGCATCAATTCCGATCAAAGGACGAGAGACCAGAAGGCGCGGCTACCCGAAGAGGTAGGTGCGAGTTTCGCGCCAATTCCACGGCCGCGCCTGAACTTAGCCAAGTTTTGCGTTCCTTTGTCCTTTTGTTCCTAGCAGCGACGTTGAGCTCTCGTCTATTCTCGATTTTTTAAAATGGAAACGGACACGTTTGGTTACATCACCTGCAACATTTGTGATGTCAGCCCATAACACCGGGTGAACTAGGTGTCATGTCAGTGCTGCCCTTCATTTCATGTCGGCTACACTGAACTGGACGTAAAACACGAACTATTTACATATCCATTTGGACCGACGTATCGTTCAGTGCGGTGGTACCAACCCGGCCCGGATAAACCCTACCACCTTGTAAGGCAAGAAGGGAAGGGACCTACAGCTTAACTTAGAATCCGAACCTTGGTCAGCATCCAATGGTCGAGCGGTCACCCATCCAAGTAAGCGCCCAGGGTTGCTTAATAACGGTTGACCGACCGCACCACTGAGCTACCGAGGCTGAAATACCTATTTTGCAGCTATTTCCTATAGGCCTAGTTCTTAGCGTCAATAACCAGCCTGGAATGACGATCGAACCAAGGCTTAAGGCGTCCGCCGATGGGAACGATGGATGGAGAAATTCATACCCTGTGCGATCACATCGACGACCGATTGGGCACACAGGGATAGGTCTGAAAAAGAGAAGCAAACGTCGCGCCAAGGGTATGCACCCAGGAAGGAACGGAAGTCATCCCATTGTGCTAACCGGTAGTGCCAAACTGTCCGCGTACTACATTCACGTGCTTCTGCGAAGTGTACAGTTGGCACAGTTGCGCGTATAAGGCAATAGTCGGAGTTACCGAAGGGAGCCTCAATCCTCACCCTGTAGCCATTTGGCTCAATAGTCAGGACAAGGTCCAATAAACTAGGTCGATGGGCAGGGTTATCCGATATCCTAGTAGTTCCGGACACCAACTGCGTCAATCCGTGTGCAATGGCTAAGTTACCAGCTAGTTACAGGCTGACCTCCAAGTGCAGGAAAGTGACATCAGGAGTTTTTCGCCTGCGACCTGTGGTAGGTACCGAACCGGGCGACATGGTGGAGAACCTGTCTACAACATATTGAAGGTGAAAATAGATCCCGTTTAGGCGCAGGATGATTGCCTGTCGCCTGACATTTCTCAGCTGTGCGAGGTCTAGGACGGTGGCAAAGTCTACAGACATCGTCGCAATGAATGTCGGACTTGCTGAGCTCTACTTGAGTGTGAACCGCCACTGGCATAGTAGATTGCTAGATTCGTAATTTGGTGAACTCCATTCAGCTCCAGAGAACACTACCAAGGCTTAACACAGCGACCCTTCGGCCAAAGGACTCATCAACAAGATGAGGGCCAGGCAACACAAATTCTTGTGTATCACCATAGGTGCGCCCTGGTCCACAGAAACGCCAACCCATACAGAGACCGCACCGTACACCGTACGTACAGGGATAGCACCGCTGGAGGAGTATCTCCAGACGCTGTCCACGGGCTTCTTCAAGGGGCGTACTGACACGACAGCCCGCTGATCGCTAGCGCTTGCGACTACCGACTGTGGGATCCATCAACACGGCGCTCTCTGTCGATACTAACATATCCGTTTAAGTTCGCAGGTCCGGAACCACCTCGCCGTCCTACCGTCGACGACCAGGGTACGACCCAGCGAAGTTTCCTACCAGTTCTTGTTCGCTGTGGTAATCGAACTGGCGGAACTCCTTCTAGCACCATCGCCCCGGTGGGCGCCGGGGTCGATGTCGAGCAAGCAGGCGGTTTGACTGACATTCGCTTCTCATTGGCAGTTCTCTTCACCACTCGCAGCTGCAGCGGCTTCGATGCCGCTCGCCCTTAGCCAGTAGTCAGTCACTGCGGCCGCCCTAACTTATGGCGGACAAAGTGACCGCTCCTACCCATGGCTCCTACTCACCAACCAGCCGACCACGGCGACTGTGCTATTTTATATAGGGCGGACAAAGTGACGGCAGGCCTCACGGGGTTACCGGGCAAAAATACCGGTTACGGTGTGAGAGTTTTACGACTAATACCTTGTTTTCCTTCGCAGATTCCAAATTCCAGCGACCCTTTAATTTTTTTTATATTATTCTTTAAATAATTCCTCAAGTATAACCATATTTTGATAGATACTATCGGCAATAGATACGTCGAATCGCAGAGCAGCAACATTTGGAAAATTTACCGAAACTCTTCTCCCGTCAGTCCCGCCACCCGCTCACTTGCTCTGAATATTCACGCATCACTTTTTGTCGTCAAGCACGCACAAACACTCACGGCGCAAATAATATTTTCATACTGAGTAAAAGCTAAAATATATATTATTATCTGCGCTGTTTGTGACTATGCGTACAAATACCGCCCGAGGACCGCATGCGGCCCGCGGGCCGCGGTTTGACTACCACTGGTATAGGTGGATAAATAAAGTGTTCACAGTTTTATGACAAATATATCTTTAAATGGTCCTATGATTATTACACATGAACGATTTTAGAACTTAGTAACAAGGCGGCTATCCGATATTCAACTTGGCCGACTAGGAAATGCTCCAAGGTGAGGGCAGGCAACCAAGGTTTTTTATGAATTAGGTTATCAGAACTATCGAATGGTGTGACTGTCATCTTGGTACTCGATGACGTAAATTTGACCATTTTTCACCACTCTTAAATTTGCCCGACTCCAAAAACTGCCAAGGTAGGATGAGGCAACCTAGTATTTTTGTGCTCTTCTTGATGACCTTTATCGAATGTGCCAGGTCTCCAGTTGGTACTCGATGACGTAAATTGCACCAAAAAAATGACATGTTTAATTACCTTTTACACAAAACGTGCCAGGATTTGCTCAGGCAACCCTGTATATTTTAGATGCCTATCCTATTCTAGACCACCACAAACTAGTCCCATCTTGGTACTCGATGACGTTGGTTTTTTACGGTGCGCTCTCGTACTAGATAGCTTTTGTCCACGAGATAGGGTCAAGGATGTCTGCTGCCATAGGTCACCCCTCTTGCCTCACCTTCTTCCGCCGAAGGATAAGCCTGGCAATTCAGAGGGGTAACGCGGCTGGCATCCTCGGCACAATCCCGGGGACAAAAGCACAAAATGAAATTTATTTTTTAAGTTAGTTTATTTCCTAAGTTAGTTTATATAATTTTTAGTTTAGTTAATTATTTTATAACTATGTTAATTTGAATTGAATAAACTATTTACATCTTGTAAAAAACATTTCACTAAGCTTTTAAATGCTATCTGCGGTTGCCTTGCCAAAATATCCTGACCTAATTTATAGCCTATGTGTTGACAATAACAGCGATAAAACATATTTTGCGGTTTTTCTTGCGCATAAGCGATAATTTTAATAGGTTTTGGCACTATGGAAAAATTACCGCGCAAGTACCTAGATCTAGCAACAACTCTTATCAATAGCGCGTAGTTAGTATCATTATATTTTAATGTGGTTAATTATAATTTTAATCATACGTGCAGAAACGTTTCCGCCAAGATTTGGGATTGGTTATTGACCAACCAAGGCAAAGTAGCGGAAAATTTAACGATGGAAATACAGCAATAAGATTTTTTGAAAATCCATGTTTTTTATCTAATCTGACACGGTTGGCTACATCACCTACAAAATCCGCGATGTTAGCCCATAATACCGGGTGAACTAGGTGCCATGTCAGCGCTTCCCTTCCTTTGTTCGCATAATATCAAACGCGAACTATTTACATTAGCCTTTTCGACCGACGTTTCATTCAGTGCGGTGGTAGCAACTTGGGCGGGTTGAGCCCTACCACCTGGTAAGGTAAGAAGGGAAGGGGCCGAAAGTTTTACGTGGAAAACGAGCCACGGTCAGCCTCCAACGGTCGAGCGGTCACCCATCCAAGCACCGAATCAATTGATCACAAATACTTTGGTCATTTATTTATTAAAAATAAAAGTACTCTTATTTCACTTATAATGTATAAAGCGGCCGATATCGGTCGCTCCATTGGCAACAGGTTAACATTTATATATTTCTTGAAGGCGCGACATGTGACGCCGAGCCGGCCTTATGGTGTCTAAACAACGCCCATGGACATTCGGTCGTATATTCGCCCCTCTCTTGAAGGACCGGAGACTGTCATTGCGGGGAAATATATGGGCAGGAAGAGCGTTCCAGAGGTTACCGGTTCTGTAAAGGAAAATAAACTATTGCAATACTTTCATAATTAATTATTTAATCCAAACTTAGTAATTATGCCCACGTATACATTATTAAAATTGCCTCAACAATACCTATACAATTACATGATACTCGATTTATTGAAAAAAATATTGTTTACATTTTGGTGTACCCTGTACTTTCCACCGGACTATTAGACACATTTATCTCTGGCCTATCCGCAGGCAAACATTTTGTATATTTTGGAATCGGTTTCATCAAGATCGGTTCAGTAGATCCGTAGATATCTTCTTGCGATCGACAGAGATGAGGATTTTATTTTTTCACAATTTTGCAATTTAACCTTAAAAAACTAATTGTGGCAAGTTCAGGATTACCTCGTTATATGATACTAATATCATAAAAGCTAAATAAATTATATTAAAAATCAATGAAAAATAATGTTCGCGCCGAAATCGCGAATTTATATTAAATTGTTTGTTTTATAACAACATTGCTATTTCTTCTCCGTTCTCTCCTGTTCCCACCACAAACAAAAGTATAGTGCAAGTACTCACGCATCTATACGTATATAGTCAGCTATTGACAGTTGATAATTTGAATTGAACCGCCAGTTAGCGTTGGTCAACCCACGCGCCGCGCGCGTTCTACATGTATTCCGCAAAACAATTAAATCCAGCTAAGTTTAATAAAGTAATTTCTATCTATCAAATAAAATATTGTTAATGACTTATTGTGAGAAGTTGTCGGGGTTCTGCCTGAACCGAGAGTACGTCCAGGATCGTCGGTCTGCTGAGCGAAGGCACGTAGGTACCTACCATCGAGGGATATTGTGCTTCGTTCAGTTGAAAGAAGAGGATCCTGAAGGAGGAGCTGATCGCGGAACCGTGAGTCCCATAACCTCTCCTACTCACCACTTAAGAGATCGCAATGTTTCGTAATTTGAACCTTTGAACTTTAGTGAATTCGCCCATCAAAAAAAAAAATATGAAAGGGGTCTGCCCAAGGAGCTATCCCATTGTTAGCTCAAGGCCAGATCAAATGGTCCTTCGTGTCGAAAGAAAAAAGTAAATTATTGTAAACCAGCAAAGCATACAATTAAAGTTAACTAAAATTTCGCATCACTTATGTACGTAATAATTATCTAAATAATCATCGCGATATCTGAATTTGGGCAGTTTGATTTGTATATACATATCCAGTACGCTAGATGACAGGTTTGGATAAGTTATTACAACGTTAAGATAGTAGTATAAATACCGAATTAGATCTATTACATATAATAAATTATTTCATCACATTGCAGTGGGTAATCTGTAAACTGTAACAAGTAGGCAGATATATACTCGTAGTCGCACGCAAGTGACTACTGCGCGAGCGCCGCGCCGCTCTCCGCTCCGCCACCCCCGCGCCCCGCGCCGCGACGCTCGCCCGCCCGCACCTCTCACCTTCAGTGCTGTAGTCACCTGTATTGTAGACTGGCGGACTGAAGCCTCCTCCGCTCCGCGCTCCACCCTGCACACCGCGTCCTCGGCTCTCACTGCACCGCCTCCGCCGCCACCTCCGGCCGCCGCACCGCCGCGCCATTTCGCCTCTCCTCCGCGCCGTCGCGAGCCTCACGCCTTGACGTTTTTGAATGGGTATCTACCACAGAGCATCAAATACCTACCGCCCGCGCCCCGCGCATTTCATGCTCTGTGGTATCTACTGTACTTATATGCATAATGTTATGTATACGGAATATGTACGTAGATAGACTGAATTTCAGAAGGTGTGAGTATTAGTACTTTAGTCAACGAAATTCTACTTTCTAATTCGATACTTTTAATTAGTTGATTTTAGTGCGTAATTCTCGTACGCTAGTTAATCTGGCTGGATTATCCGACGATCCCTCTAGGTTGATTTAATAAATAACACGCTGTAGTCGTAATAAATGCGAATTATATTCTTTTACGCGTATTTGTATCTACGAGTAGTTATGTTAAAATCTCACAAACATTTTACTTTAATTGGTAGGTACGAGTAGGTAGGTATCTATTCATAAGCGTGTTCAGTATTGGTAAATTATCTGTAAAATAGCAGGCGTGTGTAGATTCTTCACCTATTTACCACGTTAAAATTTATAAACATTTTGAAATTACTCGGCTGTTATATATTTATGGTTTTCATAGGTGCTTGAAATGGCAACCAAGAGACACCTACCGCTTTCGGACGTAGAAATTAAACTGAAATTATTAGAAGCAAAACGCGACGAGTTTTTTTCCCGTACTCAACGAATCTACGATAATTTAGGAAATTTGGAAAGTGAAGCGGCGAAGCAGTCATTTATTGCAGATGCGAGTCTGCTGGACGAAGTGCGCGCTCAGTACTCGGAGACAGTCGATAGGATGAATGAGCTGCTTCTTACCTCAGATCGCGACCACGTACCTAAGTATAGTCATGTCAGTGCATTTGACGAGTTGTTCGGGCGAATAAAGTTAAAATATGATATATTAGTAACGCCACCTCCTCCGCCGCCGCCGTCAGCCCTAGGCACCGGTCCCGCGTCAGCCGATTCCAAGGGTGATAGACGGCCGAGATATGAAAGACTACCGCGGCTAGAATTACCTACTTTCACGGGCGACATACAAGGTTGGCCAATATTTTATGAAACCTTCCGTGTCGTTATACACGAGAACACCGACCTGACTGATTCTGAACGAGTTCAATATTTGATAGGTCGGTTATCCGGCAAGGCGTTATCGATATGTGCCGGAATTCCGCCTACCGCTCAAAATTATGGATGTTTGTGGGAAACTTTAGTCACAAAATATCAAGATCCGCGAGCACTAGCTACTCACTACCTTAATACATTTCTCAACTTGAAATCTGTAACGTCCGCGACCGCATCCAATTTGGAAACATTCATTGATCAGTTTTCTTCCACCACCGCCGCTCTTAAACAACTCAATATACCAGACCTCGCCGAGTTTATATTTCTGCATATAGGGCTACAACGTTTAGATTTCGAAACTTCTAAAGCGTTTGAAATGACTCGCAGAAATCCTAAATCTATGCCGACTTACCAAGAATTTATAGAGTTTATTCGAGAACAAACGCGGATTCTGCAAAGAACGGTAACCGGTAACGAAAATAACAAAATTCGATCAGCCGTCGATATGAATGTACGCAGTGCGTTCCCTGCACCAAAACCCACGCAGACTTTTGTAAATGTCGAGAGTAAGAATACTTGTAAGTTATGCAACCAAGACGATCACGAGCATCTTTATCACTGTCCCGCGTTTGATAAGCTTCCTCCTCGCGAGCGTTTTGATGCTGCCAAATGGACTGGCGCGTGTGTCAACTGCCTCAGTGGGAAGCACTTGACGCACTTATGCAAATCGGAACACAGATGCCGACTGTGTCAACGAAAGCACCACTCCATGCTTCACTTCGATATGGACTATACCGTGGCTGGAGTGTCGCCGACCGCGCCGCAATCTATACATACAAGTACCACTAATACAGACTCATTAATGTCTGAGAAGCTAACGAATGTCTCACTGTGCAGCCTATCTGCCAATCCCGCGCTATTGCCTCATAGCCAAGGACATACCGTGCTATTAGCCACCGCTTGCGTAACCACTATGGACTTCATGGGAAGAGAGACCTCGCTACGCCTACTAGTAGATAGCGCATCCCAAAATCATTTTTTATCAGCAGCCGTTTGTGAGAAATTAGGTTTGAGCGTGTCTCCGCATCCCCAGCACATGCAGGTGCGAAGAATTGGCGAGACTGTACACCCAGTTAAGGGAGTGACCAAATTGAAATTCACATCTCGCTATAATAATGAAGTCGGGTACACTATTCAGCCTCTCGTCGTAGAGAGTATAACGAGTGAACTGCCTACCGCCCCGGTGGATGTATTCCGTCTATCGTACCTGCACGGTGTGCCGCTTGCTGATGAACACTATGGTACACCGGCGCACGTGGACGGCATACTAGGCGCACAGTTGTTCGCCGATATTTTAGTACCGGGTACTATCCGCGGTCTTCCTGGCCAACCGCAAGCAATAAATACGTCATTAGGCTATATAATTATGGGTAATGCTCCTATAACGGCTCCCAAATCGCGTTATACTCTCGATGACTCATCGCAGGGATCAGCATTTTTTAGTGGCAGGAAACCATCTGCAAACTTTTGGGAACAGAAAAGGGTTCAAGAAAATATCGTTTTGTCACCGGCTGACACGAAACGTGAAGACAGGTACGCGCAGATGGGACGGAACCCGTCGAGCAATTCGACAACCACGGTCGTGTCAAACGGTATTTCTCCCCCATCTCATTCTCCACTCGGTATAGCAGACAAGATGTACCCTGGTAAGGACGGTATAGACAGGTTTCCTGTGGTGAGAACTAACCAAGCGTACAAACATCCCGGGGTAGAGCAGCGCTCATCGACTGCGCAAGGACGGTTCCACCTCTGTCGGTAGCGAATGTACATACAGTTTATTCATTTTCACTCTTATATATTAAATTTCATTAGTGTATGCTTTGCTTATTTACTCGCTTTATTATTTATTTAGTAACTTTCTCTTACAATTGTTTGACAGGGATTCTGTCAAGGTGGGGGCCATGTTCGCGCCGAAATCGCGAATTTATATTAAATTGTTTGTTTTATAACAACATTGCTATTTCTTCTCCGTTCTCTCCTGTTCCCACCACAAACAAAAGTATAGTGCAAGTACTCACGCATCTATACGTATATAGTCAGCTATTGACAGTTGATAATTTGAATTGAACCGCCAGTTAGCGTTGGTCAACCCACGCGCCGCGCGCGTTCTACATGTATTCCGCAAAACAATTAAATCCAGCTAAGTTTAATAAAGTAATTTCTATCTATCAAATAAAATATTGTTAATGACTTATTGTGAGAAGTTGTCGGGGTTCTGCCTGAACCGAGAGTACGTCCAGGATCGTCGGTCTGCTGAGCGAAGGCACGTAGGTACCTACCATCGAGGGATATTGTGCTTCGTTCAGTTGAAAGAAGAGGATCCTGAAGGAGGAGCTGATCGCGGAACCGTGAGTCCCATAACCTCTCCTACTCACCACTTAAGAGATCGCAATGTTTCGTAATTTGAACCTTTGAACTTTAGTGAATTCGCCCATCAAAAAAAAAAATATGAAAGGGGTCTGCCCAAGGAGCTATCCCATTGTTAGCTCAAGGCCAGATCAAATAATAAGCTATGCCGCAGAATATAATGTTACCATATTTTCCACTAACACAGTCAAAAAAAAGAAAAATTCAGGAAAATATTCCCGCAGGAAAGCAAACCGATAATATAATACCTACAGACTGAATGATGATTTCATCATCATCAATACTAATAATAAATCTGTAAGGTATGGTCATGGAGTAAGTTACTTTGTTTTATGATGCAGTATGCAGTATGCGTTTGTAGACTCTATATATGATACTAAAGCTAAATTGACGATTTTTAGAAATCTTTCCTGTATGTATGTATGTATGTTCCACCATAACTCTTAAACCGATGATCTGAATTTGATGAAACTTCGTACAAACACATTTACCTATACGAGACACAGGATAGGCTAAATAAAATTCAGTTCCGGTTACGCTATGATGTGGCTCCCATACAAACCGATATGTTCCGTCCGCGCGCCGGAGTACTATAGGTATTTAGCAAGCGGGCGGCAGCTGGCGGCGGGGCGGGGCGGGGCGCGGGCGGGTGTCTATAAACAGCGAACCGAGTAGCCACACTCGCTATTATAGAAAGTCAAAATTTTTATTTGATATGATCTTAATTTTTTGACGTGGAAACAGGTGTTTTTTTTTTTATTTAAACTGACACGGTTGGCTACATCACCTACAACATCCGTGATGTCAGCCCATAACACCGGTTGAACTTGGTGCCACGTTAGTGCTTCCCTTCGGTCGTGCCGGCTACACTGAACTGGACGGAAAACACAAGCTATTTACATAGCTGTTTCGACCGACCTTTCATTCAGTGCGGTGGTACCAACCCGGGCGGGTTAAACCCTACCACCTAGTAATATAAGAAGGGAGTCATATCCCTTAGTCGCATTTTACGACATACACGGGGAGAGATGCAGTGGGGATATTCTTTTAAAGTACCGGCCCCATACGGTACAAATACTACACACACGTACACGCAGTACACACGAGTACACAAACGTGTTACTCAATGATACAAAGTGGAATGCATGTAAGCTTAAATATGACGTCACAGACACGAAACATGCACCGGGAAAATGGTCAATTCTTAGTTTGTAGTAACGCACATACAAAACAAATACATCAGCAAAAAAAATGAGGAAGGTGACGCAAATCAACAATAATACAAAAAAAAATATTATTATTTGCAGGCACAATGAGTCATCAAGGACGATGTTTTTCAATTTGTTTCAAGAGTAACCACATGACAACCAGATTTTTTGATAATTTTAGACAATGATTGTTTATCAAGAGATCATACATACATACGACCTAGAACGATAAAAAAGGTATGGACGCCGGACTGTCAAATGCTTGTATGAGAACTAGCGTCGCCGAGTTGCGGGGAGCGGTGTGTACTTACCGATGATAAGATATTCCACTATTGTGCACACTAAACTTGGCTGTAGTGTAGTGTTTTTACACGTAAACACAGAGCATGCGGGCATTTTAAACAGGTTTTTGCGAACGCGGCCGATGACAGACTGACGGGCCAGCGTGCGACCGTCCAATGAAACAAGTATGCTTTTACTTATATCGTGTTACGCTGGCGAGGATAGGGTTCGAGGTCCATACCTTTTTTATCGGTCTAGCATACGACATACATTCTCCGCGTGCCACCGTGATTTCACGTTTAAAGAACGGCGGCAGGAGTGCGAAGCGACTCCTACCCCAGAATTGTTTTTATTGAAATCTCGACATATAGCGCTGAACCATAAGGTGTCTAACGACGCCCATGGACATTCGCTCGTATACGGGGGTTGCCAAGGCCATACCGGCCTGACAGGTGTTACTTAAGCCGCTCTTGAAGGACCCGAGACTGTACTTGGGGGGAAATATATGGGCATATATTTTATTCGTTCCGTAAGTAGTAGTACCGGAAAGTAAGTACCTAAGGGCGAGGCCGAAGGCCGAGCTACGTTCATGTAAACAATAAAACTACTCGAAGAAAGTAAGTAACTAAGGGCGAGGCCGAAATCAGAGCGGCGTTCAGGTAAACGACCGCCTTCGGGCCTACCCTTTTTAATGACTTGCTATCTTAGATACTCGTAGAACATAATATTGTTTTTGCGAACGCAGCTCGGCGTTCGGCAGCGCCCTAAATGACTTTATTTGAGAAGGATTATCATTTACCTGAACGCAGCTCGGCCTTCGGCCTCGCCCTTAGTTACTTTCTTTGAGAAAGTATATGGTCGTCGCCATTAGTTACTTAGTTTCTTTGAGAAAAAAATCGCTTACCTGAAAGGAGCTCGGCCTTCGGCCTCGCCCTTAGTTACATATTATCTACTATTCGAGAAAGTTTACCATTCACCTGAACGCAATTCAGCCTTCGGCCTCGCCCTTAATGACTTACTTTATTCTTTTGAAGTACGAATTTTACGCGAGCGAAGCCGCGGGCCAAAGCTAGTTATATATAAACCAGGGCTTACTCTAGCAAGTCAATTTGTTAGCGAATATCAAACGGCAGTGAAGTCAGTCTTCGAATATTTTCACAATGAGTTTTTTACTATGGAAAATTATAATATTTCTGGTTTTTCTGCGTTTAATGGTACTGGTACCTTCTGGTAATGGTGAGTTTTGTTTTTATAAATAAGTTATATACAGGGTGCCCCAGAAACCGACGATAATCCTTTGACAGGAGGTAGGGCTGCTAATTACCTCTCAGAATATCTAATTTTAGGTTTAGTAAAAATGGTTTACTTTTTGAGATATTGTCATTTTTGTAAAAATCCAAAATTTTCTCCCTCAGCTCATTTTTTTAAATGCCAAAGTACAAATGTAAAATTTTCTTAAATCTAGTTTTTGTCAAATATTCCTGAAAAGTAAGGCTTTCACAAGGTATAATTTATTTTTTCATGTTTAATCCTGTTTAGCTGAAAAACGACTTAAGAGCCACATGTTAAAATTTTTTCAGCCTCATCTCTTGAGTTTGGCGCTTCGCGGTGAAAAAAAAAAAAAATACTACACTAAAGTGGCATTATGCAACAAAAATACGCTCATCTAATGTAGTTTTTAAAATGGTACATCACTTACCGATTTGCCCAATATTTTATGAGATATTGTTATTTAACTGCAAAAAGACCTCGGAATTTGATAACTGTTCTAGTTACCAACTACGAGTTGGTATAAAATAAACACTTGAAGTAAATTGGTCTTTATTAACCTGTTAAAATAGATGTTCAAATAGTTTACAACCTGCACAAATGCTAGCTCGACATCTTCTCACAAATGCCCGGTTGATGCGTCGAGCAAGTACTCGATGCAAGTGCAGATACGTCCACCTATGCTATGTAAATAGTTTGTGTTTTCCCTCCACTTGACTATAGTCGGCACGACCGAAGGGAAGCTCTGACGTGGCACCAAGTTCACCCGGTGTTATGGGCTGACATCACGGATGTTGTAGGTGATGTAGCCAACCATGTCAGTTCACATAAAAAAAAACCTGAGCTACTGCCGTAATTCTTTCTTTGAGCTCTATGAAGTTTTCCACCGGTTTCCCGTAAAATTTTTCTTTTAAATAGGGCCAATAATGAAAATCTACCGGATTTAAATCCGGTGAACTAGACGTCCGATCCATCTGTGGGGATATGCTTGGTCTAAAAAATTACGCACTTCTCTAGCGTAATGGGCTGGGCAGCCATCATTTTGCAACCACCTCCGTATGGCCAATGGTACATCTTCTAAAAGGTTCATAACACCGGATGAACTTGGTGCCACGTCAGTGCTTCCCTTCGGTCGTGCCGGCTACAGTCAACTGGACGGAAAACACAAACTATTTACATAGCATAGGTGGACGTATCTGCACTTGCATCGAGTACTTGCTTGACGCATCAACCGGGCATTTGTGAGAAGATGTCGAGCTAGCATTTGTGCAGGTGGTAAACAATTTGAACATCTACTTTAACAGGTTATTAAAGACCAATTTCCTTCAAGTGTTTATTTTATTCCAATTCGTAGTTGGTAGAACAGTTATCAAATTCCGAGGTCCTTTTGCAGTTAAATAACAATATCTAATAAATTATTGGGCAAATCGGTAAGTGATGTCCCATTTTAAAAACTACATTAGATGGGCGTATTTTTGTTGTATAATGCCACTTTAGTGTAGTTATTTTTTTTTTTCACCGCGAAGGGCCAAACTCAAGGGAGCTGAAACAATTTTAACATGTGGTTCTTAAGTCGTTTTTCAGCTAAACAGGATTAAACATGAAAATATAAATTATACAGTGTGAAAGCCTTACTTTTCAGGAATATTTGACAAAAACTAGATTTAAGAAAATCTTACATTTGTACTTGTGGCATTTAAAAAAATGAGCAGAGGGAGAAAATTTTGGATTTTTACAAAAATGACAATATCTCAAAAACTAAGCCATTTTTACTAAACCTAAAATTAGATATTCTGAGAGGTAATAAGCAGCCCTATCTCCTGTCAAAGGATTATCGTCGGTTTTTGGGACACCCTTTATATACGACCGTGGAGCAGTGAAGCCAAAAACTTGTTGAAGAAGCATGGCCCTCTTCTGGTGGACACAACTGACGTCCCGCAATCAAGGGCCTACCTATAAAATATAAAAGTTTTAAATATATATTTAGAAATATGTTTAAAAGTGCCCTTTTTAAACGCCCTAAAAACGGCCATTGTATAAGCGGTTTTTTGCGATTTTCTCAAAAACCATTGAACCTTTTTAATTTCTTTTTTCCCATCTTGTAGCCGTCTGTCTATACGTGTCATTTGACACCCTAAATATTTACGTAACCTTAAAACTCACGACACCAGGGCGAATTCGCACTTTCGCTGGAAATCGGGGACTATACTGAAGCGATCGGAAAGACATTTTCAATGTGAAAATGGTGCATTGCAATGAGGACCGCTCAATTTTGTGGACAAACTTCGCCGACCCACGCAGCGTTGCACAGTCCTATAGAAGTGTTCTCCTCTTTACAACAGAACCAATATTTATCAATACATAATGTTCTTGTCAGCGGTAGTGGTACGATCGAGTGACCGCCATTAGAGCGGGGCCAGAAATTGAATGGGTGACCGTTCTACCGTTGAGGCTAAGCTTGGTTCGGATTCCACCTAAAACTGTAGGTCCCTTCCCTTTTTACCTTGCCAGATGGGTAGAATTTAACCCATGAGGACTGGTACCACTACACTACATGAAAGATCGGCAGAAGAGGCTATGTACAAATTGTTCGTGTTTTACTCCAGTTTAGTTTAGCCTGCACGATCAAAGAAAGTGCGGACATGGCACCTAGATCATCAAGGTGTTGTGGCCTGACATCACGGTTTTGTTTTGTAGGTGAGGTAACTAACCGTGCTTTTTTTATGGAAACTGACACGGTTGGCTACATCACCTACAACATCTGTGATGTCAGCCCATAACACCGGGTGAACTAGGTGCCATGTCAGTGCTTCCCGTCATTTCATGTCGGCTACACTGAACTGGACGGAAAACACGAACTATTTACATAGCCATTTCGACCGACGTTTCGTACAGTGCGGTGGTACCAGCCCGGCCGGGATACACCCTACCACCTAGTAAGGTAAAAAGGGAAGGGACCTACAGTTTAACGTGGAATCCGAACCACGGTTAGCCGCTCCAACGGTCGAGCGGGAGGTGCCCAATCCAAGTACTGACCGCGTCGACTGACCGCACCACTGAGCGTGAGCTACCGAAGCTGGCGAATTTCCTTATCTCTTAGTCGACTTTTACGATATGCGACGGGGAGAGATGCAGCACTAATGTGTGAAGGTAAATAGACGCAACTTAAGTTGCGGATTTTTGGCTTTTTGGCTCACTGCATTCGTATGAGGGTATTGTTCAGTTCTATATTCAAATATTTGACAATTGTGCGTTTTTGTTTCTGTTTGTTGTTGTGTTTTGTTTTTTCTTGTCTTCGCAAAGCGACCGCCCTGCCGTGTTGGAAAATTTAATATTTCTACATAATTTAGAGTTTTCTTCATGAACAAATTGGTCCCCAGAGCCACACGGTAGAGCAAAGTCATTGCCACCGCCCGAAGAAGGAACCGCGCCACAACATCGCCGCATCTCGCTCGAGCTTCGCTTCGCCTAAAATGGCCTGGGCCTGTTCGACAGGATGCGTCTCGCGCGCGCTCTTCTAGGACGGCGAGCCGTGACTTCAGCGCGCGGCGATCAGACCGCTAGCAAGAAATAAGTTAACCAAGTGCATGATGAAGAGTGTATTGCTCCCGCGGCCTGAGGACTGCGGAAGGAGTTTGCGCCCGGCAATACTACACGCCGCTACTTATGGGCGACGTGCGCCGGTGTCGCAGTGCATGAGTGCAACATTCTATCTGCAACGGTCCAGCCAGGCGTGGTAGCTGACATCGCGGCCCGGGTGCTGCGTCGTCGTCGTCGTCACCTATGTGCTGCGACGCGCATCCTATTCGGTGTGCCGCCTTCGTCAGCTTTGCGCAAACTGTGCTGCAAGTTATTACACTACGCGCTGTCGCCGCTTCGTGTGATGCGCGTTGGGTTGGGACCGCGACGTGTTTCGTGGTGCCCCTGCCTGTAACTGCTAGCTACAGCGACATATATAGAGGAGTGCAGCCTACACTACAGTCGTCCGGATCTGCGCGCCGGTACCAATGTGCGACGCGCGCCGACGCTGCGGCTTGCATCTCAAGTCTCCATACAACTGAGTCTAGTTTCTACTATTGCTAGTGTGCCGCCCTATAGTGCGTGCAGCTATACGCCACTATGGCGGACATTCAAGTTAAAGAACTTGTGAGGAAACGGGCTTCGGTAAAGGGTAGACTAACGTTATTCAAGAAATATATATCTCCGCTGGAGAGTACAATTCTAACTTTGTTACAGTCCACAGATTTGAAAATTCGTGTTAAAAAATTAGAAGAGCTATTCGTAGAATTCAATGAAATTCAATCCCATCTAGAATACATTTGTGAATGTTTGGAGAGTGAATTGAGTGAAAGGGAAGACTTTGAGAATGCGTATTGTGCCGCTCTCTCTAGTGCTAAGATACTACTGAGTAGGTCCGAGCTGGCCGCTGAGGAGGTCCAGCACACGAGGTCCCTCGCCGAGGCTAATGCTAAGCAAAATGCACACATAAAGTTACCTGTAATTAATTTACCTACATTTTCAGGCTCATACGAGGGGTGGCTGGAGTTCAGAGATAGTTTTGACTCCCTAATTCACCAAAACGAGTCAATTGGTAGCATCCAGAAGTTTCACTACCTGCGTGCAGCGCTGGAGGGAGGTGCAGCTCAGGTCATCCGTTCTCTTGAGTTCTCTGCTGCGAATTACGCAGCCGCCTGGGACTTGCTGTGTGACAGGTACACACGCATGCTGGTGCACAATCATGTTAAATGTATTTTCAATCTGCCGCGCTTGCAGAAAGAATCGTCGGTGCTCATACGTAAAATGATCGACGATGTCGCTAAAGCCCTACGCTCATTAGAGAGTCTGAAAGAACCCGTACACTACTGGGATACACTACTTATTTACATAGTCACCTCCAAGCTAGATGAAAACACATTTCTAAAATGGGAAGAATGTAAATCGAAAATTAGCCAGGTTACGTACAAAGAGTTCGTACAGTTTTTGAAGGATAGGGCCGATTTATTAGAAAGTGTAGAGCCGTCTACATCCAAATCAGGGAAATCCTATGAAGGAAAGAAAACTCAATCTTTTCTTAGCACTAACTCAAGACCAGTCTGCCCTATGTGCAGTGGCAATCATTTGTTATATAAATGTGAAGTGTTTGCGAACCTTCCAGTACAAGGTAGACTAAATAAAGTCAAACAATTAAAACTATGTAGTGTGTGCTTGAAGGCAGGTCACTACGCTGCTGTGTGCAGATTAAAAGCTAGCTGTAAATATTGTAAAAGGAGACACAATAGCCTCCTGCACGTTGACGAAACGTCTGCTTTAGTTTCTGAAGCAGTAAGTCTGTTGTCGTCGCGGGCGGGCGCCGCCGCTGGCGGCCGTGTCTTGTTGTGTACGGCTGTAGTCACCGCGCATGACGCTAGAGGGCGTCCGCTCCAGCTCCGCGCGCTACTCGACTGCGGGAGCCAATGATCGTCGTTCGTCAGAGAGCAAGTGTGCTGTAAGTTAGGTATAAAAACTGTTCCAACTAATATTAATGTCATAGGAATCAATGGATTAACCTGCGGTAGTACGTCGAGGTTATGCCAAGTTAAAATATCTTCACGAGTTGGTTCGTTCGAACTGAAAATGAATTGTTTGGTTTTACCTGAAATAACTGACATACAAGGTTTTGTGTTCGATCATAATACTTGCCCGTTACCAGATCATCTGCAATATGCCGATGAGCACTTCTGGGTGCCATCGTCCATATACCTACTAATTAGGAGCTGATGTTTTCTGGGATGTATTGAGTACTGGTCAAATAAAATTGGGTCGGAACAAACCTGTTCTTCAAAATTCCATGATTGGCTGGCTAGTGTCTGGCCAAGTGCCGGCTACCACTGACAAGAAAGTTCGCTGTAATTTTACTCGCAGTATTGACGACCAACTCGCGAAGTTCTGGGAGTTAGAAGAATTTCCTCAGACTAAACTTCTTACGGAGGAGGAGAAGAAATGTCAGTCGCACTTTGTTGAGAATACTAAAAGGCTTGACAGTGGCAGATTCTCAGTTCAGTTACCTCTAAAGTATTTACCATCAGAACTAGGAGACTCGTACGGTACAGCCAAGTCCAGGTTCCTATCGCTAGAACGTAAGTTGGAAAAACAGCCTGAAGTGAAAACTATGTACAAGGCCTTTCTAAAAGAATATGAGGAATTAAAGCCACATTAAAGCGCATGTCAGAAATAGAGCGACCCGAAGTAGGTTATTACTTGCCGCATCATTCTGTAATTCGCGAGAAAAGTACTACAACCAAATTGCGGGTCGTGATTGATGCGTCATGCAAAACTACGTCTGGTGTTTTCTTAAATGATCTTCAGATGGTAGGACCTGCCGTACAAGATGATGTATTCTCGATTTTAGTACGTTTTCGACAACATAAGTTAGTGTTATGCGCAGATATCGAGAAAATGTATCGGCAGGTAGCAGTAGACGAGTCCCAGCGCAACCTGCAGCTCATCTTGTGGAGGGATCGTCCCGCTGACGCTTTGAAGATATTTCAACTAAATACGGTGACGTACGGGACGGCCGCGGCCTCTTTTCTGTGTACTAGGTGTTTGGTCGAGCTGGGACTCGGCTGCGGCGACCCGGCGGTCAAGCAAATTATTTTGCACGATTTCTATATGGACGACCTGCTAACCGGTACTGACAATGTGGATGATTTAATCTCTTTGAAATCTAAAATTTCTCAAACTTTACAGTCGGGGTGCTTTCACCTGCGCAAATGGAAGTCCAATGTACAAGTTGACGATTTGTGTGAGTCACAGTGTCGTCTGAAATAAAATTTGACCTATGTTCAAATGAAACAACATTCACCATTCTGGGGTTGGGTTGTATGTTTAAACAAGACTTTCTGTTTTTTCCCTCCGAGATTAACAATGTTTTTCCGGAAAGTGATAAATTCACAAAACGAACATGTTTTCTCACTTTTGAAGAGTTGAGATTAGCTTCAAATGTTTTAATTAAACTGTCTCAAAGTGAATCTTTTCCGAGTGAAGTTCACATTCTAAAAAATAATAGAGTTCTAAATACAAAAAATCCCATCGTACAGTTAAGTCCGTTTGTCGATGAAAATGGAATGCTAAGAGTTGGAGGTCGTTTAAAGAATTCAGAGTTTAGCTTTGATAAAAAACATCCTATACTGTTAAGTGCTAAACACCATTTTACTAAATTGTTATTTTTGTATGAGCACCGGCAATTGCTGCATGCGGGTCCACAACTCCTGCTTTACACGATTCGCGAACGTTTCTGGCCAGTGGGTGGTCGAAATTTAGCACGGAGTATTGTGCATCAGTGTGTCGTGTGCAGTCGTATGAGAAGCAAAACCATGCAACCCATTATGGGCGACTTACCTGAGCAGCGACTCTCTCCAGGATTTCCGTTCATGGTGACAGGATGTGACTTTGCAGGTCCATTCCTTGTAGCTGACCGCAAAGGTAGAGGTTGTAAAATAACAAAATGTTATATGTGTCTGTTTGTGTGTTTTAGTACTAAGGCGGTACATTTGGAACTAGTAAGCGATCTGTCAACCAAGGGATTTATTCTTTCATTACGGAGATTTATATCCAGAAGGGGAAAACCAAATCAGGTATTTTGTGATAACGGGACTAATTTTGTGGGTGCCGCTAAAGAAATAGGTAAATTTTTAAAATCCATTAATAAAGGAGGAAAAGTTGCCTCCGTTGAAGTGGCAACTGGGCCGTATTAACAGGGTGTTCCCGGGGATAGACGGGGTTTCTCGTGTAGCAGATCTTTCTATAAGTCGGGGTATTATAAGGAGAGCTTATAATAAAATATGTCCATTATTAGAAGTAGGTAGAACTGCTAATGAAATGAATGAAAATGTATAAAAAAAAATGTTTTTGCAAATATGTCTTGAAACTGATGGTTCAAGGGGCGGGAGTATGTTCAGTTCTATATTCAAATATTTGACAATTGTGCGTTTTTCTTTCTGTTTGTTGTTGTGTTTTGTTTTTTCTTGTCTTCGCAAAGCGACCGCCCTGCCGTGTTGGAAAATAAAATATTTCTACATAATTTAGAGTTTTCTTCATGAACAGGTATTCTATCCACCCATATTAGTATTTTTCTTCTATCTCTTTTTATTTACGAGATACCAACAGTCACAAAGCCGCAACTCAGTAGAAAAATTAAAAATGTATTGGCAAACAGCATTCTTTTAAATTGCTGCGATTTGCCACGATACGACTAAAACTTGCCGCCGTGTGCCGTGATAGTGCTGCTAGTGCGGAACGTGGCGAATCCTGCCCGGCCCACTCGCCTTCCTGGTGTCTAGGGAGAGAAGCTCCGCCCGCACAGTTCGTTGTCGAAACAGTACACCGACATGGAGTTCTCACACCTAGTTATGAATGGAGCGATGGTGCCCCCTCGTCCAGGTTAGAGTTACCCGCAAAGAGAGACACCAGTAAGTCGGCTTTCTCCTTTGCGGAGTGAGCAAGTGAGCCTCCAGGGCATTGCACAGGCGAAAGTGAGGAGCGGCAGAAATTCGACTCGACCGATTTGGCGAGAGACCAAAACTCACGGCTCCCAGTTGGGTTCTGGTTTAGGCTGTCGCCAACTCTGCCGGTATGCTCGAATTTTGACCTGGCGATAGGCCTCTTGCAGGATCTGAAGAGGCCGTTGTATTCTTTCTTCAGTTCGAAGATGTTAGGATCACCTCTAGCACGAGCGCACGACCATGCACGATAAGCTGCACCATTAGCTGCGACAGCATCGGCACAGTCGCGGCTGTACCAGGGCTGGCTCTTACCACCAAGGCGGACGAGGGCACTGGGAATGAACATCTCCATTCCCCCCAGAACCACCTCGGTGACGGAATTGGCGCATTCTGACGGATCGTTCGAACTGAAGCAAAGCTCTCTCCGTGGGTAGGATGCGAAGTGTTCTCGCATACCATCCCAATCTGATGACGCGTAGTGCCAAATTCGACGCGTTCCTGCAGTACGGAACTGAAGAGGCGAAGATGGCACCGTGGGCCCACTAGACAGTGGTCAGAGAAGCCAAGAGGAGTGCTCACTGTGACTTTATATCCAGCAGGGTTCGTTGTCAGCATAAGATCCAGCAGAGAGGGTTCATGACCGTCTATATCTGGTATTCTGGTCGGTTGGTTTACCAGTTGAGACAGGTCATGGGTCAGGACGAAGTCGTAGGCGGCTCTCCCCGCGAAGTCCTCTCAGAGCCTAGCCACACCTCGTAGTGGGCATTAAAATCTCCAAGCAGAACCATATCCGGTGAGGGAAACCGCACTTGCACTTCGTCTGCCGCTCTACTCAAGTGCTCGAATAATCGAGCTGTCTCCGCGTCGCCAGAGCGCGACCTGTAAAGACAGGCGTACACTCGCGACACCGTCCCCAAGTCCACATGAACCCACAGCACAGAAAGCTTAGGGTCCTCCAGGCAGCGCAGGCGATGACAGCAAATATCCACCCTGGCAAACATGCAAACGCCAGCTCGAGGTCAGAAGGCTTCTTCCAGGTTGTAGCCGGGGTAATACAAGTAAGAAGTATTGACAGGGCAAGACAAATATCTTTCGCGTTTAGCGTTTCTGTCAGGAAAAGTAAAGCCGGCTTCTCCGTCTATAGGTGATGGTGGACGGCATTCAGGTTTGAGTGCAACCCCCGCAAGTTGGTCATGTCTACGCAAAAATAGGTGGGGGTGTGCACCGCTGTATGTACTTTATTTCTTTTCTTTTGTGCTGCCATGTAGTTTTTTGAGAGGGGGAGAAAAGCATGAAGAGCGGTCACGAAAAATTTGCGGGCAAAGCGCAGCTCCTAACTTCATTACCATCGGTTCAGGTTGGTGGTGCACCGACATTGAAGACGAAAGGGCCCCTGGTCTCCCCCGGAAGTGGCCGCCGGGATTATGGGCCTGTTGACCAGGGCAGCCTCTCGCGTTGGTTAGACGCGATTGGGCCCCTATACTACCCGGCGGGTGGCCAGCGGAATAACCGTTTCACCGGCTCTCCCTGCCAACCGTGTCGATGCATCACTCCCGAACAGCGAATCCGCTTTGGATCCGCTGGCCCAATCCTTGTCATGACCATCCCCACCTGCTACTGGGTCCTCGGAAAGTACACCGGAACACAGCGTACTATTATGGCGGTGTAATTGTTTCCCGGGGTGTGGTGGCGAATCCAGGCTATCCAAAGATCTACCACACGCTATTTGTGGCTCATTTGGCACCACCCAAGAGGCACGTGTGACAAAAGGCTATCCCTCTAAATCGCCAGAATTTCTGTTTTGAATCTGCATGTCGATGACAATTCACTTGATCAGAGTAGCTGCATTGATTAAAATGTATAAATAATTGCATTTCTATTTTATATCTATGTTTCGCAAAGAGTAATAAAATCGTAAAGGTAAGAAAGTCTGTACATTGAATGTATTCGGAAAAAGACTAACCAGGCTGGCTTAAAATGAGATACTGAACATGTTAGAACAGTTTTTAAAATTGTTGTTTGTTTGTTTGTCTGTACGCGCATCACGCAAAAACCACTGAACGTAATTAGACGAAACTTTGTATAGTGGCAGTTTATATGCCGGGTTAGGATAATACGTAAAAAAAATATCAAAAATAAAAAATAAATTAAACAATTATAAACATTATTGCGCGTTTAAAATCACGTAGTCCAAAGTACATAATAATATCTTGAGAACTGGCAGCAAATAAAATTTGAATAAAATATTCATTCGAAATTTAAAAATAAGTAGATACAACGAAAATGACAGTTCTTCTTTTTTATAACTTGAACACAATAGTCTATACATATCAATTCTTTCTATACATATAATAAAATCGTAAATGCAAAAATGCCTACTTGTACGCGCATCTCGCAAAAACCACTGAACGGAATTTGACGAAACTTTTTATAGTGACAGTGTATATCCCGGATTAACGTAATAATAAAAAAATATAATAAAAATCACGTAATCCAAAGTAAAGGTAAAAAACAATTTTAAATGTCATGTTGACAACGGAGAACTGTCATCTCGACGTGAGCTGGCCGGTGACAAATTGTTTGATAAATAAAAAAAAAAAATTTGAAAGTCGAAGTTATGTCGCTGTCATTGGTGCAATAAAATTTATATATCTGTTGCCCGCGGCTTCGCTCGCGTGAAATTCGTATTTCAAAAAAAGAAAGTAAGTAACTTAAGGCGGGCCCGAAGGCGGATCTGCGCTCACGTGAACGATATTCTTTCTCGATGAAAGTAACTAAGGGCGAGGCGGAAGGCGGAGCTGAGTTCAGGAAGAAGAAAAATATTTTGGAAGATAATTAAGGGCGAGGCCGAAGGCCGAGCTCTATTCTGGAAGACCAAAAACCTTCTCGAAGAAAGTAAGTAACTATGGGCGAGGCCGCAGACCGAGCTGCGTTCAGGAAGAAGCTAAACCATCTTGAGGAAAGTATGTAACTAAGGCGAGGCCGAAGGCCGAGCTACGTTCTGACAATTGAAAAACCATCTCGAAGAAAGCAAGTAAGTAAGGGCCAGGCCGAAGGCCGAGCTTCGTTCAGGAAAAAGCTAAACCATCTTGAAGAAAGTAAGTAACTAAGGGCGAGGCCGAAGGCCGTGCTCTATTCGGGAAGACCATAAACCATCTCGAAGAAAGTAAGTAACTAAGGGCGAGGCCGTAGGCCGAGCTGCGTTCAGGAAGAAGGTAAACATTTTTGAAGAAAGTAAGTAACTAAGGCGAGGCCGAAGGCCGAGCTACGTTCTGACAAATGATAAACCATCTCGAAGAAAGCAAGTAACTAAGGGCGAGGCCGAAGGCCGAGCTTTAGTTATTAATATAACTTTTTTATTTTTATGAAATAAATCGATTGAATAAACGATATTATATTCTATCGAAGAAAGGAAGTCTTTAAGGGCGAGGCCCGAAGGCGGAAGAGGGTTTTTGGTTTACCTGAACGCAGCTCAGTCTTCGGCCTCGCACTTAGTTTCTTCCTTTCTTCCAGAAGGGTTATCGTCTTCCTGAACGCAGCTCGGCCTTCGGCCTCGCCCTTACTTACTTCCTTTATTTGAGAAAGGTTTATCGTTTACCTGAAAGTAGCTCGGCCTTCGGCCTCGCCCTTAGTTAGTTACTTTCTTTGAGAAGGTTTATCGATTACCTGAACGCAGCTCGGTCTTCGGCCTCGCCCTTAGTTACTTACATTCTTCTTTGGAATACGAATTTCACGCGAGCGAAGCCGCGGGCAACAGCTAGTTACATAATAAGGATTAAAATTGGTTTAAAATACTACTTGCAATACGTATGCAAACGTACCTTTAATTTGTGTGTTAGTATTCTTTTCTTGAAATCACGTGTTTTATTCCAAAATTAATATGATTTCTAACAGTCGAATTTGAATTTTATATTCATACAAGCTGTGCCCGCGGCTCCGCCCGCTCTCATATTTCACTTCACTGCTAACCTCATAAGCTATTTAGCGTGATAGTAAGTAGCCTATAGTTGATGGGAAGAAGCAAGCTATTCGTAGAATTTTGTTTTATTAAAATCGGTTCAGTGGTTCTCGAGTTATAAGCGGACAGACAGACACTCAGACACTCAGACAGAAAGCAGACGTTGGATTTTATTATAGGTATAAGGAAGGATACACCATATATTCATATATAAACATACATCAGATAGCAGCAAATTAAATTATTGCTTTTTTCAAAACATCCTTATAGTAAATAATGTAGTCAACGAGGAGTTGGACCCATACATTAATTCCTCAGTCAATGAAACTTTGATAATATCTTGGAGTAATGTTCGGAATTACTACTGACAAATAATCCAACATTTTTTTTTACGGGAAGTTGGGTATATTCAAAGAAAAGTGAAAATTTAATATAACTCCTATAGACAAATTGCTCCGTCCAAAGTTACTTCGCCATAGGGTAGGTATTATTTATATGAATAAGTACGTAAATAAATCCAACATTTTTTGTATATGGAAATAGTGAATTAAAAACAAAATGTGTTTTTTTACTATATTTTGCTCGGCAAAATTGCTCAGTCGGTTCTTTAATCGGAATATACCTTAGTATTATTATGTACATCAATAAGCATAAGAATCCAACAACTTTTTTATATGCATCATTTTTTTTCAAGGTGACGACCGAAACTCTGTTCCGCAAAATTCCTCCTTCCGTTTTTATTGTACAATTATGATTAAGAATTTTGAAGAAAATTATTTGCAAAAGAATCCAACAAAAAATCCATCGGCAAGTTTAAAAACAAGCGGGCCAAGACGGGCGCGGTGCGCAGAGGAGCGGCCGGCCGCGGGAGGCGAGAGACGCGGCATTTTCCCCTCCTCTGCGTCCATGCTGCGCCGCTCCGCCCCTGGCGCGCCGCTGAAGTTGGCGTGCGGTGTGTGCTAACCAGGGACTGAAAACCGGTTCGAAATGGGGTTCGGGTTCTCCGAACCGGTTTTAACGAGCGAACCAGTTTGGTCGCGAACCGGTTCAAAAAAACCCGAACCTGAACCCTAAAAACCGGTTCAGAACCGGTTTGGACCTCTAATATTAACCGGTTCGCAGCAGGGTACGAAATGGGGTGGAAACCTATATACATTTTTTTGGACTTTGGGCTTCTTTATTAATGTAAAATATTGTCGTTGTCTTGTTTCACAAGAAGGGGGATAGGGCGAAGCTGAAAAACTATCGACCTATCTCACTTCTTAGCCACGTGTACAAGGTCTTTTCAAGAGTCATCACGAGTCGGCTGACACAGAGGCTGGACCAGTACCAGCCTCGTGAGCAAGCTGGATTTAGGAAAGGGTACGGCACCATGGACCACATATTTACTGTGAGACAAGTGGTGCAAAAATGCGAGGAGTACAACAAGCCGCTCTTCCTAGCCTTCGTCGACTATGAGAAGGCGTTCGACTCAGTTGAAAAATGGGCTGTCGAAAACTCCCTCCTCAGGTGCAGAATCGACCACCGCTACATCGAGGTGCTCCGAAATCTGTATCGGTCCGCGACGATGACTGTGAGGCTTCACGAGAATACCCAACCTATCCTCCTTGGTAAAGGCGTAAGGCAGGGGGATGTGATCTCACCCAAGCTCTTCACAAACGCATTGGAAGATGTGTTCAAGATGCTTGAGTGGGACAACATGGGTATAAACGTGAATGGAGATCTTCTCAGTCATCTGCGTTTCGCCGATGACATTGTTCTTCTGTCCAATTCCCGAGATCAGCTTCAGATCATGCTGGAAGACCTTTATACAGCGTCGATGAAGGTTGGTCTGAAGATGAACCGGGACAAAACCAAGGTCATGGCGACCGAGGTTATGACGGGAGGACAATTTGTTATTGGCGGAGAAGTGATCGAACAGGTTGAAGAGTACGTATACCTCGGTCAAATTCTGCGGCTTGGTAGACAAGGTCTGCTTAAGGAGGTGGAGAGACGAATTCAACTGGGTTGGGCTGCCTTCGGAAAACTAAAATTCGTCCTGAAGTCTGACCTTCCGCAGAATTTAAAGACCCGTATATATGACCAGTGTGTCCTCCCGGTTATGACGTACGGATGTGAAACGTGGACTCTGACGGTCGCTGTTGTCCAAAGGTTGAAAGTTGCCCAGCGAGCAATGGAGCGAGCCATGCTGGGTATATCGCTACGTGATATGGTGCGTAACGAGGCAATCCGCCGACGCACCAAAGTAGTCGATATTGGACACCGGGTGGCTAAGCTCAAGTGGCAGTGGGCTGGGCACGTTAGCCGAAGAGACGATGACCGTTGGAGTAACCGTGTCCTACACTGGCGGCCGTGGACAGGAAAACGGAGTGTGGGAAGACCACCCGCCAGGTGGGACGACGACATCAAGTACGCCGGCGGAAATCAGTGGTTCCGTATCGCTGAAGGCCGGGAGGACTGGAGGAAAATTGGAGAGGCGTATGTCCAGCAGTGGACGCTTACACGCTGACTGACTGACTGACTGACTGACATTGTTGTTTTATGTATTTAATAAAATAAAAAATAGGTGGTTGATTTTTATAGCCTAATCGATTCAGTTTCATAACAGTAACAAAAAAGTCTTAATTATCATTATGACATAACACGTGTAAGTTGGTAAAAAAAATCAAATTCTTTCTATTCCATACTAATAAAACTAAAATTGTGGTTTTTCACAATTTCTGAAAGAAAGGGATCTATGTGTTGGAAGACTTTTTTGTTCCTGGCATGAAACTGAAATGATTAAGAAATTTTTTTTTTACATTTTACATAGAAAAAATGTTTTTGTGCGAACAAAAATTATTTGTTCTTCAAAAGTGATCTATTTCCGATACAGAACCCTCTCTTAGCGTACTATTAACTAATTTTGAAAGAAATTATATAAGGTGCTTCGTTATTCATCTCAAGTAAACACGTTACGCAAAAAAAAAATTATATTTTTTTTTTTTTTTTTATGGAACCTGACACGGGTGGCTACATCACCTACAACATCCGTGATGTCAGCCCATAACACAGGGTGAACTAGGTGCCATGTCAGTGCTTCCCTTCATTTCATGTCGGCTACACTAAACTGGACGGAAAACACGAACTATTTACATAGCCGTTTCGACCGACGTTTCGTTCAGTGCGGTGGTATCAACCCGGCCGGGATAAACCCTACCACCTAGTAAGGTAAGAAGGGAAGGGACCTACAGTTTAACGTGGAATCCGAACCACGGTCAGCCTCCAACGGTCGAGCGGTCACCCATCCAATCACTGACCGCGCTCAGTGTTGCTTAATAACAGTTGACTAACCAACCGCGCCACTGAGCTACCGAGGCTGACGAATTTTCTTATCCCTTAGTCGACTTTTACGACATGCGACGGGGAGAGATGCAGTGGGGCTATTCTTTTTAAGTACCGACCCCACACGGTACAACAAGCGGGCCAAGACGGGCTATATGTTTTTAGCATAACTTTTCGAGAAATTTTCAAACGCAGAACAGCTGTTTATTGTAAGTAAGTCACAAGGTCACTAGACCTGTGTGTAACAGTAGGTAGCTTGCATTGTACGGGGTCAATGACCGTTGTATGTCCAAACGCAGAACAGCTGTTTGTTGTAAGTAAGTCACAAGGTAACTAGACCTGTGTGTAACAGTAGGTAGCTTGCATTGTACGGGGTCAATGACCGTACTATGTTCAAACGCAGAACAGCTATTGTTGTAAGTAAGTCACAAGGTCACTAGGCCGCCGCCGCTCTAAAACTAGCTACCTACCTACCTACCTACCTACGTGTGCGGTGTGTGTGCCTACGTTTCTTGTTTGCAAGGGTCTATAGCCTTGATTGGTTTTTACAGCTATTTGATTTAATTTTTTTGTTAGGAGATGTTAGGAGAAACAATGCTCCTATAAACATGTTTTTTTTTGCGTAAAGTGTTGAGCTGAACGGGACATGACAAAAAAAATAAATAATAATGATAATGATAATGACGAACCATACTGAATATGCATATGTCTCAATGAAATATTGTTATTGTTGTGTGTTCTTTATGGCGAAATAAATATCTGAATCTGAATCTGTTTGTTTGAGCGCGTATGTAACCCTCCCGAAGTTATTGACATAAATAACGAAGCACCTTATATAGGGAGTTAAAGCTGTTCGCGTCTATGACACCTCATGGTCCTTAAGTCACACGTGCCTCCTGGGTGGTGCCAAATGAACAGCAGTTAGCGTGTGGGAGATCTTCGGATCGACTGGGTTCGCGACCACACCCTGGGAGAATCAATTATTTGTTTAATTTTTATTTTATTTTTATTTATCTCTTTATTTCAGCCAACTAGGGCCATATTGACAATACATATTAAATGTCTTAACCTAAGAACTAAAATTACTTTTTCTCCACTTGTGTCTGTACGGGTCCCAATAGAGACCCGTATGCGTCATATTAGTCTGCTGACGCGGTGAATCAGGTGCGCGTAGAGTGGGCGCAGATTGCGTCCGCGGCACGGGCGTCGGCAGCGGCGCGGGCGTCGGCAGCGGCGCGGGCGTCGGCAGCGGCGCGGGCGTCGTCGGCGGCAGCGCGGGTTGCGTCTCCTGAATGTGCAGGACGGCAGTTGTAGACAGCTCCGGCGCGGCCTCAGCATACTTATGGCGCGCGACCTCACGATGAAGGTCGCGATTGTAGCGCCGGAACACCACCCCGGAGGGCCAAAACTCACTGCGAAGGAATGTCTTCACCTTCTCGGCAGGAATGCACAGATTGAAAGCGCAAAAGTTCGTGTCAGCCCAGTGAGAAGGAAGAGCCTCGACACTCTCAACTCGCTCACCCTTATCCTGGACGTGGCGGATGAGGTCCTCGATCTTCATGTCCTTTCGCAGGCGAAACACGTAGATGAGAGCCGTGCGGGGAGCTGCCTTCAAACAGCTCTCTTCAGGGGGCGCAGATCCGCGCTTATTGCACCTCTTCCTTCTCTTCTTCCTGCTCTCGACGAGTACGAACCCGTCTTTGTCACGTGCAGCCTCCTGCCGACAGTCGGGACGCGGTTCCAAGCGCGGGGATACCATTGTTGTTTTCTCCACCGTTTTACTGATACGCTTCGCTTTTCGGACGAGCGGCAACGGGGCGGGTGGGCAGAGGAGCGGGAGGGTTGCGCAGTGTAGAAGTCGAGGCATCAACAGCACCATCAGCGCTTACGTAGCATACCGGCGTCGATGTGCAATCGCTGGGTGACGACACTTGAGCACCTCGCCTGCGCATATTGACGTTGCGTACACTCAGCGTTTCGTTCGGTGTTCCCACTTGCGGAATGCGATCAGGCTGCAGAGACGGGGTTATCGGCCGGAGTGACTCGGAACATGACAATTTCTCAACTGCCTGTTTCAGCTGTTGAACTTCCGGGACGAGAGATGTTGGCCCCTACGCCGCTGTCGCTCCACAGTTTCCCTTCAGTTGAGCTATGTCCGCTTTTATGATCACCAAATCTTTCAGGAAGGCCGTAACGTCGACGTGGTCGAAGGGCACAGGCGGCAACTTATTGAGGTCGTACGCCACGAACCTTGGCACGTCGTCGGGGTCTGTCTGCTTTAAGATGGTGATGATGTCCTGGATAGTCTTCTTCTTCCGATTTTCTCCCTTGCGAGTCGGCCTTCTTGACGGAATGCACGCACAAAGCAGAACTCTCGCGGTCTCAACGTCATCTTCAGTGAAGGCGGACTCACAAATCCGGATGATGCTGAAGGCTGATCTTCGGTGAAGGCTAGTACTTCGTTCACAACCATATTGCATTTATCGCGCGCCATTTTCGCTTACTTCGCAGGTGCGTCTAGAGTGCATCGTGTGCGCGTCCGTCGCCGACCGATGCAAGCTCAGTACTATTATACCGCCATAACAGTTCACTGTGTTCCGGTGCACCTCCCGGGGACCCAAAAGCAGGTGGGGATGGCTGTGGTGAGGAGTAGGTCAGTAATCCCGACGCGGATTCGCTGTTCCGACGTGATGCATCGACACGTTTGACAGGGAGACTCGGTGAGACGGTTATTCCGCTGGCCGCCCGCCGGTGGTACAGGGGCCCAATCGCGTCTAACCAACGCGAGAGGCTGCCCTGGTAAACCGGCGCATAATCCCGGAGTGGTCCGTCGTGCCGGTTGGTGAACGGAGTGGGGTCCCGGCGGCCACTTCCGGGGGGAGGGGAGGGGGGGGGGACCGGGGGCCCTTCCGTCTTCCGTGTCGGCGCACCACTAACCTGAGCAGTAAGCGATGGTCCACGCTTTGCCCGTGAATCACCACAGTCACCCGTCACGCTCTTTCCCCCCCTCTTACTACAACCATGGCAGTACAAAGAAAGAACAACTTTCAATCAGCTGTGCACACCCCTACACCACTATTTAGCGTTGACTTGACCAACGTGCGGGGGTTGCACACCAATCTTAATGCCGTCAATCACCACGTGAAGAGGATGAAGCCGGCCTTGCTTTCTCGACGAAAACGCAAATATCTCGCCCGGCCGACACTTCTTACCTGCACCACCCCGGCTACACCCTGGATGAAGCCTTCCGCTGGCGAGCCGGAGTCTGCCTGTTTGTCAGGGCTGATATTTCCTGTCGTCGCCTGCGCTGCATTGAGGACTCCGAGCTCTCAATACTCTGGCCCCACGTGGATCTGGGAACGGTGTCGGGGGTCCCAATAGGTCGCACTCTGGCAATGCGGAGACAGCTCGGTTATTCGAGTACCTGAGTGGAGCGGTAGACAAAGTCCAAGAGCGGTTTCCCACCACGGATTTGGGTTTCCTTGGAGACTTCAATGCCCATCACAAGGCATGGCTGGGCTCCAGGAGAACTGACTTTGCGGGGAGAGCCGCCTACGACTTCGCCCTGACGCATGGCCTGTCTCAACTGGTGGACCAGCCCACCAGGCTGCCAGATATAGACGGTCATGGACCCTCTCTGCTGGATCTTCCGCTGACGACAAACCCCACTGGATATAAAGTCTCAGTGAGAGCCCCGCCGGGTTCTTCTGATCATTGTTTAGTGGGGTCCACGGTGTCATCTTCGCCTCCTCAGTCCCGTACTGGAGGAACGCGTCGAATTTGGCACTACGCGTCAGGAGATTAAGATGAGATGCGAGAACACTTCGCATCCTACCCTTGGAGAGAGATCTGCTTCAGTTCGGACGATCCGTCAAAATGCGGTAATACCGTTGCCGATGTGGTTCTGGGGGCAAAGGAAATGTTTATTCCCAGCGCCTCTGTCCACCTCGGTGGTAAAAGCCAACCATCGTACAGCCGCGACTGTGCTGATGCTGTCGCAGCTAAATGCACAGCTTATCGGGCATGGTCGCGTGCACGTGCCGGACGTGAATCAAACGTATCCGAACAGACGATGGAATACAACCGCCTCTCCAGATCCTGCAAAAGGGTTATTGCCAGGGCCAAATTTTACTACATCGGCGACAGACTGAACCAGCACCCAACTGGGAGCTGTGAGTTCTGGTCTCTCGCCAAATCTGTCGAGTCGAATTTCTGCCGCTCCTCTCTTCCACCTCTGCAGTGTCCTGGAGGCTCACTTGCCCACTCCGCAAAGGAGAAAGCCGACTTACTGGTATCTCTCTTTGCGGGGAACTTCAACCTGGACGATGGGGGTGCCACTCCCCCAGCCATACCTAGGTGTGAGAACTCCATGCCGGAAGTACAGTTACGATAACAGACTGTACTGGCGGAGTTTCTCTCCCTATACGTCAGGAAAGCGTGTGGGCCGGAATGGATTCCTGAATTGGTGAGCCAGCTCGGTGTGCTCCCGAGCTGGCTCCAGTGCTGACGCGCCTATTCCGTATCTCCTACTCCAATGGCTGTGTGCCGGCGGTCTGGAAATCTGCGTTTGTGCAAGCGGACCCCAAAAAGGTTTTTTTTATTGACAGCGCGTCGTATGGCGCCGAGCCACCCATAAGGTGTCTAACGACGCCCATGGACATTCGGTCGTATGCGGGGGTTCCGAATGCCATGCCGAGCATTGCTTATGGTGCCCATTCACGGCCCTCTTGAAGGACCCGAGACTGTACTTGGGGGGAAATACAGGGAGAGCGTTCCAGAGTTTACCGGTTCTGTAGAGGAAAGATCTGCAGAATCGATTGGTACGCATCCGCGGTAAGTCCAGCGTGTAGGAATGCAATCCCTGCCCAGTGCGCGTGGTGCGAAGGTGGAAAGGGGACGGCGGGATCACATTAAACGGCCCCTCCGAGTACTCCTCACGGAATAAGCGATAGAATACACTTAGGGAGCCGACATCCCTACGGTGTTGCAGTGGTTCTAGATCGCAGGACACTTCGGGGTCACCTACTAGTCGCACGGTTCGACGCTGGATTGAGTCCAGAGGCGCAAGCTGGTATTTGGCAGAGCCATCCCACAGGTGCGAGCAGTACTCCAAGCAGGACCTGATCTGCGATTTATAGAGAAGCAGCTTTTGGTGTGAAGTACCGTCGCACCTTATTGAGTACGCCCAGCTTTTTAGAAGCCAGCTTGGCCTTCCCCTCGATATGGCGACGAAAGTTCAGGTCGTGCGACAGTTCGACTCCGAGGACCCCGAGGTGTTCACTTAATTTAAGCGACGTGCCTTGGAATGAAGGAACCGGTGTGAACGCCGCTCTCTTCGCACTGAACACGCGAACTTGTGTCTTGGAAGCGTTGAACTCGACCAAATTACTACGGCCCTATTCGGAAATAGAGTCGAGTGTGTGTTCGAGCTCAGACACAAGTCTTCGCCTCTTCTCATCCACAACATCCCGACTGGCTGAAGGGTGACTGGTGTAGGATCCGTGTGCCGTACTGTCATCAATGTATGTTGTCCAGAGACAGCATATCATTGATATGCAGAAGAAACAGCGTGGGTGACAACACAGATCCTTGGGGTATGCCGGCGTTCACTGACATGTCCGACGAGCAACCGTAGTGCACGGTTGCTGAATGAATGCTACGCCCATGCAGGAAGTCGGCGAAGAAACAAGAAACAAGAAACAAGAAACGTAGGCACACACACCGCACACGTAGGTAGGTAGGTAGGTAGGTAGCTAGTTTTAGAGCGGCGGCGGCCTAGTGACCTTGTGACTTACTTACAACAATAGCTGTTCTGCGTTTGAACATAGTACGTCATTGACCCCGTACAATGCAAGCTACCTACTGTTACACACAGGTCTAGTTACTTTGTGACTTACTTACAACAAACAGCTGTTCTGCGTTTGGACATACAACGGTCATTGACCCCGTACAATGCAAGCTACCTACTGTTACACACAGGTCTAGTGACCTTGTGACTTACTTACAATAAACAGCCGTTCTGCGTTTGAAAATTTCTCGAAAAGTTATGCTAAAAACATATAATATTTTTTTTGCGTAACGTGTTTACTTGAGATGAATAACGAAGCACCTTATATAATGTCTTTCAAAATTAGTTAATAGTACGCTAAGAGAGGGTTCTGTATCGGAAATAGATCACTTTTTAAGAACCAATAATTTTTGTTCGCACAAAAACATTTTTTCTATGTAAAATGTAAAAAAAAAATTTCTTAATCATTTCAGTTTCATGCCAGGAACAAAAAAGTCTTCCAACACATAGATCCCTTTCTTTCAGAAATTGTGAAAAACCACAATTTTAGTTTTATTAGTATGGAATAGAAAGAATTTGATTTTTTTTTACCAACTTACACGTGTTATGTCATAATGATAATTAAGACTTTTTTGTTACTGTTATGAAACTGAATCGATTAGGCTATAAAAATCAACCACCTATTTTTTTATTTTATTAAATACATAAAACAACAATATTTTACATTAAAAAGAAGCCCAAAGTCCAAAAAAAATGTATATAGGTTTCCACCCCATTTCGTACCCTGCTGCGAACCGGTTAATATTAGAGGTCCAAACCGGTTCTGAACCGGTTTTTAGGGTTCAGGTTCGGGTTTTTTTGAACCGGTTCGCGACCAAACTGGTTCGCTCGTTAAAAAGGTTCTTCGAACCGGTTCGGAGAACCCGAACCCCATTTCGAACCGGTTTTCAGTCCCTGGTTAGCACACACCGCACGCCAACTTCAGCGGCGCGCCAGGGGCGGCGCGCAGCATGGACGCAGAGGAGGGGAAAATGCCGCGTCTCTCGCCTCCCGCGGCCGGCCGCTCCTCTGCGCACCGCGCCCGTCTTGGCCCGCTTGTTTTTTAAACTTGCCGATGGATTTTTTGTTGGATTCTTTTGCAAATAATTTTCTTCAAAATTCTTAATCATAATTGTACAATAAAAACGGACGGAGGAATTTTGCGGAACAGAGTTTCGGTCGTCACCTTGAAAAAAAATGATGCATATAAAAAAGTTGTTGGATTCTTATGCTTATTGATGTACATAATAATACTAAGGTATATTCCGATAAAAGAACCGACTGAGCAATTTTGCCGAGAAAAATATAGTAAAAAAACACATTTTGTTTTTAATTCACTATTTCCATATACAAAAAATGTTGGATTTATTTACGTACTTATTCATATATATAATACCTACCCTATGGCGAAGTAACTTTGGACGGAGCAATTTGTCTATAGGAGTTATATTAAATTTTCACTTTTCTTTGAATATACCCAACTTCCCGTAAAAAAAAATGTTGGATTATTTGTCAGTAGTAATTCCGAACATAACTCCAAGATATTATCAAAGTTTCATTGACTGAGGAATTAATGTATGGGTCTCCATACATCAAAACTCCTGGTTGACTAGTGTAAAAGAGTGCTCTGGCTAATAGCTGCAATTTATATTGCTGCCATTTGCCAAAAAAAAAAATGCAAAGTATTCCTCAAAATGTGTCGCGGCAAAAGACATTTTACTTAATAACATTAAAAATACTTATATATTTATAAAAAAATATGCTGAGAAAGTACGATAAACGCTTATTCTTTCATATAAATCTAAATTCTCTCACATAAGTTATTCAGAAACTGAGAAAAGGGCAAAAAACCTTAAAAATCTTTAAACGCATTTATCTCAAAATGGGGTTTTTCAACTTCCGTCCATTTGCCTTTACACATTAGTGCTGCAGTGGGGCTATTCTTTTTAAGTACCAGCCCCGCACGGTGCAAAGTTAGTTTCCATAAATAAATGAATCCAGAGACAAATGTATAATATTGATTATATCATGGTGAGTTTAATGTCTTTGTTCACATCAGACTACATCATGTAAAACGTGTAAAACATGTATTTTTTATTGAAGGTGACTTCTACTACACTGGAGTTCAACAACAAGAATCAACAACAGCAACCTCTGACATTAAGACGAATCAACAGAACAACGAAGCATCGATAACAGCAACCCCATATGTCAAGACAAATCAACAGAACGAACAAGGATCAACAACAGCAACCTCTGACAATAAGACGAATCAACAGAACGACGAAGCATCGACAAAAGCAACCCCTGATATCAAGACAAATCAACAGAACGAACAAGGATCAACAACAGCAACCTCTGACAATAAGACGAATCAACAGAACGACGAAGCATCGACAAAAGAAACCCCTGACATCAAGACAAATCAACAGAACAAACAAGGATCAACAACAGCAACCTCTAACAATAAGACGATTCAACAGAACAACGAAACATCGACAACAGCAACCCCTGATATCAAAACAAAACAACAGAACGAACAAGGATCAACAACAGCAACCTCTGACAAAAAGACGAATCAACATAACGACGAAGCATCGACAAAAGCAACCCCTGATATCAAGACAAATCAACAGAACGAACAAGGATCAACAACAGCAACCTCTGACAATAAGACGAATCAAAAGAACAACGGAACATCGACAACAGCAACTCCTGATATCAAGAGAAATCAACAGAACGAACAAGGATCAACAACCGCAACCACTGACATTAAGACGAATCAACAGAACAACGAAGCATCGACAAAACCAACCCCTGATAACAATACAAATCAACAGAACGAACAAGTATCAACAAAACCAACCTCTGACAATAATACGAATAAACAGAACAACGAACTATCGACAAAACCAACCCCTGATAAAATTAAAAATCAACAGAAAGAACAAGTATCAACAAAACCAACCTCTGACAGTAATACAAATAAACAGAACAACGACCCATCGACAAAACCAACCCCTGATAAAAATACAAATCAACAGAAAGAGCAAGTATCAACAAAACCAACCTCTGACAGTAATACAAATAAACAGAACATCGAACCATCGACAACACCAACCCCTGATAACAATACAAATCAACAGAACGAACAATTATCAACAAAACCAACCTCTGACAATAATACGAATCAACATGACAACGAACCATCGACACCACCAACCCCTGATAACAATAAAAATCAACAGAACAAACAAGGATCAACAACAGCAACCTCTGACGATAATACGAATCAACAGAACAACGAACCATGGACAACACCAGCCCCTGATAAAAATACAAATCAACAGAAAGAACAAGTATCAACAAAACCAACCTCTGACAATAATACGATCCATCAGAACGTAGAACGATCGAAAACAGCAACCCCTGATAGCAATACAAATCAACAGAACGAACAAGTATCAACAAAACCAACCTCTGACAATAATACGAATCAACATAACAACGAAACATCGACAACACCAACCCCTGATAACAATAAAAATCAACAGAATGAACAAATATCAACAAAACCAACCTCTGACAATAATACGAATCAACAAAACAACGAACCATCGACAACAGCAACCCCTGTCAATAAGATCAGTAAGCAGAACGAAAAAGGATCGACAGCGGAGACCGCTGACGATAATATAATAAAATTCAACAGAATCATACCACGTCTGGTTGAGCCCCTTATGTTATGGAGACGAAATTATAACAATACAAATCAACAGAACGAACAAGTATCAACAAGACCAACCTCTGACAGTAATACAAATAAACAGAACAACGAACCATCGACAAAACCAACCCCTGATAAAAATACAAATCAACAGAAAGAACAAGTATCAACAAAACCAACCTCTGACAGTAATACAAATAAACAGAACAACGAACCATCGACAAAACCAACCCCTGATAAAAATACAAATCAACAGAAAGAACAAGTATCAACAAAACCAACCTCTGACAGTAATACAAATAAACAGAACAACGAACCATCGACAAAACCAACCCCTGATAAAAATACAAATCAACAGAAAGAACAAGTATCAACAAAACCAACCTCTGACAATAATACGATCCATCAGAACGTAGAACGATCGAAAACAGCAACCCCTGATATCGGCACAAAGCAACAGAACGAACAAGGATCAACAACAGCAACCTCTGGCAATAAGACGAATCAACAGAACGTAGAAAGATCGAAAACAGCAACCCCTGATATTGAGACCAAGCAACAGAACGAACAAGGATTAACACCAGCAACATCTGACAACAAGACGAATCAACAGAACAACGAACCATGGATAACACCAGCCCCTGATAACAATACAAATCAACAGAACGAACAAGTATCAACAAAACCAACCTCTGACAATAATACGAATAAACAATACAACGAACCATCGACAACAGCAACCCCTGTCAAAAAGATCAGTAAGCAGAACGAAAAAGGATCGACAGCGGAGACCGCTGACGATAATATAATAAAATTCAACAGAATAATACCACGTCTGGTTGAGCCCCTAATGTTATGGACACGAAATTATAACAATACAAATCAACAGAACGAACAAGTATCAACAAGACCAACCTCTGACAGTAATACAAATAAACAGAACAACGAACCATCGACAAAACCAACCCCTGATAAAAATACAAATCAACAGAAAAAACAAGTATCAACAAAACCAACCTCTGACAGTAATACAAATAAACAGAACAACGAACCATCGACAAAACCAACCCCTGATAAAAATACAAATCAACAGAAAGAACAAGTATCAACAAAACCAACCTCTGACAATAATACGATCCATCAGAACGTAGAACGATCGAAAACAGCAACCCCTGATATCGGGACAAAGCAACAGAACGAACAAGGATCAACAACAGCAACCTCTGGCAATAAGACGAATCAACAGAACGTAGAAAGATCGAAAACAGCAACCCCTGATATTGAGACAAAGCAACAGAACGAACAAGGATTAACACCAGCAACATCTGACAACAAGACGAATCAACAGAACAACGAACCATGGATAACACCAGCCCCTGATAACAATACAAATCAACAGAACGAACAAGTATCAACAAAACCAACCTCTGACAATAATACGAATAAACAATACAACGAACGATCGACAACAGCAACCCCTGTCAAAAAGATCAGTAAGCAGAACGAAAAAGGATCGACAGCGGAGACCGCTGACGATAATATAATAAAATTCAACAGAATAATACCACGTCTGGTTGAACCCCTAATGTCATGGAGACGAAATTATAACAATACAAATCAACAGAACGAACAAGTATCAACAAGACCAACCTCTGACAGTAATACAAATAAACAGAACAACGAACCATCGACAAAACCAACCCCTGATAAAAATACAAATCAACAGAAAGAACAAGTATCAACAAAACCAACCTCTAACAGTAATACAAATAAACAGAACAACGAACCATCGACAAAACCAACCCCTGATAAAAATACAAATCAACAGAAAGAACAAGTATCAACAAAACCAACCTCTGACAGTAATACAAATAAACAGAACAACGAACCATCGACAAAACCAACCCCTGATAAAAATACAAATCAACAGAAAGAACAAGTATCAACAAAACCAACCTCTGACAGTAATACAAATAAACAGAACATCGAACCATCGACAACACCAACCCCTGATAACAATACAAATCAACAGAACGAACAATTATCAACAAAACCAACCTCTGACAATAATACGAATCAACATGACAACGAACCATCGACACCACCAACCCCTGATAACAATAAAAATCAACAGAACAAACAAGGATCAACAACAGCAACCTCTGACGATAATACGAATCAACAGAACAACGAACCATGGACAACACCAGCCCCTGATAACAATACAAATCAACAGAACGAACAAGTATCAACAAAACCAACCTCTGACAATAATACGAATCAACAAAACAACAAACCATCGACAACAGCAACCCCTGTCAATAAGATTGGTAAGCAGAACGAAAAAGGATCGACAGCGGAGACCGCTGACGATAATGTAATAAAAGTCAACAGATTCATATCACGTCTGGTTCAGCCCCTGTTATGGAGAAGAACGTATTTCTAACAAGTTCTAAACGATTTAATGTCAAAACACACCCTCACATCCACTAACACTCGCACGCATGGCAGGTGCCAGGAAAGGGGTTTTGCCCTCGATCAACGGGTTCTGCGTACACGCTGTCCTGATAATTTTAACATTGAAAATGTTTTTTCGATCGTGTTGGTTCGATTTCAAGAAAAGTGCGACATCGCTTTGGTGTCGTGAAATTTACAGCTACGTGGATGATTGGGGTGTCAAAAGATGCGTCTCGGCGAGGGCTACAATATGGCGTGTTGTTCAATACAATATGGAAAAGTAAAAAACTTTTTGACGTGATGATGTCACGTCTTATAAATTGATGAACACCGGCTGCACGCACGAAGAAGTGTAACGTTCCATCTAAACCTGTGTGTGCAAGCGAGAGCGCGATAGAGACCTGTGTGTGCAAGCGAGAGCGCGATAGAGAGGCATAGGCATATAGTAGGAAATACAAAATATATTTCTCCGTCTTTTGCGAGCCTCGAACCCGCGGTCCCTGCCACCCATCACTGACCAGACTTGTTATCCACGCGGGCTATCGACCGTGTACATATCGCTCCAAATTTTCTCAACAGTATGTGAATTTCATGGAGCGAATTTCATGGAGCGACATCTAGTGTCCACATCTAGCGTCAATATTAAATTAAATACTTCAGCCAGCGGTATACTTGATTTAGCAGTTAGGTAATTGTTGCAACGTTGAACATGTAGATGGCGTTATGTAGGTTTTTTAAATATAAATTAAACAGAAATTAATAGTCGTTATTATTTTCTCATATTTTTTATTAGTTATTATCACATCTTTATCATGTACTTAAATTAATTTTACATGGTAAATATCCGCCGGAACTGATTTACTTTATGACATCATCACGTAAAACTATCGTCCGTAAACCAACTTTACAGACAACCAATTTTTTCAAAAAATAAAAAAATTTCGAAAAATTACATGATTTTTTGGTGTCTTCTCTCATTGAACCGGCGATTTCTCGAAAACGAAAAACGATATCGAAAAAATGAAAAAAAAGCCCTCGGGGTATTGAGTTGGGCTACAATTTGCAAAAATCAGAACCTCGCTATCTCTCACGGTCTAGGCTGTAGCTTATCCTTTATGCGGACGAATTTTGAATACCGCGGGAGGTATGTGCGGAGCGCGGACTAATCTACTCGGAGCGGTGTAGGCGCCGTAAGCTGGCCGGTCGAATATAAAAAATGAGACAATATGTTGAAACTAATAGACATAGTGTTCAGGACATTCACAATAACGTAAACTTTCAAGGGAATGAAACAGTTAATACTTACCTTAGAACCTATGTGAATCGTGCGGATCGGAGGATTCGGAGGCAAGCTTCTCGGATACGTTCGTTGCGCAAGAATCGCTTGAAGAATTCCAAAAAATATATGGATAATAATTTTTATTCCAGGGCTACTGAAATAAAAATTATTAACCATATATTTTTTGAACTTCGTATTGTCATGTGTGTGATAGAATATGGTGGAATAAAAAGTTGCGCTGTGTGAAGGAAGATACGCCGGCGTGGAGTCATTTGGTGAATATCGGATATGATCCGACTATCCGAGGTTTGCGGCACGTGTATGAATGATTTGAGACAGAAACATGTGACGAATCACAACCTACCTCAATGAACAATAGCTAGCAATAGGATGAAGGCTGGCTGGTAAAATGTTATAAGGCGTAGGAGTTAGTTTAGCGCCTGGGTAGGGAGTATAGCAAAGAGACCGCGGTGCGTATAAATTATAGCGGGTGGCGTGTAATCAGGCGCGGAAAATACAACGTTCATACATTCTGAACAGGAATGACTAGCAACACCGTATAAGCGAGAAATGATGATAGATAAGTATTATAGGTCGGCATGCAGTAAGATATAGGACGAATTGACTGTATTACATCTACTTTTGTGAATTCGTAGCATTTTTCAGAGATTAGTTACTGAAAGTTTTAGGGAAATATGGAACGCATCTTTAAGGAAAATTGCTTCAGGCATTGTGATTAGTCGACCAATGGGAAACGCGGAAACGGAGTTGGGGATGATTCCTGATTGGTCGTGGGGGTGAGGATGGGGGTAAGAAAGGAGGCTATTTAAGGGCGTGTAACACGGGAGGAGCACCTTTAGTACAACTGCGAGCCTCGAAGGAACAACTTGCCTGAGCCCCGGTCATCGCTAAGTCGCATCGAGCGCCATTGTTTTTCGGCATCAACGTTTCGGTGAGCGTCGGACGCCGCGCTATATTTTGGAGTTTTCTAGTTGCAATTCGACCAGTTCTATTAACTTGCATTGTATTGGAGTCTTCTTTTGGTGGCTGGGCTAGTTTTGGAAACAATACTGGCTTTTCAGAAATTATTTGCTAGTATTAGGGATGTGAAATATTTTTATATGGACCATCATTGGAGCACTGTGTGGGATGCGAGATATGCTGAAATATGCATACATGCATACTATTACAGGGCTCTTTCCCTTTTGGAGCACTGGGTGAGGGAGCGGGTTTTGCTGAAATATGCATGCACGCCCACTCACGCAGAGTTCTTTCATGGAATGTTGTGAGGGAAGCGGGTTTTGCTGAAATATGCATACACGCACGATCTCACAGGGTTCATCCTTGGAATGTTGTATGTGGGTTGCGGGTTTTGCTGAAATATGCATACGCGCGCACTCATGCGAGGTTCTTTTCCTTTCGATGGAATGTTGGGTGGGCAACGCTAGCTATGCTGAATAAGCATACACGCTTGTTCGCACAAGATTAAGTTCATTCTCAATGATATCACGAGACAAGGCCTCGTGGTAAGAAGACGTAACATAAGGTCGAACCGCAACTGGAATTCTGGCTAAATTATCAAATTATAACGTGGGTAGTTAGGTCCTTCAGACACTAAATTCATATTGGTAGGTTAGTCATGTAGCTGTGTGAATTAATTCTCCTTAATCCTGCAAGGGAGAGAGGGTTCACTTCGTGAGAACGAGTAGTGCCATAGTGTGTAGTATTTAGTGAGGTAGGTACTAGGAAGACCAGGTAAATACCCCTCAGTGGTCCTCCTTAATCCTGCTAGGCTGCGAGGACCCTTTTTCATTTGATTAGTACTAAAGTCATATGGTAGGTTAGCCATGTAGTTGTGTGAATTAATTCTCCTTAATCCTGCAAGGGAGTGAGGGTTCACATCGTGGGAACCATAGATATCATAGAGTAGAGTATTTAGTGAGGTTAGGTACTAGGAAGACCAGGTAAATACCCCTCAGTGTTTTCCCTTAGTCCTGCTAGGCTGTGAGGTCCCAGTTAGTATGATCTGTTAGTGCGATACCTATTCTATCTGGACGAAGTGGGTGGCTGTACTCTAAGGACCGGTGCAAGCTGAGCTGACCGTCTGAGGAGGAAACCTGTGGTAGCCTTCTTTCGATAGGCGGAGTCCGTCGGACGAAGTACTTCGAGGTTAGGATAGGGACCACACACACACTTACACACACATGCACGCCTTTAGGATTTGAGGTCCGTAGGGGCCCTAAATCACCCACATTACACCACGAATTTCATTTTAAATCTCTTCCTAAGAGAAACAGTTTCTTCACAGGATAGGAAACAAAGGGGGCCCTTAGGTATACAGAAATAGAGCTGCCGGGAGTACGGCAGTCCTATCTGGTTGGTGGCCACTGTAAGGAGCGTGGAGAGGCCAGGGGTGAGGGAACCCCGGACTCGTGGAGCTTCTTACTTCCTTCAGGGGGAAATTGTTTGAATAATATGAAAATTACTGGTTAACACAATTTCTGGGAGGAGAGAACACAGACAATTACAATGTGATGGAGGAGACACAGTGATATAGGAGAGGCGGACTTAGGCAGAAAATTACATATGTAGTTAGGATATTATTCGAAGAACAAAGGTTAGGATAGAAAGCTAGGGATTGAGTTAGTACTCTGGGTTATACGGTTACACAACGCTTCCTCGAAGAGAGGAAGATACAGGGTCCATCTACACTTAATTCAGTGTATACGTATGTATGCATTGCTTGAGTTTACCTAGAGATCACTTGAATGCTAAACGCAGGCCATGTTTTATTTTAGAGGTTACTCGCGGAAGCGTGGAATTTCGGAATAATTATTCGACAACACCTATCGGGTGAAGTATAAATACAAAATATACTTTGGTGGGAGGCTAGTTCGTCGCAAACATACACCGCTTTTATCTACTGTGAATGGATTCGTCTACCCGGAAGAGGCAAATCTACCTGCACTATGCCCCATAAGCGAGCGATTAATATTACCTCGATCGCGATTAGAAATGTGAGATTTTTCGAGGGATCGAAGAAATTGTATGGGCAAGTTATTAATGTGTGGAGCCGGAAGGAAGCCATAGGAACTCCTAAACTACACATGATAAATCCACCATGTTTGGGCTCGTTGGATTTTTCTTCGCAAGTACTCTAGTCATTTAGGATTTCCAGGGTCCTGATGATAGAGCCGGAAGGAAGCCATAGGAACATACATAGGTTAGGTTAGAAGATGCGTCGCTACGCGACGCATCTTCTAACCTACCCTAGGCATATAATATTTTTATATTTGATAATTATTAATTTGTTACTTTAGTTAGACATAATGTCAAGCTTATGTCTTTTTACCCGACTGCGCGACGCAAAGGAGGGTAATGTATTTATCAGCCTATGTATGTATGTATGTATGTATGTTTACCCGACTGCGCGACGCAAAGGAGGGTAATGTGTTTATCAGCCTATGTATGTATGTATGTATGTTTGTTCCTTTGTGGCACTCTAGAGACCAAACGCGTGGGCCGATTTTGGTGATTCTTACGTCAATCGATTTGTCTAAGTCTTGCGAGTGTCACTAAAGATATGACAGTAATCAAAATTCAATATGGTGACTACTAGGTGCCATATTGTGAAAAAGAAAAAAATGAAAGTTGACTAACTATATTAAGTGGGGTATCGTTGAATAGGTATTTGAAAATCATCTTTAGGTTTCTCTCATCATTTTTCATTTCGAATGACCATTTAGGATCTATAACGATTTAAAGTTGGTTAGCAACCATTCTCACTTAACTTATAATAATAGAGTTGTGATAAAGTTCTTATTATACAGCGTGTTAGGCACATCGACCGAGAATTTTTTTTGTAAGTAAGTGGGGTCATTTGCAACGTTTTGACTAATCATACTTTTTGTCAGGTGTCAGGTGGTATCGAGATACGATTTTTTTTCTTTATTTTTGAAAATTACCAAATTGTCGTTCTATTCAGGTCTCTGTCCCTAATTTTGACCACATAGTGAATTATTTGTATGACATGTAGTATACCGTCGGAAAGGGCGTAAACTAGCAAACTATTTAAAAGATAACGAAGCTCTTAATTGCTGACAGTGTGTTTTTTAATGAATTAATAAATTAAAATTCTGTCATATTTTTACTCGTTCTCGGGACTTTGGGAGGTCATAAGCCCTTTTCATGGTATTAACTTCATCAAATGATATTTTTTCTAGAAGAAGGGTACATTGTAAAATGCAATAAATTTTATTTCGTGCTGATACAACCATAAAAAAAGTTACAAGGGTTCAAAGCTGGGATTTTGGTAATTTTCAAAAATAAAGAAAAAAAAAATTGTATCTCGATACCACGTGTCACCTGATAAAAGGTATCATGGGTCAAAACATTGCAAATGACCCGACTTACCTGCAAAAAAATTTTGTCGGTCGATGTGCCGAACTGCCTGTATAAATAATTTTCATAATATAATTCTCAAAATCGAATGACAAACCCAGAATTTTACTGCTATGAAATAACGACAATAATATGTACAATCTCAAAAATTTATTCATCTATCTATCTATAGTATCGTGTTTCAAACATACTCCTACCTAGGTATTATACATTCGGAGATTAACGCTTCTACTGGGTAACTATTTTTGGGTTACATCTTTCAAATTCAAATTCCAGCGACGACCGCGCAATAAGTGCGTGCATGTCATATGATTCCATGTCAAAACAATGTCCATGGAGTAGGTGTCAGAATGGTGTGTGTATCGATCATGAAACTATTTCAATGGTGTAGTTATTCAATATTACTTATCAGAGTTCTAGACTACTGGACTTGTTTTTTTTCTTTTCAGTTTTTATTTTAAAGTAAATTTTTTAAGCAGTCGGGTTTTTTTATTTTTTAAATTAACTTTTTTTTCTGTCTAAATTTAGTTTACATTTTTTAAGCTGTTTGTGTTTTTGAAAAATTATAAAAAATTTATAAATGTAATACTTCATTTTCAATGTACCTTGAAGGTCGTATAATCTGATGATCACGAGATCTGTGAATTTTTTTATAGGTTAAGAATATAATATGTAAAAAAAAAAAATTATAAAAAAAACCCCGACTGCAAACAATAATCGAGAGAAAAGACAAAAACAAGCTCTACAATCTGTAGAATTTTGTTTCAGCACTGTATAATGCACCATGCAATGTTTTTTTGGTTCGATACCTACTTAAGGAAATAATAAAATATACTATCATAAATATATATTTTTAAAATTTAAAGCGCGACATATGGCGCCGAGCCACCCAGCTTGAATGTTATTATAAGGCAGTGGTGCCCAAACTTTTTTCTTGTAATGTAAGAACCAGCTGCACAGTCAAATAAAAAAAAAGTTAATTGCAATTTATTATTTAAGTAGTTGAAAATCAATAAGTATGAAATACTCAGGTTTATAGGCAATTGAAAAAAAAGTAGAAAAATATATTTCAATCTCTACCTAACTATAAGTATATCAAATAGTTATATCAATTGAAATATGGCTATATTTAGGTTGCTACCAGGGGGGATAGCTGGTAGGGATAAGTGTACCAGCCGGCTTGAGCGATTACCAAATCCTACAGAATGACCTGCGTAGACTTGAAGTGTACTGTTTAAAAAATGATTTAACCCTAAATATGAGCAAATGTCAAGTCATAACATTTACCAGAAAGTCTAAGGTTGTAAATTTTACCTAAACCTTGAATGGTGTCCCACTGGAGCGAGTATTAGAGACTTAGGGGTAATCTTAGACGCGAAACTTCTGTATGATAAGCACTTGGACCACATAGTTACCAAAAGCCTGAAGACTCTGGGATTCCTCTTGCGTATTACAAAACCGTTTAAGTTGGTGACAAGACTGAAAACACTATACTACGCATACGTCAGAAGTATACTAGAGTTTTGTTCGCCAATATGGAATACTTGCTACGTGACTCACTCCAACAGAATAGAAAGAGTTCAAAATAGATTTCTTAGACAACTTAACTATCGCGAAAACGTACATTTCAGCACATACGATTATGCTTCTAAACATCATAAGATTATGTCGTTGAAGAAGCGGCGTATCCTAAACGACCTCGTATTACTTCATAAAACAGTAAATGGAGAGGTAGATAGTCCGGAAATGGTTCAAATGATATCATTGCGTTGTCCATCGATACATACAAGAAAGCCGCACATTTTCATGGTTGATCGTATGAGCACCAACTACGCGAAAAATTCAGTATTCAATCGTTGTATGAGCACCTTTCGTACCGTGTGGGGTCGGTACTTAAAAAGAATAGTCCCACTGCATCTCTCCCCGTCGCATGTCGTAAAAGTCGACTAAGGGATCGTCAGCCTCGGCAGCTTAATGGTGCGGTCAGTTATTGGATGGATGACCGCCCGACTGTTGGAGGCTGACCGTGGTTCGGATACCACGTTAAACTGTAGGTCCCTTCCCTTCTTACCTTACTAGGTGGTAGGGTTTATCCCGGCCGGGTTGGTACCACCGCACTGAGCGAAACGTCGGTCGAAACGGCTATGTAAATAGTTCGTGTTTTCCGTCCAGTTCAGTGTAGCCGGCGCGAAATTAAGGGAAGCACTGACATGGCACCTAGTTCACCCGGTGTTATGGGCTGACATCACGGATGTTGTAGGTGATGTAGCCAACCGTGTGAAGTTTCCATAAAAAAAAAAAAAAACCTATAATGACTGTTTCATGGATATTGATATTTTTAATTTAAGAGGAAAATCTTGTGCGAAGGCTGTGGTAGACTCATCGTGTACGTTGTGCGTCGTGCGTTTGCAAAGGAATAACCTAATCTGGAATAGAATAAGAAGGTACAAGGAGGTACACTATGCACGCACACACACACATACACACCCTCTCTCACACACACACACTTAATTGAATATAATATATAAATGACTACTGCGCATATTCATTCCTAATCTTCATGTCTTTCACTATTAATTAATAATCACTTGTTTCTTTTAAGTTTACTTTATTACTGTTTGTTTTGTACGTAGGTACTTATTTATAGTTAGCCATTTTTTATGTTGTAATGTTATGTCTCAATGGGAACATTTGTGGGGGTAGCATAGGCCTATTGTTGTACTTAGTTATATAGTATATTTTGTCTTATTAATGTTATCTCTGTGGCTTCTCTAATAAATCAATAATTAATATGATGTGATGTTTTGCCTAGTACCCCCCCTTAACTAAAGGATAAACCTACCCAAGGACAGCGCTCTGTGCAATATTTCGATACACTTTGTCTCAGCTCGCAATATGCAGTGAAGTGACCTTTCTCAAGGTCAAGGTCAATGTCACTCCCTCCCCGGATAAATTTACTCCGAAGCGGATTACGTTAGTTGAGCGGACACACGTGTTGGGGGAATAGAGAAGACCTGTATTTTTTTTATTTTTTTTATGTTATCCGATATGGGTGGCTTTGTCGGAGGGGCCAAAGCACATGCTTCGACCAGCCAATATCACCTCCGAGAAGATAGGTGCCATACCGGAGACTTTCCTGGATTGCTGGCTATACTGGACTAGAGGAGAACACAGGCCGAGGCTGCTATGCGGCCATCTTACATTCAGTACGGTGATACCAACCCAGTCGGCTACAATTTGAGCCTACCACCTAGTAAGGGGCAAGGGAATGGACCTACAGTTTTACACCGGTTCCGAACGGTGAAGCAGCAGGTGAAGGTATGCACGTAAATTTTTTCGTCAGAATAACTCATTGGTACACGCCGACCGGATTCGAACCGTGGACCTCTCGCATGAGAAGCCGATGCCGAAACCACTCGGCCACCCGCCACTTTTGGCGTACATGGCGAAAAATGGTTTTTGAAACGGGTATTCTTAGGGTTCCGTATCCGGTACGGGACCCCATTACTAAACCTACGCCGTCTGTCTGTCTGTCTGTTCGTCCGTCCGTCTGTCTGTCCGTCCGTCTGTCCGAGGGCTGTATCTCTTGAACCGTAATAGGTAGCCCTTTGAAATTTTCACAGAATATGTGTTATTTATTATGGCCGATATAACAAACAATAAAAATAGGAAAAAAAAAAATCACGGGGGTTCCCATAGAAGAAACCAAAAAGAGTATGCGCGCGCGCCATCTACCGAATAGATTATGAAGAATTTTAACTAATATGATACTAAGCAACCCTGAGCGCTGTCAGTAGTTGGATGGGTGACCGCTCGACCGTTGGAGGCTGACCGTGGTTCGGATTCCACGTAAAATTGTAGGTCCCTTCCCTTCTTACCTTAATAGGTGGTAGGGTTTAACCCGCCCGGGTTGGTACCACCGCACTGAATTAAAGGTCGGTCGAAACGGCTATGTAAATAGTTCGTGTTTCCGTCCAGCTCAGTGTAGCCGACATGAAATGAAGGGAAACACTGACATGGCACCTAGTTCACCCGGTGTTATGGGCTGACATCACGGATGTTGTAGTTGATGTAGTCAACCGTGTCAGTTTACATAAAAAAAAACAAAAAAAAACTTTTTTTTTGGTCAACTCAATTTTATATCGAAAGGGCCACTCTTAAGTTATTCCTTATGAAACATCCTCCGGGCGACAAGCGCCGCCGGTTATTGGGTCTCCTTGCACCTCGGTTTAATAAGGCAACATAGAAAATTGTTTTCTTATTATTTGCTTCACCGTAGCTGCCCTGATGAGACTGCGAATGAGACGTGCCATAGAGTGGTTTCATTTTCCGTTGCTCTTAGGGATAAAAGCAACGACATTCTACTTTCTGGACGGGCACTCGTCATACATTTTACCGGTAGAAAGGTGCGATTGCAGTTCTTCTATATATTGCCAATATTTAAAACAGCGTAAGTGCGCGAGCGTCTCATACATCACGTTACGTTTCCGCTCTGTGAACATCGATAGAGTAAGACGGTTAAATGGCAATTTGATACGTATAAAGGAGAGACAACGATTGGAGAGGGTGCTGAATGCTCACCAATAGCGCGCCTCAATTCGGTGCGTTGTATGCCACTTCCCGATAATTTAATTCGTTGGATAAAAGTACAATTTTGTTTTTGTTTTTGTGGAAACTGAAACTGTTGGCTACATCACCTACAACATTCGTGATGTCAGCCGTGAACTAGGGCACACCGGGTGAACTAGGTGCCGTGTCAGTGCTTCCCTTCATTTCATGTCGGCTACACTGAACTGGACCGCTCGACCGTTGGAGGCTGAACGTGGTTCGGATTTCACGTAAAACTGTAGGTCCCTTCCCTTCTTACCTTACTAGGTGGTAGGGTTCATCCCGCCCGGGTTGGTGCCACAGCACTGAATGAACCGTCGTCGGTCGAAACGGCTATGTAAATAGTTCGTGTTTTCCGTCCAGTTCAGTGTAGCCGACATGAAATGATGGGATGGTGCCACCTAGTTCACCCGGTGTTATGTGCTGACATCACGGATGGTGTAGGTGATGCAGCCAACCGTGTCAGTTTCCATAAAAAAAAAGGGATAAGTCCGCCTTTGCCCCTCATGTAAATTACTTAATCGTCTGTTACTCTAAAAAGTTTTGGAGCAATAAGGTTTTTCTATCTATCTTACCACTTAGCAGCAAATTCAAAAATGTGTTAGGCGAGTGTTTTGGAATTCATTTTCTGTGTCCAAACACGCGGTGTTTGTATTGCAACATAATTTCCCTTGCCCCTTACTAGGTGGTAGGCTCAAATTGTAGCCGACTGGGTTGGTATCACCGTACTGGATGTAAGATGGCCGCAAGCAACCTCGGTTGTGTTCTCCTCTAGTCCAGTATAGCCAGCAATCCAGGGAAGTCTCCGGTATGGCACCTACCTTCTCGGAGGTGATATTGGCTGGTTAGAGCATGTGCTTTGGCCCCTCCGACTCAGCCACCCATACCGGATTACATAAAAAAAATAAAAAAAAAATAAGGTAACGCTCACGATAGCTAGTTTACTAATCTAGTGTAAATCAGCCTTTAGTTGACCTTCGCTGTCGTTCAAGGTGAATGGGGCCGAAAGTGCTTAAGGCTATAAGGGGAAGACATGGAAATATAAACCGAGAAATCGTATTGTCATACATTGCGCATCTGTTATCTTGGTACCAATACATTTTTTTTATTTTTTTTTTTGGAAACTGACACGGTTGGCTACATCACCTACAACATCCGTGATGTCAGCCCATAACACCGGGTGAACTTGGTGCCACGTCGGTGCTTCCCTTCGGTCGTGCCGTCTACACTGAACTGGGCGCAAAACACAAACTATTTACATAGCCGTTTCGACCGACCTTTCATTCCACAGACTACATAACTTATACGTGGGGCACACTAAAAGTTTCCGGAATTAATAAGAATAAAATACTATTAAAGGTCAAAAATGAATTTATTGTTTCTCAAAATATTCTCCCTTTGCGTAAATGCACTTTTTCATACGATTAAACCAATTTTGAAAACTTTTGTGCCACTCCTCCGTGGTGACCTCAGAAACGTGTTTTTCATATTCTTCGACAGCCTCTTCTGGTGATGAAAATCGTTGACCGCGTAATTGGTTCAAAATTTTTGGGAACAGAAAAAAGTCACAAGGTGCCGTCACCTGTTACTATGTCCCACACCAAATTTGAAGCGCCTTTGTTGAATCTGGTAAGCATGGCATTGCACCAAGTGACGCGGTGCGTTTTTTGAGCCTCGGTCAAATTGTGTGGGATCCACCGTGAGCACAGCTTTCTCACACCCAAATGTTTGTGTACGATTGATTGTATTTGACTCATGCCTATGTCTAAGAATGCCCGAATCTCATGGTAGGTCACATGCCTGTCTGTTTCGATCATACGGCGCACAGCATCGATGTTTTTGTTGTTCACAGCGGTGAACGGGCGACCATCGCGACATTCGTCACTGAGATTGACACGACCGACCGAGATTGAATTCTGCAAACCAGCAATAAATAGTCGTCTTGCATGGTGCTTCATCGCCAAAAGCAGATTGAAGCCGAGCGAGGCTCTGATGAGCTGTCAAATTACACTTAAAATCGTAGAAAATCATACTACGAAAATTTTCCCGGGTTAAATTTATGTTAATGTAGACACGCAATTTTTAAAATGGCGCTACAATGGAAAAACAATTGACAGTCAGATGAAACAAACTGCATTCTACAGCCAAAGAGTTCCATTTTCAAATGTTGTAATTACTTTTTAAATATTGTTTATGTAAGTGGCCAATTCCGGAAACTTTTAGTGTGCCCTATGTACTAGACTAGCAACGCGGGGGTTATGGAGGTTATGTTGTCTGTGTTTCATTCAGTGCGGTGGTACCAACCCGGGCGGGTTAAACCCTACCACCTAGTAATATAAGAAGGGAGTCATATCCCTTAGTCGCCTTTTACGACATACACGGGGAGAGATGCAGTGGGGCTATTCTTTTAAAGTACCGGCCCCACACGGTTCATAAATACTTGGTCGGCATGAACTAGAGCTGGCCAGCAGCGCCGCGTTTCCGGCACACAATTTTTTTTTTCTTTTATACTTGAAATTCTTTTATTTTCCTCATTTCAACATTTTTCTAATTTCAAAATTTTTCTCATTTCAACATTTTTAGGTTTCCGTATCCCGTATGGTAGCCTATTACTAAGCCTACGCCGCGCGCCGTCTGTCTGTCTGTCCGTCCATCCGTCTGCCGAGGGCTGTATCTCTTGAACCGAAATAGGTAGCCCGGTGTTATATGGCGGATTTATCAACAAATAATAAAAAATATAAAAAGTAAAAAATCAAGGGAGGTTCCCATACAAGAGACGTGTTTTTTTTTCAATGTTTTTTTGTGGTGCGGAAACCTCGGTGCGCGAGTCCGACTAGCACTTGGCCGGTGTTTTAATTTCAAATTTTTTCTTATTTCAAAATTTTTCTAATTTCAAAATTTTTCTCATTTCAAAATTTTTCTCATTTCAACATTATTCGTGGAAATTTGCTAGTTTATTTACTATTTAGTTAGTAGATACCTACGCGACTGAGCTTCAATCGGCGTCTAACAGATTTTTGTCAGCCTCGATAGCTCAGTGGTGCAGACAGTCTACTATCGCTATTGAATGTTAAGCAACGCTGGGTGCGGTCAGTACTTGGATGGGTGACCGCTGACCGTTGGAGGCTGACCGAGGTTCGGATTCCTCGTAAAACTGTAGGTCCCTTCCCTCCTAATCTTACTTGGTGGTAGGGTTTAACCCGCCCGGGTTGGTACCACCGCACTGAATGAAACGTCGGTCTAAACGGCTATGTAAATAGTTTGTGTTTTCCGACCAGTTCAGTGTAGCCGGCACGATCAAAGGGGGAAGCACTGACATGACACCTAGTTCACCCGGTGTTATAGGCTGACATCACGGACGTTGTAGGTGATGTAGCCAACCGTGTCAGTTTCCATAAAAAAAAAAAAAAACAGATGGCGTTAGAAAAAAATATGTTTTGTGTGAAAACTGATTTCCTCATAGATGAAACCTATCTAGATAAATTTGGAAAATAGAACATCATCTAAATGCAAAATTTCATTTAAATCGATATAACCGTTTCCGAGAAACCAATCAAATATTACAAGAATAGCTCACTTAAATAACAAACATAAAAAAAAATTCAGTCGAATTGAGAACCTCCTCCTTTTTTTGAAGTCGGCTAAAAATAATAGGATTTACGAAAACCAATTTTTTTATAGAAAAAATCTAATTCATATTTAATTTAGTTTTTGGCCCTCAAATATTTTTGATAACGTCAATGTGGTCCCACCTGTTAAAAGCTTGCACTATAGTTTGGAGGCCCCTGCACTAAATTATTAAATCTAAAAAAAATAAATGATGGCCTACAAAGAAAGTTTCAAATAAATCAAGTCTCAACAACTGAGGTACAAGGGAAGGAAGCGGGGTGGCGGGGCGCGGAGAGCCGAGCGGCAGAGAGGGTGCCGGCGCGGGGAGCGAGCGAGGGAGGGAAAGAGGATGAGGCGGGCGGTGCGAGCGGAATGCACGTGCAGCGACGGCGGCGGAGCGCGAACGACTAACTCCGGTGCGGCTGGATGGCCTCAACTCGGTGGAACATGGTGCGCTGACCAAGTGCACTCTCTAATAAAAAGTAGATAGATAGAAAATGCTATATTGCTCTAGTAATCATTAAACAGTAACCATTACATTAGAAAATTTACATAAGGTGCAAAGGCGGACTTATCCCTTACAGAGTTTCTTACAGTCAACCTTTGGATGTTTGAGATTCGATAATATAATGGAATGTAAGTAGGTAGTAGCAAAAGAGTTGAGCGTGAGAATTGAAGATAAAATAATAATAAGAATACCTTATTAACAATACAGATAGGTATAATGCGCGGGGCGGATCTCGGCGTGTCGCCGCCGCAGCGGTTCGTCAGTGTTCTACCTCGCACCCGCACCGTACTTGTATAGTGTATGCGCGTGGCGGGTCGCCCGCTGCGGCGACGACACGCCGAGATCCGTCCCGCGCATTATACATGCCGCAAAAGTATACATACATCTCTATGTTGGGTAATGCATTTTCTTTCACCTTCTCAACAGATTAATGCCTGTTCTAGTATTAAAGTATTCCTCCGACTTAAGGGGTATAGGGGAAGATAATTTACGATCCTTTAGTTGGTCGGCGCCCACGCTTAGTTTTTTCCTACCCTGGAAAAAAACTAAAGTTACAAATCTATTTTCTTTCGGAAGTGGAAAACAGCGATGGATATCACGGAGAGTTCTGGAGTTTAATCGTTTCCATCTCCACTGCGGCAAGTGGCTTTGTATAACGTAGCGGAAATAATGTATGTATGTATGTACATTACTACTGTTAAAAAACATACCTATTTATAATTTTATTGGTTACTAGCTTTTTCCGGGGCGTCGCTCGCGTGAAATTCGTATTTAAAATGAAGAAAGTAAGGCGGGCCTTCATGCTTTACTTTAGATTTATATTATTTCTCTATGATTATTAGTATAATTGTTGCTATTAAGTTTTTATATTGTTGATTTTTGAACTTGTTATATTGATATAAGCTGTGGAATTCTCTTAATATATAAATAAATAAATAAATAAATAAATTGATATTGATGATGATTGATGATTAGGTACATATAAATACTTATATGGAATATAGAAAGTTTATTATTATAAAACAAAAAGCGGTTACGACATAACACCATATATTAGGTGGTAGGCTCAAACTGTAGCCGACCAAAGACGATATTGACTGGTCCGAGCATGTGTTCTCGCCCCTCTGATTCGGCAGAAAAAGACCAGATTAAATAAAAAAAAAAACATCGTTTTAAATAGGTACCTATTTCATCTATCATATCGCATATCTATCTCACAGACAAATTAACAAAACGAGTCCGAATCCGAATCACCGCTGATCATTATTTATAGCTATGAGATAAGTGCATAGGACCCCTCTCGCATATCGGACTATTAAATTATGTTGTTATGGAACCTCATGGCTGTGGGTTGCATCACCTGCTTGCAACACCCGTCTCGTAATATCAGTCCATGACGCCCTTCCGTCTCGCCCTTAGTGACTTATTTCTTCGAGAAAGCACATGGTTTACCTGAAAGTAGCTGGAGCTTCGGTCTCGCCCTTAGTGGCTCATTTCTTCGAGAAAGTATAATGGTTTACCTGAAAGTAGCTGGAGCTTCGGTCTCGCCCTTAGTGGCTTATTTCTTCTAGAAATCATATGGTTTACCTGAAAGTAGCTGTAGCTTGGGTCCCCCCCTTAGTGGCTTATTTTTTCTAGAAAGCATATGGTTTACCTGAAAGTAGCTCGACTTTCGGCCTCGCCCTTAGTGACTTATTTCTTCGAGATAACTTATGGTTTACCTGAAAGTAGCTCGACCTTCGGTCTCGCCCTTAGTAGCTTATTTCTTCGAGAAAGCATATGATTTACCTGATCGCAGCTCAGGTAAATCGGCCTCGGCATAGTGAAAGTAAGGATGCAGCGGGCAAAAGCTATACAAAAGCGATAGTTTCTTATCATATTTGCATTTAAACCGCCTTTACCCAGAGCGGAGCCGCGGGAAAAGCACAGCAGCATTATTTGTATGTTACATATAATCAACTGAATACAAGTTATATTTAATAGTGTTAGCAAATTTTTTTTTTACAAATACAATGTATCCTTTATTAATATAAATTTCACATTAATAAATTAAAATTATTAAATAAACTATATATAATATATAATATATACTATATATAGTTATATATAATTATATTATATTGTTTATTGATCACTCATATATCATTGCTCATTCGTAAGACTGCACTCAAACTTGTCACAATATGGTTCTATCGAATAATATAGGGATTATTTCTTAGATAATTTTTTTTGAAAAAAAAAAACATTATAAACGTAAATGATGTACAAATTTGAGTTTTTTTTTTATTATGGATACTGACACGGTTGGCTACATCACCAACAACATCCGTGATGTCAGCCCGTAACACTTGGTGAACTTGGTGCCACGTCAGTGCTTCCCTTCGGTCGTGCCGGCTACACTGAACTGGACGGAAAACACAAACTATTTACATAGCCGTTTCGACCGACCTTTCATTCAGTGCGTTGGTACCAACCCGGGCGGGTTAAACCCTACCACCTAGAAGGGAGTCATATTATTATCCCTTAGTCGCCTTTTACGACATACGCGGGGAGAGATGCAGTGGGGCTATTCTTTTAAAGTACCGGCCCCACACGGTTCCAGAATCACGCCTTAAAATATTGGTAGTCTGTTTAATCGCGTGTACTGACTACTCCAACCACAGACTCCAACCATAATAATGACATATTTTTTTCCACAGCTATATGACCGGGGTCCCATGCGCAATTCCACCATATCCGGTTGATCACATAAATCCCGGCTCCCTAATGAAATGCAAACAAGTATTTAGTCGCCGGGCAAATACATCCCAAAATACACCGGAGTACGCCCAAAATACAACCGAATACTTCCGAAATACGACCGAATACATTCGAAACTCGAAACACAGGCTGCATTTTACTCGCCCGGAGTTTACACTGAAGTCTTACGTATGGAGCGGAATAAAATTGGTAAACAAAGATTTTTGATGACGGCGGATTTTTGTTGACGGCCGCGCCCCGGCTGATCTGCCCTTCAGCCCGCCCCGCGGATACATCGACGTTCCGTGGGACGGGCGGCTGAGGGCTAGGCGCCCTTAGAGCGTTATTACTATAATGTTTTTTTACAATTAAATAAATGTTTTAAATAGTATTATTATTGTCAGTATCTGTAGTTTTTTATAATATAATTTTTTTTCTAATTTAGTTTTTAGATTTATTGTTAAAATTTCATTTTTTCTTTTTTTTTTATGGAAACTGTCACGGTTGGCTACATCACCTACAACATCCGTGATGTCAGCCCATAACACAGGGTGAACTAGGTGCCATGTCAGTGCTTCCCTTCATTTCATGTCGGCTACACTAAACTGGACGGAAAACACGAACTATTTACATAGCCGTTTCGACCGACGTTTCGTTGAGTGCGGTGGTACCAACCCGGCCGGGATAAACCCTACCACCTAGTAAGGTAAGAAGGCAAGGGACCTACAGTTTAACGTGGAATCCGAACCACGGTCAGCCTCCAACGGTCGAGCGGTCACCCATCCAATCTCTGACCGCGCTCAGCGTTGCTTAAAAACAGTTGACTAACCAACCGCGCCACTGAGCTACCGAGGCTGACGAATTTTCTTATCCCTTAGTCGACTTTTACGACATGCGACGGGGAGAGATGCAGTGGGGCTATTCTTTTTAAGTACCGACCCCACACGGTACAAACTAACGATTGTTATTGATATGGCTTGTATTGTTAATAATTATTCTTATTATTATTTTATCTTCAATTCTCACGCTGAACTCTTTTGCTACTACCTACTTACATTCCACTATATTATCGAATCTCAAACATCCAAAGGTTGACTGTAAGACATCTCTGTAAGGGATAAGTCCGCCTTTGGTGCAAAGGCGGACTTATCCCTTACAGAGATTTCTTATGTAAGTTTTCTAATGTACTTGTTACTGTTTAATGTTTACTGGAGCAATAAAGTTATTAAATATTCTATCTATGTATTTCAATCTAAACATTTTATTATTTCTTTTTTACAGTAAATAATTTTAGTAGTAGTAACGCAAATGTTTTCCTTTGGCCCTGTGCACACACAACAGTTACGTAAAGTACCCTTTTGCGGAGGATTATATTATAATAAACTATATTTAGGTGGTTTGAAGGGCGCGGGAATGTCCCGATAGAACATAATATTTTAATGTTTTAGATTATTAAAAAAAAAAAAATTGAAACTGACGTTTGACGTCACCCCACAAAACCCTTGGTGAACTAGGTGCCATGTCGGCGCTTCCCTTCGGTCGTGCCGGATACACTGAACTGGGCGGAAAACACGAACTATTTTATATAAGTAGTTAGGTAATAACAAAAAAAATAATGTGGAGATATGGACTATACATACCACACGCTGTATCCCGACAATCGGGGTAAGCAGAGTAATCTGAGTTGTGCTGCAGGTACTCTCGTAAATTACAGCACAACACTGACCACCACGTTTAGCAAAGTATTCGGACAAGATAACTATCAAGCAGCAAGTAAAGCACGAAGACCCACCCGCTGCAGGACTCGGTGGAAGGACCGTTCTGAATGACCGTGAGAGGTAGCTCTCCTGTCGCCCTTTAGCACGGCATCTTATCCTTATTCCTTAGTCGTCTTTTACGTCCTGCACGGGAAGAGATTCAGTGGGGCCTTTTTTTTAAGTACCGGACCCACAATGTGGGGATTTATCATTATAGCAGTAGTAATAATAAATCTGTAAGGGATGGTCATGGAGTAAGTTACTTAGTTTTATGAAATAACAAGCTGTGCCCGCGGCTCCGCCCGCTCTCATATTTCACTTCACTGCTAACCTCATAAGCCATTTAGCGTGATAGTAAGTAGCCTATAGTTGATGGGAAGAATCAAGCTATCCGTAGAATTTTGTTTTATTTAAATAGGTTTAGTGGTTCTCGAGTTGTAAGCGGACAGAGAGACAGAAAGCAGACGTTGGATTTTATTATAGGTAAGGATGCGTTTGTAGATTCTATGTATGATACTAAAATTAAATAGACGATTTTTAGAAATATTTTCTATGTTGATGTATGTTCCTCCATAACTCTTAAGCCGATCATCCGAACTCTATGAAACTTAGTACAAGCACATTTAACTGTACGTGACACAGGATAGGCTAAATACAATTCAGTTTCGGTAACGCTAAGATATGTCTCTCATACAAACAGAATTGTCCCGCGCGCCGAAATAATGATATGTTAACGGGCTTACTTACTTTCTTCTTTTGAAATACGAATTTCACGCGAGCGAAGCCGCGGGCAAAAGCTAGTATTAAAATAATAGCAATGCAGCTTACAAAATAAATTTGCACAGCACATTCCCACGACCTTCGAATTGGCTTTAAAATCTCTTGCTTCCTGGTACAGCGCTAGAGAACTTCTGATCCTGCCGCCCTATGTTCAGCTCCCAGAAGAGATTACGCAAAATGAGTTGGTCGGAATTTGTGGTGCAACCAATGGTGCAACAAAATATTATGTATTTATTTTCGCGGTAAACTCCCAAACGAGCTTCTTTAGTTTGGAACTAGGATAGATAGACAGATATAAATTCTTTATTGCTCAAAAAAAAAAAACATTTTACAGAAACAAACCATAAGTCATTTACATACATTAAATACATGTCACACACGCTGAATCCCGACAATCGGGGTAAGCAGAGTAATCGGTGTTGTGATTTAAGAATTCTGGTAAATTACAGCACAACACCGACCACCACGTTTCGCAAAGTATTAGAACAAGATTCAATCGATCAAGCAGCAAATTAGGAACGAAGACCCACCTGCTGCAAGACTCGGTGGAAGTACCGTGCCAAGGTGAGAGGTGGCGAGCCTGTCGCAAGGCATCTTGTCCTTATCCCTTAGTCGCCTTTTACGACATGCATGGGGAGAGATGCAGTGGGGCTATTCTTTTTAAGTACCGGCCGGATAAATGTCAAGTAAGTCGGAAAAAATCCCGCCATCATCTCTTCTCCCAAGAAAAACAAAAGCCTATCAAAGTCACATAAAAACTTCAATTTAGAATTCTGTTCTTTTTTTTTAATTTGCAGAAAACTAAATATGGCCAGTACGGAAAGGCGCGGGGCGCTGCGGAGCGGCGTGGTGCACCGCGGGGCGGTGAGGAGCGGCGCGGGGCACCGCGGGGCGGCGCGGAAAGTCGCAGGGCGGCGGCGGCGCGGCGTGGAGCGGCGCGGGACGTCGCGATGCGGCGCGGGTCGGCGGGGGGCGGCGCGGGACGGCGCGGTGCGGAGCGGGACGCGCGGTGCGGCGCGGAGCGGCGCGGGAAGGCACGGCGCGGCGCGGGACGGCGTGGAGCGACGCGGAAAGGCGCGGATGGCGCGGGGCGGTGCGGGGCGGCTTTCTGAGGACTTACCGTTTTCGTTTTACCCTTTGTGCCTTACCGTTTTCGTTAAAGTATTGTGTAAACATCGTGTAACTGAATGCAACTCGGCATTCGGCCTAGTCTTCAGTGACTTGGTGTCATCGGACAACGAAGTGATACTATAAGGGTTCCTATTTTACCACTTTGGTACAAGATCTGTCACTGCCAAGGTGGGTTTCGATTATCCTCGGTTTAAACCTACGACCTCGCCAAACAATTAAATTACCAACCAAACATCCGCTAGTCCAAATCAGTCGTTTCAAATTCCGGTGGAAATCTGCTCAAGGTTTTTAATTTAGAGAATAAAATTCACCGAGCCAGTGTTATACAATTCAGTGGGTCAATTCACTAACAAATAGAGCATAATGAAAAAAAAAATCTTTTTTGCACTGCCTGCAAACCACACTTGGCAGGGATTGCATCCCTACACGCTGGACTTACAGCGGATGCGTACCAATCGATTCTGCAGATTTTTCCTCTATAGAACGGGTAAACTCTGGAACGCTCCCTGCCCATATATTTTCCCCCAAGTACAGTCTCGGGTCCTTCAAGAGGCGTGTGAATGGGCACCTGTTAAGACGGCATGTCATTCGCAACCCCCGCATACGACCGAATGTCCATGGGCGTCAATAGCCACCTTATATGGGTTGCTCGGAGCGCAATGTCGCGATTTCAATAAAGAAAAAAAATTTTGGTCAGTCGTATGGAATTGTAAGGTGGATGGTAAGTACAAATTTTAAAAATAAAAACAAATATGTGATATATTTATTTTAACTACTAACTTACTAGCCGAACTAACCTTCACACTGCTCTGTCACACCATGGTTAGGAAAATTATGACCACATTAGTTAGATAGGAAGTTGCTTTCCTACCTTCACACCGTCATATTTCTTTTCTCACCTTCACACTCACGTCGGACTAACCTTCACAGTGTACAGCCAACACGGGCGGGTTAAACCCTACCACCTAGTATTATAAGAAGGAAGTCTTATCCCTTAGTCGCCTTTTACGACATACACGGGGAGAGATACAGTGGGGCTATTCTTTTATATAAGTACCGGCTTGATACTATCCGTCCGTTTATTTGTCGTGATCTCTATTTGAAACCTCGTTTGAAACTAAAGTTTTCTGCAAATAGCGCATGAGTGAGTACCTACATATATATACAAATTATGTATAGTTGAACGATGTATAGTCTTGAAGTAAAATGAAAAGTCAGTCAGAGCAAGACCGAAGACTGAGCTGTGTAAGTACACGATTTTCTTTGTCTATGTAAGTAAATATATCTGGCTGGGGTGAAGCGGATTCGGGCAGTAAGTAAACCAATCAGTTCAAGGCCGAAGACCGAGGGAGGTTTCAGGTTGTACATAGTTGAATAATGTACTCACTCGAAGCAGGTAAGCCACTAAGGCGAGGCCAAAGCTACTGATATTATTTTTATAGTAAGCGCGACATGTGGCGCCGAGCCACCCATAAGGTGTCTAGCGATGCCCATGGACATTCGGTAGCATGCGGAGGCTGCGAATGCCATGCCGGCCTGACAGGTGCCCAGGTTGAAGGACCCGAGACTGTACTTGGGGGAAAATATTTCTCTCTGTTTGTATTTCAACAGGCTCTGATTTAGCTATGTATTCCTACGGAGTTGCAGTGGTTTTAGATCGCGGGACATTTGGGAGTCACCTACTATTCGCACGGCTCGACGCTGGATCGAGTCCAGAGGCGCCAGCTGGTATTTGACTGAGCCATCCCATAGGTGCGGTGCGAGCAGTACCGAATCTGCGATTTATACGGCCTTGCCCTCGATGTCACGCCGGAAGTTTAGATCGTGCGAAAATTCGACTCGGAGGACCCCGAGGTGGTCGCAAAATTTAAGTGACGTGCCTTGGTAGGAAGGAGCTGGTGTGAACGCCGCTCTCTTCGCACTGAACGCGCAAACTCGTATCTCGTATATCGTATAACAATGATATGTTGCCCCCTGAATGCTACGCCCACGCCTTCAACGTTAGCAAGGCTCAGTGCTGCGCATTATCTGCGAAGGTCGATTTGAAGGTCCTTTTGATTTCCAAGCCAGTTTCTAAGTCAGCGTCATACCTGTCTGGAAGCACCTGAACCTCCTGGGCACCGCCATTTCCAAAGACGTAGGGTTCCGGCAACTAATCGATTCTAGGGCTAAAACTGCACCCAGAAAATTGGGAATACTTTTTCGCAATCGGCGGTTCTTCTCTTCCACAATATCCCGCTTAGCTGAAGGGTAACTTGCATCCGAAAATATTGAATTAATGTACCTACCTTTTTTTTTATGGAAACTTGACACGGTTGGCTACATCACCTACAACATCCGTGATGTCAGCCCATAACACCGGATGAACTAGGTGCCATGTCAGTGCTTCCCTTCATTTCGCGCCGGCTACACTGAACTGGACGGAAAACACGAACTATTTACATAGCCGTTTCGACCGACGTTTCGCTCAGTGCGGTGGTACCAACCCGGCCGGGATAAACCCTACCACCTAGTAAGGTCGGCGGTCATCCATCCAATAACTGACCGCACCATTAAGCTGCCGAGGCTGACGATCCCTTAGTCGACTTTTACGACATGCGACGGGGAGAGATGCAGTGGGGCTATTCTTTTTAAGTACCGACCCCACACGGTACACCTACATTACATATTATGCTTACACTAGGTACCTAGATGGACATTTAATACCAATTTATTTTAGCATAGTACTGTGGTGGTACTGTATCTAATAATAATATTATATATCTATATAAAATTTGCGGTAGATCAGTGAGTAAGTATGTAGGTATATTACCAACAATACCATGTCGCTTCTTGGCGTCGTCGTCGCGCGTGGGTGGGGGCGCGCGGCGCGGGGCGCGGGCGACCACGGTTCATCGCGAATAATCGCGATTCATACATATATTCGCTACACATTTTGCTCTATTTCTCTGTACACATAAGTTTAATAGATAGCAAAGTATATATTTTCGGAATCGTAATTTAATTATCTTTAATTTGATACCCCACTCAATATATTTTGAAAAACTAATTTGACATTTTGACGCCGTGCGTCCGCCATTTTGAATTTTGAAAATTGTTATATAGCCTATGACACTCCCGTGAATAAGACGAATCCAATAGCACAAGAATTATTCAAATCGGTCCAGTACTTTAGGCTGTAGAGTGGAATATAGATAGTCACATACATACATACATACATACATACATACATACACGCCAAACTCATAACCCTTCCTTTTTTGGCTTCGCCGTAGTCGGGTAAAAAATGACAACAAGTCCAATATGACCCAACTATACATTCAATGTAACATATTTTGTACCAATATCGCACATTATGTCATTTAATTATCTGGTGATTTCATGGTTATGACTACATAATGGACTGGATGATAAGACGGATGGAGGATGTACGTCATATGGATGGACTGGATGGACGGATAGGAAAACTACCCTTCAAAGTTGCAATAAGGTTTATCTGCCCTTTTTTTTTTATGTTATCCGGTATGGGTGGCTGAGTTGGAGGGACCAAAGCGCATGCTCCATACACCAGCCAATATCACCTCCGAGAAGGTAGGTGCCATACCGGAGACTTCCCTGGATTGCTGGCTATACTGGACTAGAGGAGAATACAACCGAGGCTGCTATGCGGCCATCTTACATCCAGTACGGTGGTACCAACCCAGTCGGCTACAATTTGAGCCTACCACCTAGTAAGGGTCAAGGGAAGGGACCTACAGTTTTACACCGGTTCCGAACGGTGAAGCAGCAGGTGTAGGTATGCACGTAAATTTTTTCGTCAGAAAAAACTCATTGGTACACGCCGACGGGATTCGAACCGCGGACCTCTCGCATGAGAAGCCGATGCCCAAACCACTCGGCCACCCGCCGCCCTAAATTTTTACTGCGTTGGATCTGCAGATATGTATGTTAAAAGTGATTAATTGTAAGACTCTTTTTTAATTTAGCCTTTAGTTTCTTAAAGATCTTGTAATAATAATTATAACAAAAAATAGAAACGATATTTAAAAAATGTAGATTTTGTTAGAATAATAGTAAGATTGGAATTTGTAATTTTTGTTCATCGTTCCTAATACGTATGACTCGATTTTTTTATACATTTAAACAAAATATTATAATTTAGACATTATTCATATCAATAAATAAATGAATCCTAAAATTTTACGTTAGAAATTAGGTACGGTTAAAAATATGGGTCATCTTGACCCACCAGACAGTTGTTGTTCTAACTATCTACCATACTGACGCCGGGTTAACCTGCCTAGCCAAGAGATCGAGAGTTCTAGAAATACGTGTTCTTTTGTGTATTTTGTATTGAGTAATTGTTACTGTTACTTGTTAATGGTATACAGACTGACTGACTGATGAGTTGCAGCGCAGCGCACATCCTATACATATCTTTAAATAAAAAATTGTCACATCTTATCTTTGTTACTACCTACATTCCTTTATTTACACATTTCACACACCTAAAGGTTGGCTGTAAGAAATCTCTTTAAGTCTGCCTTTGCACCTCATGTACCTGGATACATTTTGTTATTTTTGTGAAATATTTTTGGAGCAATAAATAATTTTCTATCTATCTATCTATCTACTTTATATATAAAATAAAATAAAAATAAAATCAATAAATATACAAGTGAGCTAAACTTTTATATATATATTATATACATATATAGTACCTGGGCGACCGAGCTTCGCTCCGCGTCTAAAGCTATGTAGATAAACTTGAAAAAAAAATAACTTTAAGGGTTGCCTGGAAGAAATCACTTGTAGTGATAAGTCCGCCTTTGCGCACTCCTGTATTTCTTGTTTCTTATCGTGTACTGTTCTTCTTTCAACTGTGACCATCGCGCCAGTGCTTTTTTCACGCAACGTGTAGCGCTTGAGATTCATAGAGGCAATTGTGCAAGTGTCCCGGGTACCGCAGGGGAGTTGGCAGAACTGGAGGAGATTTACATTCGTTCATAGCGCTCCCACCGCACCCCCGACGCTCAACCGGTGCAACCCTCCTTTTTCTTCATTTAATTAATTGTAATAGTTATATTTAATTTAAAGTTTATTTTATTGTACTTAATTATGTTTCTAAGGTAGAATATAAGTTTTAATCGTTCAGTTCACCCAATGACAGCACAGATAATATTTCATAGAATAATAATAGTAAAATATAGATTCTGGTGTACAAGCTGCTTATTATGATAATAAAAAAACCGCCTTCAAAAATGTATGAAATAAAAAAATAAAAATCGAACCCTAGAGTTGAAGGCGGTCGGTTATTTTTGCTTGCTTTAGCACCACCGCCTTCAACTCTAGGGTTCGATTTAAATTTTTTTATTTCATACATTTTTGAAGGCGGTTTTTATATTTTTTTAAATAGTTTTTTATTTCACAGTTTTTTTAGTAATTTTTATTTGCTATTAATGTACTCGGCGGAATCGCTCGGCCTTCGGCCTCGCGATTCCGCCTCGCTTTCCAATCCGATCATGACCAAAAAAAAAAATGGGACCACCTTGGAGCTAGACTGAACATGACACAAAAAGATTCATCAAAATCGGTTCACAACTGGGAAAGATATTGCTGAACATACATAAAAAAAAATACATACAGCCGAACATAGAACCTCCTCCTTTTTTGAAGTCGGTTAAAAATATACTGAAGATCACAGTATGAAGTACTATAGTATATAGTATATATAGTATATATATATATATATAGTAGGTACCTATATAAAATGTAAATAGGTTAAGGTATTTATTATGCAAAATAAACGATTATCTTATTTTTTTATTTTGTTTTTATTTTTTATAGAAGGCGCGAAATGTGGCGCCGATCCACCCATAAGGTGTCTAATGACGCCCATGGACATTCGGCCGTACACGGGGGTTGCGAATGCCATGCCGGCCGGACAGGTGCCTATTCACGCCTCTCTTGAAGGACCCGAGACTATAATTGGGGGGAAATATGTGGGTATCTTAGTATCAAGTTGTCAAGATGAAAGTGAAGCAGCAGCGGTTACGGGACCCTCGGCACGTGAACATGGTTCACTTGAACACTTATTTTTTATTTTCTTATCTCACGTTACTTCCAGTTATTTCCGTCGGTAAAACAGCTTCCATAGATTAGATTACCTTAATAGTTCCGCTAGATACGCCACAATGTGAGGAAAAAATATAGAGATTTTACCTCGTTTGTGGTGAATTAAAAAGTATTTGTTCCTGTTTTCTGGTTGATTAGCAACATGAAACTGAAGTTCAAGAGAAATAATAAATTACATATTACTTACCTAAATAACTACACAGCCGTGGATGTTAAATGCACAGGAACGGTATCTAAGTACGAGTATTACTCGCATGATCATACCACATAGTGGAGGATTTAGTGCGATATACCCTGCATTTTTACTTAGAAGGCTCATACTTGCAACAGTTGTTCCTTAGGTGCTCCTGAGTGGATTTCCACCGGTAGACATCGGGGGTCACCGCGGGGGTGGCGGGGGGAGGGGGTGGAAGTTTGCTTCTGCCGCGCTTCACTTTGTACCATATTCCTTCAAAACTATAGGTATTAGGGCAAGTGCGATGTCATTTTCGGATAACTCAAGGATGACGGATTCATTTATGGAAGAAAAAATTTCCCTTTCTATACAAAAAAATATAAATATTAGGGAGAACTCACAAAACGTGAAATTTTTTTTTTTAAATAAACGTCGTTTACGTTTGAACTACTTAAGATAAACATAAATAAAAAATATGTGCTAAAAGCTGCATTTACCAGGATTACAAATATATAAATTTTGTTAGGATAGCATAATAATAAGTGAGTGAAAAAAAAATTCAAAACAGAGCCGTGTATTTACATTTTGAGGCGAACATCGTGCTAAGATGCGTAGTGAATTGAAAACAGTACCTAGGTCATACGTGATAATTATTATTATTATACATTTGTAAAATTATTGCTAATTAAACATTAAATTATTCACATACACACACACCCACCCTCACATACACACACACATACCTACCTTACCCATGTTTGTGATTGCTACCTAAAGTAAATGTTTTATATTATTACCATGTCGTCATTTTTTTTATGGAAATTGACACGGTTGGCTACATCACCTACAATATCCGTGATGTCAGGCCAAAACACCGGGTGAACTAGGTGCCATGTCAGTGCTTCCCTTCATTTCGCGCCGGCTACACTGAACTGGACGGAAAACACGAACTATTCACAAAGCCGTTTCGACCGAAGTTCTATTAATTTCATAAAGTTCTATTAACAGTTTATATTAGTTAAAAAAGTCATTCCGGAAGTGACGTAGAAGTTCTGAAAAGGGGGGCCCATATGGCAAACAAATAAGTATCCACTTAAAAAAAATATTAGTAAATTTACCTGTCATATAAAATAACGACGCATTTTTCAATCGTCGTCATTGCCTTTTCGAGCCGCCCTTCAGTCGCTGACACCAAACTCTCAGTTAAAGCGGGAAAGGCCTCCCATGCTTCAAAAGCACTTTTCTTGCCTTTTCCGCTGAAGCAAGAGACAGTGTCACACCCAGAAAACGCATGAAACAGAGGCAAGGCCATCGCTCTCTGTGGTACTGTAAAAAAATTACATTATAATAAAAAGCATCTATTGTGTCTATGCTTAATAAGGAAGTCGCAATATCATGGCAGCAAAGGTACTGGCGGAAAGCAGTGATTCCGTACCGCTGAAGGCCGGGATGACTGGATGAAAATTGGAGAGGCGTATGTCCAGCAGTGGACGCTTACACGCTGACTGACTGACTGGATGACTGAAAGGTACTGGTGGTGTTTTCCAGTACCTATGTGCACCCACAGATCTTCAAGCTGAGGTAATTTTTGCACCTGTGCAACTGCTAGCACGACGACATCGGTATCTACAGTACGTAGCATAATTTTTGTTAAGCCCATCATGCGAGTATCCGCCTCTTCATGATTACACGGGGCTAATCGCTGTGTGTCACGGGCACGGGTGATGTTGGTGAAAATATTTGGCCCATCCGTGATGCAAACTTCTTTCCCATTCTCAATTTCGTTTGCGTAGGATTGGCAGAGCATTGAAAGCAAGTGAAACAGTCCTTCTTTGTTTGAATTGTCACTTAGGAAATTCCCCCAGCCTTTTGGTATTTTGGCCGTAGCAGACACCAGTGTTTTTTGTCCAGTGCCACGTTTTTCTCTGGTTATATTTTTTAGACTGTCGCTCTTATACGCTCTTAAACGCGGCGGCCGGCGGCGGCGCGGCGGCGCACGTACGGTGTGGCGCGGGGGGCGACTAGAATCATACGCACCCCGCAGCTATCCCCCGCCCGCTCGGCTCTAATGGATACAGGTAAGTAGGCATAAGTACGTACTACGTACCTAATAAATAATCTACAAATTAATAGAACTAATATAAACTGTTAATAGAACTTTATGAAATTAATAGAACTTCGGTCGAAACGGCTATGCGAATAGTTCGGTTTTCCGTCCAGTTCAGTGTAGCCGGCGCGAAATGAAGGGAAGCACTGACATGGCATGGCACCTAGTTCACCCGGTGTTATGGGCTGACATCACGGATGTTGTAGGTGACGTAGCCAACCGTGTCAGTTTCCATAAAAAAAATGACGACATGGTAATAAATATAAAGCATTTACTTTAGGTAGCAATCACAAACATGGTTAAGGTAGGTATGTGTGTGTGTATGTGAGGGTGGGTGTGTGTGTATGTGAATAATTTAATGTTTAATTAGCAATAATTTTACAAATGTATAATAATAATAATTATCACGTATGACCTAGGTACTGTTTTCGCTATGTTCGCCTCAAAATGTAAATACACCGCACTGTTTTGAATTTTTTTTTTCACTCACTTATTTTTACTCCATCCCAATAAAATTTATATATTTGTAATCCTGGTAAATGCAGCTTTTAGAAAATATTTTTTTATATATGTTTGTCTTTAGTATTTCAATAGTAAACGACGTTTATTTAAAAAAAATATTTTCACGTTCTGTGAGTTTTGCCTAATATTTATATTTTTTTGTATAGAAAGGCAAAATGTTTCTTCCAGAAATGAATCCGTCATCCTTGAGTTATCCGAAAATGACATCGCACTTGCCCTAATACCTATAGTTTTGAAGGAATATGGTACAAAGTGAAGCGCGGCAAAAGCAAACTTCCACCCCCTCCCCCCGCCACCCCCGCGGTGACCCCCGATGTCTACCGGTGGAAATCCACTCAGGAGCACCTAAGGAACAACTGTTGCAAGTATGAGCCTTCTAAGTAAAAATGCAGGGTGTCCATACAAACTATCGCACTAAATCCCCCACTAACACGCTGTTTCCCTACAATCGGGATAAGCAGTCTAAGTTGGGGCAAGCAAGCGGCCAATCGTCAGCTTTGATAGCTCTTGTCATGCCTCGAAAGTTCGAGTCGGTCATCGCGGCTCAGAAACTGGGGGACAAACAGAAGTACGACTTGTTCATAGGCGTACTACAACGGGAGGACATCCGACAGTTAAGTGACATAGTCATGTCACCCCACGAAACCGAAAAATTTGAAGGCGCGACTCCTCTCGGTTTTTGGAGAAACGCAAACGCAGCAGTTTAAACGCAAACGCAGCAGTTTCACAAACTACTGAGCGGGCTCGAGCACGGCGACCAGAGGCCGACACAATTGCTGCGCCGAATGCGGGGCCTGGCAGGGCAAAAGGTGCCCGACGACGCGTTAAAAATTCTGTGGATGGTGCACCTCCCAGCTTCAGCCCGGGCCGTACTGTCAGTGTCCAAGGACCCGGCTTTAGACGACCTGGCGGTAATGGCAGACGAGATGCTAGAGCACATCTCCCCTAATTCCATCGCAACGGTCGACACGTCAGTCATCGGCCCCGATTGAGCTCGCCGCCCAGGTGGCAGAATTGCGCAAAGAAATAACCACGCTACAAATGATGAGTCGATGGCCGAGCGCCCAGGCGGGCGAGGGACGAGGTTACCGCCCGCGCTCCAGTTCATGGGGCCGACGCGAACGACGCACTCCCGAAAACGCTGACAGGCTATGTACGTGTCACTGGAGATTCTGCGAAGCAGCCACGAGGTGCGACGACCAGCGCAACTGGGGAAGAAAGTCGGAAAACCCCAAGTAGCGAGTACGGCGGCGGACGTACTCGCGCACATACCAGGGTGACACTGAAATTTTTTAGAACGGGCCAGTTAGTAACAATGCCAATGAAAAAATGAATTTAAATTTCGAATATAGAACTCTTTGGTAACCTGATGAGGTATTTTGAATTCATTCGTCATTTATTTGTTTTTACAAAATTGCGGCCATTTGAAAGGTGCTTGTAGTCGTTGCTTGTAGTGCGCCAAGAAGAAACTATCGAGAGAAAATATTCGCTCCATGATTTATTAAGACTTTCGGTGTGGTCTTAGTCAACAGCAGTAATTATGATGAAGCCCCATAGCGTGCCATTGTTCACAACTGGTTCAATAAGTTTAAGCGTGGTCATAGCAATCTCACTGATGATCTGCGTGAGGGACGACCTTCAACAGCGACAACTAAAGATAACGTGCGGCGCATGGTAGAGGCTGTTAAGAGATTTACCTACCAACAGATTCAGGCAAGCTTAGGCTTTGGTATGAGTCAAGTACAAAACATCTTACATGAATATTTAGGCGTCGGGCAACTGTTAACTAGATGGATACCCCACAATTTCTCCGAAGACCAAAAACGGTGGCGTCGCATGGATTGGTGCTGCGAAATGCTAGAAAAGTACAACGTATGTGACTGCAATGCTGAGCAAATTCAGGAAAGACAGCAAGCCGAATTCTTGAGGCGGTGGAGGAATTTTATGGCCAATTGTACTCCGCAGCAATCCCTGCCCCAAGTCCAAGCAAACCAGTCGACTCTGATAGGCGTGCGCCGCTCACTCACACGGAGGATCTACCCGATATTAGTGTCTATGAGATAAAGGCTGCCTTGAAAGGACTCAAAAAACACAAGGCTCCAGGTAAAGTCGGGATAACGACAGAGCTGCTGAACGCTGGCGGACGACCGATCCTGAAGGAACTGCAAAAACTGTTCAATGCAGTTCTTGAAGGTGGTGTAGTTCCAGCCGCATGGCGAAATAGTGTCGTTGTCTTGTTTCACAAGAAGGGGGATAGGGCGAAGTTGAAAAACTATCGACCTATCTCACTTCTTAGCCACGTGTACAAGGTATTTTCGAGAGTCATCACGAGTCGGCTGACACAGAGGCTGGACCAGTACCAGCCTCGTGAGCAAGCTGGATTTAGGAAAGGGTACGGCACCATGGACCACATATTCACTGTGAGACAAGTGGTGCAAAAATGCGAGGAGTACAAAAAGCCGCTCTTCCTAGCCTTCGTCGACTATGAGAAGGCGTTGGACTCAGTTGAAAAATGGGCTGTCGAAAACTCCCTCCTCAGGTGCAGAATCGACCACCGCTACATCGAGTTGCTCCGAAATCTGTATCGGTCCGCGACGATGACTGTGAGGCTTCACGAGAATACCCAACCCATACTCCTTGGTAAAGGCGTAAGGCAGGGGGATGTGATCTCACCCAAGCTCTTCACAAACGCATTGGAAGATGTGTTCAAGATGCTTGAGTGGGAGAACATGGGTATAAACGTGAATAGAGATTTTCTCAGTCATCTACGTTTCGCCGATGACATTGTTCTTCTGTCAAATTCCCGAGATCAGCTCCAGATCATGCTGGAAGACCTTTATACAGCGTCGATGAAGGTTGGTCTGAAGATGAACCGGGACAAAACCAAGGTCATGGCGACCGAGGTTATGACGGGAGGACAAATTGTTATTGGCGGAGAAGTGATCGAACAGGTTGAAGAGTACGTATACCTCGGTCAAATTCTGCGGCTTGGTAGACAAGGTCTGCTTAAGGAGGTGAAGAGACGAATTCAACTGGGTTGGGCTGCCTTTGGAAAACTAAAATTCGTCCTGAAGTCTGACCTTCCGCAAAATTTAAAGGCCCGTATATATGACCAGTGTGTCCTCCCGGTTATGACGTACGGGTGTGAAACGTGGACTCTGACGGTCGCTGTTGTCCAAAGGTTGAAAGTTGTCCAGCGAGCAATGGAGCGAGCCATGCTGAGAATATCGCTACGTGATATGGTGCGTAACGAGGCAATCCGCCGACGCACCAAAGTAGTCGATATTGGACACCGGGTGGCTAAGCTCAAGTGGCAGTGGGCTGGGCACGTTAGCCGAAGAGACGATGACCGTTGGAGTAACCGTGTCCTACACTGGCGGCCGTGGACAGGAAAACGGAGTGTGGGAAGACCACCCGCCAGGTGGGACGACGACATTAAGTACGCCGGCGGAAATCAGTGGTTCCGTATCGCTGAAGGCCGGGAGGACTGGAGGAAAATTGGAGAGGCGTATGTCCAGCAGTGGACGCTTACACGCTGACTGACTGACTGACTGACTGACAAGCCAAATTATAATTTGATTATTTAGATAAAGTAAATAAAAATAAATTATAGAATTGATCTAAGTTAGGCCGGAGGGAGCTTAGTGTGCAGTCTGCAGTAAGGTAGAAAGTCAAGTATTTTTTATTTTCCTTCACGGTTGCCTACATCACCTACAACATCCGTGATGTCAGCTCATAACAGCTTGATGAAAACTAGGTGCCATGTCAGTGCTTCCCTTCGGTCGTGCGGCTACACTTACCTGAGCGGAAAACACGAACTATTTACATAGCCGTTTCAGCCGACCTTTCATTGAGTGTGGTGGTACCAACCCGAGCGGGTTAAAACCTACCACCTAGTAACGTAAGAAGGGACCTACCAGTTTTAAGTAAGTTTTAATCCGAACCACGGTCAGCCTCTAACGGTCGAGCGGTCACCAATCCAAGTACTGGCCGTGCCAAGGTGTGCTTATGACCACGACCGACAGTCGACCGACCGCACCACTGAGCTACCGAGGCTGATTACTCGTTATGGATTTATATACATAGTTTCCACCTGGGCACTTCCATAGTAAATAAAACAAAGATGTATTTTAATATTAGTTAATGTTTACTAAATAATGAACGTAGGATTATTAATAATAGCTTTTGCCCGCAGCTTCGCTCGCGTGAAATTCGTATTTAAAAAGATGAAAGTAAGTAAGCCCGCCACCGTACCTTTATTTCGGCCCGCGGAACAATTCGGTTTGTATGAGAGCCACATCTTAGCGTAACTGGAATTTTATTTAGCCTATCCTGTGTCTCGTATAGCTAAATGTGCTTGTACTAAGTTTAATCGAATTCGGATGATCGGTTTAAGAGTTATGGAGGAACATACAGACATACAGAATAGATTTCTAAAAAGCGGCCAAGTGCGTGTCGGGCCACGCGCAGTGTAGGGTTCCGTAGTTGCGGAACCCTATCAAAATAAATTATTTGATTATTTGTAAAATTTTGTAGGAGAAATAAATGAATGTTAATTTGAAAAAGTTCTTCAACAGTGAAATGATGGCTGTCGTCCGTACATTTTATAAGTTGGTCGACTATTACTCGTCAACCTGTACAGCCTACTTAGCTGTGATAGTTTTCCTTTTGATTTCGATATATATACTACTACTGTGAATTTTTTCACATACCTATCTAATAACAACCGTTTAGCTGGCAGGGGGTGGGGACACTTGACTCTAATAAAAATTAGCACTTAAAAGCTTAATAATTCGCAAACGGATCCCTAAATCGAAAAATGCTTTTCACAAACCAGCAATATTTTCCAAAGACCTCCCAACGACACCCCACACGATGGGGTAGACGTGAAATAAAAATTCATCCCCACTTTAGGTGTAGGGCAGGTACCCTAAAAAAAAATTATTTCAACATTTTTATTTTACCACTTTGTCGGCGTTATTAATATGTATACCAACACCAACTTACAACTTTCTAGTACTAAGGGTCTCTGCGCTAAGCCGCGGACAGACGGACAGACAGACAGACGGACGGACATGGCGAAACTATAAGGGTTCCTTGTTGACTACGGAACCCTAAAAATCGTCAATTTAGTTTTAGTATCATACATAGAGTCTACAAACTCAGTATCTCATAAAACAAATTAACTTACTCCATGACCACCCCTTACAGATTTATTATTAGTAGTAGTATAGATAGATAATACGTACATAACGCACGCTGTATCCCGACAATTGGGGTAAACAGAGTAATCGGTCTTGCGCTGCAAGTACTCTTGTAAATTATAACAACACCGACCACCACATTTAGCTAAGTATTAGGACAAGACAACTATCAAGCAGCAAGTAAGGCACGAAGACCCACCTGCTGCACAACACGGTGGAAGGACCGTGCCGAGGTGAGAAGTGGTTAGCCTGTCGCCCTTATGCACGGCACCTTGACCTTATCCCTTAGTCGCCTTTTTACGACATGCACGGGGAGACATGCAGTGGGGCTATTCTTATTAAGTACGTACCCCACAATATAATAATACAAGCTGTGCCCGCGGCTCCGCCCGCTCTCATATTTCACTTCACTGCTAACCTCATAAGCCATTTAGCGTGATAGTAAGTAGCCTATAGTTGATGGGAAGAATCAAGCTATCCGTAGAATTTTGTTTTATTAAAATCGGTTCAGTGGTTCTCGAGTTATAAGCGGACAGACAGACAGACAGAAAGCAGACGTTGGATTTTATTATAGGTAAGGATGAATATCATCATCATAATAAATCCATAAGGGATGGTACTCCATAAGTTACTTTGTTTTATGAGATACTGCGTTAGTAGACTCTATGTATGATACTAAAACTAAATTGACGACTTTTAGAAATCTTTTCTGTATGTATGTATCTTCCTCCATAACTCTTACACCGATCATCCGAATTCGATGAAACTTTGTACAAACACATTTAACTATATGGGACACAGGATAGGCTAAATAAAATTCAGTTCCAGTTAAAAGCTATTTAAGAGGATACCCATAGCTTGCTGCTTTGCATAGAAAAAGGTTTTTTAATTTTAAAAAATTAATGGTAATAAAATTTCAGGACTACAACAATAGAGTTCTGTGCTTGTGGTTTAGGTTTTTATCAGTGCAATTAAAACTTCGTTTTATTCATTCACTTTTGCGTCAGATGAAAAAAATGATTTAATTTCGATAGTTTTCATCTGACGCAAAAGTCAATGAATAAACCGAAATTTTTATTGCACTAATAAATAACAAAATCATAAGCACAGAACTCTAATATCGCAGATTTTTAAATTTTATTACCATTAATTTTTTTTTATTAAAAAACAACACCGACTTGCGACCTTTTTCTATCCAAAGCAGCCAGCTATGAGTATCCTCTTAATAATAATTTATTTACAAAATGTCCAATTATTATTATATTGTCCCCTTGACGGATGCCGCGTTCACGCAGGGCTCTCGCGAACTTGATAACTGCCTCTGTTACATGCGCCACACACGCCACTCTTGTATACGATCATCGCTACACCAGCGATAGCGACCGCGGCGAGTAGGCCGCCCAAAACTGAAGCCGTCTTCACAGGTTCTCCTTTGCCTGAAATAGACTTCAATCAATCAGAATATGTATATATAACATGGCGTGACGTGGCGTGACGTGACGTGACGTGACGTGACGTGACGTGACGTGACGTGACGTGACGTGACGTGACGTGACGTGACGTGACGTGACGTGACGTGACGTGACGTGACGTGACGTGACGTGACGTGACGTGACGTGACGTGACGTGACGTGACAATATGACATGACATGTTTTGTAATTGGAATTTTGGTTATTCCCCATCTGCAATATCTTATATACAGGGTGTATTATGATGACCATAAAGCTAATCAGTGATTCCTTGGCGAATTTGAAGCCTTAAAAGGTCCAGTAAAGTTTTGTCAGATATGCCTTAATTTAGGAGTTATTATTTAAATTCCTTTTCGCGCGCAAAATACCACGGTAGTGCGACCCGACGCTACGTTGCGACGATGCTGCTCTGTACGCTGTCGGCGCCCGCGTAACGCCCTCCCCACCACCGCCGACGAGACGACGGGACATTGTTACGGCAAAGAATGTGGTTCCAGTACGACGGCGGCGCTCTAAAAATTGCCTACTGAGTGCATCGGTCTTCACACGGGAGCATTTCGTAAATGGAGTGTCTTTATTTAGTTTAGTATGGGTAATAAAAAAAGTTCACTGTAGAACAAAATAGAAGTCAAGCTGTCACGGTGAGTGGCTTCTGCTCTAGTTTCGTCCCTGTCACTTCCGGAGTACCTCAAGGATCTCATATGGGCCCCCTCCTATTTAATATATTCATTAACGATATCATTAATTCAGTACATAAATCTGGTCTTCTACTGTATGCAGATGACGCTAAAATTATAAGAATAATAAAATCGCTTCAAGACTGTCATCAATTACAACAGGATTTGGTTCGTCTTGGTAAATATTGTATGGATAACTTTATTCAACTCAATGTTGATAAATGTTGCTGCATTACTTACACCCGTAAAAAAAACTTTATCACATATAACTATAATATACACGACCAGATTCTTAGTAGAGTTAATGAGGTACGAGATCTTGGTGTGTTACTTGACAGTAAGCTGCTCTTTAAATCTCACATCGAATATATTACTAAAAAAGCATATAGGATGTTAGGCTTTATTTTTCGTACTTGCACCGTATTTAAACAACCATCCACGTTCCAACTGCTTTACTCCGCTTACGTTAGGTCACACTTGGAGTATGCCTCAATAATATGGAGTCCTCAATACAACATTTATATTGACGAGATTGAGCGCATTCAAAATAAATTTTTGAAATACGTTGGTTATCGAACTCAAAGTAACAGTCTTCAAAACAATTTCGCGCTTACTTCTCTTGCTAACAGAAGACATATCACAGATGTTACCTATCTTTTCAAAATCATAAATTCATTTGTCGAGTCACAGTATTTATTGGATAAAATTAAATTTAGATGTCCAATCAGAAACACACGTTCTACTGACACATTCTCATTGTACAGAAGTCATTGTAATTATAGCGAGCACAGATTCATAAATCGAAGTTGTAAGACATATAATGATTTCTTCTGCAGTGTCGACATTTTCAACACTAGTTTAGGTCAATTCAAAAAACTCTGTTATAATATTATACGACTAGCTGAGCCCGCGGCTCCGCTGGCGTGAAATTCGTATTCCAAAGAAGAATGTAAGTAACTAAGGGCGAGGCCGAAGGCCGAGCTGCTTTCAGGTAAACGATAAACCTTTCTCAAATAAAGGAAGTAAGTACGGGCGAGGCCGAAGGCCAAGCTGCGTTCAGGTAAACCAAAAACCCTCTTCCGCCTTCGGGCCTCGCCCTTAAAGACTTCCTTTCTTCGATAGAATATAATATCGTTTACTCAATCTATTTATTTCATAAAAATAAAAAAGTAATATTAATAACTAAAGAATTAAACCTACCTAACAAACATTAAAATAACTATCAAAACGGGCATTTTCAAATGTTCTTAGAGCACTTGCGGCATTACCCCGCTGGATGGCAAGGCTTACCCTTTGAATGAAGTACATAAGCCCTTGATGGCGGGACACCAGTTGCGTCAACCAGCTCAAGCCTCTTTTGGCTTCACTGCTCCACGGACCGAGGGTTTCAACCGCAAACGCGACAAATTCGAAATCTTGAATTATATTTCTATATTTGCTGCGTTTGAGGCTCTCCGCCCCAGCCTCGGCCGCGCCAGCCGCTCTTGAAGATGTCCTAACGTGACTTGGAGCCAATGTGAGAACAAAAGTGGCGTCCCACATCAAAGAACTACCCTTAGTCCATGGCACTAAGGTGATAGCATCGGGCCTCTTGCCATCCAGCCGGAAATAACCGCGAGGTTCTAGGATGCACGGTATATTTGCCGTTAGAAGCGTGGACTTTATAATAAAATTTAAATTAAATTAACTCAATCTTAATATTAATTAAATTTATTCGAGATGGTCTAGCTTCTTCCTGAACGCAGCTCGGCCTTCGGCCTCGCCCTTAGTTACTTGCTTTCTTCGAGATGGTTTATCATTTGTCAGAACGTAGCTCGGCCTTCAGCCTCGCCTTAGTTGCTTACTTTCTTCAAGATGGTTTAGCTTCTTCCTGGACGCAGCTCGGCCTTCGGCCTCGCCCTTAGTTACTTGCTTTCTTCGAGATGGTTTTCAATTATCCGAACGTAGCTCGGCCTTCGGCCTCGCCTTAGTTACTTACTTTCTTCAAGATGGTTTAGCTTCTTCCTGAACGCAGCTCGGCCTGCGGCCTCGCCCATAGTCACTTACTTTCTTCGAGAAGGTTTATGGTCTTCCAGAATAGAGCTCGGCCTTCGGCCTCGCCCTTAGTTACTTACTTTCTTCAAGAATGTTTTTCTTCTTCCTGAACTCAGCTCCGCCTTCCGCCTCGCCCTTAGTTACTTTCATCGAGAAAGAATATCGTTTACGTGAGCGCAGATCCGCCTTCGGCCCCCCTTTAGTTACTTACTTTCTTTTTTTTAAATACGAATTTCACGCGAGCGAAGCCGCGGGCAAGAGATATATAAATTTTATTGCACCAATGACAGCGACATAACTTCGACTTTCAATTATTATTTTTATTTATCAAACAATTTGTCACCGGCCAGCTCACGTCGAGATGACAGTTCTCCGTTGTCAACATGACATTTAAAATTGTTTTTTACCTTTACTTTGGATTACGTGATTTTTATTATATTTTTTAATTATTATGTTCATCCGGGATATACACTGTCACTATAAAAAGTTTCGTCAAATTCCGTTCAGTGGTTTTTGCGAGATGCGCGTACAAATAGACATTTTTGCATTTACGATTTTATGATATGTATAGAAAGAATAGATATGTATAGACTATTGTGTTCAAGTTATAAAAAAGAAGAACTGTCATTTTCGTTGTATCTACTTATTTTTAAATTTCGAATGAATATTTTATTCAAATTGTATTTGCTACCAGTTCTCAAGATATAATTATGTACTTTGGACTACGTGATTTTAAACGCGCAATAATGTTTATAATTGTAAATTTTTTTTTATTTTTGTTATTTTTTTTACGTATTATGTTAACCCGGCATATAAACTGCCACTATACAATGTTTCGTCTAATTCCGTTCAGCGGTTTTTGCGTGATGCGCGTACAGACAAACAAACAAACAAACAAAAATTTTAAAAACTGTTCTAACATGTTCAGTATCTCATTTTAAGCCACCCTGGTTAGTTTTTTTCCGAATACATTCAATGTACAGACTTTCTTACCTCTACGATTTTATTATATGTATAGATAGGTCATTGGTCTCACTTGCTCAACAATCTTCTAAATCGCAATGTTTTATTTTTCGTTTTTTCGTTTTCCTTTCTTGTCCAAATTTAAACAAATGTATACACTTTCTATATATATATTATCTATAAGTTTTGTTGATATTATTAATTGTAGGATTAAAATTATTTGTAGAAACTTTACTGGTTTAGGTGTTAGTCTAGAGTTAATTTACTATGTATTCATTTTGTAACTGTTTGTTTCTGAAAGTTTAAAATAAAAATAAAAATAAAAAAATAAAAATGCCATCTAACTTTTTTGCTCCAAATAGGCTTAGGAGCAGCTTTATGACCTATGGTCATAATACATCCTGTGTAACAGTGGTGCCCAAACGGTCGATCGCGATCGACCGGTCGATGCCAAGAGGCTTTTAGGTCGAACGCTGAAAATATGTAGAGCAAGGAAGTGATCCGTAGAAAGAAACACCAGAGAATTCATAATATTTGCTGTGACAAACATTTTCCGGGTGGTGTCGTCTTCTACAATGACCGCAATGGTAACAAAAGGATGTAATGAACATAGCTTCAAGGATGTGAATTCCATTTCAGCAAGATTGGCATAATTTTACAAATTAAAAGAATAAATTACACCCAATGCAGTTTCATTTATTATATGTTTTTTAATGGAATTTAGAAGCAATACTACTATGGCCGCTGCTCTGACGAACTTGCTTCCCTTATCCCTCCTCCTCCTGTTCGCCTTCGCCAAACCCGCCATACTCTCGCGGAACACGCCTTTGTATTCGACAGAAGAGTTCTTCGAACTGCACGATTATCTAAATCATTCTTGTGCCACACTGCAAAGGTGTGGAACGGGCCGGGCTCCCAGGGAATATCTTTCCCCACTCCTACAATCCACGGATCTTCAAATCGCGGTTTAATAGCCTTTCCTCAGCGACATTAGTCCACCTCCAAGCCGGACTGGCACCTCCTCGGCGGTGAAATTGGCTGCGCCCGAGGCTTCGACCTCGGGTAGGGCCACTCAGTTCGGAAGCAATAACAAAAAATACGTAGGTACGTATGGTTTATATACCGTAAAATAACAAACATAGTAACTCGCTTTGAATAATTTTTATAATAAGACTAAAAAAAAATACTATAAATTATTGAACAACGAAAACTTTTGTTACAAAAGTGTAGATTTTTTTTTTATGGAAACTGACACGGTTGGCTACATCACCTACAACATCCGCGATGTAAGCCCATAACACCGGGTGAACTAGGTGCCATGTCAGTGCTTCCCTTCATTTCGCGCCGGCTACACTGAACTGGACGGAAAACACGAACCACTGGCGAGCAGGGAAATCGAGCCACCCAATGAAATCCATTACAATACATTATATACTTCTTTTAAGCTGTCAGATTTACTTAAGTTTAACATCAAAGGAAAGAGCATTTATTAAGCTTCAATTTGACAGTAAACAATAAATAAAAAAAATAATAATTTAAAATATGGGCATTTATTAAATAAAAAGGGTTGAATTTGGCGACACGCGGGCTATATGGATGCGCTCATTTTCACGCCTATCTAAAGGGCACTCGAGTGTCAATCCAAATCATTTGCATATCCGCGCATGCCGAGTAAACACCTCCGCCTTATCGACACCAACTTGAAGATCGACGATGGATACCAGTGCAGCTCAAGCCGTTCAAGCTGTGGCACTTCTTCAAACTGGGATCGGTCAACTTTGAGTAGCTGCAAGACTCAATCTGAGCCGCTCAGCTGTCCAACGAGTATACAGGTGATATCTGGAAACTGGAGCCTTCGATCGGAGACCAGGATCTGGTGGACTTAGGGCCACTATAAGACAGGACGACCGTTTCATTGTCATGAATTCTGTGCGAAATCGGCATCTGACTGCGGTTGAGCTGCAACGGCGTCTGCGAAACGAACGCCAGGTCAATGTAAGTGAGTGGACCGTAAGGCGAAGACTCAACGAAGCCAATCTTTGATCACGCAGTCCTGCTACTGGCCCCAAACTCACCCCACAACACAGACAACAGCGACTTCAATTTGCAAGAGAACACGTGAATTGGACAGTCGGCGACTGGAAGCATGTTCTCTTCACTGATGAGACCAGGATGTGCCTCCATGTATCTGATCGTGGACGCAAGGTCTATCGAAGACCTGGAGAGCCATATGCTCAATGCTGCATCCAGGAAACAGTTGCATATGGAGGAGGCTCTGTTATGGCGTAGGGCGGAATCTTGTGGGAGGCGAAAAGCGATCTTGTCATCGTTGGTGGAGAGGACTGGGAAGGTCGAAACAGGAAACTAACGGCTGATTCTTACATAAGGAATATCCTAGAGCCTTACGTGGTGCCATTTGCTGGGTTTATGGGCGAAGGATTCATCTTAATGCAAGACATCGCAAGGCCGCACGTTGCACGCATAGTGCAGGCGTATCTTCAGGTCGTTGGAGCGAACTGCATGAACTGGCCAGCTCGAAGCCCAGACCTCAATCCCATTGAGCACGTCTGGGATGACCTAAAAATGTGTGTTCGAACGAGAAATCCAGGTCCTGAGACGAGACAAGAGCTGCAAGAAGCCTTGAAGGAAGAGTGGGGGGATTCCTTAAGAATTTATTAATTAGAGGCATTAAGAATAGAATGGAAAGTGTAATTAGAGTAAGAGGAGGAAATACAGGACATTAAAAAAATCTCGATTCTTTTTTTTTTAATAATACTCAACCCAGCTCACTCTGAATATTGAGTTTACCGAACTCATGAATATTTGAAAATCGGTTTTTATTTATTTTTAATTTTTTATTTAAGATTTTCTTTTTTTAAATTACGTAATTGGAAAGGACAATAAATGAGGAATCCATCAATATCACACACGTGAAGGTTTCAAAGGCTGTATTGCCATTAAATACCTGTTATAGTGAATTGCGTTGGGTGGCTCGATTTCCCTGCTCGCCAGTGTATTTACATAGCCGTTTCGACCGACGTTTCGCTCAGTGCGGTGGTACCAACCCGGCCGGGATAAACCCTACCACCTAGTAAGTAGTCGTCCGTCGATCTCACAACTTAAAATTTTTTGTAGGTAGATCTTCATAGAAAAAAGGTTGGGCACCACTGCCTTAAATATAACATTGAAGCTGGGTGGCTCGGCTCGGCGTCATATGTCGCGCTTTAACTTTTAAAAATATATATTTATGATAGTATATTTTATTATTTCCTTAAGTAGGTATCGAACCAAAAAAAACATTGCATGGTGCATTATACAGTGCTGAAACAAAATTCCACCTACAGATTGTAGAGCTTGTTTTTATCTTTTCTCTCAATTATTGTTTGCAGTTGGGGGTTTTTTTATAATTTTTTTTTACATATTATATTCTTAACCCATACAAAAATTATCAGGACAGCGTGTACGCAGAATCCGTTGATCGAGGGCAAAACCCCTTTCCTGGCGCAGATTTTAAGCCGCTGCCATGCGTGCGAGTGTTAGTGGATGTGAGGGTGTGTTTTGACATTAAATCGTTTAGAACTTGATAGAAAATTACCTGTACGAAATTCTTTCTTCTCCATAACAGGGGTTGAACCAGACGTGGTAAGATTCTCTTGACTTTTATTATCGTCAGCGGTCTCCGCTGTCGATCCGTTTTCGTTCTGCTTACTGATATTATTGACAGGGGTTGCTGCTGTCGATGATTCATCGTTCTTTTGATTCGTATTATTGTCAGAGGTTGCTGCTGCTGCTGATGTTGATCCTTGTACTTTCTGTTGATTTGTATTGTTATCAGGGGTTGGTTTTGTTGATACTTGTTCGTTCTGTTTATTTGTATTGCTATCAGGGGTTGGTGTTGTCGATGGTTCGTTGTTCTGTTTATTCGTGTTACTGTCAGGGGTTGGTTTTGTTGTTACTTGTTCTTTCTGTTGATTTTTATTTTTATCAGGGTTTGGTTTTGTCGATGGTTCGTTGTTCTGTTTATTCGTATTATTGTCAGAGGTTGGTTTTGTTGATCCTTGTTCGTTCTGTTGATTTGTATTTTTATCAGGGTTTGGTTTTGTCGATGGTTCGTCGTTCTGTTGATTCGTCTTAATGTCAGAGGTTGCTGTTGTTGATGCTTGTTCGTTCTGTTGATTTGTCTTGATATCAGGGGTTGCTACTGTCGATGCTTCGTTGTTCTGTTGATTCGTCTTAATGTCAGTGGTTGCGGTTGTTGATCCTTGTTCGTTCTGTTGATTTCTCTTGATATCAGGTGTTGCTGTTGTCGATGTTTCGTTGTTCTTTTGATTCGTCTTATTGTCAGAGGTTGCTGTTGTTGGTCCTTGTTCGTTCTGTTGATTTGTCTTGATATCAGGGGTTGCTTTTGTGGATGCTTCGTCGTTCTGTTGATTCGTCTTATTGTCAGAGGTTGCTGTTGTTGATCCTTTTTCGTTCTGTTGATTTGTCTTGATATCAGGGGTTGCTTTTGTCGATGCTTCGTTGTTCTTTTGATTCGTCTTATTGTCAGAGGTTGCTGTTGTTGGTCCTTGTTCGTTCTGTTGATTTGTCTTGATATCAGGGGTTGCTTTTGTCGATGCTTCGTTGTTCTGTTGATTCGTCTTAATGTCAGTGGTTGCGGTTGTTGATCCTTGTTCGTTCTGTTGATTTCTCTTGATATCAGGTGTTGCTGTTGTCGATGTTTCGTTGTTCTTTTGATTCGTCTTATTGTCAGAGGTTGCTGTTGTTGGTCCTTGTTCGTTCTGTTGATTTGTCTTGATATCAGGGGTTGCTTTTGTGGATGCTTCGTCGTTCTGTTGATTCGTCTTATTGTCAGAGGTTGCTGTTGTTGATCCTTGTTCGTTCTGTTGATTTCTCTTGATATCAGGTGTTGCTGTTGTCGATGTTTCGTTGTTCTTTTGATTCGTCTTATTGTCAGAGGTTGCTGTTGTTGGTCCTTGTTCGTTCTGTTGATTTGTCTTGATATCAGGGGTTGCTTTTGTGGATGCTTCGTCGTTCTGTTGATTCGTCTTATTGTCAGAGGTTGCTGTTGTTGATCCTTTTTCGTTCTGTTGATTTGTCTTGATATCAGGGGTTGCTTTTGTCGATGCTTCGTTGTTCTGTTGATTCGTCTTATTGTCAGAGGTTGCTGTTGTTGATCCTTGTTCGTTCTGTTGATTTGTCTTGATATCAGGGGTTGCTTTTGTCGATGCTTCGTCGTTCTGTTGATTCGTCTTATTGTCAGAGGTTGCTGTTGTTGATCCTTGTTCGTTCTGTTGATTTCTCTTGATATCAGGTGTTGCTGTTGTCGATGTTTCGTTGTTCTTTTGATTCGTCTTATTTTCAGAGGTTGCTGTTGTTGATCCTTGTTCGTTCTGTTGATTTGTATTGTTATCAGGGGTTGGTGTTGTCGATGCTTTGTTCTGGTGATTCGTCTTATTGTCACACGTTTTTTCTTTAGTCAGTACATTGTTAGGGCATAACGCGGGTGCACTATCTTGTTTTGTCTTATCTATGTAAGTAGTTATCTCCTGTGATGTATTTTCATTTTCTTCTTTGTGATCGTTCATAATGGATTCATTGGCCAGACTTATGAGAGTTATTCCTGATTTTTCAATATCTTTTTCTGAGGGACACGACGCGACCCGTTGGTAACATAACATGGACGATTTTCCTCGAACTCCAGTATAGTAGATCTCACCTTCAATAAAAAATACATGTTTTACAGGATGTAGTCTGATGTAAATGATATAATCAATATTATACATTTGTCTCTGGATACTTAATTTTTTATGGAAACTAACTTTGTACCGTGTGGGGACGGTACTTAAAAGTAATAGCCCCACTGCTTCTCTCCCCGTCGCATGTCGTAAAAGTCGACTAAGGGATAAGGAAATTCGTCAGCATCGGTAGCTCAGTGATGCGGTCAGTCGACTGTTGTTAAGCAACGCTGAGCGCGGTCAGTACTTGGATAGGTGCCCGCTCGACCGTTGGAGGCTAACCGTGGTTCGGATTCCACGTTAAACTGTAGGTCCCTTCTCTTTTTACCTTACTAGGTGCTAGAGTTTATCCCGGCCGGGTTGGTACCACCGCACTGAACGAAACTTCGGTCTAAACGGTTCGTATGTAAATAGTTCGTGTTTTCCGTCCAGGTCAGTGTAGCCGACATAAAATGAAGGGAAGCACTGACATGGTACCTAGTTCATCCGGTGTTATGGGCTGACATCACAGATGTTGTAGTGTAGGTGAAGTAGGCAACCGCGTCAGTTTCCATAAAAAAACACGATTGGTTACCTCACCTACAAAACAAAAGCGTGATGTCAGGCTATAACACCTTGATGATCTAGGTGCCATGTCAGCGCTTTCTTTGATCGTGCTGGCTAAACTAAACTGGATTAAAAACACGAACAATTTGTACATAGCCTCTTCTGCCGATCTTTCATATAGTGCGGTGGCACCAGTCCTGATGGGTTAAATCCTACCCACCTGGGAAGGTAAAAAGGGAAGGGAACTACAGTTTTAGGTGGAATCCGAACCACGCTCAGCCTCACGGTCGAACGGTCACCGATTCAATTTCTGGCCCCGCTCTAACGGCGGTCGCTCGATCGCACCACTACCGCTGACAAGAACATTATGTATTGATAAATATTGGTTCTGTTGTAAAGAGGAGAACACTTCTATAGGACTGTGCAACGCTGCGTGGGTCGGCGAAGTTTGTCCACAAAATTGTGCGGTCCCCATTGCAATGCACCATTTTGACATTGAAAATGTATTTTCGACCGCTTCAGTATAGTCTCCGATTTCCAGCGAGAGTGCGAATTCGCCCTGGTGTTGTGAGTTTTAAGGCTACGGAAATATTTAGGGTGTTAAATGATGCGTATGGACAAAGGCTACGAGATAAATACGAGAAAAATAAATTAAAAAGGTTCGATGGTTTTTGAGAAAATCACAATAAACCGCTTACAATGGCTGTTTTAGGGGGTTTAAAAAGGGCACTTTTAAACATATTTCTAAATATATATTTAAAACTTTTATATTTTATAGGTAGGCCCTTCATTGCGGGATGCCAGTTCTGTCCACCAGTAGAGGGCCATGCTTCTTCAACAAGTTTTTGGCTTCACTGCTCCACGGTCAGTATATTATTTTTATATATTTGATTAGATAACTTATTTATAAAAACAAAACTCACCATTACCAGAAGCTACCAGTACCTTTGAACACAGAAAAACAAGAAATATAATTTTCCTTTGTAAAAAACTCATTGTGAAAATATTCGAAGACTGACTTCACTTAGCCGTTTGATGTTCGCTAACAAATTGACTTGCTAGAGTAAGCCCTGGTTTATTTATAACTAGCTTTTGCCCGCGGCTTCGCTCGCATAAAATTCGTATTCCATTAAGTCATTAAGGGCGAGGCCGAAGGCTGAATTGCGTTCAGGTGAATACCGAATAGTAGATATGTAACTAAGGGCGAGGCCGATGGCCGAGCTTCTTTGAGGTAAACGATATTTTTCTCGAAGGAACTAAGTAACTAATGGCGACGCCGAAGGCGGAGCTCCGTATAGTTAAACCATATACTTTCTCAAAGAAAGTAACTAAGGGCGAGGCCGAAGGCCGAGCTGCGTTCAGGTAAATGATAATAATCCTTCTCAAATAAGGTAAGTTAGGGCGCTGCCGCGAACGCCGAGCTGCGTTCGCATAAACAATATTATGTTCTACGAGTATCTAAGATAGCAAGTCATTAAAAAGGGTAGGCCCGAGGGCTTATCGTTAAACTGAACTCAGCTCGGATTTCGGCCTCGCCCCTACTTACTTACTTTCTCCGATCAGGTTTATTGTTTACATGAACGTAGCTCGGCCTTCGGCCTCGCCCTTAGTTACCTACTTTCCGGTACTACTACTTACGGAACAAATAAAATATATGCCCATATATTTCCCCCCAATTACAGTCTCGGGTCCTTCAAGAGCGGCTTAAGTAACACCTGTCAGGCCGGTATGGCCTTGGCAACCCCCGCATACGACCGAATGTCCATGGGCGTCGTTAGACACATTATGGGTGGTTCAGCGTCATATGTCGAGATTTCAATAAAAACAATTCTGGGGTAGAAGTCGATTCGCACTCCTGCCGCTGTTCTTTAAACGTGGAATCACGGTGGCACGCGGAGAATGCATGTATGTCGTATGTATGTATGTATGTATGTATGTATGTATGATCTCTTGATAAACAATTAATGTCAAACATAAAAAAACTGGTAAAATATTGTTCAAGTCGATCGCAATACAATGACCATGTGTCAGATTGTACACAAAACTCGCCAATTTTGCCGATCGACATTTTTCCAAATTTTAGGCCTCCCGGCACGAACCCACACTCTCAATCGCACAAGCACAGTCACCACAATCACGCGTAAGTTTGTTTTAAAGTCCTCGTCGCCAGAAATGTTCGTAGATATGGAAAAGGCCACGACAAAGGAAAACCACGACTTGTCGGGAGAACAAATTTATTGCAGCAGCCAATCGATATTTGTGTTGCCATAAACATTACAATAGTTACTCTTGAAACAAATTGAAAAACATCGTCCTTGATGACTCATTGTGCCTGCAAATAATAATAATATTTTTTTCTGTATTATTGTTGATTTGCGCCACCTTCCTCATGTTTTGCTGAAGTATTTGTTTTGTATGTGCGTTACTTAGAAACTAAGCATTGACCGTTTTCTCGGTACATGCTGGCTTTCTATAATAACGAGTGTGGCTGCTCGGTTCGCTGTTTTATAGACAGCCGCCCGCGCCCCGCCCCGCCGCCAGCTGCCGCCCGCTTGCTAAATACCTATAGTACTCCGGCGCGCGGACGGAACATATCGGTTTGTATGGGAGCCACATCATAGCGTAACCGGAACTGAATTTTATTTAGCCTATCCTGTGTCTCGTGTAGGTAAATGTGCTTGTACGAAGTTTCATCGAATTCAGATCATCGGTATAAGAGTTATGGTGGAACATACATACATACAGGAAAGATTCCTAAAAATCGTCAATTAAGCTTTATCATACATAGAGTCTACAAACGCAGTATCTCATAAAACAAAGCAACTTACTCCATGACCATACCTTACAGATTTATTATTAGTATTGATGATGATGATGAGATCATCATTCAGTCTGTAGGTATTATGTTATCGGTTTTTTTTCCTGCGGCAATATTTTCCTGAAAGACTGTGTTAGTGGAAAATAATATAACATATATTCTGCGGCATAGGTTTTATTTTTCATTGATTTTTATTATAATTTATTTAGCTTTTATGATATTAATATTATATAACGAGGTAATCCTGAACTTGCCACAATTAGTTTTTTAGGGTTCACGTTGCAAAATTGTGAAGAAATAAAATCCTCATCTCTGTCGATCGTAAGAAGATATCTACGGATCTACTGAACCGATCTTGATGAAACCGATTCCAAAATATACAAAATGTTTGCCTGCGGATAGGCCAGAGATAAATGTGTCTAATAGTCCGGTGGAAAGTACAGGGTACACCAAAATTTAAACAATATCTTTTTCAATAAATCGAGTATCATGTAATTGAGTATAGGTATTGTTGAGGCTATTTTAATAATGTATAACGTGGGCATAATTTACTAAGTTTGTCTTAAATAATTAATTATGAAAGTATTGCAATAGTTTATTTTCCTTTACAGAACCGGTAACCTCTGGAACGCTCTTCCTGCCCATATATTTCCCCGCAATGACAGTCTCCGGTCCTTCAAGAGAGGCGCGAATATACGACCGAATGTCCATGGGCGTCGTTTAGACACCTTATGGCCGGCTCGGCGTCACATGTCGCGCCTTCAATAAATATATAAATGTTAAAAGTGAAATTATAAGAGCACTTTTATTTTTATTAAATAAATGATAAAAGTATTAAATGCGACTAAGGGATAAGAAAATTCGTCAGCCTGGGTAGCTCAGTGGCGCGGTCAGTCGACTGTTGTTAAGCAACGCTGAGCGCGGTCAGTTCTTGGATTGGTGACCGCTCGACCGTTGGAGGCTGGCCGTGGTTCGGATTTCACGTTAAACTGTAAGTCTCTTCCCTTCTTACCTTACTAGGTGGTAGGGTTTATCCCGGCCGGGTTGCTACCACCGCACTGAGCGAATCGTCGGTCGAAACGGCTATGTGAATAGTTCGTGTTTTCCGTCCAGTTCAGTGTAGCCGGCGCGAAATGAAGGGAAGCACTGACATGGCACCTAGTTCACCCGGTGTTACGGGCTGACATCACGGATGGTGTAGGTGATGTAGCCAACCGTGTCAGTTTCCATAAAAAAAAAAAGCACTTAAGAGTAGAGAGTGTAGTCAACTAACTGCCAAGGTACAGTTCCCTGCAGAAAATAATACGTGTCGTGCTTTAAAAATAGACAATTCGGTTTTAGAGCCTCGTCGGCCCCGTCGCACGTAGCACACTTAATAATAGGTAAGTACACTTTATGCCACTTAATGTGTGGCAAGCGCGGGCTTATTGTCTTAGGCAATTTCCTCCAGTCAACCCGGTGGACCTACATTTTTACATGGAATCCGAACCACGGAGCAGTGGGTGAAGGTATGCACGTATTTTTTTTTTCAAATCAGAAAAAAACTCATTGGTACACGCCGCACAGAGGGGTATTTGTCTATTTTAACTGGCCAAAATTAGTTTTGTGTGATTATGGGTTCAAAATAATGAGTTTCATATATTTAAAGTCTAAACTAATAAAATTACATATTAAGTAGTGTAAAAGTCTTTATTACGTAAAAATAAAATCAACAATTAATTTGCGATCCCATAATATCGTACATCTCTGCGAATTTTGACAGACATGACATGCATTTGTTACGGTACCCTACATTCATTTTGAAATAAATGTTAAATTTAGTAGAACGGACAGACATGCATTTGTTACGGAACCCTACATTCATTTTACAGAACTTAGTAGAATGGACAGACATAAACGTGTTACGGAACCCTACTTTTATTATAAAATAACCGTCGGACGACCTTAGTTGAAAATTTTAAAATTTAGTAGAACGGACAGACATGTATTTGTTACGGAACCCTACATTCATTTTGCAGAACTTAGTAGAATGGACAGACATAAACGTGTTACGGAACCCTACTTAACAGTTGCACTCCGGGATTGCTTGCAGATCCCGTGCCACTCGTAACTTAACCCTTAATGCAATGACTTAAGGTTACATTTCGCTTTTCGAGATCTAACAATGACGCGATGACGCGAACAGAATTGATCCCGTGCCACTGTAACTTAACCCTTAATGCAATGAATTAAGGTTACATTTCGCTTTTCGAGATCTGACGAGGACGCGATGACGCGAGTTTAAAATTTTTTACCCAAGCGCCGCTAAAGAAGTTTTCACTTCAAAAATATAAATGAAACATTAACTTAATCTGTGAATTATCACGAGTACGACTTTAAAGTTTTAAATTATATAATTATATTACTTCCGCAAAAATCGCACTCGGGTTTTTAGGTATTTAACAAGGGTAATAGTACTACTTTTTATTGATATATGAATAGACACCCAGAAGTACCCAGAAGTATAACAAAAACCTTAGAATTCCTTTTAAATAAATGAAAATTTAACACAATAAATCTTCTGTAATCATTGTACTGCCAATTTTTTTTAATGTATTGCAATTTAATTAAAAATAACTAATACACATTCGTGAATACCTGCTTTGCAACTGTCCATCTTTATGTTTTTTTTTCACACTCAACAAACTAAAATAGGCCCATTAAACTCTTAACACTCTTATAGCAAAACGATAAACATTACGTGCGCAGGCACCGACATCAATATTGCACACTAAGTGGCGGGCGGGATAAGAGGTGCAGGGTGGCGGTAAGTGTCAAATGTCGTTGTTTGGTTTGTGGAGAATAGGTTATGTGATACAATACTGAAGAGGAACAGTTTGATGAAATTGAATATTGGCCAGTTAAAATAGACAAATACCCGTATGTGCGCCGGTTGGATTCGAATCTCGGACCTCTCGCAAGAGAAGCCGACGCCCAGACCACTCGGCCACCCGCCGCCTATCTCACGTGATATCTCTCACACATTCACACTCAAACAGAATAATCAGCTGTTTAGGTACCTAGTGGCACACTTTGATTATGTAGAACATAGACATGTCTTACATATTTTTTTATGTTATCCGATATGGGTGGCCGTGTCGGAGGGGACAAAGCGCATGCTCCAACCAGCCAATATCACCTCCGAGAAGGTAGGTGCCATACCGGAAACTTTCCTGGATTGCTGGCTATACTGGACTAGAGGAGAACACAACCGAGGCTGCTATGCGGCCATCTTACATCCAGTACGGTGGAACCAACCCAGTCGGCTACAATTTGAGCCTACCACCTAGTAAGGGGCATGGCAATAAACTTAATAAACGTAAACTAATTGTTTTTTATTTGACTTGGTATATGAAGTATCAAAATTGACGATGGCACTATACACCAGATATACTAGGTAATGTTAATAGGCATAGTGGTCAAATGCTTGAGTATTCATGTTTATGCTGTAAATATTAATGTTCTTGTGAGCGGTAGTATGGGTTAATTATTTGTAAATTACTTTAATATAATACTTATAAGGTACTAAGAAAACATTGTGACTTGCGAAGTTTGTTTGTCAGTTCTTCTTCGCATTGAATATATAACTGGTGGAATTTTCGACATGTCCAAGCGTAGGTTACCTACCTATGAATGAAATTATACAATAAACAATAAACAATAGACAGTCTGAATATATTTCTCTTAGACAATCCATTTTATAAGTTAAGTGAATTTTTTTCTTATTGTAAATACAAATTCTGCTGACTGATGATTCAAATTGTTTCAACTTTTATTAATGGCTTGACTGAACCCAATGTTCTTTACATACATACATATCACACACGCTGAATCCCGACAATCGAGGTAAGCAGAGTAATCGGTGTTGTGCTGCAATAACTCTGGTAAATTACAGCACAACACCCACCACCACGTTTCACAAAGTATTCGAACATGATTCAATCGATCAAGCAGCAAGTAAGGCACGAAGATCCACCTGCTGCATGACTCGGTGGAAGTACCGTGCCAAGGTGAGAGGTGGCGAACCTATCGCCCTTTAGCATGGCATATTGTCCTTATCCCTTACGCGCCTTTTACGACATGCATGGGGAGAGATGCAGTGGGGCTATTATTTTTAAGTACCGGCCCCACACGGTACCAATGTTCTTTGTATTTTACTATCTTTGTGTTCTCATCTAGTAGAATATGGCCACCAACTCAAAGTCTCCGGTATGGCACCTTCATTGACATTGGCTGGTCGGAGCGTTATGTGCTCTGAGCCGTCTGACTCAGCCTCCTTACCGGATTGCATAAAACACATCCTATAATTTTTAAAACAAAACAGCTTTACTCACGGTTCTTCTCGAGCTATGTGGCTCGACGTTTCGGGCCAAGCGTATGGCCCATCATCATGAGCCCTCTGCCTAGTGCGACGTTTGGCAGAGAACTGTTCTCATTTTTCAGTTCTCTGCCAACCGTCGCTAGTGCAGAGTGCTCATGAGGATGGGCCATACGCTTGGCCCGAAATGTCGAGCCACATAGCCCGGGAAGAACCGTGAGTAAAGCTGTTTTGTTTTAAAAATAATGTCTAACAGCCACGGTAATTTAAAAACCCATATCCCATTACTTTAAGTGAGCGAAATTTATTGATATACAGGTTGACACCGGACTGGTGTGGTTCTTTTAGAGAGGCTATTCTACGCCTTGTAACAAAATCACTGGCGAACAGTTGGTTATTCTTCACATTTTAGGGATTTTAACTTTATATCATTGGCATCACTAAATTGTTTATGGCAATGAGATTATTGTAGGTAGGTCGAAAACTTCATGAGTAGAGAAAAAAAATCCTTTTCCTGACCTACCTCCATATCATATTTCATTCACATACGATCACCCTGACTTGCAACAACCAACCGGTGACAAAAGGAAATTAATCATATTATTCGGAGCAAGAACCATTCAAGAGACATTCCATACAAGAAAGGGTCGACCCTGGAAACTACCGAAACCGTAAGCAGAAATAACGACAGAATCGCACCTATGGAATGAAACTAAGGTCAGAAATCCAATCATCATACAGTCCACTTTTCAACGTTCCAAATCACCAACAGTGATATGCTGGTGAAAGAATTTTTTAAAATGTCCTTTCATTAAAATTTTAGGATTTCCTGACAAACTAAATGCGTACTACGATGTGTGTACGTTCACTCGCGTCGCGTCCGTCCGTATTCCCGCTGCCCGCTGCCCCGCGCCGCGCCCCGCGCGCGCCTGATTAGACCATTACAACATCACACTACATTAATAAGCGATTAAGCGGCGGGTGGCCGAGTGGTTTGGGCATCGGATTCTCATGCGAGAGGTCCGAGGTTCGAATCCGGTGGGCGTGTACCAATGAGTTTTTTCTGACGAAAAAATTTACGTGCATACCTACACCTGCTACTTCACCGTTCGGAACCGGTGTAAAACTGTAGGTCCCTTCCCTTGCCCCTTACTAGGTGGTAGGCTCAAATTGTAGCCGACTGGGTTGGTACCACCGTACTGGATGTAAGATGGGCGCATAGCAGCCTCGGCTGTGTTCTCCTCTAGTCCAGTATAGCCAGCAATCAAGGGAAGTCCTCCGGTATGGAACCTACCTTCTCGGAGGTTATATTGGCTGGTCGAAGCATGCGCTTTGGCCCCTCCGATTCAGCCACCCATACCGGATTACATAAAAAAAAATAAATAACTTTAAAAATTTATATCTCCGCAAAGGGCGTACTTAGAACCCTACTTATTTTACTAATTAGTAATTACGTATATTTGTTGTTGGCCAAAAGCGTGGAATGGCCTCCTTAAAGGAAATACACCAATCCGGGGACACCCTGTGTATACAGGTTGTTTCAGGATAGGCTTGAGAAACTTCAGGAATAGAAAGTACTTATTATTAGAAGAAAAAATCCTTATCACTCCAATCGAAATTCCGTAATTTTGTTTTCATACAAAAAATTAAAAAATTGTAATAAAAAAACTTGATGGACAGGTTTGATTTGACAACATTGCTGTCTAAGTCTAGGGAATTACCTAGTCCAGCCCCCTTTTTCTTTTCATATCATTCAAATTTAAGTGTTTGGAACTTAAATTTGGTACATGCAGTACAATTCCAGTAGTTAGCATGTAAGTTAGTCACTTTTTATTTAAAAAGGCGGACGTTAACCGAGCACCAAAGCCCGATGAAACGATTTTCACCAAAAAGTACTATAAAATGACCGAATCTGGGAAAAAGTTACAGAGCTTTTCGTCTTCAAATATCAGCCCCTTTGGAACCCTGAAGTTACGAAACCCTACCCTGAAACACCCTGTATAATTGGTTTCAACCGGCTCGGAAACGGCTCTAAGGATTTGAGTGAAATTTTGTATTTATAAAAAAAAAATTCAAGTTTATCTAGATAGGTGTAGACGCCGAGCGAAGCTCGGTCGCCCAGGTACTTATAAGTAATTTGGCATTTTCTCTAAAGATATATTTTTCTAATTCCCGGTGCGGAGGGATCGGCATATTCAAATTCAAATTCAAATATTTTTTATTGTACACCTTAAATAACATTTATGTAAACAGTTTCACAATCATTTGACAAACATAAAAGTAATTCACTTCCGTCTAAACTAACCTAACGGTTGTCCTATAGACGGTTGTTTTATATACTTAACAGTCTGTCTCTAATAATATTGTTTTAAAACATTTTTATGATTACCCACTGAATTCACATATAGTTGCCTGGTAAGTAAAACACACACAAACATCGCCTACAGACTGTCAGAGATTGCTGATTCAGTATATGATACGAGTAGAAGTGGCACACAATATGTATTCGTTTGAACAACTTTAATATTTATTTGTGAATTGAGAAATAAATTGGTTTCATTTGATTTGGTTTGATTTGAAAACTTTGGACGTATGTTTAGTTAGGATGTTTTCATCATTGTGTTATTCTTTTTAATTTGTATTAATTACCAAAAAGGGGATTATTGAACTTATTGTGTTTATTGTGTTTTTATATGTTGTTTATATGTGGGTAACGTTAGCTTTAATTGGTAGTCGGAGGTTTCCTGACCCCAATAAATTGTACCACCCTAGGGGTTCACCTCTTCTAGCTACGGAGACGAGAGCTCGAGTTCCTGAGAGTAAGGAACTCGTAAGGGCCATTTTACATTTATGAAAATAAGTGTGTTCTATCGTCTATTTCACGGGGAGTGTTCGGAGGAGCTGCTTAATGCGATTCCGTCCTCCCCATTCCACATCCGCACTACGCGTACAGGGCAGGGGATGCACCCCTATACAATCGACCTACCGAGGATGCGCACCAACCGGTTCTGTAGGTCTTTCATTCACAGAACCGGGAAAATGTGGAACGCACTCCCTGCTCATATATTTCCTCCCAAGTACAGCCTGGCGTTTTTCAAGAGGGGCGTGAAAAGGCTCCTGTCAGGCCGGCACGGCATTCGCAATCCCCGTGCATCACAGAATGTCCATGGGAATCGTAAGTCACCTAGTCGTAAGTGAAACGGTGCCACATGTCGCGCTTTCAATAAACAATATGGCGAATAGACCCACTTCATTTCTCGACAAGGTGCCGTGCTAAAGGGCGACAGGTCAGCCACCACTCACCTTGGCACGATCCTTCCACCGAGTCGTGCAGCAGGTGGGTCTTTGTGCTTTACTTGCTGCTCGATAGCTATCTTGCCCGAATGCTTTGCGAAACGTGGTGGTCGGTGTTGTGCTGTAATTTGTCATAGAGTTCTTGCAGCACAATATTATGACAGTTACTATGCTTACCACGATTTTCAGGATACAGTTTTTGTACCGTGTGGGGCCGGTACTTTAAAAGAATAGCCCCACTGCATCTCTTCCCGTGTATGTCGTAAAAGGCGACTAAGGGATATGACTCCCTTCTTATATCACTAGGTGGTAGGGTTTAACCCGCCCGGGTTGGTACCACCGCACTGAATGAAAGGTCGGTCGAAACGGCTATGTAAATAGTATGTCTTTTCCGTCCAGTTCAGTGTAGCCGGCACGACCGAAGGGAAGCACTGACGTGGCACCAAGTTCATCCGGTGTTATGGGCTGACATCACGGATGTTGTAGGTGATGTAGCCAACCGTTTCAGTTTCAATAAAAAAAAAGTCGCGATGGCATTTTTGTAAATCTAATTTCGCCGTAAGGAATGATACGCAGTCTCTTAGTACAGTCGACGACTAAAGTGATATTCACTTTAGTCACGTCTGCATACCTCCTTATCAATCTCAATACCAGCTGCGTATGTATTTCGATTTTTAACTTTAGTACTTAAATACTCTTTACATTCTATATTATAAAGTTTTAATATAGCTCTGAGACTAGTTATCTATATCCTCCTTCCTTACCTATAATAAAATCCAACGTCTGCTTTCTGTCTGTCTGAGTGTCTGTCTGTCCGCTTATATCTCGAGAACCACTGAACCGATTTTAATAAAACAAAATTCTACGGATTGCTTGATTCTTCCCATCAACCATAGGCTACTTACTATCACGCTAAATGGCTTATGAGGTTAGCAGTGAAGTGAAATATGAGAGCGGGCGGAGCCGCGGGCACAGCTTGTTAGATAATAATAAATAAGCATAATGATGTATGTAAACTCTGGAACGCTCTCCCTGCCCATATATTTCCCCCCAAGTACAGTTCCGGGTCCTTCAAGAGGGGCGTGAATAGGAACCTGTCAGGCCGGCATGGCATTCGAAGCCCCCGCATACGAACGAATGTCCATGGGCGTCGTTATGGGTGGCTCGAAGCCACTTGATGGTTAAGCAACGCTGCGCCGGTCAGTGCTTTGGATGGGTGACCGCTCGACCGTTGGAGGCTGACCGTGGTTCGCATTCCACGTAAACTGTAGGTCTCTTCCCTTCTTACCTTACTAGGTGGTAGGGCTGAACCGGTCCGGTTCCACCGCACTGAATGAATCGTCGGTCGAAACGGCTTGTGTTTTCCGTTCAGTTCATTGTAGCCGGCACGACCGAAGGGACCGGAAGGGAAGCACTGACATGGCACCTAGTTCCCCCGGTATTATAACATCACGGATTTTGTAGGTGATGTAGCCAACCGTGTCAGTTTACATAAAAAAAATGGATTTTTAAAAATTCTTATTGCTGTATTTCCATCGTTAAATTTCCGCTACTTTGCCTTGGTTGGTCGATAACCAATCCCAAATCTTGGCGGAAACGTTTCTGCACGTATGATTAAAATTATAATTAACCACATTAAAATATAATAATACTAACTACGCGCTATTGATAAGAGTTGTTGCTAGATCTAGGTACTTGCGCGGTAATTTTTCCATAGTGCCAAAACCTATTAAAATTATCGCTTATGCGCCGTTAAAAAACCGCAAAATATTGTTGTGGCTGTTATTTTCAAAGGCATAGGCTATAAATTTGGGACAGGATATTGTGGCGAAGGCAAAAGCAGATAACATCCATAGCCAAAGTTGATAAGAGATAATAAAAAACTAAAACCCGACTACTGAAAAATCACGCTCTAAAAAGTATGAAACAAGAAAATATTCTCATCTGAAATTGTTATGTACAAACTATTCAATATATTATCGTCTATTAAATAAACAACTCACACGTAATATATTTTAATGTATTTAATAAATATTCATAGTGTTATTCAGAGGATAGCCGTGGTCGTATGCCACCTACCCTATAGGGCAAAGTGGCATACGACCACGGCTATCCTCTGAACAACACTATGAATATTTATTAAATACATTAAAATATATTACGTGTGAGTTGTTTATTTAATAGACGATAATATATTGAATAGTTTGTACATAACAATTTCAGATGAGAATATTTTCTTGTTTCATACTTTTTAGAGCGTGATTTTTCAGTAGTCGGGTTTTAGTTTTTGAACTTATTTTTTATTTTAATTATTTTGGGGATATAACTTCGTGATAAAGTATTTGCAGAGCCGTTTTACATGTTTTGTTTGTTTAGGTTTTACTGTTTTATAATTTTAACATGTGTACCATAGTCCATAAGGGCAAGCTGGGTTCAGGTAAACGATAAACCGACTCGAAGAAAGTAAGTAACAAAGGGCGAGGCCGAAGGCCGAGCTGCGTTCAGGAAGACGACAAACTTTCTCGAAGAAAGTAAGCAACTATGGGCGAGGCCGAAGGCCGAGCGGCGCTCAGGAAGAGGATGAACCATCTTTAAGAAAGTAAGTAACTGAGGGCGAGGCCGAAGGCCGAGCTGCGTTCGGGAAGACTATAAACCTTCCCGAAGACAGTAAGTAACCATGGGCGAGGCCGAAGGCCGAGCTGCGTTCAGGAAGAGGATAAACCATCTTTAAGAAAGTAAGTAACTGAGGGCCAGGCCGAAGGCCGAGCTGCGTTCGGGAAGACTATAAACCTTCTCGAAGAAAGTAAGTAACAAAGGGCGAGGCCGAAGGCCGAGCTGTGTTCAGGAAGACGATAAACTTTCCCGAAGACAGTAAGTAACTATGGGCGAGGCTGAAGGCCGAGCTGCGTTCAGGAAGAGGATAAACCATCTTTAAGAAAGTAAGTAACTGAGGGCGAGGTCGAAGGCCGAGCTGCGTTCGGGAAGACTATAAACCTTCTCGAAGAAAGTAAGTAACAAAGGGCGAGGCCGAAGGCCGAGCTCCGTTCAGGAAGACGATAAACTTTTTCGAAGACAGTAAGTAACTATGGGCGAGGCCGAGGGCCGAGCTGCGTTCAGGAAGAGGATAAACCATCTTTAAGAAAGTAAGTAACTGAGGGCGAGGTCGAAGGCCGAGCTGCGTTCGGGAAGACTATAAACCTTCTCGAAGAAAGTAAGTAACAAAGGGCGAGGCCGAAGGCCGAGCTGCGTTCAGGAAGATGATAAACTTTCTCGAAGACAGTAAGTATATGGGAGAGGCCGAAGGCCGAGCTGCGTTCATGAAGAGGATAAACCATCTTTAAGAAAGTAAGTAACTGAGGGCGAGGCCGAAGGCCAAACTGCGTTCGGGAAGACTATAAACCTTCTCGAAGAAAGTAAGTAACAAAGGGCGAGGCCGAAGGCCGAGCTGCGTTCAGGAAGATGATAAACTTTCTCGAAGACAACCTCCTTTACTATCATTTGTTGTTGATTTACGTTTTGTTTATAGACGTCCAGAGATACCAGCCTTTCGGCTACAAAATCCAGACGTCTACTACCTGCACTCTTGCGAGTACAGTGATCGAAGACAGTAAGTATATGGGAGAGGCCGAAGGCCGAGCTGCGTTCATGAAGAGGATAAACCATCTTTAAGAAAGTAATTAAAAAAGGGCGAGGCCGAAGACCGAGCTGCGTTCGGGAAGACTATAAACCTTCTCGTAAACAGTAAGTAACTAAGGGAGAGGCCGAAGGCCGAGCTGCGTTCGGGAAGACTATAAACCTTCTCGTAGACAGTAAGTAACTATGGACGAGGCCGAAGGGCGAGATGCGTTCAGGAAGAGGATAATTATTTTTCGAAATAAGTAGCTAAGAAGTTACTTTCTTCGAGATGATTATAGTCTTCCTGAACGCAGCTCGATCTTCTGACTCGCCCTTTGTTACTTACTTTCTTCGAAAAGGTTATCATCTTCCTGAACGCAGCTCGGCCTTCGGCCTCGCCCTTTGTTGCTTACTTTCTTAAAGATTGTTTATCCTCTTCCTGAACGCAGCTCGGCCTTCGGCCTCGCCCATAGTTACTTAATGTCTTCAAAAAAGTTTATCCTCTTCCTGAACGCAGCTCGGCCTTCGGCCTCGCCTGTTGTTACTTACTTTCTTCGAGAATGTTTAGGTTTCCCGAACGCAGCTCGGCCTTCGGCCTCGCCCTTAGTTACTTACTTTCTTAAAGATGGTTTATCCTCTTCCTGAACGCAGCTCGGCCTTCGGCCTCGCCCTTAGTTACTTACTTTCTTAAAGATGGTTTATCCTCTTCCTGAACGCAGCTCGGCCTTCGGCCTCGCCCATAGTTACTTACTGTCTTCGAGAAAGTTTATCGTCTTCCTGAACGCAGCTCGGCCCTCGGCCTCGCCCTTTATTACTTACTTTCTTCGAGAAGGTTTATAGTCTTCCCGAACGCAGCTCGGCCTTCGGCCTCGCCCTCAGTTACTAACTGTCTTTAAGAAGGTTTATCTACTTCCTGAACGCAGCTCGGCCTTCTGCCTCGCCCTTAGTTACTTATTTTCTTTGAGTAGGATTATCGTCTTCCTGAACGCAACTCATTTACAAACTTTCGCGTTTATAATATTAAGATGGTTTTAAGTAGGATGTATTTGGGTAGGTTTGGAATGAGGCCGAGTACCGTGTGGGGTCGATACTTAAAAAGAATATCCCCACTGCATCTCTCCCCATGCATGTCGTAAAAGGCGACTAAGGGATAAGGACAAGATGCCGTGCTAAAGGGCGACAGGCTCGCCACCTCTCACCTTGGCACGGTACTTCCACCGAGTCATGCAGCAGGTGGGTCTTCGTGCCATACTTGCTGCTTGATCGATTTAATCTTGTTCGAATCCTTTGCGAAACGTGGTGGTCGGTGTTGTGCTGTAATTGACAAGAGTTCTTGCAGCACAACACCGATTACTCTGCTTACCCCGATTGTCGGGATTCAGCGTGTGTGATATGTATGTATATATGTATGGAATGAGGCCTGATTTTATATTTTATTTAGAAATTATTACCAATTATCGGGTGCATGCAAGCAAATCCGAAAGCAATAGCTAACAATATATATATTTTTGAAATGTGCTAATTAAGCCCTTTCATTTGATACCCAACACGGCATCATTAAAAAAAAATTTTTTTTTAGAGCATGACTTTTTGTCATCTAGAGGGCGCCATAGTCAATTTTGTGTGACGTCACATAGCCTATAACCAGCGGACGATCAAGACGCTTTCAACGATACCTCATTTGTCAACGATACCTCAGTTATCTATAAATGCTTGCATTTCATAGTAGTTGAACGTTCGCGAATATGATTTATGGTAGGCGCTTGTATGGGGGCTGTCCATAGTGTGTCGTGCCCCCAGCGGTACCCAGCACACTATATAGATTCTCATTTTTTTTAATTATGTCAAGTAAATAAAACTTTAAATGCAAATTTTAATTGTATTCACCGATCTGTATCGGTGCATCTATATATATATATATTTTTTATGTAATCCGGTATGGGTGGCTGAGTCAGAGGGGCCAAAGCACATGCTATGACTAGCCAATAACACCTCCGAGAAGGTAGGTGCCATACCGGAGAATTCCCTGGATTGCTGACTTTACTGGACTAGAGGAGAACACAACCGAGGCTGCTATGCGGCCATCTTACATCCAGTACGGTGGTACCAACCCAGTCGGCTACAATTTGAGCCTACCACCTGTTAAGGGGCAAGGGAAGGGACCTACAGTTTTATACCGGTTCCGAACGGTGAAGCAGCAGGTGTAGGTATGCACGTAAATTTTTTCGTCAGAAAAAACTCATTGGTACACGGCGACCGGATTCGAACCTCGGACCTCCCGCATGAGAAGCCGATGCCCAAACCACTCGGCCACCCGCCGCTTTCAGCAGATTCCACTGAAACGCCTAGCGGTTGGATTACAAAGCATCGAACTGTCACTCTGCCCCTATAACAGTGACCTTTCAAAGCCTCCACAGCGCTAGAGGATATCTCGGGGAGTCTCCACATCACTAGAGGCAGGGATTGGCAGGGCCGGGTTCAGCACTATTGACGCCTGGGGTGAGAATTTTTATTGTACGCGCCACCCCCCCATAATGCATATAGTCACAGAGCATATAGGTTAGCATTTTCTTAGACAAGTGCTGATTTTGTACGGAGTATATACGGTCCGCGGTTCGAATCCAGTCGGAGTGTACCAATGAGTTTTTTCTGACGAAAAAAATTTAAGTACATACCTACACCTGTGCTTCACCGTTCGGAACCGGTGTAAAACTGTAGGTCCCTTCCCTTGCCCCTTACTAGGTGGTAGGCTCAAATTGTAGCCGACTGGGTTGGTGATCATCACCTTCTCGGAGGTGATATTGGCTGGTCGGAGCATGCGCTTTGGCCCTTGGCCACCCATACCTGATTACATATAAAAAAATATAGGTTATGTATGAACTCTTCAATATTCAGTTTTTTTATAATGAAAATAAAGGTTTTTATACGAACTTAAATTTACTGTTCCCGCAGCTCTGCTGTGGAATTCGCTACCATACTCTATCCGAACCGATTTCCTGGTTAAAAAAAAAACGCTAAGTAGTAGGCGAGCTACTACCTTAGGGTCGGTTTGGTTTTGTGAATTCGATGAAAGTTCCCCGTCTGTTTTCGTGTTCAAAAAATTATTATATTTTTGGTCAAAATATATGTTAAGCTTTAATCTGTCAGTGAGTGTTTATTTGGTGAAAATCGAACGAGTACTTTTGACGCTATTGAAAGTTGTACTGAGCGCTAGAGCACACTTGGGGAGATGGTGGTGACGTCATCGGTGGGCAGTTTGACAGAACGAAGCCGTCGAAAGTACATACTTTATGTCGCCAACTTTATTATTATCATTATTTATGTTCTTCGAATTCACGTCAAAGCTAATCAACCGGAAAATGTGTAGGCAACGAGATAGTCGATTTAAGTGGAGAACCACTCAATCCATTTGACCTTGGATTTTCACTGACGATTTCTGGCATATCTAAAGATGGCCGATTTTTCGCGAAGCGAATCCCTGAGAGCACATAGAACTAAATTACATCCCATTTCGGGCATATATGCCTTAAAAAGCTTATCGATGCCCCTCCCCCAACAACTTTGCGCCGCGCGCCGCCGTCCCGCCTCAGACGACCGCCCCACTAAGACCGCCCCTAGCGCCGGCCCAGGTTTGGGGGCCACCCGGCCACCACCCACAGTTCCAGAGGATGTATGGAGAAGCTACGGTCAGGGGAGCGGTCAGCGAGTCGAAACGACTAACGTGTTCTATGCATAACTAATGAGTTATCTACGAGCCAGGCTTATGAAGAGCAAGATGGGATCACCTTGCTAGAGAATTAGAAGCATAATGGTTTGTTTATTTAGCAACATATTGTATTTTATGTGCTCAAAATAAGTGTTTGTATTTATTTAATTGTTGTTTTTTAGGGTTCCGTATTGCGTACGCAAGCCTATTACTAAGCCTACGTCGTCTGTCTGTCTGTCCGTCCGTATGTCCGAGAGTGCTGTATCTGTTGAGCCGTAATAGGTAGGCGGTTGAAATGTTCACACAATATGTTTTATTACGGCGGATGTGTGAACAAATAATAAAAAATTTAAAAGTAAAAAATTAAGGGGTCCCCATACAAGAAACGTGCTAAAAATAGATTAGTGACGCTACTGAATAAGAGATGGCGCCACAGGTTTTAATGTTTTGCATTGTTGAAAAACAAAAGATATAGATACGTACATGGTTTTTTGACAGACACGAATACAGTTCCAAACTGGTGAGAATAGCAACATTTGTATAAAAGAGACTGTCGTGGAGAAGCGGCGGCGGGTGGCCGAGTGGTTTCGGCATCGGCTTCTCATGTGAGAGGTCCGAGGTTCCAATCCGGTCGGCGTGTACCCATGAGTTTTTTCTGAGGAAAAAAAAATACGTGCATACCTACACCTGCTGCTTCACCGTCCGGAACCGGTGTAAAACTATAGGTCCCTCCCCTTGCCCCTTACTAGGTGGTAGGCTCAAATTGTAGCCGGCTGGGTTGATACCACCGTACTGGATGTAAGATGGCCGCATAGCAGCCTCGACTGTGTTCTCCAGTATAACCAGAAATCCAGGGAAGTCTCCGGTATGGCACCTACCTTCTCGGAGGTGATATTGGCTGGTCGGAGCATGCGCTTTGTCCCCTCCGACTCAGCCACCCATTCCGGATTACATAAAAAAAATGAATCAGTGACTTAAGTATTTCTCAATGACTAAATAATCAAACTGATAATGAAATATCCACGACAAATTTATCTTATAAACATAATCATTTATTACGTGTTTTATATTATCGTTATCAGGGCCGGCATATTGATCAAATCATTTGAAGATATTTTGTCCAAGTTCATTTTCAGGGTTGTAGGCAGTCCTGCGGAATGTTGATTTATTTTATTTCCAAATTTTTAGGTTTCCGCACTTCCGCACCCCGTACGGAAGCCTATAACTAAAGCTACGCCATCTGTCTGTCTGTCTGTCTCCGTCCTACTGCTGTATCTTCTAGGCTGTATCTTTGGAACCTTAGACTATTTTAATTTTAATATTGACTGTTTTATGGCTTTTTTATTTTTATTATAAGATATTTCATACTTTATTGAATTGACATGATTGAATTATACTGCTTTATGAAGACGAAATATATATTATAAGGTGTTTCGTTAGTCATGTCAAAACTTTCGGGAGGGTTACATACACACTCAAATAAACACCTTACGTAAAAAAAACATACCTATGTTTAGAGGTGCATTTTTTCTCCTAACAAAAAAATAAAATGAAATAAGTAGCTGTAAAAACCAATCATAGTGACCTTACAGTGACCTTACTTAGTGACTTACTTACAACAAACAGCTGTTCTGCGTTTGAACATAGTACGGTCATTAAACCCGTACAATGCAAGTTACCTACTGTTACACACAGGTTAATGTTTAGGTAGCAAACATGTTTTGTTAAATTTCTCGAAAAGTAATGCTAAAAACATATATTTTTTTTTGCGTAACGTGTTTATTTGAGTGTGTATGTAACCCTCCCGAAGTTATTGACATGACTAACGAAGCTACTTATATACATAAGATAGATGCTTTATTATTTAGTGTGCGCTAAAAGGAAAAAGGAAAAAAGAAATGTTTACATTAGAGATCATAATGTACTTACATGATTATTTTATTAGTATAGTTATATAGTATTATAAGCTGTGCCCGCGGCTCTGCCCGCTCTCATATTTCACTTCACTGCTAACCTCATAAGCCATTTAGCGTGATAGTAAGTAGCCTATAGTTGATGGGAAGAATCAAGCTATCCGTAGAATTTTTTTTTAATAAAATCGGTTCAGTGGTTCTCGAGTTATAAGCGGACAGACAGACATACACTCAGACACTCAGACACTCAGACAGAAAGCAGTCGTTGGATTTTATTATAGGTACAAGCTGTGGCCGCGGCTCCGCCCGCTCTCATATTTCACTTCACTGCTAACCTCATAAGCCATTTAGCGTGATAGTAAGTAGCCTATAGTTGATGGGAAGAATCAAGCTATCCGTAGATTTTTTTTTAATAAAATCGGTTCAGTGGTTCTCGAGTTATAAGCGGACAGACAGACATACACTCAGACACTCAGACACTCAGACAGAAAGCAGTCGTTGGATTTTATTATAGGTACAAGCTGTGCCCGCGGCTCCGCCCGCTCTCATATTTCACTTCACTGCTAACCTCATAAGCCATTTAGCGTGATAGTAAGTAGCCTATAGTTGATGGGAAGAATCAAGCTATCCGTAGAATTTTTTTTTAATAAAATCGGTTCAGTGTTTCTCGAGTTATAAGCGGACAGACAGACATACACTCAGACACTCAGACACTCAGACACTCAGACAGAAAGCAGTCGTTGGATTTTATTATAGGTACAAGCTGTGCCCGCGGCTCCGCCCGCTCTCATATTTCACTTCACTGCTAACCTCATAAGCCATTTAGCGTAATAGTAAGTAGCCTATAGTTGATGGGAAGAATCAAGCTATCCGTAGAATTTTTTTTTAATAAAATCGGTTCAGTGGTTCTCGAGTTATAAGCGGACAGACAGACATACACTCAGACAATCAGACACTCAGACAGAAAGCAGTCGTTGGATTTTTAACCGACTTCCAAAAAAGGAGGAGGTTCTCAATTCGTCTGTATGTTTTTTTTTTTTTATTTTTTTTTTATTTTTTTTTTTTTTTTTTTGTATGTTTGTTACGCGATTTCTCCGTCAATTGAGGGCCGATTTGGAAAATTCTTTTTTTGTTAGTTAGGTCATACTTCCGAGGTGGTCCCATTTCAATTTTATCGAAATTGGTTGAGTGGTTTTCGAAAAATCAGCATAATACTATAGTGTGTGGTTACCTTCAGCAAAACTTGTGATGTGGTCGTATTCGGCAATTTTTTCAGTTTGATAAATTAGTATGGTGTGTGGTTACCTTCAGCAAAACTTTTGTGATGTGGACTTATTCAGCAATTTGCAGTCTGACACATATGGCGAATAATTCTGTACCACTTCAATCGATTTCGATTATTCGATTTCGATTATTCTTATTTATGTAATATTACTAAAAAGAATGAAATAAAAACTGTTTTAAAAAATATTAAACCGATTTCAAAAAAAACAAAAAGAACTAAAAAGTATTAAATACCTAATATTTTGAAATTTTCTCTGTCCTGTTGAAATACATGAATCGATATTTACTAGTGATACATATTCGGACCCTTGTTTCATGAATATTCTAAATTTGAAATTTTTTATCTTTTCCGACCGGCCAGGTGCGCATAATTTATTATGGTACCTGACCGGTACCTACTGTACCGAGTACCATCGAGCTGGTCTGATGATGGAGACAGAAGGTGGCCATAGGAACTCCTAAACTACACATGATAAACCCATCGTGTTTGGGCTCGTTGCATTTGTCTTCACGAGAAATTTACTTTAGACCTAAGAGATTCTCAATTCGACAGTATGTTTTCTTTTTTTTGATGTTTGTTACGCGATTACTCCGTCAATTGTGGGCCGATTTTGAAAATTCTTTTTTTTTTATTTGAAAGGGGATAACCCTGAGGTTTTTGAAGTGAAAACTTCTTTAGCGGCGCTTGGCACTTTTTTAGGTGGGTAAAAAATGTATAACTCGCGACATCGCGTCAGCGTCATTTTTAAAATGAAACCTTAAGTCATTGCATTAAGGGTTAAGTTAGAGTGGCACGGGATCTGCCGGCACTCCCGGAGTGCAACTGTTAAGTAGGGTTCGGTAACACGTTTATGTCTGTCCATTCTACTAAGTTCTGCAAAATGAATGTAGGGTTCCGTAACAAATGCATGTCTGTCTGTTCTACTAAATTTAACATTTATTTCAAAATGAATGTAGGGTTCCGTAACAAATGCATGTCTATCCGTTCTACTAAATTTTACAATTTTCAACCAAGGTCCTCCGACGGTTATTTTATAATAAAAGTAGGGTTCCGTAACACGTTTATGTCTGTCCATTCTACTAAGTTCTGCAAGATGAATGTAGGGTTCCGTGACAAATGCATGTCTGTCCGTTCTACAAAATTTAACATTTATTTCAAAATGAATGTAGGGTTCCGTAACAAATGTATGTCTGTCCGTTCTACTAAATTTTACAATTTTCAACCAAGGCCCTCCGACGGTTATTTTATAATAAAAGTAGGGTTCCGTAACAAATGTATGTCTGTCCGTTCTACTAAATTTCACAATTTTCAACCAAGGTCCTCCGACGGTTATTTTATAATAAAAGTAGGGTTCCGTAACATGTTTATGTCTGTCCATTCTACTAAGTTCTGCAACATCACCTACAACGTCCGTGATGTCAGCCCATAACACCGGGTAAACTAAGTGCCATGTCAGTACTTCCCCCTTTGATCGTACTGACTACACTGAACTGGTCGGAAAACACAAACTATTTACATAGCCGTTTCGACCGACGTTTAATTCAGTGCGGTGGTACCAACCCGGTCAGGTTAAACCCTACCACCAAGTAAGATTAGGAGGGAAGGGACCTACAGTTTTACGAGGAATCCGAACCTCGGTCAGCCTCCAACGGTCAGCGGTCACCCATCCAAGTACTGACCGCACCCAGCGTTGCTTAACATTCAATAGCGACAGTTGACTGTCTGCACCACTGAGCTATCGAAGCTGACGTGGTCCTATTTTAATTGGGTCAAGATCGGATTGGAAAGCGAGGCGGAATCGCGAGGCTGAAGGCCGAGCGATTCCGCCGAGTACATTAATAGCAAAAATTACTAAAAAAAACTGTGAAATAAAAAAAAAGTTTTAAAAAACATAAAACCGACTTCCTAAAAAAAGGAAAACTAAAAAACTATTCAAAATAAAAATATAAAAACCGCCTTCAAAAATATATGAAATAAAAACCTAAAAAAAAAAAAACCAACCCTAGAGTTGAAGGCGGTGCTAAAGCAAGCAAAAATGATGCATGAAAGAAAACATGAGTGGATGATAATATCCTTTGTGATTTGTGTAGCCTTTTTAGCACCGCCTTCAACTCTAGGGTTCGTTTTTTTTTTTTTAGGTTTTTATTTCATATATTTTTGAAGGCGGTTTTTATATTTTTATTTTGAATAGTTTTTTAGTTTTCCTTTTTTTAGGAAGTCGGTTTTATGTTTTTTTAAACTTTTTTTTTATTTCACAGTTTTATTATAGGTACAAGCTGTGCCCGCGGCTCCGCCCGCTCTCATATTTCACTTCACTGCTAACCTCATAAACCATTTAACGTGATAGTAAGTAGCTTAAAGTTGATGGGAAGAATGAAGCTATCCGTAGAATTTTTTTTTAATAAAATCGGTTCAGTGGTTCTCGAGTTATAAGCGGACAGACAGACATACACTCAGACACTCAGACACTCAGACAGAAAGCAGTCGTTGGATTTTATTATAGGTAAGGAAGGATTAATAAAGTTAGTTATATAGTATTATTAATAAAATTACCAAATTCATTACATAGCCACTCAGGCTTTAATGAATTTGGAAATTTTATTGAATTAAATGTTTGTGCTTGTGTAAATTTATACAATCTTTGTCATACCAGTGCATGGTTATTATGGGCAATAAACGAATGCGAAGACGTAATAGTTATACGGTTGAAATTTTCACATAGATACATAGAAATAGATGGAAATACTTTATTGCTCTAAAACATTTAACAGTAACAAAACGATAAGTAATTTACATTAAAAAGGCGGACTTATAGCTTACAGGGATTTCTCCCAGTCAACCTTTGGATGTTTGAGAGTCGTATGTTGTGAGATATAAGGAGGTAGTAGCAAAAGACTAGCGTGTGGGAATATAAAATATAATATAAGGAAAATAACTATAATAAACTATAATATAGTACTACCTACATATAAGTACGTACTAGTTAATTAAAAGTATACACAAATACATAATGAATTATAAGTGTTATTTATTATGCAATCCGCCAACGCACGAAAGTAGTCGATATTAGCCGACACCGGGTGGCCAAGCTCAAGTGGCAGTGGGCTGGGCACGTTAGCCGAAGAAACGACTCGAAGAATCAAGCTATCCGTAGAATTTTTTTTTAATAAAATCGGTTCAGTGGTTCTCGAGTTATAAGCGGACAGACAGACATACACTCAGACACTCAGACACTCAGACACTCAGACAGAAAGCAGTCGTTGGATTTTATTATAGGTACAAGCTGTGGCCGCGGCTCCGCCCGCTCTCATATTTCACTTCACTGCTAACCTCATAAGCCATTTAGCGTGATAGTAAGTAGCCTATAGGTGATGGGAAGAATCAAGCTATCCGTAGAATTTTTTTTTAATAAAATCGGTTCAGTGGTTCTCGAGTTATAAGCGGACAGACAGACATACACTCAGACACTCAGACACTCAGACAGAAAGCAGTCGTTGGATTTTATTATAGGTACAAGCTGTGCCCGCGGCTCCGCCCGCTCTCATATTTCACTTCACTGCTAACCTCATAAGCCATTTAGCGTGATAGTAAGTAGCCTATAGTTGATGGGAAGAATCAAGCTATCCGTAGAATTTTTTTTTAATAAAATCGGTTCAGTGGTTCTCGAGTTATAAGCGGACAGACAGACATACACTCAGACAGAAAGCAGTCGTTGGATTTTATTATAGGTACAAGCTGTGCCCGCGGCTCCGCCCGCTCTCATATTTCACTTCACTGCTAACCTCATAAGCCATTTAGCGTGATAGTAAGTAGCCTATAGTTGATGGGAAGAATCAAGCTATCCGTAGAATTTTTTTTTAATAAAATCGGTTCAGTGGTTCTCGAGTTATAAGCGGACAGACAGACATACACTCAGACACTCAGACACTCAGACAGAAAGCAGTCGTTGGATTTTATTATAGGTACAAGCTGTGCCCGCGGCTCCGCCCGCTCTCATATTTCACTTCACTGCTAACCTCATAAACCATTTAGCGTGATAGTAAGTAGCTTAAAGTTGATGGGAAGAATGAAGATATCCGTAGAATTTTTTTTTAATAAAATCGGTTCAGTGGTTCTCGAGTTATAAGCGGACAGACAGACATACACTCAGACACTCAGACACTCAGACAGAAAGCAGTCGTTGGATTTTATTATAGGTAAGGAAGGATTAATAAAGTTAGTTATATAGTATTATTAATAAAATTACCAAATTCATTACATAGCCACTCAGGCTTTAATGAATTTGGAAATTTTATTGAATTGAATGTTTGTGCTTGTGTAAATTTATACAATCTTTGTCATACCAGTGCATGGTTATTATGGGCAATAAACGAATGCGAAGACGTAATAGTTATACGGTTGAAATTTTCACATAGATACATATAAATAGATGGAAATACTTTATTGCTCTAAAACATTTAACAGTAACAAAACGATAAGTAATTTACATTAAAAAGGCGGACTTATAGCTTACAGGGATTTCTCCCAGTCAACCTTTGGATGTTTGAGAGTCGTATGTTGTGAGATATAAGGAGGTAGTAGCAAAAGACTAGCGTGTGGGAATATAAAATATAATATAAGGAAAATAACTATAATAAACTATAATATAGTACTACCTACATATAAGTACGTACTAGTTAATTAAAAGTATACACAAATACATAATGAATTATGAGTGTTATTTATTATGCAATCCGCCAACGCACGAAAGTAGTCGATATTAGCCGACACCGGGTGGCCAAGCTCAAGTGGCAGTGGGCTGGGCACGTTAGCCGAAGAAACGACGACCGTTGGAGTAACCGTTTACCTGTCCACGGCCGTCAGTGTAAGACACACTGACGGCCGTGGACAGGTAAACGGAGTGTGGGAAGACCACCCGCCAGGTGGGACGACGACAACAGCGCGACAGCGCGTTTTTGAATAACCCTGAAATTAAGCGCATGCCCTCGGTCAATGCACACATTATCTATATTTCATAATGATAAGTGAATACAAAAGATTATCTTTTATTTGTGATCAGTCAGAAGAGAACCGAATCTATCCTGAAGTGGAATCGGTTTTCTTCCAAACATTTATAATAAAATAAAAAGTTATGCAGACAATATTTAGTAATATAGAAAATAGTAATTAGTTGGAAGATGTATTTCCGTTCACATTCTAATTTTAAAAATTAGAGTCAGAGTTACATTTGTGCGCTGTGAAGAAATTATTTATAAAATGAAAACTTTTGAAGGCCAACACTGGAGACAATATGGAATTGCTGTAGTCGGTAAGAAACTTAATAATTTACTGCATACATACCACACGCTGTGTCCTGAGTTCCTGACAATCTCGCCCGACAATGTCAGCCCCGGTAGCTCAGTGGTGCGGTCGGTCGACTGTTGTTAAGCAACCCTGAGCGCGGTCAGTACTTGGATGGGTGACCGCTCGACCGTTGGAGGCAGACCGCGGTTCGGATTCCACGTTAAACTGTAGGTCCCTTCCCTTCTTACCTTACTAGATGGTAGGTTTTATCCCGCCCTGGTTCCTACCACCGCACTGAACGAAACGTCGGTCGAAACTGATATGTAAATAGTTCGTGTTTTCCGTCCAGTTCAGTGTAGCCGACGTGAAATGAAGGGAAGCACTGACATGACACCTATTTCACCCGGTGTTATGGGCTGACATCACGGATGTCGGAACTACCTATCAAATAAAATTTAACGACAAATTAACTAATTAAAAAACTATAACTAAAAACTAAAAACTAACTCATAAATTATATATTTCCTCAAGGGGCGTCGTCCCCGGGATGGTTCCCAGGATGGCGGCCGCGTTGCCTTAACTAAAATAAGACTACTTTTTAACCGACTTCAAAAAAAAAAGTTTTAAAAAACATAAAACCGACTTCCTAAAAAAAGTAAAACTAAAAAACTATTTAAAATAAAAATATAAAAACCGCCTTGAAAAATATATGAAATAAAAACCTAAAAAAAAAAACGAACCCTAGAGTTGAAGGCGGTGCTAAAAAGGCTACACAAATCACAAAGGATATTATCATCCGCTCATGTTTTCTTTCATGCATCATTTTGCTTGCTTTAGCACCGCCTTCAACTCTAGGGTTCGTTTTTTTTTTTAGGTTTTTATTTCATATATTTTTCAAGGCGGTTTTTATATTTTTATTTTAAATAGTTTTTTAGTTTTACTTTTTTTAGGAAGTCGGTTTTATGTTTTTTAAAACTTTTTTTTTATTTCACAGTTTTTTTTAGTAATTTTTTGCTATTAATGTACTCGGCGGAATCGCTCGGCCTTCGGCCTCGCGATTCCGCCTCGCTTTCCAATCCGATCTTGACCCAATTAAAATAGGACCACGTCAGCTTCGATAGCTCAGTGGTGCAGACAGTCAACTGTCGCTATTGAATTTTAAGCAACGCTGGGTGCGGTCAGTGCTTAGATGGGTGACCGCTGACCGTTGGAGGCTGACCAAGGTTCGGATTCCTCGTAAAACTGTAAGTCCCTTCCCTCGTAATTTTACTTGGTGGTAGGGTTTAACCTTCCCGGGTTGGTACCACCGCACTGAATTAAACGTCGGTCGAAACGGCTATGTAAATAGTTTGTGTTTTCCGACCAGTTCAGTGTAGTCAGCACGATCAAAGGGGGAAGCACTGACATGGCACTGGTGTTATGGGCTGACATCACGGACGTTGTAGGTGATGTTGCAGAACTTAGTAGAATGGACAGACATAAACGTGTTACGGAAGCCTACTTTTATTATAAAATAACCGTCGGAGGACCTTGGTTGAAAATTGTAAAATTTAGTAGAACGGATAGACATGCATATGTTACGGAACCCTACATTCATTTTGCAGAACTTAGTAGAATGGACAGACATAAACGTGTTACGGAACCCTACTTAACAGTTGCACTCCGGGAGTGCCGGCAGATCCCGTGCCACTCTAACTTAACCCTTAACGCAATGACTTAAGGTTTCATTTTAAAAATGACGCTGACGCGATGTCGCGAGTTATACATTTTTACCCACCTAAAAAAGTGCCAAGAGCCGCTAAAGAAGTTTTCACTTCAAAAACCTCAGGGTTATCCCCTTTCAAATAAAAAAAAAAAGAATTTTCAAAATCGGCCCACAATTGACGGAGTAATCGCGTAACAAACATCCAAAAAAAGAAAACATACCGTCGAATTGAGAATCTTTTAGGTCTAAAGTAAATTTCTCGTGAAGACAAATGCAACGAGCCCAAACACGATGGGTTTATCATGTGTAGTTTAGGAGTTCCTATGGCCACCTTCTGTCTCCATCATCAAACCAGCTCGATGGTACTCGGTACAGTAGGTACTGGCCAGGTACCATAATAAATTAAACGCCGGTCGGAAAAGATAAAAAAATTTCAAATTTAGAATATTCATGAAACAAGGGTCCGAATATGTATCACTAGTATATCGATTCATGTATTTCAACAGGACAGAGAAAATTTCAAAATATTAGGTATTTAATACTTTTTAGTTTTTTTTTTTTGTTTTTTGGAAATCGGTTTAATATTTTTTAAAACAGTTTTTATTTCATTCTTTTTAGAAATATTACATAAAAAAGAATAATCGAAATCGAATAATCGAAATCGATTGAAGTGGTACAGAATTATTCGCCATATGTGTCAGACTGCAAATTGCTGAATAAGTCCACATCACAAATGTTTTGCTGAAGGTAACCACACACCATACTAATTTATCAAACTGAAAATTGCCGAAAACGACCACATCACAAGTTTTGCTGAAGGTAACCACACACCATAGTATTATGCTGATTTTTCGAAAACCACTGAACCAATTTCGATAAAATTGAAATGGGACCACCTCGGAAGTATGACCTAACTAACAAAAAAAGAATTTTCTAAATCGGCCCTCAATTGACGGAGAAATCGTGTTACAAACATACAAAAAAATAAAAAAAATAAAAAAAAAAATAAAAAAAAAAAAAAACATACAGACGAATTGAGAACCTCCTCCTTTTTTGGAAGTCGGTTAAAAAAGGAGGAGGTTCTCAATTCGACTTTGTTTTTTTTTTTTTAATGTTTGTTACCTCAGAACTCTCGACTGGGTGAAACGATTTTGAAAATTCTTTTTTTATTTAAAAGCTGGTGCTTCCCGTCTGGTCCCATTTTAATTTGGTCAAGATCGGATTGGAAAACGAGGCGGAATTCCGATTCGGCTTCCGCCGAGTACATTAATAGCAAAAAATTACTAAAAAAAACTGTTAAATAAAAACTATTTAAAAAAATATAAAACTCGCCTTCAAAAATTTATGAAATAAAAAAAAATCGAACCCTAGAGTTGAAGGCGGTGGTGCTAAAGCAAGCAAAAACAACCGACCGCCTTCAACTCTAGGGTTAGATTTTTTTTTATTTCATATATTTTTGAAGGCGGTTTTTATATTTTTTTAAATAGTTTTTTATTTTTAATACTTTTATTTAACTAGCATATACTTACATTGTATTATTTAAATATTTATAATATTAAATTATTTTATCTTCAATTCTCAGGCTTAACTCTTTTGCTACTACCTAACTACATTTCCCTATATTAATCGACTCGCAAACATCCAAAGGTTGACTGGAAGAAATCTATGTAAGGGATAAGTCCGCACTTTGCACCTCCTGTAAATGTTCGAATGTGCTTGTTACATGTTGTTACTATTAAATGGTTCTTGGATCAATACATTTTATATATATCTAATGACCCTGTCTGACTCACTGCAATATACAGGGTGTAAAAACGGCGAGTACATTAAATTTAGGAAATGATTATTGGGATTAAGAGTAACAAAAACGTCAAACAACTTTTTTTCTGAATTCTCTTTAAATAAAAAGTTACAGTTTTCATACTAACTAATTGATTATTTTAGTGTAAAAATGGTCTAATGACAACAGGGCGGCCCGGAGAGGAGAAGAGCGGGTGAGACGTGAGCGCCTCGGACGGTGGTGTTGGCGGGAGGGGCGGGGAAGAGCGGGTGAGACGTGAGCGCCTCGGACGGAGGTGTTGGCGGGAGGGGCGGGGGTTAGCTTTGTGAGTGGAGGACTGGAGGTCGGCAGGCGGAGGGTGCGCAGTGGCAACAACGCGTTAAATTACACTAGACGAAAACGTACATTTCAAAATTTCATATCTCGAAAATTAGACACTTCAGAGAAAAACTTTATTTGCTTTTTTGTCTAGGAAAAACACGAGTATTGCGCTGGCGAAATTAATGTACTCGCCGTTTTAACACCCTGCTTATATTATTTTTAAACACAACAGCTTTACTCACGGTTCTTCACGAGCTATGAGGCTCGACGTTTCCGGCCAAGCGTATGGCCCATCATCATGAGCACTCTGCCCGGTGCGACGGTTGGCAGAGTTCTCCGTCCGTCGTTGACGAAGATTGTAGCTGTGGCCAGTGCGGGTAGTTTCCGTAGACGAGGGTTCAGGTGCGTTCCGGATCTCGGCGGAGAGACAGAAGGCGCTGACGGTGTCCACTTCCGGCTGGTCGTGTCCGTCGTGTCTTCTTCTCTTGAGCGGCGCTATGACTGGGTTCCACATCGGCGACAACTTGAAGGCGTCCTCCCGGTTGAAGACTTCAACCGGGAGGACTCGTGAAGAACCGTGAGTAAAGCTGTTGTGTTTAAAAATAATGTCTAACAACCACGGTAATTTAAAAACCCTGCTTTTTTCCAGCAAACTTAGCAATAATGTCCGTCGGCTACGCGGGCTCGTGGATGTCACCAGCTCAGATAAAGCTCGAGGATGTCAGCCAGAGTCCGCTACCGGACGCTATAGACAGAGAGGAAGCCGCCAGGATCGGGTCTGCACTCGTCGTTGGCGCTATAATTGGTGAATTAATTGAAATGAAATGAAATGAAAATATACTTTATTGCACACCATTGTATAAAAAGGTTACAAAAGGCGAGTTAATTGCCTTGCGGCATTCTTTACGAACTAACCTTTGGGATGTGGAAAACACGTAGGGGCGGACAATGCAGTACTAAACAGGGAACAGTTGTATGAAATATAAATACACACATATACAAATTGTACAAAGATACATACAACAATATAAATCCTTACATATACATAATTACATATATACATTAAGAAATATAAATATTATAATATACCTACATCAACTCTTATATACTATACATACATATATACATACTTTACATATATTTCAACTGGATTGAAGATGCAATGCAAGGGCATCGATGAGTATTTATATTTATTTTACCTACTCATTGCCATGTGGTATCAGAAATCGTTTGTGGATACGTTCTTTGAACATGTGGATAGTAGTGGGGCGACGTATCTCCTCAGGAAGCTGATTCCACATGAGAGCCGCACTGACTGTAAATTTAACGTAGAATTAATGGTTATTAATTCTCGAACACAAAATTCTAAACATTTTCCAAAATCAAATTAAAGTCGGCCCAATGTAGGAACAGTTTAATTTAAATTTGATTTTTTTTTCTTCTACTACATTTATCGTCAGGCTCGGTAGCTCAGTGGTGCGGTCGGTCGACTGTTATTAAGCAACCCTGAGCGCGGTCAGTTCTTTGATGGGTGACCGCTCGACCGTTGGAGGCTGACCTTCTTACCTTACTAGGTGGTAGGTTTTATCCTTGCCGGGTTGATACCACCGCACTGAATGAAACGTCGCGTCGAAACGGCTATGTAAATAGTTCGTGTTTTCCATCCAATATAGTGTGTAGCCGACATGAAATGAAAGGAAGCACTGACATGGCACCTAGTTCACCCGGTGTTATGGGCTGACATCACGGATGTTGTAGGTGACGTAGCCAACCGTGTCAGTTTCCATAATAAATATTTCTAATTTTTTTTTATTAAAATAAATGTTTGTTGAATAAAATTCAACCCAAAAAAATATTAACTGCATGACAGACATACATGCGTGTCTATTTACAAGTCAAGAACTATTGGTCGGATTTTCATACAGGATAATTTTTAAATAGGTACTTAAAACTTTCATTATTTCAAATCGCAATAACTGACTGACACGGTTGGCAACATCACCTACAACATCCGTGATGTCAGCTCATAACACCGGGTGAACTTGTGGTGCCACGTCAGTGCTTCCCTTCGGTCGTACCGGCTACACTGAAGTGGACGGAAAACACAAACTATTTACATAACCGTTTCGACCGACCTTTCATTCAGTGCGGTGGTATCATCCCGGGCGGGTTAAACCCTACCACCTAGTAATAAGGGAGTCATATTCCTTAGTCTCCTTTTACGACATACACGGGGAGAGATGCAGTGGGGCTATTCTTTGAAAGTACTGGCCCCACACGGTACAAGTCGTGATGCAAGTGCTCTTGCAAATTATTACAGCCAGCCGTATACATTTTCAGGTCCATTTATCGGTGGCATAGCGGCTTCATACATCGGCAGAAAGTGGGGCATAATGCTCGGTTCAATTCCTCTGTTCGTTGGCTGGTTGCTCTTAGCCGCTGCTACCAACGTCTACATGATCTATGCCGGCAGATTTTCTTTTGGCCTGGCTGTTGGAGTACTGTTTACGAACATTCCTTTGTACTGCGGTGAAATAGCTGTCGTGAGTATTGTCTTCAATTAAATTAACATGTTTACTATTACTAATGGTTTTTTGTTTTTATTTTATGGAAAGTGACACGGTTGGCTACATCACCTACAACATCGATGATGTCCGCCCATAACATCGGGTGAACTAGGTGCCATGTCAGTGCTTCCCTTCATTTCATGACGGCTACACTGAACTGGACGGAAAATACGAACTATTGACATAGCCGTTTCGACCGACGTTTTATTCAGAGCTGTGGTATCAACCCGGCCGGAATGAAGGAACCTACAGTTTAAAGTGGAATCCTCCAACGGTCGGGCGGTCACCCATCCAAGTACTGACCGCGCCCAAGGTTGCTTAATAACAGTCGACCGACCGTACCACTGAGCTGTACCGAGGCTGACAAGTATGCCCACGTCTCGTGACACGTATGTCCACATGGTGGTACCACCGCACTGAATGAAACGTCGGTCGAAACGGCTATGTAAATAGTTCGTGTTTTCCGTCTAGTTCAGTGTAGCCGACATGAAATGAAGGGAAGCACTGACATGGCACCTAGTTCACCTGGTGTTATAGGTTGACATAGCGGATGTTGTAGGTGATGTAGCCAACCGTTTCAGTTTCCATAAAAAAATTGACTTATCACTAGTGGTGACTTCTTCCTGTTCACCTTTATGTGATAGATAAGAACAAATGAGTAGTGCAGACATATGTAAACAGGAAAGGATCTATTTATCTATCTGTCCACTTTTTATGTTAAGTATTTTTTTAACCAACTTCAAAAAAAGGAAGAGGTCCTCAATTCGACTGTATTTTTTTAATTTTTTTTTATGTTTTTTACCTCAGAACTTTCGACTGGGTGAACCGATTTAGATGATTCTTTTTTTATTTGAAAGCTGGTGCTTCCCGTGCAATTTGGTCAAGATCGTATTGGAATCGCTCGGCCAAAAAACTTTGAAATTAAAAAATATAAAAACCGCCTTCAAAAATGTATGAAATAAAAAAAAATTACAAAGAGTGGAAGGCGGTGCTAAAGCAAGCAAAAATGATGCATGAAAGAAAACATGAGTGGATGATATCCTTTGTGATTTGTGTAGCCTTCTTTAGCACAGCCTTCAACTCTAGGGTTCCATTTTTTTAACCGACTTCCAAAAAAGGAGGAGGTTCTCAATTCGTCTGTATGTTTTTTTTTATTTTTTTTTTTTTTATTTTTTTGTATGTTTGTTACGCGATTTCTCCGTCAATTGAGGGCCGATTTAGAAAATTCTTTTTTTGTTAGTTAGGTCATACTTCCGAGGTGGTCCCATTTCAATTTTATCGAAATTGGTTGAGTGGTTTTCGTAAAATCAGCATAATACTATAGTGTGTGGTTACCTTCAGCAAAACTTGTGATGTGGTCGTATTCGGCAATTTTTAGTTTGATAAATTAGTATGGTGTGTGGTTACCTTCAGCAAAACTTTTGTGATGTGGACTTATTCAGCAATTTGCAGTCTGACACATATGGCGAATAATTCTGTACCACTTCAATCGATTTCGATTATTCGATTTCGATTATTCTTTTTTATGTAATATTACTAAAAAGAATGAAATAAAAACTGTTTTAAAAAATATTAAACCGATTTCCAAAAAACAAAAAAAAAAAAAACTAAAAAGTATTAAATACCTAATATTTTGAAATTTTCTCTGTCCTGTTGAAATACATGAATCGATATACTAGTGATACATATTCGGACCCTTGTTTCATGAATATTCTAAATTTGAAATTTTTTTATCTTTTCCGACCGGCGCTTAATTTATTATGGTACCTGGCCAGTACCTACTGTACCGAGTACCATCGAGCTGGTTTGATGATGGAGACAGAAGGTGGCCATAGGAACTCCTAAACTACACATGATAAACCCATCGTGTTTGGGCTCGTTGCATTTGTCTTCACGAGAAATTTACTTTAGACCTAAAAGATTGTCAATTCGACGGTATGTTTTCTTTTTTTTTGGATGTTTGTTACGCGATTACTCCGTCAATTGTGGGCCGATTTTGAAAATTCTTTTTTTTTTTTATTTGAAAGGGGATAACCCTGAGGTTTTTGAAGTGAAAACTTCTTTAGCGGCTCTTGGCACTTTTTTAGGTGGGTAAAAATGTATAACTCGCGACATCGCGTCAGCGTCATTTTTAAAATGAAACCTTAAGTCATTGCGTTAAGGGTTAAGTTAGAGTGGCACGGGATCTGCCGGCACTCCCGGAGTGCAACTGTTAGGTAGGGTTCCGTAACACGTTTATGTCTGTCCATTCTACTAAGTTCTGCAAAATGAATGTAGGGTTCCGTAACATATGCATGTCTATCCGTTCTACTAAATTTTACAATTTTCAACCAAGGTCCTCCGACGGTTATTTTATAATAAAAGTAGGCTTCCGTAACACGTTTATGTCTGTCCATTCTACTAAGTTCTGCAACATCACCTACAACGTCCGTGATGTCAGCCCATAACACCAGCGCCATGTCAGTGCTTCCCCCTTTGATCGTGCTGACTACACTGAACTGGTCGGAAAACACAAACTATTTACATAGCCGTTTCGACCGACGTTTAATTCAGTGCGGTGGTACCAACCCGGGAAGGTTAAACCCTACCACCAAGTAAGATTACGAGGGAAGGGACTTACAGTTTTACGAGGAATCCGAACCTTGGTCAGCCTCCAACGGTCAGCGGTCACCCATCTAAGTACTGACCGCACCCAGCGTTGCTTAAAATTCAATAGCGACAGTTGACTGTCTGCACCACTGAGCTATCGAAGCTGACGTGGTCCTATTTTAATTGGGTCAAGATCGGATTGGAAAGCGAGGCGGAATCGCGAGGCCGAAGGCCGAGCGATTCCGCCGAGTACATTAATAGCAAAAAATTACTAAAAAAAACTGTGAAATAAAAAAAAAGTTTTAAAAAACATAAAACCGACTTCTTAAAAAAAGTAAAACTAAAAAACTATTTAAAATAAAAATATAAAAACCGCCTTCAAAAATATATGAAATAAAAACCTAAAAAAAAAAACCAACCCTAGAGTTGAAGGCGGTGCTAAAGCAAGCAAAAATGATGCATGAAAGAAAACATGAGTGGATGATAATATCCTTTGTGATTTGTAAAGCAAGCAAAAATGATGCATGAAAGAAAACATGAGTGGATGATAATATCCTTTGTGATTTGTGTAGCCTTTTTAGCACCGCCTTCAACTCTAGGGTTGGTTTTTTTTTTTAGGTTTTTATTTCATATATTTTTGAAGGCGGTTTTTATATTTTTATTTTAAATAGTTTTTTAGTTTTACTTTTTTTAAGAAGTCGGTTTTATGTTTTTTAATTACAGAACGAAGTCAGGGGAGCCCTAGGTTCGATTCTCTCGATCGCTCTTGGAACTGGAGGTCTGATCGCGTACACAGTGATCCCTTACGTGTCTTACAGCGGCGCAGCCTACGTCGGTGTCGCTCTGTGCAGTGTGTTCACAACTTCCATGTATTTTATGCCGGAGAGTCCATCTTACTATCTGTCTAAAGGTAAGGTTTCCTCGGGGCCTATTTACCTACCTTCGGTAAAAAATTTAGCCGACAGTTAACTCCTGTCAACCTGTAAGAAATGTCGCTTTCACCGCTAGTTATTTATTATTTGTTAGTCAGTTATTTTTATTATTTGTTGTTATATCGGCCATAATAACACATATTCTGTGAAAATTTCAATGGGCTACCTATTACGGTTCAGAGATACAGCCCTCGGACAGACGTACAGACAGACAGACAGACAGACGGCGGCGTAGGCTTAGTAATAGGGTCCCGTACGACGGATACGGAACCATAAAAATGCAAATGCCCGTCGCTAGTTTGTGCGTTTGTTACTATTAAACTGTCGCAATCAGAGCGCTCATGAACCTGAAATTATTAAGAACTTCTGCGGGTAAAACCTAGTCATGTATATGACCCTCTCTACTGCAAATATGTGGGGTTCAAAAGTACGTCGAAATGGTTCTAGTAAAGGCAAGTGCGGCTGTGAAATTGGCGTGGGTACTGCCGTGCCACCAGATAATGACCAGCGGTCATTGCGGTCGTGTATAAATTATGAAGAACATAGTGAAAAAAATGAGAGGTATACATACATGTACAAAAAATCAGTTAATAACTACCAAATGATACCGATCATGAGGTTTTAGGCTAGATTTAGAACAAGATAGTGAAAAAGGCCTTTACACAGCTATATGTTAACAAATTACAAGCAAAAAAAGAAGATATTACAAACAAAACATTTTCAATTTCAGACGATCGTGAATCAGCTCAAGAAAGTTTATCAATGATTCGAGGTAAAACCAACGACGGCATTGAAGAAGAGCTCAACAAGAAGGCTGTTGAAATATCAGCTGCCACAGCAGAGAAGGCGAAATTATCCGACTTGTGGGCTACTAGAGGAAACATCAAAGCCTTGTACATCTGCTGTGGACTTTTGGGTCTTCAGCCTTTTACTGGAATAACCGCTGTAAATTTGTACACGGAGAATATATTTCGCTCTGCTGGAATGGAAATGGACGCCCCTGTAGCTGCGATTATACTTGAAGTCGTTGCGGTAAATATGCCATCATAATTTACAGTAATTTTTAACCCAACACCAATCCGACGACCTATAACCTGGGAATCTTCAAAAGGCGTGTTACAACGATCTTTATATCCGCCTTGTAGCTTGCATGGTGCCTCCCTGAGCGTGGTTTCGCGAGGAGTGGTGATATTGGCTGTGTCTAATATTATTTTGAACTTTTGGGCACAGCCACCCGTACCGATTGTCCACAAAAAAAAGTAATGTTGGCTTAGTCAGAGGCCAGAGCAAATGCTCCGATCTGCCAATATCGACTCCGAGAAGATGAGATGTTGTAGAGTGGCCGAAATGTCAGGAGCTGTCAATAAAAAATCTATTAAATTTTACAGTAGAGCCAAAAAACGAACACCTATAAGGAAGCAGAAATTTGTTATTGTTTCAATGCAGTGTGGTATTGAAAGCCACTCTGGTTAAAGGTAGCCTTTCAGGTTTTAGCGTCTGCTTGTCGTGTCATTGGACACCTTTGTATGCAAACATTTCATTTATCGGAAACTATACAAATCTGTAAAGTTTTGATTGAAAAATTGAGTTTCGAGAGGCCGCCTTTTTTATGGAATAAGATTAGTTATGATCGAAAACGGTTTTTTCCGTGTTACTTTTAAAATTCTTCTGGACAGTTTTGATTAAAAATGATGATGGGGATCGATGGATCTGTGGGTTTACAGCCCGAGAAAAAAAAACTTTGGTCGGAAGTGGAATTGGTCAGTTTGATTGGCAGCTCCTCATGTAATGCAATGGAGTGTTCGTCCTGTAGTGATCCCAATAGGTCAGGGTTACTACATAATTTGCTAAAATGTAGGCAACAAGGTCATTCTGTCCGGTCAAGGTAGCCGGGAGTGGATGGATGAGAAGAGCGGAAGACCGCGTGTGGTGGCCTTGGGAGAGGTCTATGTCCAGCAGTAGACCGATACAGGCTGATGATGATGATGGTAATGATGAGGCAACAAGGACTGAATATTAGTAATTTATAAACTGATATTGTTATTCAGTTTTCAGGTTCTCTCATAACGCCTTTCGTCGTAGACCGTTTGGGTAGACGTGTACTCCTCATAACGTCTTCTTTAGGAATGGTCGTCACATTGGTAAGTACAGACATTATACACAGTTTGGACCATTTTTATGGACATAACGGTTCGTCTGTCTCCCATTGAATTAGGTAGAGACAGTGCAACATTTTTTATGGAAACTGACATGGCTGGCTACATAACTGCAACATTCGTTATATCAGCCACACCTTGGTGAACCAGGTGCCATGTCAGCGCTTCCTTTTGGTCGTGCCGGCCAAAATGAGCTGGACTGAAAATTAATTTCTTTCTGTGTTTCAGGGTTTGATAATTCCAGGTTGATATCACCGCACTGAATGAAAGTTCGGTTGAAACGGCTATTCAAATAGTTCGTGATTTCCGTCCAGTTCAGTGCAGCCGGCACGACCAAAGAGAATCACTAATATGACACCTATGTAGTTCACCAAAGTGTTACGGGTTGACATCACGGATGTTCTAGGTGATGTAGCCAACCGTATCAGTTTTAATAAAAACCATTATAATAATAGTAAGGGGTATGGGAATATTTCTCCAAGTGACATTTCTCACACATTGGACAGGGTTCAACCAGCAGCTACATTTTAGTCGATGGTGGTGAAATCTGCCTGCAGTATGTTACCGAGGACAAAATTTTATTTTATGTAAACCAACATGGGTGGCTGTGCCGAGAGACCAATAGTGCAGTCGACAGAGCCACATTCTCGTCGCGTAAACATTTATTTTGATTTCAGAGTGTCCTCGGCACCTATTTCCTGTTGGACCACAATGAAAATCCCATCACGTCCAGCATCAGTTTTGTGCCGCTAGTAGCGCTGGCCATCAACACGGTCGTGTACAGCGCTGGTTTCGGTCCCGTGCCCTGGGCCATATTGGGAGAGATGTTCCCTATAAACATCAAGCCGGTCGCTGCCCCTATTGTCAATACAGTGCATTGGGGGATGTCGTTCTTGGTCGCCAGGTTGGTTTTGCAATTCAAAGTCCTTCCACCAAGTCATGCGGTAGGTGGGTCTTCTAGCCTTACTTGCTGCTTGATAGCTATCTTGTCCTAATACGTTGCTTTGAGCGGCGGGTGGCCGAGTGGTTTGGGCATTGGCTTCTAATGCGAGAGGTCCGAGGTTCGAATCCGGTCGGCGTGTACCAATGTGTTTTTCTGACGAAAAAGTTTACGTGCATACCTACACCTGCTGCTTCACCGTTCAGAACCGGTGTAAAACTGTAGGTCCCTTCCCTTGCTCCTCACTAGGTGGTAGGCTCAAATTGTAACCGACTGGGTCGGTACCACCAAGTAAGGTAAGATGGTAAGATGGCCGCATAGCAGCCTCGGTTGTGTTCTCCTCTATTCCAGTATAGCCAGCAATTCAGGGAGTTCTCCGGTATGGCACCTACCTTCTCGCAGGTGATATTGGCTGGTCGGAGCATATACTTTGGCCCCTCCGACTCAGATACCAATACCCAATTACATAAGAAAAAATCAGGTGGTCGGTGTTGTGCTGTAATTTACAAGAGTACTTGCAGTGTTGCACAGATGAATCTGCTTACCCCGCTTGTCAGGATACAGCTTGTGGTATGTAGGTGTACGTTTTAAATTGTAAAGAAATACTTATTTATAAAGAAAAACTATACTGAAATAATGGATATGTTTAGTGCGAAAAAATCGCCATTTCGCTCAGCCCCCGAATTCCAGGGCACAAGGTTGAATGTCGATGCCCACTTTAGTATCCTTGGAGTGGACCTAACCTGCGAACTCAACTTCGGCCGTCACATCGAGGACAAAGCTAAGCTTGCCTCTAAAAAGCTGGGCGTCCTGAATAAGGCGCGGAGATACTTTACGCCTGACCAAATCCTGCTGCTGTATAAGTCGCAGGTGAGGTCATGCGTGGAGTATTGCTCGCATCTTTGGGGTGGGGCTGCTCAGTATCGACTTGGCTTGTTAGACTCGATCCAAAAACGTGCAGTTCGACGTTGAAGTGTCCTGCAAACTTGAACCTTTGCAGCTCCGTAGAGTCATAGGTTCACTAAGTGTGTTCTATCGACTGTTCAACTGTGAATTCTCTGAGGAGCTGTTCGAAACAATTCCGACTTCACCATTTCACCATAGGTCCACGCGTAAAAGCGTAGGTCCAGACAGGGAATGCTTCCCTATACTGTAGAGCTGCCTAAAGTGCGGACTAAGCGCTCCAGTATTTCTTTTATCTTCCGCACTGCGAAACTCTGGAATGCACTTCCTCCCGATGTGTTTCCTTCAGTGTATGACTTAGGATCTTTCAAGAGAAGCGTAAAAATGCATCTGTCACGCCGGCACGGCATTTGCAGCCCCGTTCTAAATCGAATGCTTATGGGCGTCGTCGGCTCAACAATCCATGCTGACGGCGCCAAGTGTCTCGCGTATCAATAAAAAAAAAATATTATAAGTATTGTCAGGTGAAAACGACACAAGAAAGCCAGAAAATCACAGCATTCACGGTATACCGTGGAGCAATTAATTTATTTTAGAATTTCATTTATTTATTTTTATAATAGTATTATTTAGAAAGTTATTGCTCGGTAAAGTCAGCGGTTACCAAATTACGTTTCAGTCAGTCAGCGTGTAAGTGTCCAGTGCTGGACATACGCCTCTCCAATTTTCCTCCAGTCCTCCCGGCCTTCAGCGGTACGGGACCACTGCTTTCCGCTTTCCTGTCCACGGCCGCCAGTGTAAGACATCGTTATTCCAACGGTCGTCGTCGTCTTCGGCTGACGTGCCCAGCCCACTGCCATTTGAGCTTAGCCACCCGGTATCCAATATCGACTACTTTGGTGCGTCGGCGGATTGCTTCATTACGCACCATATCACGTCAAATTTAATTGTGTTAAAGTGAGAAATTACCTTTGTCTAGGCCTAATTATGGTGTTAAGCTGTACAAAAGGTACAGCTTAACACGAGGCTTAACACCATAATTAGGCCATAATTAGGCAAACAATTTTTCAAGTGCAATAAATATATTTTGATTTTTTTGATTGATTTGAATTATATGATTTTTTTTTTTCAGATATTTCTACAGTGTAGTCGACAACCTTGGCATGCATTACGCTTTTTGGATATTCGCCGGAGCCTGCATTGTTGCTTTCTTTTTCGTTTTCTTCTTTGTTCCTGAGACGAAAGGCAAAAGTTTTCAGGACATTCAAGATATGCTTAATAACAGGTTTGTGATTAAAACAAATTTATCAATACCTACATTTTGTTTTTATTGAAAGAGCGACATATGGCGCCTAGCCAACCATATTAAGGTGTCTAACGATGCCCATGGACATTCGGTCGTATGCCGGCGTTGCGAATGCCATGACGGCATGACGATTGTATATAATGATTGAAACATGTTTTCTTTTTCAGAAAATCCAGTATACAGAAATTAGACATGGAATTCAAGCGTCCTTGAGAAGAACCAGCGTCCACCGTACAATATGTTTTATGATCTAAGGCGTCAATTCATTTTTCATTAAAATAATAGCAACAATCACTTCGCAATTCTGAAACAATTCCATATGTCTAGGTAGTTTATTATTGCATCTTCTAGAAATTAAGTACGATGTTATAAGTAATACGAGTAGCATAGGTAAACGTATATTTAGTTAAAATATAAAAATACACTTTAATGCCAAAAATGTCACTGAAGTTTTTTATTCTCAGTAACTTCTAAACTCCACACTGATTGGCTGCAAAACTACTTGTATCACCTACAGCTTAACGTGGAATCCGAACCACGGCCAGCCTCAATGGTCGGCCAGTCATACATCCAAAGTCTGACCGCGCCCGGTATACTTTACTTCGACGACCGAACGCCGATGCATCTCACGATGCAAAGTTCAGTTCAGTGTAGCCGACACGATCAAAGGGAAGCACTGACATGGAACCTAGTTCACCAAGGTGTGATGACATTATTGACATCACAGATGTAGTAGGTAGGTGATATGGTCAAACATGTGGGCGCTGGAAGTAGCTATATTCCTTAATTTAAAGTGCAGTATTTAACATGCCGTCATCTGCTGCTGTCATCAGCTGTGTTACAACCTAGGACAGTATTACGCTTATAAAGATTAAGAATAGTGTAGGTGACAGCACAGGGCCCTGCGAAACACCAGCGTTAACTGAAAAGTCGTCCGATTTCCAACCATCAATGGTAATGAAGATGGAACGACCTGCCGAAAAGCTGGCGATCCGGGTGCAGAGTTTCGGTGGAATATCAGAGGACGGACGCATAGACTAGAAGTCCTCGGTGTCAAACGCGGTCGAAGGCCTTGGATATATCCAGTGCGATCGCCAGCGATTCAAAATTGTCTAGGGTTCACATATGCGTAGCGTACGTTTCAAGATCTTCTGTTGAACGCGCCCTCCGGAATCCGCACTGCTTATCATCATCACTGCGTGTTGATAAGGCGCTCCATAACTGTACACATAGGTGAAGTTATCTCAATGGGCCGATAGTTGGGCTGAGTTCGCAGTTGCATTCGTTGATTGCACAATAGCTGTAATCATTAGACAATTGTTGAATTTGATAGTAGATATTGCTAGATAAGCAAATGTCACAATGTGCTTTTAGGCTTCCGGAAAAAGAAAATCAGTTGTAAAATTTTTTGAAAAATAAATAAAATGTTATTAAAAAATATTAAAATTGTTGTCAAAAGATCTCCTCGCAAAAGATTGGGCATTCCCAGCAAGAACGAACCATGTTGGGAATATCACTAGGTACTTGATATGGTGAGTAACGAACAAGGCGATCTGCCAACACGCCAAGGTAGAACTGAAGGACAAATTTGGAGAGGCGTATGTCCAGCAGTGGATGCATACACGCTGACTAACATTAATTCTAGCGGGTCGATACCAACGTGATTCCAACACTCAAACAGGACAAAATATTTTCTAATCTTTTTTATTTCCAAAAAATTTATGTGGTTCAACAGATAGCCAAGTTGTTTTTTTATGGAAACTAACACGGTTGGCTACATCACCTAGAACATCCGTTAGTTCATAGCACCGGGTGAACTAGGTGTCATGTCGGTGCTTCCCTTAATTTCATGTCGGCTACACTGAACTGGACGGAAAGCACGAACTATTGACATAGCCGTTTCAACCGACCGTTTCGAGTGCGATGGTACCAACCCGGGCGGGACAAACCCTCCCACCTAGTAAGGTAAGAAGGGAAGGGACCTACAGTTTAACGTGGAATCCGAACCACGGTCAGCCTCCAACGGTCGAGTGGTCATCCATGCAAGTATTGACCGCGCTCAGGGTTTTTTTTATTTTTTATTTTTTTTTTTATTGAAACTGACGCGGTTGGCTACATCACCTACAACATCCGTGATGTCAGCCCATAACACCGGATGAACTTGGTGCCACGTCAGCGCTTCCCTTCGGTAGTGCCGGCTACACTGAACTGGACGGGAAACACAAACTATTTACATAGCCGTTTCGACCGACCTTTCATTCAGTGCGGTGGTACCAACCCGGGCGGGTTAAACCCTACCACCTAGTAATATAAGAAGGGAGTCATATCCCTTAGTCGCCTTTTACGACATACACGGGGAGAGATGCAGGGTTGCTTAATAATAGTCGCCCGACCGCACCACTGCGCCACCGAGGCTGACAAGTTGTTACCAATATGGTTTTATACTACTGCACTGAGTAATATTATAAAACAAATTACACTTGGGATTGTCTGGTTTGATTGTCAGTCAGTCAGTCAGCATGTAAGCGCCCACTGCTGGACATACGCCTCTCCAATTTTCCTCCAGTCCTCCCGGTCTTCAGCGGTACGGAACCCATGTTTTTCGCCGACTTACTTGATGCCGTCGTCCCACCTGGTTTCACTGATGTGCACATTATTTCGCAAAGTGACACAATAACTAAACAGGACAGGATTGTAAAAACTAAACAGGACAAATTCAAGCGTAGTGTACTACCATACGAATTATGAATAAAGACTATAGAATAACAAAATTATAAACCTACTTGCAAGAACAAAGGATCTATTATCAAATCACTAATAGCAAAACAAATGATCCTGAGATCTAGATTGACTTTTTGGCAGTGAATGTCGCAATAAACCTCTAAAAAGGTTTTATTGAAGTGAGAAAAGATCCAGAATTAATGCAGGCGGAGCCACTGGCAATGCATGTGAGGCAAATGGTGTGCTCACTGCAATGATGCATTCTCTATTGACAATTTGGGACGTGGGAGAAGCGCATGGAAGGACACAGATTACATAGTTACAGATAGAAAGGATAAGATAGTTACAGATAAGAAGAAACAAACGATACTTTATAAACACACGCTTGACACCACGGTGAGTGTTATTATAGATAGATTGTCAAGTAAATATAATGTGGAACAGGCTGACTAAATTGATTTGTTTGAATTAAATTTTTTTAAATAAAAAAATAAAAAATCCTCCGATTCGCTTGCACCAGCCATACTTTTTTCTCTGTATTTTATTCCTCATCACCCAAAGGTCGACTGGAAGAAATCACTTGCAGTGATAAGTCCGCCTTTGCGCACTCCTGTATTTTTTGTTTCTACTCGTGTACTGTTTTTCTATCCATTGTGTCCAATAAAGAGTTTCCATTCTATTTAAAAAAAAACAGATACGCGTTGAACTTAAAGAATCCTAAAAAAATTCTGTGAAAGTGAATTAAACATATTTATAGCAATGAAATCATTCGATGGTCAACATTGGCGTCAATATGTCATCGCTGTGGTTGGTAAGTACAAAATGAAATGAAATGATTATTTATTTTTTCAAGTAGGTAGGTTCGCAACATACACAGAGAACAGTAGTACCTAATTAACTAACAAATAACATACCTAATAACTATGAAAAATAGGGTCTGGGCGCAGCGTATGATACTGAGCCGAGACGACCCCGCATCGCTGATTTTAAGCCCAGCCTCCGTAATATTCTATCTGACAGCTGTAATATTAAATTTTATTTACATTAATAAATAGACAGATTAATAATAAAACAAGCAACGTCGATATCGCCGTGCCGCACGATGGTAACCTCGTCAGTAAGGAAGCAGGGAAGATGCTGAAGTATCTGGATCTGCAGCACGAGGTTACCAAAATGTGGCCCGTCGACTCGACGATCTACGAATACGTAATAAGTATATTTATTCAACAAATAAAATAAGACAAATGTATAATATTGATAAAATTAACCTAATAAATAAATAAAAAACTAAATACTAACATTTAAGTTTACTGCAAGTAAAAACCTTCGTCCAATTCCTCCGACTCTGCCACATTACCCAATACGCTGGCTGCGTTGCCCCTTTGAATGGCTAGGCCTATTTGCTGAAAGAAGAAAGACTTGGCGCGTCGGTCACCAGACTTATCAATAAGGAGCTTTCCTAGGACGTTTCCGAAAGTCCTTGCGTCGGGTGACCACACGCCAAGTGTTTCCACAGCAAAGGCCAGGAATTCGAAGTGGCCGCGCAAGCCAACGTATTTTTTAATTTTCTGGTTTTGTGCACCTAGAGCGGCGGAGCCAGCCGAATTGGACGAGCCAGCAATATGGGTAGGTGCGAAGGTGTCAGCACACGTCGCGTCCCATACTAAAGCCTTTCCCCGGCTCCATGGGACTAAGTTCATGCCGTCAGGCCTCTTTCCGTCGTAAATTATTATTTTATCTTTAGTAATTTGTAGAAATATTTCACTTTTGCCTGTACGAGTCACAATAAAAGTTGCAAAAAATCGTCTAATTTCGATGTCTCATTGTATCTGCAAATAATAATAATGTGTTTTATTATTGTTGCATTCAGGCCACCTTCCTGACTTTTTTTTTTTTTATTTATTTATTGAAAAAGAAACTTTAACTTTACTAATAGATGTGTTTTGTATGTGCGTGCTTTCTTGTACCTGATCAGTAACAAATTATGTCGGAACATGTTTCGTGTCAGTGTCTAACATTCATCTTGTACCGTATGTGTAAGACGTGATTCCACCTGGGGATACCTGAAAGCTGTGGTTGAAGGTGAGAGGAATGTCAGCCTCGATAGCTCAGTGGTGCAGACAGTCAACTGTCGCTATTGAATGTTAAGCAACGCTGGGTGCGCTCAGTACTTGGATGGGTGACCGCTGACCGTTGGAGGCTGACCGAGGTTCGGATTCCTCGTAAAACTGTAGGTCCCTTCCCTCCAAATCTTACATGGTGGTAGGGTTTAACCCGCCCGGGTTGGTACCACCGCACTGAATGAAACGTCGGTCAAAACGGCTATGTAAATAGTTTGTGTTTTCCGACCAGTTCAGTGTAGCCGGCACGATCAAAGGGGGAAGCACTGACATGGCACCTAGTTCACCCGGTGTTATGGGCTGACATCACGGACGTTGTAGGTGATGTAGCCAACCGTGTCAGTTTCCATAAAAAAAAAAATGTGGGATACGACCGTATTTATTTATTTTGCAGCAAATTTTGCGTCATTTAACTCCGGTTATTCTGGCGCTTGGTTCTCGCCAGTAGAGGCGAAACTTGAAAGCCCAAACGAGAGTCCTCTGCCGGAGCCGATCGACAGAAATCAGGCTGCATGGATCGGGTCTTTGATCGCTGTTGGTGGTATTTTCGGTGAGAACGTTTTATTTCACTAAGTCCAACATGCCGGACTCGCTCGGAACATGTATTTTTTTTTTTATGGAAACTGACACTGTTGGTTACATCACCTACAACGTCCGTGATGTCAGCCCATAACACCGGGTGAACTTGGTGCCACGTCAGTGCTTCCCTTCGGTCGTGCCGGCTACACTGAACTGGACGGAAAACACAAACTATTTACATAGCCGTTTCGACCGACCTTTCATTCAGTGCGGTGGTACCTACCCGGGCGGGTTAAACCCTGGTAGGGTTAAACCCTAGTAATTATAAGATGGCAGTCATATCCCTTAGTCGCCTTTTACGACATACACGGGGAGATATGCAGTGGGGCTATTCTTTTAAAGTACCGGCCCCGCACGGTAAAAAGGTGTCACTGTCCATTATGTTGTCGACGTCAAACTTATATGAACGCATCGCTTTTCGGAATCGTTCTTGTGTCGTACGGCGAAAATATGGAACGGTCTTCCTCCGGTGAGTACGTTCCCTGCTACCTATAACCAGGGGCTCTTCAAAAGGTGTGTTAATGAATTAGACAATGTCCTTTTTGTCTGCCTTGCAGCTGGAATGGCGAATCACTGAGCGTGGTTTCGCGGAGAGTGGTGTTATTGGCTGTATATGATCGTCTTTTTAACTTTTGGGCACAGCCACCCGTGCCGATTGTCCATAAAAAAAGTACTGGAAAATATAATATTTAATGTAAATGTGTTTTTTTTAAGAAAGCCGGCACGGTTTTCTACATCACCTACTATCCCGGCGATGTTCTTCTCTTTGGTCGTGCCGGCTACTTTGAACTGGACGAAAAACTCGAACTGTTCACAGAGCCGATTCGATTCGATTCGAAATAACAATAAAATTTACCATAAAAATTTGTTTTTTAAGTCAATGGAACCAGAGTCAGACTCAACGGTTTACGGTCGCCCATCCAAAGTCAGATCGAACTCCGACGCAAGCATTACCTAGCTAGGTGTAACATCAGTAGTTGCTGAGGCTGACAAAGCGAAATGATTCATCTCGCACGCGCTGCCGCAAAAACCGTCCAAAATTTTACCCAAATATTTCAAAGCTTTCTCCCGTCACACGATTTCAGTAATAAAATACACTAAAAATATCATCATTTTGGCCATAACAATCTGCATAAGGGCAAAACCCCCGATTCCACAGCTAAACGCAGCCAATCGGCGGCAGGCGATCGCACCCCAACTGAAAGCCGGGATGCTCCGAGCATAAAAATTTCTCGGCCCTCAAGGATTCTAGGATTCAAAGTAGAAAAAAGACTTTAGAGAAAAGATGGAAATAACAATATAGAAATGGTTCAACTATTGAAATTTCTAGGACCGCTAATCGCGGGCCCAGCGGCTTCATACGTCGGCAGAAAATGGGGCATCTTGCTCGGCTCAGTTCCTCTGTTCCTGGGCTGGTTGCTCATAGCCGCTGCTACCAACGTCTACATGATCTATGCCGGGAGGCTATGCTTCGGTCTGGCTCTGGGGATATCATGCACGATGACACCTATGTATTGCGGTGAAATAGCTGCTGTAAGTATTCTGGGAGAACACGTATTCCACGAACTTTATTATGATTATTTTATGAAATAATTTTTTAATAAGTTTTACATAAACGTTACAAAATGATACATGATATAATGAATGTATGAAATAAATGGTTTATTTATTTATTTAATTATAAATGTTAACTGAATGTCTCCAGAACGAAGCTAGAGGCACCTTAGGCTCCTTTTGGCTTTTATAAATTTTATTGATTGTTATAAATGTTAACCGAATGTTTCCAAAACGAATCTAGAGATGCCTGAGGCCCCTGTTGGCTTTTATAAATTTGATTGGTTGTTATAAATGTTAACTGAATGTTTCCAGAACGAAGCTAGAGGTGCCTTAGGTTCAATTATGTCAATTATGATCGTGACAGGAATGCTCATAAGCTTCTCTGTGGGACCCTACGTGTCCTACAGCGCCACAACCTACGTCGGAGTTGGACTCGCTAGTGTCTTCGCAATATGCGTGTATTTGCTACCAGAGAGTCCGTTCTATTTCCTCATTATTGGTTAGTAAGTCTTTTTTGTACTTCTTTGTTCTCGGGAGAGTGGGTGAGGTTGTGAGTGCCATACATACCCGTCAGGCCGGGTGCTTAGATAAGCTCCTCTTGAAGGATAACTATTTTAGGGGGCGACATTTTTAGCGTTCCACAAAACCAACAATTCCTTCTAGACTCCCCATTGAAAGAGATCGGAGCCGATATCCATACCGAGTTTGAATAGCGGGAAACTTTTGTAATTGGTAGAACAATGAAAGAAGACCTTACTTTAAGGTCTTTGCTTTATCACAGCTAATCAGCAGACAATGACTAGTGCATATTCTGTCTTAAATTTTCTCTGAAAATTTATGGAGGCTTTAGGGTGGACGTTGTTGAATGATCAGATCTCACTACGTAAAATATGACAATCTATGTTTTATTCAGAAATAAATCCAAAACAGAAATAATTTTTGCACAACAGTAATAGTTGGAAACAATAGTGCAAAGAAGTAAAGAGAAATGACTTGTAAAGGAGTATTTATAAACAAGATTTATTTCTTCCAGATTTTTTGACTTGGTCTAAATGTTTTTAAAACTTTGTTAAAATTTATTGATTTTATTATTTCAGGTGATCGAGAATCAGCTAAAGAAAGCTTAGCAATGATTCGCGGTAAATCGCACATCGAAGTAGAAGAAGAACTAAACAAGATGGTAGCCGAAGTAAAAATCGCCACCGCGCAAAAGGCCAAGTTATCCGATCTGTGGGCTACAAGGGGCAACATCAAAGCCATGTGTATATGCTGTGGACTTCTGGGTCTTCAGCCATACACTGGTGTATCGGCTGTGCAGATGTATACAGAAAACATATTCAGAGCGGCTGGAATGGACTTGGATGCTTCTATAGCGGCTATAATTTTTGCGCTCGTTCAGGTATTGACATTGCAGTATTGTATAAAATATACTCATCTAGTATTATATATTGGATACACACCGGGTGGCCAAGTTAAAATGGACATCGCCAGCAGACAGTAGTTTCGTGCTGCTAAAAACATCGGACAATCAGACTAGTCAATAACACTACTCCTGGTGAAGCCACGCTCAACGAGACGTCACGCCAGCCACAAAACAGACGCAACGTTGCCGACATTTTTATTGACACACCTTTATAGAAGGAGCACTTTCACCGTAAGATTATTATACATTTTCGCCGTAAGACAAAGAGATGATTTCGGATTCTGAGAAATTTGGTGTCTGCGACATAATATTGATGTTCCGAGCGTGTATTGCCAGTGATGGCAGTTGTGGATTTAGTAGATATACCGAAACACATTGAAAACGCTGCACTGAAGAAGGTCTTTAGATTGGCTATGAAAAATAATCTGTGATTTCCAAAAAATTCAGTGTTGGCTTAAAGTAGCTTGCACGACTAAATGGACGACTGGATTAGAGAGGAGCATGATGTAATGGGCTGACTGACACCACCCATGGGCCACCATCGGCAGGCGAAGTGTCACCAATGTTACAAAAGAAGTATTGAGTTCAAATTACAGTGAATCATAATACTTTATCAATAATAATAATACTAATAATAAATCTGTAAGGGATGGTCATGGAGTAACACGAGTCAGTAAGCCTGGATACGAAATACGGCATCGTTTGTATGAGAACCGAGGTAGCCGCCAAAGGGGTGTGAAGTCTGAGGCGGGAGCGGCGCATGGAACGCCGTGATTGGCCGAGCGAGTAGGTAGCCACGTGACGCCAGTCTTCCATACGTTTGAACGGGATTCATACAATAAGTCGCTCATTGTGTGGATTCGCGATGAAAAGATGAAACGGATTTAACAATATTTAACCCTTCTTTACATCAAGGGAATAATATAACTTTCTCTTAAATGAACAAAGGCAACGCCCCTTTCACAATTTTGCGAATTTGCAGATTTTCGCATAAACACGATAATAGTTCTAAGTTCTGAGATACCTCGGATACTTTATTATAAATCTACATCAAATTTCCAAAACAATGATATGTAAGACCTCGTACATTGGTATTATCTTATTGGAGTATTTGTTATTGGAATTTTCCAAAATAAAAAAAATAATGTTAGAAAGTCGAAAAGTTTTGTAACCAAAAAAAAAATTATTATATTATTAACAACTATTTGCTAATTACTTAGCCAACGATATGACAAATTATATTGCAATATGACTTCGCGAAAATCTACCCTACCATAAAACATTTATGAGTACCCACCTCGATATTTAATTTTTTTACGGTAAAATGAGGTTTTCCAGGCTTTGCCTTTTTTAACAAACTAACCAGCCATACCCACCTGGATATTTAATTTTTTTAGGGTTAAATGAGGTTTTCCAGGCTTTGCCTTTTTTAACAAACTAACCAGCCATGCAGCTAGAGCCTTATAAAATGTACCATGCGTCTCTCTGTCAGTTTGACGGTGTGAATTCGTTATATAAGGGTTAATAAAATAACAAATGAAAGGCTGTGTAGTCTGTAATAGAAACATATATTTGAAACAGAACAATAATTTACTTAATTATTTATTTATAGATCGATATCTATATTAAAATTTTCATTTGGTAACTTTTGAACAATTGAATTAAATTTAAAAGCACAATTTACGACATTTACATTGTTACTGTTTACATTGTTGACATTTACATTGTTATTGTTGAACTAAAGAACTAAAGAACTAACATGTGTCTCGAGAGATGGTCGCGCAACAGATGGATAGATCTCACCGAGACCTAAAGTTTGAGCACCAACACGATGGGTCTAGCACCAGTGGTTCTCGAGTTATGACCAAAACAAAAGTTCATGTGACAGATGGATAGATCTCACCGAGACCTGAAGTTTGAGTACCAACACGATGGGTCTAGCACCAGTGGTTCTCGAGTTATGACCAAAACAAAAGTTCATGTGACAGATGGATAGATCTCACCGAGACCTAAAGTTTGAGTACCAACACGATGGATCTAGCACCAGTGGTTCTCGAGTTATGACCAAAACAAAAGTTCATGTGACAGATGGATAGATCTCACCGAGACCTAAAGTTTGAGTACCAACACGATGGGTCTAGCACCAGTGGTTCTCGAGTTATGACCAAAACAATAGTTAATGACAGATGGATAGATCTCATCGAGACGTTCAGATTGAGTACCAACACGATGGGTCTAAGTCCAGTGGTTCTGTAGATATGACCAAAACTAATGATCACGTGACAGATGATAATTCCGACCCCTCGCATGATCGCATCGCATTTCGCATTTAGTTGCTAGCTAGCTAGCTAGCAGCGGAGCGCAGGCGCTATATAGCATTTAGCAGTACCACAGATAAATAGCACATACTTCATTGCTTTGTGCGTTCCAAAACAAACGAACCAACAAAGTTTTACGAACGAAACAGCAATGCTAATTAAAATTAAATGTGATTATTGCTTAGCATTTAGCATTAATTTTTATTCATCAGGGCGCTTAGCAGTGCTAAATGCTAACGGGGTATTCATTATGAATTAATTTTGTTAATGCTAAGCATAACAAGACTAATTCCCGGTAGACGCATGACCTAAAGAAATTAATTCCTTTAGAGTCGCTCAAAAGTAAAAACCGGTAGGTACTGGTTGAATGAAAAAAGCGCGATAAACGAATATTGAACGAGGAAACCGGCTGAGGTTGACTAGAAGAAATGTCCTTTGGCAATAAGGCAGAATGCATGAAATATCTGTATACATTTAACATACATATTTATCAATAAACAAAAAAAATTACAAGAGCTAACTGCATCCAACACGATAGTCGACCTATGGTGGGTAAGCAGAAAAGAGCTCTCCATACATATTTACACCGATGTTTGTTACTGAAATTCAAGCGAAAAATGCTATCAAATTGAATGAAAGTACTTACTCGTGAAAGGTGACTCCATCTGTGTTCAAGTTTGAATTTTTCGATGACTTTTTGCACCAAAGCACTGCACAATGAGGCATTTTGTGACAGACGCGCACGTTCGCTCCGCCTGAGCGGCGGACGGAGACTAAGATCGGTCGCCGGCGCTAGACTGACGCGCTGGCGCGTGTGCGCCGACGCGCGGCTACCCCTGTCCTCCTATGTATAGCGCCTCCAGGTTTACTGACTCGTGTGGAGTAAGTTACTTTGTTTTAGGAAATATTGAGTTTGTAGCCTCTATGTATGATACTAAAGCTAAATTGACGATTTTTAGAAATCTTTTCTGTATGTATGTATGTATGTATGTATGTATGTTCCTCCATAACTCTTAAAGCCATAATCCGAATTTGATGAAACTTAGTACAAACCCATTTTACTATACGGGACACAGGATAGGCTTACTAAAATTCACTTCCGGCTACGCTAAGATGTGGCTCCCATACAAATCGAATTGTTCCAAGCGCCGAAATAATGGGCGGCGCGGCGCGGCGGGGGTTAGTAGCGCGTCTCGCGGAGACTGGCAGCCCGGCGGCGGCGAAGGCGCGGGAAGCGGCGCGGGGTGCGGTCTATTCGGTGGTCTGGCGGAGCGCGGTGTGTGTGTGTATGCATTGTCTCGGCAGAGTTTCTTATATTTTAATTCGATTCATAATATTATGTAGGTTAACTTCGTTAGGTATCTATTTGATTAATTTTAGGTGAAAACCTATGTAAAAGTGTTATTGCGAGTCGATGTTAGCGGATATTTATTTAACTGAAGTTCCTATTTTATTTAAGTTAATTGATCGTATGTTTATTATATTGCACGTAGTGTAGTATGCGCGGTATATTAGCGAAGAGATTCTTATTTTTACCCGATTACGGCGAAGCGAAAAGGAGAGTTATGTTTTTGACCGGTATGTATGTATGTATGTATGTTCAACTGTTCCCTCATAATAACTTCGACACTACTTATCATAATTTGACAAATGAGGTATCGTTGGATGCGTCTTGACCGTACGCTGGTCGTCAAGACGCATCCAACGTCTATAGGCTATAGGATATGGCGCCCTCTAGAGGACATAAGTAATGATAAAAAATTGCCCGCGGCTTCGCTCGCGTGAAATTCGTATTTCAAAGGAAAAAAGTAAGTAACTAAGGGCAAGCTGGGTTCAGGTAAACGATAAACCGTCTCAAAGAAAGTGAGTAACTTTTTGAGGCCGAAGGCGAAGTTGCGTTCAGGAAGACGATAAAGCTTCTCGAAGACAGTAAGTAACTATGGGCGAGGCCGAAGGCCGAGCTGCGTTCAGGAAGAGGATAAACCATCTTTAAGAAAGTAAGTAACAAAGGGCGAGGCCGAAGGCCGAGCTGCGTTCAGGAAGAGGATAACCTTTTCGAAGAAAGTAAGTAATTATGGGCGAGGCCGAAGGCCGAGCTGCGTTCAGGATGAGGGTAAAGTTTTCGAAGAAAGTAAGTAACAGAGGGCGAGGCTGATGGCGGAGCTGCGTTCAGGAAAACGATAAACCTTCTCGAAGACAGTAAGTAACTATGGGCGAGGCCGAAGGCCGAGCTGCGTTCAGGAAGAGGATAACCTTTTCGAAGAAAGTAAGTAACAGAGGGCGAGGCCGAAGGCCGAGCTGCGTTCAGGAAGACGATAAACCTTTTCGAAGACAGTAAGTAACTATGGGCGAGGCCGAAGGCCGAGCTGCATTCAGCATGCGGGTAAACTTTTCGAAGAAAGTAAGTAACAGAGGGCGAGGCCGAAGGCCGAGCTGCGTTCAGGAAAACGATAAACCTTCTCGAAGACAGTAAGTAACTATGGGCGAGGCCGAAGGCCGAGCTGCGTTCAGGAAGAGGATGACCTGTTCGAAGAAAGTAAGTAACAGAGGGCGAGGCCGAAGGCCGAGCTTCGTTCAGGAAGACGATAAACCTTTTCGAAGACAGTAAGTAACTATAGGCGAGGCCGAAGGCCGAGCTGCGTTCAGGAAGACGATAAATTCTCGAAGACAGTAAGTAACTATGGGCAAGGCCGAAGGCCGAGATGTGTTCAGGAAGAGGATAAACCTTTTCGAAGAAAGTAAGTAACAAAGAAGTTACTTTCTTCGAGAAGATTTATGGTCTTCCTGAACGCAGCTCGGCCTTCGGACTCGCCCTCGGTTACTTACATTCTTCGAAAAGGTTATCCTCTTCCTGAACGCAACTCGGCCTTCGGCCTCGCCCTTTGTTACTTACTTCTTAAAGATGGTTTATCCTCTTCCTGAACGCAGCTCGGCCTTCGGCCTCGCCCATAGTTACTTACTATCTTCGAAAAGGTTTATCGTCTTCCTGAACGCAGCTCGGCCTTCGGCCTCGCCCTCTGTTACTTACTTTCTTAGAAAATGTTATCCTCTTCCTGAACGCAGCTCGGCCTTCGGCCTCGCCCATAGTTAGTTACTGTCTTCGAGAAGGTTCAGTTTTCCTGAACGCAGCTCGGCCTTCGGCCTCGCCCTCTGTTACTTACTTTCTTCGAAAAGTTTACCCTCATCCTGAACGAAGCTCGGCCTTCGGCCTCGCCCATAGTTACTTACTTTCTTCGAAAAGGTTATCCTCTTCCTGAACGCAGCTCGGCCTTCGGCCTCGCCCTTTGTTACTTACTTTCTTATAGATGGTTTGTCCTCTTCCTGAACGCAGCTCGGCCTTCGGCCTCGCCCATAGTTACTTACTGTCTTCGAGAAGGTTTATCGTCTTCCTGAACGCAACTCCGCCTTCGGCCTCAAAAAGTTACTCACTTTCTTCGAGATGGTTTATCGTTTACCTGAACCCAGCTCGCCCTTAGTTACTTACTTTCTTCCTTTGAAATACAAATTTCACGCGAGCGAAGCCGCGGGCAAAAGCTAGTTTGAAATAAAATACATGATTAAATCTATATAGATAATTAAATCTAGACCTAAAAATAACTAAATTGACTATACAAATAAATCTACCTATAAATACAAATAATCGTCCATGGGCACCATGCAATGGTGCAGTGAAGACTGAAGAGATGTTCTCCCTCTGGACCGCCAGGCTGATACGCTGTTCAAAATGCATCCGGGCACGGCGGTCCCCAGACGCGCCAATGAGTAGTTTTTCGGTTTCTTGGAAAAACTGACCGTGTCCGGGCTCTATGTCCCAAGAGTCTCTACAGCAAAGAAGTATTTATCAAAGAGTTTGTATTACGTCTTTAAACTCTTTGGTATTTATATTTTCAGGTCATAGGCTCCGTCATAACTCCATTTGTAGTAGATCGAATGGGAAGACGCGTGCTACTGATGTCTTCTGCCTTGGGAATGGTGCTTACATTGGTAAGTTTTCTTTTTTATCACGTAATCCATTTACATGTCTTACAAAAGCTTCAAGTACCCTAAGGGCTGTCCTTATCTGAATTGACGGGCATAGATACATGTTCTGCGGCAACGCTTCATGCTCAGTCAACGTTCGGTCGTACAGAAAAACACACCTATACTATTCTGCAAGAACGTTAGAAAATGGACCAGAGACACTTTCCTTAGCGCCGCGTGCCCTAAACTTGTACTTTGTACAAGTACTTCGTATCGACCAACAGTGTATCGTAAAAATCCCGTCCTCTGCCCCCTTTCATTTTTACAAGGAATCATTGTGCATCTGATTACACCGCGCCCCTCACGCTTTCCTCAGCATTGGCGACGCTGCTACTGAAACTAGGCACGGCTAGTCTCCAGTCCAATTCTTTTCTAACGTTCTTGCTGTTCTGAATTACAACGATGCCCCATCCAGTGTCGGTTTGATAATATTTGGGAAAAATCGTACGTCCTTCCACCGACTCATGCAGAAATTGGGTCTTCGTGCCTTACTTGCCGCTTGATAGTTATCTTGTCCGAATACTTTTCGAAACGTGGTGGTCGGTGTTGTGCTGTAATATACCCTTACAGCACAACACCTTGCATCACCTGAGTCCTTGCATCACAACACCGTTTACTCTGCTTACCCCGATTGTCGGGACACAGTATGTGGTATGTATGTATATATGTATTTTTAATTTTACCAAATACAATTCACAGAGTATCTTCGGCCTCTATTTTCTCATGGAACACAACGGTAACCCCATCGTCTCCAGCATCAGTTTCCTCCCGGTCGTCGTGTTGGCTGCCTACACAATCATCTATAGCTTTGGCTTCGGGCCCGTGCCTTGGGCTCTGGTTGGAGAGGTGTTACCCATCAATATTCGACCCCTTGCGGCTCCTATTGTTACTACTCTGCATTGGACGATGAGTTTCATTGTTGCCAGGTGGGTTTTAGATTTTAAGGTCAGATGTGAGCTCCCAAAGTGCGTTCTATAGCTTAATCCATTGATGATTACTCGGATTAGCTGTTTAACGCAATCTCGCCGTCCTCTTTCCACCTCCGCAACGCGCCTACTGGGCATGGATTGCATCCCTACACGCCAGACTCAGTGCAGATGCGTATCAATCGGTACTGCAGATCTTTCCACCACAGAACCGGTAAACTCTGCAACACTCTCCCTGCTCATATATTTCCCCCGAGGCCGGCAACGCATTTGAAATCCTCGCATACGACCGAACTTCTATGGGCGCCGTTAGACTCCTTAGGTCCAGCATCACATTTCGCGTTTTCAATAAAAACATTTACCTAGTAAGATATCTGGTTTCGAAATACGATGGGTTCTGAGAAATTGGGTGTCTGCGACATAATATGAATGTTCAGAGCGTGGATTGCGAGTGATGACAGTTGCGGAATTAGGAGAGATAACGGATCCTGACACCACCGATGGACCACTAATGATAGGTAATCAGGGAAAGAAAAGTTTTACGTTGAATCCGAATAAAGGCCAGCTTGCACGAACGCTCACCATCCCAAAGTTGCTCACCTTTGATGATTTCTCACCGGCAAATAGCACCACCGAGCTACCGAAGCTTACGTTGTATGTTATTTTCAGGTATTTCTACAGCGTAGTCGACAGCCTCGGAATGCACTATGCCTTCTGGATATTTTCCGGTGCCAGCTTTGTTGGTTTCCTCTTCGCCTTCTTCTTTGTTCCGGAGACTAAGGGCAAGTCCTTCCAGGAGATTCAGGATATTCTCAATAGACGGTACGTATTGTACGGATGTCCCATATCGACCGTGCAATTTTTCAGGATTGTACGTGGGAAGGTGTACAAGGAAATTCTGTCGTTTTTACACGGTTGGCTACATCAACAACCCATAACACCGGGTGAACTAGGTGCCATGTCAGTGCTTTCCTTCATTTCATGTCGGCTACACTGAACTGGACGGAAAACACGAACTATTTACATAGCCGTTTTGACGGACGTTTCATTCAGTGCGGTGGTACCAACCCGGGCGAGATAAACCCTACCACCTAGTGAGGTAAGAAGGGAAGGGACCTACAGTTTTATGCGGAATCCGAACCACCGTCAGCCTCCAAACGGTCGAGCGGTCACCCATTTAAGTGCTGACCGCACCCAGGGTTGCTTAATAACAGTCGACCGACCGCACCACTGAGCTACCGAGACTGACAAATGTCGTATAATGAAGATTACTTTTTCTCAAATACTATTTGCATAGAACTCACATCTCTTTGGTAAGCTGAAATCATTTCGATTATCGTGAAATGTGCTGTTCTAGCGCCATTCAATAATATATTAGAGAAAAAAATTATCATTATTATACGAAAGAACTATCTCTGCCTTGCCGCCATAAAATCCTAAAAAACTTGGAATCGGAAGTCTGGAAAAAAAAAACTGTAATAACCGGTTTTGAGAGATAGCTAGCTGATAATATTAATCATACTGCTGATAATAATGTTTGATGATCTCTAGAACTCAAGGTTTCACAACCTTGTGAAATCTTCGATTGGTAATTAGTTAACGTTTCAATAGGTTACATAATTAATTATGTTAATTTTTTTATTTTTCGTGTCTCAACTTGGCTGATTAGATTGTCTGGTTGTTCTAGCTGTATCGTATGGTTATTGGTTGGTGCTATGGGTTGGTGTTGAATACATAGTTGAAAACGGCATACCGTCACCGTCAATATATATATATAAGGTGCTTCGTTATTCATGTAACAAACTTCGGGAGCGTTACATACGCACTCAAATAACACGTAAAATAAAAACATATGTTTATAGGAACATTTTTTCTCCTAACATGTCCTAGCAAAAAAATCAAATCAAATAGCTGTAAAAACCAATCACGCTATAGACCCTTGCCAAACACGAAATGTAGGCACACACACCGCACACGTAGGTAGATAGGTAGATAGCTAGTTTTAGAGCGGCACCGCGCCGCCGCGCCGCCGCCACTATGGGCAGAAAGGGCCTTTTTCTGTAAAAAATCTGTAACTTTTGAAATACGAATGCTATGTTTTCGAAAATTTGTAGGATTATTGTGTTGAAGTTAGGCTTTCAAATAAAACATCATTTATTGTATACAAAATATTATTTATGCAAGAAGAACATTTTTAAACTTTGTCGTTTCATAAATTTAGTTAAAATTCGGCAAAATATCAATAATAAAGCAGCATTAGAAATGATTATAGCACAATTATTATTCTTATAAAAAATAAACACTTGATATAGGAAATAATAAAATAATAAAATATTATTGATTGCTTCCGTAATTTAGTTACATCACAACAAAGGCGAACTTATTGTCGGAGAAAAAATTTCCTAATCATCAAACTTAGGTGGTACCTACAATATGACATAAATATTGGCTAGCTGTACAATTAAAACTCATTAGAAAAAAATTAAATAATTTACTACAATTCAGAATAATCGCATTGTTTTTAACAAAGAAAATAAAAATGATTCCACTAATTGTAAAGCTTCCTCATCAAGTTCTTTGTTATATTTTATTGGCTGTTTTCTTATACTAGATTATGTATGGATCCGAGGTATACAATTAAGTATGAAAAACATCTTCGTTATTAGCATATCTTGAGCATTTTCTAGCCTGGTGCTAACGAAATTTTTTGTAATCATTGTTTCGCGATTCCTAAGCATCTTCCGAGAAAAACCTTGCATAACACTCGCTTAGGACACTTGAAAGACGCCATGGTGTAAATATTTTTGAACAATACAAGTTGATAGATCGTGACAGTTTACATCCTTACCTATAATAAAATCCAACGTCTGCTTTCTGTCTGTCTGTCTGTCTGTCCGCTTATAACTCGAGAACCACTGAACCGATTTTAATAAAACAAAATTCTACGGATAGCTTGATTCTTCCCATCAACTATAGGCTACTTACTATCACGCTAAATAGCTTATGAGGTTAGCAATGAAGTGAAATATGAGAGCGGGCGGAGATGCGGGCACAGCTAGTATTATATAAAACCGAATACAGGGGTATCGTGTGCAATACCAATATCGTATATTTCGAGTGCAATTCGTGTGCATGATTTGATAGTGGTCACGTACATCAACAACTTCTTAACTTTTTTTGGGTTCCGTGAGTAAACTACCAGGACACATTAAACAAAATAAATAATTTTAAACAACTATATTTTCTAAAGAGCTCAATTTAAATATATCATGGCTTGATCCTGTGGTAAATACTTCGAATTAAAATTATATTCATTACTGAAAATTAAGTACATCTGAAGTTTTTTACTGAAAACCGTTTTAATTTGACATATTCCTATCTGATAAACCATAATGGATACTTACGGAACCCTACTACCGTGCATATAGCAACAACGCTATATGCACGATATACGCACTTTGCCGCTTTTTTAAATAATGTGCAAACCACACAGTTAAATGATAAGATTATAATTAACCACATCCAAATATAACGATACTAACCACACGCCTATTGATAAGACTTGTTGCTAGATCAACTTGCACGATCATTTTTCCATAGTGCCCAATCTTTATACCTATTTAAATTGTCGCTTATGCGCAAAAAAAAAACGTAAAATATTTCTTATGGCTATTATTGTCAAAGACATAGGCTATAAATTCGCCGCAAAATTTTGACGAAGGCAAACGCAGATAAGATTTAAAAGCTTAGTGGAATTTTAAACTTATTATAAAAATTCTATTTCGAAAATATAAAAAAAAAATTGCTTTAATTTAATTTATTTTTCACATTATACACCTGAAAAGATCATTAAACACCCTTTTCAACCATATATGATATACATTCATGGAAATTATACACTTCAAATAAATTAAACATGAATCTGTGCACAGAGAATGACTTAAATCGATGCCGTAATTTTGTTCGACTTTCAAAGCTCATAAAGTATAGTAAATTTTACTTATGTGAAAAAAACAGTGTAACACTGAAAAGTAAGTTCATTATATTATTATCTATAAATGCTCATACATTTTATAAGTGTAGTTAAACTTTTGTGAAAATGATTAATGGCAGGCACTTGTACTGGGGGTGTCCATAGTGCGGTGGCGCGCTGACAAAAGGCCTAGTGACCTTGTGGCTTACTTACAACAAACAGCTGTTCTGCGTTTGAACATAGTACGGTCATTGACCCGGTAAAATGCAAGTTACCTACTGTTACACATAGGTCTATAATATTGACCTTGTGACTTACAACAAACGGCTGTTCTCCGTTTGAACATAGTACGGTCATTGACCCCGTAATGCAAGTTACCTACTGGTACACACAGGTTGATCTCTTAAATGTTTACGTAGCAAACATGTTTTGTTAAATTTCTCGAAAAGTAATGCTAAAAACATATATTTTTTTCCACGTAACGTGTTTACCCGAGTGTGTATGTAACCCTCCCGAAACCGTTGATATGAATAACGAAGCACCATAATTATATAAATAACTAGCTGAGCCCGCGGCTCCGCTCGCGTGAAATTCGTATTTCAAAGAAGAAAGTAAGTAACTGAGGGCGAGGCCGAAGGCCGAGCTGCGTTCAGGAAGACTATAAACCTTCTCGAAGAAAGTAAGTAACTAAGGGCGAGGCCGAAGGCCGAGCTGCGTTCAGGAAGACTATAAACCTTCTCGAAGAAAGTACGCAACTGAGGGCGAGGCCGAAGGCCGAGCTGCGTTCAGGAAGACTATAAACCTTCTCAAAGAAAGTACGTAACTATGGGCGAAACCGAAGGCCGTGCTGCGTTCAGTAAGACTATAAACCTTCTCGAAGAAAGTAAGTAACAAAGGGCGAGGCCAAAGGCCGAGCTGCGTTCATGAAGAATATTAACCTTCTCGAAGAAAGTAAGTAACAAAGGGCGAGGCCGAAGGCCGAGCTGCGTTCAGGAAGACGATAAACTTTCTCAAAGAAAGTAAGTAGCTGAGGGCGAGGCCGAAGGCCGAGCTGCGTTTATGAAGACTATAAACCTTCTCAAAGAAAGTAAGTAATTCCATAAAAAAAAAATAAAAAAAAAAAAGTAGCAAAGGGCGAGGCCGAAGGCCGAGCTGCGTTCAGGAAGACGATAAACTTTCTCGAAGAAAGTAAGTAACTTAGGGCGAGGCCGAAGGCCGAGCTACGTTCAGGAAGACTATAAACCTTCTCGAAGAAAATAAGTAACAAAGGGCGAGGCCGAAGGCCGAGCTGCGTTCAGGAAGACGATAAACCTTCTCGAAGAAAGTAAGTAACTGAGAGCGAGGCCGAAGGCCGAGCTGCGTTCACAAAGATGATAAACTTTCTCGAAGAAATTAAGTAACTGAGGGCGAGGCCGAAGGCCGAGCTGCGCTCAGAAAGACTATAAACCTTCTCGGAGAAAGTAAGTAATAAAAGGCGAGGCCGAAGGCCGAGCTGCGTTCAGGAAGACAATAAACCTTCTCGAAGAAAGTAAGTAAGTGAGGGTGAGGCCGAGGGCCGAGCTGCGTTCAGGAAGACTATAAACCTTCTCGAAGAAAGTAAGCATCAGAGGGCGAGGCCGAAGGCCGAGCTGCGTTCAGGAAGACGATAACCTTTTCGAAGAAAGTAAGTAACAGAGGGCGAGGCCGAAGGCCGAGCTGCGTTCAGGAAAAATATAAACCTTCTCGAAGAAATTAAGTAATTGAGGGCGAGGCCGAAGGCCGAGCTGCGTTCAGGAAGACTATAAACCTTCTTGATGAAAGTACGTAACTGAGGGCGAGGCCGAAGGCCGAGCTGCGTTCAGGAAGACTACAAACCTTCTTGATGAAAGTAAGTAACTGAGGGCGAGGCCGAAGGCCGAGCTGCGTTCAGGAAGACGATAAACCTTCCCGAAGAAATTAAGTAATTGAGGGCGAGGCCGAAGGCCGAGCTGCGTTCAGGAAGACGATGACCTTTTCGAAGAAAGTAAGTAACAGAGGGCGAGGCCGAAGGCCGAGCTGCGTTCAGGAAGGCCAATAACCTTCTCGATGAAAGTAAGTAATTGAGGGCGACGCCGAAGGCCGAGCTGCGTTCAGGAAGACTATAAACCATCTTGAAGAAAGTAAGTAACTATCGCCCATAGTTACTTACTGTCATCGAGAAGGTTTATCGTCTTCCAGGATACAGGTCGGCCTTCGGCCACGCCCTTAGTTGCTTACTTTCTTCGAGAAGGATTATAGTCTTCCTGAACGCAGCTCCACCGTAGGCCTCGCCCTCAGTTACTTACTTTCTTCTTTTGAAATACGAATTTCACGCGAGCGAATCCGCGGGAAAAGCTATCGATATTAAAATAAGAAATTTAAGTTAAAGTAATATTCGCCTCGCCCCGCTGCTGCCCCTTCTCCCTCTCCCTATCCCTCTCCCTCTCCCTCTCCCTCTCCCTCTCCCTCTCCCTCTCCCTCTCCCTCTCCGTCTCCGTCTCCGTCTCCGTCTCCGTCTCCGTCTCCGTCTCCGTCTCCGTCTCCGTCTCCGTCTCCGTCTCCGTCTCCGTCTCCGTCTCCGTCTCCGTCTCCGTCTCCGTCTCCGTCTCCGTCTCCGTCTCCGTCTCCGTCTCCGTCTCCGTCTCCGTCTCCGTCTCCGTCTCCGTCTCCGTCTCCGTCTCCGTCTCCGTCTCCGTCTCCGTCTCCGTCTCCGTCTCCGTCTCCGTCTCCGTCTCCGTCTCCGTCTCCGTCTCCGTCTCCGTCTCCGTCTCCGTCTCCGTCTCCGTCTCCGTCTCCGTCTCCGTCTCCGTCTCCGTCTCCGTCTCCGCCTCCGCCTCCGCCTCCGCCTCCGCCCCCGCCCCCGCCCCCGCCCCCGCCCCCGCCCCCGCCCCCGCCCCCGCCCCCGCCCCGTCCCCGTCCCCGTCCCCGTCCCCGTCCCCGTCCCCGTCCCCGTCCCCGTCCCCGTCCCCGTCACCGTCCCCGTCCCCGTCCCCGTCCCCGTCCCCGTCCCCGTCCCCGTCCCCGTCCCCGTCCCCGTCCCCGTCTCCGTCCCCGTCCCCGTCTCCGTCTCCGTCTCCGTCTCCGTCTCCGTCTCCGTCTCCGTCTCCGTCTCCGTCTCCGTCTCCGTCTCCGTCTCCCTCTCCCTCCCCTCCGCCTTCCCTCCCCCTCCCCATCATTTAATCCTAAAATCTAATTTTGAAATCATATATATATATATATATTGAATCATATATATAAATATTTGTCCCGCGAACAAAGTTGCGTCCACCTATTACAAAATTTTCATATAATACTGCGTCCACCGCACTTGGGCTTCCGTATACGGACGCAACTTTGCAACCTCTGTTCTTTTAACTAGAAATGACTTCTAATGCCATCTAGAAGCGTTCTGTGAAAACACCCGTGAACACAACCACGGACGCCACTTTACTGAAAAAGTATACAAATTCGGGTATTTTAGTTCAGCCAAATCCCGAGCGGCGCAGGTGGCGACACTGAGCGCGCGTATACCCTGCCCCGCGCCCCTGCCGTATATAAAATATCGATTGGCTCAGTAGTATTGCGTCCGGTATTTGGAATGCGTAATTTAACCTCGCCCGGGCCTCTCGCGTGGGACCCCCCCCCCCCCCCCCCCCCCCCCCTCCCCTCGGCGCATATAAATGAGCTATTAGCACGATAGTACTGCTTCCACTATTTCTAATGCATAGTAACCTAGCCTCGCCTCTCGCTCGCCCGGCGGCGCTCCCCCCCCCCCCCCCCCCCCCCCCGGCGCATATAAATCAGCTATTAGCACGATAGTGTTGCTTCCACTATTTCTTTCGAATGCATAGCCTAGCCCGAGCGCCGCTCGCTCGCCCGGCGGCGCCTCCCCCCCCCCCCTCCCCCTCCCCCCCCATGGCTCATATTAATCAGCTATTAGCACCATAGTATTGCTTCCACTATTTCGAATGCGTTGTTTTAGTTAAGTCACTGGTCCATAGCTTTGTGTGAGTGGTGTTGTAAGTGTTGGAGTGATATAAGTAATATATGTCCGTGTCCACTTAACTTGAGTCTCGGTGTGTGGGAGCTAAAGTAAACGCAACAGTTTAGGTTAATACTTTATATTGCCCACGAGTACAACGTAAGCGCGAGCCGGATGCTCAGGCGCAGTGCACGTATACACGTTAGGTTGCTTAGCCGAAGACTGAGGAGCTGGGGCGACGTGGTGGTACTAGTAGGGCACGTAAGTCCGCTGGCGCGTGGGGGAAAGTGCCCCACCTTGCTGCACTGTCATGAAATGTGCAATGTGCCCAATGAGTCACCGCCACATCACTCCATCCCCAAAAAAAACTTAAAGAAAAACTATACAATTTCCTTCAACAAAAATTACAATTACAATTAAGTGTTTTACTTTACTAAATATGTACTATGGTCAAGTCGATATTAACAATCGAACACACTGTACTGTGGTTTACTGTGGCGTTTATCGATATGCGCGCGCGAAACGCTTGCTGAGTCAGATTTCGTCGTAACGAGTGCATCGCTCGCCTGCAGCTATGTACCTACTCGCTTATGCATTTATATGACAAATTGCACAGAATGTTTACAATTATTTTTACATACGTCAGTAACCTACTAATTTCATTTTCTTAACAGTGTTACTTAGTATACAATTTCTTTGCGTGTCAGTCGGTCAATTCCGAGGTGACCTATATTTCACTTTTGCTGACCAGGTGCGAAACATTTCGAACAATATCGAGAATTGTTTTTGCATGCATTGATAACTTACTAAACTACGAGTACATTTATTTAACCGGGTCACAGAGTATGCACTTTTTTGTATGTTTCTCGGCCAAAGCTGAGGTGACCTACAAATTTTGCACATCATCTCGAGGATGTCGTTTTGCATACGTTAATACCCTACTAAAATACATTATTCTTTAACGGGGCCACCGAGTATACACTTTTTGGTATGTCACTTGGTCAACGTTATGTGGCCTGCCTCTCGCCCTATTTCTTATAAGATAAATACAAGATACATTTCAGAATTTATCGTTACAATTGTTACATTAATCTCATGTGTTTCATTTTTGTACAAAATACAGCACTGCCTTTCCTAAATCGGGACAGAATATTAAGCCTATTCGTCTTGAGAATTAAATAAAAATGTTGAGCAAAGTATATTTTACAAGTTGCCTTAACTACCTATGTTTACATTTTAAATTTACACATTTACATTACAGCTAATATTAACGTTAATATTCTTAAAATTATCTTAGCGCTTATTACAATTACTCTGCATAATATCAGGTTCCGATACTCTTTATTTGAAATTTCTTCTCAGTAGAAGTAAATACATTAATTAAAAATAGTTAACAGAATCTGACCGGTGTTTTGATGACTCGGCCGCTGCGAGTGCTTATCGGAACTGATCTAGTAATGTCATCAGCTGCAGCGTCGGTGTCGATTACACCGTCTGCCGGGACTGGCGGGGAATGCGCTTGCTGCGCAGTGCGAATCACGCCAGCCTGTCGCTGTGTGGCGTCTTGTGCACCCTTATTGTTTAGTATGAAAGCTGGTTTGAGTCGATCGATACTGACCGCTTTCTCTCCTTGGGGTAACTCAACAATAAAATACTTCTCGCATCGCTTTATGACCTTGAATGGACCCGCGTACGGAGGGATCAACGGTTTCGTTACATGGTCGTTTCTTACGAAGACATGTGCAGTATTATTTAGGTCCGCATGTATGAAAGTGGAGTTTTGTCGTGCTTCTCGAGCTGGCACCGGTGCTATACCTTCGGTATGCATACGGAGCCTATCAACGAAGCTTTCACCTACCTCATCTGTTAGATTTGAGTGTTTAAAGAAGTCTCCTGGGAGTCGCAACTGCGTGCCGTATACCAACTGTGCGGCGCTTACGTCCGCATTTTCACGCAATGCGGCTCGTAAGCCCATCAGTACTGTGGGCAATTCTTCAGCCCAATTTTCGGTGTTGCAGCGGGCCATCAGTGAGGCTTTTAGTCCCCTATGGAATCGCTCAACTTTGCCATTGGCTTTTGGATTATACGCCGTCGTGCGTATCTTCTTCATCCCCATTATTTTACTAAGTGAAAAGAAAAGATCTGATTCGAAATTACGACCTTGGTCAGTCGTGATACGGATTGGACAACCAAAACGCGTGATCCAATTCTCATATACGACTCTCGCTGATGTTTCGGCGGACTGGTCCGAAACTGGTACTGCTTCTGGCCATGACGTACCCCTATCTATGATCGTGACTATATATCTGCATCCGTTTGATATGGGTAGTGGTCCGACTAAGTCTACATGTATATGCTCGAAGCGCCCAGACTCCTCAAATGTCCCTAAAGGTGAATGCGTGTGTCTGGTCACTTTAGACTTCTGACATTGTATGCACGATTTTGTCCACTTACCAATGTCGCTATTCATGCTGGGCCAATAATACCGCTGAGCTACCAGACGTCGCGTACCGCGAGTCCCTGGGTGAGAAATTCCGTGCACAATATTAAATACTTGCGTACGAAATTGCTCAGGTATGTATGGTCTCACATTACCATCTTGGATGTTACAGTACAATGTTACTTGAGAATCGCCAGTAGGTATGTTTAACCTCGTGACTGGGGAAGGGTCTTTAACCGTTATCTCCTGTAACTGTTTATCAGTGATTTGCTTGACAGCCAGTTCTGTCCAGTCCAGCGGTGACGGACAGCTAATAGAATTTATTCTACTCATTGCGTCAGCCGCCGCGTTGTCTACACCCGATATGTGCACTAAACGCGCGCAATACTGAGAAATGAATCCCAACTGTCGGATTCGTCTCGGAGTATCGTTGTCGCTTGCACCGTTTTGGTATGTATAGATTAGTGGCTTGTGATCTGTCTGGATCGTGAGATCTCGACCTTCTATGAGTCGTCTGAAGTGTTTAACGGATAAATAAATACCTAACAACTCTCTGTCGAATGTGGAATATTTCTCTTGCGCTGGACTGAGCGCCTTTGAGAAAAATCCCAAGGGTTGTTTTACACCTTTGTTATCCTGGCATAGCGCTCCTCCGACACATGTAGAGGACGCGTCTGTCATCAGATATAGTTCCCCGTCCGGAGACGGGAAAGCTATGGCAGTAGCTTCCTTTATGCTCTCCCGGCTCCTTTCGAACGCTTCTATCGTCGTGGGTGTCCATTCTATGACCGTTTTGTCGTTTTTTTTCTTGGACCCCACCAGATACGCGTTTAGAAGTCGCTGATGGTCCGCCGCGTCCTTTACACTGTCGCGGTAAAAGTTTATTAGACCTAAGTACTGCCTCAACTGCTTAACCGTGGACGGGCGGGGGTAACTTGTTATCGTTTCTATTTTCTCGGGCAAAGGTAGGATGCCGTCCTTCGACACCTCGTACCCAAGGTAGGCCAATGAAGTACAGTTGAATGAGCATTTCTGAACATTCAGCTGCACTCCGTACCTGTTAAGTCGCTCTAGTACCATTTTAACCTGCGCTGTGTGCTCCGCTTGTGTCTCGGAGGCTATCAAAACATCATCTAGGTAAATGAAAGCGAAATCTAGCCCATGTAACACCATCTGCATGAACCTCTGGAACGTCTGACCGCTATTCCGTAGGCCAAAAGTCATCCTAGGAAACTCAAACAATCCAAATGGCGTTATTATAGCAGTTTTTTCTATGTCTTTCTCTAGGACCGGAATCTGATAGTATGCGCGTTTCATGTCAAGTTTCGTAAACACAGTTTTATTATAGGCTAAATACATAAAATCTTGTAATCTAGGTATGGGGTATCGATCTGGCTTAGTCACTAAATTCAAGCGTCTGTAGTCCCCACACAAACGTAAATCTCCATTACTTTTCACCACCACCTGGAGAGGACTGGCCCAAGGAGATTTCGACGGACGGCATATGCCCTGTTCCAGCATGTCTTCAAAATCTTTTTTGACCTTATTATACCTGTCCGGCGGGAGAGGTCTAGCTCTCGCGTACACTGGGGGACCAGTCGTCTCGATGTGGTGCACAGTGTCATGTAATTGGACCTCGTTGACAATATTCGATGTAGAACTTAACCTAGGGTACTCACGCAATAGTTCGTGTAGTGGTTCCGCACTATTCAGTGTCTGTACGCACGTGTTAAGTTCACTCCTGTCTATCACACAACACACTTCGAGCGTAGTGGTGTTGTCCACGAGCCTTTTTCTCCTCAAGTCCACTAAGAGATTATGGTAGCTAAGAAAGTCCGCGCCTAAAATCGGGACTGCTGCATCGGCGACGATGAATGTCCACCTATACGGTCGCCGGAGCCCTAAATTTAGCACTAGTGTCCTATCACCGTATGTCTTTATGGGCGTACCGTTCGCCGCATAAAGCACGCGTTCTTCTGCTGCTACTCGTGTCTTCCCCGTCGCAGGTAATACGGATACTCCTGCGCCCGTGTCCACGAGGAAAGACAACCCTGTCTCCCGGTCTCGCACCTTGAGTCGGCTGTTGGGGTAGTGCAGAGAGCAGAGGTCTGCTGACGTGGGCCGCTGCTCGTTGTTTAGTTTCCCGACAGCTTCGTCCACGCGCACGGTTGCTTGCATGACCGCGCCTTCTCCCTGTACTTGAAGTGAGCCGTGCACAGCCAGTTGGGGTCAGCTGCTGCGCGCTTCTCTTGCCAGCGTGATCGTCTGGCGCTTCGTGATGTCCTCGGGCCCGTCTGCGATCTCGAACGCTCGCGTGCTACGTGGCTTCGGTCGGCCTTTATCTCGCAGATGTCGGTTGTCAGCTGCGCGAGTTGTCTGGACATCTCTGCTATGGTGTCCTCCAGTTTTGACGACGCTGATAAAGCTGCTGGGCCTCTGTCGATCGCCCGATGTCCGTCTTGGTGGCATTCTCCATAATCTTGTCGGCCAGGTTCGCCGCCGCCGGTCGCGACTGCAGAGGCAGTGGGCGTCCATACTCGTCCATAGTTCACTTTATGATTTTAACTGTCCGAGTGTTCAAAATTATCCGCCCGCCCTAGGTGTTCACTGTTTTTCGGGGTCACCAATGTAACCGCCCGCCTTAGGTGTTCACTGTTTTTCGAGGTCACCAATGTAACCGCCCGCCTTAGGTGTTCACTGTTTTTCGGGGTCACCAATGTAAGTGTTGGAGTGATATAAGTAATATATGTCCGTGTCCACTTAACTTGAGTCTCGGTGTGTGGGAGCTAAAGTAAACGCAACAGTTTAGGTTAATACTTTATATTGCCCACGAGCAGTGGCGTGCACAGACATTCGAGACTGGGTAGGCAGGCAGCCATGAAAATTCAAAATATATAAGGTCTTTCAATAGTAGGTAACGATACGCTAAGGGGTGTATGTGTATTAGATACTGATCACGTTCCCATTCCCATACCAATTATTTTTTTACGATATAAAAAACGAACTTATTAAGGTGAAATACGCGCACTTCACGTATTAAATGTGAGGAGTGAGTAGGCTTTTTATATCGTAAAAAAAAAATTAGCATGGGAACGTGATCAGTATCTGATATACATACCTACCTACACCCCTTAGCGTATCGTTTCCTACTAATGAAAGACCTAAACAAGTTTAATTGTATTCCTCTTTCTTCACCCTTCCATTATCAGCCCGGTTTTCATCTCTCACATCTTTATATATCCACATGAAATGTTCCAGCAGATTTTTTTTAATGCCACCGCAGACATCCAATAAATGATTTAATTTTAATTACACATGTCATAAATACAGATGCAGGGTGGCTTTGAAAAAAGTATTTTTGTGTCATTTAAACAGAATCAATCTACAAATACAGTGCCGTAGATAGACTTAAATATCACAAGAAAAAACAGAAAAAGATTAAATAGAAATAATTAGAGTGGAGGAGAGGTACCTACTTTTCTTAGAAATCAATGAGCATATCCTTTTGTTAATATAGTGCAAACACTTCTTTCTTATAAAGTGTACCAGACAGGTACCCGGCCAACCGACGACGCGCGCGCGCGGGAACGATGATAGACCAGCTACACCTACGTTACGAGGCATTGTTGTGGTGTTAGTGAAAAGCAAGCCTACCCTAGCCTAGTAAATCGCGCATCGAATCACGCATACACACGCACACTTCGTAGCGTAGCGTAGCGTATATGACGCAGGATTTGAGTAATAGTGTGAGTGACCACCAGGCAGTCATGTTGTGTACTTATCCCGCGCGACGGGCGGGGCGCTGCGTCCGCGCGAGCGGCCGCGCCGAGAGGAAGGAGCGCGCGGCAAATTTTAAATCATTAGTTTTTTCGTGAAGCCGAGTAGTTCTATTCTATACGTTTTAATTTGATTGTTTGGTTGGGTGGAATTCGGACTTCAGTCAGGGTAGGCAGTGCTTTTCTGCCTTTATGGGATGCACGCCCCTGCCCACGAGTACAACGTAAGCGCGAGCCGGATGCTCAGGCGCAGTGCACGTATACACGTTAGGTTGCTTAGCCGAAGACTGAGGAGCTGGGGCGACGTGGTGGTACTAGTAGGGCACGTAAGTCCGCTGGCGCGTGGGGGAAAGTGCCCCACCTTGCTGCACTGTCATGAAATGTGCAATGTGCCCAATGAGTCACCGCCACAGTGTAGTATTAACGAGTTTTAGCCGCGTAGACAACAGACAGAACCAACCATAATATGTAGTTAGTTATCTAGATAGGCGTGTACCTTATGAATTTAAACTTTCATAATGAGGAGGAGGCGGCGAACAAAAGCGGACATGTCCACCCACATAGATTTATTTTTTACTAGCTTTTGCCCGCGGCTTCGCTCGTGTTTAATTCCATAAGGACAAAGTAAGTCACAAATGGCAAGTCGCTAGGGGCGAGGCCGAAGGCCGAGCTTCGTTCAGGTAAACAATGTTCTCCCTAGAAGAAGTAAGTAACTAAAGGCGAGGTCGAAGGCCGAGTTACGTTCGGGTAAACGATGTACTCTCTAGAATAAATAAGTCACTAAAGGCGTGGCCGCAAAGTGCTACTTAGAAGTAGTAAGTTACTAAAGGCGAGGCCGAAGGCCGAGCTGCGTGCTGGTAAACGATGTACTCTCTAAAAGAAATAAGTCACTAAAGGTGAGGCCGCAAGCCGAGCTGCGTTCAGGTATACGATGTACTCTCTAGAAGAAATAGAAGAATTAATTGTAAGAATTTCTCATTCTAAAAAAATAATTAAATTATTATTTAAAATCAAATAAATTATAATTAAAAAATTTTGCTAATATTGCTTACCTGGACGCAGCTCGCGTTTCGGCTGCCTACGTAACCGGAGTTTCGTAACTGGTTTCGATGAAGGAATGATTTTTCCTTGCACGTAACCAGTTTCGATGGAGGAATTATTCTTCTTTTTACGAAACCACGGTTACCTACAAGGAATTTTTATAGATTATGGATTTTAAAAAAACTTGGAAAATCTTTATTGGATGGCCATTATATAATTATAATTTAAAAAAATATATATTAGTATCTGACGGATGTCATCACGGTGACATAAACATCACGGTGAAATAAAATATTTTCCTGTTGCTTTTCCTGGTAATATGGTTTATAGGTTGTGTAAAATAGCAATTGGTATGCTTATTTGTAAGTGAACGGTCGAGTGATCAAAAATGGATAATATTGAAATGCAAGTCGCCACAACGTCAAAAATGTGTAAAGGTGAAATGGACCTTGTTACTACGCGTAGAGGTGGAGTTGCCTTGTTGGGCAATGGTCGCAGGTACCACCGAAAGAAATTTTACAGCAATGGAAATACGTTCTGGCTGTGTTACTATAACAACAGCGGCTGTAAAGGGAGCGTTACACTCAATGAAAGGAACGAAATAGTAAAGGAAAAACTACATAAAGAGAATTGTCAACAGGATATTGCAAAAAATAAAATTTTGAAAGAATTAAGTAAATTAAGAGATAGAACTAGCTGCAATTTTGAATCAATCCAAAAGCATTACGACGCCATGGTATTTGAGCTTGAAAATGATGGTATAAATTTGTTACACGAAATTCCAAAATTCACTAATATAAAAACAGGTCTATACAATGAGCGTAATAAAGTAATAGGCGCACCAAAGCTGCGTTTCTCTTTGTTAAGTGAAGTAAAAGTACCAACTAAGTATCAAGATTTTTTACTAGCGGATTATAACTGTGAAGAAGATAAAATAATCATCTTATTTTGCAGAAAAAATGCCAGGAAACATATTTATAATTTTAAACACATATGGCCATTATATACATATTTGGCGATGGAACGTTCAAATCGTGCCCCGTACCGTTCAAACAGTTATACACTCTTCATGGATATAACGAAGAAACGGGCTCCGTTGTTCCGTTAATTTTTTGTCTACTGCCTGACAAAAAATTCAAAACCTATGACATACTGTTTAGGTTACTGAAGTCAGTTTTTATTTCTTGGCAACCTGAGAAAATAACAGTAGATAATGAGAATGCGGTAATGAAAGCTATACGAGGTGTGTTTCCTGCCATCGTCATAAAAGGATGCTACTTTCATTATAACAAGAGTTTATTCCGGAAAGCAAAACAATTTAAAATAACATCCAGTGTTAAAAAAAGACACGTAGCTAGATGCGTTGGTCTAGCTCGCTTGCCGAAGGAATTCATCCAAAGTGGCTACCAGTACATTATGAGCAAGAGTCCGACTGGCGATGACATAATAAAATTCAACAATTATTTTAAGAGGCAATGGTTAACAAAAACAGATTTTGCAAAAATTTGCACTTGCGACCAAGAAAGAATCAGAACAACGAACAATCTGGAAGGTTGGCATAGTAAAATAAACAGATATATTGGGAGAACGAATCCAACCATTGCTCATTTGTTGGATACATTGATCAAAGAGACACGAGTAATAGACATGCATAAAAGTAGGACTAAAAGTCTAAAAATTACAAAGAAATAGACGAAGAGGTCCAGCAGGCTAAATCAATTAAATCAATTAAAAGAAAATAAAATTACTGTAGGCCACTGCCTAGAAATTGTATGTCCGTATGCTATATTTTTTTGATTTAATGTCCAGGCGTCGTGACTCAAATATTTTTGTTCAGTAAGAATGTCTGTTTAGTTATTAATATAATACATATTTAAAAAAATATTATTCTGTAATTTTGATATTTTATTAATACAGCCTTGCCTAGTTTCAATAATTATAAGACAAAGGTCACTTTCGTAGACAGCCGATGGGGAATTAAGAATCAATTCTTTGTACGTAACTGTGGCACATAACTGTGGTTTCGTAAAAGGAAGAATAATTCCTCCATCGAAACTGGTTACGTACAAGGAAAAATAATTCCTCGGCCTTCGGCCTCGCAATTAGTGACTTACTTCTTCTAGAGAGAACATTGTTTACCTGAACGCAGCTCGGCCTCCGGCCTCGCCTTTAGTGATTTATTTCTTCTAAAGAGTACATCGTTTGTAAAACTTGACGAGTCTAACTGCAGTGTGCTGCCTATAGATGATTAATAAACAATAAAGCAGCTCGGCCTGCGGCCTCGCCTTATTTCTTCTAGAGAGTACCGATTATTTAAACACAACTCGGCCTTCGGTTTCGCGTTTAGTGACTTACTTCATCTAGGGCGGATATTGCTTAACTGGACGCCGCTCGGCCTTCGGCCTCGCAATTAGTGACTTACTTCTTCTAGGGAGAACATTGTTTACCTGAACGCAGCTCGGCCGGCGGCCTCGCCTTTAGTGACTTACTTCTTCTAGGGAGAACATTGTTTACCTGAACGCAGCTCGGCTTTCGGCCTTGCCCTCAGTGACTTACTTTCTTCGAGTAGTATGAAGAGAGTATATTGTTTATCTGAACACAGATCGACCTTCGAATAACCTTGGAGTTAGTGATTTACTTTGTCCTTTAATTAATTCAGCGTTATGGTATATAGCCTATAGTTAAACTCCAGAACTCTCTTTGAATCGGTGCAAACCGCATCAAAATTTGTTACTAAATGCCGTTCATATTATACTTCAAAGAACAAAGTCCTCTCATACAAACTTTCACCCTCCTTTTAACCACTTTAAAAGGTGAAAATCAAAAAACCGTGATACACGTCTTCATTTGTTTATGCTCAGTAGCCTTAATTAAAATTTTTATATTTCTAACTTCAAAGGACAAAGACTTTCATACAAACTTTCATCACCTATTTCACCCCCTTAAAGTTGAAATTTTCAAAAATCCTTTCTTAGTGGATGCTTACGTCATATAATAGAACTACGTTCCAAATTTCAACACTCTAAGTCTTACGGTTTGGGCTGGGCGATGATGAGTCAGTCGGGCGTAGTCTCGAAGAATAAGTATGAAGAAGTCTTCGTAGTATAGAAGATCGATAGATAGATAGATTTTTTTTTATTCTCTGAGCTCATATTTATGTCGTCCCTGAAGTACTTTCATTCAAAACCGCTTCTTTCCTATACAAAATAATACTCAAATATGCATTTTCAGTCAAAACCAGACTTGTCCCATTAAAATTAGAAGAAAATATGATTGCACCTTCATTTACAATCAAAACGGGATGAAACTAATTGAATAATTTTTCGTGTGATCCCCCCCATCTAGTTACATACAAATTTACTCACAGGTTGACCTAATCAAAGAGTGTTAATATTTAAAAAATACGTGGGAAGCAATATCTAATGTCGGTTTTTTAAAGTAGATTTTGACTTGAATTCGAATGTCGAAATTGTTAGTTAATCGATTGGAAGCAATAGTGCCTGTTTCTTGAAGAAGGTACAGTAAATATTTTGACTTTAATTCGACCTTTAGATTGGAAGCATCAATGTAATTTGTTTTTTTATTTAGTGCATATTTTGACTTTTATATGACCTTTGTTAGTGATGAATTGATTGGAAGCAATAGTGTCGGTTTTTTTTTTATTTAGAGTATACATAGTTTGACCTTGACTGGATTGGACTGGCTGGACGCCATAATGTGTATTATAAAAGGAGTCAATTCTGTGTGTAAATTGAAATGTATACTCATAATATACAGGGCGGGTGCCGAAATGTCTGTAATATGAACAGACGTCATACTGAGGGTGAAATGAAAACAGCATATATAAATACGAATAAAAATATCGAAATAAAAAGTAATCTGCCCATATGATAGAAAGTTTTTATTACACTATTTTCACTTACATCCTTATTAAATACTCTAGAAGTGATGGACGCAGCAAGTATCTTTTTTGAAAGGACGCAGAAATGATAGCGGGATGTATATATATATATATATATATATATATAATCATATATATTGAAATCAATAAATATTTTAATTTAAGGGTTGATTTAACTAAAACGCTGAAACACGTAATTCTTTATTTCATACCAAAAGCCTAAATATGAATCGTTATATCCCTAACTTGAGAAATGATGGTTCCCCATCATCCCCTATTGTAATTTAAGGGTTGATTTAGCAAAAACGCTGAAACACGTAATTCTTTATTTCATACCAAAAGCCTAAATATGAATTGTCATATCCCTAACTCGAGAAATGCTAGGTTCCCCATACAAACTTTCATCCCCTATTTCACCCCCTTAAGGGTGGTTTTTTGAGACAAAAGGTAGCCTATGTCCTTCCTCAGGATCAAATTCATCTCCGTGCAATATTTTATCGAAATCTGTTCAGCGGTTTAGGCGTGAAAAGGTAACAGACAGACAGACAGATAGCGATGAAGCTAGGAGCTGCGCTTTACCCGTAAATTGTCGTGACCGCCCTTCAAGCCTACCTCTCCCCCTCTAAAAAACTATGGCAGCGCAAAGGAAAGTGAAAAAAACGTTGTACAGCGGTGCACACCCCCACCTATTTTAGCGTTGACATGACCAACGTGCGGGGGTTGCACTCCAACTTGAATGCCGTCCACCATCACCTGGAGACGGCGAAGCCGGCTTTACTCTTCCTGACAGAAACGCAAATATCCTGCCCTGCCGACACTACTTACTTGCATTACCCCGGCTACACCCTGGAAGAAGCCTTCCGACCTCGGGCCGGGGTTTGCATGTTCGCTAGGGCGGATATTTGCTGTCGTCGCCTGCGCTGCCTGGAGGATCCCGAACTATCTATTCTGTGGGTTCATGTGGATTTGGGGACGGAATCGCGTGTGTACGCCTGTATCTACAGGTCGCACTCAGGCGACGCCGGGACAGCTCGATTATTCGAGCACTTGAGTAGAGCGGCAGATGAAGTGCAAGAGCGGTTTCCCTCCGCGGATATGGTTCTGCTTGGAGATTTTAATGCCCACCACGAGGTGTGGCTGGGCTCCGGGAGAACTGACTTCGCGGGGAGAGCCGCCTACGACTTCGCCCTGACGCATGACCTGTCTCAACTGGTAGATCAACCTACCAGAGTGCCAGATATAGACGGTCATGTACCCTCTCTGCTGGATCTTCTGCTGACGACGAACCCTGCTGGATACAAAGTCACAGTGAGCGCTCCTCTTGGCTCCTCTGACCACTGTCTAGTGGGGTCCACGGTGCCATTTTCGCCTCCTCAGTCCCGTACTGGAGGAATGCGTCGAATTTGGCACTACGCCTCAGCAGATTGGGATGGTATGCGAGAATACCTCGCATCCTACCCATGGAGAGAGCTATGCTTCAGTTCGGATGATCCGTCGGAATGCGCCAATGCCGTAGCCGAGGTGGTTCTGGGGGGTATGGAGATGTTTATTCCCAGCGCCCTCGTCCGCCTCGGTGGTAAAAGCCAGCCCTGGTACAGCCGCGACTGTGCTGAAGCTGTCGCAGCTAATGGCGCAGCTTATCGTGCATGGTCGTGCGCTCGTGCCAGACGCGATCCAAATGTATCCGAACTGAAGAAAGAATACAACCGCCTCTCCAGATCCTGCAAGAGGGCTATTGCCAGGGCCAAATTCGAGCATATCGGCAGAGTTGGTGATAGGCTGAACCAGCACCCAACTGGGAGCCGTGAGTTTTTGGTCTCTCGCCAAATCTGTCGAATCGAATTTTTGCCGCTCCTCACTTCCACCACTGCAGTGTCCTGGGGGCTCACTTGCCCACTCCGCAAAGGAGAAAGCCGATTTATTGGTGTCTCTCTTTGCGGGGAACTCCAACCTGGACGATGGGGGTGCCATCCCTCTATCCATAACTAGGTGTGAGAACTCTATGCCGGAAGTACAGTTCCGACAACGAACTGTGCGGGCGGAGCTTCTCTCCCTAGACACCAGGAAGGCGAGTGGGCCGGATAGGATTCCTGCATTGGTGCTGAAACGGTGTGCTCCCGAGCTGGCTCCAGTGCTAACGCGCCTTTTCCGCCTCTCTTACTCTGCTTCCCGTGTGCCGGCAGCCTGGAAATCTGCATTTGTTCAAGCGGTCCCCAAAAAGGGCGACCGCTCAAACCCTTCGAACTACCGACCTATAGCGATTACCTCCCTACTCTGCAAGGTGATGGAGCGTATTATCAACGCCCAGCTCATGGCGTACCTGGAGACAAATAACCTCATCAGCGATCGGCAATATGGCTTTCGGCCAAACCGATCTGCTGGTGATCTCCTAGCGTACGTCACTCACCTTTGGGGGGAATCGCTTGAAGGACATGGTGAATCCTTGGCAATTGGCCTCGATATTGCCAAGGCATTCGATAGGGTTTGGCACAAATCGCTCCTGGGCAAGCTTCCGGCGTACGGACTTCCTTCTGGCCTCTGCGACTGGGTCGCCGACTTCCTACATGGGCGTAGCATTCAGGTCCTAGTGGACGGTTGCTCGTCGGACGCCATGTCAGTGAATGCCGGCGTACCGCAGGGATCTGTGCTGTCACCCACACTGTTTCTTCTGCATATCAATGACATGCTGCCACTCGGCAACATACATTGTTATGCGGATGACAGTACAGCACACGGATCCTATACCAGTCACCCTTCAGCCAGACGAGAAGTTGTGGATGAAAAGAGGCGAAGACTTGTGTCTGAACTCGAACAAACGCTTCGGTCTATTTCCGAATGGGGCCGTAGCAATTTGGTCGAGTTCAACGCTTCAAAAACACAAGTTTGCGCGTTCAGTGCGAAGAGGGCGGCGTTCACACCAGCTCCTTCCTTCCAAGGCACGTCGCTTAAATTAAGCGACCACCTCGGGGTCCTCGGAGTCGAACTGTCGCACGACCTAAATTACCGGCGCCATATCGAGGGCAAGGCCAAGCTGGCCTCAAAAAAGCTAGGCGTACTCAATAAGGTTCGACGGTACTTCACGCCGGGCCAAAGGCTGCTTCTGTATAAATCGCAGATTAGGTCCTGCTTGGAGTACTGCTCGCACCTGTGGGATGGCTCAGCCAAATACCAGCTTGCGCCTTTGGACTCGATCCAGCGTCGAGCCGTGCGACTTGTGGATGACCCCGACGTGTCCCGCGATCTAGAACCGCTGCAACTTCGTAGGGATGTCGGCGCCCTAAGCGTGTTCTATCGCTTATTCCACGGGGAGTGCTCGGAGGAGCTGTTTAACGCGATTCCGGCGTCCCCTTTCCACCTCCGTACAACGCGCACTGGGCAGGGATTGCATCCCTATACGCTGGATTTACCGCGGATGCGTACAAATCGGTTCTGCAGATCCTTTCTCCACAGAACCGGCAAACTCTGGAACGCTCTACCTGCCCACATATTTCCCCCCAAGTATAGTCTCGGGTCCTTCAAGAGAGGCGTGAATGGGCACCTGTCAGGCCGGCATGGCATTCGCAGCCCCCGCCTGCGTCCGAATGTCCATGGGCGTCGCTAGACACCTTATGGGTGACTCGGCGCCACATGTCGCGCTTAGTATAAAAAAAAAAAAAAAAAAAAAAAAAAAAAGACAGACAGACAACAGAGTTACTTTCGAATTTATAATATTAGTATGGATATGGATTTTAAATAGGATTTATATTTTCCTGGCAATTATAGTTTTATATTGTAATCTCTTGAAATGATCTTCTGAAAGTTGTGTATAATATATAAATTTATTGTAATTTATAAAAGTTGTAAATTTATAACTATCTGTCGTTTGGCCATACCTTAATTTAACATCCTGTTTAAACAAAGTATAAAATTAATTGTTTTAATAATACGTTTTTTCATTCCAGAAAACTACCACACCGAAATTATGAGAGTTCGAAGGAAGAATCCAAAAGTCCTTGACATCTGGAAAGAACAAACCAAATTTTGGCCTTAAATATGAATACTCATTTAATTAATTTTAGTTACTGTTAAGTTATGGTTGCTTTTCAAATTAAGACTGATAGCTAGCTACAGCAATATAAAGCCATTTTTAAATGTATACACATATTATGTAAATAAACAATTATATAAATATTTTATTAATTGTTTTAATATACGCTCCATGCATATTCGAAATTTGGCATAATATGTCAAATGTTACAAGTGAATTCATTCATATTATAAATGAATTCACTTGTAACTGCTCATTTTGTTTTGAATTTTTTATTTTTGGTACTTAAAAGTTTATTATTAGGCGAGTGCCAAGTGCGAGTCGGACTGTCGAGCTGAAACACGTATTTCTTTATTTCATACCAAAAGCCCCAAATATAAATTGTCATATCCCTAACTTAAGAAATGCTGAGTTCCCCATACAAACTTTCATCCCCTATTTCACGCCCTTAAGGGTTGTTTTTTGAGACAAAAAGTAGCCTATATCCGTCCTCAGGATGCAATTCATCTTCGTGTAATATTTTATCGAAATCTGTTCAGCAGTTTAGGCGTGAAAAGGTAACAGACAGACAGACAGACAGACAGACAACAGAGTTACTTTCGAATTTATAATATTATAGTATGGAGTATGGAAGTATGGATGGATATGGATTGCGTTTGTAGACTCTATGTATGATACGAGTACTAAAACTAAATTGTCGATTTTTAGAAATCTCTTCTGTATGTATGTATGTTCCTCCATAACTCTTAAACCGATCATTCGAATTCTATGAAACTTAGTACAAGCACATTTAGATATACGTGACACAGGATAGGCTACACTCTCAATTCCGCTCACGCTAAGATGTGGCTCTAATACAAACCGAAATTGTTCCGAGCGCCGAAATAAAGGTAAGGTAGCGGGCTTACTTACTTTCGTCTTACGAATGATGAAGTCTTTTTAAATACGAATTTCACGCGAGCGAAGCTGCGGGCAAAAGCTAGTCATAAAATAAACTGCATCCTATATCTTCCTCTCCCTAGGGTACTTATGCAAATTGCTGCACTAGGTAAATAAGACAAGATGTTTTGTGAGTAATTTACGGAGTGAGTTAGTTGCGGTGAAAAGCGTTAACTTCTATGGGACGGACTAAAATATAATTTAAATATTTAAATTAATTTTTAAGATTCCGTAACCATACGGAATCCTAAATTACTAATCCTACGTCGTCTGTCTGTATCGTTTCAAAAGTAATAGTTAGCCGGTTGAAATTTTCACAGAATATTTGTTATTTTGGCGGATATAACAAATAATAAAACAATTTAATAGTGAAAAATTAAAGGGCGTTCCCATACAAGAAACGTGTTTTTTCAACTTTTTTTTTTTGTACGGAACCACTGCTTTCCGGCGACGTACTTGATGTCGTCGTCCCACCTGGAGGGTGGTCTTTTCTGACCACGGCCGCCCAGTGTTAGGACAGGGCACGTTTACTCCTACGGTCATTGTATCTTCGGCCAACGTGCCCCCTTATGGCACGAAACCCTAAAACAGGCTTAGGGGAGGGAAGGAAGGATCTTAGATTCACTTCAGGCTAAGGGCACCCAACGGAAGTCACACACAATCTTTTTTTTTCATGGAAACAGACGGTTGGCTACATCACCTACACCATCCGTGATGTTAGCCCGTAACACCGGGTCAACTTGGTGCCACGTCAGTGCGTTCCCTTCGGTCGTGCCGGCTACACTGAACTGGACGGAAAACACAAACTATTTACATAGCCGTTTCGACCGACCTTTCATTCAGTGCGGTGGTACCAACCCGGGCGGGTTAAACCCTAACACCTAGTAATATAAGAAGGGATACATATCCCTTAGTCGCCTTTTACGACATACACGACGAGAGATGCAGTGGGGATATTCTTTCAAAGTACCGACCCCACACGGTAAATCGGTACATGCACGCACATACACGGTAAACTTTTTATTTATTTATTTATTTATTTTTTAAACACACCTTTTTTTTGTTAAACATATGCTCTGCACCATAAAGATCTGTCTCGCAGAGGCAGTTATTGACAATATTAGGCACACATTTGTTGTCCGCTTATCTAGACAATATTAAATGAAGTTAACACTATAGAAATAAAAAAAAGTAAAAAATTAACAACCCTTAATTAAAATCAAAATAAATATTAAAAATATTTCTTACATGCTTTAGCCGTGCATCAATAAACCATATACCTATATCAATATCAATACTAATAATAAATCTGTAAGGGATGGTCATGGAGTAAGTTACTTTGTTTTAGGAAATATTGAGTTTGTAGCCTCTATGTATGATACTAATGCTAAATTGACGATTTTTAGAAATCTTTTCTGTATGTATGTATGTATGTATGTATGTATGTTCCTCCATAACTCTTAAAGCCATAATCCGAATTTGATGAAACTTAGTACAAGCCCATTTTACTATACGGGACACAGGATAGGCTTACTAAAATTCACTTCCGGCTACGCTAAGATGTGGCTCCCATACAAATCGAATTGTTCCAAGCGCCGAAATAATGGGCGGCGCGGCGCGGCGGGGGTTAGTAGCGCGCACGAGTCAGTAAGCCTGGATGCGCTATACATAGGAGGACAGGGGTAGCCGCGCGCCGGCGCAAACGCGCCAGCGCGTCAGTCTAGCGCCGGCGACCGATCTTAGTCTCCGTCCGCCGCTCAGGCGGAGCGAACGTGCGCGTCTGTCACAAAATGCCTCATTGTGCAGTGCTTTGGTGCAAAAAGTCGTCGAAAAACTCAAACTTGAACGCAGATGGAGTCACCTTTCACGAGTAAGTACTTTCATTCAATTTGATAGCATTTTTCGCTTGAATTTCAGTAACAAACATCGGCGTAAATATGTATGGAGAGCTCTTTTCTGCTTACCCACCATAGGTCGACTATCGTGTTGGATGCAGTTAGCTCTTGTAATTTTTTTTGTTTATTGATAAATATGTATGTTAAATGTATACAGATATTTCATGCATTCTGCCTTATTGCCAAAGGACATTTCTTCTAGTCAACCTCAGCAGGTTTCCTCGTTCAATATTCGTTTATCGCGCTTTTTTCATTCAACCAGTACCTACCGGTTCTTACTTTTGAGCGACTCTAAGGAGAAAGGAATTAATTTCTTTAGGTCATGCGTCTACCGGGAATATCAGATCGCGGATATTTAGGAGAATTAAAAATAATTGACGTAATAGTTTAAACGTTTGCCTTTAATGTCAGAGATTCAGAATGTATAGAACGTATATAAATGTACAGGATGTATATGTAGATGGTAGGGTTCAACCCGCCCGTGTTGGTACCACTGCACTAAATAAACGTCGGTCGAAGTCACTATGAAAAGTAGTACCTACGTGTTTTCCATCCAATTCAGTATAGCCGGATCGATTAGGGGGAATCGGTGACAAGGCACGTACCTAATTCACCTAGGTATATTTATTTATTTTAGACAGGCAGCCTTGGCTGATGTGTCTAAATCCGGTTTTTCTTCATATTTTTTATTTTATTTGGTTTGTTTGTTTATTTTTTTTATGTCTTTATCGATCTTGATTATTTTTATTATTTTAGTTTATTGTAGTTTTATTTTAGTATTTATATATTGGGCTCCCATCATCACTGGTACCAAACTGAAGCATTATTACGATGATGGAGCCATCCGTATCAGTTTCCTTAAAAAAAGTTAATCTTTATGCTTAACTATTTTCGCATACATTTTGATAATTTTTATTATGGAATACACAATTGTAGATTTATAATAAAGTATCCGAGGTATCTCAGAACTTAGAACTATGATCCTGTTTATGCGAAAATCTGCAAATTCGCAAAATTGTGAAAGGGGCGTTGCCTTTGTTCATTTAAGAGAAAGTTATATTATTCCCTTGATGTAAAGAAGGGTTAAATATTGTTAAATCCGTTTCATCTTTTCATCGCGAACCGACACAATGAGCGACTTATTGTATGAATCCCGTTCAAATGTATGGAAGACTGGCGTCACTTGGCTACCTACTCGCTCGGCCAATCACGGCGTTCCATGCGCCGCTCCCGCCTCAGACTTCACACCCCTTTGGCGGCTACCTCGGTTCTCATACAAACGATGCCGTATTTCGCATCCAGGCTTACTGACTCGTGGTAGCGCGTCTCGCGGAGACTGGCAGCCCAGCGGCGGCAAAGGCGCGGGACGCGGCGCGGGGTGCGGTCTATTCGGTGGTCTGGCGGAGCGCGGTGTGTGTGTGTATGCATTGTCTCGGCAGAGTTTCTTATATTTTAATTCGATTCATAATATTATGTAGGTTAACTTCGTTAGGTATCTATTTGATTAATTTTAGGTGCAGACCTATGTAAAAGTGTTATTGCGAGTCGATGTTAGCGGATATTTATTTAACTGAAGTTCCTATTTGATTTAAGTTAATTGATCGTATGTTTATTATATTGTACGTAGTGTAGTATGCGCGGTATATTAGCGAAGAGATTCTTATTTTTACCCGATTACGGCGAAGCGAAAAGGAGAGTTATGTTTTTGACCGGTATGTATGTATGTATGTATGTTCAACTGTTCCCTCATAATAACTTCGAAACTACTTATCATAATTTGACAAATGAGGTATCGTTGGATGCGTCTTGACCGTACGCTGGTCGTCAAGACGCATCCAACGTCTATAGGCTATAGGATATGGCGCCCTCTAGAGGACATAAGTAATGATAAAAAATTTCCCGCGGCTTCGCTCGCGTGAAATTCGTATTTCAAAGGAAGAAAGTAAGTAACTAAGGGCGAGCTGGGTTCAGGTAAACGATAAACCGTCTCGAAGAAAGTGAGTAACTTTTTGAGGCCGAAGGCGAAGTTGCGTTCAGGAAGACGATAAACCTTCTCGAAGACAGTAAGTAACTATGGGCGAGGCCGAAGGCCGAGCTGCGTTCAGGAAGAGGATAAACCATCTTTAAGAAAGTAAGTAACAAAGGGCGAGGCCGAAGGCCGAGCTGCGTTCAGGAAGAGGATAACCTTTTCGAAGAAAGTAAGTAATTATGGGCGAGGCCGAAGGCCGAGCTGCGTTCAGGATGAGGGTAAACTTTTCGAAGAAAGTAAGTAACAGAGGGCGAGGCTGATGGCGGAGCTGCGTTCAGGAAAACGATAAACCTTCTCGAAGACAGTAAGTAACTATGGGCGAGGCCGAAGGCCGAGCTGCGTTCAGGAAGAGGATAACCTTTTCGAAGAAAGTAAGTAACAGAGGGCGAGGCCGAAGGCCGAGCTGCGTTCAGGAAGACGATAAACCTTTTCGAAGACAGTAAGTAACTATGGGCGAGGCCGAAGGCCGAGCTGCATTCAGCATGCGGGTAAACTTTTCGAAGAAAGTAAGTAACAGAGGGCGAGGCCGAAGGCCGAGCTGCGTTCAGGAAAACGATAAACCTTCTCGAAGACAGTAAGTAACTATGGGCGAGACCGAAGGCCGAGCTGCGTTCAGGAAGAGGATAACCTGTTCGAAGAAAGTAAGTAACAGAGGGCGAGGCCGAGGGCCGAGCTTCGTTCAGGAAGACGATAAACCTTTTCGAAGACAGTAAGTAACTATAGGCGAGGCCGAAAGCCGAGCTACGTTCAGGAAGACGATAAATTCTCGAAGACAGTAAGTAACTATGGGCAAGGCCGAAGGCCGAGATGTGTTCAGGAAGAGGATAAACCTTTTCGAAGAAAGTAAGTAACAAAGAAGTTACTTTCTTCGAGAAGATTTATGGTCTTCCTGAACGCAGCTCGGCCTTCGGACTCGCCCTCGGTTACTTACATTCTTCGAAAAGGTTATCCTCTTCCTGAACGCAGCTCGGCCTTCGGCCTCGCCCATAGTCACTTACTGTCTTCGAGAAGGTTCAGTTTTCCTGAACGCAGCTCGGCCTTCGGCCTCGCCCTCTGTTACTTACTTTCTTCGAAAAGTTTACCCTCATCCTGAACGAAGCTCGGCCTTCGGCCTCGCCCATAGTTACTTACTTTCTTCGAAAAGGTTATCCTCTTCCTAAACGCAGCTCGGCCTTCGGCCTCGCCCTTTGTTACTTACTTTCTTATAGATGGTTTGTCCTCTTCCTGAACGCAGCTCTGCCTTCGACCTCGCCCATAGTTACTTACTGTCTTCGAGAAGGTTTATCGTCTTACTGAACGCAACTCCGCCTTCGGCCTCAAAAAGTTACTCACTTTCTTCGAGACGGTTTATCGTTTACCTGAACCCAGCTCGCCCTTAGTTACTTACTTTCTTCCTTTGAAATACAAATTTCACGCGAGCGAAGCCGCGGGCAAAAGCTAGTTAAATAATAAAAAAAAAACATACAATTCACATACAACACAAGCAATCTATAATAATTATTACTCTTCACCTACTTGACCAGTTAATGCCCTCTCTATCAGTTTGAGTTATTTACACTCTAGTGACTAGAGTCTCTAGTCTCTGGTCTCTACCTACACGTTGGTGAGTTTCTGACTTCACAACGCTGAATTACCTTTTTACCTCCCTCTATTTTCCACCTCCACTTTCCGCCTTCACCCCCTCTATTTCCCATTTCACCCCCTCTACTTCCCATTTCAGACCATTCATTTCCCCTTTCCGCCCCGCAGGTGCGCAAACAGTCCGTTTGAAGGGCGATTAGTTTTGCTGGACGAAGGCACAGCGGGCCATAGACCTAGTGAGAATCAGATGCGCCAATATTATTTACTTTTTGAAATCCAGATTCATACTATTAGTAATGTAAGCTCCATTCCCTTGCCCCTTAATAGGTGGTAGGCTCAAATTGTAACCGACTGGGTTGGTACCACCGTACTATTAGCAAGATGGTTGCATATCAGCCTCGGTTGTGTTCTCCTCTAGTCCAGTATAGCCAGCAATCCATGGAAGTCTCCGGTATGGCACCTACCTTCTCGGAGGTGATATTGGCTGGTCGGAGCATGTGCTTTGGCCCCTCCGACTCAGCCATCCTTACCGGATAGTATAAAAAAAATTATATCCGTCTGTCTGCATGCCCTCTTGTTTGTCTGCATGTACGGGTAATTTAATTAATTTTAAAATTCGTTTGTACAAGTAAACTAGAACCACAGAGCATAAAATGCGCGCGCCCCTCCTAGAGGCGCCCTGAGCGCGATTTCTCTACAACGCCGTTGAAGGCTGTGGGCGTGGCCTATGACTTACATATGTGTGTTGTGCGTGTGCATTTGTTTTGTGCGTGTGCCTAACTTGCTCCTCTTTGTGTGTAGTATCGATACTAGCACACACACACACATACGAAGCGCTAGCAGCACTGCGTGTGGTTTTTGGGTTTCAAATATTATCGCTTAGGGCGTCTCTAGTAGGGGGCGCGCGCGGTAGGTATTTGATGCTCTGTGACTAGAACTCACAACGCTCGTGTCGTACACGATACAATTATTGCAAGTATTACTGTAAGTACTGAACCTAATACTGATACCGTTTTATACCGTCTAATGTTCGTACTGACAGTATTGACATAAAAGTTTTGATATCTGGAGAAGATAATGACAGTATTTTCGTCATTACTTGCTATCAATGATGCTGGCAATGTTGTGAGCTTTTGTTGTGAGAGGAAAATAAGTTCGTTACAGATTAATTTTTTTTAATTTAAAAGCACGGCGTCTATGGACATTCCGTCGTATTCGGTCTTATTAGGTCGAACCTTCCTATATCTGTGGCCCTCCCAAAAAGGTATCGGCCGCAGGGGTGGTCCGTCCTGCCCACTCCCCCCCTCCTCCCCTAGTTTCCACCTGTCTATAAGGTTTCACTGCACATCCTAATAAATAAAGCGAAGTTTCTACGGGCGACCGACTGTTTATCGTACGTCAATATTATGCATACTCGTAACTCGAGAACCACTTCATCGATTTACATACGGTTCTCAATTTCAATATGTCACTTCTCAAAATGCTTTTGCGATGCGTTGATGTAGGCATAAATTATCCTTACCTATAATAAAATCCAACGTCTGCTTTCTGACTGTCTGAGTATCTGTCAGTCCGCTTATAACTCGAGAACCACCGAACCGATTTTAATAAAACAAAATTCTACGGATAGCTTGATTCTTCCCATCAACTATAGGCTACTTACTATCACGCTAAATGGCTTATGAGGTTAGCAGTGAAGTGAAATATGAGAGCGGGCGGAGCCGCGGGCACAGCTTGTATAAAAATAAAATATAAAACTCCGAGCAGCACGGGAATTTACTTAGCGGTCCCCCGACTCCTGTCAGTAAACGGAAATTATTTGTTTAAATATGTGTTAAAAACATAATTATTATGTTTGTACTTTTTATATGAATGTAAGGTAATTATTTACATACATACATATCACACAAGCTGAATCCCGACAATCGGGGTAAGCAGAGTAATCGGTGTTGTGCTGCAAGAGCTCTGGTAAATTACAGCACAACACCAACCACCACGTTTCGCAAAGTATTCGAACAAGACTCAATCGATCAAGCAGTAAGTAAGGCACGATCACGAAGACCCACCTGCTGCATGACGCGGTGGAAGTACCGTGCCAAGGTGACAGGTGGCGAGCCCATCGCCCTTTAGCACGGCATCTTGCCTTTTACGACATGCATGGGGAGAGATGCAGTGGGTCTATTCTTTTTAAGTACCGACCCCACACGGTAATTATTTAATAAAGTTAATTACAATTGAACGAATACACTTAGTTATTAAGGTTACAGTTTCTACGTGAAATCGGCCAACCATTCCAAAGTTCTCACTTTTCTATTCATCCATTCACGTCAGGTAACTGGGAGCGAGTCGCCCAAAACGGACCTTGTTCTTATCCGGAAACAATTTACTGAATGACTCAGTTGGACTCAGTAGGACCTAGCGCGGACAAGAGCGAAGTCAATTTGCGCTGTAATTTCACTCCAAACGAAATGTTCGCCAAAAACTTCTTAATTGACCGGATAATGGACTTGGCTTCCAAAAACCATCTTCTGCGAAGGCCGTGGTGGGGGATTCACACTGTTAGTCGAGATCTTTGATAGCGAGTGAAGGTCAACTTGACGCTCGATGAGGTCCACAAAGTGCCGAAAATTATTAGCTCAATGTTTAGTGCATTTTAGTAAGGATTGCCGATAAAATTTCAAAATTAGAGATCTTATTGATTATTGTATAATTTTATCCATACGTAGGTAACCTACGATTGGATATGTCGAAAATTTCGCCAGTTCTAAATTCAATGCGAAGAAGAACTGACAAACTTCGCAAGTCAGAATGTTTTGTTAGTACCTTAAATGTATTATATTAAAGTAACTTGCAATAATTAACCCATAATACCGCTCACAATAACATTCATATTTACAGCATAAATATGAATACTCAAGAATCTGACCACTCTGCCTATTTAAATTACCTATATCTGGTGTATAGTGCCATCGCCAATTTGATACTTCATATTATATCAAGTCCAAATCAAAAACAATCAGTATAAGTTATTTACAAAGAAATGTACGGAAATGTAATAAGTTATATTAAAAATCTAAAGATACAAAGTGCACCCTGCTGGATCTGCTGGGCATTCCCCTGCGATGCCTTCAACTTCAATAATATGCCCTATACTATAGCACCGCATCTTGTCCTTATCCCTTAGTCACCTTTTACGACATGCACGCAGAGAGATGCAGTGGGGCTATTCTTTTTAAGTACCGGCTCCACAGTTATAATTGTACTTTGTTAGTCTAGTTCGATTAATTTAGTTTTACATTAAATTTAATAAATGTTTTATTATTATCTGTCTAAATATTCAAACTACGAAGTACTATAATTCTATCAGTCACGCCGATAAATGAAAATAACGCAAGGAACCTGCGCACTTATTGTTAGTGAAGTGAAGTGAAGTGAAATGAAGTGAAGTGAAGTGAAGTGAAGTGAAGTGAAGCAAAGTGAAGTGAATTAAAGTGAAGGGAAGTGAAGTGAAGTGAAGTGAAGCGAAGTGAAGTGAATTGAAGCGAAGCGAAGAGCAGTGAAGTGAAGTGAATGAAACCACCCTAAGGTTAATTACCTTATCATACAAACTTGTCACTTTGTTGAACTTCACGCTGCACAACTTTCTCGACCTAACCCGCGTCTAACTACCGCACGAATCCCATCTCCTGTCATTTTATCAACGTCACCTCTCCCTATGTTCTATCTGCTGCCTCGCACAAAGCTACGAGCTATTCATTATATTCCGGGCCAGTGAAATATATTTTTACATGAAAATAGGACGAAAAAAGCATCAATCAATTTGCAATATGGACTTACGCACGTTAGTAGAAGCATTTAAGATACATTTACAGGACCATGTCAAACTCATTCACTAGTTATTCACTCTTCGAAAAGCCTGAGTTCGATTTTCAAACTGGAAGTTTGACAAAGTTCCATTAATGTGTATCCGTTGACTGTGTATCCATACCAATCGATCAATAGAATATGGTATGAGCGGTCTTTTCTAATGTCTTCAGGCCGCTTCGTAGGAAATGAAAGGACATACATAGCTTGGTGGTAAGGCATCGGATTTTCATGTCAAGAAATTTTTTCCTAATATTTTTTATTTTTTTTATGGATAGCGCAACATGTGGAATCGTTTCACCTACAACTAGGTGTCTAACGATGCCCATGAACATTCCGTGATGCACGGGAATTGCGAATGCCATGCCAGCCTGACAGGAGCCTTTTCACGCCCCTTTTGAAAAACCCCAGGTGCCCAGTATGCGTAGTGCAAATAGTTTGTGTTTTCCGACCAGTTCAGTGTAGCCGGCACGATCAAAGGGGGAAGCACTGACATGGCACCTAGTTCACCCGGTGTTATGGGCTGACATCACGGACGTTGTAGGTGATGTAGCGAACCGCGTCAGTTTTCATAAAAAAAAAGGTGAAAAAGGTGAGGTGAAATGGGGATGGCGGAATCGCGTTGAACAGCTCCTCCGAACACACACCCATGAAATTGTAACAAATGTTTGAATTTGAATATTGTACCAAATGTCACCATTGTAACACCCTGGCACCGTGGGCTAAGGGTAGGTCTTTGGTGTATTGAAGGACCGTGTCGAGGTGATAAGTGGCTATCCTGTCGCCCTTTAGTGCGACACCTTGTCCTTATCCCTTATCCACTAAATTCTTTAATCTTTATTCATCATTTGTATGGTAGTACACTACGCTTGAATTTGTTTTGTTTAGTTTTTACAATCAGGTTCGATTACACCCTCAAAGTTACACCCACAAATAAGAGCCAGCAAGAAACTCTGATATTCGTACAACGGAAAAATCAATGACAAATGAATGTCAACGACCAAGGAAAGGTGTTGTAGGAATGTATGGAGCTCGAATGACAGTCGTTAAGCGCCATCTCGCGGCGTTGGCGTGAACCTCACCTCGTTGTCTCTGCAGCGTGAAGCGTTGCACTCTGTCATCGTTGTCGACTGCTGTGGCTAGATGTCGCTACATAAGCTTGAATATAATTCCATATGGCATTGAGCTCGTTTATTGTGCCAAATGTCCCGATGGTAACAACCTGGCATCATGAGCTAAATGTAGGGTTATGATTATGATGGATTGAAGAATCGTGTTATGGTGGTTTTAGATATTAGATTATAGCGGCTCTTGCGGTTTATATTAACCGCTCCAGAGCCAACGGGTTTAAGAATTTTTTATTGCGGCACCTTGTACTTATTCCTTATCCACTAATCAATACTAATAATAAATCTGTAAGGGATGGTCATGGAGTAAGTTGCTTTGTTTTATGAAATACTGCGTTTGTACACTTTATGTATGATACTAAAACTAAATTAACGATTTTAAGAAATCATTTCTGTATGTATGTATGTATGTTCCTCCATAACTCTTAAAACGATCATCCGAATTCGATGAAACTTAGTACAAGCATGTTTAACTATTCAGTTCCGATTACGCTAATGCCGGCACTTCACTTGGCTTAGCGTATTCGTCTTTGTTGCAAACATTTTAGTTTTATCTCGCTCTAAACAAGCCATTAAAGGGAGACGAAACGGAAATTTTTGCCAAATACACGAATACGCTAAGCCAAGTGAAGTGCCGGCATAAGATGTGGTTCTCATACAAACCGAATTGTTCCGCGCGCCGAAATAAAAGTACGGTAGCGGGCATACTTACTTTCTTCGCGAGCGAAGCCGCGGTCTAAAGCTAGTCTACAATATTCGTACAACAGAAAAGTCGATGACAAATGATTCATACACATCGTCTCTGATCGACGCCGATTGCTACACCAGAAATATTTCATCGTGCTCATCAATCAATCATCCACAGAGCACACAAACCGAGAAGTAACGCGATGACTTATAACTAAGTGTGAAGACCAGAATTCTCCATTGGCGATTCATCGCAACGAGCAATTTCGCATGATCCGTCTCTCTCGCTCCAACGGGCTTCTCTATGCGTCTAGTGAGACAGGCGGACTATCGCGATACTTGTCGATACGATAATTTGTCAGCCTCGATAGCTCAGTAGTGCAGACAATCGACTGTTGCTATTGATTGTTAAGCAACGCTGGGCGCGGTCAGTACTTGGATGGGTGACCGCTCGATCGTTGGAGGCTGACCGTGGTTCGGATTCCACGTTAAACTGTAGGTCCCTTCCCTTCTTACCTTATTAGGTGGTAGGTTTTAACCCGCCCGTGTTGGTACCACCGCACTGAATGAAACGTCGGTCGAAACGGCTATGTAAATAGTTTGTGTTTTCCGTCCAGTTCAGTGTAGCCGGCACGACCGAAGGGAAGCACTGACGTGGCACCTAGTTCACCAAGGTGTTATGGGCTGACATCGCGGATGTTGTAGGTGATGTAGCCAACCTTGTCAGTTTCAATAAAAAAAAAAAAGAAGATGTGCTACGAAGAAAGCTTCAAAGAAATCATGCCGCAACAACTGGGGGATGAGGGGAGGAAGCGGGGGGTTCCGATTTTGTGGCGGGTGATGCGCGCGCAGCTCGCGATTGTTTATTGTTGTATATTGCGTACTAGCTTTTGCCCGCGGCTTCGCTCGCGTGAAATTTGCGGTGGTTGGGATGTGGGTTGGTGATTCTGGTTGGTTTCCGTGTAAGCGCTGATTTTTTTTTTATGTAATCCGGTATGGGTGGCTGAGTCGGAGGGGCCAAAGCGCATCCTCGGACCAGCCAATATCACCTCCGAGAAGGTAGGTGCCATACCGGAGACTTCTCTGGATTACTGGCTATACTGGACTAGAGGAGAACACAACAGAGGCTGCTATGCGGCCATCTTACATGCAGTACGGTGGTAGCAACCCATTCGGCTGCAATTTGAGCCTACCACCTAGTAAGGGGCAAGGGAAGGACAATTATTTGGACAACTATTAGTTTTGTGTTCTGTGGTGATGATAAATGCCCATTATTTTATCACGTGATCAATTTTAAAGTGTGCGATAGTCATTATCAAAATGTATTCATAAATAATTAATTTGCATTTTGGAAACGAGCGAATCATTGTTAATGGAAGGAAGCGTAGTGGTTGAAATGCCGGCTTCACACGTGTGAGAAGCCGTATGTTCGATGCCGAATAGGGGTGTTACTAGTTTAACGTGGGTGCGTCTGTCTGTGGCATCGTAGCTGCCAAACGGATGGACCGATTTGGATGCGGTTTCTTTTATTAGAAAGCTGGTTTAATCGGGATGGTTCTTAGCTACGTTTGTAATCAAGTAATTAAGTATTAAACAATTCATTATCTTAAAAAGTGGACCGATTTGCGTGCGTTTTTTTTTAAAGCTTGAAATAAAAGTAAAATTACAAATTATAAAAACCCCCGACCCTTAAAAAGTACCAAAATAAATCCCGTTTACTTACTTAAAGGCGTCAGGGGAACGCTAAGTAAATAAAATATAAAAACTCAGAAATGCCCGGGAGCGGTCCTTCGACTCCTTTGAGTAAGTGAACGGAATTTATTTTTGACGTTTTAAGGGTCGGGGTTTTTAAAATTTGTAATTTTTTGTAGCACTTTCTTAGATAAGTGTATACAATATAAGGACAAGATGCCGTGCTAAAGGGCGACGGGATCGCCACCTCTCACCTTGGCACGGTACTTCCACCGAATCATGCATTCGGTGGGTCTTCGTGCCTTACTTGCTGCTTGATCGATTGAATCTTGTTCGAATACTTTGCGAAACGTGGTGGTCGGTGTTGTGCTGCAATTTACCGAAGTTCCTGCAGCACAACACCGATTACTCTGCTTACCCCGATTGTCGGGATTCAGCGTGTGTGATATGTGTGTATGTATGTATTACAATATTAACATAATATTGTCTGTCAATGTATTCTTTATTGTATAATTTCATACATAGGTAGGTAACCTACGCTTGGATATGTCGGAAATTCAGCCAGTTCTAAAACAAACTTCGCGATCTTGACCGAATACGCTGCTAAACGTGGTGGCCGGTGTTGTGCTGCAATTAAGAAGGGCACTTGCAGCGCAAAACCGATTACTCTGCTTACCTCGGTCGTACGGATACGACTTGTGATATGTTGTGTAATCAGTTAATCAATAGCTAATTGTCAATATTCACGGGTCCACCGAATACCTAAAATATACCCAAAACTAAGCATGTCATGTTTAGGTACGGATGTATATCGAGGGATTTGTACCACGACGGGCTTTACCCACATCAATTTGGACATTGGCTGACCCGAAGATAAGATACGGCGTCTATTCCGTTGCGCTTGTCTAAATTAAGTTAGTTACAATTCGAATTAGTTCAATCCATGGATTTAAATAACTAGAAATGACAAATATCATATCATTGCGTAAATAATTTATAATGTATGCACTAGGTTTTTTTTTATTGTAAGCTCGACATATGGCGCCGAGGCACCCATGAGGTGTCTAACGGCGCCCATGAACTTTCGGTCGTATGCGGGGGTTGCGAATGCCATGCCGTTCCGACAGGTGCCCGCCCGCATTCACGCCCTTATTCTCCTTCACTCACTATCATCCATCACAAAAAGGTTGACTAGAAGAAATAACTCATAGTGATAAGTTCGCCTTTGTACACTTTCTTAGTTCTTTTTTAACTCTTTGTATTATTGTTTGTTTCTAAGAACAATAGAACGGCATGTTTTCTTCATGTACTCTTGTTTGTTAATGTTTTGGCGTGCAATAAAGAATTTCTATTCTATTCCATTCCATTTCGTGCCGTTCCGTTCAGTTCCGTTCCGTTCGGTTCCGTTCCGTTCCGTTACGTTCCATTCCGTTCCATTCCATTCTTTCCATTATATTATGTTCTAAATGTTTTCTTGTTGCCAACATTTGCCCACAAGGGTTTCAACCTTACCCGCAATCACAGGTATGACTGGTAGATATACCTGCATTAAGTCCGACTTTAGCAAAATCTTATTGTAACCAATAAATTAGATTTTAATTTCATTTCATTGCATTTAATTTAATGTATTTATTTAATTATGGACAAGCTAACTATCAAGCAGGAAGTAAGTCACGAAACTCTGTACGACTTTTGAAGGACCATGCCAAGGTGAGAGGTGGACAATCTGTCTGCCATCTTGTTCTTATCCCTTATTTACGACATGCGCGGGGAGGGATTCAGTTGATGCCCTTCTACAGAATTACTTCTATGTTTAAATCAAATTGAATCTGTTAGGCGGTGTGTTACTCGGGACTTCAAATTCGGGTCTTGAATAGACTAGCCACGTGGAAATTTTCTATTTAGGTCACGTATGGACCTAGAGAGTCACACGTGTACCTCTAATTCTGTATAGGGTATCCTAAAGTTTTGAAAAGCGAATAGGCATATCTATTCAAAATTGAAACTTAACGTAAGTATATGTGTATACGTATAGTTATATAGCTGTTTTTGGCGTTGCCAAGTTAACTTTTTTCTAGCTAGATTTGTCTGAACATTTTGTCAATCAAATCCACAATTAGGTAAACATTCGAGTTTATAGTATTTCCTTAGTTAACCAATCGATAAAATCATGGATACATTATTATTTAAAATTAATCGGAAGCTGGCAACACTCGGAATATTGCATTATTTTTTTAAGGTCATTGCCAATGTACCTACCTACCTACTTAATTGTTTTCAAATAAATGCAAAGTTATTAAAAAAAAACCGCCCAAGTGCGAGTCGAACTCGCGCACCGAGGGTTCCGTATCGCCATGTCATGGTTAGCGCCACTCACGCCATCTATGGCGTGTTATGAAATACTTCATATTAGTTAAAATTCATGATTAGTTTAAATGCTTCATGCTCTATTCGGTAGATGGCGCGCGCGCATATACTTTTTGGTTTCTTCTATGGGGACCTCCATGACTTTTTACTTTTTATTATTTTTATTATTTGTTGTTATATCGGCCATAATAACACATATTCTGTGAAATTTTCAACGAGCTACCTATTACGGTTCAAGAGATACAGCCCTCTGACAGACGGACGGACAGACAGACAGACGGCGTAAGCTTAGTAATAGGGTTCCGTACCGGATACGGAACCCTAAAAAGGTACAAAGCGGTTGGTGAAATGACTGAAAAATCGCGCATTGTTGGTTTTAGTTTAGTTTATACTTAGTCTACTTAGTATTGCCTCTGGGATAGATATTCTAGTTAAATAAAAGGTTTATTTCGATATCTCTGTCCGTATCCGTTTAATAAAGATGCCTAAAATTTTCGAATGACCATATATATAAAATAGGTATTATGTACTGTATGTACCTAGCTATTGTTAAGGTAAACAATATAAGTTCTCGAAAACAGTAAGTTAATGAGGGCGCGAGGCCGAAACCCGAGCCGTGTTTGATTTACTTTGTTGAATAAAGTAAGTCAGTGAGGCCGGGCGGCGACCAGTTAGTTAGACAAAGACAAAGATATTTATTTGCAAATTATAGAGCACACAAATACACAAGCTGAAAATATACATTGTAGGTACTTACGCTCTATGAGACACGTTAAGTCCTGGTATTACATACTCGTGTAAGTATAATCTAACTAAAAGACTTACATACATTACATACTTACTTAAGATAAAAATTGTGTACATATTCGTTTTATTTTAAATATTTAAATGCATGATCAATTTATAAATTCGCATAGTTTATATAAGCATTTTTCATGCAACATATTGTTCAGACGGGTGCGGAATTTATTGTCATCTATTTCTCTTCTCAGGTCCTCCCTCAGGTAGAATCTCATACAACTTTGGACCTATCACCCTAGGCAGCTTTTCCGCCATTGCCAACCGATGTGGAACTGGTCGTAGGCGACCCGTGTTCCTTTTAGAGTATGCTTGTGGCGTCATGACTGGCCGCCTTAGATAGAAATGACTTTTGGTAGTTAAAAATATATTTCGAGAGCTGTCACTTGGTTATTGTTATAGCTTTCTTCACATTTTATAACTTGTAAAAAACCTCTTGATGATAAATAAAAGCTACGTGATTTTAACTCCCACATGCTGTTTCATTTACTTCAAATGTACCAATATGATGTCTTACTGTCGTTTTTTGTTAAACTGTGTCATTTTATCCAAAACAGTACGACAAGCATTGACTTAGGTTATTTCTATGACGACAAGCGAGGTCGGAGGCCGAGTTTCGTTCGGATTAATCAAGGCTGAGCCACGTTCGGTCGAGTCTTGAAATAAAATTTATTTTGAATATTAAAGAACCGGGCAAGCAACCTAGCAAATACCAATACTTCCCCATACAAGAAACGTGCTAAGAATAGATTAGTACATATTCACGCTACTGAATAATAGATGGCGACACAGGTATTGCAGACAGACGAAAGATAGACAGATCTGGTTTTTTTGACAGGTATGGTATAGCGGATCTACGGAACCCTCCGTGCGCGAGTGAAACTCGCACTTGGCCAATTTTTTCATATCGACTTACACACTATCTCTATCACTTCTATGTATGTTTGATTTAAACTCCGGAACCACTGAACATATTTTAATTCGGTTTACACAATTGGAAAGAGTAGTTATTGAGGTTTTCTATAGGCTATATACCATCACGCTGAATTACCTGAGCAGTATCTAAGAAATTATAGTATTTCAATTTCAAATTTCATATTGCCTCCGAACTGGGTGGCTCTGCCCGAGGTTCGAAACCTGCCAATTTCAACGCCGAGGAGGTGACAGTCCGGCTTGGAGGTGGACTAATGTTGCTGGGGAAAGGCTATTAACCCGCGATTTGAAGATCCGTGGATTGTAGGAGTGGGGAAAGATAGTCCCTGGGAGCCCGTTCCACACCTGTGCAGTGCGGCACAAGAACGATTTAGAGAATCGTGCAGTTCGAAGGACTCTTCTGTCGACTACAAAGGGGTGTTCCGCGACAGTATGGCGGGTTTGGCGTAGGCCAACAGGAGGAGGAGGCATAAGGGAAGCAAGTTCGTCAGAGCAGCGGCCATAGTAGTACCGATAAAACAGGCTCAATGAACAATCGATACGTCTGTGCTTTAGAGGTTGAAGGTCCTTTGTGAGTTGGTACAGAGTATCTAATAAAAAAAATCGAAATACATTTTTTTTTATTTTTTTTTATGGGAACTGACACGGTTGGCTACATCACCCACAACATCCGTGATGTCAGCCCATAACACCGGGTGTACTTGGTGCCACGTCAGCCTTCCCTTCGGTCGTGCCGGCTACACTGAACTGGACGGAAAACACAAACCATTTACATAGCCGCTTCGACCGACCTTTCATTCAGTGCGGTGGTACCAACCCGGGCGGGTTAAACCCTACCACCTAGTAATATAAGAAGGGAGTCATATCCCTTTGTCGCCTTTTACGACATACACGGGGAGAGATGCAGTGGGGCTATTCTTTTAAAGTACCGGCCCCACACGGTAAGAAGAAGAAGAAGTTCTTCGAGCCGAAAGATGGCCTAAGGCCGGTGATGTAGCAAACTCCTAAAGCATCCATGCAGATGTGGTCTGAAGGAACATTGTGTGAAGTTGGAGGGACCTTGGGCGCAACTTGGGACAAGTTCCGAAACATGAACTCACTACAATACGATGTGATTCTACATTAAGGAGACGGGGCGATGCGCACACTTACTAAAAATAACTTGGTATTTGAGAAGAATAGTCCCACTGCATCTCTCCCCGTGCATGTCGTAAAAGGCGAACAAGGGATAAGGACAAGATGCCGTGCTAAAGGGTGAAAGACTAGCCACCTCTCACCTTGGAACGGTCATTCCACCGAGCCATGAAGCTTGTGGGTCTTCGTGCCTTACTTGCAGCCTGATAGTTATCTTGTCCTAATACTTTGCTAAGCGTGGTGGTCGGTGTTGTGCCGTAATTTACAAGAGCACTTGCTTCGCAACACCGACTGCTCTGCTTACCCCGATTGTCGGGATACAGTGTGTGGTATGAATGCATGTAATTTCAAGATATTGGAATCTAGTAACCTCGCCAGTGTGCCGCATGCCTCGAATCAAAGTGTAAAGTGAACTCCACTCCAGCACACAGTAGCTCGCCGTTCCCTGTATAAGGAAATGTTCTTGTCAGTTTACAGTCCGGAACGAAATCATCAGATTTCGTTCCGGACCGTAAACCGGCGAGCGACAAAGAAGGTTTTGTATTGTTGTTGTCACAGAGTAGTGAAGTAGTCGACCACCTCTACTATATTATGTACAGGGTGTTGTAACGGTCAGTACATTATTTTCACCAACGCAATCCTCATGTTTTTACGGGACAAAAAAGTGTATAAAGTTTTTCTCTAAAGAGTCTAGTTTTGGAGATATTAATTTTTGAAATTTATATTTTCGCCAAGTGTAATTTGACGCGCGTGAGGGGACGGTGCCAGCTGGGCGCGGCGCGGGAACGGTCGGGGTCGAAAAACTCACGCCGCGCATCTCTTCGCTCCGCGCAATCGCCCTTGCTCGCTCACTCACCGCGCACCTTTCATTCCCACGCTCGTGCGGAACATTAGATCCTTTTTACACTAAATTAATCAATTAGTTTGTATGAAAGCTGTAACTTTTTATTTAAAGTTAATTCAGATTTTTTTTCGACTTTTTTGTTACTATTGATCCCAATAATCGTTTCCTAAATTTAATGTAGTGGTCGTTAGAACACCCTGTATGTGTAGACACCCTGAATTACGATTTAACTACAAATCCTTTGAAGCTTGAAGACGTGCCGTATGACTCAGATAATTTTATTTTGTGTTGTGGGCATGGACGAAATATACTGGACCGATCATACATAGGCGAGCGGGAGTAACACGCACGGGCGTCAGGCTCACTTACTGCCTGAACTGCATCTCGCTCACTCACGAAGGCACTCGATCGCCTTATCTCTTTCTCCTCTTTAAGTGTGTGTAGGTGAATTCGTAGACGAGGAAAGAAATACTGTGCGACTGCGTGATCGACAGAGATGGAAAAACATCGCATACGCAACGTCCCCGCTCCCTCGCCGTCTTCTTACCCCTTTCGCGGCGACCCCGGTTCGCTTTGTTGACGACGTTAATGATAAGTCCAGTATATTTCGTCCATGGTTGTGGGTGTGCGTAATTAATGGTGTAGTTTCGATACTGACACACACACACACAGACACACACACACGGCGCCAGCTGCACAGGCAGCAGACAATAGGTACCTAGTGATTAACTACCTAACCTGTTATCTGATTTATTCGATAGGGTACCTAGTAATTTGGGTTGGATTTTCTGGGACTCTGTTCCCTAAGGGGTAAAGAAGATGAGTACTATGGGGCTTATATCAACAAACATATAAGCATCAAACTTGGCGTGGTTATAGTGCAAACTCTATGGTAAAAACCGGCTAATTACGTGGTGGTACAGAGAGCTCGGTGCGCGAGTCAGACTCGAACTTGCTCTCGTTTTTTATTTCTTTCATGTAGTGACTGCTGCAACATCCTTTACAGAAATTATATCATTACAGTCCGCATAGAATGTGTCTTTAAAATGTTGTAAAAAGTCCGCACCAATAACATCGGACCAACTTCACAGACGCGCCGGCAACGTCGCAGTCTACTTCTTGTACAGTGAACACAAAACTGTTTTAAATAACATTGAACCGACTTTAAAAAACAATTAGAACTAACAAACACAAAAACCGGCCAAGTGCGAGTCGAACTCGCGCACCGAGGATTCCGTATCGCCATGTCATGGTTAGCGCCACTCACGCCATTTATGGCGTGTTATGAAATGCTTCGGTTAAATGTCATGATTAGTTAAAATGCTTCACACTGTATTCGGTAGATGGCGCGCGCGCATACACTTTTTGGTTTCTTCTATGGGAACCCCCGTGAATTTTTTACTTTTTCTTATTTTTCTTATTTGTTGTTATATCGGTCATAATAACATATACTCTGTGAAAATTTCAACCTGTTACCTATTACGCTTTAAGAGATATAGCCCTCGGACAGACAGACGGACGGACGGACGGACAGACAGACAGACAGACGGCGTAGGCTTAGTAATAGGGTGCCGTACCGGATACGGAACCCTTAAAAGTGCTTCATCTATCAATTTTCAGGTGTTTCAGATAAATTTTTAGTTCGAATTGTTTTTTAAAGTCGGTTCAATGTTTTTTAAAACAGTTTTTTATTTAACAGTTTTTATTATTAGTAATATCGTCGTTGTCGTGGTATAAAATTATTCGCCCATTTGACACACCTTAACCCAGTAAATAGAGACCAAAAGAGGGGGGTTACCTTACAAATGGTCCGGTAGTTCTAAATTTTTTATATGTTGTCTAGGATGGTTAGAAGTATTTAAATTATAAAATGCACAATTTCCTTCCCCCCCCCCCCCCCCCCCCCCCCCCCCCTCCGCGCCCGCCGCCATATTGAAACAACAAAAAAAAACGGCACTTTCTTCAGATTTTTGCTTATATCTTCATTTCCGTGCATTTTAGCTATAAAAAACACGGAGATATGAACTTAAAAATTTCCGGAAATTTCTTTTTTTTTAAAGTTCATATCTCCGTAAGTATCAATCAATAATTTAGAACTACCGGACCGTTTGTAAGGTAACCTTCCTCCTTTGGTCTCTATATTATTTGGAATAAAAAGTGAAATAGTGCCTGCCTCATGACTTCATGAGCATTGCGCTTTAAAGAAACTCAAGTAGGATTGGTATAAACTCCAAATTCAAGCCAAAACTGCAAAGTTATTAGTGATTTTTTTTAGATACAAGATCACATGGCATCACAATAGCAAAAAAAGCAATATTCCGTTGTTTAAACTATTGTTTTTACCCCCCCACTCCGTAGGTTTGGTTAAAAAAATGTACATCGGTTTTGTAGGCAATTAAATTCCCTACAAATTTTACGCTGATAATTTTTTCCTAGATTAGGCCATAACTTAATTACAGCGTTCTAAAGTTAGAAGTTTGCCAAATTTCCGGAAAATTAGTTTTTTAGTTATAGAACATTTAATTATCTACAACAATGAGTAATGTTTTCATAGCTAAAATGCACGGAAATGAAGATATAAGCAAAAATGTGAAGAAAGTGCCGATTTTTTTGGGTTTTTTCAATATGGCGGCGGGCGCGGAGGGGGGAATTGTGCAGTTTATATTTTAAATACTTCTAACCATCCTAGACAACATATAAAAAATTTAGAACTACCGGACCGTTTGTATGGTAACCCTCCTCTATTGACTGGACGATCATGCGGCTGGTGGGTTTTTGTGCCTTACTTGCTGCTTGATAGTTAACTTTTCCTAAGCACGTGGTGGTCGGTGTTGTGCTGTAATTTAACAGAGTTCTTGCAGCACAACACCGATTACTCTGATTACCCCGATTGTCGTGATACATCGTGTGGTATGTATGTATGTATATTATATTAATGATAAAAATATAATTAAACTAGTCAAATCAGTCAAAACCACAGACAATAAAATAAAATAAAAATTGCATAATAAGACATGGAATACAATTTAAAATTTAAATAAATGCATTAAAAATAACAAACATTAAAATTTTCATCTTTTCGTCAAAAAACATAAAAAATCATGAAATAAAAACACTTTTGTTAGTGAGTTTACACAGTACTAGGTCCGTCCTCGGTTCCCGTTAAGTTCGCAGCTTGTTATGAAGCGCTTCGGGCAACAAAACTCCGTTCCAAACCAGATGAAACTCCGCCCCCCAGGCCATCCCGTTCCCTCTTCGTACCGCCCCTATTCGACCTACACCGACCGGTCGCCGTTCATTTTGATTTGACAGCAGCGAGTCCTGTATACGTGGTAGTTGCCCACCCCACCATTTTATAGTGATAAATAAACTTGGGTAGGGAGCGAACGAACGAACTAACTGAAGCGCGCTTCCCTATACCGACCGAACTGAGCCGCTCGTTCCCGCCCTTCTAAACAGCTCTTCCGCTCCTACGCTCAGTGTTGCTTTGCACTCACTCACTCACTCACTCACGGACGATGGAACTAAGATGGAGCGGGAGCGGACGGGGCGAGAGCCGACGGAGTTAGAGTGCGACAGAGCGCACAGATCATAGGGTGACAGAGATTTTATTATCTTTTTTTATGGGTAAGTATATCATTCATTTAATATTTTTTATTTTTTTCCTTAGATATAGAATGTTATATTTTACATAATTAAAACAGAGTACTTATGTATTTTGAAAAAAAAAGCTCTATATATATAGCATCGCTGAACGGGACATGACAAAACAATTATGACGAGCCATATTGAATAGTCACAATGCAATATTGTTGTCATTGTTGTCTGTACTTTATGGCGAAATAAATATCTGAATTTTAATCTGACAGTGAACGCGACAGAGTGATCGTTCGTTCACCGACAGAGCGGAGTGCGGAGCGCAATGACTGAACGACGCGGCGTCAGTCCGTCAGCCGAGCTGTTGAGTCAAGTGAGCAAGGGAACGAGCGAATGAGCCGCTTCTTGCGCTCAGTGAGCCGCAACGAGCAAGAACAGGCCTAATTAAACATGTTTTTGCCCGCGACTCCACTCGCGGAATACATAGGAGTTAGGTCTATGATATCCAGTTCTATTTCGCCAAAGTGACATCACGGCGGTGTTTTATTTTAACTGACGTAGCCAGCAGTGCAACGCTCCATTAGAACATGTACTTATGACGATGCTTATGACTCAGTAAATAAACATTTTTAACTTTTTAAAATAAAATGAAAATATCTTTATTGCACACTAGCTGTTGGCCGCGGCTTTGCTCCCGTGAAATTTATATTTCAGAATTTAAAAAAAAATGCAAGTACGGGCGAGGCCGAAGGCCGAACTGCGTTCAGGTAAACGAAGTGGCAAAAGTCGGTTGAAGCAGAGATTAAAATATAGTTACTTTGCATTGAATCCTAAAGGCAATATCTACCAGTTATACCTAGAAGAATAATAATATAATAATACACTTCGTGCAAGGGCGGGCTTATTGTCTTAAGCAATTTCCTCCAGTCAACCCGGTGAACCAAAATTTTTACATGGCATGGGAACTATGGAGCAGTGGGTCACATAATTTTTTTTAAATCAGAAAAAACTCATTGGTGCACGCCGCCGGTTGGATTCGAACCACGGACTTCTCGCTAGAGAAATCGACGCCCCGACCACTCGACCACCCTCCGCCCTATTTTTTTTATTTTTTTTTTATGGAAACTGACACGGTTGGCTACATCACCTACAACATCCGTGATGTCAGCCTACAACACCGGGTGAACTAGGTGCCATGTCGATGCTTGCCTTCATTTTAATGTCGGCTACAGTGAACTTGACGGAAAACACGAACTATTTACATAGCCGTTTCGACCGAGTAAGGTAAGAAGGGGTTGATTGTGGGTTCCTTTTTAGGGTTCCGTATCAGGTACGGGACCCTATTACTAAACCTACGCCGTCTGTCTGTCTGTCTGTCTGTCTGTCTGTCCGTCCGTCCGTCTGTCCGAGGGATGTATCGCTTGAACCGTAATAGGTAGCCCGTTGAAATTTTCACAAAAAATGTGTTATTATGGCCGATATAACAAATAATAAAAATAAGAAAAAGTAAAAAATTCACGGGGGTTCCCATAGAAGAAACCAAAAAATGTATGCGCGCGCGCCATCTACCGAATAGATTATGAAGCATGACATTAACTAATGTTAATTTCGAAACACGCCATCTAGATGGCGTGAGTAGCGCTAGCCGTGACATGGCGATACGGGACCCTCGGTGCGCGAGTTCGACTCGCACTTAGCCGGTTTTTACCACAAACCTAAGACCAGTAGGTATTTATTTATGGAGATAAATCACAAAGAAATCTCAGCATCCCAACTGGGACGCTCTGTCAACGTGTGGGAATAGATTTATCGTGAAAAAAAAATCTCGAAAGCGTTCGGTTCCGTTGTTGTCCAAATTAAATATGTAGGTCTATTGTTATTTTGATGTAGCCGTTAGGGATGTGCCGGTATAGAATTTTTGACATCGATTGAACTGTTTGAAATATTTTTGACAATATTGAGCCTATGTCGAGTGTGTGCTGTGTGCTGGAATTTATAATGCTTTTTAGTAAGATTCCGCATCAAACCACGTTGTTCGTCCTATGTTATTGGGATTTTTTAATTTTTTTTTTTAATGGAAACTGACATGGTTGGCTTACATCACCTACAACATCCGTGATGTCAGCCCATAACACCGGGTGAACTTGGTGCCACGTCAGTACTTCCCTTCGGTCGCGCCGGCTACACTGAACTGGACGGAAAACACAAACTATTTACATAGCCGTTTCGACCGACCTTTCATTCAGTGCGGTGGTACCAACCCGGGCGGGTTAAACCCTACCACCTAGTAATATAAGAAGGGGGAGTCATATCCCTTAGTCGCCTTTTACGACATACACGGGCATACGACATACATACATATCTTTACATACATAGACATACATATCTTTTAGGTTAGGCGGTTGAATTTTTCACACAATATCAAATCAAATCAAAATATACTTTATTGTAACCATAAAAACGAACACAACAGGCGAGTTTAATGCAAAGTAGCATTCTTTACAAACTAACCTTTGGGATGTGGAGAAGCTGATAGGGCGGACAATGCAGTGCAAAAGAGAAGCGTGAAGAATAAAACTATTAAATAAATGGACACAAACATATAGGTACAAAGATACATACATAAAAGAAATACTATAAGGTACGTACATATAATATTATATTTATGCATAAACTACATATATATTATACACATATATTTTCTTAATATGGTGTTATTATGGCGGATATGCTAACCAATAATAAAAACACAGTAAACAATTAACGTACCCTATACAACCCTATACAACAAATACAACAAACGTGTTTTTATCAATGTTTTTTTGTTTTTGATCTACCGTAAAAACGGTAATACATACAACAAGTTTGATTAACTTGCAAACCCTAAAGTAGGTAAAGCAACAAATAATAATATATTATACTATAATCCTTACCTATAATAAAATCCAACGTCTGCTTTCTGTCTGTCTGAGTGTCTGTCTGTCCGCTTATAACTCGAGAACCACTAAACCGATTTTAATAAAACAAAATTCTACGGATAGCTTGATTCTTCCCATCAACTGCCGCGGGCACAGCTTGTATATTATACAAGCTGTGCCCGCGGCTCCGCCCGCTCTCAAATTTACTTCACTGCTAACCTCATAAGCTATTTAGCGTGATAGTAAGTAGCCTATAGTTGATGGGAAGAATCAAGCTATCCGTAGAATTTTGTTTTATTAAAATCGGTTCAGTGGTTCTCGAGTTATAAGCGGACAGACAGACAGACAGACAGAAAGCAGACGTTGGATTTTATTATAGGTAAGGATTGTGGTACGGAGCTCTCGGTGCGCTAGTACGACTCGCACTTGGCCGGTTTTTTATAAAACTTTGACAAAAAAAGTTAGTGATACAGTGAAATTTTTTATTTATTTTTTATTTAATCCGGTATGGGTGGCTGAGTTGGAGGGGCTAAAGCGCATGCTCCGACCAGCCAATATCACCTCCGAGAAGGTAGGTGCCATACCGGCTACTTCCCTGGATTGCTGGCTATACTGGACTAGAGGAGAACACAATCGAGACTGCTATGTGGCCACCTTACACCCAGTACGGTGGTACCAACCCAGTCGGCTACAATTTGAGCCTACCAACTAGTAAGGGGCAAGGGAAGGAACCTACAGTTTTACACCGGTTCCGAACGGTGAAGCAGCAGGTAAATTTTTTCGTCAGAAAAAAACTCATTGGTACATGCCGACGGGGTTTGAACCGCGGACCTCTCGCATGAGAAACCGATGCCCAAACCAATCGGCCACCCGCCGGTTTTATATGAAATGAAATGAATCGCTTATAAGTCGAGAACTACTCAATAAATTCGCACGCGGTTTTCATTTGCATTTTCAGGCACATCTAAGGATTGGGTTAGGTTTGGTTAGGAGGAAAAGTTTACTTATGAATATACTGAATAGCAGGTCGATCGAAAAGGCTATGTAAGCAGTGCGCGTTTTCCTTCCAATTCAATGTAGATGGCACGACCAAAGGGAAGCACTGACATGGCACCTAATTCACAAATTTTTTATGCGCTGACATCACTTGTTGTAGGTGATGTAGTCCACCAGATCACTTTAAATAAAATAAAAAACTCAATATAGGTAATTATCTTAAAATCTAAAAATAATTAAAGAATTTCTTTCTTGAGCGGGTCACATCTCTAGCACTTTATTCTGATTACGAGACGAGGTTGACCCCGCGTATCTCCCGCGCAAAGTGTTTGATCTCCTTTGTTCTGCCGGCGGATAGGGGCGCGATTCGGAAAAAAATATAAACCTAGAGAGGGCATAAAGTTGTCGAGGATGCGAAAGAAAAAGTGCACGCATATGAAATTAAAAACATTCACGGCTGTTATAATTATATGGAGGTTCGTCGCAGAATTCAAATTTCATCAGCCTCGGTAGCTCAGTGGTGCAGTCGATCGACTGTTGTTAAGCAACCCAGAGCGCGGTCAGTACTTGGATGGGTGACCGCTCGACCGTTGGTGGCTGACCGTGGTTCGAATTCCACGTAAAACTGTAGGTCCCTTCCCTTCTTACCTTACTAGGTGGTAGGGTTTATCTCGCCCGGGTTGATACCACCGTACTGAATGAAACGTCGGTCGAAACAGCTATGTAAATAGTTCGCGTTTTGCGTCCAGTTCAGTGTAGCCGACATGAAATGATGGGATGGTGCCACCTAGTTCACCCGGTGTTATGGGCTGACATCACGGATGTTGTAGGTGATGTAGCCAACCGTGTCAGTTTCCATAAAAAGAAACGCATCTAGTTTCTGATGGCAGCAAGTTAAAAAGGCGGGAAAAGTGTTATTCGAAGTGCAATAATTTCAGATTAAATTATAGCCATGGAACAGTGGAGTGGAGAGCAACGTGCGAGTGTATCTTACATAACACCGGTAAACACGGTGTTGCAACCCCAAACGTAAAACCCGAAAGGGGGTGATTCTGTACGTGAAATAGAACAACTTTTGTTCTACGACTTTTTAATTTGAAGAAAAAAAAAATATTTTTCTCTATACATTTTGAGAAGTAATTTAAAATTTAAATGGATTTTTTTATTTTTTTATTTAAAAAAAAAAATTCGTCACAGAAGTTGTTTACTTTCACATATAGAATAACCCCCTTATGTCAGTTAAAAATATTACGCGGGCGACTGTAACAACGTGTTTAACACTATTATACTATTCTTGTTCTAATTAATTATAAGAAAATTGTTGTTACTTACCTACTGACACTTTCGGCTGTGTAATATGTATAATTTAGTAATAAATAAATTTTGAATTTTGAATTTTGAATTTTTAGTATCTTCTGCTTCAAATGGTGTACATGCAGATCAAATGTTAGTAATATTTATGTAATTTACGACGACGATGCCATTTCAGGATGTTTGTTTCCAGGGCGCGACCCTATTTCAACTAATGCAACTCGTCTGTCACGGGCCACGGCCCGTCCGTTGGAGCAATGAGATTTGAAAAAAATTTTTTTCTGCTAAACCCTAAGCGAAATACCTAGCTAGGTCTTGAGCCCACTCCACAAGAGCTGGCTGGAAAAAAGATACAAGGGAAAAGACGGTTGGGGGGGGGGGGGGGGGGGGGATCCAAAGAGAAGGTGTCACACAACTAGGCACGGTGGATATGCTGACATCACGGACGCAGTAGGTGATGTAGCCAAAAAGGTGTGATCAAAGTTTCACCAACTAGGTATGTGTTGTTGTGTTGTAAAAGCTGAACATTCATTGAAGTATAAGGGATAGAGAGAGGGAGAGGGAGGGGGAGAGGGAGCGGGAGAGGGAGAGGGAGAGGGAGAGGGAGAGGGAGAGGGAGAGGGAGAGGGAGAGGGAGAGGGAGAGGGAGAGGGAGAGGGAGAGGGAGAGGGAGAGGGAGAGGAAGAGGGAGAGGGAGAGGGAGAGGGAGAGGGAGAGGGAGAGGGAGAGGGAGAGGGAGAGGGAGAGGGAGAGGGAGAGGGAGAGGGAGAGGGAGAGGGAGAGGGAGAGGGAGAGGGAGAGGGAGAGGGAGAGGGAGAGGGAGAGGGAGAGGGAGAGGGAGAGGGAGAGGGAGAGGGAGAGGGAGAGGGAGAGGGAGAGGGAGAGGGAGAGGGAGAGGGAGAGGGAGAGGGAGAGGGAGAGGGAGAGGGAGAGGGAGAGGGAGATAATTAATTAATTTTTCATAATGCAATTTTTTTAAGCTATCATTCTTCAACAAGAATTCCAGGCGGGCGGAGCCAAGGACACAGTACCTACAAAATATGTAATACGATACGACTTTATGAGGCTATGCCAACCGTTTGCACTATTAGGCGAATATTTCAGTTACGTTGCAACTGAATATGGATTTCAGTGTACGAACCGACCGCATACGCCATGCCTGAAGAATTTGGGGCATCAGTGAAGCCGGGTCTTCGGAGTCGAGTTAACTTGAGATTAAACTATACTATTAGCGCTAACCGAGTTTGCCTAAGTGGAGTTAAGAGTAAGTATGCGTAATTTGCTCCTGTGCGGCGGAGTTTCGAGCATCTAGTTAAACGGAGAACTCAGTAAATTTCCTTCCCGATGGGGCTTGTGACTTAAAATTTGCGTTACTATTCCCTCCCCGCAGACATCCTAGAGGTGGCGGTATAGAAAGTTGGGAGAAACTAGCATCTAGCTTGTTTTTTAGGGTTCCGTATCCGGTACGGAACCCTATTACTAAGCCTACGCCGTCTGTCTGTCTGTCTGTCCTACCGTCGTCGTCCGTCCGTCCGTCTGTCTGTCTATCCTAGGGCTGTATCTCTTGAACCGCAATAGGTAGCCTGTTGAAATTTTCACAGAATAATATGTGTTTAATGGCCGATGTAACAACAAATAATAAAAATAAGAAAAAGTAAAAAATTCACGGGGTTCCCATAGAAGAAACCAAAAAGTGTATGCGCGCGCGCCATCCACCGAATAGATTATGAAGCATTTTAACTAATCATGACATTTAACTAATATGAAGCGTTTCATAACACGCCATCTAGATGGCGTGAGTGGCGCTAACCATGTCATGGGGATACGGAAACCTCGGTGCGCGAGTTCGACTCGCACTTGGCCGGTTTCTCAAATGCTTTATAACCTGTTGGTGTCTTTAAACTGCGTATTAACAGCCCAGCAACAGTCCTGCAAATCTGCTGGCATAACAGGCGGGCGTGATTTTGAACCTCAAATAAATTATACCTAAAAAAAACTGGCCAAGTGCGAGTCGGACCGGCGCGGCGCACCGAGGTTTCCGCACCACAAAAAATTAAAACGTTAAAAAGCACGTTTCTTGTATGGGGACCAATTTTTTTAATTTTTTATTGTTATACCAGCAAAAATCAAATATATATTCTGTGAAAATTTCAACCAGACGGACGGATGGACAGACGGACAGACAGACAGACGGACAGACAGACGTTGTAGGCTTAGTAATAGGTTTCTAACCTAAAAATAATCATCCAAGTACATTTTTGTGACGTTACATTAGCAAAATATATGGGGATCCTGTCAGGGAACATGGAAAAAAATGTTTCACTTTGAAAAGAATTCAAAAGCAATTTTAATTGTTTTAATGTAATCCGGTATGAGTGGCTGAGACGGAGAACACGTGTTCCGACCAGCCAATATCTCCTCCGAGAAGGTAGTTGCCATACTGGAGACTTCCCTGGGTTGCTGGCTATACTGGACTACAGGCTGCTATGCGGCCATTTTACATGGTTACCTACCACAGAGCATCAAATGCGCGCGCCCCTCCTAGAGGCGCCCTGAGCGCGATTTCTCTACAACGCCGTTGAAGGCTGTGGGCGTGGCCTATGACTTACATATGTGTGTTGTGCGTGTGCATTTGTTTTGTGCGTGTGCCTAACTTGCTCCTCTTTGTGTGTAGTGTTGATACTAGCACACACACACACATACGAAGCGCTAGCAGCACTGCGTGTAGTTTTTGGGTTTCAAATATTATCGCTTAGGGCGTCTCTAGTAGGGGGCTCGCGCGGTAGGTATTTGATGCTCTGTGGTACCTACCTACCAACCCAGTCAGATACAATTTGAGCCTACCACCTCGTAAGAGGCAAGGGAAGGTACCTACATACAGTCTTGCACCGGTTCCGAACGGTGAAGCAGCAAGTGTAGGTATGCACGTAAATTTTTTCGTTTGAAAAAAACTTATTGGTACACGCCGCCCGGATTTGAACCTTGGACCTCTCGCATGAGAAGCCGATGCCCAAACCACTCGGCCACCCGCCGCTAGAATTTGAGAAGAATCATCCTTACAGTATGAATACGTATTGACAGTTTAACCCAAGTTTAACCACAGCTAAACTTGCTGCACTACACCGTACAAGCTGCACGTATACCGCGCGGTCCCGTCACGTCCGCCATGCGCCGGACGATGCATTCCAGAATAACTGCATCCTAGCTGAACGCTGATCGAGATTGTACACGTGCAGTCGTTTGTTCGTTACGCTACTTGGTGGCACGCAACCTGGACGAGGAATACATACTCCGGTGTAGCGGCTTAAGGTGGATTGACACCCGGGGCGGGTGTATTTTTAACCGACTTCAAAAAAAGGAGGAGGTTCTCAATTCGACTGTATTTTTTATTATGTATGTTACCTCAGAACTTTCGACTGGGTGGGCCAATTTTTTAAATTATTTTTTTATTTGAAAACTGGTGCTTCCCGTGTGGTCCCATTCTAATTTGGTCAAGATCAGATTGAAAAGCGAGGTGGAATCGCGAGGCCGAAGGCCGAGCGCTTCCGCCGAGTACATTAATAGCAAAAAATTACTAAAAAAACTGTGAAATAAAAAAAACTATTCAAACAAATTTATAAACCGCCTTCAAAAATGTATGAAGTAAAAAAAAATCTAACCCTAGAGTTGAAGGCGGTGCTAAAGCAAGCAAAAATGATGCACTTCCGCCTTCAACTCTAGGGTTCGTTTTTTTTTTATTTCATACGTTTTTGAAGGTGGTTTTTTTAATTTTTTTTTTATATAGACGACCGGCTCGGATTGCTGTGCCCAAATGTTCAAAGGAATATCAATATCCCCACTCCGGTCCCGTACGACGGATACGGAACCCTAAAAAACTATTGCGAGCACGCTACATGTATTCGTCACGCCCGCACGCGTATCATTGTCGTCGGTATTTCGGACGATCACAAAGGTGCGTGCAGTGCAGAACGCTTTAGCAACAACGTCGCGTTGTTGCATTTTTTTTTTATTTTTTTTTTATTTTTTTTTTATGGATACTGACACGGTTGGCTACATCACCTACAACATCCGTGATGTAAGCCCATAACACCGGGTGAACTTGGTGCCACGTCAGTGCTTCCCTTCGGTAGTGCCGGCTACACTGAACTGGACGGAAAACACAAACTATTTACATAGCCGTTTCGACCGACCTTTCATTCAGTGCGGTGGTACCAACCCGGGCGGGTTAAACCCTACCACCTAGTAATATAATAAGAAGGGAGTCATATCCCTTAGTCGCCTTTTACGACATACACGGGGAGAGATGCAGTGGGGCTATTCTTTTAAAGTACCGGCCCCACACGGTACAATTGCATGTTGTGTTCCATATTCCCTTAATGTGTGTACCCGGCTTTAGGATGGAAGGAAGGAATATCAACTGGTGGGTAGTCCGGTGCAGTTAGCTTTACCTCGGAAAACATTTAGTGCCAATGGACTTTCATGTTTTTTAGGGTTCCGTAACTAGGGGGACAAATTTTTTTATTTTAATTTTATTTATTTATTTATTTTAGCGAACTACGGCCATATTAAAAATGCATATTATAAGTCTTAACCTAAGTGCTAAAAATTACTTTTCCTCAAATTGTGTTTGTACGGGTCCCAATAGAGGCCCGTATGCGTCTAAGTATTCTATTATAAAAGCCTACGCCGTCTGTCCGTCCGTCCGTCCTAGGCACGTTTGAACAATAATAGGTAGTCGGATGAAATTTTCACATACTATGTGTTATTATGACAGATGTGCCAACAAGTAATAAAGAAAGCAAAAAGGAAACAAAATATTAAGGAGTCCCCATACAAGAAACGTGCTAAGAATCGATTAGTAAATATTCACGCTACTGAATAAAAGATGGCGCCACATAGAAGAATATGGTTTTTACAGGTATGATATAGCGGATCTGCCGAACCCTTCGTCCGCGAGTAAAACTCGCACTTGACCGATTTTTTCAAAATTGCGTTTCTAAATGCATGAACTTTATTTTTACTTAATTTTACATCTAAAAATTTACCAGTTACTTATTAATGTTCATATTACTTTTTTCATATTCCTATTTTTATTCATCCATTTGAGGAGCAACGGAACAAAATCATACATATCCACTTTTTTCCATGAGTGTTTTTTTTTATCGACTCGGCATCTTTAGCCTGAAACCTATCGAATAGCAGTGTTATAGTGTTCAAAATCACACTAATCGCTCTTGTATAATCGCTATAAATCCAAGGTTTGCTACAGAATCACACATATCCTGGTACAAAGTCGTATTTTGATGTCAAACTCTAAACTTGCGATCATAATCACACAAATGAAATAGATGTCAGCCTCGATAGCTCAGTGGTGCAGACAGTCAACTGTCGCTATTGAATGTTAACCAACGCTGGGTGCGGTCAGTACTTGGATGGGTGACCGCTGACCGTTGGAGGCTGACCGAGGTTCGGATTCCTCGTAAAACTGTAGGTCCATTCCCTCCTAATCTTACTTGGTGGTAGGGTCTAACCCGCCCGGGATGGTACCACCGCACTGAATGAAACGTCGGTCTAAACGGCTATGCAAATAGTTTGTGTTTTCCGACCAGTTCAGTGTAGCCGGCACGATCAAAGGGGGAAGCACTGACATGGCACCTAGTTCACCCGGTGTTATGGGCTGACATCACGGACGTTGTAGGTGATGTAGCCAACCGTGTCAGTTTCCATAAAAAAAAAAAAGATGAATCATTGGATTGAAAAAATTTGCACCAAAATCACACATCTATTAGTTTATTAGTTTTTTGGCTCTCCTGTAAAAAAAGTTAATGTGGACATGTGTGATTTTCTTCTGTTGCTCCTCATTTGGTAACACGGTACACTCGGATAAGTCAGGCATATACATTTACACATACATGAATAGAACACCATTATAAATTTGTTAAATAGTATTTAGGTATTTATAAGTAAAACGTTTGGATTCGAGCAAAAAATAGGCTTCGTCAGTACAATTTTACAACTTAATTCAACACAATAATATATTATCCGTTAATCGTTTCAGTTTCATGCCAGGAACAAAAAAGTCTTCCAACACATAGATCTCTTTCTTTCAGAAATTGTGAAAAACCACAATTTTAGTTTTATTAATATGGAATATTCATGAAACAAGGGTCCGAAATATAATTTATTTAATAAATAACAAAAAAGTAATACTAATAACTAAAGAAATAAACCTTAAAATAAATATCAAAAGGGGCATTTTCAAAATGTTCCTAGAACACTTGCTGCATTACCCCGCTGGATGGCAAGGCTTACCCTTTGAATGAAGTAGGCCCTTGATTGCGGGACGCCAGTTGCGTCCACCAGCAGAGGCCCAAGCCTCTTCAAGAAGCTATATCCGTTTATATTTTTTATATTAATTTTAGGTAGGTATATATTTGTATTTTTCACGTTGTATATGTAAAATTAATGTAAATATTATAAATGTGTAAATAAAGAAATAACACAATAAAACAATTGAATAAAAAGGCATAAGAAATAAATCACAAAATAAAAAAATATAAATCAAAATTTTAAGATTATTATCTGAAAAGTCACACAAGTATGGATAATCCATTGTTTAGAATTTTTGAAGGTGCGATTTTACTTAGCCAAAAGACGAAACGGTACAACCGACAGCTAGCTATATTAATAATATTTAACACAAAATTGTTGCTTAATTTGCAAATGTGTTTTGAACGCTCAGTTTATAATTATCAAATTAAGAAACTAAATAACTTTTCGTTAGCAAAAAGCGGCTAAAATTGAGTAAAATTGAATTCTCGCTTAACTTTTAAACGTTCGTAAAATGTTACTTTGCAGAGTTGAAAAGTTTCGAAGGTAAATGCTAAAATGGGGATATTTCTAAGTGAGAACGATTTTCGTTTCTCCCTTAATTTATGGCTGAAATATTGTGTTTCATTTTCTTCTCTGCATAATTATTAATAGATGATTTTGATATAAATGTATTCATATTTATTGTAGATTTTTTTAAACCATTTCAGCCCTTCCAGGGGGAGGATTATTCTGTATCAAAATCTAAATAGGTAGGTACTCGTAGATTCCAAAACTGGCCAAGTGCGAGTTAAACTCGCGCACCGAGGGTTCCATATCGCCATGTCGTGGTCAGCGCCACTCACGCCATCTATGTATTAAAATGCTTCACACTCTTTTCGGTAGATGGCGCGCATACACTTGTTAGATTCTTGTATGGGGAGCCCCGTGATTTTTTTAACTTTTCAAACTTTTATTATTTGTTGTTATATCGGCCATAATAACACATAATATTCTGTGGACATTTCTACGGGCTATAAGGTCGTTCGTTCTAACCTGAGGCGTACAAATACATTCACGCATGACGGTGAGCATAAAATTCTGCGAGTGTAGTAGTGCTCAGGCCATGAATAGGTGCATGTCAAGCATCTGTATTAGAGAAATGCATTTGTGTACGTACGTGTGTTCGCCTCAGGTTAGGCCGTCTATGCTACACCTATTCAAGCCGGTTCAAGAGATACAGCCCTCAGACAGACAGACAGACAAAAAGACAGACAGATGGCGTAGGCTTAGTAATAGGGTCCCGTACGACGAATACGGAACCCTAAAAAAAGGAACTTATTACACACTGTCCATTTGTGTTTGTACGGGTTCCGATAGTGACCCCGAAAAAATACATTTGACACATATACAAATACATACCACACGCTCTCTGGGAAAAATTTTAGTAATTTTTTTAAATTAACCCTACTCCAAAATTTGAGTTAAAGAGAATTACTTCAAAATTACGATTACATAAGTCATATTCAGAGTAGAACATTTATTTCAAGTACATTTTTAGAATACACATAACCCAAAAACAAGTGTAAGCAAAAAAAAAGTTTTAAAAAACATAAAACCGACTTCCTAAAAAAAAAAGGAAAACTAAAAAACTATTCAAAATAAAAATATAAAAACCGCCTTCAAAAATATATGAAATAAAAACCTAAAAAAAAAAAAACCAACCCTAGAGTTGAAGGCGGTGCTAAAAAGGCTACACAAATCACAAAGGATATTATCATCCACTCATGTTTTCTTTCATGCATCATTTTTGCTTGCTTTACAAATCACAAAGGATATTATCATCCACTCATGTTTTCTTTCATGCATCATTTTTGCTTGCTTTAGCACCGCCTTCAACTCTAGGGTTCGTTTTTTTTTTTTTAGGTTTTTATTTCATATATTTTTGAAGGCGGTTTTTATATTTTTATTTTGAATAGTTTTTTAGTTTTCCTTTTTTTTTTAGGAAGTCGGTTTTATGTTTTTTAAAACTTTTTTTTTATTTCACAGTTTTTTTTAGTAATTTTTTGCTATTAATGTACTCGGCGGAATCGCTCGGCCTTCGGCCTCGCGATTCCGCCTCGCTTTCCAATCCGATCTTGACCCAATTAAAATAGGACCACGTCAGCTTCGATAGCTCAGTGGTGCAGACAGTCAACTGTCGCTATTGAATTTTAAGCAACGCTGGGTGCGGTCAGTACTTAGATGGGTGACCGCTGACCGTTGGAGGCTGACCAAGGTTCGGATTCCTCGTAAAACTGTAAGTCCCTTCCCTCGTAATTTTACTTGGTGGTAGGGTTTAACCTTCCCGGGTTGGTACCACCGCACTGAATTAAACGTCGGTCGAAACGGCTATGTAAATAGTTTGTGTTTTCCGACCAGTTCAGTGTAGTCAGCACGATCAAAGGGGGAAGCACTGACATGGCACTGGTGTTATGGGCTGACATCACAGACGTTGTAGGTGATGTTGCAGAACTTAGTAGAATGGACAGACATAAACGTGTTACGGAAGCCTACTTTTATTATAAAATAACCGTCGGAGGACCTTGGTTGAAAATTGTAAAATTTAGTAGAACGGATAGACATGCATATGTTACGGAACCCTACATTCATTTTGCAGAACTTAGTAGAATGGACAGACATAAACGTGTTACGGAACCCTACTTAACAGTTGCACTCCGGGAGTGCCGGCAGATCCCGTGCCACTCTAACTTAACCCTTAACGCAATGACTTAAGGTTTCATTTTAAAAATGACGCTGACGCGATGTCGCGAGTTATACATTTTTACCCACCTAAAAAAGTGCCAAGAGCCGCTAAAGAAGTTTTCACTTCAAAAACCTCAGGGTTATCCCCTTTCAAATAAAAAAAAAAAGAATTTTCAAAATCGGCCCACAATTGACGGAGTAATCGCGTAACAAACATCCAAAAAAAGAAAACATACCGTCGAATTGAGAATCTTTTAGGTCTAAAGTAAATTTCTCGTGAAGACAAATGCAACGAGCCCAAACACGATGGGTTTATCATGTGTAGTTTAGGAGTTCCTATGGCCACCTTCTGTCTCCATCATCAAACCAGCTCGATGGTACTCGGTACAGTAGGTACTGGCCAGGTACCATAATAAATTAAACGCCGGTCGGAAAAGATAAAAAAATTTCAAATTTAGAATATTCATGAAACAAGGGTCCGAATATGTATCACTAGTATATCGATTCATGTATTTCAACAGGACAGAGAAAATTTCAAAATATTAGGTATTTAATACTTTTTAGTTTTTTTTTTTTGTTTTTTGGAAATCGGTTTAATATTTTTTTTAAAACAGTTTTTATTTCATTCTTTTTAGTAATATTACATAAAAAAGAATAATCGAAATCGAATAATCGAAATCGATTGAAGTGGTACAGAATTATTCGCCATATGTGTCAGACTGCAAATTGCTGAATAAGTCCACATCACAAATGTTTTGCTGAAGGTAACCACACACCATACTAATTTATCAAACTGAAAATTGCCGAAAACGACCACATCACAAGTTTTGCTGAAGGTAACCACACACCATAGTATTATGCTGATTTTTCGAAAACCACTGAACCAATTTCGATAAAATTGAAATGGGACCACCTCGGAAGTATGACCTAACTAACAAAAAAAGAATTTTCTAAATCGGCCCTCAATTGACGGAGAAATCGTGTTACAAACATACAAAAAAATAAAAATAAAAAAAAAAATAAAAAAAAAAAAAAAAAACATACAGACGAATTGAGAACCTCCTCCTTTTTTGGAAGTCGGTTAAAAATACATCAAATTTTTTTATTACGTAACTCTGAATTGAGGTTAGAGAAAACAATAATTCAACTTAACACAACAATAAACGATGATTGCATAACTCAGAGTTTTTTTTAATTTTTTTTATGGAAACTCATACGGTTGGCTACATCACCTACAACGTCCGTGATGTCAGCCCATATTCACGCCTCTCTTGAAGGACCCGAGACTGTACTTGGGGGGAAATATGTGGGCAGGGAAAGCGTTCCAGAGTTTACCAGTTCTGTGTAGGAAAGATCTGCAGAACGCAGAACTTGTCTGAGCCAGATTTTTTTTTTTTTTTATGGAAACTGACACGGTTGGCTACATCACCTACAACGTCCGTGATGTCAGCCCATAACACCGGGTGAACTAGGTGCCATGTCAGTGCTTCCCCCTTTGATCGTGCCGGCTACACTGAACTGGTCGGAAAACACAACCTATTTACATAGCCGTTTAGACCGACGTTTCATTCAGTGCGGTGGTACCAACCCGGGCGGGTTAAACCCTACCACCAAGTAAGATTAGGAGGGAAGGGGCCTACAGTTGTACGAGGAATCAGAACCTCGGTCAGCCTCCAACGGTCAGCGGTCACCCATCCAAGTACTGACCGCACCCAGCGTAGCTTAACATTCAATAGCGACAGTTGACTGTCTGCACCACTGAGCTATCGAGGCTGACAATTATCTTAAAATTAAGAAAGAAAGTTGCAGCATACCACCAACCACCACGTTTAACAAATTATTACGATTGAGATAACTATCAAGCAGCAAGTAAGGCACGAAGATCCACTTGCTACATGACTCGGTGGAAGGACCGTGCCATGGTGAGAGGTGACTAACCCGTCGCCTTTAGCATGGCATCTTGTCCTTACCCCTTAGTCACCTTTAGATGCATTTGATTTTATATAAATTAAATTTTAAAGGGACACATAGTGAGAAAGTCAGTTCGGCAAGGTTCTAAAATTGTTTCCAAACTTTTCCGAAGCGACTCTGCCTAAATCCACTTCCGAAACCCCGACGTGCGGTGGGAAAACTGTTTTAAATATTTCAAACTCGCGGTGATCTCGGCAAACGTTACTCGCGAACTATTCAACGGGAATGCCCCACACTCCCTTACCTATGTCAAGTTGACCTTTGCTGTAGGAGCGCCAGGAATTTTGGCGGAACTTGCAGGCCTCGCGGTATTTCTGTCAAGTGGTGCCACCTGTCTGAGAACGTTGGGCTGAGAACGGAAGGATTGTAATAATTGGAACTGGTTGTCGATGCATATAATTTATACGTATGTACCCACGGAGCATCAAATGCGCGCGCCCCTCCTAGAGGCGCCGTGAGCGCGATTTCTCTACAACGGCGTTGAAGCCTGTGGGCGTGGCCTATGACTTACATATGTGTGTTGTGCGTGTGCATTTGTTTTGTGCGTGTGCCTAACTTGCTCCTCTTTGTGTGTAGTGTCGATACTAGCACACACACACACATACGAAGCGCTAGCAGCACTGCGTGTAGTTTTTGGATTTCAAATATTATCGCTTAGGGCGTCTCTAGTAGGGGGCGCGCGCGGTAGGTATTTGATGCTCTGTGTATGTACCTGACATTTGAATGCACACAATTGGCGTCGTCTTTTTTTCTTTATGGAAACTGACATGGTTGGCTACATCACCTACTACATCCGTGATGTCAGCCCTTAAAACCTTGGTGAGCTAGGTGACGTGTCAGTGCTTCCCTTCTGTCGTGCCGGTTACACTGAACTGGGCGGAAAATATGAACTTAGCCGTTTCGACCCTACCATCTTAGTAAGGTGCTCTTTTGGTTTAACCGCCCACCCCCACCCGCCGAAATCAAACAAAACATTTTCACAGTAACTAGGGATTCAATGGTTCAAAAACCTAAAATTTTTTAGGCTTGTTCCAATATTGGAATTTCCTTAGATCAAAATTGAAATCCTGGGCACGCCCGTGATACACACATACATACATAAATACACACACACATACAAAAATACATACATACACACTCAAATAGTCGACGCGCGGTCTGTGACCGCTCGACCGTTGGAGGCTGACCATGGTTCGGATTCCACGTAAAACTGTAGGTCCCTTTCCTTCTTACCTTACTCGGTGGTAGGGTTCAACCCGCCCGGGTTGGTACCACCGCACTGAATGAAACGTCGGTCGAAACGGCTATGTAAATAGTTTGTGTTTACCGTCCAGTTCAGTGTAGCCGGCACGATCGAAGGGAAACACTGACACGGCACCTAGTTCACCCGGTGTTATGGGCTGACATCACGGACGTTGTAGGTGATGTAGCCAACCGTGTCAGGTTCCTTAAAAATAAAAAAATACATACCTAACGTTGCCAAAATCATAACCCTCTTTTTGGGTTCGCCGCAGTCGGCTAGAAATAGCGGTTAATCGTATAGTCTCCTGCAATCTCGCCAGCACAATTTGTTAGTTGTCATAACACATTATTTATCACACTCTTGGCCTGTCTCATCCCGGGAATGATTTATTGTCTAAGTAGATAGGTCCAAGATTGGCGGCTCCGTACTTTGAGGAAATATTATATAGAGTTATCGCTCCGAAGAAATATACAGAGAAGCGGTGTTCTAGCGGCTGAGGTATGGGGTAAGGTAGCCGGGAGGCGGAGCGCAGAGTCGAGCGGAAGAGGGGAGCGCGCGCGGGGCGGGAAGTGTGCGGGAGACGGTCTGGCGAGGTCGGTGTGGGGCGCTCGCGCGGGGCGGGAAGCGTGCGGAAGAGAGGCAAGGGGTAGGAAGAACGATCGCAATCGTGGGTCGTTGTGCATATTGTCTTTTCATCGCACCTTCGCATCGACGAAGATGTGTAAAGGTATTAGTTTAAAGTAGGCGAGTCGCGATTGCAGCAGGCAGGCGACGACTGCGCGCTGCGGCTTCTCGCGCTCGACTAAGAGACTTGAGGATCGTGAACCGCAACTCGTTGGAACATGTTAGTTGGCCGAGTGATTCATCTAGTACGCTAGTACATAATATATCTTTGGCTCCGTACGATCCAATCCTAAACTAAAGATGTGTCGGTAGGAACCTGTACCGAGACCCTGGGCAAGAACTAGGGTAGTTTGGAATATTGACATGATTTAATACGATAATGTATGTATCAAACATTTCTGACAAAGGCTCTATACACCTGACACGGCGCTCAGTAGGTGTCACCCATAGGGTGTCTAACGACGCCCATGGACATTCTGTCACATGCGGGGGCTGCGAATGCCATGCCGGCCTGACAGGTGCCTATTCACGCCTCTCTTGGAGCACCCGAGACTGTACTTGGGGGGGAATATGTAAAATATTGTAATATATGTTATAAACGTTTTAAAAACACACCAGCAATACAGAGACACGCACACTTCCTTTGCACGCACACGGCCCCAAGTTGATGTGGAGTTATCCAATAGTATTCTATTAGCGAGTTCATATTTCGCGGCGCGGCGAGGCGTCGACAACGTATTGCTCTCCGGGGAGCGGGGCCTTTTCACCGCCCGCCCGCCCGCCTAGATGCCTCCCAGCCCCCAGCTTTCCCGCTCTCCGTCGTCTCCTGCTGTGACGTGACGCCTTGCCGTAGTATACGGCGAGGTCACAGATGCGACTAATGATCGCAGAAAGTTACTTCGGATGAATTCTCGGCGATAGGAGAAGGTAATATAAGAATAATATAAGAGAAGAAGCTGAAATAAGAAGACGATAGAAAAATAATACGATAAAAAGGAAAGATAAGCTGAGAAAGAGACGGCAAAAATTAAGACAAGAGAAGTTAACAAAACGTTTAGAGAAGAAGTGACCGATATAAAAAGATGGGCTAAGAATAATAATATGAGAGAAGAAGAGGAAGAGGAAGAGGAATTAAGAAAACAGAAGATACTAGAAAAAAAAGACGACAGAAAAACCAGACAATAGAAAATAAGAAAACTATAAAGGAAGAATAAGTGACTAAAATGTGTCCCATAGGTAAACTATAATGAATATGAGAGGACAAGAGAAGATACTAGAACACCAATATAGGCTAAAAAAAATTACTTGCATAATTTGTACCGATCAGACAAATAAACATACAGACAAGAGAGCGATAAAATCGTTTTAAAATAAGAGGGAAGAAGAAGATAAGCCCCGAATAGGAGAAAATATAAATTCTCCTTACTTTACTTGCACATAAGAATACCAATTGCACATATGAAAGTTTATACAGGAAAAATAAATAGAGGAGGGGTTTAATTATATTTGTTTTCAAGTAAGTGACACGCCAGCAGATTTGCGGATTGTTGCTAGGCTGTCGGGCCTGTTAATACGAAGTTTGAATACACCCAGGTTAAGGAATTCGGAAACACACTTGCCTGAAGAGATTTAATGTTAATTTTGTAATTTTATATTATTTTATTGAAAGCGCGACATACGCGATATGTCCCTCTTGATGGACCCGATATTGTACTTGGGGGGAAGTATTATTAGTAGCAGGGAGGGAGAGAGTTCCAGAGTTTACCAGTTCTGTGGAGAAACGATCTGCAAAACCGATTAGCATCCGCGGTAAGCCGTGCTTGTAGGTTGAACGCAATCCATGCGCAGTGCGCGCTGTGCCGATGAATAACCTTTATTATATCCACAGCTTTAACAAATATATTGGTACAAAACGTGAGCTTAATGCCATAAGGATTTATTCTAGTGCGACGCATGTAGATAAATACGACAGACACTCTGGTTCAGACAGGTTCTGCGTTCTGCAGATCTTTTCTACACAGAACTGGTAAACTCTGGAACGCTCTCCCTGCCCACATATTTCCCCCCAAGTATAGTCTCGGGTCCTTCAAGAGAGGCGTGAATAGAAACCTGTCAGGCCGGCATGTCATTCGCAACCACCAACTCCCGCGTACGACCGAATTCCCATGGGCGTCGTTAGACGCCTTATGGGTGGCTCGGCACCATCTGTCGCGTTTTCTATAAAAGACAGGTAAGAAAAGTAAAAAATTCTCAAGTTTAAAAGTTGTGATTTATCTGAAAATATACTAGGCATTACGTCGTGAAAGCGGCCGGACTCCCGTTATTAGGCTGGGATGGCGGCCAGATCGATTTTCATGAATATTTGCCAACGATAAAAGTGCCCCCTCCCCCCCCCCCTTCAAACTCCGCTCTGAGCGAATAAAGCATTGGAATTCGCTGTGGTTTTTAGGGTTACGTTACTTACCAATAATATTATTACTAACTACTAAAAAACTAGGAACTCTTATTGAAATTACGTTGTCGGTCTGTATACTGTATTAAGAAGAATAAGAATAAGAATAAGATTTATTTTCACTATAACTTAACCTAGTTTACATTTTTTTTTCTTACAAACAATAATTATTATAATTATTGTTTATTGATCATTCATATGGCAGTTATACTGCACTCGAATTTGTCACAATTTGTTCTATCCGGTTCGATTACACCACAGAGCATCAAATGCGCGCGCCCGCCCCTCCTAGAGGCGCCCTGAGCGCGATTTCTCTACAACGCCGTTGAAGCCTGTGGGCGTGGCCTATGACTTACATATGTGTGTTGTGCGTGTGCATTTGTTTTGTGCGTGTGCCTAGCTTACTCCTCTTTGTGTGTAGACTCGATACTAGCACACACACACACACACACACATACGAAGCGCTAGCAGCACTGCGTGTAGTTTTTGGGTTTCAAATATTATCGCTTAGGGCGCCTCTAGTAGGGGGCGCGCGCGGTAGGTATTTGATGCTCTGTGGATTACACCCACGATGAAGAACCGACAAGAAACTTCGCGGGAACGCGCCATATAATAGCATCGCTTATATATAGTCTATCGAAAACACAGATTGAGAGCAAGATTAAAAACGTTTCTAAGAGTTCAGACTACAAAGACTTATTAATCGAGTGTATCAGGTGTAAAGAGCCTCTGTCAAACTTGTATACGTATGTTACAGTGTGTATTGCCAAACATGAAAAATAAAAATATATGAATATTTAAGATACCTTGAAGTATCAATTGTTCAATGGGTTAATAAAATTGAGGTACTAATCGTACCTTTTTTTTTATAGAAACTGACACGGTTGGCTACATCACCTACAACATCCGTGATGTCAGCCCATAACACCGGGTGAACTTGGTGCCACGTCAGTGGTTCCCTTCGGTTGTGCCGGTTACGTGTCGTACCAACCCGGGCGGGTTAAACCCGACGACCTAGTGATATAAGAAGGAGTCATATCCCTTAGTCGCCTTTTACGACATACACGTGGAGAGATGCAGTGGGGCTATTCTTTTGAAGTACCGGCCCCACACGGTACAAAATAAAATAATTTATCAAACTTACATGTATTGTAACCAATGTCACCAGTACGGAGCAACTGCTTTCTGCCGACTGATTTTATGTCGTCGTCCCACCTGGCGGGTGATCTTCCCACACTCCGTTTTCCTGTTCACGGCCGCCAGTCTAGGACACGCAAGGCCGGGGGGACTGGAGGAAAATTGGAGAGGATGTATCCAGCAGTGGACCCGCTTCTAAACGAGTAATTGTATACAATTACATTCGAAATGCAGATTAGTCTTCCACTGACGGTATAGCAGTTGGGAGTTCTACACACGGAACCCTCGGTGCGCTAGCCTCTTTCGCACTTGACCGGTTTTTTTCTAGCGAAAATTTTGCACCTTTTGATTTGTGCCGCTGAAATTGGGTCGTATTATTAAGTGTTTGATATAGAGGGGTCGTGCTTCCAACATGATAATGATTATATAGAGAAGGGCATAAACTTAGAACGCAGTTCGGAGCTTTACTTGAACAGAGCTTCGGCCTTAGTTATTTTGAGAAAGGATATCCTTTACCAAACATGGTAATGATTATATAGCGAGGGCATAAACTTAGAACGCAGCTTGGAGCTTTACTTGAACAGAGCTTCGGACTTAGTTACTTTGAGAAAGTATATCGTTTAACTAACATGGTAATGATTATATAGAGAGGGCATAAACTTAGAACGCAGCTCGGAGCTTTACTTGAACAGAGCTTCGGACTTAGTTACTTTGAGAAAGTATATCGTTTACCTAACATGGTCATTATTATATAGAGAGGGCATAAACTTAGAACGCAGCTCGGAGCTTTACTTGAACAGAGCTTTGGCCTTAGTTACTTTGAGAAAGTATATCGTTTACCTAACATGGTCATTATTATATAGAGAGGGCATAAACTTAGAACGCAGCTCGGAGCTTTACTTGAACAGAGCTTCGGACTTACTTACTTTGAGAAAGTATATAGTTTACCTAACATGGTCATTATTATATAGAGAGGGCATAAACTTAGAACGCAGCTCGGAGCTTTACTTGAACAGAGCTTCGGCCTTAGTTACTTTGAGAAAGTATAACGTTTACCTATCATGGTAATGATTATATAGAGAGGACATAAACATAGAACGCAGCTCGGAGCTTTACTTGAACAAAGCTTCGGCCTTAGTTACTTTGAGAAAGTATATCGTTTACCGAAAATAGTAATAATTATATAGAGAGGGCATAAACTTAGAACGCAGCTCGGAGCTTTACTTGAACAGAGCTTCGGACTTAGTTACTTTGAGAAAGTGTATCGTTTACCTGAAAGCAGCTCGGCCTTCCGCCTCGTCCTTGGTAACTTATTTATTCAAGAGAGTATGTATTTTTTTTATGTAAAAGAACATGGGTGGCTGTGTCGAGGGACCAATGGTACAGTCGACAGAGCCAAAAACACCTCTTCTGAAACCACGCTCAGTGAGGCGCCATGCCAGCAGATTTGCGGACTAGACAGCCTAGTAGCTGTCTAGCCCGTTGATACGACGTTTGAGGACACTCAGGTTAAAGGATTCGGGAAACACACTCACCGGAAGACAGTTCCACATCGTAACGGTGCGCCATTGATCTTGAGAACCGATGGGTTCTCAAAAGCCCATGTCAACAACAAAAGCATGCTCAGTTTCTCCGCGGCGAGTGCTGCGTAGTTACGAGTATGTTGGGTGGCAAGGAATGGGACGCAAGTTACTCCGAGCAGCCTCCATGATAGTACCTGATAAATGAAGTATATTTTACCTGAGCGCAGCTCGGCCTTTGGCCTCGCCCTTAGTCATTTTGTTTCAGGAAATATATCGTTTATCTGAACGGAGCTCGGCCATCGGCTTTGAAATTAGTGACTTATGTACTTCCTTATGAGAGTACACCGTTTACGTGAACGCCAGTCGGCCTGGGAACTTGTCCTCAGTGAATTTCTGTTTTCGATAAAGTATATCGTTTGCCTGAATGCATCTCGGCCTTCGGCCTCGCCCTCAGTGAAACGGAGGCGGCAGCGGGTAAAACCTATTCAGAAACGGTTGTTTTTCATCATATTTTTATTTAAATCCGCTTTACCGCGGGCACAGCTAATAAACAAAATACGCAAATAAAATTAGATTTTCCAAATTGGTTTCAATGCGGCGTCACACAATACGAACTATTTACATAGCGGTTTCGACCGACGACGTTTTATTCAGTACCGTGGTATTAACCCGGGCGGGATGATTCCTACCACCTTGTAAGGTAAGAAAGGAAGGGACATACAGTTTTAAGTGGAATTCGAACCACGCTCAGCCTCCAACGGCCGAGCGGTCACCCATCCAAGTACTCACCGCGCCCAGGTGTGCTTAACAACAGTCGGCCGACCGCACCACTGAGCTTCCGAGGCTATCCTGCTTGCACCCGCGGAGTTTGCGCAGTGCTTTATCTAATCATTGAAATTCTATAGTGAGAACTAAATATAATATTTTAAACGTAGTCTGTATTGGTTTAAGAATTTTTCATTTGTATTTCCTCATTCGATTCGATTCACTCTGCACCCCGGGCGTTTCATCCCCGGGGAGGGATGTTCATCCGAGTTCACCCCTGTCCGCTGGCGAATTGTAAGAAAAATATTACGAAGCGACCATCGACAAAAGCGTGGGACCATTCGCGTGAGGGTTGTATTTTTCTTTTCACTTTGTCCGACAGAGGGCGACAGCATCGAAATCGAATGGGTGAGCCATAGAACTAAAATATAAGATTGGAATTGTTTTTAGTTATTTTTTAATGTTTGGGGCCGGTGGTACCTACAATGGGTACCTGCTTAAAAATATCCACACTGCATCTCTCCCCGTGCATGTCGTAAAAGGCGACGAAGGTATAAGGACAAGATGCCGTGCTAAAGGGCGACAGGCTGGTCATCCGTCCTAGGGCTGTATCGTTTGAACCGTAATAGGTAGGCGATTGAAATTTTCACAGATTATGTGTTATTTATTATGAACTAGCTGTGCCCGCGGCTCCGCCCGCTCTCATATTTCACTTCACTGCTAAACTCATAAGCTATTTAGCGTGATATTAAGTAGGCTATAGTTGATGAGAAGAATCAAGCTATCCGTAGAATTTTGTTTTATTAAAATCGGTTCAGTGGTTTTTTTTTTATGGAACCTGGCACGGTTGGCTACATCACCTACAACATCCGTGATGTCAGCCCATAACACAGGGTGAACTAGGTGCCATGTCAGTGCTTCCCTTCATTTCATGTCGGCTACACTAATAAGTTCTCGAGTTATAAGCGGACAGACAGACACTCAGACAGAAAGCAGACGTTGGATTTTATTATAGGTAAGGAAGGATTGGAGTTGCAGTGGTTCTAGATCGCTGGTTGTTATTATTCCTAAGAATTGGATATAGTATCTGTAAATAGGAGGTTTTTGAGTAAATAAATAAATAAATAAATAAACTATGGCGGATGTGCCAAAAAATAATTTAAAAAAGCAAAAAGTTAAAAATTAAAAGGTCCTCATACAAGAAACGTGCTAAGAATCGATTAGTATATATTCACGCTACTGAATAAAATACATAGATGGCGCCACATGCATTTATATTTTGCAATATAGAAAGACAAAATATAGACGAATATGGTTTTATGACAGTATTATGATATAGCGGATCCACTAAACCCTCCGTGCGCCTGACACACCTCTGCCACCTCTTCCACTCCCATAGTGTTCTTCATGCATGCTCGTCGGTTACGGGTACTTTTTGATTTCGTTTCATTTCTGTGCATTTAATGTTTACTTGGAAATATCTGGGCCGGGGCGGTACGTTTCGAACTGTTCCGCCCGGATGTGAGTTGTACCGTGTGGGGTCGGTACTTAAAAGAATAGCCCCATTGCATCTCTCCCCGTGCATGTCGTAAAAGGCGACTAAGGGATAAGGACAAGATGCCACGCTAAAGGGCGACAGGCTTGCCACCTCTCACCTTGGCACGGTACTTCCACCGAGTCATGCAGCATTCGAATACTTTGCGAAACGTGGTGGTTCGGTGTTGTGCTGTAATATTTACCAGAGTTCTTGCAGCACAACACTGATTACTCTGTTTACCCCGATTGTCGGTATTCAGCGTGTGTGATATGCATGTATGTATGTGAGTTGTCACTTCTGATGTCGCGCACACAATTCGTTGTTCTGCGATGATGTGCGGTGCGTTTTGGACACGTTATTGCTCGTGACATAATACTAAAGCATGTTATGTTTCGAGGCCGAAATGACCGGTTTCATGTTTGCGATGGCGAGGGAATAAAACAACGGAAGAGCCATTGACTCGTACGTGCAGGTCATGAGTGGTGAATGGTGTGCACAAAGCGAGATATCATATTTCATCATCATCATCATCATCAGCCTGTATCGGTCCACTGCTGGACATAGGCCTCTCCCATGGCACGCCACCATATCATATTTATTTTATTTTAATTTTTTATCATCGTTTTGGATAATGTATTATGACGCCATTATCTTTATCACTATTATCATCAAGTATCATTAACATAATACACTCTACTGAATAATAGATGGTGCCACAGGACCAGGGGGCCCCTAGACATACACTTAGAGCGGCCGGTGGCCGAGTGGTTTGCGCATCGGATTCTCATGCGAGAGGTCCGAGGTTCGAATCCAGTCGGCGTGTACCAATGAGTTTTTTTCTGGCGAAAAATATTACGTGCATAGCTACACCTGCTGCTTCACCGTTCGGAAATGGCGTAAAACTGTAGGTCCCCTCCCTTGCCCCTTACTGGGTGGTAGGCTCAAATTGTAGCCGACTGGGTTGATACCACCACCGTACTGGATGTAAGATGGCCGCATAGCAGCCTAGGTTGTGTTCTCCTCTAGTCCAGTATAGCCAGCAATCAAGGGAAGTCTCCGGTATGGCACCTACCTACTCGGAGGTGATATTGGCTGGTCGGAGCATGTGCTTTGGCCCCTCCGAGTCAGTTACCCATACCGGATTACATAAAAAAAAATATACATACAACCTATCAAAATTGGCTATGGCACTATACACCAGATATAGGTACCTACTTATTGTAAATAGGCAGAGTGATCAGATTCTTAAGTATTCATCTTTATACTGTAAAAATAATAATGTTCTTATGAGCTATGGAGATGGATGAATTAAAATGGAGTGTGTGAAGACCACCCGACAGGTGGAACGACGACATCATTTAAATCGGCGATAAGCCTCCGTACTGTACTCCTGAAGCCCTGGACGACTGGAAGAAAAATTTAGTGACTGACAATGTATGGCCATAGTCGTTCTATGCTATTGAATACCTTGGTAGGGTGCCCCGCGACGGCGCGCGCCCGCCGTAAAGTATATTTATTAGGGTGTAAACCTTTGAAAATAAAACAGAATAAAAGATTAAAATTTTGTATATTTGGTACTTCGTATATTCTTGTAATGTATTTTTACAATATTTATTAGAATTAATTAATTATCGTATTTCTCAATGCACGATAAAGATTACAAACTCAACTATTTAGTTAAATAAATTAAAACGTTAAAATGTAACAAAAATTTGTGATTAATGTATAACATTTTATATATTATTATTTAAATATTAATTTAAGAACAAGTACCTAACAGTTCAAAATAGATCTTAATGCAAGAAATATTCACGTACATAATTAATTTATTATCAAAGGATTATTTAATAATTTATTAAAAATTATCCTATCTGGAATTTGACTATATTTTAAATTATTACTGATTGTATGTTGGCGTTCGGTTTAATTTTATTTATCGATTCGAAAAACATTCATAAATTACAAAAGCAAATTTTTCTATTTCGCATACGACACAATAAATAAAAACTAACTATATTTCGACACGACTTTATAATACTTTTTGCGCACATTTCGAAATGTTTTTAAATTTATTCGCTCTAAATAATTTTGCAAAAATAAAGAATCTAGTTTCAAACATTTTTATAATATTTAATTTTTAAATATCATAAAAATATTCCTATGCTAAGTCTAAGGAGAATAATTAATTTTGGCCTTGCACCTATATTTTCAATATTTTTCCTTAATATTTCATCTAATATTGCATTAAGGAAGGAATACTTACACAAGAAAAGAATAATTCAAATATTCCGTTAGCGATAATTTGAATATTAAATATTTCATCCGCGTAAGTATCCCAACTTTCATGCATAGAAAAAATCGACTCAGGCTTTACAAAGACAAAATTTTACCCCTGAAATATATACTTAATAAAATGCATAACAACCTCAACCGACACAATTTGTACGGGCTCTGTACAAGGTGTGGGGTTTCGGAATTATTTACACATTCGCAAATTAATACTATACACAATTTATTCCGCATTACAATATTTTATTCTCCTATAATGGCCTAGTTTAAACGTACGACCTGGGCTTGAAAGTGTAAACGCGTCATCCGATTTGTCATCTCACTCGCACTCGTTTATCTTACGGCAATCTAATCGTTGACTGAGCCGTAAGACTCTTTAGCGCGAGCGAGAGGGCCCGATGATGGCGCCTTTACATTTATCTATTTAAAGTCGCACGTTTAAGATTAACCGACAATAGAAATTTGATTCTTAAATTTCAGAATAGTTCGTCCCTGTCCACCAAGAATACAAACAAACGATAATCTAAAAAAACTGAATCCAACACATTCATCTGAATATGTTAAAATTATATTATATTTAAACTTAACGGCATATTATTTTACATCAATTGGAAGACTATACAAAGACAGTGTATGTATTATTTATGTAAAGGAAGATTAGATATATAAGTTGGTACATAAGAGACAAATAATAAAGTTAATTAAATTTTTAACAAATTAATTATTGCTCGAGCAGAGTGCGCTTGCTTATAAATGAAATAATTAAAAATATAATTTTTAATCTTATTAATACATTACGAACTATCTAGGTACTTATAATCTAATCAAATTGATTATAAGGATTTTAGAATGAGATTCTCGTTGCTTGCATTTTATTTTAAACATACAAAATTAGTGTTGTTATTATTTTAGGAATATTTTCAATATTTACAAAGTGAAACATATAAAAAACACTTTCAGTCAAAGATCAGAAATCGTTCGGAGTACCTTGGTTTCTTTAAAACATCTTAATTCATTCAAGAAAGGCTTAGGTATCTAAATGAAGGGAGTAGTATTTAAAATAAAAATAATTCCTTAAACATTTTCTACAAGTTAATTTGGTGTTCATTATTATTTACGTCCCTAAAAATACAGTTACACGCGTTAGTATTTATTATTCTTCCACTCACTAATAAGGTTTAAAGGAAATAAAACAAAATTTTACAGCGGTATCAACAGTGCATTTTAATTTTAAACGCATTTGGCGCGACCAGCGCGTCACACGTTGGTTTAAACATTTTTTACAAACTCGATAAAATCTCTTTTGACACAGAGTTAGTGCAAATTATTGTTGCATGGTGCGGTCAATAGGCACGAAAACACAGTCACGGTTTTAATAGGTTACTTTTAATAAAAAATTACAGCCCCTAAGTTAGAATCTTATCGTTTTATAGTATCGTTTAACCACCTCATCTTTACAATGTCTTTAGTCGTTTTCTTTTAGTTAATGATGAGAGAAGTAGGTTTATGATTTTTCGTTAATTTTTTTCAAATTTATTTTTATTATTTAGTGAAATGAATTATTTTGATTGCAGGCTGAATGAAAAGAGTAAATGGCAGTAAAACGATTTGTTTTTTTTTATATTTATTGATGAGTTTAGGAGTTTTTAGAGGATTGAAAATTATTATACGCATTTAGGTAGTGAGGTACACATAATTTTAGATAGCACACGGTAAATTTTCCTTACAAAGCAGGCGTAGAAAAGACTTACAAACTGAATTTATCGATAACTGAGTACTGGTTCAAACCTTATACAAAGTCCGTAGAAAAAACTAAAACATTAATAAATTGTACCTAAGAAATAACTAAATTGCATCCTCGAATATCTAAAAAGAAGTTATACATCTCGCAAACAATTCCAAAACAATTCCTGTGTTTTTTAATTCCTTATTAAGCAAGATTTTGCATAACATTCGATGAAATTTATGCAAAAATGTACAGTGTACATGGTGTTTAAATTTTCCCACACACAAATACAGTTTTTACACCATTATTTTATCGATTTTATGTAACGTATCAAAAAGGCATTATTTTGATGTTTTAAGAAAAATGTTCAATTTTATTAAACTCTATACAATATTGTTTATTAATTTAATTTGAGAAAGTTTTACACGATAAAACATTTTACCTATGTTTGTGTTAAACTATATTTGTATGGGGCTAAATAATTATGTTACCATGTACACATAAATATTACATAAATATGCAAATATTACAAATAATAATTATTTATTAAATTAAATAAATATTAATTATTAATGTTTAAGTACCAATGCTACTTCTGAAAATATTTCATGTATGGTTAATAGTAAAATAATCTAGGAGGATATAAAATTCTTACATGTACGTATAGCATGGAGTAGACTATTTTTTTTATTTAACATTACATTTAGGTTTTAGTCACAATAACCCAATGTTGAAATGTGTTGACAGTGTTTTTAAAATTTAATCCAACATTCTTCTTTTTTTTAAGGTCTAACTGATAGACTTCACAAAGGTGAGTCGCATCTGGGTTCTATTTCAAAATCAAAGCCAACCACATAATTAAATGTTTGGGTCGAATCACTTTTTTTTATTCAATTCGACAAGTCCATATGATTTCCCAAACAAGTAAGCACATTGGATTACCGAAGTCCTCGTAAGCAATTTGGAACAAGCAAGGTCCGTGGTAACTGTGATAGATGAAGTACGCAATTGATGACATTGTATTGATGTCCTTTGCAGGGCTTAGGGGTATGCGAAGTCCGTGTAAGCACAAGCACATATGATTAAGCGAAGTGTAAGCACTTTGGGATAAACAAATTCGACGAAGCACCCGGGATTGGCGAATAGTGTGCAGTCCGGAAGTGTGAGTTCATGATTCGAAGTGAATTTAACGAACATTGTAAAGACCTGGTGCTGCCCGTTGTTGAGCCAACATGATGCGATTCGCCACGCACCGATAGCAGCACAGGTAGGCTAAACATCACTTAAACAGTATCCTCCTGAAGGCTCTTCGGAAATCTTTGTTGAAGATCGTGTAGATGACCGGGTTGAGAACGGAGTTCATGTAACCCAGCCAGAAGGCTATTGCGAATGCGCTCTCTGGGATTGAGCAGATTCTGCAGGCAGCCTTCAGGATGTAGAGGAAGAAGAAGGGGAGCCAGCAGGCGATGAAGCTCCCCATGATTAAGCCTAGGATGAGGGTCGCTCGCTTCTCTTTTTTCCTGGCTATTCTTCTCTTTTCTCGTTCTGGGTCCCGCGGTTTGTGCGGTTTGGGTAGCGCCGGCTCCAGCTCAGCTTTGCTGGGTGTCGCGGGATCCGTTCGTCTGGAAAAGGAAATTCTAAATATGAATTGAGCAAAGGAGCACATCAGCAATCAAGTTTGCGTTATTGCACCTTCTCGGTGGTGATATTGGCTGATGGGATTATGTGCTCTCGCCCATCTGACTCAGGCACTCATCCCGAATTTCATATACAAAAATTTGGATATCTGCAAAAATTGGCAGAATATCCTACAATTTGGCCGACCTATGGCCGCTTTCATAATCTCCAATTAAGTCTCGTCCAAGAATTATTGTTTTCGGTTTAAGTGGCATTCCTCATACACTTGACAGAAGTTAACCGCCAGCTACATTTTAGACGAAGGTGGTGACATCGCCAATTAGCGAGTCAAGCTTTTAAGGGCCATTCGGCCCATTTAGAGTCTGGAACTTAAGTATTTAGTATTTATTTGTTCGGTAACAATAACCGATATTACAATTGAAATTTAATTCCCTATTATTACCGCGTCTTGTACTACCTAGTCGGTTTTACATAATTTTTTTATGTTGATACATACTTTGTACATAATTTATCTATGTAACCCGCATAGGGTTAAATTCGAATATTTTGTGAACAGTTTTATTTACAAAAAGGTTTTTTACCTGGAGCCGGAATATCTTGTCACATTGTATGTCTCTAATATTCTGAGGTATCCTATTATACATTAGAGGGGCAAGTACTCAGGGGTTTCTCTCAGCTAGTGCAGTAGAGTGCTTTGTATGTTTGAGATTGTTTGCATTTCGAGTGTCATGTAAGTGTGTGGCACCATTTGTTTGGAATGATTACTTGTTTCTTCGATCTCGGAACGTTCTGACCCATTCTCAGGATCTTGCGTACATCACCACCTCGAGTATATTATGTAAGGCTACAGTAGTTAGTATTTTTAACCGACTTCAAAAAAAAGGAGGAGTTTCTCAATTCGACTGTATTTTTTTATGTTTGTTACTTTCGACTGGGTGAACCGATTTTGTTGATTCTTTTTTTATTTGAAAGCTGGTGCTTCCCGTGTGGTCCCATTTCAATTTGGTCAAGCTAAAGCAAGCAAAAATGATGCATGAAAGAAAACATGAGTGGATGATATCTTTTGTGAGGTGTGTAGCCTTCTTTAGCACCGCCTTCAACTCTAGGGTTAGATTTTTTTTTATTTCATACATTTTTAATGCGGTTTTTATATTTTTTTAAGCTGTTTAAAGTAATCCCGGCAAGATGTGCGCGTTGATATCCCAGCCAGCACTCGTGTTTGCTCTCTTCTGTTATATAAGCACCCTATCTGCATCAGCAGAGTTACCTCAGAGCACTATACCGTATGATGCTATTGCATATGAAGGACACAGGATAGTAAAGGAGGGTTCTAAAGGTAAAATGTAAAGGATCTCTGGCAAATGTGCCAACGCACACCAAGTTTACGAGCTCTTGATCGCAAACGACACGGTTGACCTGCCCGTCTGAAGGGGCTGCCGCTTCATTACCTACAATCAACGGTTCAAAGGCAAGGGAACCTCTACAGAAACTAAGATGCTTTGTGTGTGGGGGAACTGCGTGATTACAATTTGTAACGGTTTAAAGCCATCGAACGGCAGTTTGTAACGATCGTTGTGATTAGCTAAAATCTATTTAATTAGAACGAGATCCTCATCTCTCACATTCTTTGTTGTCTAGTTGTCAATATTGTACTGTGTGTCTCACACAGTCTTCTCTTTCTTATTAATAATATGTGGACTAGATATGTGGATTATGATAATCTGTGGTTTGCACATGCCACATTTGCTTCATATTTGAATATTTTAGAAGTAGATTGTCGTTTGAAACAAATCACCTTGAAATACACTTGCTATTGTTATGAATAGATTGGAGTCGCTTCTTGACATCAGGATAGGATACAAGATTTTCTTCCATGATTGTGATATTTTAATATAAGAAATTGTACAACAGTTTCTGGCAATACGGGCTTTATTTAGTACATTAGAGAGTCAAGTATAGCCAAGAAGTCATATAAGAAGATAGGTAGATCAATATTATTCATTGTTTCGCTTTGTTTTGTTCAATAAAAAAAAGATTTAACTTAACGAAGAAAGTCAGAAGCTTCTGTTTATTACTTTTATGTTTTCTTAATTTAAAATTAATAGTTGTACAACGCTACTTATTGCTGTACGTGACTCCCTTTGTCGTTAGATATTTGCTTAATTAAAATAAATTCAAGTTTCTGTACACTTATTGCCACAAAGGAAGTTCACTTACTGTATCTGTGTTTTTATTGTAAGGGTAAGAACCTTCCTTAAAATAAAATGTCATTGAGTCCAAACCAGCAATTATAATTTTTTAAATGGGTCCTCAAAAGGGTTCGAAACATTCCGAGATCATGGAATCCTTACCTCGCCTTAGGTTCGGCCTTCCGCCCAAAGATAGGCTGGCATATCCGCAGCTTCAGCGGCTTGACGACAGCGCAGCGGCTGACGACGCCGGAGTCCGAGCTGGACGGGTCGAACTCGGAGACCATGTCTGTGTCGATGTTGACGCTGGGCGCGCGGCAGCGCTGCTGCTGGATCTGGAGCTCTCCGTTCACGGACAGCGAGGAGCTGCGCAGGGGGCAGATCGCCAGCGGGTTGCGGGTCACCTGCGCTGATGTTACCACCTGGGGAAGATGAATAAACATTAACCTGTGTGTAGGTGTGTGTAACAGTACCTAGGTAACTTGCATTGTACGGGGTCAATGACCGTACTATGTTCAAACGCAGAACAGCTGTTTGTTGTAAGTGTTTGTTTGTGGTGGAAGTTCAATTGTGTTTTTTTAGGTTTCCGTATCCCATACGGAGGCCTGATAACTGAGCATACGCCGTCTGTCTGTCTGTCTGTTTGTCTGTCTGTCTGTCTGTCCTACTGCTGTTTACTTTTACTGTTTACTACTTTTTTTATTATTTGTTGGCATATCCGTCATAATATCATATATTCCACCACGACCGTGGTTCGGATTCCACGTTAAAACTGTAGGTCCTTCCCTTCTTACCTTACTGGTAGGGTTTATCCAGGTCGGCTTGGTACCACCGCACTGAACGAAACTTCGGCCGAAACGGTTATGTAAATAGTCCGTGTTTTCCGTCCAGTTCAGGGTAGCCGACATGAAATGAAGAGAAGCACTGACATGGCACCTAGTTCACCCGGTGTTATGGTCTGACATCACGGATGTTGTAGGTGATGTAGCCAACCGTGTCGGGCCACAATTTCACGCGAGCGAAGCCGCGCGCAAAAGCTAGTTTCAAATTATATATTCTTTTATTCAGAGAATATAATTATGAGAAAATAGACGCTTGTTCTATATTATTCTTACCGCACTTCAGGAGTAAAAAATGTCCCACTGGATAAATCTCAGCCGACTGGAAGTTGGCTCGCTCTGTGAGAGAATTTCACGTTTTTGCCAGCGCCCGGCGAGATGTAGGCTGTATGCCGCGTCTTTACCATAAGGGCACACGGGGCACGAGCCCAGGGCCTCCGACATCAAGGGGACCCCGGGCCCCCCCTTTTTTTTTTTTTTATGTAATCCGGTTTGGGTGGCTGTGTCGGAGGGGCCAAAGCACATGCTCTAACCAGCCAATATCACCTCCGAGAAGGTAGGTGCCATACCGGAGACTTCCCTGGATTGCTGGCTATACTGGACTAGAGGAGAACACAACCGAGGTTGCTTGCGGCCATCTTACATCCAGTACGGTGGTACCAACCCAGTCGGCTACAATTTGAGCCTACCCCCTAGTAAGGGCCAAGGGAAGGGACCTACAGTTTTACACCGGTTCCGAACGGTGAAGCAGCGGGTGTAGGTATGCACGTAAATTTTTTCGTCAGAAAAAACTCATTGGTACACGCCGACCGGATTCGAACCTCAGACCTCCCGCATGAGAAGCCGATGCCCAAACCACTCGGCCACCCGCCGCCCCCTTGATGTTGATGGAATTTTTTCCGCTGCTCGCATTAGTTATCATAGGACGCGCCAACTCAGTCTAACAAGAAAAAAATTACTCTTTGAAAACTACATTACCAGCGATCGGTTAGTTCTATAATAATTGAGTGAATTGAGTATAGTATCAGCTGTCTCAAAGTTGTATTTAGAAAAAAAAATTATATACGGCAGCTCAGACGCCAGAAAATTCTCTGATACCCGATAGAAATAAATTCATTACAATTAAACGGTAGATTCATTTGATAACTATTTTAATATTGTTTAGTTTGAGTGTTCAACGGTACAACATTAAGGCTTCAATTGATATTCAGTGGCTTCCAAGTTTAAAAAGGCATTAAAAAAAATTGTAATAAAAAATTATTTAGTTGTGTTAACAATAAGAGTACATCGGAAAAATTGACCCCCTCAGCTAACAAAATCAAAATTTTGATGTAAAAACGGCATTTAATTATTGTAAAAAAAAAATCTTTCTAAAGAGGGCCCCCAATTTTTTTGTGCCCAAGGGCCCCTATGGCCTAAGACGGCCCTGTGTATGCGTAATAGGGAGTGAAAAGTTTTGGGACCTGCCGATTTGCATAGCGGGTAAGTGACAGCGGGGGCGGTCGGACAAGTTGCGCACTTGTTGGCTTGTTTGTTGTTTGCGGGCTGTGTATAGAAGATGGGATTGCAGATTGATTACAGTGGCGTCGGTGACAGAGGTAGTCACTTTTGGGCGTTTTTACTGTTTTTAGGGTTCCGTGCCATTATTTTAGGGTTCCGTATTCGTCGTACGGTACCGTATTACTAAGCCTGCCCCGTCTGTCTGTCTGTCTGTTTGTCCATCTGTCCGAGGGCTGTATCTCTTAAACAGTAATAGGTAGCCCGTTGAAATTTTCACAGAATAATATGTGTTATTTATTATGGCCGATATAAAAACAAATAAAAAAAAGTAAGAGTAAAGTACCTATTACGGTTCAAGAGATACAGCCCTCGGACAGACAGATGCAGTGCACGAAGGGCTCATCAAAGACTGGAAGGGTAGAGAGGCCTAAGCAGCAAACGCGAGACGCGAAACTGTTGCCCGGGTTGACCTGGTTCTCGATAAAGTATCCTCTTGGGGGAAGGAGAACTTGGTCAACTTCAACGTAGCTAAGACGCAAGCTTGGGCCTTCTCTACTAAGGCTGATCCGTTTCCTCTCCAAGCCACTTTCCAGGGCAGCCAAGTACCCAATGATGGTAGTCTGGGCGTCCTGGGTATGGAGGTGTGCAGGGACGTTGGATTTCGATCGTTCATAGAGTCCAAGGTTAAACTAGCGTTTCAAAAATTAGGGATACTCTACCGATGTCGGCTATTTTTCACGCAGGTCCAACTGCTTACACTCTATAAAGCACAAGTAAGACCGGTGATGGAATATTGCAGTCATCTTTGGAAGGGTTCCCCTGAGTACCTTCTTTCAGCCTTGGGTTTTATTCAACGACGAGCCATTCGCCTCATTGGTGACTCTGTACTCACAAAGGGCCTTCAACCTCTAAAGCACAGACGTATTGTTGGGTCATTGAGCCTGTTTTATCGGTACTACTGTGGCCGCTGCTCTGACGAAATTGCTTCCCTTATCCCTCCTCCTCCTGTTCGTCTTCGCCAAACCCGCCATACTCTCGTGGAACACCCCTTTGTAGTGGACAGAAGAGTGCTTCGAACTGCACGATTCTCTAAATCGTTCTTGTGCCGCACTGCAAAGGTGTGGAACGGGCTTCCGGGGAATATCTTTCCCCACTCCTACAATCCGCGTATCTTCAAATCGCGGGTAAATAGCCTTTCCCCAGCGACATTAGTCCACCTCCAAGCCGGACTGGCACCTCCTCGGAGGTGATATTGGCTGCGCCTGAGGCTTCGACCTCGGGCACAGCCAGCTAGTTCGGAAGCAATAAAAAAAAGATAGACACAGAGCAGAGATTTTGTAATAGGGTCCCGTACAACGGATACGGAACCCTAAAAAGCTTCAAAGGTCAGGCGGTCACCCATACAAGTTCCAACGTCGCCCTGATCTGCACGCACAAACGAAAATGCACCGCCGAGCTACCGAGGCTGTTCATGGCCTATCAGTTTTGACCTATTAGTGCGGTGGTACTAATTCAACAGCAGTTAATCTTATCTACCTATTAAGGTAGGTCTATTTCAGTGAACCGTGGCCCAAATGTGAAATGTGACCTCGTAAAAGAAGTTGACACTCGATAAAATTATGGGCGAAAGTTTACGACCTGTAGCCTCTCGGTAATAAACTGCCTTCGGAAGGCTTATGGGGTAAATGAGATTGTGAGCTCTCGTGAGTGGTGACGCACAGCCTCTGCCTCTATTATAAAAGACTCGTCTCTTTCTTTGTAACGAAAATGAAATGAAAAAAAAAAAATAACTGATTAAATGCGAGTTGGGCTCGCGCGCTGAGGGTTCCGTTCTTCGACCTGGCCCTTATTGACTTACTCGGAAAGATGTTTCATTCGTTTATCTAAACGCTTTCTTTTTATTTTAAGTAAACCTATACTTTCTTCAAAAACCATATATTTTACCTGAACTCACGGCAGCTCTGCCTTCGGCCTTGCCTTCACTGACTTACTATTTTCGAGAAAGTTGTAACCTGAGTTTGTTGAATATATTATACTAGCTGAGCCCGCGGCTCCGCTCGCGTGAAATTCGTATTTCAAAGAAGACATTAAGTAACTGAGGGCGAGGCCGAAGGCCGAGCTGCGTTCAGGAAGACTATAAACCTTCTCGAAGAAAGTAAGTAATTAAGGGCGAGGCCGAAGGCCGAGCTGCGTTCAGGAAGACTATAAACCTTCTCGAAGAAAGTAAGTAACTAAGGGCGAGGCCGAAGGCCGAGCTGCGTTCAGGAAGACTATAAACCTTCTCGAAGAAAGTAAGTAATTAAGGGCGAGGCCGAAGGCCGAGCTGCGTTCAGGAAGACTATAAACCTTCTCGAAGAAAGTAAGTAACTAAGGGCGAGGCCGAAGGCCGAGCTGCGTTCAGGAAGACGATAAACCTTATCTAAGAAAGTAAGTAATTAAGGGCGAGGCCGAAGGCCGAGCTGCGTTCAGGAAAACTATAAACCTTCCCGAAGAAAGTAAGTAACAAAGAGCGAGGCCAAAGGCCGAGCTTCGTTCAAGAAGACTATAAACCTTCTTGAAGAAAGTAAGAAACAAAGGGCGAAGCCGAAAGCCGAGCTGCGTTCAGGAAGACGATAAACCTTATCTAAGAAAGTAAGTAATTAAGGGCGAGGCCGAAGGCCGAGCTACATTCAGGAAGTCCATAAATATTCTCGAAGAAATTACGCAACTGAGGGCGAGATCGAAGGCCGAGCAGCGTTCAGGAAGACTATAAACCTTCTCGAAGAAAGCAAGTAACAAACGGCGAAGCCGAAGGCCGACCTGCGTTCAGGAAGACGATAAACATTCTCGAAGACAGTAAGTAACTATGGGCGAAGCTGAAGGCCGAGCTGCGTTCAGGAAGAGGATAAACCTTCTCGAAGAAAGTAAGTAACTGAGGGCGGGGCCCAAGGCCGAGCTGCGTTCAGGAAGACCATAAACCTTCTCGAAGAAAGTAAGTAACTGAGGGCGAGGCCGAAGGCCGAGCTGTGTTCAGGAAGACGATAAACCATCTCTAAGAAAGAAAGTAATTAAGGGCGAGGCCGAAGGCCGAGCATCGTTCAGGAAGAGGATAAACTTTTTCGATGAAAGTAAGTAACAAAGAGCGAGGCCGAAAGCCGAGGTGCCTTTAGGAAGACTATAAACCTTCTCGAAGAAAGTAAGTAACTGAGGGCGAGGCCGAAGGCCGAGCTCCGTTTAGGAAGAGGATAAACCATGGGTCAGGCCGAAGGCCGAGCTGCGTTAAGGAAGAGGATTAACCTTCTTGATGTAAGTAAGTAACTATGGGCGAGGCCGAAGGCCGAGCTGTATTCTGGAAGACGATAAACCTTCTCGATTTCTCGATGAAAGTAATGGCGTGCAGATAAACGATAAAACTTCTTAAATAAAGTAAGTAACTAACGGCGAGGCTTCAGGCTAAGCTGCATTCTGGAATACAATAAACCTCCACGAAGAAAGTAAGTAACTAAGGGCGAGGCCACCGTCACACCCATCCCCCCCTCCCCCCCCCCCCCCCCATTTATTTGTTTTGAGTAGCTATAATTATGATTTTCCTTAAAAAAAAACGATATTCCCATACAATCTTTAACACTCCGTTTCCTCCCCTTATATGTGAAAATCCAACAATCCTGGACCACTTCGTTATTTTATATATGATGAATAGCTATACTTATGAGTTTCAAGTTCCTACCTTTAAGAAACCGATACTCCCATACAAACTTTCGCATCTCCTATTTCACCCCCTTAAGGGTTGTTTTTTGAGACTATGTCTCCTCAGGATGCAATTCATCTCTGTACAAAATTTTATAAACTCCTAAAATCTAATTTTGAAATCATTCCCTATTTTAATTTCCCTCTCCCTCTCCCTCTCCCTCTCCCTCTCCCTCTCCCTCTCCCTCTCCCTCTCCCTCTCCCTCTCCCTCTCCCTCTCCCTCTCCCTCTCCCTCTCCCTCTCCCTCTCCCTCTCCCTCTCCCTCCATTTCCCTGCCTCTCCCTCCCTTCCGTTGAGTCTCGCCATCATCGATACTTCGAGTAAATATGGCAACCCCAAAGATGGTAAACATACAGACATACATACAGACAGAAAGAAAGCAGACGTTGGATTTTATTAGAGGTAAGGAAGAAAGGAAAGGATAAGGATAAGGGGGATTCCATCGCTCTACCTCCACCTCCCCTCCCGCCCCTCCCTCACCCCCCTCCCTATATACCTCTACTTATCCCCCCCCCCCCCCCCCCCTTCAGGATATTGTAATGTCATCGGTTCTTACTCGGGTGAATTCCGTGTCCGTTACATACAAATATTGCCAAGTGCTCTCATATTTCACTTCACTGCTAACCTCATAAGCCATTTAGCGTGATAGTAAGTAGCCTATAGTTGATGGGAAGAATCAAGCTATCCGTAGAATTTTGTTTTATTAAAATCGGTTCAGTGGTTCTCGAGTTATAAGCGGACAGACAGACACTCAGACATTCAGACAGAAAGCAGACGTTGGATTTTATTATAGGTAAGGAAGGATAAGGAAGGAAGTACTGCCATTTATTTAACTAGCATGTAGTTACATATATTATTATTTGTCAGCCTCGATAGCTCAGTGGTGCAGACAGTCATCTGTCGCTATTGAATGTTAAGCAAAGCTGGGTGCGGTCAGTACTTGGATTGGTGACCGCTGACCGTTGGAGGCTGAACAAGGTTCGGATTCCTCGTAAAACTGTAGGTCCCTTCCCTCCTAATCTTACTTGGTCGATCAAAGGGGGAAGCACTGACATGGCACCTAGTTCACCAGGTGTTATGGGCTCACATCACGGACGTTGTAGGTGATGTAGCCAACCGTGTCAGATTCCATAAAAAAAAAATTCTTATTATTACTTTATTTTAAACTAGCTGAGCCCGCGGCTCCGCTCGCGTGAAATTCGTATTTCAAAGAAGACATTAAGTAACTGAGGGCGAGGCCGAAGGCCGAGCTGCGTTCAGGAAGACTATAAACATTCTCGAAGAAAGTAAGTAATTAAGGGCGAGGCCGAAGGCCGAGCTGCGTTCAGGAAGACTATAAACATTCTCGAAGAAAGTAAGTAACTAAGGGCGAGGCCGAAGGCCGAGCTGGGTTCAGGAAGACTATAAACCTTCTCGAAGAAAGTAAGTAATTAAGGGCGAGGCCGAAGGCCGAGCTGCGTTCAGGAAGACTATAAACATTCTCGAAGAAAGTAAGTAACTAAGGGCGAGGCCGAAGGCCGAGCTGGGTTCAGGAAGACTATAAACCTTCTCGAAGAAAGTAAGTAATTAAGGGCGAGGCCGAAGGCCGAGCTGCGTTCAGGAAGACCATAAACCTTCTCGAAGAAAGAAAGTAATTAAGGGCGAGGCCGAAGGCCGAGCTGCGTTCAGGAAGAGGATAAACTTTTTCGATGAAAGTAAGTAACAAAGAGCGAGGCCGAAGGCCGAGCTGCCTTTAGGAAGACTATAAACCTTCTCGAAGAAAGTAAGTAACTGAGGGCGAGGCCGAAGGCCGAGCTGCGTTCAGGAAGAGGATAAACTTTTTCGATGAAAGTAAGTAACAAAGAGCGAGGCCGAAGGCCGAGCTGCCTTTAGGAAGACTATAAACCTTCTCGAAGAAAGTAAGTAACTGAGGGCGAGGCCGAAGGCCGAGCTCCGTTTAGGAAGAGGATAAACCATGGGTCAGGCCGAAGGCCAGCTGCGTTAAGGAAGAGGATTAACCTTCTTGATGTAAGTAAGTAACTATGGGCGAGGCCGAAGGCCGAGCTGTATTCTGGAAGACGATAAACCTTCTCGATTTCTCGATGAAAGTAATGGCGTGTAGATAAACGATAAAACTTCTTAAATAAAGTAAGTAACTAACGGCGAGGCTTCAGGCTAAGCTGCATTCTGGAATACAATAAACCTCCACGAAGAAAGTAAGTAACTAAGGGCGAGGCCACCGTCACACCCATCCCCCCTCCCCCCCCCCCCCCCCCCCACTTATTTGTTTTGAGTAGCTATAATTATGATTTTCCTTAAAAAAAAACGATATTCCCATACAATCTTTAACACTCCGTTTCCTCCCCTTATATGTGAAAATCCAACAATCCTGGACCACTTCGTTATTTTATATATGATGAATAGCTATACTTATGAGTTTCAAGTTCCTACCTTTAAGAAACCGATACTCCCATACAAACTTTCGCATCTCCTATTTCACCCCCTTAAGGGTTGTTTTTTGAGACTATGTCTCCTCAGGATGCAATTCATCTCTGTACAAAATTTTATAAACTCCTAAAATCTAATTTTGAAATCATTCCCTATTTTAATTTCCCTCTCCCTCTCCCTCTCACTCTCCCTCTCCCTCTCCCTCTCCCTCTCCCTCTCCCTCTCCTTCTCCCTCTCCCTCTCCCTCTCCCTCTCCCTCCATTTCCCTGCCTCTCCCTCCCTTCCGTTGAGTCTCGCCATCATCGATACTTCGAGTAAATATGGCAACCCCAATACAGACATACATACAGACAGAAAGAAAGCAGACGTTGGATTTTATTAGAGGTAATATGGTTATATATTATTATAGTATAATATGGTTTGCAGAATTCAAGCGCGGTCGTGTCAATCTCAGTGACGAATCTCGCGATGGTCGCCCGTCCACCGCTGTGAACAACAAAAACATCGATGCTGTGCGCCGTATGATCGAAACAGACAGGCATGTGACCTACCATGAGATTCGGGCATCCTTAGACATAGGCATGAGTCAAATACAATCAATCCTACACAAACATTTGGGTGTGATAAAGCTGTGCTCGCGGTGGATCCCACACAATTTGACCGAGGCTCAAAAACCTCACCGCGTCACTTGGTGCAATGCCATGCTTACCAGATTCAACGAAGGCGCTACAAATTTGGTGTGGGACATAGTAACAGGTGACGAAACATGGATTTATTGCTACGATCCCAAAACAAAGCAGCAATCCAGTGTATGGGTCTTTCAAGATGAGCCGAAACCAACCAAAGCGGCGCGCGTGAAAAGTGCATCTAAGCGGATGATTGCTTCTTTTTTTAATAAAACTGGACACGTGGCTACTGTTGCTTTAGAGAATCGTCGTACCGTGAATAGTGACTGGTACACGACCATTTGTTTGCCGGAAATTATTGATAAACTCCGTAAAAATAACCGCAAACGCCGTATCAGTTTGCACCACGACAATGCTAGTTCCCACAGGGCCAGACAAACAAACAAATTTTTGAATGTGAAAAACGTAGAACTTATGAGCCATCCTGCATACAGTCCCGACCTGGCACCTTGTGACTTTTTTCTGTTCCCAAAAATTAAGAACCAATTACGCGGTCAACGATTTTCATCACCAGAAGAGGCTGTCGAAGAATATGAAAAACACGTTTCTGAGGTCACCACGGAGGAGTGGCACAAAAGTTTTCAAAATTGGTTTAATCGTATGAAAAAGTGCATTTACGCAAAGGGAGAATATTTTGAGAAACAATAAATTCATTTTTGACCTTTAATAGTATTTTATTCGTATTAATTCCGGAAACTTTTAGTGTGCCCCACGTACATACCTATATCTTATTTGAATGTATGTATTTATATTTCTTCAAGCGGCGGGTGGCCGAATGGTTTGGGCATCGGCTTCTCATGCGGGAGGTCCGAGGTTCGATTCCGTCGGCGTGTACCAATGAGTTTTTTCTGACGAAAAAATTTACGTGCATACCTACACCCGCTGCTTCACCGTTCGGAACCGGTGTAAAACTGTAGGTCCCTTCCCTTGCCCCTTACTAGGTGGTAGGCTCAAATTGTAGCCGACTGGGTTGATACCACCGTGCTGGATGTAAGATGGCCGCATAGCAACCTCGGTTGTGTTCTCCTCTAGTCCAGTATAGCCAAGGAGAGTATAGCCAGCAATCCAGGGAAGTCTCCGGTATGGCACCTACCTTCTCGGAGGTGACATTGGCTAGTCAGAGCATGTGCTTTGGCCCCTCTGACTCAGCCACCCATACCGGATTACATAAAAAAAAAACAAACAAAAAAACAAAACAAAAAATAAAATTTTTGGAGTTTCCGGCATCTTAGTGCCAATAGTCCGACTGGTTCCCGCCCAGGGTCCTCCCAGGAAAAAGAACAAGGTGTACATTGAGATATTATACATAAGTATTTTGGAGCTCTGGTCTATTGATCTTCTGTTTGATTTAGTTTTTCCAAATATCTACTCATAAATTTCGACATAATTTTTGTGCTATGTATAGTCACCTGCTTCTGTAAAATTTCCATCTTTATATCGGCATTCAAAATATCTATATATTTTTGTGCAGTTTTTGAAATAATTCCTGTGGTACCAATAACAATAGGAATAATTTTGCACGTTGTGCTCCACAGTCTTTCCAATTAAATTTTGAGGGCATAGTATTTTGATAATTTTTCTGCTTCCTTTTTCATAATGTTGTAATCTGTGGGCACGGTTGCATCAATGAGATAGGTTTTTGTTTACATGTCTTATATTCTATTACTTTAAGTGAGCTAAACTTGTATATATATATATATATATAATTGGTTTCTCGGAAACGGCTCTAACGATTTGGATGAAATTTAATATTTAGATAATGTTATTTTTTTAAGTTTATCTAGATAGGCGTAGACGCCGAGCGAAGCTCGGTCGCCCAGGTACTATTGTATATAAATATGTAGGTATATTTCTCTATTTATTTGTATTCGTGTTTTATTATCTGTTTAAATAATACGTCTATATTTTATCATTTGTTCTTTGCCACTCCACACTCTTTCATGATAACCCAAAGGTTGACTGGAGGAGAACGCCTACGGTGTTAAGCTGTACCTTTTGAAAATCATTTTTCAAGTGCAATAAATATATTTTGATTTTATTTGATATGATATAATGTTAGTTGTCATTGCTCTATAGTCTATGTTACTATTTAATTAATTTATTTATTTTTTTATGGAAACTGACACGGTTGGCTACATCACCTACAACATCCGTGATGTCAGCCCATAACACCGGGTGAACTTGGTGCCACGTCAGTGCTTCCCTTCGGTCGTGCCGGCTACACTGAACTGGACGGAAAACACAAACTATTTGCATAGCCGTTTCGACCGACCTTTCATTCAGTGCGGTGGTACCAACCCGGGCGGGTTAAACCCTACCACCTAGTGATATAAGAAGGGAGTCATATCCCTTAGTCGCCTTTTACGACATACACGGGGAGAGATGCAGTGGGGCTATTCTTTTAAAGTACCGGCCCCACACGGTACTCAGGTTAATGCTTGCATATTAAAATTTCCCAACGGTTTATGTCGAAGGATTTAATCCAACTTCTAGACTCTTAGTTTGAAATTACAAATAGATGAGAGAAACCTGTTATAACCTGAGGTTATAACCTACAGTAAGAATCCTATAGGCAAACTTTTGTACCGTGTGGGGTCGGTACTTAAAAAGAATAGCCCCACTGCATCTCTCCCCGTCGCATGTCGTAAAAGTCGACTAAGGGATAAGAAAATTCGTCAGCCTCGGTAGCTCAGTGGCGCGGTTGGTTAGTCAACTGTTATTAAGCAACGCTGAGCGCGGTCAGTGATTTGATGGGTGACCGCTCGACCGTTGGAGGCTGACCGTGGTTCGGATTCCACGTTAAACTGTAGGTCCCTTCCCTTCTTACTTTACTAGGTGGTAGGGTTTATCCCGGCCGGGTTGGTACCACCGCACTGAACGAAACGTCGGTCGAAACGGCTATGTAAATAGTTCGTGTTTTCCGTCCAGTTTAGTGTAGCCGACATGAAATGAAGGGAAGCACTGACATGGCACCTAGTTCACCCTGTGTTATGGGCTGACATCACGGATGTTGTAGGTGATGTAGCCAACCGTGTCAGGTTCCATAAAAAAAAAAAAAAAAAAAAAAAAAACTAACAAGTAAATAGACAAAACTTGTTTCGAAACAGCTGTTAAGTTAGTTCTGTCTAGGCTGAACTATTTGCACCGTATGCGGTTATAGCTCTTATCCAGACAGACCAAATATTACACAGATTTCGTTTTATATATGTACATAGACTGATGATATTAATCCAAAAATTTAAGGTGTGATTCTGGAATTATAATAAACAACATTCTAATTTTAATACTTTGGAAAAAAAAGTTAAATTACAAATTTTAAAACCCCCGACCCTTAAAAAGTTAAAAATAATTTCCTTTTACGGAGTTCAAAGGAGTCGGGGGACCGCTAAGTAAATTCCCGCGCTGCTTAGAGTTTTTATATTTTATTTATTTATCGGTCCCCCGACTCTTTTAAGTAAGAAAACGGAAATTATTTTTGACTTTTTAAGGTCGGGGTTTTATAATTTTGTAAATTAACTTTTATTTTAAGTTAAAAAAAACCGCATGCAAATTGGTCCACTTTTTAAGATAATTAATTGTTTGATTACTTAATTACTTGATTACTTGATTACAAACATAGCTAACAACCATCCCGATTAAACCAGCTTTCTAATAAAAAAACCGCATCCAAATCGGTCCATCCGTTTGGGAGCAACGATGCCACAGACAGACACACACATACACAAATACGTTAAACTTGTAAAGAAGATTAAAAGGGGTTAAAAAAAGAATCACCATCGCAATCATAATCACAATTAGGTATCATTATCATATAATAAATTATAAATCATAATTGAAACCGCCGTATACGACCGAATGTCCATGGGCGTCGTTAGATACCTTACGGGTGACTCATGTCGCCAAATGTCGCGCTTACTATAAAACAAAATGTAGATATGGTGAAAACGGGGATAATAGATAAACTTGAATACAATACCGTGTGGGGCCGGTAATAAAAAGTTTAAAAGAATAGCCCCACTGCATCTCTCCCCATGCATGTAGTAAAATGCGACTAAGGGATAAGGACAAGGTCCCGTGCTAGAGGGCGACAGGCTCGCCACCTCTAACCTTGGCACGGTACCAGGGCTCACGCACTCTATGTACTTGCGCGCGATAACTACCTACCGCCGACCGGACCGCCGGCGATCCATAATTCATTGGGCTGCCGACAGCCGCGTGGAGCTAACCTACGTGAGCGCGCGCTCACGCTACTGCTTCGTACGGTCGTACCTACCTATATCCAAAGAGTTTCTTTGCCTATGTCTTAATTCAAGTTGACATGGCTTCTGTTAATAGTGGCATTGGCAATTTATGTGCAGTAGATGGATGTAAATCCAGCAAGAGGAGAGATAAAAATCTCTCTTTTTACCCGACTACGGCGAAGCCAAAAAAGGAAGGGTTATGAGTTTGGCGTGTATGTATGTATGTATGTATGTATGTATGTATGTATGTATGTATGTGACTATCTATATTCCACTCTACAGCCTAAAGTACTGGACCGATTTGAATAATTCTTGTGCTATTGGATTCGTCTTATTCACGGGAGTGTCATAGGCTATATAACAATTTTCAAAATTCAAAATGGCGGACGCACGGCGTCAAAATGTCAAATTAGTTTTTCAAAATATATTGATTGGGGTATCAAATTAAAGATAATTAAATTACGATTCCGAAAATATATACTTTGCTATCTATTAAACTTATGTGTACAGAGAAATAGAGCAAAATGTGTAGCGAATGTATGTATGAATCGCGATTATTCGCGATGAACCGTGGTCGCCCGCGCCCCGCGCCGCGCGCCCCCACCCACGCGCGACGACGACGCCAAGAAGCGACATGGTATTGTTGGTAATATACCTACATACTTACTCACTGATCTACCGCAAATTTTATATAGATATATAATATTATTATTAGATACAGTACCACCACAGTACTATGCTAAAATAAATTGGTATTAAATGTCCATCTAGGTACCTAGTGTAAGCATAATATGTAGTGTAGGTGTACCGTGTGGGGTCGGTACTTAAAAAGAATAGCCCCACTGCATCTCTCCCCGTCGCATGTCGTAAAAGTCGACTAAGGGATCGTCAGCCTCGGCAGCTTAATGGTGCGGTCAGTTATTGGATGGATGACCGCCGACCTTACTAGGTGGTAGGGTTTATCCCGGCCGGGTTGGTACCACCGCACTGAGCGAAACGTCGGTCGAAACGGCTATGTAAATAGTTCGTGTTTTCCGTCCAGTTCAGTGTAGCCGGCGCGAAATGAAGGGAAGCACTGACATGGCACCTAGTTCACCCGGTGTTATGGGCTGACATCACGGATGTTGTAGGTGATGTAGCCAACCGTGTCAAGTTTCCATAAAAAAAAAAGGTAGGTACATTAATTCAATATTTTCGGATGCAAGTTACCCTTCAGCTAAGCGGGATATTGTGGAAGAGAAGAACCGCCGATTGCGAAAAAGTATTCCCAATTTTCTGGGTGCAGTTTTAGCCCTAGACTCGATTAGTTGCCGGAACCCTACGTCTTTGGAAATGGCGGTGCCCAGGAGGTTCAGGTGCTTCCAGACAGGTATGACGCTGACTTAGAAACTGGCTTGGAAATCAAAAGGACCTTCAAATCGACCTTCGCAGATAATGCGCAGCACTGAGCCTTGCTAACGTTGAAGGCGTGGGCGTAGCATTCAGGGGGCAACATATCATTGTTATACATACGAGAGTACGGAACACGGGTTCTACACCAGTTACCCTTCAACTAGGCGGGATGTGGATGAGAAGAGGCGAAGACTTGTGTCTGAACTTGAGCAAACACTCGGCTCTATTTCCGAATGGGCCGTAGCAAGTTGTTCAAGTTAAATACCTCCAAGATACGAGTTTGCGCGTTCAGTGCGAAGAGAGCGGCGTTCACACCAGCTCCTTCCTACCAAGGCACGTCACTTAAATTTTGCGACCACCTCGGGGTCCTCCGAGTCGAATTTTCGCACGATCTAAACTTCCGGCGTGACATCGAGGGCAAGGCCGTATAAATCGCAGATTCGGTACTGCTCGCACCGCACCTATGGGATGGCTCAGTCAAATACCAGCTGGCGCCTCTGGACTCGATCCAGCGTCGAGCCGTGCGAATAGTAGGTGACTCCCAAATGTCCCGCGATCTAAAACCACTGCAACTCCGTAGGAATACATAGCTAAATCAGAGCCTGTTGAAATACAAACAGAGAGAAATATTTTCCCCCAAGTACAGTCTCGGCTCCTTCAACCTGGGCACCTGTCAGGCCGGCATGGCATTCGCAGCCTCCGCATGCTACCGAATGTCCATGGGCATCGCTAGACACCTTATGGGTGGCTCGGCGCCACATGTCGCGCTTACTATAAAAATAATATCAGTAGCTTTGGCCTCGCCTTAGTGGCTTACCTGCTTCGAGTGAGTACATTATTCAACTATGTACAACCTGAAACCTCCCTCGGTCTTCGGCCTTGAACTGATTGGTTTACTTACTGCCCGAATCCGCTTCACCCCAGCCAGATATATTTACTTACATAGACAAAGAAAATCGTGTACTTACACAGCTCAGTCTTCGGTCTTGCTCTGACTGACTTTTCATTTTACTTCAAGACTATACATCGTTCAACTATACATAATTTGTATATATATGTAGGTACTCACTCATGCGCTATTTGCAGAAAACTTTAGTTTCAAACGAGGTTTCAAATAGAGATCACGACAAATAAACGGACGGATAGTATCAAGCCGGTACTTATATAAAAGAATAGCCCCACTGTATCTCTCCCCGTGTATGTCGTAAAAGGCGACTAAGGGATAAGACTTCCTTCTTATAATACTAGGTGGTAGGGTTTAACCCGCCCGTGTTGGTACCACCGCACCGCACTGAATGAAAGGTCGGTAGAAACGGCTATGTATTTAGTGTAGCCGGTACGACCGAAGGGAAGCACTGACGTGGCATCAAGTTCACCCGGTGTTATGTTATGGGCTGACATCACGGATGTTGTAGCCTGTAGGTGATGTGTCAGATTCCATAAAAAAAAATCAATATACGAGTTACATACAACATTTAAAGTATGCAAACAGTTTTTAAAAAAGCCTAAAATAAAAAAAATTTGTTATAAAAAACTAAAACCCGACTACGTAAAAGCTAATTATGAAAATCGTTTAAATAAAAAAAAATAGTTATAAAAAACTAAAACCCGTCTACGAAAAAGCAAATTATGAAAATAGTTTGACTAAAAAATAACAAAATAATGTTTTCCATATAATTTATCAGATACAGCATTTCTCTTTTTATATTGATTTTACCTTAGCACTAACTCTATAAATTTTGATAAATTTATTATTTTTAACGTTCTAAATATAGAGCCGTGGTCGGGCGTTCTTCGTTCAACAAGACAAGTGAGGCCCTCGTCGTGCATTATTAGAGCGCGGAACTTAGGACGGCCATCGCCATTGTGTCATACTGGCATCTTTTTGTAAGATCAGTCAGAGCCAATCTAAAATTATTATAAGTAGATACATAGGTACATACCGAACGTCAACGGCTATAATGCACAACGACGGCCTCACTTGTCTTGTTGAACGAAGAACGCCCGACCACGGCTCTATATTTAGAACGTTAAAAATAATAAATTTATCAAAATTTATAGAGTTAGTGCTAAGGTAAAATCAATATAAAAAGAGAAATGCTGTATCTGATAAATTATATGGAAAACATTATTTTGTTATTTTTTAGTCAAACTATTTTTTCCATTTACCTGCTGATGAAGAAATGTGAGTATATTGTTTTTGTTGAGCAATAATTACCTATTCTAAAAAACCGGACAAGTGCGAGTCGGACTCGCACACGAAGGGTTCCGTACCACCGTACAAGATTTAACACTATGTAGGTACTTTATTTTTTATATTTTTACTATTTCTTGTTATAGCGGTAATAGAAATACAGCCCGCTGACAGACGGACGGACGGCGGGGCTTAGTAATATGGTCCCGTGGCACCCTTTGGTACGGAACACTAAAAATGGTAGGTAGATAGGTATTTTGGTTTATGTTGTGTTTCGCTTGAGTTTCGGTATGTTCGATATATCTGTCTGTCTATCACAGTCACTTTACGATTTGTGTGCATACAGCTGACATTTTCTGGTTGTTAAGGCAATTGTAAGACTACGTACACACACTTACGTACACACACACAAAAACACTTGTAACTTTCATTTTTATTTACTTCGGTGCGCGAGTCTGACTCGCACTTGGCCGATTTTAATTAAAAAATTAAAAAACATTTCAGATACTAATTTTACGTCACCCTGGTTGTTTTTTTTTCGAATATATTAAATGTACAGATTTTTATCCTTTACAATTGTATTATATATATAGATTTTTAAGACAATAAAACATGCAAAAATACTAAAACGTGTTTTTTTATTTACACACAAGCTTTTGCCGGCGGCTTCGCCCGCGTTAAAAGTACATTTGCAAGCAATACTATTTGTGTTATGGGCTGACATCACGGATGTTGTAGGTGATGTAGCCAACCGTGTCAGGTTCCATAAAAAAAAAAAAAAAGCACTTGACATGGACATATCCACGTGCTAGCAATACATATAGTGGCTGCTCAGACAGCTGACATATAGAGGGGGGGGGTTCACTGAAATCGACTGCCTACGGCAATAAGTCCGCCTTCTGCCAAGCAGAAAGGTGTATGTAAAGGTCGACTGGAAGTAATTGCCGCCGGCAATAAGTCCGGCTTCGCTTGGCAGATGTATTTTTAATCTATACCGAATAAAATCGGTTAGATAAGCATGCGTACAGGTAACAATAATAACATTACAGGGGGAGTAGGTAGGTAGGATTACCTGAAGTATTTTCGGACTGAACTAATTTCTTCCTTTAATATATTTTAACGAGGGCGAAGCCGCGGGCTAAAACTAGTAGTAGCCTATATGTTAAACAAAAAAAAAAATTGGTACCTATCTAACAGTAAAAAACATTTTTAAATCTGTGCTGCAGCTCGCGAACAAACATTCACACATATTTCCTCTTTACAATATAATAATATTAAAGATTGTGTAATGCATTGATATTTTTATCGAAAGTAGCAGCCCTAACATCACCGAATTTGCTTCAAGGCCCCGCGTCCGCGCGCAGCTGCAAAGCAATAATCACTTTACGCTCTTTCGTTTAGGTACATTTTCGCACGCAGCGACTGGCGTCGTAAAAGTTTAGGCTATTAAAGCCGAAGGTACGTAACTTTTTCTATGGAGAGATTCATCTGTTACGAAGTAACTATTTAGTAATCTGTGACGGTACTTACACCGAGTCATGCAGCAGGTGAGTCTTCGTGCCTTACTTGCTGCTTGATCGATTGTATCTTGTTCGAATATTGTGCGAAACGTGTTGGTCGGTGTTGTACTGTAAACTGTGTTGTTTACCAGAGTTCTTGCAGCACAACACCGATTAATCTGCTTACCCCGATTGTCTGGATTCAGCGTGTGTGATTGTATGTATGTATATGTGCAAATAAATATACATACACGCAAAGATCAAATGATAAAAGTTGTCATTTCACCGGATGTCATAAAGTTTATCATAAAAACTCAGGTAGCAGGACTACATCGTAACAAGTACGAGTATTTATGATTTGGTATATGGTGCGTTCGTTTTATCGTAACACCGCAGAGTATGAAAACGACACTTGCCCATCTGCAACAATTTTGCAGAAAGCAACGAAGTGTTATCATTTGTATAGAAACAGCTATATTCATGTACTATATTCATTCATGTACCGTGTGGGGCCGGTACTTTAAAAGAATAGCCCCACTCCATCTCTCCCCGTGTACGTCGTAAGAGGCGACTAAGGGATATGACTCCCTTCTTATATCACTAGGTGGTAGGGTTTAACCCGCCCGGGTTGGTACCACCGCACTGAATGAAAGGTCGGTCGAAACGGCTATGTAAATAGTTTGTGTTTTCCGTCCAGTTCAGTGTAGCCGGCACGACCGAAGGGAAGCACTGAAGTGGCACCAAGTTCACCCGGTGTTATGGGCTGACATCACGGGTGTTGTAGGTGATGTAGCCAACCGTGTCAGTTTCCATAAAAAAAAAAAAAAAAAAACTAGCTTTTGCACGCGGCTTCGCTCGCGTGAAATTCGTATTTACAAAGAAGAAAGAAAGAAGGCCTAGCTGCTGCGTTCTTGCGTTACCTTTATTTCGACGCGCAGAACAATTCAGTTTGTATGAGAGCCACACCTTAGCATAGCCGGAACTGAATTTTATTTGGCCTTATATCCTGTGTCTCGTAAAGTTAAATATGCTTGTACTAAGTTTCATCGAATTCGAACGACCGGTTTAAGAGTTATGGTGGAACATACATACATACATACAGAAAAGATTTCTAAAAACCGGCCAAGTGCGATTCGGAATCGCGCAACGAGGTTTCCGCACCACAAAAAAAAATTGAAAAAAAAAAACACGTTTCTTGTATGGGAACCCCCCTTAATTTTTTACTTTTTATTTGTTGTTATATCCGCCATAATAACACATATTCTGTGAATTTTTTTACGGGCTACCTATTACGGTTCAAGAGATACAGCCCTCGGACAGACGGACGGACGGACAGACAGACAGACAGACAGACGGCGGCCTAGGCTTAGTAATAGGCTTCCGTACGGGATACGGAAACCTAAAAATCATCAATTTAGTTTTAGTATTAGTATACTTTGCGTTTGTATACTCTATGAATGATAGAGTATACAAACGCAGTATCTCATAAAAAAAAACTAACTTACTCCATGACCATCCCTTACATATTTGTTATTAGTATTGATTGATTGATACATACCACACACTGTATTCCGACAATCGGGGTGAGCAGAGTAATCGGTGTTGTGCTGCAAGGACTCTGGTAAATGACAGCGCAACACCGACCACCACGTTCAGCAAAGTATTCGGACAAGATAATTCTCAAACAGCAAGTGAGGCACGAAGACCCACCTACCCGCCTGACTAGCAGAGTAATCGGTGTTGTGCTGCATGAACTACATCACAGCACAACAACACCGACCGCCACGTTTAGCCAATTATTCGGACAAGATACCCATCACCAGCACGTACGGCACGAAAACCCACCTACCGCGTGACGAAGGACCGTGCCAACATGAGAGGTGTCTACCCTGTCGCCCTTTAGAGAGGCGTCTTGTCATTATCTGTTAGTCGCCTTTTACGGTACGCACGGGGAGAAATGCAGTGGGTCTATAATTTTAACTGGTAACCAAATATATATATTATAATATACATATTTTTTATGCCATCTCGGTGAGCTCCGTAGCCACGGCCTGCACCCACCGCGCCGCCGCTCCGCCGCCGCCGGCGCGCTTGGAGGCTTGTCTCCCGCCGCGGTCGCGCCGGCGCGGCGGTATTACCGTTTTTTTTTTTATATTTTATTCTGTTTGTATTAATTTTGTATATATTTGTTTTATAATTATATGAATTAATATTAATACGAGTATGTGCATAGAATAAAAGTTTAATAAATATAGAAGGCTCCTGTCAGGCCGGCAAGGCATTCGTAATCCCCATGAATCACAGTCCATGGGCATCGTTAGACACCTATGTACTTGTAGGAGCCATGCCAAATGTTGCGCTATCCATAAAAAAATATATACATGTATATTTTTTCCTTTTGTGTTAAATGAAAGAACATTCAAACGGAGACAGGTAGCTCGTATTTGAAGGATACAATTGATTAAATTATACTAAATCGCTTCCTAAATCCTTTTGAAAAAGAGCCTTTTCAATATAATATTCTTAATAATGGTGAAATGACTCGAGCACAGCCCGCGCTGAATCCCCCGCATCCGAGGCATGTATGGGGAAGCAGGTGTTGCCAAATCAAAGATGTATTATTAAGCTAGATTTTATTATGTTCGCTGTATCCTTAAATCGCAGAGTCGCATTTAGAGCTTTCTTTTGGAGACATAATCGAGGACATAATAAATTTTTACTTCCATTAAATTTATCAATGCCTCACTTTGAACATCTGTGATTTTATTTAAATTAATCATTTAGGCCGGGGACCAGATCGGTCTCGTGATATTACCAGTCAGCGATACCTTATGCTACAAAAAAACCGGCCAAGTTCGAGTCGAGCTCGCGCACCGAGGGCTCCGTACTATAGTTGCAAAACTTGCGAATTATTCGGAATAAATAAGGAATACTTCGAAAATCATGGAATCTTTCCAGGATTTATAGAAGTTTATTCAGTATGAAGAGGAATGCGTAATACCTATTTTGTTAATTTTAGACCGAGCCGGATTTAATCAGTTTTCAATTTATGGATATTCGTATATACATTATATGGAATGCCCCAAGATAATTATTATTTCAAAATGACAATTTAAAAATGATCGAAAATCGCGCGAACGAACGAAACGAATCCATGCAAGCGGCCTACCTACACTCGCACGCAGTCGACTGGCGGCGGAGCGGAGGCGATGCGCGGCGCGGGGGGGGGGCGCAGCGAGACGGGCGGACGGCGCGCGACGCGGTAGGTAGGTACCTGCCATGCGCTGTATGGTTGTTATGCGTATAGTTTCGCGTGACGTAGGCAGGGAATACTTCCCAAAAGATACGAAGCTTTCGTCATCTTTCGTTGAATAGATACGGAACGGACTGATACTGTCTGGCGGCGGCGCTGCGCGCGCGATGCGTCATGCGAGTTGAGGAATATTTAAGAACTATATTGTGGTTGTTTATTGTTTGTGTGGTAATTATATTCTAAAATGGTGGCTGAGGTTTGAATTGTAGATGTTTTTAAACATTGTAATAACAATAAATAATGTTCCAGTTCCAAAATAATTTTGAGCGATTTTTTTTTTCTGACGATGTAAATTTTGTAATTTTTTTTAATTTTGTAAAATTACATAGATACTGTTTATTGGTTAATAAGCAGGGACCGAAAATGTTCAAAAGAACCGGTTCGTAACCGGTTCGAAAAGGGTTCTAAAGAGATTACGGTTATAGAACCGGTTCATAAAATAACTGGTTTAGGAACCGGTTTTCTGAACCAGTTCAAAAACCGATGAACCGGTTCTTCGAACGAACCGGTTCCGCAGGTGGGTTAAAGAACCGGTTCGAAAGAACCCTTTAAGAACCAGTTTGCAGAATGGTTCTTAGAACCGGTTCGAAAAAACCCTTTTAAGAACCGGTTTGCATGATGGTTTTGAGAACCGGTTCTCGAACCGAGCTGCATAACCGGACTCGTTTAAGAACCGGGTCATAACTCGAGAACCACTGGTGCTAGACCCATCGTGTTGGTACTCAAACTTCAGATCTCGGTGAGATCTATCCATCTGTCACGTGAACTTTTGTTTTGGTCATAACTCGAGAACCACTGGTGCTAGACCCATCGTGTTGGTACTCAAACTTCACGTCTCGGTGAGATCTATCCACCTGTCACGTGAACTTTTGTTTTGGTCATAACTCGAGAACCACTGGTGCTAGACCCATCGTGTTGGTACTCAAACTTCGGAAATTTGCGCGGATTATTATCCGCGCAAATTTCCGTATATGTTGCTGAGCCCGACTCACAGATACCTATAGTTTCGCGGGGATCTTCGCCCCTTCCCCACCGACGACGTGTTCGAAATTGAAGGCCGCGCGTTCACTCCTATTTCCGCCTTAAATAGAGATTAAATGAGGGTTAATAAGTACGTAAATAAGTATTTACCTATCGTGCGGTTGTTTCTGTTTTTTATTAGGTTCTTAATTCCTAAAAAAACAATGGACAGTAGGTAAAGCCCGTTCGTTTTCATAGAGTCGCTCTTTGTAATGCCGACAAAGCACATGCCGACGCCGACAAAAGGTGCCGCCGAGAAAACAAAGGCGGCGCCGCCGGCGCGCGCGCCTTTGGACCGTATCTGAGCGAATGGGCTAAACCTACCTACTCCGTACGTCATGTGAATTATAATACGTAGTGTTAAATCTTGTACGATGATACGGAACACGGAACCCTTCGTGTGCGAGTTCGACACGCACTTGGCCGGTTTCTTGTTAAAATGACTTCTCATCAACCTAAAAAACGTGAAAACATCGCAGATGGATAAAACTATAGTTAATTCGAAAGATTCCGAAGCTTTCGGTAGTTTTGCGAATGATTCCGAATGATTCCCTTTGGAAGTATTCGGAAACATTCCTTCTCGCATCTAGACTCCGTACCGATACGTAATTGGCCGGTTTCTATTAAGTGATATTTTACTTTACTTTAAATTCACTATAATCACAGCAATTTTGACGCTTGTACGTATTACAGTTTTTACGATAGAGCAAAAAAAAAACGTTTCTTGTATGGGGACCCACCAAAATTTGTTAACTTTTTTTAAATTTTCTTTTACATATCTGCGATAATAACATATATTCTGTGAAAATTTCAACCGGCTACCCATTACGTTTTCAAAAGATAAAGCCCTTTAAATGTAGGACAGACAGACAGACGGACGGACAGACGGCGTGTAGGTTTCTGTATAGCTGCTATGTAGTGCAATAATAATAATTTCTTTCTCAAATTTTATTTTACCGCAAATGTTATTTTAAAAGCGTAAAATTTTAAATTTATCTAAATTATTTCAGCTTCCGTAGGAGACAGAAAAGAACAATAGCGCGCAAAGGCGGACTTATGAAGTACCTAATTTCTTTCATTCACTCTTTTGGAGGTAGATACCATGTATTTTAGTCGCTCCCCTTTACCACATAGCTTGTCATGCCAGTAATTAGTTAATTAACACGCCAGGTGCAATTATTTCCCTTTGGTCGTACCAATCTCCTGATGTGGTAATGAGTAGATTTTCGATCGTTTCAGTATAGTTCCCGATTTCCAGAATTCGCCCTGGTGTCATGAGTTTAAGACTATGTACATGAATATTTAGGGTGTCCAATGACGCGTATCGATGAGGGCTACAAGATGGTGAAAAACAAATTAAAAAAGTTTGAAATTTTTTGAGAAAATCGCAAAAAAAGGCTTAAAATAGGCATTTTAAGGGGGTTTAAAAAGGGCAATTTTAAAACTTTTATATTTAAAACGTTTCTATTTTTATATTGTAGATTGACTCAATTTCTGGAATGTTTTTTTTTGATTGTTTAAAAAAAGTCCTGCGTACGGCCCTGTGCTAATATGACACATTGCGTTTCGCCCGAGGCGCGTCGCGGCGCCGCCGCCGCCCTCCCCTTCGTGAGCCGAGCGTAATACAGCGCGTGCGAGAGTACATACTGCGAGCGTCAGGAATATCATGTACGTGACTTCGTCGCTAGCTACGTGCTCAGTGTGCGCTTGTGGTGTCGCCCCCACCCCCCCTTCCTCCCGCCCGCCGCAGATCTAAATACGGCTCTGTGCAGGTGCGGAATTGATAGATAGTATAGAAAATGCTTTATTGCTCCAGTAAACATTAAACAATAACAATTACATTAGAAAATTTACATAAGGTGCAAAGGCGGACTTATCCCTTACAGAGATTTCTTACATTCAACATTTGGATGTTTGAGATTCGATAATATAGTGGAACATAAGTAGGTAGTAGCAAAAGAGTTGAGCGTGAGAATTGAAGATACAATAATAATGAGAATACTTATTAATAATACATGTAAGTACATGCTAGTTAAATACAAGCCATACATTTGTTAATACATATAAGTTATTAATTGAATTGAATGTATTTTTGTTTTGTTTTTTTTTATGAACAACCGGCATGGGTGGCCGTGCCCGAAAGTTCAAAAGGAGATAAGGTACAGCCAATAACGCCGCTTCTCGCCAAACCACGCTCAGAGAGGCACCATGCCAGCTGCAAGGCGGAAAAAAAAAATCTTCGTCAATTTATTAATTAACACGCCTTTCGAAGATCCTCAGTTAAAGATACCAAGGAAAACACTCACCAGAAGACCGTTCCATATTTTCGCCATTCAACTCTGGAACGATTTCGAAATGGATACGGAATCCTTAGAAGTGAATAATAAAAAAAAATTATTTTTTTTTTCTTATTTTTTTCAATGAATCCATTAGGTGTCTGTGCACACTCGGACAAGTCATAGTGTATTACAAAATTATGTTATGATTAGCTTTTGCTCGCGGCTTCGCTCGCATGGAATTCGTATTTAAGAAGAAGAAAGTAAGTAAGCCCGCTACCGTACCTTTATTTCGGCGGGCGGAACAATTCGGTTTGTATGAGATCCACATCTTAGCTTAACCGGGACTGAATTTTATTAAACCTATACTGTGTCCCGTATATTCAAATGTGCTTGTACTAAGTTTCATCAAATTCGGATGATCGAATTAAGAGTTATGGAGGAACAAACATACATACGTACATAAAGAAAAGATTCCTAAAAATCGTCAATTTAGTTTTCGTAAAATACATAAAGTATACAAATGCAATATTTCCTAAAAGAAAGTAACTTACTCCATGACCATCCCTTACAGATTTGTTATTAGTAGTGATGTGGTATTGTGCATCGAACAAAAAATTGCCTTCGTCCAATACAGAAATACAGAAATGGATAAAAAAGTTTCAATAATACTGTAGTTCGAAGCGAACAGAGAACTTACACTACAATATCTTATTACTTAGCATATCTTATTAGCTACCTATTTAAACTAAACTTATAATAAAAAAAACTTATAATCAAGATGTTAACGGTTAAATTATGGAACGGAGACACCATTCTAACGATTAACAATCACTGATCCAGTCTATAACATTCCTTGCTCTATGTCGTGTCACATTCAGTACAAGATATTTTCGTGATAATGAGTGCTGTCCCGCAAGCGGCGATGTACCTAATAAATAATTTAAGCCCACACGAAAAAGATAAAAATTTGCAAGAGACACAAATTTCGCAGTCCATTCCTGCGGTTGACGGCCCGACCTCTGGCCTTTTTGTTTATTTCATTTAGTGAGAAATTTATGATACAAACCCGGCTCTCTGGTTGAACAAATATTTTTATTCGAACACATTTTAAATAAATTATTTTTTTTTTTGTGTCCACCATGAAAATGCCTACTATGTAAAATGTTTTAACAGTTCTTAAGAGTATGCAATATGACCTAACATTGCTTCGCACGAACCCCTGATTTTTGACTTCGGTACCTAAAAAGAAGAAAAATGGAACTCTTATCACTCTTGTGTCTGTCTGTCTGTCTGTCCGTTTATCACAGCTTATTTTCTCCTAATCTAATAGACAAAATAAGTTGAATTACATATACATATAGATTTTCACCAAAAAAAATACAGAATCTGGGAAAAAGTTTCAGAGCTTTTCGTCTTCAAAAATGGACCCCTTTCGACATCTGAAGTTACCCTATCCTGAAACACCCTGTATATTTTGATGACCCAATCACGTACGTATAGCGTAAATGAACGTATTTGGCAAAGAAATTGCATTATGTCGGCGACGTAATACAAACTCTTTGGTATTTGGATCATAAGGGTCAATTTTAGGAGACAAATTAGAACGTAAAAAAAATTATTTCACCGTGTGACGTATCAGTGGAAAGGGCTCGTTATAAGGAATACAAATGAAGAGTGGAAATGCCAAAGGTTCTAAGTACCAAAAATATATTTTACAGGAGAGCAATAAAACTTCATAACTCAATATTTTTATATTACACGTTTGTTTAAAAAAAATTACAGATGGTCCTTCAGGACAATTGGCAACCTATGTTCTAGTTATTTAAGTAATTTTGTAACACATAATTGAGAAAAAAAAGATCACACGGAGAAAGTTCCAAGTACCATGGAACTTGGAACGGTTTTAGCCCGTTGTCTGTGGAGCGGTCGATATCGACCGCTAGAGCACTATGGACAATAACTTGAGCAGTTGGAACAATTTTAGGAAATGATACGTGGGCTTAAAACATCTTAATCTTCTTGCCAGACTGGCACATGGAACGTTTAACACGAAACGGGTGGCGGCACATAGACCGTCGCCATATTTTGGCGGGGTTTTAAACTACGATATATCAATTTTAGGCACTTAGAACGCTAACAAGGCAACTGGCGTTGGTACATAGAGCACGTTTAGAGGAAAAAACGATTTTGGAAAAAAATGGCACTTAGAACGATTGGCATTTCCACTCTTCAAATATATAGCTTTTTGCGTATTTTAAAATGTTTACCACCATACTAATTATTATTCCGTTAACCACAAAATGACAAGAGTATAAATAAAATGTAAATTTTTAAGTATGTAATGTAAATACGACATGAAAACAGCAAACAATGTTGAAAATTATCATATTTGTAAATTTAAATACCACATCCGTATGTGGTGGTGACACTGAAGAGTTAAACATTATTGGTTACATATTAATTAATTAATCGAATATTATTATATAATATTAATAACGCTTGTGTATACGTCTATCAGTTTAGTTTCAGTTCAGTTTAGTTTCACTATTATCGACAGACAACGGAAATAGGTTGCTAGATATAATCATCCCTTCATTGAGTTACACGAGATTGTTAGTGTACATGACAAGAGGAAATTGAGTTCGGCTCGACAAGTGAAACTATTGTCAAATTATCAATATACAATATTATTTAACATACATGATACCGCGTGGGGCTGGTACTTAAAAAGAATAGCCCCACGGCATCTCTCCCTGTGCATGTCGCAAAGGCGACTATAGGGGATATCTTGACATCTCTCACCTTGGCACGGTCCTTCCACCGAGTCGTGCAGCAGGTGGTTCTTCGTGCCTTACTGGCTGCTTGTTTGTTATCGTGTCCGAATACTTTGCTAAACGTGGTGGTCGGTGTTGTGCTGTAATTTACAAGAGTCCATGCAGCACAACACCGTTTACTCTGCTCACCCCTATTATCGGGATAGAGTGTGTGGTATGATGTATGTATGTCAGTCAGTCAGTCAGCGTGTAAGTGTCCACTGCTGGACATACGCCTCTCCAATTTTTCTCCAGTCCATGTACGACTACATGTACGACATGTAGTCCACAAGAGACGTGGCAGTTGTTTTTTCGACTTTTGAAAAAAAAACGACTATCTAGTCCGGGCCTTAGATGGTTTCTATTTCATCAGCAGGAGTGTATCGTACAGATATCACGAAAGCACTCCTGGAGCAGTGCTACTCAAACTTTCTTGTGTGGCGGACCGGCTTCTTTTTAACCCCCGACGCAAAAAGAGGGGTGTTATAAGTTTAACGTGTGTATGGGTGTGTCTGTGGCATCGTAGCTTCCAAACGGATGGACCGATTGGATGCCTGTTTTTGACGTGATAACGTCTTCTAAATTGATGAACACCGGCTGCACGCACGAATATCACGTCACGTTCCATCTGAGCCTGTGTGTGCAAGCGAGAGCGCGTAACAAGCTATAGAGAGGCACAATCGGCCCAAGCGTCGGCTTGTAAAAGTACCAGGGCCGCAGAAATTAAAACGAGGTTACTCGTACCATAATATCTGGCCGGTCGGAAAATATTTCAAATTTAGAATATTCATGAAACAAGGGTTGTATGACGTTATCACGTAAAACTATCGTCCGTAAACCGACTTTACAGACAACCAATTTTTTTTATTAGAAATCTGGTTTAATCGGGATGGTTCTTAGCTATGTTTGTAATCGAATAATTAAGTAATCAAAACATTAATTATCGTAAAAAGTGGACCGATTTGCATGCGATGTTTTTAAAAAAGCTTTAAATAAAATTACAAATAAAAAAAACCCCGACCTTTAAAAAGTAAAACTCAAGTAATCGCGAAGTAAATAAAATATAATAAAAACTCTGAGCTGCGCGGGTACTTAGCGGTCCCCCGACTTCGTTAAATAAGTAAACGGAAATTATTTTTGACTTTTTAAGGGTCGGGTTTTTTTATTGTTACCTAGGGGCTGTTTTGGGGATTTGTGGGGTATAAAAAGAAGTTATTTTTGTATATGATCCGCTATGGATGGCTGTGTCAGAGGGGCCAAAGCACATGCTCCGATCAGCCAATATCACCTCCGAGAAGGTAGGTGCCATAAACGAGACCCCCCTTTGCATTGCTGGCTATAATAGACTAGAGGAGAACATAGCCGAGGCTGCTATGCGGCCACCTTGCATTCAATACGGTGGTACCTTACAAGTCGGCTAGAATTTGAGCCTACCACCTAGGAAAGATGTTTTAAGTGTTTAGGGTTTATTTAAATTATATCAATCCCCAAAACAGCCCCTAGGCTGTTTTGGGGATTTGTGGATAAAAAGAAGTTATTTTTGTATATGATCCGCTATGGATGGCTGTGTCTGAGGGGCCAAAGCACATGCTCCGACCAGCCAATATCACCTCCGAGAAGGTAGGTGCCATAAGCGAGACCCCCCTTTGCATTGCTGGCTATAATAGACTAGAGGAGAACATAGCCGAGGCTGCTATGCGGCCACCTTGCATTCAATACGGTGGTACCTTACCAGTCGGCTAGAATTTGACCTTACCACCTAGGAAAGATGTTTTAAGTGTTTAGGGTTTATTAAAATTTAATTTAATTATATCAACCTCATCTTAATCGGATAAATTTCGTCAGCCTCGATAGCTCAGTGATGCAGACAGTCGACTGTCGCTATTGATTGTTAAGCAACGCTGGGCCGGTCAGTATTTGTATGGGTGACCGCTCGACCGTTGGAGGCTGACCGTGGTTCGGATTCCACGCAAAACTGTAGGTCCCTTCCCTTCTTACCTTAGTAGGTGGTAGGATTATAAGAAGGGATATGACTCCCTTCTTATATTACTAGGTGGTAGGGTATAACCCGCCCGGGTTGGTACCACCGCACTGAATGAAAGGTCGGTCGAAACGGCTATGTGAATGGTTTGTGTTTTCCGTCCAGTTCAGTGTAGCCGGCACGACCGAGGGGAGGCACTGACGTGGCACCAAGTTCACCCGGTGTTATGGGCTGACATCATGGATGTTGTAGGTGATGTAAGCCAACCGTGTCAGTTTCCATAAAAAAAAAATAAAAAAAACCCGCCCGGGTGGATACCACCGCACTGAATGACACGTCGGTCGAAACGGCTATGTAAATAGTTTGTGTTTTCCGCCCATTTCAGTGTAGCCTACATGAAATGAAGGGAAGCACTGACATGGCACCTAGTTTACCCGGTGTTATGGGCTGACATCGCGGATGTTGTAGGTTATGTAGCCAACCGTGTCAGTTTCCCTAAAAAAAAATCAATAATCAAACGGCGGATTGGCTGGCAGCTTGTGGGCTTATGACCGTCGGACCAGCACTGGTCCGCGGACTACCATTTGAGTAGTACTGCTCTAGAGCACATTCTGAACATATAACCCGCGAGAGGAGCCAACAAAGGTACCTACATAAAGCACTGTAGTTTTATAGCCGCTCACGAAAACGAGACAGTCTGTGACGCCGCGTCACCGCGTTTTATATTCAAATAAATAAACCGGAACAAGTTATCTTTTTGTTGTTTGGCCGCACGTACGTACATTATGTACCGTGTAAGTACCGTGTGGGGCTGGTACTTTAAAAGAATAGCCAACTGCATCTCTCCCCGTGTATGTCGTAAAAGGCGACTAAGGGATATGACTCCTTTCTTATATTATGTAGCCAACCGTGTCAGTTTCCATAAAAAAAATATCAATAATCAAACTGCGGATTGGCAGCTTGCGGGCTGCGGAGCGGCGGACCAGCACTGGTCCGCGGACTACCATTTGAGTAGTACTGCTCTAGAGCACATTCTGAACATATAACCCGCGAGAGGAGCCAACAAAGGTACCTACATAAAGCACTGTAGTTTTATAGCCGCTCACGAAAACGAGACAGTCTGTGGCGCCGCGTCACCGCGTTTTATATTCAAATAAATAAACCGGAACGTAAAAAGTTATCTTTTTGCTGTTTCTTGTTTGGACGCACGTACGTACATTATGTACCGTGTAAGTACCGTGTGGGGCCGGTACTTTAAAAGAATAGCCCCACTGCTTCTTTCCCCGTGTATGTCGTAAAAGGCGACCAAGGGATATTGACTCCCTTCTTATATTACTAGGTGGTAGGGTTTAACCCGCCCGGGTTGATACCACCGCACCGAATGAAAGGTCGGTCGAAACGGCTATGTAAATAGTTTGTGTTTTCCGTCCAGTTCAGTGTAGCCGGCACGACCGAAGGGAAGCATTGACGTGGCACCGAGTTCACCCGGTGTTTTGGGCTGACATCACGGATGTTGTAGGTGATGTAGCCAACCGTGCCAGTTTCCATAAAAAAAAGTGCTTGGCGGGTAAAAGAAATAGAAAATTATTAAGAGGTGGATAAAAAATTATGCAGAAAGTAATAATTTTGTATCTTCTGTACATGTTTAATGTTTTTCCTCTAGCTCATTGTAGCCGACACGACCGAAGGGTGGCGCTGAAATGGCACCTAGTTCACCAAGGTGTTATGGGCCGACATCGCGGATGTTGCAGGTGATGTAGCCAACCAGGTCAGTTTCCATGAAATTACTAATTAAAAAAAAGACTACTCTTAAACAATAAAAAATAAATTCCGTCTACTCAATTAAAGGAGTCAGGGGACCGCTAAGTAAATACCCTTGCAGCTCTTAGTTTTTATATTTTATTTACTTAGCGGTCCCCCGACTCCTTTTAGTAAGTAATCGGAAATTCTCATACATTTCTCATACAGTTGACTGACATGAAAAAAAAAAACGTTTTGTTTCATACCTGGATGGACAAGTAGGTAGATACGTATGTTTATTTATTTTTATAATTATATTCTGTATATTTAGTAAATTATATGTATTAACGCAAGTATTTATTTAACTAGCATGTACTTATATATTATTCTTATTAATATTGTATCTTCAATTCTCACGCTCAACTCTTTTGCTACTATCTACTTACATCCTTCCTTCCTTATTCCTTATTCCTTTCCTTATCCTTACCTATAATAAAATCCAACGTCTGCTTTCTGTCTGAGTGTCTGAGTGTCTGAGTGTATGTCTGTCTGTCCGCTTATAACTCGAGAACCACTGAACCGATTTTAATAAAAAAAAATTCTACGGATAGCTTGATTCTTCCCATCAACTATAGGCTACTTACTATCACGCTAAATGGCTTATGAGGTTAGCAGTGAAGTGAAATATGAGAGCGGGCGGAGCCGCGGGCACAGCTTGTTCTACTATATTAATCAAATCTTCAAACATCCAAAGGTTGACTGTAAGAAATCTCTTTAAGGGATAAGTCCGCCTTTGCAACTTATGTAAATTTCCTAATGTACTCTGTTGAATGTTATTGGAGCAATATAACATTTTCTATGAGTTAACCGCCAGATATATTTCAGCCGACGATGGTGAAATAGTTATGTCTCAGCTCAGTTATTGCGTTCGCATTGGGTACTTATGAATGAGCAGTTATTGGATCGGAAATGGAATCTAACGGGCCGTCTGCAAGACAGACAGGAAATTAAAAATTCCCCTACGAGGTGGTGTCTTGGCCGATATTGTAATATTCGTCTGGGAGACTGTTCTGTAATCTCTTCTCTTTCTTGCATACATATTATAAAACCGGCCAAGTACGAGTCGAACTCGCGCACCGAGGGTACCGTATCGCCATGTCATGGTCAGCGCCACTCACGCCATCTATGGCGTGTTATGAAATGCTTCATATTAGTTAAAATTCATCATTTGATGAAGAAAATGATGATTCTTCTATGGGAACCCCCGTGAATGTTTTATTTTTTCTTATTTGTATTATTTGTTGTTATATCGCCCATAATAAGATAACAACACAACATAAGTATTGTGTGAAAATTTCAACGGGCTACCTATTACAGTTCAAGAGATACAGTCCTCGGACAGACGGACGGACGGACGCACGGACGGAGGGACAGACGGCGCAGGCTTAGTAATAGGGTCCCGTACCGGATACGGAAATGCAAAGCGAAAATCATAGGAAAAAATACATCCCGGCCAGGATTCGAACCTGGGTCTCTAGCTTGAAAATTTGGAGATAATACGTCACGGCCCGGTAGCGTCGTTGATTATCACGTTGGCGGCTCAAGCCAGAGACCCAGGTTCGAATGCTGTCCGGGATGTATTTTTTGCAATGATTTTCGCTTTGCATTTTTCCAATTAAAATTATATATAATGCGAGTACGTGCTTAGTAGGTACTAACATATAAACATAAAATAATATTAAAATATTATAAAAGTACCGACAAAATATATTTATATTCATTATCCAATAGTGAATATAAATATATTTTGTAGCTATTTGGGAAATACATCCGACAGATGTCTTCGCAAATTTTCAAAACGCAAAGGATATTCGAAGACGGCAAAAGTTTCCCACCGGGGAAACATGAGACAGTCTCCGGTGGAAGTTGGACGCAAATGATATTCACTCTTCATTAACAGTGACGGTATTCAACGGTACTCAACGCATATTGCGTCGTCGGTATCGCTGACGGCAGTTAGCCTAATCGATAGATGACGCAAACTGGTATTCACTAGGAACATCGCACAGCTGTAACGGCACTTTACTAGCGATGACGATTCAAAGAGAATAATATAACCACTACCGTTTAAGGCCCTGTCAACCCGTATTCACCCGTACTTCTCTTTCAAGGCGCCGCCGCTTTCGCTGGTTGGAGTAGGATGCAACACAATCAATAAAAAATTAGGTTTTTATTTTTTTATTCCAAAACTACGCATCGAAACAAAAAAGTAAAAAGCTACGGATTTAGATATATATTTAACAAATAAAATATATTTTTTCCAAAGCCTTGATTTGGTCACGTTGCCTTAAATACGTTTTTATAACTAAATTTAGAGGCATGTTCATGATTTTTTTCTATCGAGCGAAGTTAATCAAAACGACTGTTCAAAAAGCTATCGATCTGAGCTGATAGATGAAGTATTACATATATTAAAACTGAATCTGTCAGGTGAGTAATATTGGTGGTAAACCTCTTGAAATTCTAATCAGTCGCGGCCTCAAGTCACCTTAAGAGGCGGGACGCCCATACTAGCCCAATAGAATCAATTTGCATGGCACTTCAATACCAATCTGACGGCCATTTACGTCAAACAACAGGAGTGCCAACGTTATAGACCAATAGTGATCAATCAATCAAATACACTTTATTACATATCACACGCTGTATCCCGACAATCGGGGTAAGCAGAGTAATCGGTGTTGTGCTGCAAGTACTCTTGTAAATTACAGAGTAACACCGAACACCACGTTTAGCAAAGTATTCGGACAAGTTAACTACATGAAGCAGCAAGTAAGTCACGAAGACCCACCTGCTGCATTAACGGCGGAAGGACCGTGCCAAGGTGAGAGGTGGCTTGCCTGTCGCAATCCCTTAATCGACTTTTACGACATGCACGGGGAGAGAGGCAGTGGGGATATTCTTTTAAGTACCGGCCCCACGCGGTACATTTTATTGTACACAATACACTTATTGAACACCATAAAAACATGGAACGCAAAAGGCAAATTTAATGCAATGTAGTATTCTTTACAAGCTAACCTTTGGGATGTGGAGAAGCTTATAGGGCGGACAATGCAGTGCAAAAGTAATGTGTGAAGAATAAAACCATTCGCAAACAGATACATAATAGAAAAAATAGTCAGATAATAGTGATAGTGCTCTAGATGTAGGTCATAGACGTATATAGGAAGATTATTTCTCTATGATGTAGGTATACATAGATCGGCTGTCCCAGCGTGAAACACTGCATATCCATTTTTTCGTGATTTGATATTTTTGCATATTTGGATTTGCTGTGTTATTCCCATGCATCCCAATTGATGAAAAAAATATATTTCAGCAGATTTCTGAAATACACGGTCACCAAACACTGTATATCCAGCATCTTCTCTAATTTTCCACATATAAACACTGCATATCCAATTTACCAAGCATAAACACTGTACATCCAGGATATACAGCGCTATCATTTGGTTTTCGGTTTTACCGCGTTTATGCATGGTTTCAGAAACAACGATTAACACTGTATATCCTGTCTCCCAAGCATAAACGCGGTATGTCAAGGATATACGGTGTTGTTATTTGGTTTTTTTTTTGACACATTTTAATTCCTTGCCAGAAACAGAGACAGCTCAGGACCTTCTTCACGAACGTGGATTGAATCTACTCACTGCAGCTGAGTGAGTGAAGAAAGTCCTAAGCTGTCTCTGTTTCTTTATAGCTGATATAAGAATGATAATTGATATGAAAATGATTATGTAAATAACAATAGCGGATTTGCTGTTTGTTACTTGACAGCTTTCATTTTGTGACACATTTTAATTCCCAAATGAAAACACTGTATACGCATAAAACCTACATTATTATAACAATAAAAACATATGGTACATCACTACAAAGATGTATTTTTTTAATTAACTGCATATTTACTTTTCCTTTAAATAGAACAGAAATTGTTATATTAAATTTTCCACTATTTTTGCTCTCCTGAACAATTTAACATTTGGTTAATACAGTGTTTCACTCTGGTGCAGCCGAGATCTTTCGTCAGCCTCGGTAGCTCAGTGGTGCGGTCGGTCGACTATCGGTCGGAACATATGTAAGTACACCTGGGCCCGGTAAGTGGATGGATGGGTGAACGTTGGAGGCTACTGTGGTTCGGATTCCATGTAAAACTGTAGGTCCCTTCCTTTTTTATCTCACTAGGTGGTAGTATTTCCCGACGTAACACTCTAAAAACGTAATAATATAGTAGAAAATCGTGCGGAGATAGATTGATAGATTGAGAAATAGTGTAGTGCGAGAGCGCTGTGGGTTAAAAGAAGATATAGTGACAAGGATTGAGAAAGGGATGCTTCGATGGTTCGGTCATGTTGGAAGAATGGATGATAGGAGACTAACGAAAGAAATTTATGAAGCAAATGTGAGTGGAAGAGTCGGGAAGGGTCGCCCTAGACGCACGTACCTGGACCAGATCGGGCATGTGCTCAAAAAGGGGCAAGTGCTTAGTACCCGTAACCGACGAGCATGCATGAAGAAAATTATGGGAGTGGAAGAGGCGGCAGAGGTGTGTCAGGATCGTGGCACGTGGAGATCCGTTGTCTCTGCCTACCCCACCGGGAAACAGGCGTGACACTATGTATGTATGTAAAATCGTGCGGCTATAGTCACCCGTGTAAACCCCGCATTAGCAACAAGGTAAAGTGGTATAGCGCGCACGACATAAGAGGAACATATACAATTTCCTGCTTTATTTATTACGAATTTCTTTACAGCAGCCTACATTGTGAGAGACTCAGAAGGTTGTACGTTGTAGGAATTTATTTTTCCACATATAAAGAAAACGTTGCTCCAGACGTCCACCCTTCCGTCCGTCTGTCCGTCAGTTTGTCGGACAGAATGCTTGGTGGAATTTTCGAGGGAAGCTCGAAGGTTCTTTTGTATCCTATCTAGGCTTATTTTGAAGGCGCTAGAAGCCAAATTTGCATTTTTCATTTCATAAACAGGGAAACATGTAATTGGCCATGAACGAAATGAGATGAAATGAGATGAAAAGAGATGAATGAGATGAAAAGAGATGAAATGAGATGAAATGGGATGAAATAAAATGAAATGAAATGAAATGAAAATATAATTTATTGCATTATAAAAAGTTACATAGTCGGACTTAAAGCCTTCAGCCATTCCTCGGATTGTGGGAAAGGTCGATACCAAAAAAGCTTGAGCCATCCATACTATAAGGAATTTCCAAATATCGCAGTGGATGGATGTGTAGGTAGTTTTTTTTTAATTCGCTGGTGTATCCTAACCTATTAATTTATCTTTAAAGAGATCTTCAAAGCATGTTTTTAGTATTTTAATTACTCTCTCTCAATGGAAGGACATTAGAAGCAATTAATTTTTTTCGAAATTTTCGAGGAATTTTTGTATTTTTTTTATGTAATCCGGTATGGTTGGCTGAGTCGGAGGGGCCAAAGCACATGCTCCGACCAGCCAATATCACCTCCGAGATGATAGGTGCCATAACGAAGACATTCCTGGATTGCTGGTTATACTAATATGCTGTAAAATAAATAATATTGTTTTAATTTTTTTTAAATAAGCTTTAGTGAATATTCACTGGTGTCCTTGCCCCTTACTAGGGCTCAAATTGTAGCCGATTGGGTTGGTACCACTGTACTGGATGCAAGATGGCTGTGTGTGTTCCTCGGTTGTGTTCTCCTCTAGTCCAGTATAGCCAGAAATTCAAAGGGAAGTCTCCGATATGGCACCTACCTCGGTGGTGATATTGGCTGGTTGGACCATGTGCTTTGGCCCCTCTGACTCACCCACGCATATCGGATTACATAAAAAAAACTAAAAGGCCCCCCCCCCGCCCCCTCTCCTACCTGCAGGTTTAAATTTGCCAGACTGTAGCTAAAGCAAAGAGCCGACATCGCGGCTGCACTGTGCCCACAACCAATTAGGCACGCGCCAGACTGTTTACAAACCGACCGTTGGCTGCGTTCCGAAGCTAACTAGAGCTACCTCTCGTCGGCTGTCTGCGAACTGCAGAGTGCGGGCATAGTTTAAACAGACTAGTTAACCACCTTCATACAAGCGCGCTGATTTCGCACTCATACAAGCGCACGCCTGCGCACGCTGTCCGTACACAACCACTATTTACATTCTCACTTCCCTCGCTTGTAGTCAGTAATGGCCGCCCCGCGCCTATATTTCATTTATATATTTATTATTTGTTATATAAGGTCTTTCAATAGTAGGTAATGCTACGCTAAGGGGTATATGTGTATCAGACACTGATCATGGTCCCGTACCAATTTTTTTTACGATATAAAAACCTACTTATTAAGGTGAAATACGGGCAATTCACGTATTAAATTTGAGGAGTGAGTAGGTTTTGTATATCGTAAAAAAATGGTATGGGAACGTGATCAGTATCTGATACACATACACCCCTTAGCGTAAAGTTACCAACTAATGAAATACCTTATTTATGTGTTGTGAGTTGTGACAGCCCTGGTGGCTCGGCGCAGCAGCGTAGGTACCAGGTAACCTACACGTCTCCTTTTACTATGGTGCGGGCGTCTTGTGATTTTACGGCGAAGGCGGGAAATAAAATCAACTAACAAGGTCGGCTGGAAAGACTAATAGCTTAAATGGGATAAAATACTTTCCCACGTGGAATCACCTTCCTGAACAGGCGACGACGCTTCACTGCTGTCCACACGTTCAAAGAACTTAGACTTCCTAGAGTTATACCTATTTTATACTAGATATTTTTAGATATATATTTTTGCCTTACTTGCTGCCTGATCTGAGTTATCTTGTCCGATTACTTTGCTAAACGTGGTGGTCGGTGTTGTGCTGTAATTTACCAGAATACTTGTAGCACAACACCGATTACTCTGCTTACCCCGATTGTCGTGAGTTGGCGTGTGGTGTGTACGTATTTATGTATATTTTTAGATTTTTTTATTATTATTTTATGTTTGGTTAATGGATTAAATTGAAATTATATTTTATGTTTTATGTTAGTAGTATGTTTTAATTAGAAAATTCAAATCGAAAATCATTGGAAAAAAATACATCCCGACCAGGATTTGAACCTGGGTCTCTGGCTTGAGCCGCCAACGCGATAATCAACTACACCACCGGGCCGTTACATATTATCTCCAAATTTTCGATCTATTGCCACTGCATCTTCATGAATGATGTCGCATAATTTTTGCAATCAGTCAACTTGCACGGTTCTACATTGAACCTTATGCCAGGTTCAAATCCTGGTCGGGATGTATTTTTTCCAATGATTTTCGATTTGCATTTTCTAATTAAAAATATAAATTGAAATTGTATGTTAGGATAGATTTTTCTTTTATTGTATACTAGGTTTTGGCCGCAGCTTCGCTCGCGTAGCCTATGTCCATCCTGAAGGCCCATCCTTCCTTACCTATAATAAAATCCAACGTCTGCTTTCTGTCTGAGTGTCTGAGTGTCTGAGTGTTTGAGTGTATGTCTGTCTGTCCGCTTATAACTCGAGAACCACTAAACCGATTTTAATAAAACAAAATTCTACGGATAGCTTGATTCTTCCCATCAACTATAGGCTACTTACTATCACGCTAAATGGCTTATGAGGTTAGCAGTGAAGTGAAATATGAGAGCGGGCGGAGCCGCGGGCACAGCTTGTTCTAAATATTAGTCAAATAAGTTTTAAAATCGGTTGAGTATTTTCGGATATTACCTCCTACATACAAATGTACAAACTTACAAACTTTACCACTTTATAATATTGGTGTAGATTAATAAGTGTATTCTAAATATTTTATTCAAATTTGACATTGAATTTTATTTTGCTTTTAATTTGGAAATGATTTTTGTGTGTATTTGTCGAATTTACTTTTTAGTTTTGTTTTCGATAAACGAGTGCATCGACACAGGCAAAAGCCCAACGCTGCACTCGGGACATGTATCAAATGTGGTTTTGATTTCTATGTCTACTCTTCTCCTCTTTCTTTTCTAAACCTTTTGTGATACTAACCTAGACTATTGATAAAATTAAATTGCTATTAACCTTGTACACAAAAATTTTGTTATAATTTGGAATTTGGAATACATAAACATGTTTCTGATACCTGATGGTGAAGTGTAGGGAAAACAATATATGTAATTAATTACTCATCGACGCCCTTACAATATCTTCTATCCAGTCTATTAAATATGTAAATTATTAAGTAAGTATGTATAGTAACAAATATTTCATTTAAAAGTTGACAAAAAACAACTGCCCAACTTTTCTATATAAGAAATAGTACCTGGGCGACCGAGCTTCGCTCGGCGTCTACACCTTTATGGATTAACTTGAAAAAAAAATAACATTACCTAAATACAAAATTTCATCCAAATCGTTAGAGCCGTTTCCGAGAAACCAATTATATATATATATATATATATATATATATATATATATATATATATATATATATATATATATATATATATATATATATATATATATATATATATATATAGGTTTATATATACAAGTTTAGCTCTTAAAGTAATAATATAGATAGATAGATTATATTTCATAGGTTGATCTCGACAGACTTACCTTCAATGTGTCTTTGCGTTCGTCCGGCGGCGGAGGCATCACGTCGCCGGCTTCGCTCGTGGATATATCGGACGCGAAGTCGCACGTCACTGTCGGTATGACGGGCGGCTGTGGCTCTATTGTCGATATACCCGTTGGCTCCCTGTCGACAAAGACACAACACCTGTTCAATTATGTCGACAACGACACAACACCAGTTCAATTTAGTCGACAACGACACAACATCCGTTAATTTCTGTCGACAGCGACACAACGCCTGTTTGGTTCGGTCGACAACGGCACAACACTTGATAAATTATGCCGCCAACTACACAACAACTGTTCAATTCGGTCGACAACGGCACAACACTTTTTAAATTATGTCGACAACGACACAACACCGTTTCAATTATGTCGACAACGACACAACACCTGTTCATTTCTGTCGACGGCGACACAACGCCTGTTTGGTTCGGTCGACAGCGGCATTACACCTGATAAATTCTGCCGCCAATTACACAACACTGTTCAATTCAGTCGACAACGGTACAGCAACTTTTAAATTATGTCTACAACGACACAGCAACTATTCAATTATGTCGAAAACGACACAACACCTGTTCAGTTCGTTCGACAGCGAAAACACCTGTTCGATTATGATTCTTCTAAACCTAGCTAACCTGTTATTGGAGTTGTTGTTGATGTTTGAAGGCATCGGCATCGCTGGCGTCGCCGGCATCGGGCGCGTCCCCTTCGGCGCCGTTGTGAAGCTCGTCTGCTGCTCATTCTGTTAACAATAAATTACATTGTTATCGAAGTGTCCGTGCATTGGCATGTGGGAAGGCAACAACATTGATATGGTATAGAATCGATTTTGATATTATGGTAAGGCACCGGAATTGAAATGGTAAGGCACGGAATTGGTATGGAAAGGCACCGACATGTATATGGTAAGGCATCAACATTGATATGGGAAGACACCGACATTTATGAGGTAAGGCATCGACATTGATAAATCTGCCATTTGTTACATAATTTATATAAAACAGTAAAATACCTATATTAAAAAAATAAATCAACAAGCTGATATAGGAATGCACCGACATGTATGTGATAGATAAGGCATCGACATTGATATGGCAAGGCACCGACATTTATGTGGTAAGGCATCGGCATGTTTATGGTAAGGCATCAACCTAGTAAGGGGCAAGGGAAGGGCCTTGCCTCTTACTAGGCGGTTAGCTTAATTTGTAGCCGACTGAGTTGATACCACCGTACTGGATGTAAGATGGCCTCATAGCCTCGGTTGTGTTCTCCTCTAGTCCAGTATAGCCAGCAATCCAGGGAAGTCTCCGGTACGGCACCTACCTTCTCGGAGGTGATATTGGCTGTTCGGAGCATGCGCTTTGGCCGCTCCGACTCAGCCACCCATACCGGATTAAATAAAAAAAATAAGATATTTTCACTGGAGGTAGACCACTCGCTGGACTAATTTAATAAAAAAAAAAGTAAGAGCTTAAAGTAATATTTCAATTGCGCTTAAAATACGGGACGAGTGAAGTAAAAATAAAATTACTCCTAAAATTAAATTAGTCAATCTGATTTACATTCTGGCTACATTTTTATCTACTTGTTTTGCATTTGAATTGGACGGCCTTTTTATAAAGTTCTTCACCCCTAATTAGTTTTTGGGACCGAAGAGTACGTTTCGCCGAACCGTACCAGAGCCGCAGCAGAATATTTCTCATCGGGGGACTTAACAGATTAGTTTCCCGTCCCCTCTCTATTTTCATAATTTCTTTTGGTCAATAATTTTCCATTTAAAACATAATATGTTCTCTATTAAACAGCTCAACGCCTGTCTTAACACCACAATGTTAGTATAGGGGATGGAATCGAAACCATAGAACAACCCATATTGTACTGTATAATATACAGTACAATATGGGTTGTTCTATGGTTTCGATTCCATCCCCTAAACTAACATTGTGGTGTTAAGACAGGCGTTGAGCTGTTTAATAGAGGCCCATTATTATATACCTAGGTTAATGTTCTTTAGTGACTTTACAATAGCGTTAGTAAGTGCTATAAGAGTGGGACAAGAGCTCTACAGTAGTGACGCGTTATATAATCCAATATACCACTTTAAGATCTAAAACAACCTGCCGTTAGCACCAATTTGTTTGTTGGGATGTAAAACTTAGGTAAAGGTAAAAAAAGGTAAAGGTAAAAAATATTTATTCTTATAAACACAAAAATATACAACAGTCAAACAAACAATAATAACGTAATCTATTGTAGTGTTTTAATTACATTTTTACGTGTTCTGCCCCTTAAACTAGCCCATAGGCTGTACTATAAGGGGCAGTGCTTCCATTCTTACATCTAAACTGAAGCGGGTCGCAACATGATTATAATAATTATATAGTAACTTAACATAATGAGTACGTACGACATTTCAGATTTTCCATTGTACAATAAGCATTAACAGAAACAAAACAATTTTATTTCAATTGTGTGTAAATATGGAGGATGGGCGCGTGGATGTGTGCGTGTGTGTGTGTGTGTGTGTATGATCGTGTGTGTGAGGGTGTGTGAGGGTGTGTATGGGTTTACCCCAAGATATCAAAAAGTCTTTCAGTGTCTTTGTAGTTTTTTTCCAGCAGCCACTTCTGGACCTTCTTTCCCCTTTCTCTGCAAGTCAGATTATAAATAATTGTCTGTTTATTAATTTTATTAAAAAGATAGGGTCCTAGAAACCGTTGCGTCCTCTGTCCGAACCGAGTTCTTGTTCTAGGCACTGGCACAGTCTCTGTGACTCGTGTACATCTCCGTGTTGTGTCTTGTTTGTCAGGTACTGTTTGCCTTATTAGCGTATATATATAAAGTTGACGCACCGAAAGCAGACCTGTTTCATTGTGAAGATCGTGTGTGGGGTATCGGTACGGCTTTTTGTGTGCGACTCTAAGGAGAGCTCTTTGAGCTCTTTCAACCTGCAGCAAATGCTCCTTAGCCGCTCCACCCCACGAGAGTACACAGTATGTAAGTAAGGACTGTGCCAGTGCTGTGTAGACAGTTTTAATGAGTGTTTTACTTGCTACGTTTCGTATACGCTTAAAAATATATATGAGCTTTCTGACTCGCCCGGCAAGAGTTGAGAGGTGTGCATCCCAGCAGAGCCTGTCGTCCAGAGTCACTCCTAAATATTTTATTTCATTTGTACGTGAAAGGGCTTGGCAGGTACACCCGCCCCTCCTCCCACAAGAGTGAACTTTTAGTTCAGTATTCCTAGGGGGGTGACTGGCCTTCGTGATACCAAAGCAAATATATTTGGTTTTTTTTACATTTAATGTCAGTAAATTATTGTCAAGCCATGTTTTTATATTGGAAACTCCCGTTTCGGCTACCTCTAAAACCTCATTCCACGTGTCTCCAACGAAAAGGAGCGCCGTGTCATCAGCATACGTGAAAATGGTGCAACCATGGATTTTCGCATTGCAGATCTCATTGATATAAATAATAAATAGAAGTGGCCCCAGCACACTGCCCTGTGGTACACCATATGTAATGTTAGTCTGCTCACTGACAATATCACCAATTCTTACACATTGGGTTCTTCCCGTCAGATAACTCTCAAACCATTGTAATGCTTGGCCTCTGACACCTAGTTTCTCAATTTTTCTCAGTAGCATGGGCAATGAAACGGTGTCAAAGGCCTTCGCTAGGTCTAGGAAAACCCCGATGCACCGCTTTCCTTCATCGATACTACTTGATATTAAATTAGTACAATCCCCAACTGCGTCATTCGTAGACTTCTTTCTTCGGAAACCATACTGCTTATCAGCCAGTAAGCCGTTAACCTCAAGAAAGCTGCTTAGTCTGTTTTTGACAAGTTTCTCAAGGATTTTGGAGAATCCTGTCAGTAGAGAAATAGGACGGTAATTGGTGACTTCCATTCTGTCTCCAGATTTGTGTATAGGGACTACTATTGATTTCTTACAGGAGGTTGGAAAGGTGCCAGTCGACATGCTCCGGTTGGCTATATATGTTAGAGGTATAAGTAACTGTTGTTTAACCATCTTTATTAATTTGCAGGTGATAGTGTCCCAGCCCGGAGCGCTATTGCTTTTCAGGTCATCAATCATCCTTCCAACCTCCTGCATATCAGTTGGTAAAAAGAAAAACGATTTTTCTGACCCATTATTCTGTCTGTTAGGTAAATTTGTGGCCAGTTCCTTCTCGCTTCTTCCTAGTGATGTCATTGTGGTGTTAGCAAGCTTTTCGCCAACACTTGCAAAGAAGTTGTTAACTTTGTTGACGGCTATAGCCGCATTATCTTTAGTGGTTAAAAGCTTGCTAGCATCACCATTAGCCTTTGGAGGCAGAGAAGCTGCCTCTGTGATAATTTGCCAGGTTTTTTTAGGGTTGTTTTTGTTGTGGTCTAAGCTATTTCTCATATATAAGTCCCGTGCACAGTTAATGGCCCTTTTGCATGTATTTCGGTACTGAGTATATTGCCTTTTTAGCGTCTGGTCTCCTAAGTTATTTCTCATTTTTTTGTGTAATGCATCACGTTTCTTTTGACACTTGATTAGACCAGGCGTAATCCAGCTTTTTCTGCACTGCTGCCAGCGAGGTACCACACGAACAGTGGTGTGTAGTTCAACAACGGACTGTAGTTTTTTGGTTAGGATGTCAGTGGCTACACTAGGATCTTCTTCGCCTAATACATCTGCCCAATCATAGCAGTCTAATTCTTTAGCTACCTGTTTGTAATCAGTGACCTGTCTATTCTTAGTCTTGGAGTACGTATTTACATTTGTCTGGCCAATTTGAGCAAGAATCGGGTAATGGTCAGTGACAGTGCACTCGCAGATGACTGTTTCCACTTTTAGTCGGGTTCGGGTTATGAAATGATCAAGACAAGACCTATCTCTTGTTGGCTGAGTGAAGGCTGGGAACAAACCATGCTCTGCCAGAAAACACAGGTAATTTGTAGCTCTGTGGTGATCCATTTTTTCTCCATTCGTGTTTATATTTATATTGAGATCGCCCGCCAGCACCAGATCACTTCCACCACTTTGCAATATTGCTGTGTTTAGTCCATTCAAAAAACAGTCTATGTTTGAAAAAGACGGTGAGCGATAAATTGCAATAATAGTTATGTTATTGTCAGTTTTCACTATTAAGCCACTTGCATCTGCTAATTTGGGCTCCTGCACTATCACATTAAGCCCATTTCGCACATACACAACTACACCATCATTTTGATTAATATGTGCAGTTGTGTTGTACGATACATATGAGTCAAGATGAAAAGGTATAAAAGTTTTAGTATCGATCCAGCATTCAGTGAGTATTATTAAGTCAAACTTAATGTCGAGTCTGCGTAGCAGAACACAGAAGCTGTTGAAATTGTGATTAATGCTTCTAATATTCAAGGACAGGGTTCTTAAAATCGAGTTATGGCGGAATATGTGTTTACACTGTTCTGGTTCGAGAAAATGAGTTTCTGCTGCATTCAATTCGTTATCGATAGTTTTCTGCATATCTCTGTTATTAAATATTGACATCTTTTACATTAACCTCATAATATATCATGTCATGTCACATTTGTAATATTGATATATGTCTTTGTTCGTCATATATGTAGTAAATGTAGAAAACTTTACAGTTGATGTTTTCTTTTCAGGCAAGTATTAGCCATGATATATATTTACTATTAACAAGTCAGTTTTACATGATTGAAGGTAAATAAGTGTTTTATTTATATTATTGTAGATGCAGTTACAGTGAGAGCATTGTGTAGTGAGTGACATGGTTATTATAATATAATTAAATATTTTTATTATTAAGTTTGTTTGCAGAATTGATTTAAATTTACTATAGCAAGTATTGCGTGTATGCGTGTTTGTGCCCATTGTATGAGTGTTATTTATGTTATGTTTTGTGAATAGGGTTGTGTTAGGTGTGGTGTGTTTTGTGTATAGGGTTAGTGCAACAAACATGATGAAAGGAAATATAAAATTTAATATGTAAGATAATAAAATATACTGCGGTTTACAATTTACGCTGAAAAAACAAATCCAGGTCATTTTCATGCTTGATGATGAACGGTTTCGCGTCGTCCGCTTTTCTCATTAGGACTTGCCCTTTCTTTGTCCAGGTATAGCGAATGTTGTGATTGCGCGCGTAGGCCTTCGCGTTGAAGAGTAGCTGCTTTTTGCGGTGAGTGAGAAGCTCATTCACGTATATGGGGGCTTGTGCGTTCTCTTCGAGCTCGGTGCGGAGACCGGCACTGTGCGCAGTGAGAGGGCGCTTCGTCCTCGCGCACGTCAGGAACTGGTCCCGCACTTCTCGCTTGGCGAACTTAATGCGAACCTCCTTCTGCGGCTTCTTGCTGACGCCACGCGCCCTGTCAACTTCTACCAGTTCACCCTCTTGCAGCGGACACTCGACGGCTTTTGCGATGCTCATGACTGCTTCTTTCAGGTTCACCTGTGAATCCGGGATGCCCTTGACTTCGACGTAGTCATCAAAGGCGGCCTGCTCGGTGTCATCCCTCTCTGCCCGCAGCCGAGACACCTCCATCCGCAGCTGTTGTACTTCTGGTTTCAGCTTCTCCAGATCTGTAATACGCGCCGCATACTGGGCGACGGTCGCCTTTAGCTCCTGAATGGTGTCGCCGGCGAACTCAAGCGCCTTTCGCATGTCCTCCTGCGTGCTCTTGATCTCGACGTGGTGCGAGGCGGCCGTCGCTTGATTGGCGAGCACCTTGGCCACGTCTTGCTGCAGCTTGCTGATGGCGTTGCCCATATCCATGCTCATGCTGAACGGCTGAGTCGGAGAGTCGGTCGGGGTCCCGTAGACGGGCGAGCGCGATCCCATCGGCGAGCCGCCGTCCTGCGGCTGCAAGTGCGGTTGCTGTAGCAGCAGCGGTGCGAGCGCCGGCGGTTGCAGGACCGCGGCGGGTCGGGAGCGGCACGCCGGGCACCGCCACACTGTCCTTCGCTTCTCCTTGGTAAGCTGGTCCGCGAGGAGGCACTTGGTGTGGTACCAGAGCCCGCAGCCCTGCACCTCGCACGCCACACCCGATTTAACGACTTTACGACGCCTTCACAAACTTCGCAACAGTTGGCCATTTTGAGTAACTAAGTAATATTTACGATTAATGGTTACTTATGCACTGTACTTCACTATTCGCTGTTATGTAATAAGTATGCGATATTATTTATATACTTTTTACTTGTTTATAAGCTGTATTTAATAGTTATTTATTGCAATAACATTGAGCGTTACAGTAAAAAGTACCTTCTCTTAGTTTACTTGGCGATTGAGTTAAGCAGCGTATAATGAATTATTTCTTGCTATGTTCTAGCACGATGTTGGCAACCATTTTCTTTGAAGTGCTCTGGGAGCGGACTTTGGTCAGTTTTGGCTCGTCTTGGAAGACCCAGACTGTGAACTGCTGCTTGGAATCTGGGTCATAAGCATAAATCCAAGATTCGCCACCACTGATAAGTGATAAACGTGTTTTGACTTTCCTCGGCCGAATCGCTGCAGAGTTTTACGACACCATCTAACACGAGTGGTTTATTGGTCATCAGCATCACTAAGCAAATATGGTATCCAACTAGAGATGAACTTTTTTACACTGAGTTCTTCATGCAAGATTTTTTTAATTTTTGTTCCTGAAATCCCTACATATGCTTCAATCTCACGGTATGTCACATGATGATCTTTGACGATCAGCTGCCTCACAGCTTCGATGTTTGTGGTTTGTCACTGAGACTGAATTGCCCACGTTGAAATTCTAAATCTTCAATCTTCTCAATTTTCACAATAGACTTATCAACTTTGAATAGACGTTGTAATAAAACGGTTTCTAAATTCAAACAGTTTAAAATGCTACAAGTTTTTTATAATAACGGGGTTCACGAACGACACGACGTAAAAAGTACCTGCGTAATAATAAATGCTAACGCATAAATATAAATACATATTATAGGGTAGTAAAACAAATGTGCTCAAATACACAATAAAAAATAATATACATTAATAAAGTATAAAAATGTGTGCACTGCCAAACGAATTTTACAATTTATAAGAGAACATTCGAAATCTCAAATCGATAATTTTAATTTAAATTAGTTTGTTTTAAATTTATTTAATTTAATGATTTCAATAGATATCTATAAAATTAAATATCTTTGTCTGATTGTATGGCAATAATATCTACGCATCTGTCAATGTTTATTATCTGGCAATACTCGTATCTACGCATCTGTCAATTTTGATTATGTATTTAAAATAAGTACTGTGCAATTCTTGGCAGTGAGAGGCGATGATAAAAAGGCGCATGCCAAACGTCTTTCGATTATTTTGAGGTCGTAGCGTTTACAATAAAAAGCGGCCATAAAACGCCCACTTCCGCGAGCGATCGCGGCTAATTTGTGGGTCACCCCTCCGAGCTACGCCACTGATACGGAGTTTTCTATCGATTTGACTGTCAGAGTAGACTTCATTTGCTAATTTGCAGTTAGACAGAAGTCTTGACAGGTCTACCTGTCTTGAGATATTTCATGAAATTATTTAAGAAACTATTTGTGAAATAATCAAAGCTTTTTAGTTGTCATGTTAATTAGAGAGATTATATCAGTTGAAGGTCGTATTTTCGACTGTAACTAGTTTTTTTTTAGGTTTTTAGGGCTTATATTAAAAAAAAATTAGAGTATCGGCTCACTGTGACAATACGTTTGGATACATCACAATTTAATCAAAACTAAATAAAATATTTATGTAGTTAATTTAGAGTGGTTAAGGTATATTTTTTTACAGTAAAAAATTATAGGGCATAAATGTTTTTAGAGATATGTATGCCCGAACATATTTTCTCGTTCACCAAAAAATAAATTTTAGGTAGATGTCAGATATGGAAAACTGGGAAAATGCTTTAATATAGAGACATTTCGATAGCATCTCAACTTCATGAAGATTCATATTTAGAACGCCAGTTTCGTATAATTCATTAACCGCTGCCTGACCCAAAAGGAGGGGTGTTATAAATTTGGCGCCTCCGTCTGTTTTTTTTTCTGTGCGTCTGTCTGTGGCATCGTAGCTCCCAAACGGATGGACCGATTTGGATGTGGTTTATTTTATTAGAAAGCTGGTTTAACCGGGATGGTTCTTAGCTATGTTAGAAATTATGAAGTAATAAACAAATTAAGTCTCACGGATAGGTCTATCCGTGAGACGTAATTTGTTAATTACTTCATAATTACTTTCTTACATAATTTCTAACATAGCTAAGAACCACAAATTACAAATTTATAAAACCCCCGACGGTTAAAAAGTAATACGGGGGACCGCTCGGCAAATACCCGCGCAGCTCTGAGTTGTTATATTGTATTTACTTAACAGTTCCCCGACTCCTTTAAGTAAACGGAAATTATTGCTGACTAGGGTCGTGGTTGTTTAATTTTGTAATTTAACTTTTTCATTTTTAAATAATCATGTCGTGTGATTATTTTTTGGAACAATACAAAAATGCAATATTTCGTGTGCAGAACCCTAAAACAGGAAGGAACTGCTTCAGGCAGAAAAAAAATTCTGGAGTAAAATTTCAACTACATGCACTGAAAACATTCAATGAGCATTAAGCCCCGAGTGCAAACTCATGAATTTTATACAACTGCGCTGAAGTCGCTTAGGGACTGTAAAAAGTCTTTGGGATTTTAAAATTTAAAAACTTTGCAAATTGTAGGGGTTTTTACGTTACCGTAACCTGTACGGGAGACTACTAAGCCTACGCCGTCTGTCTTTCTGTCTTCCATCTGTCCGTCCAATGGCTGTATCTTTGGATCCGTAATAGCTGGCCAGTAGAAATTTTCACAGAATATGCGCTATTATGGAAAACTAAGAGAAAAAATATTTTAATATTATATTTTTTCTCATCATTTTCGGCTTTGCATTTATCCAATGAAGAAATATTACAACCAATAGTAAAAAATGGAAAAATGAAAATGTATCTTATATACATAAAAGAAACGTGTTTTTTTTTTCAACGACCTGAGCGCGGTCAGTACTTGGATGGGTGACAGCTCGACCGTTGGAGGCTGGCCGTGGTTCGGATTCCACGTAAAACTGTAGGTTCTCCCTTCCCTTCTTATCTTACTAGGTGGTAGGGTTTATCCCGACCGGGTTGGTACCACCGCACTGAATGAAACGTCGGTCGAAACGGCTATGTAAATAATTCGTGTTTTCCGTCCAGTTCAGTGTAGCCGACATGAAATGAAGGGAAGCATTGACATGGCATCTAGTTCACCCGGTGTGATGGGCTGACAGTTTTATTTATTTATTTATTTTTATCTTCATTGAATGTGTTATTACCACAGAGCATCGAATACCGCGCGCGCCCCCTCCGAGAGGCGCGCGCGGTATTCGATGCTCTGTAGTTATTACTTATTATAAATCTGATACAAATATGTAAACTTTATTTTATGTTATATTGTTAGCTGCAGTTCCTCAGGCAAAGGTCATCAAGACCCATTCATTTATTTTGTGGTTTAATTTTAATTCCAGACTTTCTGACTAACCGATCTCAATAAATCTAGTCAGATTGTTTATCTACATGACCTCATTAAAATTCGAAATTTCGAAAATCCAAATGTGGCTACGAAATGTGAACCGCAAAACGGAAAAACCGATTTCAAAAATGCCCCCGCTTGTGGCACAAAGCGGATTTGCCAAAGCGCGAAAAGGTTTAAATTCCCATTGTGTGCCACTGAAGTTGTGGGTGGAATGAAAACCTCGGCACATGAAAAGGGAAAAGAACAGTTAATTGTGTTTTTCCTTGAGCTAATTTCCCAGAAGAATCGGTCCTTGCTGTGTTTACATTAACCCGCGGCCGCTAGTGATGTCAAATGCGGAGCAGACATATCGATATCATTAAATTACATTTTTATGACATTGTACTCTAATGTGGTATGAAAAACTAATTAAAATGATTTGATACGATATGTATAATCAATTTCTGGCATAGGCTCTATACACCTGATTATATTTTTACTTTTACTTTTGATTGTATGTGGTCAGAATTATCAACCTTAAATTATTATTCTAGTTCTAAAAACTGTATTTTAACACTGTTATCGGTGTCTTTTGTGTAGCTAGTCACAATGTATTGTAATCGGAGACGTTGAAAAAGTATTTTAGTGACTATCCACATAATAAAACTGCTTTACAAATAACTTAGTGAAAAAAAAATTACCAACGACACTCTATCGATCGCACCACCGAGCTACCGAGACGAAAACTCTATAAGCATTATATTATTGAATAATTTGAAATAAATAAAGTAATAATTATCACACTATTGTTTTTTCTAGTTCTAATTTCTAACGAACCGGTGCGTACAGTGTAGGCACGCAAGGTCTCTTTCCAGCCTTCACTTAGGGTCAGCTCACACCGAGACGCGACGCAACGCGACATTTCAAGATAGCTATGCAATATAGAACTTGTTTTACTACACAAAAAGGTACACATTTGAGTGATAGCGCAAAAGCGAACTAGATGCGTGTACGTTACATCGAGCGCGGCCGCTCGACGCCGCTCGACGCAACCGAACGGCTCGCCGGTGAGGAAACACGCGAGACGTGTGGCGGGGCCGGCGGGAGGTTATCGTAGCGACCGACCGACGACGATGCATTCCGAATCGAAATCGGAATTTTCGATACGCCGAGCGACGTAGCGCTACCTCTCCCACCCATACTATACGTCGCTTAGCGACGTTAAAACGCACCTCGCGGCTCCGCGCGGCCTCTCGAGCTTCTCCTTGCATCTTCATGTCGCTTCGCGTCGCTTTGCGTCATTGAATAATTCAGTTTAATTGTGTCAAACAATCTGGACACAATTAAACTGAACCTGAAATAAATGGTTATAAAAAAAAAAAACCTAGCATGTATTGCTGCGCCGAGTTACCAATGGGGCAGTCGACACAGCCAATTTCACGTCTCCTCGCGAGCATGGGTTAATTATTTGTAAGTTACTATAATATAATACTTATAAGGTACTAACAAAACATTGTGACTTGCGAAGTTTGTTTGTCAGTTCTTCTTCGCATTTGAATTTAGAACTGGCGGAATTTTCGACATATCCAAGCGTAGGTTACCTACCTATGGATGAAATTATACAGTAAACAATAAACCAAGCTGGATGCTATGCCAGCAGATTTGTGGACTCTTCCTCGGCTGTCTAGCCTACTGATACGACGTATGAAGAATACAATTTAATTTTACTATTACGTAATATTTTTATCGATAGAAAATTCAAACTTGGCAGCACTATAGAGACAAGGTTACTTGTGGTGGGCTAAGTGCTACTATTTCATTACTAATTCTTCGTTCCACTTCTGTTTCAGACACAAAGCAACTTATCTTGTATTTTCCCCAAGATTTTGGCTTCTTGTTAGAGCAGCTAACAGACCTTTCAAAATGTAAGAAGTAACATCTTCCGCAAGTCGGCGTTTATAAAGTCAGCTATGAAACTGCTGTGAAAAATAGTTTGTGTTTTTCTTCCAGTTCCGTGTAAAAATGTTGATATAAAACACGTTTCTTGTATAAGGACCGCCTTATTTTTTTACATTTTATATTTTTATTATTTTTTGCTTTAACCGCCATAATAACAAACACATGTGATAATTTTAACTGACTAGTTATTACGGTTCCAAAGATACAGACAGCCGATGGGCGAACGAACGGACAGACAGACAGACATACGGCGTAGGCTTAGTAATAGGCTTCCATACGGAAACCTTAAAACCCGCCAATTACGTGGTGGTACGGAAGCCTCGGTGCGCAAGTCCGATTCGCACTTGACCGGTTTTTAAGTATACTCACAAAACAACAACATAAACGAGGGTTATGGTATGAAATTAGGTTTGAATCCTGTCTTACTCAAAAATAAATATATATATATATATATATTTATTCAGGTTCTCGATTCACTTTCCAAACTTTAGCAAAATATCCAAGGCACTCGAAACAACCCATCCAAAAAAGTGCTATCTTATCTGAAACTTAGGCTAGACAATAAATTTAGGCACACATTAATCACTACACGAAATTGGCCAAGTGTGTAATATACTCCTCAGCCAGAGGGTTCCGTAGCCATCATTTTGTGACATAATCGCGATTATACTCTGTTCAGCCAGTGTTGGCAGTGACTCATCACAGGTTACCGCGCCTTCCAACCTCCGAGGGGGTGAGTGTGCGTTTACATAGCTCAGTATTCATTTGACAGTCAATCGACATGGACGCATGCATTTTATTCTTGACGTTGGGGGCGCAACGCAATTTTTATCGTAATTTATTATCATTGTTGCCAGTAGTAATTTTAATAACTTATAATGTATTCTATCCAAATTGGCATAGATTTCCCAGAATAATACGAATAGAATAGAATAGTATTTTATTCAGTTTATTCATTATATTACATTAACACATTAACACAAATGGAGCTACATAATACAAAAGAAAGGGCGTAGGCGCAGCATATGGCCACTCGAGTGTCTCAAGGGCCGCTGCTTTTAAGCCTAGCCTATATTAATAATAAAATAAAATTAAATCTAAAGAACTTTATACAAAATTAAGAATAAAATACATTTACACAATTTTTTCAAGTTAAATCTCGGTAAGTTTTTTTTTTCATCTTATTTCATGAATTTCATTATTTCGGCATTATTTCTTTACAAACTTTATTACTTAATTTATTTTTCAAAAGGATTAACTCTGATAACAAAAGTACATTCTGTTCGCACCGGTTCAGAGAATTCTCCTCTATGTAAACGCTCATTATTTGCGATGAGTCGCTGTCAACGCCGGCCGAAGAGAGTATACGGTGGTTGTCCTCGCTTGTGCGTAAAGTCGATTTTATACTTCATTAGTTTTCATGACGTTGACACTAAATCACATGACTTTTCAGCCTCTATAGCTATATGGTGCAATGGATCGATGCGGGCAGAGATTGAATGGAATCTATAACCTGGGGATCTTCAATATGCGTGTTAATAAATTAGACGAGATGGTCTTTTTGTCTGCCTTATAGCTGGCATGGCGCTTGTATGAGCGTGGTTTTATAATTTTTTTTTTATGGATATTGATACGGTTGGTTACATCATCTGCAACATCCGTGATGTCAGCCCATAACACCGGGTGAACTAGGCGCCATGTCAGTGCTTGGACTGGACGGAAAACACGAACTATTTATACCATACCAAACCGGCCGGGATAAACCCTACCACCTATGTAGTAAGGTAAAAAGGGAAGGTGGATTCGCAAGGAGTGGTGTTATTGGCTGTGTCTGATCGTCTACTGAACTTTTAGGTACAGCCACGCGTGCCGGTTGTGTACAATAAAAATCAAATAAAAATCTAAATAAAAAATAAAAAGTCCACTTATTACAGGTCTGAACACAGAAGATTAATATAGAACGCAAAATCCCTAGTCATTGATTACATGTACTTACGTCCAACGGGCTGCCACACATCCCTAAAATCTCACGCACAGTGGACATTTTCGCGAGAAAGGCTCGAACTAATCACAAAGTTGTGGACCTCGAGCTCACCCCTCGTTGTCCGGCATAGCTGTACACTCAAAATAATAAATTATTATTTTATGGATCCTAACTTTTTAGCGTTCCCTTATTACTAAGCTTCCGCCGTCTGCAGGGTCGTTGGTATTGAGAGGATATTGATAGTATCGTTGGTATTGAGAGTCGTTGGTATTACAGAGGATTGTATCTTTTAAACGGTAATAGGTAGCCAGTGGGTATTTTCACAGAATATCCTATTACTTTAAGTGAGCTAAACTTGTATATATATAATATATACAATTGGTTTCTCGGAAACGGCTCTAACGATTTGGATGAAATTTAGATAATGTTATTTTTTTTAAGTTTATCTAGATAGGCGTAGACGCCGAGCGAAGCTCGGTCGCCCAGGTACTATGTTATTATGGCGGATAACCTAAAAAAGTTATAAAAAAAGTAAAAAAAGTATGGGTCCCCATACAAGAAAGGTGTTCTCTTCAATGTTTTATTGTTTTTGCTCTATAGTAAAAACGGTAAAACATACAACCGTCAAACTTGGTGTGTTTATAGTGCTAACTCTAAAGTAAAACAACGAATAAAAAAACAGCCAATTACGTGATGGTACGGAATTCGCGGTGCGCGAATTGGCCGGCGATTTACTTAACCCCGCATTACTATTTTTTTTATGAATAATATGAAGTATGAATGGCCGAGTGAGAGGGGCCAGTGAAAATTTCTGACAGGTCAATTTTGCCTCAGAAAATGTGAATACCGGAGATTTCCTTTTGAATTGTTTAGATTTATCACTTGCCACGTCGGTGATGTGAGTACACGTTCTACTAAACTAGGTTTCATGCCAGTGCTTCTCTTTGGCCATGTTGACTATAGTGAACTGAACGGAAAACACGAAGCACCTTTCATTCATTGTGTTGGGCGGGACCAATCTACCCAAATAACGTATGAAGGGAAGGGATCTCCAATTTTAGGTGTAATCCGAACCACGGTCAGTATCGATATTCGAATGGTCATGCATCCAAGTTCTGATCGCATCCTGGTGTGCTTAATTTCACAAACGGCGTTCGATCCATCGAACCACCTAGCTACCGGGCTGACGAATGTCAGCAGTTTTCGCGCTGACTGTACATGCGTGGATTCATTCACGATCATTAATCAAAAACAGGGAACTCCGCTAAAGTTTGTGCTCGAATTCGGCCGCTCGAAGGGCCTTCAATTATACATAGGTACTGTATCCCTGCTCCGTCGATAAGAAAGAATATACTTACATATATTTTTTTATTATTAGTGTTGGCTAGGCTTATGACGAGACGGAAGTTAACTTTCTTTATACAAAATCGTCTTTCGTCATTTATGTTTTCTAGCTCCTTAAACCTTATCCGAATACATACATAGCGTCACGCCTGTTTCCCAGTAGGGTAGGCAGAGACAACGAATCTCCGCGCGCCACGATCCCGACACACCAGCTCTGCCACCTCTTCCACTCTCATAATATTCTTCATGCATGCTCATCGGTTACGGGTACTACGCACTTTACCCTTTTTGAGCACATGCCCGATCTGGTCCAGGTACGTGCGTCTAGTAGGGCGACCTTTCCCGTACAGCATGTCCGTGTGTTATTCAATGTAATATTACCCTAACCCCTTACTAGGTGGTAGGCTCAAATTGTAACCGACTGGGTTGGTACCACCGTACTGGATGTAAGATGGCCGCATAGCAGCCTCGGTTGTGTTCTCCTCTAGCCCAGTATAGCCAGCCATCCAAGGAAGTCTCCGGTATTGTATCTACCTTCTCGGAGGTGATATTGGCTGGTCGAAGCATGTGCTTTGGCCCCTCCGATTCAGCCACTCATACGGGATTACATATAAATATAATATATATAATGCGCTTACTAAAGTGACACCTGACAAATTTTGGTCATAACAATTACGAAATTCCTAATTAGCAAATCCGACGATTCACTCAACGTGCGCCAGCCAACGTAGGAATGCGTCAACGCAGTCAAATTGTAATGTTATTGCTAAAACTATGTTAGTATCGCCAGAATTGTTCACTTTTGACAGATTTTTAGATTTCCGTACCCCGTACGGAGGCCTATTGCTAAGCCTACGCCGCCGCCGCGCCGTCTGTCTGTAAATGTGTTATTATGGCGGTTATACATACATACATACATAGCGTCACGCCTGTTTCCCGGTGGGGTAGGCAGAGACAACGGATCTCCACGTGCCACGATCCTGACACACCTCTGCCGCCTCTTCCACTCCCATAATGTTCTTCATGCATGCTCGTCGGTTACGGGTACTAAGCACTTGCCCCTTTTTGAGCACATGCCCGATCTGGTCCAGGTACGTGCGTCTAGTAGGGCGACCTTTCCCGTACAGCATGTACGTGTGTTATTCAATGTAATATTACCCTAACCCCTTACTAGGTGGTAGGCTCAAATTGTAGCCGACTGGGTTGGTACCACCGTACTGGATGTAAGATGGCCGCATAGCAGCCTCGGTTGTGTTCTCCTCTAGCCCAGTATAGCCAGCCATCCAAGGAAGTCTCCGGTATTGTACCTACCTTCTCGGAGGTGATATTGGCTGGTCGAAGCATGTGCTTTGGCCCCTCCGATTCAGCCACTCATACGGGATTACATATAAATATAATATATATAATGCGCTTACTAAAGTGACACCTGACAAATTTTGGTCATAACAATTACGAAATTCCTAATTAGCAAATCCGACGATTCACTCAACGTGCGCCAGCCAACGTAGGAATGCGTCAACGCAGTCAAATTGTAATGTTATTGCTAAAACTATATTAGGATGGCCACAATTGTTCACTTTTGGCAGATTTTTATATTTGCGTACCCCGTACGGAATCGTATTACTTAGCCTACGCCCCGTTTGTCTGTAAATGTGTTATTAAGGCGGTTATAACAAGAAATAATAAAAATTGCCTGTAAATAAAAATCACTTACAAAAACAAGCTTTTATTCGTTTTAGTACATGGCTAAGATATGTAAAAACTTGATAAAAAAGGGTTTTTTATTTACGAGAATGGTATGTATTTTTATTTAGATTTTAATTATATTCGTCCCTTCTCTTCTTAGCTTACTGGGTGGTAGGTTTTAACCCGCTCGATTTGGTACCGCCGCACTGAATGAAAGGTCGGTTGAAAGGGCTATGTAAATAAAATAGTTCACGTTTTCCGTCCAGTTCAGTGTATACGGCACGACCAAAGGTTTTCTTCTTGCAGTCATAAACTTATGCTTAAATTTGTACCGTGTGGGGCCGGTACTTTAAAAGAATAGACCCACTGCTCTCCCCGTGTATGTCGTAAAAGGCGACTAAGGGATATGACTCCCTTCTTATATTACTAGGTGGTAGGGTTTAACCCGCCCGGGTTGGTACCACCGCACTGAATGAAAGGTCGGTCGAAACGGCTATGTAAATGGTTTGTGTTTTCCGTCCAGTTTAGTGTAGCCGGCACGACCGAAGGGAAGGCTGACGTGGCACCAAGTTCACCCGGTGATATGGGCTGACATCACGGATGTTGTGGGTGATGTACCCAACCGTTTCAGTTTCCATAAAAAAAAATAATAATAATTAACAATAGTTCACATTGACATTCGGTTCAAACTGTTCCTATGAACAATTCCATTATCAGCCAAGGACACAATTTTTTTTTTATGGATACATGAGACACTTGGCGCCCGTCAGCGTGGATCGTTGAGCCGACGACACGCCCAAAAGCATTCGGTTTAGAACGGGGGCTGCAAATAGCGTGGCGGCTTGACATATGCCTTTTTCTGCTTCTCTTGAAATATCCTAAGTATACACTGAAGGAAACATATCGGGAAAAAGTGCATTCCAGAGTTTCGCAATATGCCAAAAGCCAGCACCAGTATATGATACATCACCATCTACAGCGGACTGTTAGCACGAATCAGTTCGCGAGCACTGTGCCGCTAATGAGAACAACCCCTACACCCTCCCCTACCCAGCATCCCTTCACGCGCTCCCGCGCACTAACCCCCGCAATATTCCGAAACTGAATTATAGCCCCGGATGACAACTCTCGTACAAACTTCAACTTTCGGGAGGAGTAATACTTGTGTTAAATCGACGGCGGCTACACTTGGGTACCACCGCACTGGTTGAAGATCGACTCTAAGATATAGTGCGCGATAGTTCAGTGTATCCGACACAAACAAAGGAGGCACTGGCCTAGGACCTATTCATCCAGTGCATTTAGGAATACTTTACACGTAAGAACCAAAAGTTTCAAGTAAATTTTTCATTTTGTCGATAATTCGCTCTGCCTGCCCACATATTTCCCCCCACGTACAGTCTCGGGTCCTTCAAGAGAGGCGTGAATAGGCACCTGTCAGACCGGCATCGCATTCGCAAACCCCGCGTAGTCGTGCGAGTCGAACTCGCGCACCGAGGGTTCCGTATCGCCATGTCATGGTCAGCGCCACGCACGCCATCTATGGCGTGTTTTATGAAATGCTTCATATTAGTTAAAATTCATGATTAGTTTCATACTGTTAGATGGCGCGCATACACTTTTTAGTTTCTTGTATGGGGACCCCGTGAATTTTTTATTTTTTCTTATTTTTATTATTTTGTTGTTATATCGGCCATAATAACACATATTCTGCGAACATTTCAACGGGCTACCTATTACGGTTCAAGTGATACAGCCCTCGGACAGTGGACTGTGGTCTGTGGTGGCCAAATGACAACTGATTAGTAAGCTTCCCGGTGTTAGTATTTTAATGATGACGTTGCTGACGGACGCTGCTCTGCGGAACTAGCATCCCTTATTCCCTGCCACCCGTCCTATCTCCGCATGACTCGTTGCAGAGAGACTCAGCACCCTTTTGTTGTTGACGTTGGGCTTTTGAGAACCCATCGGTTCTCAAATCGTTTCTTTCTCGCACCGCTAGAGTGTGAAACTGTCTTCCGGCGAGTGTATTTCCTGAATCCTTTAACCTGGGTGTCTTCAAGCGTCGTATTAACGGGTTAGACAGCCTAGTAACAGTCCGCAAATCTGCTGGCATGGCACCTAACTGAGCGTGGTTTCGCGAGGAGAGGTGATTTTGGCTCTGTCGACTGCACCATTGGTCTCTCAGCACAGACACCCATGCTGGTTTACATAAAAAAAACAGCTAATAAGGCACGAAGCAAAGACCCACCTGCCGCATGACTCGGTGGAAGGCACGGCTCCTTGTACTTATTCTAGTCTAGTCTAGACTAGTCGCGTTATACGGCATGCACTGGGAGAGATGCAGTGGGGCTATTCTTTTTAATTACCGGCCCCACAAGGTAAAGATAAGCGGACAGCATGGAGTGTCGTCTGCATAGCTGTGTATCATGCCCAAGGACAGTTTAGATCGTTTATAAAGATTAAGAAAAGCGTAGGCGACAGCACAGAGCCCTGCGGAACACCAGCGTTGATTGAAAAGACGTCCGATTTCGAGCCATCGATGGTAAAGGAGATGGAACGACCCGCCAAAAAGCTGGCGATTTAGGTGCAGAGTTTGGGTGGAATGCCGAAGGACGGAAGCTTGCCTAGAAGGCCTCGGTGCCAAACGCGGTCGAAAGCCTTGGAAATATCCAGGGCGACTGCCAGCGACTCCCCAAAATTGTCCAATATTTCGGCCCATATATGCGTAACGTACGTTAGAAGATCACCTGTTGACTGCGCTTTCCGGAATCCGTACTGCTTGTCATCCAGGAGTTTATTTGCTTCTAAGTACGTTAGGAGCTGGGTGTTAATAATGCTTGATAGTTATCTTGTCCTAATACACTGCTAAGCGTGGTGGTCCGTGTTGTGCTGTAATTTACAAGAGTACCTGCAGCACAACACCGATTATACTCTGCTGACCCCGAATGTCGGGATACAGCGTGCGGAATGCATGTATGTAATTTTACCTTAATACAAATAATACGTAGTGAAAATTTGACATCACGTGTTGATCGAAATCAGGGCGTCGTCGGCAGTCGCCGGTTCAACGATATAATCGCTAACAAAATTTTAATTAACCTAATGGTAGCCTGGAAGTTGCGCGCGAATAGTTATTACTAAATTAATAATCACCTACAAACTCTAACTCTGTATATCATCGGTGGCGTCGCGCATAAATTTGAAAACTTCTCCTCGCAATTTTCAGTACAATGCGATACTTGCGTTTTTATCGAGTAAATGGGCAGATTTATTTGAAAACTTCTATCAAAAGAAATACGTTTTAATTGTTCCGCGAAAGTGAAGTTTTTGCATTTTTTGCCCGGATCCTCTTTAACAAGACATTCTATTTCATCATTAACGCGCTGGAAAGCGGTTCAGTTGGGAACTTTTGATTGAGGGGTTCGGATATTCCCATAGGATACTGCAACATTTAGAAAGACATTTCTGAAGTTTATTTTAGTCTTGCTGACGAATTTGTATAATGCAGAGGCAGAACACCCTAAAGAATAAAGAGTTCACGCAGGAGAAATGCTTCTTGAACGCATTTACGCACCGTGTAGACAGTTCTCGAAAGCTCGCAAAATGTTCGACGAACGCTTGGCGATAGCTAGTATTCTCGTTCGAGAAGGCGGCATGCTCTTCGTGCGTGAAACCTCGCATCGTGTCAACGTACCTTTAGAAGGGCGCTGCTATGTGGAATTGGCATCCCTTATTACCTGCCACCAGTCCTATCTCCGCATGACTCGTCGCAGAGAGATTCAGCACCCATTGTTGTTGAGATTGGGCTTTTGAGAACACATCGGTTCTCTAAAAGTAAATCGTTTCTTGGGCGCACCGCTACGGTGTGGAACTGTCTTCCGGCGAGTGTGTTTCCCGAATCCTTTAACCTGGGTGTCTTCAAACGTCGTATTAATAGGCTAGACAGCCTAGCAACAGTCCGCAAATCTGCAGACATGGCACCTAACTGAGCGTGGTTTCGCCAGGAGAGGTGTTTTTGGCTCTGTCGAAAGCACCATTGGTCTCTCGGCACAGCCACCCAAGTAAAAAAAGACAATCCTCACACGCCGGAGCCTCGACCGTTCGAAGCCATCGATTGGAAGCTGACCGTGATTCGGATTCCACGTTGAACTTTAGGTCTCTTAAGACTCACCGGGATTCCACGTTGAACTTTAGGTCTCTTAATAAAACTCACCGGATTCCTCGGCCTCGGGTTTTTCCTGATGCCTCGCCTCGCTCTCGCCTTGGCAGCGAAGTATATCCGGATGTAGACGAACACCATAATGCAGGAAGGGATGTAGAAGCTGCCCAATGCTGAGTACAGCACGTAGCCGATGTCGTCTGACACCTGTGGACAAAGGAGAACAAGACATTAATACATCGGTTCTCTTGGCCTGTTTTATAGGTACCTACTACCATGGGCGGTGCTCTGATGAATTGGCTTCCCTCATTGCTCCTGCCCCCATCCGTCTCCGCGACACCCGCCGGACTCGCTCGGAACATCCATAATTTGGTTGACATCCAACTTCCAAGAACACATAGTTATTCGAAATCTTTCCTGTGTCGTACGGCGAAATAACGGCCTTTCGGTGAGTGTGTTCCCTACCACCTATATACAATCTACGTCAGCGGCGACCGCCAGTTGACATCTGACTGGACGACGCGACGACGTGTCGGGTCAAAATCAAAATCAAAGTAAAAATTTTACAAAATTTACAGTGTCTCCATCACGGGTTCTTTGAATATGCAAAATGCCTGAATGGGCGTACAATACAGCCTTCACATGCATAGAGCTATGCAAGGCTGGCTTTACAAATACAATTAATACAATTTATCTATAAACAATTAAAAACAAAACAATACACTATAACCTATTCTAAAATTTGTACAAATTCGTTCACTTTGTACAAGCATTGCACTAGTAACTATTTAAATAGGGCATTTTTCAAATCAAATCAAATCAATATAATTTATTGCGTATTTGTAGTGGTATAATAACAGTGCCATATATATAAATAGGTCAATAAGTTCCTTCTACAAATTGCCCGGGTAGGCGTGCAACAGCGCCTGCCAGCCACAGCCCTCCTTCAAAAAGCTGTGCAAGCACACACAAATTTTGTTAGTAGACCATCTTATTATAATCACACACATTCTTAATTATTATTTTCAATTGATAAAATTATTTAAAACATACAATAGAGGTTCAAAGTTATAAAATCATGAAATTCCAAATTAAAATCGTACCAATCATAAAATTACGTCAATGGAGTCGAAATATTAGCAGCTAGTAAAGATGGTCGGACTTTATCTAGATTATACTGCATTTATGAAGGCGTCCCGGTACTAAAGCGAGCGGAGCTATAATTTTCAAAAATTCACAAGAGTATGTAATAAAATATAAAAATGACACTGAAGTCGGCAGCTTTTCACCTGAGAGTGACTTTATGAAGAGTTATAAAATTTCCAATCTTTCACCAGCTCCATAAAGCGCTATCTTACAAGTGCATTTCCTTTATAACCTCATCTATCGGTTCTGCAGATCTTTCCTCCACAGAACTGGTAAACTCTGGAACGCTCTCCCTGCCCATATACTTTTTTTTTATGGAAACTGACACGGTTGGCTACATCACCTACAACATCCGTGATGTCAGCCCATAGCACCGGGTGAACTAGGTGCCATGTCAGTGCTTCCCTTTGTTTCATTTTTTACTTCCACCCAAGTACAGTCTAGGGTCCTCTAAGAGAGGTGTGAATAGGCACCTGTCAGGCCGGCATGGCATTCGCAACTACCGTGTACGACCGAATGTCCGTGGGCGACGTTGTCCGTATGGGCGTAATTTTTTTTTTTTTTTTATGGAACCTGACACGGTTGGCTACATCACCTACAACATCCGTGATGTCAGCCCATAACACAGGGTGAACTAGGTGCCATGTCAGTGCTTCCCTTCATTTCATGTCGGCTACACTAAACTGGACGGAAAACACGAACTATTTACATAGCCGTTTCGACCGACGTTTCGTTCAGTGCGGTGGTACCAACCCGGCCGGGATAAACCCTACCACCTAGTAAGGTAAGAAGGGAAGGGACCTACAGTTTAACGTGGAATCCGAACCACGGTCAGCCTCCAACGGTCGAGCGGTCACCCATCCAATCACTGACCGCGCTCAGCGTTGCTTAATAACAGTTGACTAACCAACCGCGCCAAAAAAAAATCTAGCTAAAACCTCACTGTAGGCACTGCATGAGTACTAGACAAAGCCTCTTTCGCACGTCACCCCAAAAAAAAACCCGGCCAAGTGCGAGTCGAACTCGCGCACCAAGGGTTCCATATCGCCATGTCATGGTTAGCGCCACTCACACCATCTATGGCGTGTTATGAAATGCTTCATATTAGTTAAATGTCATGATTAGTTAAAATGCTTCACACTCTATTCGGTAGATGGCGCGCGCGCATACACTTTTTGGTTTCTTCTATGGGAACCCCCGTGCATTTTTTACTTTTTCTTATTTTTAATATTTGCTGTTATATCGGCCATAATACCACATATTCTGTGAAAATTTCAACGGGCTACCTATTACGGTTCAAGAGATACAGCCCTCGGACAAACAGACGGGCGGACGGACAGACAGAAGACAGGCAGACGGCGGAGGCTTAGTAATAGGGTCCCGTACCGGATACGGAACCCTAAAAACTACCAGGTTATTCCACACCCTAGCGGTGCGATGGACGAGCGATTTTGAGAAACGATGTGTCCTCCAAAACTCAATGTAGGTACCTATCTATCATAAAATCCATTCTCCAATCACAAGCTGGCTAGTGGCTGACAGACGAACAGGCTGCACATGAATACACTATAGTGGGGATGTTAATGCGACCCACCTTGCAAATCTTCAACAAAGGATGCCACTTGGCACAGGTGTACCTAGGGGTGTTCTGAGCTGATTTAGCCCTGGAGCCACGAGGAGCCACCGTGCAGGGGGGCAGGGGAGGGGGGGTAAAAATGTATCCACCGCCCCTCACTGCGAGCTTGATATCTGCATACATTAAGCAACTTGAGAAGAATTATAAGAATTATACGAAAACGCCACCAAACTTGGTCTAGTTGCTTAATGTATGCAGATATCAAGCTCGCAGTGAGGGGCGGTGGATGCATTTTTACCCCCCCCCCCCCCCCCCCCCCCCCCCTCCCCTGCCCCCTGCACGGTGGCTCCTCGTGGCTCCAGGGCTAAATCAGCTCAGGACACCCCTAGGTACACTTGTGCCAAGTGGCATCTTTTGTTGAAGATTTGCATGGTTCCCATGAAATTATTGCATTAACATCCCCAGTAACTAAACAATATAGAGCAGAAAAGTTTATTCTGTTCTGACAACCTACTTTTATCGTCAGCGTGGAGACGGGGGGTGGATCGTAAAATCCGCCGAGAATTAGCCAATTTCAACCTACGTGCGTATTTCTGCAACTTTGTCGCTTTGTTACAGAGTTCTGCGTCGATTTCTGTAAAATGCTTGACTTCCACTCTCGTTGAGTCTTGACGAGGGAAAATCATAAAAAAATTATAATTTGTGTGTAATGTACTTCGTTCAGATAGTTCGTTCCAAGAAGCGCTGATATGGCATTGTATTGTATTGTATTGTTTATTGATCATTCATATGGCAGTTAGACTGCACTCGAACTTGTTACAATTTATTCTATCCGGTTCGATTACACCCACGAAGAAGAACCGACAAGAAAGTTCGCAGGTTATTTTTTTTTATACATATTTTTACAAGTATTTAGTGACATAACACCGCCCAAAGTCTAGTTTATTAAGGTTTTATGGGCTGAGATCACAGGACGTAGAACAGAATATAACGGAACGGAACGGAATAGAATAGAAACTTTTTAATTTTAATAATCAGAAATAGCCCGTACACAAAAGCAGCATACGTATTATACTTGTGCATTTATTTGTCAATTATTGTCAATTTAAGCAATTAATTAATAGAATAAAAAAATTTAATATGTATGCAGGTAAGTATGTATATTACATATTGTATTAGTTGAGCCGAGAAAGAGGTGAAGGCGACGCTCGTGCAAAAACATAACACAACAACATTACAAGGTAAAAACAATAACATAATAACATAACAACACGCGTGTTGCGCCCAATAAACATTCGGACTCGCTCGTCCCGATTCGTTCGCGCTCCGAATTCTGTCCATATTTTATGCTCGAGCCAGAGGACCGTTCGCGAACGTCGGCGAACACCGAATGCGGAGAAACTCGTGCTCGCTCGCCGCGCGTGTTCGTTCGCCGAGCGCCGAGAGTGGAAACTGGACAGGTAAAAATGACTCACGAATTGCGTGCGTTTCGGTTGTTTGATTGTGCCATTTCTTTCTAGGGCGAATAATATTGCTACTTTTGGGTAGGAATCTTTGAAAGTTGTACAGTCGGAATTTTAATTAACGATAACGTTAATTAAAATTCCGCGCAAAGTGCAAAGTGAAAACCTCTAATAGATTAATACGTTCATTTAGCAAAATATCATTTTCATATAATACTAGCTGTGCCCGCTACTCCGCTCGCGATAAAGTCAAAGGCGACGACCGTTGGAGTAACAACGTTCAACTGTAGGTCCCTTCCCTTCTTACCTTACTAGGCGGTAGGGTTTATCCCGGCCGGGTTGGTACCACCGCACTGAGCGAAACTTCGGTCGAAACGGCTATGTAAATTATTCGTCTTATCCGTCCAGCTCAGTGTAGCCGACATGAAATGAAGGGAAGCACTTACATGGCACCTAGTTTACCAAGGTGTTATGGGCTGACATCACGGATGTTGTAGGTGATGTAGCCAACCGTGTCAGTTTACATAAACATAATAAAAAGGCCGGCATGGTATTCGCAACCCCCGCATACGTCCGAATGTCCATGGGCGCTTTGCTTACTTTTTAGGGTTCCGTATCCGGTACGGGACCCTATTACTAAGCCTACGCCGCCGTCTGTCTGTCTGTCCGCCCGTTCGTCTGTCTGTCCGTCCGTCTGTCCGAGGGCTGTATCTCTTGAACCGTAATAGGTAGCCCGTTGAAATTTTCACAGAATATGTGTTATTATGGCCGATATAAGAACAAATAATAAAAATAAGAAAAATCTGTTAAGTGCGAGTTTTACTCGCGCACGGAGGTTTCTGTATCTATCCGATATTATCCGCCTATCTTTGGTCTTTCAACAATGCAATGTATAAAAGCCTGTGGCGCCATCTATTATTCAGTAGTGTGACTAATAGATTTTTCGGACGATTGTTGTATGGGAGCCCCCCTTAACTTTAAATTTTTTTTTTTTTTTTTTTTTGTTATATCTGCCATAGTAACACATATTCTGTGAAAATTTCAACGGGCTACCTATTACGGTTCAAGAGATACAGCCCTCGTATAGACGGACGGACGGGGCGGCGCGGCGGAGGCTTTGTAATAGGCACGGAAACCTAAAAAGTAAAAAACTCCCACGGGGGTTCCCATAGAAGAAACCCAAAAGGGTACGCGCGCGCGCCATCTACCGAATAGATTATGAAGCATTTTAACTAATCGTGACATTTAACTAATATGAAGCATTTCATAACACGTCATCACGATGGCGTGAGTGGCGCTAGCCATGCCATGGCGATACGGGACCCTCGGTGCGCGAGTTCGACTCGCACTTGGCCGGTTTTTTCAAAATTTTAATTCTACAGTTTCTACCGGCGACTTTGTAAGGTTGCCTGGCTGTACTTGTAACCGCGCGTATAAATCAGTGAAATGAGTAGCTTATTAGCCTGAACGCAGACTTATTGCCCCAATTGGCGTACCGGCAGCGCCATCGTTACGCCTGCCTGAAACAGTAGAGGGTGTTCAATTTATGCACGAAACGTTCCGTTCGTACACTATGACAAATGTTTATTGGCATACTTAAGAGGGTGCGATACAACAAATCAGGTTACGCAGTGTTGATTTTACGCGCAAACCACTATAGTTTTGGAGTTAGCCAAAATATATATGGCTTTTTACCCGACTGCTGCGAAGCCAAAGGAAGAGGTATGATTTTCGAAGCGTATGCATCTATGTATGTATGCGTTTGTGTTCTCTCTCTCTTTTTCTCTCTCTTGACACCTTGGTGCACTAGGTGCCATGACGGTGCTTCGCTTTGGTCGTGCCGGCTACACTGAATTGAACGGAAAACACGAACTACTTAGATAGCGGCTTTTTTTATTTTTTTATTTTTTATGGAAACTACACTATTGGCTAAATTTTATTGGCTACACCACCTACAACATCCGCGATGTCAGCCCATAACACCTTGGTGAACTAGGTACCATGTCAGGGCACACACTACACTGAACTGGACTGAAAACATGAACTATTTGAATAGCCGTTTCAACCGACCTTTCATTCAGTGCGGTCGTACCAACCCGGCCGGGATAAACCCTACCACCTATTACTATAAGATAGGAAGGAACCTACAGTTTTAAGTGGAATCCGAACCACGGTCAGCCTCCAACGCTAAGGGTCGAACGTTCCAAGTTCTGACCGCGTCTAGGTCTGCTTATGATCACGAAAGACAGTCGACCGATCGCACTACTGAGCTACCGGGGCTGAAAAGGCTTTTTTTTTAAATGTGTACTGACACGGTTGGCTACATCGCCTAAAACATCCGTGACAAGAAATTAGGTTAAGTGTACCAAGCGCAGCTCCTCGACTTGCAAGCTACTGTTTATAGGCACAGTGTAGCCAACGGGTTTATGATGTACCTACTATTATTTATGGTTTAAAACGTTGCTCGAAATGTGTCTCGATCGTGCTCCTGTGATAAAATCTAGGGTTTCCAGTTATTTAAGTACAAGTACCAGGTGTTTACAGACGTTTACGGTTGAACGTTCGCCGAACGTTCGTTGGTAATACATACTCTAGTCCTCACCTATAATAAAATCCAACGTCTGCTTTCTGTCTGTCTGAGTGTCTGTCTGTCAGCTTATAACTCGAGAACCACTGAACCGATTTTAATAAAACAAAATTCTACGGATAGCTTTATTCTTCCCATCAACTATAGGCTACTTACTATCACGCTAAATAGCTTATGAGGTTAGCAGTGAAGTGAAATATGAGAGCGGGCGGAGCCGCTGGCACAGCTTGTTATCCTTCACTTCAAAAGCGCGGTCCTTGCACAGCATACTACTTCACAAATCATTGCATTAGTTTACCGGTAGATGGCAATGTTTTTATTGAATACCAAATTCTCCTTTCCTCCAATATTGTATAGAACGCTGAATCTATAGCGTGCTATAGCTTTAAAACATTATTGGGCCTAGACGTCAATAATCTGACGTCAGGACATTCCACCCGTCTCGCTTAATGCACGTATACCTTCGAAACGACCACTGTGACTGCACACACAAGGAGCCCTGAAGCGTGTCCGACAAACCCCAACTGTTCATATCAAGTTGAACTTTAATCTGGAGGGACACGAGTCTGAGACAACTTATGCATAAAACTAAACTGCTCAGAGCTAGTCTCTGAGGCACTTTGCGCGAACGTTACGTTACAGTCGATAGCCAGACAGGAGACGCTAGCCTTCAGGGAGATCGGAGAGGACATGCGAGAAAGAACAAGGATGAGATGGAATGGGTATTTGAGTATCTCTGTACGAAGGACATATGAATATTTCTTTATTGAATACCAATTTATACAAATTAGGCACAAAAGGCGCGCTTAATGCCGTGAGGCATTATATTTTAACCGACCTTTGGGATGTGGTAGAAGTATATGTAGGCGAACAAGAATAGTTTGTGGCAACGCATGAAGAAGTAAGCAATATGATAAACTGCAAATTAATACTACATAAATACTATAATAAGCGTACTTATGTATGTAATAGACTTATATTATTATGTACATTAATCAGTGGTACTGTTGTTCAACACCATCAAATGAATGACAAGAGAGAGAGAAAAGAGGACTTATCGGGGTTCTGCTCTGCCTCGGGTTCTGCAGATGTTTCCTCTACAGAACTGGTAAAACGGAACAAACCGGAACGATATCCCTGCCCATATATTTTCCCCCAATTACAGTCTCGGGTCCTTCACGAGAGGCGGCTGTCAGGCGACCTGTCAGGTCTGCATGGCATTCGCAACTCCCGCATACGTCCGCATTCCACATTTTCCCGGTTTTGTGAATAAAATACCTACAGAACCGGTTGATGATAAATGTATCATCCGTGGTAGATGATAGATGTATCTAAAACTTGTTTTGAATGAATAAAACAACCTGTCGAAAAAAAACCATTTTGTCAACAGTTTTATGACGGCCTTGTTAACCACTACCTATTAATTTTAAATCAAATATTTTTTTTTTAGCCTTTATAGCTATTATTGCACTGAGAGACTGTACCACTTCTGTTAGAGCTTGCGAGGTTGTCAATGTCCAGTGTCCGGAGACAAACAAAGCGACGAGGTTGGCGGTGCGATTTGAACACAGATACCACATGCAGAGTAGGGAAACAATTTATTCCACTTTTTATTGTTTCTGCAAAGATAAGAGACATTGAAGCCTTGCGTCATCTTATCGAAGGTCTCCTTCTTTAGCGGAATAGTTTCAAATTTTACCCCACAACGATCCTCTTTATGTAGATAGGTACCTAAGATTTTCTGAAAGGCTCAGTTTTCTTTGAAGAATATAAATACATTTCAGTTATAAAACAAAACATTTTCCAGATTAAAAACAGACAGGCGAAATTCTAGGTATTTAAATTTGACATTGAGTTGCGAAACAATACAAAGTGACTAGATTACTTAGGTATAGCGACTAAGTCTGACTTGCTAATTAATTTTTGAAAGGAGTTAAACTGTTTGATTTCAGTTTGCTATATTCGTCCTACAGATATTCTCTCTTTGGTTGTGGCTTTGATTTTCTTTGACTCGTGCTATAAACTTGGTGTTGTGTACATATTATTTTCTTATATAAAAATATTTCAAACGAAAAAAGTTAAAATTGAAGATTCTGAAGACGAACGTTGTTCCGATAAATAGTAAAGACTAAATAAAAATATAATTATAATAAAAAAAACCACTAAACCAATATCAGAAAGAGAAGTTGTAAGCTAAACAAATAATATATTAAGGAGCCAAACACAAAACAACAAATTGATTTTCTCTGAGCCCTCTTTTCTTCCACCGGAGTACATTAGCTATTAATTCCGTCCAATCATCACCAAGGACTAATAGATTAATTTACCGAATCCCTACGCTGTCACATTTCCAATAACGAGAAAAAAGGAAGAATAGCGGGCCCAACACCGAGCCTTGTCGTCCTCCGTTAAAAATCTCGATTACAAATTGAGATAGGAATCCTAATCTCGCTTGTGAGCAAACGCGTGACCTAATATACTGAACCCCAGAGATTTCATTAGGGAAAATTCAATTTGACAATACTCTGCCTTTGTTAGTACATCGGTCGAGGAGGTCGAAAGCTAATGAAGAGCTGATTCTCTTCTCGCCGTTAACGCTCGCTCGCTCGTCGGAATATTCAAGCTGAAGGTTATTTGTTACAGAGCAATGTAGGTACAAAGACTATCAGTTCCGATATGCCTAGCTAAATAATGAATTATACGCTGTCATATTTAATATATTTTCGTCTGAAAAATAAACTCGGAAGTAATATAATGATGAGTGATTGTCGAGCTTTTTATAGATTAATGATGAGTGATTGTCGAGCTTTTTATAGATTAATAAAAACATTATTAAGGTTATTATAAAAAAACCATAAGGAGAGTAAGTTTATTGACAATTTCGTTTAGAGAAATGAAATAAATGATATAGTTAAGAAATTGAAATAATTTAATTGACCTAGGACTCAAGGGAGCATAAATTTTTTCACTGCTCTGAAGTTCATATTTGATTGGAATGACGATTGATTGGGAAAATTTCATAGCCCGCTCACGAATTTAGCCCGAGATTTTTCCTGATTTCTCTTACGAATTCGGGGCGGTCGCCGTTTCAGTCAAGTTTTCTCGAGGGTATATGCGGATCTTAAATTTGTTAACTTCTGGTCCTATTATATAATTTTACTTTGATAATACATTTCCTTTTACGCAAAGTGACTACTTAAAAGGTAATTACTTGGAAATTCTATATTTTTATAAATTTACAATACGATGAAATATTTTAATTTGCTTAGAAGATTTTTCGTCCAGTCATAGCAATTTCATCAAATTTGGAAATAAAGAGCCAGACCGTTTTGCTTCTTTCCAGAAAATATATATAGATATATATATATATATATATAGAAAATATTTAGCCTCTGTAATTGCCTACATTTCTATAGGTACATATTAAAACATCTGTCTAAGACGACTTTCTCCAAAATATAAATTTAGGATTCTTTGTAACAAACATACTACTTATTATGATATTAAAATTGGAATCGGATTCCGAAAGAGATTAAAATTCGGATTGTGACTTTCTGCCTCTTAGGCCAACAATTATCTTGAAATTTTGCATGGGCCTTCCTGACGGCCCCTCTTAATATTTGTCGTGGAAGCCGTGGGCACAATTGGTATATTCGGAAATATGAGGACAAGCTGACTTTTCCACTTTTGGTTAAAATGTAGCTGCGAGTTAACTTTTGCCAAGTGTATTATGTCACTTTAGAGAAATAACTCTTGGACGGGACTTAACTCGAGGTGGTGATGAAAATGGCAAACTTTGCTCCTTTACAACTTATATTACTGCACCCACTTCACTGTGGGATGGAAAGTAGTTCGTAGTACTCGTAACCGACGAGCATGTATGAAGAACATTATGAGAGTCGAAAAGGCGGCAGAGGTGTGTCAGGTCCGTGGCGCGCTGAGATCCGTCGTCTCTGCCAACCCCACTTATGCAATCTTTCTGACTGGATTTTTTTTTCAAGGACGAATGTAATAATTTTATTATCATAGATAGGTAAACATTATGTGACAAAGAAGAATACTCGTATATACCAAATCCTAATGGGTTGTGCTTCTAATGAAGGAAAGCTTATAAATCTGCTACAAACTTAGAGAATAATTAATTAATGTTTTGCCATTCACAGGGTTTAGGGTGAAAAGCACGATGAAAAATGATGATTATTATGATGATGATGATGATGAAAAAATGTTGCTGACTCAACGTAATCAGTGATTGCACGATTGTATTAATGTACTATGGGGCTGGAATAGAAACGCTTGTTCCCTAAAGCCCTAAAAATTTAAATATAAAAAAAAAATACAATAATTGACAAAAGACTAAAACTAAAAACTAAGTTTAACATTTTAAACAAAAATCATTACCTGAATGTACTTCCTCCACATCCCAAAGGTCACCAAGACTAGAATCTTTTATAGCAAATCGCACCTCTGTACTTAATTTGTATGTATTCGTGTTCTATGAATATATATGCGCCTAAACATGTTTAGACATACAAAATAAATACCCCATTATCATAAGACCAGCATCCCTAAATTAAAATTAATTCCCCAGGCGAGTGGACGCGCAGCTGTGAGCAGAATCCGGTGATATCCGGTTCTGAGCGGATTAATCCGGATAAGACCGCTTTTAGCCAGTGTCGTGCAGTGAGTTCTTTTTGGTTCAAAGCAGTCTTTCTGGATACATTTTATATCGTTAGATGTAGGTATGCTTTCTTTAGGAAATCTTTTTAATTAATCCTACCGTTTGAAGGCGCCTAGTAACGCCAACGGCGTAGCGCGTAGTAGTTTTCATAAGGTTTTTTTTTTAAATTGCAATCCTTCGCATTAGAACTTTGATCGAGAGATATAACAAATGGCGTCATTTTGCTATAAAAATTCCATTCAAATTGTCTTTAGTTTCTGAGATCAAGTCTTCAAAGTTCACGCGGAAGAAAAAATCGGCATTTGGTTACCGTACGCAAAGTATTCGAACAATATTAAATCGACCAAGCAACAAGTAAGGCACGAAGACCCACCTGCTGTATGACTCGGTGGAAGTACCGTGTCAAGGTGAGAGGTGGCTAACCTTTTTGCCCTATAGGTTTTAATTATTATATATAAATATAGTTATATTGTTCGCTTGCTAAATTCGAATACCATTACAAAAGGTGTGCCTTAACACGCGTAATAAAGTCACTCTTATTATCATAAAAACTAGGCGTGACACGTTTCGTGACAAGTCTGACGTGTTGATAGGCGGCAAAATGTGTTAACACGCGAATGTCATTAACTTTTTTTATATATATTTTTTTTTTTTTATTATTATTATTTTTGGTGATGGATGGTGGTTGATATGCAATATTTAAATATAAAATAGATAAAAATACAAACTTAAAATTACCTAACACTTCGTTAAAACTAAAACCTAGAAATAAAAAAATAAAACAAAATTAGGCAATAAAAGACACGTGTAAAAATAATTTAAAAATGTATTCAGGATAAAACTTAGATTATGGATAATAAACTAATAATAAAAAAAAATTATAAAAGTTGTGCTTGCACTTGCACGATTTACGCGCCAGTCGTTCAGTCGCTTGCGCAAAGAATTCGCATTGTGTGCAACAGGCATGGCTCTTAACGTCGAATCACTAAGTCCGTTCACTAATGTATAGCGGTTGGTCGGAAAATCGCGTCCAAATGATTTGGAATAAAAACACTTTAGAACGCACATCTTTAAAAAGTGCAGATACACGCAAAGCAGAACTAAGGCAACAAATGCGTACGTTTCTCATACTTTGAGGGTTCCTTATCCATTTAATTCTTGCATGCATAGGGAGTGCGCTCAGCAAAGACTCACTTTGGCGCCGCTCAAATATTTCGTAAGACACGAGGTAAAACATTAAAGTCAGATGGATAAACTCTATTTGCACTTATATTGAATTAAATTATCCACGAAACAAGTGAGGATGTACTTATTTAGAAGCACACATGGAATTTTTGAAATCTAGGAAAAACAAAACACGCCGGAAATTTTTCTGCATTTTTTTCTAACCTAAAATTGACAATTTTAAGAATTTTTAAACGGTTTTTTAAATGTCATTACCACATTGTGGGTTAAGAACGCAGCCACTAAAACTCCAAACAACGTACATACGAGGCCATAGAATCTTATTTATTTATTTTTTATGTAATCCGGTATGGGTGGCTGAATCAGAGGCGCCAAGCACATGCTCCGACCAGCCAATATCACCTTCGAGAAGGTAGGTGCCATAAAAGAGACGTCCCTGGATTGCTGGCTATACTGTACTCATTGAGCTGTATGTACAACGTACATACAGCTCAATGACTGTACTGGACTAGAGGTGAACACAGCCGATGCTGCTATGCAGCCATCTTACATCCAGTACGGTGTTACCAAACCAATCGGCTACAGTTTGAGCCTACCACCTTGTACGGGGCACTGGCCACAGGCCCGTACAAAATATTGTAGGTAAGTACCTTAAGCTGACTTGGTCATTAGTCGTTCTTCGGTAGGTAAATGTTCGGTACAGTAAGTACTTGTAGCTACACGAAGTTCGCTCCGATCGAACGTCCTACGAGTGTTCTTATCTCGATACCTCAACTTGCTGATCCCGAAACTTGTAACTCCCGCTCGTGCATTGTTTGAGTTAGAACGCTGAAAGTTTACACGTTTACACCTTTTGCGGTCTCAAATACTTCGCGTGTGTGCCATCTCTGCGGAGTTTCTAGCGCTGCGCTGCCGAAAGTTTCAATAGCAGCCACGGGGCATGGCCCGTGGCTTCGCTCGTACTAAAGTTTGGTTGGTTAGAATATCGACATTATATTAGTTAGTAGTAGTCGTATACCTACTCCAACAATATTATAACCACCATAGTATGATTATCTATTATACCTATCAGATATTTTCCATGACTTAGCTCCATAACTTAATCTTAACACAATTAATGTCTCCTAATTTATGTTTAATCTTACGTAGTATTACTTATATATAAGTATAAATGTAATTATAATTTTCAGGTTTTCATAAATCCTTATAAAAATTGGTTGTCTATAAAGTCGGTTTACGGACGATAGTTTTACGTGATGACGTGGAATAACCGTAGTACAAAGAGCAAAGATCAGTAATTCTATTTCCAGTAGAATGATTAATCAGCTTGTGACCGGCCATCAATAAACTTCTGTTGTCTGATCTTGACAGTTTTACTTCTTAAGACGTGTCCATGGTAACTTTGACTATACCGATTGTGCCTCTCTATCGCTTGTTACGCGCTCTCGCTTGCACACACAGGCTCAGATGGAACGTGACACTTTTTCGTGTGTGCAGCCGGTGTTCATCAATTTTATAAGACGTGACGTCATCACGTCAAAAATTGTCACTTCTTATCTTTGCTACATGCTACATGAATTTCCCTTGGGTCGCACCGGCTACACTGATGGCGTTAACACGAACGATTTTCATAACAATGTCGACCGACCTTTCGTTCATCGCATTACAGCCTCCCATTTCGTTTCTACGCAAAATGAGGGGTGTTATAAATTTGACGCCATCATCTGTCTGTGTGCTTGCCTGTGTGTCTGTGTGTTTTTCTGTGGCATCGTATCACCCAAACGGATCAACCGGTTTGGATGCGGTTTTTTTCATTAAAAAGCAGGTTTAACCGGGATTGTTCTTAGCTAGGTATGTTTGATTTAGATCAGGTGAGCAAGATCATCGACACGTTTCCTAACTGCTGTCCCTTCAGCTGTAAAATGGAAATTAAATTACAAATTTTAGAAACCCCGACATAACAAAAACCCTCAAAACGTAAAAAAAACCAACTTAGTAAATAACCGAAGCGGCGGGTGGCCGAGTGGTTTGGGCATCGGTTTCTCATGCGAGAGGTCCACGGTTCGAGTCCGGTCGGCGTGTACCAATGAGTTTTTTCTGACGAAAAAATTTACGTGCATACCTGCTGCTTCACCGTTCGGAACCGGTGTAAAACTGTAGGTCCCTTCCCTTGCCCCTCACTAGGTGGTAGACCACCTTACTGGATGTAAGATGGCCGCATAGCAGCCTCGGTTGTGTTCTCCTCTAGTCCAGTATAGCTTATAATCCAGGGAAGTCTCCGGTATGGCACCTACCTTCTCGGAGGTGATATTGGCTGTCAGTCAATCATACCGGATTAAATAAAAAAATATTAAAGGCGTCGGGAGACGGTTAATTAAAAAAAAAATACTCGGTGCCCCGACGCCTTTAATTAATTAAGCGGAAATTATTTTTTACTTTTTGAGGGTTTTGATGTGCCGGGCGTTTTTTTTTTAATTTGTAATTTAATTTTTAACCACGATTACGACGTTGACAGCGTGTCGCTTCAAAAGCATGTTCGAAAAACAAAATGGCGATGAATTGAAAACAGAGAATAGGGCAGAATTTATCCAACGCAAAGGAGTTTCCTTCTAAAATATCCGACGTTTGTTGCAGATGTTTTTACAGAGTTTCGTCTTCGGGGGCGAGGTTTTCAACGTTTCTGTTTGTTTAAGAGTGGCGTCGGGCGAATGAAAGAGATCGACTCAATTTTCGTGCTGATAATGACAGGGGCTTTCGCGGTGAATTCAAAGACGCATGCAAGCCAGACGATATCAAATGGTGTGAGACTCGTGGGCCCACTGACTTTGTAGAGTGTTTTCATTTTACGAAGGCACGAGGGGTATGACGTAGGAAGTGGTGTGAGACCGCGCGGAGCTCAGTAGGGAACGACTCGGTTCGACGGAGCGACGCGGAGACGTGTAGAACGTGTGTACCGACCGGGCACCGAGTTCGTTCTATCTCTACTGAGCTCCGCGCGGTCGCCTCTCGCACCACTTCCTACCTCGTACCCCTCCTCGTGCCTTCGTGACATGAGAACACTCTACCACCATGACTCATGAAATGCAGTGGCCAGATATCAAGAAATCTTTTTTTCAAAAGATTAAGACCGCTCGATCGTTGGAGGCTGACTGTAGGTCCCTTTACTTCATACCTTACTAGTTGGTAGGGTTTATCCCGGCCGGGTTGGCACTACCACTCTGAACGAAACGTGTCGGTCGAAACGGCTATGAAAATAGTTCGTGTTTTCCGACCAGTTCAGTGTAGCCGATATGAAATGAAGGGAAGCATTGACATGGCACCTAGCTCACCCGGTAATATTGGCTGACATCACGGAGGATGTTGGAGGCGATGTAGCCAAACGTGTCAGATACTATACAAAAAAATAAACAATTCTTTAAAACATTTGGTCAGATTGTTTTAATGTTTTTAGGGTTCCGTAACCGGTACGGGACCCTATTACTAAGCATGCCAAATCTTCTTGGATTTGAGTTTGCTAAACAGTAAGTAAATGTGTGTTATGATGATATTAATGGACTTCAGCAAACCAGGGCGGTGCGGCCCAGGGCCCCGCGGTGGGCCGTGGGACCACGGCGGCCGGGGTGTCCCGGGAATTCCCGGGTTCGTCGTAGGGCCAGACCGGCGCTGTCACCAATGAGGCGAATGGCTCGTCGCTGAATAGAATTCAAGGCTGAAAGAATGCACTCAGGGGAAACATGACTACAATATTCCATCACCGTTCTTAATTGTGCTTTATAGAGTGTTTCATCAGTTTTTCGTAATCGGGGGTGACAATTTAAGGTCCTGTCAACCCGTATTCACCCGTACTCCTCTTTGAAGGCGCCGCTTTCACTGGTTGGAGTAGGATGCAACACAATCAATCAAAGCGAAAATTAGGTTTTTATTTTTATTCAAAAAACTATGGATCGAAACAAAAAAGTAAAAAGCTATGGATTTAGAAATATATTCAACAAATTAAAATATATTTTTTCCAAAACCTTGATTTGGTCACGTTGCCTTAAATACGTTTTTCTAAATTCAGAGCTAAACTCAGAGGCATGTTCATGATTTTTTTCTATCGAGCGAAGTTAATCAAATCGTGTTTTCAAAAAGCTATCGATCTGCGCTGATAGATGAAGTATTAAATATATTAAAACTGAATCTGTCAGGTGAGTAATATTGGTGGTAAACTTCGTGAAATTCGAGCCAGACGCAGCCTCACGTCACCTTAACGATAGTCGAAAACGTCCGGACTACAGTGTGAATCCCGCCGTGCCTCAAGCAAAATAATTAACACAGGTGTTCGTTAAGACGAGCTTACTTTTCATTACAAAGCATTTAATTAAAACATGCCAAAACACCACAGGATGCTTCTTCAGTAGCGCGCCTATCCCGGCGGCGACCTTCATCAAAACTTGTGACAATAAATAAAATGTTTTCAGAGTTTAAAATGGGGGAAAAAAAACTTTCTTATAATTTACTTAAGAATTTAAGTCAGGGTAGTATCTTTTAGAAGTCCGTTTTTTTTTCTTCAACTCATTAAGCAGGGTTCCTAAGACTCTAAGGTCCCTTCTAGGTGTTGGGCAATTATTTAAAAATGTTTCAAGTTTTGGAACTTCTTTTAGGCATGAAATAGCAATTGCCAGCATCAGCTCAGTGGTGCGGTCGGTCGATTGTCGGTTGGATGATAAGCACACCTGGGCGCGGTCAGTCAGATGGATGAGTGACCGCTTGACCTTTGGAGGCTGACCGTGTTTCGGACTCCACGTAAAACTGTAGGTCTCTTCCCTTCTTCTTCTTACCTAAAACTCATTGGTACACGTCGACCGGATTCGAACCTCAGACCTCTCGCACGAGAAGCCGATGCCCAAACCACTCAGCCACCCGCCACTAAAACCACATAATCGAAATTTTTATAAAACTGTTTTTCTCACGTTCCTCGGTCGACCAATCTTGATGTTCCAGGCCAAACGTGTGGCCCGCAAGCGCTTTGACGTGAGTTTCTGAGTGTTTCCTCTCGCCGAGCGAAGTGTACTCCTAGTTCGCCAGATCCAAGATGGCGGGTAGTAGGGAAACTTTCAGAGAACGTTGCAATTTCCTCTATAGTACCGCGTCCAGCAAGTAGTTAAATTAGAGAAAAAAAGTCGGCAAGTGCGAGCTGGACTCGCGCACCGAGGGTTCCGTATCATCAGCATCACTCAATATATTTGTAGGTATTATGTATGTACAAAAACAATTGTTTTGGAAAATCCCGAACCGCCTAAATAAACACTACAGCAATGGTTTTTGGCTGTGCGGCATTCGTGAAGTTGAAATATACAAAAATATATTTCTTATATGACATAACGACTTAACCTTTTCGGATTTTATCTTTACTTGTGAGACCTTGCTTCTTGCCAAATTTCATTACTCTAGCTAGGTCAACGGTAAGTACCCTATAGGTTTTGATTTCATTTGAGTGAGTTTGCAATTATAAAATTTCCCATAAATAGCCGTATCTTTTGATTATATTGATTTAGAAGCTTTCATTTTCTATAGTTCGAAGGGATCGCAGACGTTAGTATTTCATATTAATTTCAATTTGATATCTTGACTCGTTACTGAGAAAAGGGGTCTTGACACACAAAACAAGATTTTTTTTTAATATCATATAACTACAAGTTTAAATTTTTCGGATTTTTTCCTTTACGTGTGCTATGAGTCCTTGCTTCTTACCAAATTTTATGATTCTATGTTATCAGGAAATACCCTATAGGTTTTGATTTGTTTTGAGTGAGTTTGCGAGTATGAAATATATGACATAGATGGCCGTATCTTTTGATTGCGTTGATTTAGAAGCTTTAATATTCTACACCTTAAAGAGAACGTAGATCTTAGTATTTCATATTAATTTCAATTTGTTATCTTTAGCCGTTCCTGAGAAAAAGGGACCTTGACATACAAAACAAAAAAATTTTTTTTTTATGTCATTAACAACAATTTTACAACTTTCCGATTTTTTCCTTTACTTGTGCTGTAAGACCTTGCTTCTTACCAAATTTTATGATTCTATGTTAACAGGAAATACCCTATAGGTTTTGATTTGTTTTGAGTGAGTTTGCGAGTATGAAATATGATATAGATGGCCGTATCTTTTGATTACGTTGATTTAGAAGCTTGAATATTCTACACCTTAAAGAGATCGTAGATCTAAGTATTTCAAATTAATTTCAATTTGTTATCTTGATCCGTTCCTGAGAAAAAGGGACCTTGACATACAAAACAAACTAAAAATTTTTTTAATGTCACATAACTATAAATTTACAATTTTCGATTTTTTCCTTTACTTGTGCTATGAGACCTTGCTTCTTACCAAATTTCATTATTCTAGGTTAACGGGAAGTACTCTATAGGTTTTGATTTGGTTTGCCGGTAGCAAAATATGTGACTTAAATGGGCGTATCTAGTGATTGCGTGGACCTATAAGCTTAATTTTTTTACACCTCCGAGGAAACGTAGACCTTAGTATTTGATATTAATTTCAACTTTATACCTCTACCCGTTCCTGAGAAAAAAGGTCTTGACAGACAGACAGACACCCAGCCAGCCAGACAGACAGACAGACAGACAGACAGACGGACAACAAAGTGATCCTATAAGGGTTCCGTTTTTTCCTCCTTTGAGGTACGGAACCCTAAAAATTGCCACAAATTTCGATATCAATCAATCATACATCATCAAAATAATGGGAAAACCATAGTGAGCTAATATTTCATCAATACCCTAATTTCCCGAAGTACAGTCACGGGTCCTTCAAGAGAGCCATGAATAGGCACCAGTTAGGCCGGAATGGCATTCGTAGCCCCCGCATGCGACCGAATGTCCATAGGCGTCGTTAGACACCTTATGGGCCATATTATATCGCGCGTTCAATAAAGAAAAAATGAAAAACACGGTGTCGCCAAAATTTCAACCAATCAACTTACATCAATGCTTCCCAGCCATTCTGCGATCGCGTGCCGACATTTTCGGCCAATGAGAGCTCGTATATATGTTGAAATTATTCTGTCATAAGCCCTAAATCTCCGCACAATGCAGCGACACGGCCATAATACCTTTGATCTGTTGTAGTCTCAATGTTGGACACGTTAAATTATTCGATAGGTAGCAGACAGGGGCGGATCCAGATTTTTTTTCTGGGAGGGGCACAAGGAGCAGTTCGGCAAAAAGTGTTTTCATTTTTGCGATTAAATAATAACATATATACAATACAACAATAACCTGTAAGAAATAAACTTGCAATGTTTATATAAAGGTTTATTAGTATATAAAAACCATAGAACAATTACATGTTTAATAAAGACAGTTTTCTTTTGTGTTTCCTGCTGAAGATATCCAGTCCATCCAACTTCGTTAGCGTTCATTTTTCATGCAATGTCTTGATGGATATGCATTAAAGCCAGTCCATTCAAACGATCTTCTGTCATCCTGCTGCGAAGATATTATGTCTTTAATCGGCGTAATGTGGAAAAAGATCGCTCGGCAGTGCTAGTTGTCACAGGAAACTAATACTCTTCAACAGACTTGAGTCTGAATGTTTGACCGATTTGTTTGACGGCCGGTGATTCTGCGAACTGTGATTTCTGCACCAATTTCGTTTGCGAGGGCCTCAGCCCTATTGAATTTTTTTTTGAATGCGTCCGTGCTAGTTTCACCTTGCCTCTGTAGACGTATATTATTCGCTGTATAGTATTTAGACACAGGTTAAAGAATTCGGGAAACACGCACTGGCCGCAGAACAGTTCCACACCCTAGCGATGCGACAAAAGAACGATTTTGAGAAACTGCGAGTCTCTCAAAAGCTCGATAGCAACAACAGAATTAAGTTTGAAGAAGAAGAAATGTATTATTTGTTTGTGATTTTATATGTCTAAATGTCTTTTTTTCTCTTCTTAGGAGCTGTTTAACGCGATCCCGCCATCCCCTTTCCACCTCCGCACCACGCGCACTGGGCAGGGATTGCATCCCTATACGCTGGACTTACCGCGCATGCGTACCAATCGATTCTGCAGATCTTTCCTTTACAGAACCGGTAAACTCTGGAACGCTCTTCCTGCTCATATATTTCCCCCCAAGTACAGTCTCGGGTCCTTCAAGAGGGGCGTGAATGGGCACCTGTCAGGCCGGCATGGCATTCGCAACCCCCGAATACGACCGAATGTCCATGGGCGCCGTTAGACACCTCATGGGTGCCTCGGCGCCATATGTCGAGCTAACAATAAAAGAAAAGAAAAAAAAAGGATGCTAGTTCATCAGAGTAGCGCCCATGATAGTATTGACTAGACTGAGTAGTACTGAGTACCTGTACAACACACTAACAGAACTTGTAATTGGATGGAGCGCATGCCACAATACTATTAATTCACTTTGCCGTCCCTGAGGAATTACGAAGTTTAATCGACAACCCCGCGGACAGTAAAGGTGAGTCCAGACACAGCGCGTTTTTGCCGATTGCGGGTCGCATATTCATATATCGGTCGATAATTTTTTTATATATTAATTTGTATACTTTTTCACTTACATGTGCAGATTTGATTTTAATATTTTTTTATATTTTATTGAAAGTGCGACGTGTGGCGCCGAGTGACTGAAGTACCGAAGATTGTTGTGTGTAAGCAAACTGTGTAGGTATACTTAACTTTTATCTATGCCGTGGCACTGAGTAATTGGTTCGGGGGGGGGGGGGGAAAGGAAATCGATCTTCGACTACTGGAAGAAGCCTAGAAAAATGTCTAGGTGGTCGAACCATTGCATTTAGCTAGTGGGCAAAAAATGAATAATGAATATTGTGTTTAAGAAAAATAAATACAATTTAACAAGGAAGTATTTTGGTTTCAGGGTGGTGGGTGAACCCCCCTTATGGAACACTAGCTAACAGTGACCCTCTCGAGTGACATGCTAGTTGAGTAGATGATAATACCTATTTGGCATAAACCGTTCGTGTGTGGCTTTCATGCTGTCCTTGATGGGTGCAATTTCTAGGGTAGGTAATTAATGCAAGTGTTCAACTCCAGTTTAACGTTTTATAAAGAGGATTAATGTATTTGCATATATTTTCTAAATTGTATTTAATATATTTAAAGGTAATTGCAAGGAACTATATGGAGCCGGTACTTAAAAATAATAGTCACACTGTCACCTTGCTAAAAGGCGACAACCAACCACTTTATCGATTTACATACAGTTTTCACTATTACGTTCTGTCCCTTCTGAAGATGGCTTTAGGCTATAAATCATAACGCTACGTCATCATAGTCACATACGAGGAAAAGGCCAGTCGTTAGAGTTATTTTTAAAAGACAACAATGTTGATATATTTTGTGTTTCAGAATCTTGGACAGACTCTTGTGAATTACTTACCCAACAAGTGCCACATTATACAGTATTAAGTAGCTATCATAGGAAAAAATTTATTAGAGGCGGGACACTAATTTTTGTCCGAAACAGCTTGAGAGCAAAGAATAGACCAGATATTGTTAAGATGTCAGTTGAGAAAGAATTCGAAGTTAGCTGTATTGAGATGGAATCTTTTATGATACTTTCTGTGTATAGGTCGCCATCAATGAGTCTATTGTCGTTTTCGGATAAATTAGAAGAAGTCTTGTATAAAATTAGTAGTAATAACAACAAATCAATAATAATATGCGGTGACTTCAATGTTCGGTTTCCTTTAAATAAACAAGAAAAACACGAATTATCGGACTTAATGGATAGTTTTTTACTTATACAAACTATATACGAATATACTAGAGTAACTGATGCAGAAACCCTACAACCTAATGTATTTCACTGTGTCCACTATGATCATTATGCTCAATTAATCTCAATTAAATAGGAATCTAAATGTATTAATAATTCTGTAAATAAATTAAGCAAAATAGTAAATAGTGACACCATAAATGCATTAAATACAGATCTAGCTGTAGAATTCGGAAATTATGAAAAAACAATGGCCTTTAAATGCTTTTTCAATACTTTTGTTAGATATTTAAATATGCACATGCCTATGAAATCTACACGTGTAAGTAAAAGAAACCAATTCGCACAGTGGGTCACACCTAGCATTATACGAGCCAAAGAAAAATTTTTTTTTATATGATTTGTTAAAACAAAATAAAAATTCGACTCTTAGAGCATATGTATCGTTATACAGTAAAATTTTTAAACAAGTTACAATAAAAGCCAAACAATTGTTTTTAAAAGAGAAATTGTTAAAATCTGACAACAAAATAAAAATGGCCTGGACTATAATCAAAGACGAAACAGGCAAGTCTCCTAAAAATAATGATAACAATATAGAATTAAAAATAGGAGACGACATTATAAATGATAGCTCAAGTGTTGCAAATTACTTTAATAAATATTTTTCTACTATTGCTCAGGAAACAACGAAAAACATCAAAGCTAGTTCTGAAGCTGCATCACAATATCTAGTAAGTTATACTCCACGAAATATTAAAACAATCACTTTCAAACCAGTCTCACATTGTGAAATAAAAAAAACATTAGAGATCTTAAATCCAAAAATTCCCAAGACCTGTGGAATATTTCACCTAAACTAATGAAGTCACTAAGTTATAGTATTATAAATCCATTAATTACCGTTATAAATCAATGTTTTGAAGAGGGTACATTCCCTGATTTACATATAATAGCTAGGTTAGTACCGTTGTTTAAAAAAGGATGTCATAATACTATTGGAAACTATCGTCCTGTGTCTTTGCTTCCTGTTTTAGTAAAGTATTTGAGAAGGCTATAGAAAAAAGGCTAATTAATTTTTTTAATGAAAATAACATACTAAACTATAAACAATTTGGATTCCGCAAGGGCAGGTCAACGGGAGATGCCATTGCATCAATGATATATTACTAAAATACCTTACAGAAAGATTTTTAACCTGAAACAACAACAAGAACAACTGGCAATGACTACGAGGTAATATTCGAAATGCCTCTGCGACGACGCTATTACAAAGAAAATAATTTTGCAAGTTTTTCTTTAAAATTTATTCTGCCGGCAAGAGGCAAGTAATACTTAAACTCTAGCTGCAAAGAGTGGCTGCTTTTGCAATTAATATTTTTATATTATTTTCTTTAAAAATACTGAACCAAAAGCCTAGGTCTTACTGTGATGCCGGAAAACACCACGAAACGCACAGACAGACGCCTCAGCCAGACGCTCACTTTTATTAGGGTTCCGGAGTCACTTAGCTAGTGACGCTGTCAGGGACGCTTAAGGTGATGTGAGACTACGTCTGACTCGAATTTCAAGAAGTGTAACGCCAATATTACTTACCTGACAGATTCAGTTTTAACATAATATGTCAAACTTCATCTATCAGCGCAGATCGATAGCTTTTTGAAGACACGATTTGATTAACTTCGCTCCATAGAAAAAACATCATGAACCATGTCTCTGAATTTAGTTATAAAAACGTATTTAAGGCAACATGACCAAATAAAGTCTTTGGAAAAAATATATTTTATTTGTTGAATATATTATATTGTATCTATCCGTAGCTTTTACTTTTTTTGTTTCAATCCGTCGTCGTTTTGGAATAAAAAAATAAAAACCTAAATAAAATTTTTTTATTGATTGATTGTGTTGCATCCTACTCCCGCCATCGAAAGCGGCGCCTTGAAAGAGGAGTAACGGGTGAATACGGGTTGACAGGGCCTTAAAAAACATCATCGAAAACACATTTCATGAGCATTGCAAAACCTGTTGAAAACCGGCCAAGTGCGAGTCGGACTCGCGCAGATAGGTTTCCGCACTACAAAAAAAAACGTTGAAAAAACACGTTTCTTAGATGGAAACCCCCTTAATTTGATTTATTTTTTATTTTTTAATATTTGTTGTTATATCCGCTAAAATAATACCTACATATTATGTGAAAATTTCAACCGCTTAGCTATTACGTTTCCAAAGATACAGCCATCGGACGGACGGAGGTACGGACGGACGGACAGACAGACAGTATTAGTAATGGGCTTCGTACTGGGTAGAGATACCTAAATATTTTTTTGGAAAAGATTCCAATTAATTTTCGACCGCAATCGGCGCGGTGATTTAATTGCCAATTAAAATTATTCAGGTACCTAACTATTTATTTTAGTTTTATTAATTGGCTATTAAAAACGAGGTTTACCACAGATTAAACATTTTTAATCATATTAGTGAATATAAAATACAATCTGTCTATAGCGTACATTTTTTTTATTGAAGGCGCGACATGTGGCCCCGAGCACTCATAAGGTGTCTAGCGACGCCCATGGGCATTCGGTCGTATGCGGGGGTTACGAATGCCATGCCAGCCTGACAGGTGCCTATTCACGCCCCTCTTGAAGGACCCGAGACTGTACTTGGGGGGGAAATATGTGGGCAGGGAGAGCGTTCCAGAGGTTAACGGTTCTGTGGAGGAAGGATCTGCAGAACCGATTGGTACTCATCCACGGTAAGTCCAGCGTATAGGGATGCAATCCCAGCCCAGTGCGCGTTGTACGGAGGTGAAAAGGAGACACGTCAACTTTAAACATAACAACACAAATGAGAAACAAGAAATAATGGTAACTAATCTAAAGCCTACCTCTATTGCTGAATTGTAAAAAGTAAAAATTAGGCTTGTTACTAAATTATATAAATTTTTTTTTTATAATATTACAAAATAAGAAAAACTAATCACAGACTATGCTGCAATTAGCGTAAAATAAACCCACGACCCAAATAACCAAATAATTAACAAATCAACAAACAAATAACTCTCATATAAAACTTAACAATACTCTTATACTCTTTACTTAATAATTGTGGTGCCACCTACCTGGATGTGATGTGATGTCTCCGCCCGCAGCCGCACCTTCGATAGCTCAGTTCTTCAGGTAGTGATCCCGGCACGGAAACGTCCCTGTGTCCTAGGATCTGCTGGGCCCAGCTACGCACACACCTCGGGAACTACACTCAACTTATACCGTATTAGGTCAACCAGCCCTGAGAGCCCGCGCCGCGCTCACTCAGGTTGAATATCGTCTTTTTCAGAGCAAAAGTTTGAATAAAACCGCCCGCTGCCGCTTGTAATTTCGGACGTGTCAGATAACAACAGCCCGTCGCCTAGGCAACCGGACTCTTCTCCTTTCCGCCAGGAGGCGCTGTGTGCTTCTTGCATGAAGACCGCTGCAGGTAGAGTCTTGAGACGAAGAGAATGGAGGCACGTGTACCTATCGTGTTTTGTGTATATGTATATGATCGCAAAATACCGAACAATAATACTACACCTATATTTGTATTTATATTAAAATCCTTATACTAAGCGAATTATCCATGTACCGCTTCTTGATTGTGAAATAAACGTTTTAATTTAATCTAGGTACACGACAGTGTGTCAGCCAAGTTCGAGCACAGATTACCTTAATGTTCGAGTTCGCAAAGCAAAAGGACGCCACAGGGCGGCCGTGGGTTATATTACACGAACCATCCCGGGCCACTTTCGACCTCCCATAACTTAAAATCTATTTGACCTGCACACTTGAAATTAGTCTACACAGTATACTGTGTACTAATTAATTGCGTGTCTAGTAAAACCCTCTTCTAATTACCAAATCTGAAATTTGAATAAAAACCCTCTTACCATTCACGAGATAATGACGTCCAAAAATGACTATTTTTTTAACACTGATTAAAATTACGAGTATAGCATGAACGGCCTAACCTAAGGCAAACACACGTACGCACACAAATGCATTTCTCTTATACAAATGCTTGACATGCACCTATCCATGGCCTGTGCACAACTACACTCGCAGAATTTTATGATCACCGATATGCGTGAATGTATTTGTACCGGTATCAGGTTACAACGAACGACCTATAGATACTAACATAGTCCGAAGCGAGGAGAGGAGAAAGTGAAGGGTAGAATGGATAATGTTTTTCTTACGAGTTGGATTGGACGAGGGGAAATACAACAATGAGATTGTTAATTGTAAAACCCCTTAATAAAAAGTTTGCGGGGCGATTGTTTGCGCGGGATGCGCACGATAGGTCGACGCAACTATCGACGTACCATCGCGTCTGTTCGCCAATAGGGTAGGCGGAGACAACAGTTCTCCGCGTGCCACGGTCCTGGCACTTCTGATGCTCTTTCTAAAGTGGGATGTTTTTTTAGGGTTTCATACACTCTCTCTGTCTGTCTGTCCTACTGCTGTATCTTTTGAACCGTAATAGGTAGCCGGTGGAAATTTTGACAGAATATGTGTTATTTTATTACAACGTATATCCTAACATGCACAAACAAATAAAAAAAAACCGCGTCATCGCCATGGCATGGCTAGCGCCACTCACGCCATCTATGGCGTGTTATGAAATACTTCATATTAGTTAAATGTCATGATTAGTTAAAATGATTCACACTCTATTCGGTAGATGGCGCGCGCGCATACACTTTTTCGTTTCTTCTATGGGAACCCCTATGAATTTTTTACTTTTTCTTATTTTTATTTTTATGATTTGTTGTTTAATCGGCCATAACACATATTCTGTGAAAATTTCACCGGGCTACCTATTACGGTTCAAGAGATACAGCCCTCGGACAGACGGACAGACGGACAGCCAGACAGACAGACGGCGTAGGCTTAGTAATAGGGTCCCGTACCGGATACGGAACCCTAAAAACCAAAAGCAAACAATACAAAAATTAAGGGGCGTCCCCCCCCATACAAGAAGCTTGTTTTTTTTTTCAACGTTTTTTGTTTTTGCTCTTTCGTAGCAAACGATATTAGGTACATATAATCGTAAAACTTTGTGTGATTAAAGTGCAAACTGTAAAGTGAAAAATCAAATGATAAAAATCGAGTAATTACGTGTTGGTACGGAAACCTCAGTGCGCGAGTCCGACTCGCACTTGGCCGGTTTTTTCATCTTTCACCTTGATATTCTCATAGAGGTACTAGTACTTCTTTGTTTTTATTATCCATGGGCGTCGTTAGACACTTTATGGGTGGTTCGGTGCCACATTCCCTTACTTAGGTGGTAGGCCAGGCACCAATCAGTTTTTTTCTGACGAAAAAACGTGCATACTTACACCTGCTGCTTCACCGTTCGGAGCCAGTGTAAAACTGTAGGTCCCTTCCCTTGCCCCTTACCTGGTATTGATAGGCTCAAATTGTAGCCGACTGGGTTGATACCCGTACTGGATGTAAGATGACCGCATAGCAGCCTCGGTTGTGTTCTCCTCTAGTCCAGTATAGCCAGCAATCCAGGGAAGTTCCGGTATGGCACCTACCTTCTCGGAGGTGATATTGGCTGGTCGGAGCATGCGCTTTGGCCCCTCCGACTCAGCCACTCATACCGGACTACATAAGAAAAAACATGTCGCGCTTTCTATAAAAAAAATCCACACACAGTCCGCGTTCCGTCGTTTGATATTTCGTACACATTATCGTCTTCGTCTTTTCTCAAAGTCAAGCACACACTTTACACTTTTTGCTTTCTCTTGAAAAGCAAAGATAACAGAATAATTTGATAATGGAAGTAATGGGGTGGCCGTTCTAAATTCTGAACTTTTATTTTCTTGAAATTAATAGGGAAAAGTCCGTTCCAGTCGCACGACTAGTTTTCTTATTGTAATTTTTTTATATATTTTTTTTTTACTTGGTGGTGGGGTTTATCCCGGCCGGGTTGGTACCACCGCACTGAGCGAAACGTCGTCGGTCGAAACGGCTAATGTAAATAGTTCGTGTTTACCGTCCAGTTCAGTGTAGCCGACATAAAAAGAAGGGAAGCACTGCCATGGCACCTAGTTCACCCGGTGTTATGGGCTGAAATCACGGATGTTGTAGGTGATGTAGCCAACGGTGTCAGTTTCCATAAAAATTTTATTTTTTTGTGAACCAACATGAATTTCTTTGCCGAGAGACTGCACTCGACAGAGCCAAAAACACATCTCCCCGCGAAATCACGCTCAGTTAGTTAGGCGCCATTCCAGCAGATTTGCGGACCGTTGCTAGGCTATCTAGCCTCTTAATCTGACGTTTGGAGACACCAAGGTTAAAGGATTCCATAAAAAAAAAATATTATAGAATCTGACATGATTTTTTTATAAAAACCTGTATGGGTGTCTGTGCCAAGGGACCAGTAGTACCCGAAACATTCAAATCCTCACATCGCGAAACCGCACCCAGCGAGACACCATAACAGCCGCCAGATTTGCCGACTATAGAAGTAAAAAAGAAAAATACAATTTTATGCGCCGGTTTATTTCGGCTTTATTGTCGGAAATGTGGCTGTACAAACTCACATTCTCATTTCACGTTAGACGTTTTCCCTCTTTCCATGTTCTAGAATCTAGATTTTAGGCCGTGACGCGACACGCAGCTATCGTATAAACTTTTATAGTTAGTATGTGATAGTTTACTATTCTAGAAAGTCTTCCGACAAGAAAACATTTTCCGAGGCAGAGAAAAAGTAGAATAGACTACATCGGAGTAGTCCTGGCGCTCGCATACCTATTCCTATCCTGAACCCTACACACGCACACACCCCACATGTCCTCACCATCTCTCACTCACACACGGCTCACAAACTACAATAAGTATTCAAATATAAATTAGATTTAAATCAATCAATCATCAATACATAGTATAAAATAAAGTCGCTTTCCGCCTCTGTCTGTATATCCGCTAACTCCTCCTAAACCACGCAACGGATTTTAATGCGGTTTTCACCATCAGTTAGATAATTTTCACGGAAGGTTTATATGCGGCCCGGGGCGGTGCGGTGCGGCGCGGGGCGGCGCGGTGCGGCGCGGTGCGGCGCGGAGCGGCGCGGAGCGGCGCGGGACGGGGCGGAGCGGAGCGGGGCGGCGCGGTGCGGTGCGGGGCGGCGCGGTGCGGCGCGGGGCGGCGCGGCGCGGGGCGGCGCGGTGCGGCGCGGGGCGGAGCGGTGCGGCGCGGAGCGGCGCGGGACGGCGCGGAGCGGAGCGGGTCGGCGCGGTGCGGCGCGGGACGGCGCGGGATGGAGCGGCGCGGTGCGGTGCGGTGCTGTGCGGCGCGGAGCGGCGCGGGACGGAGTGGCGCGGTACGGTGCGGCGCGCGACGCAGCGGCGCAGTGCGGTGCGGCGCGGGCGGAGCATACGAATTTCACGCGAGCGAAGCCGCGGGCAAAAGCTAGTAATATCATAAATATATAAGTAGACTAGCTGAGCCCGCGGCTCCGCTCGCGTGAAATTCGTATTTCAAAGAAGACAGTAAGTAACTGAGGGCGAGGCCGAAGGCCGAGCTGCGTTCAGGAAGACTATAAACCTTCTCGAAGAAAGTAAGTAACTAAGGGCGAGGCCGAAGGCCGAGCTGCGTTCAGGAAGACTATAAACCTTCTCGAAGAAAGTAAGTAACTAAGGGCGAGGCCGAAGGCCGAGCTGCGTTCAGGAAGACTATAAACCTTCTCGAAGAAAGTAAGTAACTAAGGGCGAGGCCGAAGGCCGAGCTGCGTTCAGGAAGACGATAAACCTTATCTAAGAAAGTAAGTAATTAAGGGCGAGGCCGAAGGCCGAGCTACATTCAGGAAGACCATAAATATTCTCGAAGAAATTACGCAACTGAGGGCGAGACCGAAGGCCGAGCTGCGTTCAGGAAGACGATAAACATTCTCGAAGACAGTAAGTAACTATGGGCGAAGCCGAAGGCTGAGCTGCGTTCAGGAACAGGATAAACCTTCTCGAAGAAAGTAAGTAACTAAGGGCGAGGCCGAAGGCCGAGCTGCGTTCAGGAAGACTATAAACCTTCTCGAAGAATGTAAGTAACTAAGGGCGAGGCCGAAGGCCGAGCTGCGTTCAGGAAGACTATAAACCTTCTCGAAGAAAGTAAGTAACTAAGGGCGAGGCCGAAGGCCGAGCTGCGTTCAGGAAGACGATAAACCTTATCTAAGAAAGTAAGTAATTAAGGGCGAGGCCGAAGGCCGAGCTACATTCAGGAAGACCATAAATATTCTCGAAGAAATTACGCAACTGAGGGCGAGACCGAAGGCCGAGCTACGTTCAGGAAGACTATAAACCTTCTCGAAGAAAGCAAGTAACAAACGGCGAAGCCGAAGGCCGAGCTGCGTTCAGGAAGACGATAAACATTCTCGAAGACAGTAAGTAACTATGGGCGAAGCCGAAGGCCGAGCTGCGTTCAGGAAGAGGATAAACCTTCTCGAAGAAAGTAAGTAAATGAGGGCGAGGCCCAAGGCCGAGCTGCATTCAGGAAGACCATAAACCTTCTCGAAGAAAGTAAGTAACTGAGGGCGAGGCCGAAGGCCGAGCTGTGTTCAGGAAGACGATAAACCATCTCTAAGAAAGAAAGTAATTAAGGGCGAGGCCGAAAGCCGAGCTGCGTTCAGGAAGAGGATAAACTTTTTCGATGAAAGTAAGTAACAAAGAGCGAGGCTGAAGGCCGAGCTGCGTTTAGGAAGACTATAAACATTCTCGAAGAAAGTAAGTAACTGAGGGCGATGCCGAAGGCCGAGCTCCGTTTAGGAAGAGGATAAACCATGGGTCAGGCCGAAGGCCGAGCTGCGTTAATGAAGAGGATTAACCTTCTTTATGAAAGTTAGTAACTGTGGGCGAGGACGAAGGCCGAGCTGTATTCTGGAAGACGATAAACCTTCTCGATTTCTCGATCAAAGTAATGGCGTTTAGATAAACGACGATAAAACTTCTTAAATAAAGTAAGTAACTAACGGCGAGGCTTCAGGCTAAGCTGCATTCTGGAATACAATAAACCTCCACGAAGAAAGTAAGTAACTAAGGGCGAGGCCACCGTCACACCCATCCCCCCTCCCCCCCCCCCCCCATTTATTTGTTTTTAGTAGCTATAATTATGATTTTCCTTTAAAAAAACCGATATTCCCATACAATCTTTAACACTCCGTTTCCGTTTCTCCCTCTCCCTCTCCCTCTCCCTCTCCCTCTCCCTCTCCCTCTCCCTCTCCCTCTCCCTCTCCCTCTCCCTCTCCCTCTCCCTCTCCCTCTCCCTCTCCCTCTCCCTCTCCCTCTCCCTCTCCCTCTCCCTCTCCCTCTCCCTCTCCCTCTCCCTCTGCCTCTCCCTCTCCCTCTCCCTCTCCCTCTCCCTCTCCCTCTCCCTCTCCCTCTCCCTCTCCCTCTCCCTCTCCCCCTCCCTCTCCCTCCATCTGTCTGCCTCTCCCTCCCTTCCGTTGAGTCTGGCCATCATCGACACTTGGAGTAAATATGGCAACCCCAAAGATGGTAAACAGACAGACATACAGACATACATACAGACAGACAGAAAGCAGAGGTTGGATTTTATTAAAGGTAAGGAAGAAAGGAAAGGATAAGGATAAGGGGGATTCCATCGCTCTACCTCCACCTCCCCTCCCGCCCCTCCCTCACCCCCCTCCCTATATGCCTCTACTTACCCCCCCCCCCCCCTCCCCCCCCTCTCCCCTCCCCCTTCAGGATATTGTAATGTCATCGGTTCTTACTCGGGTGAATGATTCCGTGTCCGTTACATACAAATATTGCCAAGTGCTCTCATATTTCACTTCACTGCTACCCTCATAAGCCATTTAGCGTGATAGTAAGTAGCCTATAGTTGATGGGAAGAATCAAGCTATCCGTAGAATTTTGTTTTATTAAAATCGGTTCAGTGGTTCTCGAGTTATAAGCGGACAGACAGACACTCAGACATACAGAAAGCAGACGTTGGATTTTATTATAGGTAAGGATACCCGAATGTAAACAAAAGTGGTTTGACCAAGCAATGTCGCCTATGAAACAGCCTTAGAGCCAGTTTAGGCGATAGTGTTTAATGAATACACGATTTATATGTGACTAACTAATAAACACTTTTTGATTTAGATTTTTTTTATTTTGATTTGAATATGCCTGAATATAAAAAAAACCCGACACATAAAAAGTAAAAAATAATTTCCGTTTGCTTACTTAAAGGAGTCAAGGAACCGCTAAGTAAATTCTCGCGCAGCTCTGAGTTTTTATTTTTTATTTACTTAGCGGTCCCCCGACTCATTTAAGTAAGTAAACGGAAATTATTTATGACTTATTAAGGGTCGGGATTTTTTAAAATTTGTAATTTAACTTTTATTACGAGCTTTTTTTAAAAAAACGCATTCAAAAGGGTCAACTTTTTAAAATAATATTTTTTTTATTACTTAATTACTTGATTACTCGATTACAAACACAGCTAAGAACCATCCCGATTAAAACAAATTTCTAATAAAAAAACCGCATCCAAATCGGTCCATCCGTTTGAGAGCTACGATGCCATAGATAGACAGACACACCCATACACACATACACACAAACGTTTCACTTATAACACCACTCTTTGCGTCGGGGATTAAAGTGTAAGCAATACGTACGTCGAGCGGAGACGCTCCTATTAGCTGGGGAAACGAACGAAAATTTCATCCCGTCTATATTATGCGGTTTCTTTGCGATTTTCTCAAAAACTCTCTAACTTTCTTTTTTTTCACCATATTATAGTCTCCGTCGATATGCGTCATTTGACACCCTACATATTCACGTAGCCTTCAAAATCACGACACCAGGGCGAATGAAGCCATCGAAAAGACATTTTCAATGTCAATAAAAAAACGAGTATACTTAGCTGTGCCCGCGGCTCCGCCCGCTCTCATATTTGATTTCTCTGCTAACCTCATAAGCCGTTTAGCGTGATAGTAAGTAGCCTATAGTTGATGGGAAGAATGAAGCTATCAGCAGATTTTTTTAAATTAAAATCGGTTCAGTGGTCCTCGAGTTATAAGCGGACAGACATATAGACATACAGATAGAAAGCAGACGTTTGAGGGCACGAGCCGCTGAGAAGACGTGCAAGGATAAGTTTGACTATCGTACGCGTCGTGTATGTTTAATGCCTGAGGCCATTACGTACAACTCTCTAAAAAAATACACTTTACGTGTTCTCACTACAGTGATACGCCTAATAAATAATAGAAGGAATGTAATAAAGATCATTCCTTTTTGTTTTGCGCACAGAAGCGCAAGGACTTGCTTTTTAGGTTTCCGTATTCCGTACGGAAGCCCATTACTAAGCCTACGGCGTCTGTCTGTCTGTCCTACTCACAGAGCATCAAATACCTACCGCCCGCGCCCCCTACTAGAGGCGCCCTAAGCGATGATATTTGAAACCCAATAACCGTACGCTGAGCTGCTAGCGCTTCGTATGTGTGTGTGTGCTAGTATCGACACTACACACAAAGAGGAGCAAGTTAGGCACACGCACAAAACAAATGCACACGCACAACACACATATGTAAGTCATAGGCCACGCCCACAGGTTTCAACGGCGTTGTAGAGAAATCGCGCTCACGGCGCCTCTAGTAGGGGCGGGCGCGCGCATTTCATGCTCTGTGGTCCTACTGCTGTATCTTTGGAGCCGTAATAGGTAGCGAGTTGAAATTATCACATAATATGTTTTATTATGGCGGATTTAACAACAAACAATAAAAAACTGAAAAAGTAAAAAATTAACGGCTTTTTTTTTTGTGGTGCGGAACCTCGGTGCGCGAGTCCGACCCGCACTTGGACGGTTTTTTTTTCTCACTCGGATTGTTTTTAGGGTTCCGTATGCACACGGAAGCCTAAAACGTCTGTCTGTCCGTCCGTTTGTCCGCCCGACCATCCGTCCTAGGGCTGTAATATCTTTTTTTAACCTTAATAGGTTATGATATGAGATATCACAGAATATCTGTATTATGGTGATATTCCAACAAATATTAAAATGAAAATGTTAAAAAAGGGGCCCCCATACAAGAAACGTGCTAACAATCAATGCTTCCGCTATTCAATAATAGATCCGTGTACCGTGTGGGGCCGGTACTTTAAAAGAATAGCCCCACTGCATCTCTCCCCGTGTATGTCGTAAAAGGCGACTAAGGGATATGACTCCCTTCTTATATTACTAGGTGGTAGGGTTTAACCCGACCGGGTTGGTACCACCGCACTGCATGAAAGGTCGGTCGAAACGGCTATGTAAATAGTTTGTGTTTTCCGTCCAGTTCAGTGTAGCCGGCAGGACCGAAGGGAAGCACTGGCGTGGCACCAAGTTCACCCGGGGTTATGGGCTGACATCACGGATGCTGTAGGTGATGTAGCCAACCGTGTCAGTTTCCATAAAAAAAAAATAGATGGCACAACAGGCAGTTCGATATGGCAGATACAAAAGACAGACGGATAATATGGTTTATTGACAGGTATGGTATAGCGGATCGACGGAACCCACCGTGCGTGAGTAAAGCTCGCGATTGATCGTTTTTTTTATGAAAACTGCCAAAGGTGACCGTACCGAAGGGCAATACAGTCCGAGGTTCGAATCCGGCGCCGGCGAAGTGCGGTGGCGGCGGCGGCGAGGCGCGGCGCGTATTAATGAGTTTTTCTAACGGTTTTTTTTTTTTTATGGAAACTGACACGATTGGCTACATCACCTACAACGTCCGTGATGTCAGCCCATAACACCGGGTGAACTAGGTGCCATGTCAGTGCTTCCCCCTTTGATCGTGCCGGCTACACTGAACTGGTCGGAAAACACAAACTATTTACATAGCCGTTTAGACCGACGTTTCATTCAGTGCGGTGGTACCAACCCGGGCGGGTTAAACCCTACCACCAAGTAAGATTAGGAGGGAAGGGACCTACAGTTTTACGTGGTCAACAATTTACTTAATTTACAATTTACTTGCGTACCTAAAATAGTACCCTTATCACGAGATTTAACCTACACTGCGTACTACGCTACGCCGTGTTCTCCGCATCATTTTGTATGGAGAAACGGAGCAGCGCCTCTCGTGATAGATTTGCGAACTTCGTTTCTCCATACAAAATGATGGGGAGAACACGGCGTAGCGTAGCGTAGTACGCGGTGTAGGTTAAATCTCGTGATAGGGGTACTGCTGCTTCACCGTTCGGAACCGGTGTAAAACTGTAGGTCCCTTCCCTTGCCCCTTACTAGGTGGTAGTCTCAAATTTTTAGCTGACTGTGTTGGTACCACCGTACTGGATCTACTTACCCTGATTGTTGGGATACAGCGTGTGTGGTATGTATGTATGTATTAAGACAGTCTCGAAAGGATAACTTTTTTTTTTTTTTTATGGAAACTGACACGGTTGGCTACATCACCTACAACATCCGTGATGTCAGCCCATAACACCGGATGAACTTGGTGCCACGTCAGGCTTCCCTTCGGTCGTGCCGGCTACACTGAACTGGACGGAAAACTATTTACATAGCCGTTTCGACCGACCTTTCATTCAGTGCGGTGGTACCAACCCGGGCGGGTTAAACCCTACCACCTAGTAATATAAGAAGGGAGTCATATCCTTTAGTCGCCTTTTACGACATGCACGGGGAGAGATGCAGTGGGGCTATTCTTTTAAAGTACCGGCCCCACACGGTACAAAACTTGTTTACTTGTTTAGTTCTTTAAAGCCCAACATGAAGTTTGAACGATAAAAGCCCTCCCACGCATTTTATGAGGCAATTAGGCTGTGCGATATGATCCTTTGTGGTAAGTGGTAAGCAAGAATACAATATGTTAGCCCATTTTCATTCTAAGTTTCATAATGAGTCATTCCACGTAATAAATAATTAATTTCGTATTTTTAGGTTTCCGTATCCCGTACGGAAGCCTATTACTAAGCCTACGCCGTCTGTCTGTCTGTCCCAGTGCTGTATTTTTGGAACCGTAATAGGTAGCCGGTTGAAATTTTCACAGAATATCTTTTATTATGGCGAATATAACAACGAATTATAAAAATTGAAAAAGTAAAAAATTAAGGGGAGTTCCTCTACAAGAAACGTGTTTTTTTTCAATGTTTTTTTTGTGGTGCGGAAACTCTGCGCGAGTCCGACTTGCACTTGGCCTTTTTTATTTTTTCTGTAAACAACATGGGTAGCTGTGCCGAGAGACCAATGGTGCAGTCGACAGAGCCAAAAATAATCTCTCCTCCAATAAATCACGCTCATTGCGGCGCCATGCTAGCAGATTTGAGGACTGTTCCTGGGCTGTCTAGCCTGTTAATACGACGTTTGAAGTAATGTTAAATCTTTGTGTGTGTTCTATCGCCTGTATCACGGAGAGTGTTCCAAGGAGCTGCACGACGCGATCCCTCCATCCCCATTCTACCATCGTTCCACGCGCAACAGGTTGTGAATGCATCCACACACTGTCGATATCCCCCCACTTAGCACCAATGTGCCAACATGTGGAATGCACACCCACCTGCATCCTTTCCTCCAACGTACAGTCTGGGGTCCTTCGAACATAATGTGAAGGTGCACCTAGCCGGGCGACATGGTATTCGCAGCCCCCGTAAATATCCGAATGCCCGTGGGCGCCGCGCCGTCGGACTACACCTCTGCGTTAGTCTGACGCGCGCCCGTGCTTCGAATAAAAAAATACTTACACGAGCGGCGGATAGTCGACGCGGGCTTGCCTTGGACTCTTGATCTCAGGTTCCGAGGATATTTAAAATAGATTCATTCAAAAGTTAATAATCCCTTTTCCAAAAATTCTATATTTCTATTTCTATCCGATTTTCTCAAGTCTCAAAACATAAATTTCACTGTTTTGCTACTATACATTATAGTTGGTGTTTGGCTTACCATGGTTGGAATTCACGGTCACTGTGGCCGACGTTTCGGACTGACGCGTGCAGTCCATCATCAGGACGACTGCCTGGCTGCGGTCGAGCCCGCGGTTAACAGAACACTGCCTGTCAAACGCGAGCGGCTGCGAAGATTGTAGTTGAAGCTGTGGGTAGGCACCAATTCGGCTTGGGCTGCGTTCCGCACCTCCGCCGAGGAGCAGAATGTACTGACAGTGTCCTCCAGCTGCTGCTGGTGCACACTGCCAGACCTGTCGCTCTTCAGGGGGGAAGGGGGGGGGGCGAGCACGGGATGCCATATCGGAGACAGCCTGTAGGAGTCTTCTCTGTTGAAGTTGGCATGCTTCGAGATCTCGATGGACTTGTGGCGACACCTGGCCACAGCCGAACGAAACTCGAGAACCACTTACGACGCTACTCTTCAGAGACAACAGATTGACTCACGAACGCGCTAACAGATGGCGCAGAACCGTAAAATGTCAAAATTCATACATTCGCTCAACGCATTCTTAAATGTGCAAATACGCTCTGTATATATACAGTTAGCTCACTGAGAGCCACAAAGGTCACTTTTGCAATTCTATGCGCTTAAAATTACTTATTATGTGAAAAAAATTCAATTTGGTGTTTATGCTTATTTTTAGGGTTCCGTAGTCAACAAGGAACCCTTATAGTTTCGCCATGTCCGTCCGTCCGTCTGTCCGCGGCTTAGCTCAGAGACCCTTAGTACTAGAAACTTGTAAGTTAGTATGGGTATACATATAAAGTGGTAAAATAAAAATTTTGAAATAATTTTTTTTTAGGATACCTCCCCTACACGTACAGTGGGGTTGAATTTTTTCAACCCGGACGGGATAAGCCCTACCACCTAGTAAGGTAAGAAGGGAAGGGACCTACAGTTTTACGTGGAATCCGAACCACGGTGAGCCTCCAACGGTCGAGCGTTCGCTCATCCAAGTACTGACCGCGCTCAGGCTTGCTTAACAACAGTCGACCGACCCCACCACGGAGCTACCGAGGCTGACAAACATGTTACATTACATTGACCAACATTACATGTTATAGGACTTTTTGAGAAATCTTGCAATAAAACAAAAGTTTTAGTGAAAATTTATTTCTATAAAAAACTAACAGAATTCCAACTTAATTAGACATTATATACATAAACATAACAAAATTTAACATAAATTAAAATTTAACATAACTTTATTTAACGTTGCGATAAAAATCTGTCCATTGATCGGTTGTGCTTTTTCCATTTGCGTAGTAGCTGTACACAAACAATTACCGATTATTTTACGTACGGATGCGCTTAACGTCTCACCATAATTACGTAAATCGCTATTTTCCATCACATACGTAAGTAATGCATCAGTCTTTCGCACACTGTCTCTTCACTCCGCCAAACTGTGAACAACTCACTTCGTATGATGCCTCCCGCCATTTCTGAAAAAAAAATAATTATAAAATACAGAGGCAAGTTGGGGCAGCCGATGTTAACACTTCTGTGTAGCTAAGTAACGACTCTAAATAATAATAATAACTTCTAGACCAATCATCAACAAGCATAATAGTTCTGGTCCAGTAAACGAAAAAATATAAACATTTTTCGCATTAAAATTATTGTTGTTTTGAAATCCTTGTATGCGGCCCAACTTACAAATATTCAACACAATTAATACGTAAAGTTATTGTACATACCTATGCGTGTCGGTTCCATAGTAACTCGTAAATATTTTAGAAAAAAAAAACAGCTTGCACACTCTTTGAAGTTTCGCCGCCAACTGGCTGACTCGTTTCATGTGATCGCGAGCGCAACCAAGATATACTTCTCGCTCATTCCCCTGCATACGTGCGCACGTATAATCTGTTCCGAGTATGGGTTAAGGTTACACATCTATCTAGGTATTTAAATAAAATAGTAGTATCGAAAAACTAATCATTACATTTTTATACCTATTGCTCGTGTGGATCGGTCAAAAGGCCTCCGTGGAGCGTTGGGCAGTAGCCCACACAACATACAGCTGCGCAAACGCCCCGGTGGATACAAGACATCAACATCTCTCCACCTTTTACAGCTACTCCCACAGACTCACGGATGATGCGTGGAAAGAGTCGTTTTTCAGTGGCCAGAATTTTGACCTGATCGAATCTTATCCAGTGCTGCGTTCCGGAGTCGACATGCTCAACTATGGCAGACTTGGTTTTGTCCATGTTCTTGACTGCTCTCATATGTTCGTAAATCGGTTCTCTGACGCTGCGCTTAGTTTGGCCGATGTATGATTTCCCACAGCTACACGGTATTTGGTAGACACCTGGCGAATTTAGAGGATGCACGGCGTCCTTCGCTTACCGTGGGAGTTATGCGACTACGTCTATTTCACAACGTACGACTCCCAAACATCCAAAGGTTGACTGAGAAAACATCTCTGTAAAGGATAAGTCTGCCTTTGCCCCTCATTTACCTATGTAAATTACACATCCTTTGTTTCTGTAAAATGTTTTTGTAGCAATAATGTATTTCCATCTATCTATGAAATGTATTTATTACTTCGACGTAATACTAACAACTTGCTTACTAACAAAATCAAATAATGGCTTGATAAAATTTCTTATCAAATTTGACGATGGCACTATACACCGTACTTTTTACATAATACCTATATACTTCAGAAGTTGTCAGAATCACATGATAAATAAATATAATTAATGATGCGATATGAATGTTATTAATTAGTTATGCGATAACGACATGTGGTGGTTTGTGACAGAAACCAGTAGTCCATACAATTTCATAGTAAAAATGTTTTCACTTTGTAATGAATTGCTGCATGTCACAAATCAGCACATGCGTGCAGTGGCAAACATTTTTGGATAGACTAAGTGGACATTGAAAAAATTTCCAGTGAAGTTTCTTGTCAGTTCTTCTTCGCTGTGATAATCGAACTGGCGGAATGTTACAATGTAAATATGACAAATCTGAGCGCAGTGTACTGCCAATAGATGCTAAATAAACAATAAACAGTAAGCTAGTCTGCAACAATGGAATTCCACCGCACACTTACCGCTTAAAAGGTTCTATATGAATCCAACACAGCCTCCGAACTCAGAGGATCGCACATTAGGGAACGTGTGGTTTTGTGGATTCATTCAAGTTGAGCCTACCAACGTCGGCTATTACACCGAACTTTAATATAACTCGTTGGAACAGAGGTGGGAACAAAAAGTCTACGTAAACTTTTCACTTTATTTTGTTTTTAGGGTTCCCTATCCATAACGTGCGGGGCCGGTACTTAAAAAGAATATCCCCACTGCAAATGCATATCCCCCGTGCATGTCGTAAAAGGCGACTAAGGAATAAGGACAAGATGCCGTGCTAAAGGGCGACAGGCTCACCACCTCTCACCTTGGCACGGTACTTCCATCGAGTCATGCAGCTGGTGGGTCTTCGTGCCTTACTTGGTGCTTGATCGATTGAATCTTGTTCGAATACTTTGCGAAAAGTGGTGGTCGGTGTTGTGCGTAATTTACCAGAGTTCTTGCAGCACAACACCGATTACTCTGCTTACCCCGATTGTCGGGATTCATTTGTCGGGGTGTGTGATATGTATGTATGGTTGATGTTCATATACATAATTCAGACAAAAGATTAGTTAGAAGTAACATACGGGCTCAGTTAATATGGTTTATCTATAAAATATATTTCTTTATCAATACATTCATTTATCATTAAAATATTGTAAGCTAGAGCGGAAGTTGTGTGTCTTTCAATTGTTAAACTTTAAATTGTTCAAGGGCTGGACTTAAATACAGCGCTGTGTCTAGAGAAATCTTCACTAGACTCAGCATAGGCTGTGTTCAGTCCTTTTTTCCCCCTTTTTCCTTCTGTATTGTTAAAATGTGTGTGTTAATTAGTATTACTTGTCTTGATTGTTTAAATGTGTCATACATAATATGTAAAAATAATGTAATGCTGTAGGGGAAATAATAAATATTTCTTTCTTTCTTTCTTTCTTTCAAACGAACCGCCCCATAGAGTGTCCAATGTAACCTTAAGGCATATCGCTCATGTTAAAATACTTCCACCGGCAACGGTAACCCTAAATAGATTGTGACGCTCGGTTGGCCACCTAACCCTGAAAGCGAGGGTTAAAAACAAGTACAAGATAAATGCATTACCGGCCCGCGAGCTCCTTTGTCCTCCAGTTGATTTGTCATAGAGCACGCACTCGCACAAATTATATTAAGGTACGGTCAGCACACACATCGTGTATACAATTGAATCGCTGATTGTTAAAAGGAATAAGAAATAAAACAGTGTTTTTTTAAATATCTCGGAAAGTTGAAAATGTAACATACCCCATGTTACATTTTCAACTTTCCGAGATATTTAAAAAAGCACGGTTTTATTTCTAACATAGTCACATTTATATTAATCATTTATTTGTTCATATCAAAGTTAGTGTGTTTAGTGATTATTTTATGTTATAATGTTTTTTTTATATCCATTCATTTTCTATACAAAATCGCTCCCTTTCAACAATCAACGTATTTTTAAAGCTGCCAAATAAATGACTTCATGTGTATGAATTCGTTCCCTTTTTACACTCATCGATGGAGCTGCCGTTCAAGAGCCCGAATCGATAAAAAAGTCCATTCGGCCAAAAGTGTATCGTAGCCCCCTTAACAATCAGCGATTCAATTATAATTTCCGCATTTTGCTGCGACGACCCTACACTTTTTAACCCCCGACGAAAAAAGAGAGGTGTTATAAGTTTAACGCGTTTGTGTATGTTTAACCCTCCGACGAAGAAAGAGAAGTGTTATAAGTTTAACGTGTGTGCGTATGTGTGAGTGTGTGTATGTGTGTAAGGGTGTGTTTGGCTGTGGCATCGTAGCTCCCAAACGGATGGACCGATTTGGATGAGGTTTCTTTATTAAAAAGCTGGTTTAATCGACGCTAAACTTATAATAACACTCGCTTTTTTGCGGTTGAAGCCCTCGGTACGGGAGCAATGAAGCCAAAAGCTTCTTGAAGAGGCTTGGCCTTCCGCTGCGCTGGTGGACGCAACTGGCGTCGCGCAATCAAGGGCCTACTTCATTCAAAGAGTATGACATGCCATCCAGCGGGGTAATGCCGCAAGTGTTCTGGGAACTTTTGAAAACGCCCTTTTTGGTAACTATTCATTTTATTTTAATGTTTGTTTTTAAAATTCTTTAGTTTTTTTTTTTATGGAACCTGACACGGTTGGCTACATCACCTACAACATCCGTGATGTCAGCCCATAACACAGGGTGAACTAGGTGCCATGTCAGTGCTTCCCTTCATTTCATGTCGGCTACACTAAACTGGACGGAAAACACGAACTATTTACATAGCCGTTTCGACAGACGTTTCGCTCAGTGCGGTGGTACCAAACCGGCCGGGATAAACCCTACCACCTAGTAAGGTAAGAAGGGAAGGGGCCTACAGTTTAACGTGGAATCCGAACCACGGTCAGCCTCCAACGGTCGAGCGGTCACCCATCCAATCACTGACCGCGCTCAGCGTTGCTTAATAACAGTTGACTAACCAACCGCGCCACTGAGCTACCGAGGCTGACGAATTTTCTTATCCCTTAGTCGACTTTTACGACATGCGACGGGGAGAGATGCAGTGGGGCAATTTGTACCCCACACGGTACAAATTTTAATTTTAGTTATTTGTATTACGTTTTAATATTTTCAAATGAAACAATACATAATAGTATTTTATTAATATAATGAATTAATGAAGAGAAGCACTGACATGGCACCTAGTTCACCCGGTGTTATGGGCTGGCATCACGAATGTTGTAGGTGATATAGCCAACCGTGTCAGTTACCATAAAAAAATATTATTGGTAATAAACTAATATAATAAAATAAATAAACTAAAGCATTAAACGTATATCCCAGTTATGATGCTAACGATACACAAACCACCCTGTGTGGGACAATAACAAGGGCGGAAGGCTCACGCAATTCTCGCGCACGCACTTAGGGTATTAAAATATCATTTCGAAAGTGAATCTTCCGAAAAAAAAACATATTTTCAGAGATACCTGTGTCCTGTAGGTACCTTGTTCACGACCTTGTACTAAAACCCTAGGTTTTTTATAGGCAGTAAAAAAGAGTTCTGCTAAGTGTATTGTTTCGGAGAAGAAGATAAGGCTTCTATCCTTTACAGCAAGCTTCTTTTTACTTTTAACGTTTCAATTGGCATTAAGTAGAAAAACTTTTTGCGGCAGTGTTTCCAACGGTAGTAGGTTATTAGGGTTTCGTACCGTACGGGAAATATTGCCCGCACGACCGAATGGAAGTACTGACATTGCACCTACATACATAGTACAACAAGGTGTTATGGGCTGACATCATGGATGTTGTAGGTGATGTAGCCAACCGTTTCAGGTTACAAAATACTCCGACCCTTAAAAAGCAAAAAATAATTTCCGTTTACTTACTGAAAGGAGTAGGGGGACCGCTAAGTAAATACCCGCGCAGCTCTGACTTTTTACATTTTATTTACTTAGCGGTCTCCCGACTCCTTTAAGTAAGAAAACTGAATTTATTTTTGACTTTTTAAGCGTCGGGGGTTTTTAATTTTGTGATTTAACTATTGTTTCAGGCTTTTTAAAAATATTTTAGAGAATTTTTTTTTATTACTTATTAATTAATGGAGTACTTCATTACAAATATAGCTAAGAACCAACCCGATTAAACCAGCTTTCTAATAAAAAAACCGCATCCAATTCGGTCTATCCGTTTAGGAGCTAAGATGACACACCCATACATACGTTAAACTTATATGTAACACCCCTCTTTTTGCGTCGAAGGTTAAAAATCCACCAGAATGCGATTTTCTCAATAATCGTTTTTAAACGGTCGATTTAACCTTCGAAATAGTTTTCATGCCGTAATAACTAAATTGAATATTTGTAATTTTTTTAGTTTATTTTTATTTTTGTAGTATCTATCTGCTATTATCCGCCTATCTTTTGTCTTTCAACAATGCAATGTATAAAAGCCTGTCGCGCGTACTGTGTGGGGTCGGTACTTAATAAGAATAGTCCCACTGCATCTCTCTCCGTGCATGTCGTAAAAGGGATAAGCGTGCACTAAGGGATAAGCGGCCTGCAGACACCCCGGTCGACTTGTGGCTTTCATGGAAGACATAGGCTGGCTGGGGTAGCTGGAGACTGCGGGGTTTTGCACGAAGGTCCCCAACCAAGCGGGATTAGTTTGCAGGCCTAGAGGCAACCCCAAACCAAAACAACAACAACAACAAGCCTGTGGCGCCATCTATTATTCAGTAGTGTGACTAATTGATTTTTCGGACGTTTGTTGTATGGGAGCCCCCTTAAATTTTTAACATTTTCTTTTTTTATTACATTTTTGTTGTTATATCCGCCATAGTAACACATATTCCGTGAAAATTTCAAAGGGCTACCTATTACGGTTCAAGAGATACAGCGCTCGCCGCCGTCGCGATCGAGGTCGCGATGCTTGGCATAATTTTTGGTTTTTATATATTTTGATAGTTTGTTTTTATCTAATAGGTAATTATATTTAGTTAAGACTTCTGTGTTAATTAATCCTGTGTAAACTTGTAAAATTGTGTAAATGTGTATGTAGTGTGGTTAATTTTGTATACAGTTCTTTAGATTTAATTTAATTGTAGTATTAATGTAGGCTAGGCTTAAAAACAGCGGCCCTAGAGACACTCGAGTGGCCATATGCTGCGCCTAACGCCCTTTCTTTTATACCTACTAACATAAATGGAGCTAATGCTCCATTTATGTTAATGTATTAATAATGTATGTGTACAACTGAATAAAATACTATTCTATTCTATTCTATTCTATTCCCTCGGACAGACGGACGGACGGACGGACGGCGGAGGCTTAGTAATAGGCTTCCGTACGGGATACGGAAACCTAAAAACCATAAACTGTTAATATTTTTTGTAATGAAATATATTAAAAAAAAAATCTGAAATCGGTACCTAAATTTTAAAACTTAATAAAACATCAAATCTCAACTAACTAAATTAAGAGCCCTAACTCTTGCAACAAAGAAACATAAAAAAGAGATCTTTCAAAATTGTATAAAAGTCCCTTCGTACATTTCGTCTTCCTCTTCTCATTCTTTACCTAAAACTGTCCTTAGCGAGTTACCGCCTTGCGAAAAATGGAAAACTCTTTAATGCGGAGGCCTTTGAAGACTCCGGATGATCGTTGGGAGAATGAAGAGTTCCCGCCGTCGAGCTACGGATATAAAATGAAAATAATATCCCGGGAAATGAAAGAATAGCTGCATTCTAGATGAAGCATACATTTCTTTTAGTATATAAATTTTTTTTCGTCTAAAATGATCGGGACGTATTTTTTCTCTTCATTTTTGGATTTTCATTTATCTCAAGAAGAAATATATTTAGTAAATTTAGTATTTCATCTGACTAGATATTGAGGCCACCTGTAGGCACCTAGTATATATAATATTAATTGTTTTTATTGAAACTGACACGGATGGCTACATCACGTACAACATCCGTGATGTCAGCCCATTACACCGGTTGAACTAGCTGCCACGTCAGTGCTTGCCTTCATTTCATGTCGGCTGCTGAACTGGACGGAAAACACAAACTATTTACATAGCCGTTTCGACCGACGACGTTTCATTCAGTGCGGTGATACCAACTCGGGCGGGATAACCCCTACCACCTTGTATGGTAAGAAGCGAAGGGGCCTACAGTTTTACGTGGAATCCGAACCACAGTCAGCCTCCAACGGTCGAGCGGTCACCCATCCAAGTACTGATCGCACTCAGGGTTGCTTAAGAACAGTCGACCGACCGCACCACTGAGCTACCGAGGCTGACATTTATAGATTTTATATAGAACTAGCTGAGCCCGCGGCTCCGCTCGCGTGAAATTCGTATTTCAAAGAAGACAGTGAGTAACTATGGGCAAGCTGCGTTCAGGAAGTCGATAAACCATCTCTAAGAAAGTAAGTAATTGAGGACGAGGCTTCAGGCCGAGCTGCATTCTAGAAAGAAAATAAACCTTCTCAAAGAAAGTAAGTAACTGAGGGCGAGCCCGAAGGCCGAGCTGCGTTCAGGAAGACGATAAACCATCTATAAGGAAGTAAGTAATTAAGGGCGAGGCCGAAGGCCGAGCTGCGTTCAGGAAGACGATATACCTTCTCGAAAAAGTAAGTAACTGAGGGCGAGGCAGAATTCCGACCTGCGTTCAGAAAGACTATAAACCTTCTCAAAGAAAGAAAGTAACTAAGGGCGAGGCCGAAGGCCGAGCTGCGTTCAGGAAGACATCTTCTCGAACAAAGTATGTAACTGAGGGCGAGGCCGAAGGCCGAGCTGCGTTCAGGAAGACGATAAAAAATCTCTAAGAAAGTAAGTAATTAGGGGCGAGGCCGAAGGCCGAGCTACATTCAGGAAGTTATGGTCTTCCTGAATGTAGCTCGGCCTTTTCGAAGACAGTAAGCAACAGAGGGCGAGGCCGAAGGCCGAGCTGCGTTCAGGAAGACTATAAATCTTTTCGAAGAAAGTAAGTAACTGAGGGCGAGGCCGAAGGCCGAGCTGCGTTCAGGAAGACTATAATCCTTCTCGGAGAAAGTAACGAACTGAGGGCGAGGCCGAAGGCCAAGCTGCGTTCAGAAAGACGATAAACTATCTCTAAGAAAGTAAGTAATTAAGGGCGAGGCCTAAGGCCGAGCTACATTCAGGAAGACCATAAACCTACTCGAAGAAAGTAAGCAACTCAGGGCGAGGCCGAAGGCCGAGCTGCGTTCAGGAAGACGATAAACCATCTCTAAGAAAGTAAGTAGTTAAGGGCGAGGCCGAAGGCCGAGCTGCGTTCAGGAAGACGATAAACCTTTTCGAAGAAAGTAAGTAACTAAGGGCGAGGCCGAAGGCCGAGCTGCGTTCAGGAAGACGATAAACCATCTCTAAGAAAGTTAATTTTAAAGAAATTAAGGGCGAGGCCGAAGGCCGAGCTGCGTCCAGGAAGACGATAAACCTTCTCGAAAAAGTAAGTAACTGAGAGCGAGGCAGAATGCCGACCTGAGTTCAGATAGACTATAAACCTTCTCAAAGAAAGTAAATAACTAAGGGCGAGGCCGAAGGCCGAGCTGCGTTCGGGAAGACCATAAACCTTCTCGAAGAAAGTAAGTAATTGAGAGCGAGGCCGAAGGCCGAGTTTCGTTCAGGAAGACGATAAACCATCTCTAAGAAAGTAAGTAATTAAGGGCGAGGCCGAAGACCGAGCTACATTCAGGAAGACCATAAACCTTCTCGAATACAGTAAGTAACTGAGGGCGAGGCCGAAGCCCGAGCTGCGTTCGGGAAGACCATAAACCTTTTCGAAGAAAGTAAGTAACTGAGGGCGAGGCGGAAGGCCGAGCTATGTTCAGAAAGACCATAAACCATCTCTAAGAAAGTAAGTAATTAAGGGCGAGGCCGGAGGTCGAGCTACATTCAGGAAGACCATAAACCTTCTCGAAGAAAGAAAGCAACTGAGGGCGAGGCCGAAAGCCGAGCTGCGTTCAGGAAGACGATAAACGATCTCCAAGAAAGTAAGTAACTAAGGGCGAGCCCGAAGACAGAGCTGCGTTCAGGAAGACTATACACCTTCTCGAAGAAAGTAAGCAACTGAGGGCGAGGCCGAAGGCCGAGCTGCGTTCAGGAAGACTATAAACCTTCGCGAAGAAAGTAAGTAACAAAGGGCGAGGCCGAAGGCCGAGCTGCGTTCAGGAAGACGATAAAACTTTCCGAAGAAAGTAAGTAACTGAGGGCGAGGCCGAAGGCCGAGCTGCGTTCCGGAAGACCATAAACTTTCTCGAAGAAATTAAGTAACAAAGGGCGAGGCAGAAAGCCGAGCTGCGTTCAGGAAGACGATAAACTTTCTCGAAGAAAGTAAGAAACTGAGGGCGAGGCCGAAGGCCGAGCTACGTTCAGGAAGACCATAAACATTCTCGAAGAAAGTAAATAACTGAAGGCGAGGCCGAAGGCCGAGCTGCGTTCAGAAAGACTATAAACCTTCTCGGTGAAAGTAAGTAACTAAGGGCGAGGCCGAAGGCCGAGCTGCGTTCACGAAGATTATAAACCTTCTCGAAGAAAGTAAGTAACAAAAGGCGAGGCCGAAGGCCGAGCTGCGTTCAGGAAGACGATAAACCTTATCTAAGAAAGTAAGTAACAAAGGGCGAGCTGCGTTTAGGAAGACGATAAACATTCTCGAAGACAGTAAGTAACTATGGGCGAAGCCGAAGGCCGAGCTGCGTTCAGGAAGAGGATAAACCTTGTCATCCCCCCCCCCCCCCCCCCCCCCGTTCCCACCACTTTAAATGTGAAATCCAAAAACCCTGAAACACTTAATCATTTATTTATGATGAGTAGCTAGAATTATGATTTTCAAGTTTCTTCCTTTAAAAAAACTGATACTCCTACACAATTTTTAATCCCCCGTTTCCTCCCCTTAAAATGTGAAAATAAAAAAATCCTGAAACACGTCATTATTTATTTATGATGAGTAGCTATAATAATGATTTTCAATTTCCCACTTTAAAAAAAATCTAATTTTGAAATCATCCACTATTTTAATTGAAGGGTTGATTTAGCAAAAAACGCTGAAACACGTAATTCTTTATTTCATACCAAAAGCCTAAATATGAATTGTCATATCCGTAACTTGAGAAATGCTGGGTTCCCCATACAAACTTTCATCCCTTATTTCACCCCTTTAAGGGTTGATTTAGCAAAAACGCTGAAACACGTAATCCTTTATTTCATACCAAAAGTTCAAATATGAATTGTCATATCCCTAACTTAATAAATGCTGAGTTCCCCATACAAACTTTCATCCCCTATTTCACCCCCTTAAGGGTTGTTTTTTGAGACAAAAGGTAGCCTATGTCCGTCCTCAGGATTCAATTAATCTCCGTGCAATATTTTATCGAAATCTGTTCAGCGGTTTAGGCGTGAAAAGGTAACAGACAGACAACAGAGTTACTTTCGAATTTATAATATTATATATATAGTATGGATTTACAGAATACAATGAAATAAAAAAAATCAGAAAATTTTCACAATAAACTGAATAATGATTTTTTTGGTTGCCTCTTGCACACTCCTCTCTAACGGAAAGCGCCTAATATTGAGCGCTTACCTTCTTTCTCATCCTGGAGTGTCCTGAGGACCTCCTTACCTTTGTGCCTTCCCCTTACACTAGGTACACTAATTCTGGGCTTTTGTGCCGAATAGGTACATGGTTTTGATAACGCTTGAGGGGGACAAAACACTCTATTTAAAGCATTTTTTTTTCTAATTTCGCGAGGCAAATATTTTTTTATAAAAATATTTTTATAAACATTAAACTCGATTAGGAAAATCGAATCCTACGACTGTCTGTCTGTCTGTCTGTCTATCCTACTGCTGTATCTTTGGAAATTTAATATAGTATATCCGGTTGAAATTTTGACAGAATAGGTATATTTTTTTCTCAAGTGGCGGACATAAGACATAAAAAAAAAATTAAATGTATAAAATTCACCTGGGTCCCACAAAAATATCTTAATTTTCATAATAGGGCTATCCATCGAATTATTCAAACATTTTAACAACAAAAGTATGAACTTTCACTCATTTATTTAATTTCATTTTTCACTTATTTCATTTCATTTATTCATTTCCATCTTAGGTACCATCGGTACACTTGAGTTCGTCACTTTTTAGTTTACCAAATTTACAATTGAAACTGTCTGGGTCTAGCCATGGCAAGGGACTAATAATTTTAACCTAAGCAATAACATAGGTACCTAACGAATAAAAAAAAAAAAAAAAACAGTTTTGTGCATGAAAAGGCAATTAAAACTAGAGCTAAATTAAAATACTTCGCATCAATAGAAATTGTCAAAGGTTAAAAATTCAATTATGTCAATATAAAAAAATTAAAATCAATTAAAATTAAAATAAATTAAAATAGGTAGCATCAAGATAGTGTGGTACTGAGGAAAAGTAGAATAAAGTTTATGCGATTGTACGGAAACCTCGGTGCGCGAGTCCGACTCGCACTTGGCCGGTTTTTTAATCATCATCATCATCATCAGCCTGTATCGATCCACTGCTGGACATAGGCCTTAATAAATAAATAAAATCAATAAAATAAAATAGCCTTAGTAATAGGCTTCCGTACCGATATGGAACCATAAAAAACGGTTAAAAAAACATTGAACCGGCTTTAAACCCTAAAAAGTATTAAAATAATATTTTGATCTTTTGTAGGCGGTACAAAACCATAAATGGGTCCATCTATACATTTTCAGGTGTGCTTTTGTACCGCATTCTACTTAAGATCAAAATATTATTTTAATAGTTTTTACGGTTTGAAGTCGTTTCAATGTTTTTTTAAAAAGTTTTTTTTTTCACTCTTTTTAGTAATATAACATAATATTAAAATCGGTTGAATCGAAAATGTGGGTGATTGAAAAGTTCCTTAGTGTGAAAGTGTTCATCCCTTACTATGCCACCTTTAGGGTGGTATTCTAACAAAACAATTATGAAAGGTAAAGGTAGATATACCCTACTAATAAAAAATATATGAAATAAAAACCTAAAAAAAAAAACGAACCCTAGAGTGGAAGGCGGTGCTAAAAAGGCTACACAAATCACAAAGGATATTATCATCCGCTCATGTTTTCTTTCATGCATCATTTTTGCTTGCTTTAGCACCGCCTTCAACTCTAGGGTTCGTTTTTTTTTTAGGTTTTTATTTCATATATTTTTGAAGGCGGTTTTTATATTTTTATTTTAAATAGTTTTTTAGTTTTACTTTTTTTAGGAAGTCGGTTTTATGTTTTTTAAAACTTTTTTTTTATTTCACAGTTTTTTTTAGTAATTTTTTGCTATTAATGTACTCGGCGGAATCGCTCGGCCTTCGGCCTCGCGATTCCGCCTCGCTTTCCAATCCGATCTTGACCCAATTAAAATAGGACCACGTCAGCTTCGATAGCTCAGTGGTGCAGACAGTCAACTGTCGCTATTGAATTTTAAGCAACGCTGGGTGCGGTCAGTACTTAGATGGGTGACCGCTGACCGTTGGAGGCTGACCAAGGTTCGGATTCCTCGTAAAACTGTAAGTCCCTTCCCTCGTAATCTTACTTGGTGGTAGGGTTTAACCTTCCCGGGTTGGTACCACCGCACTGAATTAAACGTCGGTCGAAACGGCTATGTAAATAGTTTGTGTTTTCCGACCAGTTCAGTGTAGTCAGCACGATCAAAGGGGGAAGCACTGACATGGCACTGGTGTTATGGGCTGACATCACGGACGTTGTAGGTGATGTTGCAGAACTTAGTAGAATGGACAGACATAAACGTGTTACGGAAGCCTACTTTTATTATAAAATAACCGTCGGAGGACCTTGGTTGAAAATTGTAAAATTTAGTAGAACGGATAGACATGCATATGTTACGGAACCCTACATTCATTTTGCAGAACTTAGTAGAATGGACAGACATAAACGTGTTACGGAACCCTACTTAACAGTTGCACTCCGGGAGTGCCGGCAGATCCCGTGCCACTCTAACTTAACCCTTAACGCAATGACTTAAGGTTTCATTTTAAAAATGACGCTGACGCGATGTCGCGAGTTATACATTTTTACCCACCTAAAAAAGTGCCAAGAGCCGCTAAAGAAGTTTTCACTTCAAAAACCTCAGGGTTATCCCCTTTCAAATAAAAAAAAAAAGAATTTTCAAAATCGGCCCACAATTGACGGAGTAATCGCGTAACAAACATCCAAAAAAACAAAACATACCGTCGAATTGAGAATCTTTTAGGTCTAAAGTAAATTTCTCGTGAAGACAAATGCAACGAGCCCAAACACGATGGTATTATCATGTGTAGTTTAGGAGTTCCTATGGCCACCTTCTGTCTCCATCATCAAACCAGCTCGATGGTACTCGGTACAGTAGGTACTGGCCAGGTACCATAATAAATTAAGCGCCGGTCGGAAAAGATAAAAAATTTCAAATTTAGAATATTCATGAAACAAGGGTCCGAATATGTATCACTAGTATATCGATTCATGTATTTCAACAGGACAGAGAAAATTGCAAAATATTAGGTATTTAATACTTTTTAGTTTTTTTTTTTGTTTTTTGGAAATCGGTTTAATATTTTTTAAAACAGTTTTTATTTCATTCTTTTTAGTAATATTACATAAAAAAGAATAATCGAAATCGAATAATCGAAATCGATTGAAGTGGTACAGAATTATTCGCCATATGTGTCAGACTGCAAATTGCTGAATAAGTCCACATCACAAATGTTTTGCTGAAGGTAACCACACACCATACTAATTTATCAAACTGAAAATTGCCGAAAACGACCACATCACAAGTTTTGCTGAAGGTAACCACACACCATAGTATTATGCTGATTTTTCGAAAACCACTGAACCAATTTCGATAAAATTGAAATGGGACCACCTCGGAAGTATGACCTAACTAACAAAAAAAGAATTTTCTAAATCGGCCCTCAATTGACGGAGAAATCGTGTTACAAACATACAAAAAAAAATAAAATAAAATAAAAAAAATAAAAAAAAAAACATACAGACGAATTGAGAACCTCCTCCTTTTTTGGAAGTCGGTTAAAAAAAAACCTAAGGTTGCACTCCGGGAGTGCCGACAGAAGTGAAAACTTAAACATCAACGTTGTGCATTTTTGAATATTTTGGAATGGTTAGGGAATAATTTCGCACGAATTGTTTTATTTATTTATCAGTATAAAAGTACTATCATTTATGTGGTAAAAAACAATATTCATTTATTGCGCTATAGTAGACAAACATGACAATTTATATTACATAAAAAATTTAACACTACACAACTATTATAATTATTTTACATCAAAAAGTTTATTTCTCCGAAAAATCACCTTTTATCCATAATTTCAACGAATCTTACGCTTTTTCGATCAGGCTACGTATCTGACGCGAGATCTGACGCGAGTTTAACATTTTTTACCGATCTAAAAAAAGTGCCAAGCGCCGCTAAAGAAGTTTTCACTTCAAAAAGATTCATTAAAATCGGTTGAGAATTGGCAGAGAAATCAGGTAGGTACTCGTAACATGCACACAAAAAAAACATACAGACGAATTGAGAGCCTCCTCCTTTTTGGAAGTCGGTTGAAAAGGGAGATTTAATTTCAAAGTTTCGATTGAATACGATATGGCGTGTCTGATAAGCCAGCGAGCGTCGATTTATAGGCTGTAGGCCTTCGATCATAAAAACTATTTTTTCTGTCTACGCTGTAGGCTCATTACCATGGTACTAGATGAGTCATACTCATAAGTCACTCCCGAATTTTATTTTTATTTTTTTTTTATTTTTTTTTTATGGATACTGCCACGATGGCTACATCACCTACAACGTCCGTGATGTCAGCCCATAAATAACACCGGGTGAACTAGGTGCCATGTCAGTGCTTCCCCCTTTGATCGTGCCGGCTACACTGAACTGGTCGAAAAACACAAACTATTTACATAGCCGTTTCAACCGACGTTTCATTCAGTGCGGTGGTACCGACCCGGGCGGGTTAAACCCTACCACCAAGTAAGATTAGGAGGGAAGGGACCTACAGTTTTACGATGAATCCGAACCTCGGTCAGCCTCCAACGGTCAGCGGTCACCCATCCAAGAACTGACCGCGCCCAGCGTTGCTTAACATTCAATAGCGACAGTTGACTGTCTGCACCATTGAGCTATCGAGGCTGACAAAAATGTCATACTTAGACAAAAAAAAATTCAAAATCCGAACCACCGTCAGCCTCCAACGGTAGAGCGATCGCCGCCGGGTGTGCGGAATACATGAACTATTTACATAGCTGTTTCGGCAGACGTTGCATTTAATGCGGTGGTACCAACCCGGGCGGGATATACCCCACCACCTAGTAAGGTAAGAAGGGAAGGTACCCACAGTTTTACGTGGAATCCGAATCACGGTCAGCCTCCAACACTCGAGCGGTCACCCATGCAAGTACTGACTGCGCTCAGGGTTGCACTCGACCGACTGCACCACTGAGCTACCGAGGCTGACAAATTTCTAATTGATACGCGGTTTAATCTATCTATGTAATAAGAAGAATTTAGATTATTTTTGTGTTATTCGACCATTTTGTTAAAACGAATAAAAAATGTTTAATTTAGTCGATTTTGCAAATGTTTTATTTTTTACTTGCTTTTGCCCGCGGCTCCGCTCGCGTGATTATTTTATATTTTTTATATTTATTTCTTTTGTCAGAAACCTTCGCGGGCTCGCGCACATGAACCCACCAAAGTTTCATCGAAATCTGATGAATGTTTTAAAAACATAATAGAAGACGAACGAACGAACGATCGTACGAACAGAATGTATCAGATTTGTCAGTGTGACATACGTGAAATTTTAGGGGACCGTATTCATACGGAAGCTTTTCATATTTTCACATTCCCAAACTCAAAGTGTTTTGCTACTTTCACGAATATAAACTCCAATGTAGCGGATCACATATTTATTCACTTGTATCGGTTAATCAATTCTACAAACAATCTCAAGTCTTAAGCTAGAAACTCATTGCGCCCACGTACGCCACACGCGCGAATCTGGGCGCGTCGGTCTTCATACATTTTATATGGAAGAGTGCAGCACGCAGTTTCATTGCGCCCACGCCACCCTACGCTACGCGACACACTGCGTGCTGCACTCTTCCATATAAAATGTATGGAGACCGACGCGCCCACGTACGCGTGCGTAGCGTACGTGGGCCCAATGAGTTTCTAGCTTTATTCCTCGATCCGTCCACACGACCGCCTGCCAGCCAGCCAGCCGCAATCCTCCTCTCCCCGCTCCCCTTCACTCCTCGCTATACACTTCTGCATCCTCGTCTCTTATTGGTGTTCTTTACACTTCACAAATTCAAACTAACCAATTAGGAGCGACCACGAGTGTTGACTTTTTGTTACTAAAGTACTGCCCGAAATGAAACATTAAAATTAAAACTTAAACGAATCATGCATGACACTACTACTTACATACTTATTATAGGTATTTCACAACCTATCATACGACTCTCAAACAAATCCAAAGGTTAACTAGGAGAACTACTACTAGGAATAAGTCCGCCTTTGCCTCTCATGTAAAATTACATATAGTTTGTTTCTGCAAAATGTTTTTGGATCAATAAAGTATTTCTATCTATCTAACTGACGATGCGGCTCCAAGTGGCAAGTGCTCCCGCTCGCGTCAGGAACAGTTCGGAGTCGACAGCCGGCTGATAGGAGAAGCGATCGAACTCGCTATCTGCTTACTTCGATGCTATCCGGAGTAAATTTAAGTAGATTCAGAGCTTAGGTATGGTTTGGCAAGGTTAAGGCCCTAATAAGGTGCTTCATTATTTATGTAAAAAAATTTAGGGAGTGTTACATACGCACTCAAATAAACACTTTACGTAAGAAAAAAACATATGATTATAGGAGCATTTTTCTCCTAACAAAAAAAATCAAATCAAATAAGTAGCTGTAAAAACCAATCATAGTGACCTTGTGACTTACTTACAACAAACAGCTGTTCTGCGTTTGAACATAGTACAGTCATTGACCCCGTACAATGCGAGTTACCTACTGTTACACACAGGTTAATGTTTAGGTAGCAAACATGTTTTGTTAAATTTCTCGAAAAGTAATGTTAAAAACATTTTTTTTTTGCGTAACGTGTTTATTTGAGGATCTATGTGACCCTCCCGAAATTTTTGAAATATTTATCGAAGCACCTTATATAAGGTAAGCGAGCACTCAGCTAATTCCACGGGTGCAAGCAAGATAGCCATACGCGTTTTTTGCGGGTTGGAGTAGAACGCAATAACCCGGAAATGTTTGGCGAAAGCGAAAATTCTGTTTTTTTTTATTGCTAAACTACAAATTTAAACAAAAAGGTTCAATCTAACGAAATATCCTAATAAAGAAAGCGAATTTATTATATTTTTATATTATAAGAAAATATACATATCACTTTTTAGTGCTTCTTATTATTTATATAATATTATAAATTATATAATATTATAATATTTATAAAATATTGTTTATTTATATTGTTTATAATTACTGAAGACGGCATTCGCCGAAATATTTAAAATGTGTATAAAAAAACATGTGTTCTTTTTCAATAAATAATAATAAAGAAAGCGAAGTTTCTACGGGCGACCGACCGTGTAACGTACGTCAATAGTGTTTTCACTATAACCACACCATGTTTGACGCTTGACCTAACCGCTTTTACGATAGAGCAAAAACAAAACTTAGAAAAAAAAACACTTTTCTTGTATGGCGAACCCTGAATGTTTTATTAGGTTCCCGTATCCCGTACGGAAGCCTATTACTAAGCCTACGCCGTCTGTCTGTCTGTCTGTCTGTCTGTCCGTCCATCTGTCTGTCTGTCTGTCCGTCCGTTCGTCCGTCCGTCCGTCTGTCGATGGCTGTATCTCTTGAACCGTAATAGGTAGCCCGTTGAAATTTTCACAGAATATGTGTTATTATGGCGGATATAACAACAAATAATAAAAAATAGAAAAAATAAAAAATAATTTAGGGGGGTTCCCATACAAGGAACACGTTTTT